>CM075071.1:61301947-62790280 GCA_037428765.1 Rubia yunnanensis | reverse complement strand
CAGTTACAGTAGATCCCTATAAAACATACAAAGTGTCAACTCTGCATGCCTTCATTAGCACAAGAGCACCTTTACATATTTTCAGGATTCCACCATCACCTGAATATATGTACCCGAGAGCATCAAGAGTGCCAAGAGAGATGAGATTTTTCTTTAAGTCAGGAACATGCCTAACATTAGTGAGTGTCCTAATAATGCCATCGTACATTTTGATTTGAATTGTTCCCCTACCAACAACCTTACAAGGAGCATTATTACCCATCAAAATAATTCCACCATCCCATTCTTCATAAGTGGAAAAACACCCCCTATCACAACTCATGTGTTAAGAACAACCTGAATCTAAGAGCCACTCACTAGAAGACCTTGACTTATTATCCATGGCCACAACAATGATTCCATCACTCTCATCTTCTGCTACACTAGATTCACCAGCATTGCAGCTATTCTGCTTATTTTTATATTTTTCTTTAATTTTCAATTTAAACCAATCAGCCTTAATGGGCCACTTTTTCTTGCAATAGTTGCAAATTTTATTTCTGCATCTTGACTTTGACCTCCCTCTGGATCTACCACCTTCAAAATCTCTATTTTGACCTCTACCCCTCACAAACAAACCCTCGGCATGAGTTCCACTCGATTTTCCTGTAATGTCCCTATCAATCTGCTCCTTAGATTTTAATGCCGATTTTATACTATTGTATGAGACTGGCTCTTTCACATAAATCATAGTATCTCGAAAATACTTAAAGGACAGGGGAAGGGAACATAACAATAAAATGACTTGATCTTCTTCATCAACTTTGGCATCTACATTCTCCAAATCCAAAGTGATGGAATCAAATTTATCAAGATGTGAGAGTATAGATGTACCTTCCGCCATTTTCAACATGTACAACTTTTGTTTCAAATAGAGGAGATCCTCCATTGTCTTCTTCATGTATGTATATTTCAACTGATCCCACATACCTTTGGCAGTTCTCTCACTAGCAACTTCCTGCAAAACCTCGTTAGAGAGATTTAAAATAATGGTGGATCTAGCCTTCTTGTCTAGATCACCAAAATCTTCTGGTGACATGTCTGCTGGCCTTTCCTCCACTCCTTCAAGGGCTAGCTCACATCCATCCTGGATTAGGATGACTTCCATCTTGAGTTGCCACATACCGAAGTTTACACTCCGATCAAATTTTTCAATAGAAGTCCTTGTTACCGTCATGATGACTAATAGATTAAAAAAATGAGATATGGCTCTAATACCAATTTGTTAGGAATACGAATCTCACGAGATATCTATTAGCCCAAAAATATGGATAACAAAGACAACATAAAGAAAATAAAGGAAATAGTGGACACAATAATTTACGTGGTTCGATCAAGTTGACCTACATCCATGGCCAGAGGAGACTGGAAGCTTCACTATATGTGGAGAAAGTATTACAGGGCTTTGCCTACCACCTATGAAGGAATTGTGTAGCAAAACATAAATATGAGGGTTTTGGCTTCTACAACTACAAATGAGAGTTAAAGGGGGAAGAAAGCAAGTAGCAAAGAAATGCTATGCTTGAGGTGTGTTTGAACTACTAAGTTCATCCCCTATTCATACTACTCCAAGTTCACCAGTGGCCAAGAGCTCTCAAACAAAACTTTTTCCAATATGCCCAGAAATCCTCCTTCTTGCTTCAAGCATGGGTTGTGAACATTACTTCCAAATGGTTCTTGCCAAAAAACTATGATAGTGAACCTCAGTAGTCAAAGAAATAATGCTTCAACTTGCTAAGCATGTGATGAGAATAATGTTGCAATTTAATGCTTTGAATGATTGTCTTTGCTATCCTCCAAAGAAGTGAATGTTCATTAATAATTGGGTGAAGACCACATTTATTCACACTTTATTCAAATCCAAGTTGCCTCACACAAAGGGGGTGAGGCTCCCCTGTGTCTCACACAAAGGTAGGGTGAGACTCCCACATAACTCACAAGAAGTGAGGCTCCTACACCTAACATGATGTATACGGAGAGTTAAACCCCATAATAATGTAACTCCAGGGGGGGGGGGAATTCGAACCTGGGATGCACCTGGGGGGGCACACTGCCCTGGCCACTGGGCTATCCCTAGTGGTTAGGTTTCTGATTTTGGTTTTGTGGTGGTACCCAAGTAGAGGTTGGAGGGGGCGGTGGTGACTGGGTGGAGGTGGGACGGTGGCGGTAACCTGGCAGCTGAGGTGGTGGTTCAAGGGAAAATTTGTCCTAACACTTATAGGTTTTAGGTCTAACGGCATTTTGATCATTTTGAGTGCGGTCAATGTTGGTCAATGCTGGAAATGGAGTATGAGGGTTATATCGGCATTTTCATCAACTAGTTAGGGTTATCTTTGCACTAAAAACTATTTAAGGGTTATATTGGCACTTATTCAAATAGGTAAGGTTATATTGGTATATATCCCAAAATACTAGAGTGTTTGGTTAGGGTGAATCGGAAAAGGGAAAGGGAAATGGAATATGAGATCTTGATTCTCTTAGTTAATGTTTGGTTTGGTCTTTTTAACATTCTATTTCCCCATTTCTAGTTTTACCCTTCTCCCGATTGAGTGTAGCGCGATTCTCTGGTCTTACTTTGGGACTGAGATTATCTTTCCCTCGTCTTCTATTTCTCTCTTTGGTTTATCAATTCCAAAATAAAATTATACTTTATATTTATTATCAAAAAAAATACAAAATTATTATTATGATTTCAATTAAGATATTATTTTTTGTATTGTATGTAGGTCGAATTAAAATGAAACTATAATTTTCAAACGAACTCCTTTTTAAGTAAAAATAAATAAATTATTTTTTAACTTTTATACTATGAATAATAGTTATATTATTTTATAATAAATATATTGTTTTATATAAATACTATTGTTTATAATTATATAATATAAATAGTAATATATTGAGTAGTATACTTTAACTTAATTAAATTTAAGACAAAAAAATAATTTCATACGTAAAAAATAATATTATGATTTTACTTTCGAGTTGTATATGGGTGGAATATTAATCAAATTAATATTTATATAATTTTCATAAAAATAGTATTATTTCATAAATATTATTATATTATAGAGGTCAGCCAGATAAATTCAATATCTTACTGTTGTTATACCTAGATATAAAGGCAATATGTGAAGTTTTAACTTGGTTATGATACTTTTGATGGAGGTGGTGATATTTAGGTGTAATATGGTTCTCAATGTTAAATAATCAATGTTATGTAATATTTTGGATTTGCATTGATTTTATGTTTTTTAAATAATATCCTTTGAATGACCATTCTTTTTAAAGATTTACGTATATAATTTTATAAACATCATAATTAGCACATGTTTATATTAAATATTTACCACAAATTATAAATAGTTTACAGATTTTTAATCACATATAAATTAAAGATGAAGAACTATATATTTATCTTAAATATTTTTATATGAACTCAGTACGACAATAATTCATGAAATACTTTATATTTTTTTAGCAGATTTGATAACATGAAATAATTTATACTTACATATTTTATTTTTTAAATAATGATGGAAATTAATTTTTGTTTCCCTAGTGTGAACCAAACAGTTACAAAGAGAATGAGGAAAAAATTCATTCCATTTCCACACTTGAACTAGGCCCGTCAAACAGGTCACCCATTAGACCGTTATCCATATGCTATTTTCATTTATTGGATAAGACTTATTGGATAATGATCAATTGGATTAATGGATGCAACTGAGTTGTAGTTATTGGGTTTAGTTTGGTTGGAAAATGGGTTACATGTTGGATAATTTTGGGTGGGTCGAGTTGGTTTGGGTAATGGGTAACCCGTGGATAATTTCATACCATAAGATAACTAAATTTTCACAAGTTTGATTACGAATTATTTAATTTTCCCTAATATATAATCATTTATTATATTATGTACATCATATTATAATATATTCAATAAAAATAAAAGTTATAATATATTGGCTTTGTAAACTCGACGAAATTAATGAACAATATTAGTTTGGTTCGAACTCGAGCTCATATAATATACGAGCATGAATACTGTACGAACTCGAATATTGTACGAGCTCGAATATTGTACGAGCTCAAATACTGTATGAGATTGTGTGCGAGATTGAGCTCGAATAATGAACGAACTTGAATATCGTACGAGATTGAGCTCACATACTGTACGAACTCGAATATTGTACGAACTCGAATATTGTACGAGAATGAGCACTAATACTGTACAAACTCGAATATTGTACGAGATTGAGTTCGAATACTGTACGAACTCGAGCTCGAATACTTGCACGAGATTGAGTTCGAATACTGTACAAACTCGAATATTGAACGAGATTGAGCTCGAATAATTTGTGAACTATAATTTGTATAACTTGAGATTTATAGTGAATTTTTATGTTAAATACTACACATGTATTTAATTGGGTAATTTTGGATATTTATGGGGTATTTGTTAGGTTCCCATTGAGTTAACATAATATTGGAAACATTGAGATCAAAATTTAATTATTCTCATCCCTCCCAATCCCAAAACTAATGAGCATTTAATACCCAATCTCATTGGATAATGACAACTTGTAACCCAAATCAGAAGAAAATATTGAATGTTAACTTGTTGGGTTAATTATATGACTTATTGGATAATATATTTTAACTTATTGGGCCATATGGGTTATCTCATGAGTTACCCATGTAATGACCCAACTCATTTATGATCCAACTCATTATAACTCATTAATAAATGAGTTAATTGGATAAAGACTCATTAGAAATGAGTTAATTGGGTTTGAATAATGAATTGATCTAACTAACCCATTTGACGAACCTAACTTGAACCAAACAAATTTTAAAAATTAGGGTCATTTCTTTCCTGTCTCTTTCTTAATACCTTTCCCTTTCTTGATTCCTTTCCCTTTCTATGCGCTTGAACCACACAGCCCCTAATTAGGAAGCGTAGAGGGGTTCTTGAGCCAGAGGACTTTCTTGGGCAAAAAAAGAAGCTCATTAAAGTCGGTTCTGCCTTTAGAACCGCCTTTAAAATATGAAGGTGACTTTGGATAGCAATTTCAAACTCGGAAGTGCTTCCAAACTTTTAGAAAACGGTTTTAAAGGCAGAACTCCCTTTAATTAATTCGAACCACCTTTAAAATGGCTCGTGTGGGACTTTCGAACTTGGAACCCCTTCCGGACCTCAGTTAAAGGGGTTTTTGATGGGCGCCTTCAATAGAGCTATCTCTACTAGTGTATTTATGTCTCATTTCAACCTCCACACTATGCTTTCATTAGTTAACTCAAAATTGCTTGCTTCTTAATATCTTTTATTAAGATGATTTTAACTTATTAAAAGTGGATATTTTAAAAATATGCATTATAACGAATCTAACAAGGTGTCACTTAATATTATTTATGTTTGTATCAATTTAATTTTATGATAAAAATTTAGATGAAATAAATAGTTAAATTAGAGATTGAAATAAGTAAGATGGATGGAGTAACAATTTTCCCATGAGT
Organism: Rubia yunnanensis; assembly: GCA_037428765.1. Classification (NCBI taxonomy): domain Eukaryota; kingdom Viridiplantae; phylum Streptophyta; class Magnoliopsida; order Gentianales; family Rubiaceae; genus Rubia; species Rubia yunnanensis. The sequence goes on along the minus strand of CM075071.1, from coordinate 62,784,727 downwards.
AGGTTTCCTGACATGCGGCATGTTCATAAGCTTATGGACAGACCACTTATTTTTTACCTTATATAAAATTACATACAAAATTTAAAAAGATTGAAAATTATTTTTTATATCATATATTTTTATATTTTCACCTCCAAATATATATTATTACTTGTTTTAACTTATAAAATAAAATATTTAAATTTTATAAAAAATTATAATATTCAAGGTAAATGTCCCTGTGGACTGTGTGTAAACTTATGAAAATGCCGTATGTTACAAGATTTTCCCATTTTGTATTGTGTAGGAAGAAGTTGAGTTCTTAACGAGTTTGTTTGAAGACCAAACAGACGCGCTTCTTCACATGGCTGAGGAGTACGTTTCGTTTTCTCTCTCTTGAAAATGTACAGTGGATAATTAATTAAATATTTTATCTACAAATATTTAACTTTTATCTTTGCTTCTTATAAGTTGTTAGAATTTGCACACATTACATGCTAATCAGTTGAGAATTATTTTGTCACAGGCAAACTCGATACTCACTGCATGTACTTTTTGTTAGTACTAATGAAGGAAAACTATGTAATTGGAAATGGTAGTTTATCTAATAATCATTTTGACTATTTTATTGATTCCAGTATATTAGGAGCATGTTCAAGCATAGAAAGTGTTACTTAAACACCTTCCATGAAATACTTATTTAACATGTTACAATAGATTATAAAGTGTTATTTAAACATTTGAAAAGTGTTACATAAATATTGAAAATTGATACCAAAATTCTAAAAGTGTTACGTTAGATCTAATGTAACATCGCCTAAGGCAATACTTGTAAAAGTGTTACTCTATGTGCTATTGTAACACTTTGAACCTATTGTCGCACTTTTACAAATATTACCCCAGACGATGTTACATTAAATCTAACCTAACACTTTTTAAAATTTAGGTACGCCCTTTGTCTCATTTCAGCTGCACACTTTGACTTTTGACAGTTGATTTGAAAAATGTTTCACCCTTAATACTTTTCACTAGGGATAATTAAAACTTATGAAAAGTTGATATTTTGAAAATATACGTTATGACGAATCTAATAAGGTATCACACGATAGTATTTGTATTAGTATGCTAATTCAATTTTGTGGTCAAAATTATGATATTTTGACTTAATAAGTAGTGCAATTGCATCTTGAAATATGACGGAGGGAGTAGCTCTTTTAATATTTACGTAACACTTTTCAAAAGTGTAACACTTTATAAGCAATATTAACATGTGTTGTATTGAAGACTTAAAACACTAGTCCTGGTTCATTGTACCTAGTTTATAGATATAGTTTACTTTCCATAATCAGTGGGATTGCTTACGTGTAAATCCTGTCATTAGAACTAGCACTTGTAATATAAATAGATACGTACAGAGATGAATAAAATCATACATTCACGTCATATCTTTTACATGGTATCAGTATAGCCTCATTTTCACATCTCCATAAACCCTCATCATGGATGACAACAATCAATCCGCCCAAAATGCTTCCGCCTCCTCCATCCTCTTCACCGCCTCCGGCGGTGCCTTGGCAAACTTACAGTTTTCGACCCTGGCAGTTCGCTTGGACTGCACTAACTACTTCCTTTGGCGCGGCACGGTTCGTTCGGCTCTGGAAGCCTACGAACTGGAGGATTTTCTCGTCCTCGGCAACACTCCATCTCCGTTTATCACGCCGAAGGAATCCACCTCTACACCGGCTGCAAACCCAGACTTTACGTCATGGAAAAGAAAGGATCGGCTTGTTCTCTTGTGGCTCCGATCAACCCTCACAGCCCCTATGCTCGGTCACGTCGCTAGGGCAACATCAACCTCTGAATGTTGGATCATTCTCGAACAAATGTTTCACTCACAAACTCAGGCTCGTCAAATGCATCTCAAACAGCAACTTCAGATGCTTCAAAAGGATTCTCTGTCCATTCTTGACTATGTTGAGAAAAAGCGCGCCATCTCGGACTCATTGGCTGAATGCCTCACGGTGGTCTCCGACAATGACTTTGTGTCCTTCATCATCTACAGGCTAGGCCATGAATATAGCGCGTTTCGAATCGCCTTGGCCATGCGCACCGCTCTGGTCACGTCGAATGAACTGCTCGGCTTGCTGCTACAGGAGGAGCAGCGCCTTCTGGAGTCCTCTTCTGATGCGGCTGTGTCGACGGCGTTCTACTCCAACCGCCATGCACCGGGCCGAGCCCCTGCCGCTGCCTCTCGGCCCACTTCGGGGATGGACAACTCCAACGCTGATCGCGGCTCCGGTTCCATCCCTCTCAAATGCGACATCTGTGAGAAGCCCAATCACAGCGGGCGGAACTATCACAATAGGCTCAACATCGCGGCCTATCCTCCTACCCGCCATCGTGCAGCCAAACGCCAGGGCAGTTCCAGTCCTCGGCAAAGACAGCCTACACGGCTTACAACTCCAGCGGTGGCGCATCTCCGTCGGCACTTCAGGACCCGTGGGTGGTCGACTCAGGTGCTTCACACCATGTCACTGCTGATCTAGGCAATCTGAACCTGCATTCGGACTACACTGGAGCTGACAATGTGTTCGTTGGAAATGGTGAGTCCCTCCCTATTACTCATTTAGGTCACTCTACTTTAAATGCACAGCATGCTTCTAATTCCTTGTCATTAAATGAAATCCTAGTTGTCCCAAAAATATCCAAAAATCTGCTAAGTGTCTCTAAACTTTGCAAAGACAATAATGTGTTTCTTGAATTCCATCATGACCGTTGCTATGTTAAGAGTTGGCAGGGAAAGACATTGCTAAAAGGAATAGTTGATGATGGTCTGTATCGAATCCCAGCCAGTTTGTCCTCTTCCAGCCCTTATCGCATTTTCGTTGGAGAACGAGCCTCGGTGGCATGTTGGCATCATCGCTTCGCTCACCCACATGAAAACGTTTTACGTAGCCAATTATCACGTTTCAACTTACCTGTTTCTTCAAAAAACTTGTTTCTGTTTGTGAGGCTTGTCAGTTAGGCAAAAGTCACAAGCTATTTCTTCCCTCTAGTCATGCACCATTAAAAATTCCTTTTGATTTGATTTATTCTGATATGTGGGGCCCTGCCTCGGTATCTTCTCTCAATGGCAATAGATACTTTGTTCTTTTCATTGATGACTGCACAAAATTTGTTTGGATTTACGTTCTCACTGCTAAATCTCAAGTCTTTCAGGCCTTTTCTCTATTCAAATCCATGGTTGAAACACAATTTTCTACAAAGATTAAAGCTTTTCAATCTGATTAGGGAGGGGAATATCGAAATGTCTCTACCTTTCTCCAAAATCATGGTATTTTGCATAGAGTTTCTTGTCCCCACACCCTGAACAAAATGGTGCCACTGAAAGACGTAATCGCATTGTCGTTGAAAAAGGCCTTGCCCTACTCTCCCACTCTCATCTCTCAATCTCATTCTGGGAACATGCCTTCCAAACTGCCATCTTCCTTCACAATCGTACCATAACTCCTACCCTCGCCAATGAATCTCCCTACACTCGGCTTTATCATCGCCAACCAGACTATCTGTTTCTCAAATCCTTCGGTTGTCTCTGCTATCCTTACCTTCGTCCATATAACAGCAACAAGTTGGAGTTTCGCTCTGTTGCTTGCATCTTCGTAGGATACAACACCAAACACAAAGGATACCTTTGCTTTCATGTCCCCACCTCTCGCACCTATATATCCCGTCATGTTGTGTTCGATGAGTCTTCCTTTCCCTTTCCTGACCACAACTCCAAGTCCTCCCCATCACCCTTCTCCGATATATCCCTTCAAAGTCTGCACCTTGCCTCAGACATTTCTTCCTCACCTATCACTCCACCCGTCACCAATCACAGTCCCCCTCCATCTCCATGTAGTCCTTCTCCTAACCTCAGTCCCGGACCATCACTCAGTTCATCACCATCACTCAGTCCGTCTCCTCCACCCAGTCCCACTCAGCCAATTTCACCATCTCCGGCCCCTTCTCATCCTTCTACTCAGCCTTTTACTATCAGCTCTCATATAGCTCCCTCATATTTCCGCCTGGCTGCCAAATCTACTTATGGTATGACAACTCGTGCGGAAACTGACTCTCTCAAGCCAAAACTCTACACTGCTACAAAACACCCATTACCTTCTGACGGTTTCGATCTTGAACCGAAATCCTTTCTTCAGGCCAAAAAGATTCCTAATTGGCAGCATGCTATGCAGTTAGAGTATGATGCCTTAATGACTAATAGGACTTGGGACTTGGTGCCCAGGTCATGTGCCTCTAATCTTGTTGGTTATAAGTGGATTTTCAGGATCAAGAAGAAACCCGATGGTTCTGTTGAGCGCTACAAAGCTCGCCTTGTTGCAAAAGGCTTTAATTAGGAAGAAGGGGTTGACTACTTCGACACATTCAGCCCTGTCATCAAACCCACTACCATTCGGGTGGTCCTCAGTTTGGCGGTTACTCAAAATTGGCCTCTTCGCTATGTTGACATCAACAATGCCTTCCTCAATGGTGATCTGTCTGAAACTGTATTCATGGAGCAACCACCTGGTTTTGTCTCACCGCAGCAGCCCTCTCATGTTTGCCATCTTCGGAAAGCTTTTTATGGTCTCAAACAGGCACCGCGAGCATGATTTCAGAAGCTCAACTAGGCCCTTCTACGGTACGGCTTCAAACCATGTGTTTCAGACACCTCTCTCTTCATTAAACATCATGGGTCCGATGTCGTCTATGTTCTAGTTTATGTGTATGATCTCATCATCACTGGCTCAAGCTCCAAGTTCATTGATGAGTTTGTTGGCTATCTCCACTCGGTTTTCTCTTTGAAGGACTTGGGTGCTCTGAATTTTTTCCTTGGGATTGAAGTTCTTCGCAACTCTTCAGGTATACTTTTATCTCAATGGAAATACATTCTTGATCTTCTTGACAAGAGAAAAATGGTTCGTGCAAAAACAATTGCCTCTCCGGCCATTCCGGGCTCGCGCCTCGTCATTGGTGGTGATCCTTTCCCAGACTCTCTATCGTAGCATTGTAGGAGCTCTACAGTATGTCACCATTACCCCGCCTGAGCTTGCGTATTCAGTCAACCGGGTTTGTCAGTTCATGCATCAACCTTCAGAGATTCACTGGGCCGCTGTGAAACGCATACTAAGGTATCTCAAAGGTACTATTGATAACGGCTTACTCATTCGGCTATCTCGGGATAATCGCCATGTATGTTTTACAGATGCTGTTTGGGCCTCAGATCTTGATGATTACCGCTCTCAACATGGCTTTGCTATTTACCTTGGTGGTAATCTCATTAGCTGGTCCTCCCATAAACAATAGGTTGTAGCCCGCTCCAGCACAGAAGCTGAGTACCGGGCGATCGCATTTGCCTCAACGGAGCTCATCTGGCTTCAACAGCTTCTAGCCGAAATGGCCACCCCTGTCTCTCAGGCTCCTATTCTCCTCTGTGATAATCTCAGTGCTACGTATCTTACTGCCAATCCGGTCTTTCATTAGAGGTCTAAACACATCAATATTTTCACTTTGTTCGAGAACAAGTCAAAGGTGGGGAACTTGTTGTTCGACATGTGAGCTCTGTTGATCAGATTGCTGACATCTTCACCAAGGCTTTGGGTTCTTCTCGCTTTGATAACCTGAAGTCCAAGCTTCTCGTTCGTACCCGATCGTGAGCTTGCGGGATGGTATTGAAGACTTAAAACACTAGTCCTGGTTCATTGTACCTAGTTTATAGAAATAGTTTACTTTCCCTAATCAGTGGGATTGCTTACGTGTAAATCCTATCATTAGAACTAGCACTTGTAATATAAATAGATACGTACAGAGATGAATAAAATCATCCATTCACATCATATCTTTTACATGTTGCAATGAAAGTGTTACATTAGCATTAGTGTGTTACATTAGCATTAATGTGTAGGAGTGATACTTTAAAGTACGATTCATAACACATAACTAGTGATCGATTGATATTATATAAGTTGATTACCCATACTTAGAAGTTGATTATCCATACTTGTTACTCTTCTTCTTCTCTTCTTAACAGATATCATGTTCGTATTTCTGTAACCGGCGATATATCAAAACTTTCAAAATCTCTAAGAAAGCATATAGCGATAGCAGAGTTAAAGACGAAGGATGAGAAACCATATCATGATCTTGTAATTGCAATGAACAGCTTTGAAGAAAGACCCGATATCGAAGAAGCAGCAAATGCATTTGCTACTAAAGTTGTTACCGGAAACATATCCATGGAAGAGATCGATTCATTTGAAAAAGAGCTACAGATGAAGAGCGAGGATTTTCCCCGTCCTGATTTACTTGTAAAGACTAGGGGTGAAAAAAGATCAGCAAAAAGCTACTCAGTGCTCTGGCAAATTGGTGACACTGAGATCCATTTTGTGCGTAAACTTTTTCCTGAATTGGAAGAGAAAGATTTGAAGGAATGCTTGATTTCGTACCAACATAGAAAGAGATAAGCCTTGATTTCACTTTCAATCTTGATTGGCTCTCTTATGAAATCATGGATTGTACCTTAAGAAAAACTCTTCAAAAAACTTCATGATATGTATTTTATAGAATTAGTATCCTTGTAGGTTAGATTAGTTTCCTTGTAGGTTAGATTAGTTACCTTATAGAATTAGAATACTATTTTTGTTAGACGTTAGTTTGTAGCCCTAGTGCTGGTTCCATCTGAGACCCTTCTTGATTTATCTCGAGGTTAGCGATCTTTAGTTGTATCTGCCGCTTAGTGCCAGGACAAAAGCCCGCCCTACGCCGTGGTCTTTAGCTAGTTAGTTGATTCTTCTCTACTTATTTTATCTACTCATATATTATTATTACTTTGGCCGTGTTCGTGATGAATACTGCTTTTACTAAAGTTGAATGTCGTTCTACTACCGTCGTTGCTGCTTCTACTACTGAAAATTAAATATTAATCTACTGATGCCGCCGTAACCTTCCTGCTGCCGTCGCCTTAAGGATATCTGCCGCTCACCGTTGTTTCTCATTTTGACCATGTTCGTGGTCTTTTGCTAGCATTTCTCTTACTGAAGTTAAATACTGCTCCACCGCTGCTGCTACTGCTACTTCTACTAAAGCTGGATCTTATTCTATTATTGATGATTTATTTATTTTTCCAAAACTCTTAACGATTAGCGATTTCAGAATCTTCTTCGCAAGTTGGGAATTCGTGTTTATCTCGCTTCAACTTGAGGGAGGGTGAAATGAATAGAAACCCTTTCCTTGTAGGAAATGTTATAAATGGTAGTCACATCATAAAATTAGTTTACTTATAGAATTAGCTTCCTTGTAGCTAGGTTAGATTAGTTACCTTATAGAATTAGAATCCTATTCATGTTAGACTTTAGTTTGTAGCCCTATATATTGTAATTCTCGTTATTGATGATAGAGGTCATTGATGAGATATCATTGCACCATTGAATAACTCGATTATATTTATCAATACCTTTTATTGTATACAATACCACATATCATGTGAGATGTCTGTGGATTTTTTGTAACGTGTAGTTTTTAAAAGGTAAAATTTTATAATCTGTTATCATATGCAACTAAAGTTATCGATAGTTAAACATACATTGAAAAAATGTTAAAAATAAGGTGTCATTGTTAGGCGACCAAGGAGAGTACATGACTTTAAGTGAGTTGGTTGAACAAATGAAATTAAAGATTTTTTCCCAAATGAAATAGTTTACATTTTAAATTGGAAAGAGGGACACTGAAATTCGAGGAAGTAGTAAACTAGAATTGAATAGAGTAAATTGCTAAAATGACACTAACTTTATGTCAAAACTTGAAAGTGCCAATATGACCCTGTAAAATGAGAAAGTGTCAAAATAACCCCAACTTATTGATGCAGTTGAATTCGTTTGTCAACGGGAAATTTGGTCGGAATTCAAGGAAATGGCCATTTTACCCTTTAATAAAAAAAAGAAAAAAATAGTGGAAAAAACAGAAATACTCTTGTTCTTTCTTCTTTCTTCTTCTCACTCATCGTCTCTTCTTTCTCCTCCCTTCTCGTTTCTTCTCTTCTTACATCCCGCCGAGAAGGAAATCCATATTTTGAAAAGCAACCCATAAAATGCGTTGTCGACGAAGATGGAGGAAGCCTACAATGTAGGTGAGTGGCAAGAGCGCGGAGGTAGGGTATTTCGGGACGACGAAGGTGGAGGTGTGGCGACCAGAGCAGATCGATACATTCAGGAACAACTAGAGAAGGCTGAAACAGGCCAAGATATGAATGAGTAATGCGATCCGTGGCGACCCGAATTTGCCCCTGGGTTTGGTTCTCAGGAAAATTTGCGGGGAGGATGGTGGCAGGTGGGATGGCAGCGGACAGTGAAATGGAGGCAGGTGACGCTAGCTCGGCTACTTATCATCGTCGATCATTTGATTAATTTGGGTTTTCATTGTTGAAATATTAATTTGGGTTTTCATTGGTGGTGGCACGGTGGTCTGGCCGATGTCGAGTTTGGGCGGGGGGGGGGGGAGGGGATATGGGCTTGGAAGGGTGGGCAAAATGGTGGTGGGTGATAGATCAGGGCGGGGGGGTCTGAGTGGGAGGGGGATGTTGGTGGGAAGGGGAAGTGGGCTGGGAAGGCGGGTGGGGTGGTGGTGCGATGGTGGCTGTGGTGTAAGGGGGGGGGGTTGGTGGGGAGTGGAAATAGGCTGGGAAGGGGGGGGGTGGGTGGTGGCGCGATGGTGGCTGTAGTGTAAGAGGGAGGGGAGGGGGGGGGGGGGTGAAGAAGAAGATAAGGGGAAAATTTGGGGAACAAAAATTCAGCTCAAGGGATGAGGTTATTTTTGACATTTCAAATTCAGTCAACGACCAATTCTGTTGGTCAACACCAAAATTAGATCATAAGGTTATAACTGCATAATTCGCCATAAAGTTAAGGGTATTATATCACTTCCTCATTTTACAAAATTATATAGACATTTTCAGCCAATTGTTAAAATTAGAATTGTAAAAATTGCTAATGAATATGAATTGCAAAGTACTCAAATTGGTACTTTTTACTGGCCTCTTGAAAGATGGCGTAAGTTTTTTTGAAATTAGAATTAGTGATGGTGATTGTATTCGAATGATAAAAAGTAAAGTGAGTGATTTATTTAACATAAAAGAAAAGTGTCAATTGAAAAAAATCATTCACAGATAGTAAATGTGTCAATAATAGAGCAACAATTGAATGAATTTTGATCAAAGCAGTGACAAATAAAAAGCGCAGACAATGTCCAGCAGAAGCAACCGCGCTTTCAAACTAAAAGAAATTAGCTCAACAAACGAACTGGAGTTCACAAGAGTGAGGGAAGTTATTTCCGGGCCACGGTGTGGGCCCGCCACCGGACTTCTCAAAGCTAACGCTCATCAACTCCCTGTCTTCCTCGTCTTCTCCGTCCGCCGCTGATAAATCCCACATTTCAAAACCCCATTCCTAATCTCATTCATTCACCAAACCAGCAATTCAACAGCAAAAGCAAAAGCAAAATCATGGCGTCGCTCACCTTCTCCTCCTCGGTATCCACGCCGGCCCAAATCCGCCGCCTTTCGTCGCTGCCGCCGCGGAGGCCCAGAACAGTTCAGGCAAAGATCCGGGAGATCTTCATGCCGGCCCTCAGCTCCACCATGACGGAGGGAAAGATCGTGTCGTGGATCAAATCAGAGGGCGACGTGCTCTCCAAGGGCGAGTCCGTCGTCGTTGTCGAGTCCGACAAAGCCGACATGGACGTGGAGACATTTTACGATGGAATCCTCGCCGCCATTGTCGTCAGCGATGGCGAGACCGCTCCCGTTGGCGCCCCGATAGGGATCTTAGCCGAGACTGAGGATGAGATTGAGGAAGCCAAAGCTAAAGCCCAGAATCAATCTCAATCTCAGTCCGCGGCGCCGGTTGAGGCTCCGGTTGCGCCACCTGCGGCTCCGGCTGGTGGGCCGAGGAAGATTGTGGCGACGCCCTTTGCTAAGAAGTTGGCGAAGCAGCACAAGGTGGATGTTAATAAGTTGATTGGGACGGGGCCGTTTGGGAGGATTACGCCGGAGGATGTGGAGAAAGCAGCCGGGATTGCTCCGGTGAAGGCTTCTAAACCGGCTCCTTCTCCTGCTCCCGCGCCTGCTGCTGCTACTCCAGCAAAGTCGCCGGCTAGCTTCCCGGAGATTCCTGGGGCTACGGTGGTTCCATTTACGACAATGCAGGCTGCGGTGTCGAAGAACATGATGGAGAGTCTCACCGTGCCCACATTTCGGGTGGGATATCCGATATCAACTGATGCACTTGATGCTCTTTACGAGAAGGTACATTGGCTGTTTTTTCTTTGAATTAGGCAATGTACATTGTTTGGTTATTCTTTGAATTAGGCCATGCCTTTTTGACAGAACTGAACTAACTGAGTTTAGTACTACTGAACTGAACCGGAGTTAAGTCTAAAGAGAAGTGCCCTTACTCTCTTTTTTAATATCAATAATTCATGGTTTGTTTTGATTGTTGGAGTAGTGGGACTGGAGAAAGATTTAATTTTGATGGGAAAATGAACAGGTTAAGCCGAAGGGTGTTACTATGACTGCATTGTTGGCAAAAGCTGCTGCAATGGCTTTGGTTCAGCACCCGGTTGTGAACTCGACATGTAAAGATGGGAAGAGTTTTACTTATAACAGTAGTATTAACATTGCTGTTGCAGTGGCCATCAATGGCGGGTTGATCACCCCTGTTCTTCAAGATGCTGATAAGGTATGGTGCATTTGCCAATGATATCTTAGTTTTGTGAATGTTGATTGAGAAACTAGTAGTTGATGTGATCTTTTTGATTGTATTGTGTAGTTGGATCTTTATTTGTTGTCTCAAAAATGGAAAGAATTGGTTGAGAAGGCTAGAGCAAAGCAGCTTCAGCCCCAAGAGTACAATTCAGGTACGCCAAGATCCTCGTTATGTTACTATATTCCCATAAAATTTATGTCTAAGAATTTTCATTGAGTTGACTTTCGGGCTTTTTGACTGTAGGGACGTTCACATTGTCCAATTTGGGTATGTTCGGAGTTGATAGGTTTGATGCCATTCTTCCTCCTGGCCAGGTTAGCTATTTGATAAAGCACTTTTGTTTTTATTGCTGAGTTTTCGATTTCTTTGGGTGAGCAATTGTAGTTAAAATTTGGGCCTTCATGTTAGGGTGCTATAATGGCTGTTGGTGCGTCAAAGCCTACAGTTGCAGCTGATAAAGATGGATACTTCAGTGTTAAAAATAAGATGCAAGTAAGTAAAGTTTGGCTCTCATATTCTTGTACCTGTACTGTATATTTAGGGATTTGGGGGCATATGGAAAATGCCTAGACACCAAATTCGTACATATTCTGCTCTAGGAGCCTCTCGTGTGAAGAATTGCACTGATTTCTGTTTAAAACAAAATGATATGATGTAAGATAGGACAAATATGATGTAGTACTAGCATCCAATTGATGAAAAGTAGGTTAGATGATTCCTCAAATTCTAATGGTTTTTTAATGGTAATTAGAGTAGGTAGTTTCTTCTTACCAGTACTCAATGAAGAAGGCTAGAAGCACACATAGTGGTGAAATTAACAGTTGAGCCTTCAATTTACTGGTCCTGTGGCTCTCTAAACCCCTCTACTTTAGCCCAGATGCCTGCTTTCTTCCCCACCTCTTTCACCCTATATCTGAAAAGGATTGATTCAAAAAGTAACAAATATTGTGCAGTAACCTTCCAAGTAATTAGAATGGATGTGGAAAATATGACTTTGAATTATGGTGATTGACTGGAGTAAGGGGCTAAGCACAATCTTATCTATTCTGCTATTTAACAAGGTTGTGGATTTTTAACTCGAGTTGCCTTTTGTTTTATTACTGATCTCCTAATATAGAGTTACTGGTTTCCAGTATATGAAAATAACTCGTAAAGCACATGGTTATCAAAAAGTGTAACTTGCCTTTTGACTGATATGCTGACTTTTTACATTGTCTAGGTGAATGTTACCGCTGATCACAGAATCATCTATGGAGCTGATTTGGCTGCATTCTTGCAAACCTTCGCTAAGATTATTGAGAACCCTGATAGCTTGACCATGTAGATGAAATATTTAGGTTGCCGTTGATTTTCCCCCATTTCAGTTGGCGTCCAAGAGCGAGAATTGCAGGAGTTTAATAGTTTCTGTCAATGGTTTGGTTGGTACTTCATTTGTTACTTTTTTAGTGAGTTGGGTGGCGCCTAATCATTTAGGAGCAATTTTTGGGCAGAAAGTGATCAAATTGTTACATAATGTTGAGTTGTTTGTATGGACAAAGGAGTTGTTGATCCAAATTTCTGCTTCACTCATGGCTAATGTTGTTACATACTCTGAAAACTTTTTCAAGTATGAACATGAAGGGCACAAAGGCCCTGATCCTTGCTAAGAGCAAGGGCAGTGGGTTCCCTAAATTTTAAAAAATCGCTCTAAAAATTGAAAACACTCACAGTGATAAATTTTAGGCCGATTTTTTGTTAAGAAATCGGCCCATAGTTGCCAACTAGGGAACCGGTTAAGAAACCGGTTCTATCAGCGCATGTGTTAGCACATGACAGAGGATGTGCACAGGGCCGCCCTAATTTGTTTGGATGAGTGGGACATGTGTCACCCATACATTGGGCCATGTGTTCCACTCAAATGCTGCACATATTTTTTTGTAAGTAGAGGGACACATGGCACCCTCTGGTTGGACCACGTGTTCCTATCTTTGTTTTTAGTATTTAAAAAAATATTTTTTTATTTGTAAAATTTAATTTTAAAAAGTTTTTAAATTAAAAATATTGAATGATTTTTGATTAAAATTTGGAATAAAAATTTGAAATAATTGTTGAGAAAATTATTGAAGAAAAATTCTGGAAAAAAATGAAATTCAATTTTAAAATTTATAATTTATCATTACATTTCACGTTTAACTTATTTTGGGTAGATAAATTTATTTAAATTAAATGTTAATAATAAAATTAATGAATAGGATAGAGAAAATCAAGTGGGTACATGAATAGTAAAAAGTAGTTTCTTACCATTGTGGAGAAGAAAATGTGTAGTTTCTTAAAGTGAGATAGAAGAAAGAGAATGAGAAAAAAAATATATTTAATTGATAAGAAATCGATAGCAGTTTCTACCTTGCATGTGCTCTAACAATTGAGTGAGATAGGGATACAGTATAATTTACGGAGTGGGTCTCCTGACAGGCGGCCTGTCCATAAGCTTATGGACATGCCACTTATTTTTTACCTTATACACTGCATTTCTTAAATTACATACAAAATTTAAAAATTTTGAAAATATTTTTTTATATCATATATTTTTATATTTTCACCTCCAAATACATATTATTACTTGTTTTAACTTATAAAATGCAATATTTAAATTTTATAAAAAAACTATAACATTTAAGGCAAATGCCCCTGAACACTGTCAATAAATTTATGGAAAGGCAGCCTTTCCTAGACTTTCCCTAATTTACGAGTCACTAAGAGCATCTCCAATGCACAGAAAGTCTTCCCTATTTATCGGGAACACATGGCAAATTTCTATTGGAACTTGCACACACCTTCAGTATGACGTAATATTTAAACCTTTGACTGCAGGATTCTTTTAGAACTCTTCTCCAATCCAAACGTCAAATGAATAAAAAATTTCTGACGTGTACACACACAAAGAGCGCGAAACATGAAATTCTTTCCCGGTAAAAAATTGACAACTCATTATCTTTACTGCAAGAGAATTTCATTAACCTATTTTTCAACGCATCGATCAAGTTATCGATTTCTCAAGGTACGTGAATAATATTTGGGGTTCTTCAATTTTACATGTACAATTTTCACTGCTATACGTTTTAATGTTGATCATCCTGGTATGTTTTGATCTCTATATATTCCCATGCTCTAACGATGCAAATGTTAAATGTCAAATCTCTTTTTTGCTAATTCGATTTTGAAAGCATAATTTACTTTCAGATACAGAGATGTCTTCGGAATTCGAAGCTGACTCAGAGTTAGATAGTTCGAGCGATGAATCAATGTCCATCTCAAAAAGGTTATTTGATGACCAGCAAGAATATGATGGTATTGTTTCCTCGACAAGAAGCTATATGCAATCAATTTCTGTAATGGTTCCCGCTTCACTTTTGATGATGTCAATGAATAAAAAGCGACCACATGGAGGCTCTATTCCTGGACGACGGTATATAAAGCGTGAAAGACGTGAACGTCATGAGTTAATCATCAATGATTACTTTAAGGGAGATGGTTCTAAGTACACATCTGAACAATTTCGTCGTCGTTTTCGAATGGATGTAGAATTATTTAATCACATTTTACATGCAGTTGGGAATTATGATCAATACTTTACCCCGAAAGTTGATGCAGTTGGTAGATGCGGGATAAGTCCTTTACAAAAGATGGTGGCAGCTTTGCGGATGCTTGCGTATGGTTGTGCTGCGGATGTTCTCGATGAATATGTTCAAATTGGTGAGAGTACTGCAATTGAAAGCCTCAAACATTTTTGTGATGCTATAATAAATATTTTTGAAGAAGAGTATTTGAGGAGACCGAATGAGAGAGATGTTGAAAGGTTACTTAAAGAAGGGGAGGAACGTGGTTTTCCTGGAATGCTTGGAAGTCTTGACTGTATGCATTGGCAATGGAAAAATTGTCCTACGGCTTGGCATGGTACACATACAAGTGGATTTAAGAAGACACCAACTCTTATCCTTGAAGCTGTGGCATCAAAAGACTTGTGGATTTGGCATGCTTTCTTCGGTATGGCAGGTACAAATAATGATATCAATGTTCTTAATAGGTCCCCATTGTTTGATGATCTAGTCAATGGTATTGCACCTCCATGTCATTTTGTGGTTAATGGTCATGAGTATGATATGGGATACTACCTATCCGATGGAATCTATCCGCCATATGCAACTCTTATCCAGTCAATATCATCGCCTTGTTCTGAAAAAGAAAAATTGTTTGCCAAATGTCAAGAGGCCGTGAGAAAAGATGTAGAACGAGCTTTTGGAGTGTTACAAAGTAGATGGCACATTGTGAAAGGACCTGCACGCATGTGGAATGTCAAGGATCTTGGGAAGATTATGAAAACATGTATCATATTGCATAATATGATCATCGAAAGTGAGAAGAGTAAAGGAATCAACCCTGAAAGTTGGGATCCTCACGTGGGAGAAACGATTGATAATGTGAATGTGGAGCATGACTACTCCCTTATTGTCTCTAAAATGATCAAGCGACTTAAAGAAGTACAAAGCACAAGCATCCATAGAGACTTGAAGGATGATCTCATCAACCATTTGTGGGGGAGACATGGTGCTGCATAAACTTAGTTGGTTTTCTTTATATCTAGAACTACATTATGTAATTTTGTTGCTTCCTCCTTGATTATATTTGTCGTGCCTTTTAGCTGGTGTAAACAAAATGTGAATAAGTTCTTCCGGGATTAGTAGTCTTAGTGTGAGGAGGAACAAGTGTCTGAATCTGAGAAGTTATAAGGAAATATGTAGGAAGTTGGCAGTAATATTTGATTGCAATATTGCATGAGGAAATTATTTCAATCTAATGGTTTTTGAAGTTAATGTTGCTGTGTTGGAATTCCAAGGGAAAGCTGGCAGTAACATTTAATAGCCATATTGCAAGAAGAAATGGTTCCAATAAAACCATGGGGCAAAATGATACTGCATGCAAAATAGAATGCAGTGAACTAGCAGCACGAGTGCATAATGGAATGGGCTTATTTTAGCATTCAAGGGACTCATTTGACTCAGGATTACAACAGCAAATCATTACTGATCACTGGCATTATTTCTCCCCCTTCGGCATTAAACCTCCTACTCACCCAGGCTATCATCATATTAATTTTGGAGTACAGTTCTTAACTTTTAAAGACATAAAAACGAGATCAAAGACATTCCTGCAGCGAGAAATATGATCTTAATAAAAATCGAACTGTCACAATGTGGGGAAAACAGCTAGTGCTTACAAAACTACTTCACTCCACCACTAAACTTGACAATACTCATAATGCAAGAAGCCTTTGAAGCCTTTGAAAAAACATATTGTATTCTCAAACTCAAAACTAAACACTTCAAA
This sequence comes from Rubia yunnanensis, assembly GCA_037428765.1. Lineage (NCBI taxonomy): Eukaryota > Viridiplantae > Streptophyta > Magnoliopsida > Gentianales > Rubiaceae > Rubia > Rubia yunnanensis. Next base: position 62,768,588 of record CM075071.1, on the reverse strand, counting down.
AGATAGAAACATCAGATGTCAATATCATCATTGGAAGACACATCTCCAAAAAGTCCATCATTTTCCCATTCCTTCAATATCCGAGCTTGCATTATTTCAAATTTTTTGCGCACGTCTGGACTAAATTTGGTGAGATCTTTCTCCAATATGCGTTCATCTTCTATTCGCTTCTGTGCTTTCTGTTTCATCATTTGGGTACTTTTTTTGAATTCAATCTCCGCATTGAATATTTTTTCCTTCAACTCATACTCTTTCTTATCTCTTTCTTTCTTCATATCGAGCTCTTCACGATTCAAATCAAATTGCCTTTCAAGAGAGGTTTGAAGATTACCTAGAGCATCAACCACACCCTTTTCTGCTACCACCCTTTTCTTCTGATCTTTTACTCCTTTTCTTCCAACGGTTGGACGAGCAGCTCCTTCATCGTTTATGTTTTCCGATTCATCAGCTTTTGTTTCAGAACAAACATTTTCATATGAATCTGAAATTTCAATAATAAAACAGTACACTTTCAGAAACTATTCCAGGTACTAAAATATTCAAACAGTCGCTACTACTACTATTTGAACTTATATGAACAAATTTGCACACACATGTTCAAATGCTACTACTGCAGTGTGATTCAAATGCTACTACTGCAGTGTGACAGTATCAGTAGCAGACAAAAAAATGATGCAGAAACCTGGAATGGTTAAGTAACTTATGAAGTGGTACTCAGAAACCTGGAATGGAAATTGGGTCGGACTGTGTTTGCTTTGAAGTTGGTGGATTTTCATTTGTGATATCAACTACACACTTTCGCTTCTTGACTCCATCTTGCTTAGTTAGGTGTTGTGTACACCATTTTGCATTTTGTCTACAAATCTCCCAACATTCTTCATGCTTGAATGGTTGATTGTTGTTGGTGTCTTGGAATGTTCGCAATGCACCTCTTTTCTACACATGAAACAAATGAAAAAACACCACCTATAATTGTATTATGTACATAATTGAAAGTTATATACAGTTTCATTAATTAAAAGAGAGTATTTACCACATCTTCAAGTGTTGTTCCACTTTTTCTCATTCTCTCCAACCGTTCATAGCACCCATGAAATTTGTTTATTGCTGCTTGAAGTCTTCCCCATCGACATCCCAAGGCATTTGCATCACGTGTTCTATCGAATTCCCCCATATTTTCTCTCCATACCTGTAAAATGCGACTCCACAGAGTTTCTGATTTCTGGCCAGCTCCAATATCAGCATCACATGAGACATGTAGTCTTGCTTTTGTAAGTGCTATATCTTCTTCAAGACTCCAACGTTGAACTATCGCTGGGGTTTTTTCAGGGTTTAAGGGAGGCTTTTTTTTCTTTTGGGATGGTTTGGATGGTTCAGAATATGAGCTCATGTTATTCCAATTCGGAACACTAAGTAAACCTTGATAAGAAAAGTTTTGTCCATGTTGTTGTGGAGGCTGAGAAGAAACCTGAGGAAAAGTTTGTTGATATTGAAAGTTTGGTGAAAACACCCCATTGCGAAATTGATCTAAATCAACAAAGTTTTGCTGAGTGGTAGTAGTTTGAGACTGAATTCCAATAGAATTCAGAGATTCTATGGTGTCCTGGGAATCAGTTATGTTTGACTGAAGAGCTTGCTGGAACTCTCTAGCATCCATGAGCTCTATAAAATAGAAGAGACAACCTGCATAAGGACATAATCTTATCTATGATTCAAGAAAATGATGAGCTCCAGAAATTTATGAATGGCCAAAAATATCAAGTGACACTTCTCTAGTAAATACAGATAGGCAAAGAACTCGAATAATTCAATTCAAGGAGATTAATTAAACTTAACACCACCAATTCAATAGTATCTGTAACCCACTGAAATGTTGGAGATTACAATTATGTTTTTAGCATGCATTTGATCAAGTTTCTTATCAACAAGATGGCAAGACATGCTGAAGCATGACTACATGGAATATAATATACTACGTTTATATCCTCAAATCAGACTACATTTACAAAGAGGGATGTAGATCTAACAGGTAAAATAAGGCAGGTCGATGCATAAAAGCATCTGCTAGTGCCGAGGCTGGGGACGGGTCTAAAAATTATAGGACTTGTGAGGCAAAGCCTCTTTCAGATGTCTGGCACTACTTGGAAAGCCACCAAACTAAATGTCTGCTAAATGGGATTGCAAAAGAATTGATAGGCTAGTAGCTTAGAATAAGACGTGTCTTCTTCAATCACTCTCTCATCAACACAACCTTAATATTCTTTTAGCCAGAAGGCCACATCTCACTCCCATGTCAGACACAAAAATTAAGAAAGTAGATGTAGAGCGATGAACAATTGTCCTATTTGTGAGCACCATATCCAACTTAATCTAGACATCGATACCAAACTAAAAAATTGTGCATGCAGCCACCAAGCTGCTCCAGTTAATGACTTTTACCCACTCAAATTCGGTAACTCAACAAATAAGTCATCCAACTTTCAAACTATCACTTTTGGTCATCTACTGATTTGTAACCATTAAATTGAAGAAAAACTTGTAACAAGATTCTGTGAAAATTCACAAAAAATCCAGCACTAGAAAGGTATTTAGTAAACATGCTTCAAAGAATGTCGGAGGTCAAGAGTGCTTAAACAGTACCAACAATCCATAAACAAAACTTTGCAGAAAGTGTTAAAAAGAACAATATAATATGGCCTGATAATTTAACCAGTAATTCATGAGCAAAGGATAATGTGATACATTGGATAACGACCTGTTGGACCAGTGAAAAACGCCAGCTGCCTACATAATAACAAAGTGAACTATTATTAGAAACTGATGAGTTACAGAGCACTCATTAGACAGAATAAGATTCAATTTAACTGAAATCCAAGAGAAAGCTCTCTAACCTATTCATATGCAATATGTCAACAACAATTAAGCATTCATCCCACAATACAGGTTCAGCTTTATGAAATCAAAATTTTCCATTCATCATGTTCGGTCTAGACAAACAATAGATGTTCAACATAACTTTTTGACTCTACTCATTTAAATGTGACTTAAAGTATTCGAAGATTCATCAAATAGACATAAGTTCAGCAATTGCCAGGAAAGCTATGAAAGATAAACTGTACAATTATAAGTGCCATCATATTAAACACAGCTTCAAAGGGGGAACAAACACTAATAATGTTCTGTTTCTAGCATAATTCTAAATAGGTATCCTGCCAGGAATACTGTAAAAGATGAACACTATCATACAAAGGACACAACTTCAGCAACTACAAGCCTTACTGTGCAATGAAGAGACTCAAAGCTTTCTGAAATTCCTAATAATCAGAATCAATGCCTAATTTCCAATACCTAGCCACAGAAAACACCCTACAACTTGAACACAAATTCAAGCCAGAAGAATAGACACCTAAAGGTCGCTACAAACTGAAGATACACCTACAAAGGTGTCCAAATCCTTCAGCACAAGGACTCAGGAACCACAGTCAAGATCCTTTTATAAACACAATATGATCCAAATGATGTACAAAAAAGGGGGGAAAGCAAACATGCCATATAGATGCTGTAGAAAAAGTCATGGACACAAACTTTTCCACAATATAGAGAGCAATACAACAGTTGAAACAAGCCACACAACAACGCAAGACCTCTTCCAAGTTCCAAGATATAATATGAAAGGCACAAAAGTGGCATCACCAAACTAAATGTCAACTTTAACACGCTGATGCAATTTGCGTTTAAATAATAACAAACGATAAATAAAAACAAGAATCACCAACCCAAGTTCGCTCCGCAATGCTCTTCTCTTCAAAAGCTTTTCACCGTCTCTGCAAATATATGGCGGTAGGAGGTCAGCAAGAACGGCAAACTACAAATGAATTGTGTCTCTTCTATCACTTCTACGGACAAGATTTCGACTAGAAATTGATAAAAAGTGGTGAAGAAAACCTGCTTCTTGTGGATATTTTGAAACCCCAACTGCGGGAGAGATAACCCAACCGCGGGAAGAAGAAATAGGGAAGAAGAAACAGAGAGAAAATGTAATCCCGAACGAAATTTGATTCACCCGCCCAATTTTTTTGATGATTTGGCATAGAGCGGGCGTCAATTTCACAGTCAGAGAAGAGAGGATCACTTTGACAGCGTCGATGTAAATTTTGTACACGTAATACTGACTCTGATATTTGACTCTTGGGTTGGAAATCAAATATAGAGTGAGGGTCATTAAATCCTACGTGGCAATAGAAGTTTAAGAGAAAGAATGCTGCATTGGAGATGCTCTAAATGGGATAAAGTACAATTTAATACGACTCTCCAATTAGTGAAAGTCTTGGAGTGGGTCGTACGCGAAGAGGCTGTTTTGCATTCAAGTCTGTGACCAACTGCCATCGACGGCTCTACTTTTAGCGAAGGTCTCCTTGGAGGGTTGTATGCGAAGAGGCTGTTTCACATTCAAGCCATGTTGCAGAAGATGATCGACAGATCAAAAGAAAACAACCCCATCGACGCTCAAAAATCTATCAGATGTCAGTTGATTTCTTGTCTAGGCATGATTATCATGTACATAAGCCTATCCATCTACATCATCAACCTTTAAAAATGCTGCTAAGTCATCCTGCTATTGTTTGTTACTGACTAACAAGGGACCCGACTGTTTCACTGCTTCATAAATCTCTGGCTTATTCCCTGCTGAGTCCTCTGGTATCTATCGCGTACAGAATGGAGAAAAACATGGAGAAGAAAAGGCGAAACCTCACCAATCCAAGGTGATGTTTCGCTTAATGTATAGCATGTCGATGTACTCTATAACTGGACCTGAAGCTTTGATGTATCTTCTCATAGCTTTCCCTGCAGATTCATCTATGATAACAGACGTTTCTGTCAGAACATTTTAAATTCTCATTTACTAGAAAGGTTTATGTTATTCTCCAAGAATTGGTTATGTCAGCTTACTTGTTTCATTCAGCCTCTCTAGAAGTTGATCCCTCGTCGGCAAGGCACACATCCCTGCTGAAACAGCAGTTCTTACCGGCCATGAATGGAACGGCGCACAAACTTCCCCGTAAGCTACTGAAGCGGCCTCCTTCAAAGAACCAAACCTGAGATCCCAAAAACAGCAAAATCACCTTCTGGGTAAACACCAAGCATGAACAATTTAAACATGAGGTCTATAAACTGCAATTTCGGTTTTTAATCTTCTCCAAGCACGAGGTCTAGAAACCGCAGTTTTTAAGGCCAAAACAATAGGAAACCGCGGTTTCAAGGCCAAAATGACCAGGAAACCGCGGTTTCAAGGCCAAAATGACCAGGAAACCGCGGTTTCAAGGCCAAAATGACCAGGAAACTGCGGTTTTGCTCATAAAACTGTGATTTCTGATCACTTCCAAGCACGAGGTCCAGAAACCACGGTTTTATGGCCAGAACCGCGGAAGGATGGGTCTTCAACAATCCATAACATATGATTGATACGCACAATGAAGGAAGGGAGGAAGGCAACATACTCTGCTGACAAGAAGTTCTGAAATATGGCTCGAACAAGATCAAGGCCCTGTCGGACCCTCCTTAATTTACGTGAAAGGCTGCCTTGATTCTTCACAGTGTTGGTTACCATGTCCATTTCAATTATGTTAGGCAACAATCCATACGTCTCCGACGCATCTTGAAGATCCCGCAACTGAAACATTCAATCACATTCATTAATTCGTAAACACAAACACCCTATCCTAAACATAGTCCATCACGCTTAACTTCAGATCCCGTGTGTCATAACCTCATAATATGGTAAAAATAACAAAATCTATTTCGATCTTTGCCGATAGATAAAATCACTAACCTTGGAGCAATATTCCATTTCAGCAAATTTGAATGCAATCCCCAAGCAACCGAAGAGTACAGCAACATGAGAACTGGCCTCACAAAAGGACTTCAAATCAAGATCAAAACCCCCATCGCCCTTTGACTTCATCAAGTCAGATAGCTCCTCGAAAGCCTCTGCAATCGCACATAAAGGCGTCTGCGTCGAAAAGGCGTCCCCGAAAACATCCTCTTCATCATCCATTGCCTTGGAAATCTTTTCTCCCTCTCTTCTTCTACAACTAGTATTATCTGGGGATGATATAACTTCTACTTTCTTGGCCCCCCTTCAATAAAATCAACAACAGCAACAAAAACCCAGATCTTAAATGATGATGAATCAAAAACAGGGGGGGAATCAGTGGAAAAATAAGAAGGGATGATGAAGTTATTAGATCAGATGCATACTTTTCTCTGTAGTGTTTCCCGAATGAATTGAGGAAAGAGTGGAATTTGGGGGCCATGGTTTCTCGGAGTCCGCTAAGATCGCGGTAGTCTACAAAATTATGGGTAATTTGTGGGAAAATTGATGGAATTTGTAATCGGAAGAGAAAACTTAGGAACTTTGGAATCTGGAGGATGAATGAACCGACATGAGCTTGGAAAGTCGTTTCGTGTTCTAATTTGGCGCCATGGGTGGGTCGTTGTTTTTGATCGACCAATGTAAGGGGTTGACCGTATGAGGTTTTTATTTGCCTTTTCCAAAAGATACGGGTCCTTTATCGCAGCTCTGCTTATTTAGGAATTTTTAAAATAAAAAATGGTAACGAGGGATTATTTAGGAATCCAATCTTTTATGGTTATAGTTAGAGTGGTATTGCCATATGAGATGATACATTTACATAATTTCACGAAAAAAATATTTATTTGCAAATGATAATTTATTATGAAACTTGCGTGGTATTATATTTGAATTCAGTATGAAAATTTAAAAATATAAACAGGTTATGTTGGTAATAAAAAATAACACGAATATAATAAGAAGACATGTAAGTAAAAATGAGATTCTCAACTAAAAATTGTCATATCAAACATGTAAAAATTTTAGTGCATTTGACGCCAAAAATAGGAAAATAAGCAAAAAGTTAAACTTAGACGAATTGACTAATCAGACAACTCGTTTACATATCACAATTGAAAAAAGTATTTCAAAGTTAGATGGAAATACAATTACGAGACTCCTGCCTTTGTTCCATTTTAATTTGTAATGTAACTATTTATTTAATTTTTAATTATAAAATTAAATTAGTGTTTAAATATAAATATTGTTATGTGATACTTTATTAGACATATATTTTAAAAATATTAACTTTTCACAAGTTTTAATTATCTTTAATAAAAGATATGAAAGATCGAATATTTTCTAAGTTAATTATTGAAAGTTAAAGTGTGTAGATTAAAGTGGGATAATTGCAAGCTCTATTTATCCATTTAGCATATTCATGGTTTCTGTAAACAAAAGAACAAAAGCTTACGTACAACTTGGGGATACTGTTGAGTGCATAAATAGATTTGGGATGTCTGAATTCCAAATTTCCAGTGCCCAAAATGAGCATTGCCAAATGCCAAGGACAGATGACGCGGATACCAACTTTTAATGTTGTCGTCGAGTGCATAAATAGATTTGGAAGTACTAAATTTGGCAACATTTATATTTTTTATAATTTTAATCATGACAATATGGTTGGTCTATTTACTTATTTTAGCAAATTGCAGTGCTTCATTAACTTTTGCCGACCAGTAATTCCGTGTTGACGTACTTCATATAATTCATTTTCTTCGGTTAGTTACTGATTTCGTCAAGAAGCAGGTATGGTTGATTTGCCAAAAAAGACGACCGGATGCGATTGTGCTAGATTATAGATTATTGTCTGTATCCATTTTATGAGAATACTGTTTATGTATTCCTATGATTCTATTTATTGTATTCTACTTTCTATGTACTCTTATTTATACCTATTATGAAGGGCCACAAAGGCATGAGTTTCAGCTCTTTTATGGCATCAGAGCGGGAATTGCATCCTGCCTAATTTTCTTCTTCTTTATTTTTCTGGGAAATTTCCCCATCGCCTGAAGTTCTTATCTTAAGTTTCCCAGCCAGTTCCCATTCTCTCTGCTCTAACGAATTCTGTCCACACCACTTCTAGTTAATGTTCATTCTTGGGTTTCATTTCTCCAGCTTTGGCAGGCGCTCTTCTTCGGGCGTTCGACTTTCCTGGCTATTCTCAAGGTTTTCGGTGTTCTCCGATTTCCTAGCAATCTCTTCTCTCCGGTGTCATCGTTCCCATCGTCCTATTCTAGGTGTTCTCTAATTTTGCCGCGTCCCATTCTCAGCGTCCAATACCCAGCGTCTCTCCAGTATTTCCCGGCATTCCCAGTTTCGGCCGAGCTCGTTTCAGAGTCTGCTTATTGGTTTGTTCGCACGCGTGATTGTTACGCGCCAAACACTTGAAGAAGGCGCGTGTCCTCCACGCGCCCAATCACCAGGAAGCTCTAGCGCGTATCTTGCACGCGACCAGTCACAAGGAATCCCCCAGCGCGTGTCTTGCACGCGCCCAGCCACCAAAAAGCCACCAACGCCTGTTTTGCATGCATTTTTTTCATCATATTCTGCGCATTGAACTGCAACACACACTATTTAACATTTTTAGCATTTCTCATTCATTTTAGAGGCACCTCTCTACAATTATGGCCTTTTCCAGTGCATGTGGGGATTCTCTTGATCGATGGATTGTTGATTCTGGGGCAACAACTCATATGACTTCTCAGACTTCTCATCTTGACAAGGTACTTCCCTATCGTGGTTCTAATACTGTTTTTGTGGCCAATGGTGCTTCTTTATCAATTTCTCATATTGGTCAATGTGATATTTCTAGTATCTCATTACGTGATGTGCTCGTGGTTCCTCAAATTACAAAGAGTTTAGTTTCCACAACTAAACTCACTCGAGATTCACCTGTTACTATTCTATTTGAAGCTGATTTATTTCTCATTCGGCATAAGTATACCGGGAAAGTCGTTGGTACTGGTCATCATAAAGCTGATCTCTACTATCTTGAGAGTGGAGACTAAAGTTCTTCAGTGAACTTCGTTATGGAAAAATCCGTGCCTCGTTTGAGCAACAACATTCTCGACTTGGCCCTGTGTCTTATGACGCTCTTCAATTGTTGAATAAGAAGAGTCATATTTCTGTTTTGTGAGATTCTATAGTTCATCCTAATTTTGTGTCATGATATTATTGAAACTTGTTCTTGGATATTTGAATTGCATGAATAGTACACCATATATAAGCACACACTTTGGGATATATTCATGTATGGTGCAAATATTGATGCTCTCTTGGGAAGGGAAATCTGGATGTTTGTATGGGTAAGGGAGCACGTTGCGTCTGCGCAAGTGTGTCAAATTTTGGCACCGCTGTCGGGGATGCTATTCAGTCTAAGTATCAATTAGCATAGCGTGTTAGTAGAGTAGTTAGTAATTGCTTTTATTTTTTATTTTGATAGTTTAGTTTGGTTGTTAGGCTGTTGTGATAGTTGTTTTGTTACCTTTTGGTCTGTTTGCTAGTATTGTATTCGGAAGGGTATTGTTAGCCCTAGTTTATGGTACACACCTGTACCACTAATCTAGGCGTCTTACACTACCCGGCTGAGAACACAGGTAATCAGAGGCAAAGGAGATAGAGAACTAAGGCAGAAGTTCAACCGAGGCAAGCATTGTTGGTTGAAGAACCGCTAGCAATGGTGGAAGACAATCGTACCTTACGGGAGCTCGTGACATCCAACATGGAGAATTATCCAATGTGTATTACTTTCCCACCATTACCGCCAATGTGAGGTGTGAGCTTAAAAGTGGCATGATCCATTGTCTACTGACATTTCACGGATTGGCGGAGGAGGACCCAAACAAGCATCTATTGGAGTTTCATTTGGTGTGTATGAACATTAAGCCACCAGGAGTTTGTGAATACGACTACAATTTGAGAGCCTTCCCATTTTCCCTTCAAGACGGAGTGAAAGATTGGCTTTACTACTTGCCACCGGGATGCATTGGTTCTTTGATGGCCATGAAGCGGAGGTCCTTAGAAAAGTATTTTCCAGCTTCTAAATCTGCGGGGCTAAAGAAACAACTGTCAAACATCACCCAAGAGGCCACTACGAGCTTCTATGATTATTGGGAGTGCTTCAAGCGGTTGTTAGTGAGTAGCCCCTACCATCCCTTCAAGGAGAGAGATCTAGTGTATTATTTCTTCGAGGGTTTATGCGGTGAAGATATGTGAATGGTGAATGCTGCTTGTAATGTTTTGATAGAGAACAAGAGCCCTAAGAATGCAATGGCTCTCTTTGCAAAAATGGCTAATGGTATGCGACAATTTGGTACAAGGTCAATGGTTAGGGTCTCGATGAACCCGCTCAAATGCCTAAGTTAAAGGAGAAGGTCCAAGATTTTGCTTCTATGATGAAGGGGCTTTTGCGAGGAAAGGTGCATCAAGTCAAGGTGTGTGGGGTTTGTAACCTCGACCACAACTTCAAGGCATATCCCGGAGTCATAGACAATTTGCAAGAAGTGAATGCCGTTGAGTGCAATAATCAAGAGAGGGCATAATATTCTAGAACTTTCCAAGGAGATGCAAGGTTGGATCCATATGCTAACTCATTCAACCCAAGGTATCAAGATCATCCAAATTTTTGATGGAGGGAGGATAACCAACCTCAAGGATATCGGGGTGGACAAGCCCCTCCTCAATCATACCCTCGAGGTGAAGACCTTTCCAACAACCATGCCTTGATCTACAAGTTAGATCGAGAGGAGATCTTAGAAGCCATTGGTCAATTGGGTAAGAAACATGAAATCTTTGCGGAAAGGACAAGGCGTGAGATTGAAGACCTAGGTAATAGAGCTTTCTCGAGTATAAAAAATTATGAGATTCAAGTTGGGCAACTTGCCACCTCGGTAAGCCGACTTGAAGGCAAGGAGTCCGGCAAACTCCCTTCCCAACTGGAAATCAATCCAAGGAACGTGAGTGATCTCAAGTTGAGAAGTGGGAAGGAAGTTTGTGAGTCCGAGAAGAAGGTGATGCAAGAGGATGATAGAGTGTTAGAGGCTACCAAGGCACACTTCAAAGAAGATGATATTGTGATCAAGGAGGCACCTTCCAAGGAGCTTCCACCGCCCGAGGCACAAGCTATCATTCCACCTCCATTTCCAAATGCTTTGAGGGGAAAGCCAAAGGTGGTGGCTGGTGATGTAAACATTCAAAAAGTCTTCAAAAAGGTTGTGGTAACCATCCGTATCTTGGAATTGATTGAAAATGTGCCATCATATCCTAAATTTCTTAAACTTTCATGCACAAAGAAGAGAAGCAAACCAACTAAGAGGTTAGGACAATTAAAAATGAGGGGAGTCGCTGTTTTGAAACATAAAATTTTCCTAAGAAATGCGACGACCCAGGAATTTTTTCTATCCCTATCTCCTTAGGTGGTAAAGTTGTTGAAAATGCCATGATAGATTTATGCACATCCTTCAATGTGATCCCGTATAGTCGATATGAATGCCTAGAAATAGGTGAGCTTAGGGATACTAGAGTGATTGTCCAACTTGTCGATCATTCCCAAGCTAGTCCTCGTGGACTAGTAAAGGATGTGATGGTGCTAGTTGGCAAGTTGGTTTTTTTGGTGGACTTTTATGTTCTAGACGCAGCGCACGACGGAAGTGCACCCCCAATAATTTTGGGGAGACCTTTTCTCAAAACGTCTAGGACTAAAATCGATGTCCACTTGAGAACTTTGACTCTAGAAGATGACATTGATAAATTGGAGTTTGATGTATATAAATATAAGCATGTTCAACAAATTTCTTCTTTTATGTGCAAAGGTGTGACCCTATGTGGTAAGCATGAATTCTATAAAACCTCTTGTGTTACCAATGAGCATGAACAATTGGATGAGTCTCATGTTGATAATGTTGTCGATAAGTCTGATGAATTGCATGATGCTATCGATAGTATGTTTGTGCTAGATTATTTTTCCATGATAACAAACTTGCAGTGGGAAAGGAAGAATGTTGAGGGTTTAAAACCTCCACGACCTCCTCCTAACCCCAGAGTGACATTCATAAACTCAATGCTTGTGAGACACGGAGATTCATTTCATATGACTGATAAGAGGTATGAAGGTAAAGATGAATCATTGTAGAGACCTCTCCACAGTGGTGTCATCGTGGGTGGAGTTGCTGATGGCGATTCCAGAGACCTGCAGGTAGGTGTTTCTAACTAGACTTGCATGAAAAATAAATAAGTCGTGAGGACGACAATAAATATACGGTGTTTTTTTTGATTTCGTGTTTTGAGCATTGAGTAGATATATTTTGCATGTTCTTGTTTGCAATGTGGATTTTTTAGATGAAACTCTTGTTTGATTTAAAAAGTTGAGTTCAAGACTCGTGATTCTGTTTGGATGGAATTAGATTTGATGGGCGACATAGTTTTTTTTTGGAAAAAGAGGAAAAACTAAGGATTAGGTTAAAAGTGTGGCGATCTTGTGCCAAGACCTAACACGGTCTGCGCCAAGAGCCTGGGTCCATGCCAAGAGAATTGGCGTGAGGGGATGCCTCGTGCCAATGAGTTTGTCACGAGGGTTGATTCTTGCCAGAATGTTTGGCACGAGGCCTTGTTTGGTGCCTAAGATTTGACGCGAGGCCTGGATCGTGTCAAGTACATTTTGCGCTAAAGAATCAATTTTCCACTGGCAAATTGTTCCAAAAATGCAAATTTTCAAAAATTATGAATTTCCAACTAAAAAAATGCCTTTTTGGTTCAAGAATTTTGAAATCCCCTAATTCTTTAGGATTTTTTATGCAAATAGTATTTCCTATATTCCTAAGAATTAAGGGATTGGTACTATTGTCCCCTAATATGAAAATTTTAAAATTGTAATTGTACCATCACTTACCTATTGGGGCAAGTAGGTCTAGAGGGGTTTCTCGAGAGACACTCAAAGACGTACGTCAAGTGAACTCTAGAGTTCCTAGCTACTCTATGGCCGGTCGTGGACGATGATGGACACAAGGCGATCAAATTCAACCTGGATAACAAGGAGTACAAGATGACCCACCGAGAGGTAGTACGTGCCTTTGGGTGGAGGTATGGAAAGGAGATCCAGAAAACACACCTTTAAGGGATGCCTTTTTCTCTCGGACACTTTTGGGTGCAGTTGACAGGTACTGATCGGAAGAACCTGTGCAAGAGTACTGCCCTAGTTCACCCGGTATTCCGTTATGTTTACCGACTGTTGGCTATGGGAATTTTCTGCTACGGCGAGCTAAAGCATCCATGGTAGGACCTACGACATTGAATATGTATGGCTTTATGGCAGAGCAAGCACTAGTTTATGGTACTTCCACAGCAGGAGCACACCGCCATCAACCATAACACCTGTTTGGATGACCTATTTATTGATCCCAACCCGCAGTTTGAGAGAGATTTCTACAGAGTTTTAGCCACCTTGGAGATAAATGTTGAGTAGGCTGAGGGGGAGAGCTTTTCGAGAGCACCCCCTAGTCGTTCCCACGTATCCACTGACCTCATGGACCAATTGAAATCTCTCGTGGAAAAGTTTTTGAGCTCTACCCAAGTTTTACAAGAGGTCGTCCAAGCAATGGGAGGAATGCGATCACAATTGAAGGAGATCAGTGAGAATGGACTCCATGGAGGCAACACTTCAAGCAATGAGATACATTGAGAGGAGATTCATGAGCCACGACGATGAAGGCCCTTCGGGGCCGCAAGAGTAAATGTCACGGTTTCTCCCAACCTCACTTATGTTTTAACATAAATTTTTTTTGCATTGGAGACTATGCATCGGTTAAGTAGGTGGGAGGAAGGAAGTAGGAGAGTTTCACGTTCTTGGATTTCCTCCGTGCATTATGTTTTTCGTTGGTAGTTTTTCTTGCTAGCTGATGGTTTTGGTTTTTTTATTGTTGAGGGATGATTTTGGATGGATATTTGGTTGCATGACATGCTATGATAGGGTTTCTATTTTGCATGGGGTAGGTTGTTTTAGGATATTGGTGGTGTATTTTTTGTGCTTGATCTTATGTTTTCTTGTATGAAGCCCACTTTGGGGCGATTTTGTGCTACACCAAAAAAGTTGAAAAATTTGAAAAAATGAAAAAAATATAAAAACCCGGACAAGTTGAAAACCCAAAAGGGCAACTTGGGTAACATTTGGAAAAACCCGGATAGGTTGAAAGACTTAGGTAAAAATGAGAGGCTAGGCCCTGCTAGGCTTACGAGCCCAGGAAAAAAATAAGAGGCCATGTGGAAAAAAGTGAGAAGTAAGTACCCTTTGTGTGTTAAAGCTAGGATGAAAACCCGAAAGGGCTCCTAGGAAAAATGAGAGAAAACAAAAAACTAGGTTGATGATACATTTGACTCATTGGTTGTAACTATGATGAGAATCATGAATTATCCCTATATACAACCAAGTCGACGGCTCTTGAATTTCCTTGGTAGATTGTTTTTGGGAGAAGACTCTTTGATTGCTTTGGGGATCATTTTGGGAAAAGTAAGCCAGTTTTACACTTATCTTCTTGGCTTACCTTTTTCCGCATTTTACTTTGGATGGTTAGATTGCTTATGTTCTTCGAGAAGTGTGATAGTTGTGAGATTCTTGCTCTCTTTGGGGGAAATATAGTAATCCAGGAATAAGTTGGATGTCCTGGTTAACTTATGCTTGCACGCTACATTTCGCTTAATTTTTTTTCTTGTATTTATTTACTCGATGACGAGTAAAGGGTTAAGTGTGGGGAGTCTAATGTGCTTCATTTTGCGTGCGTTAACCATTGCATTCGATATAGTTTTTACCTTGTTTTATTTGGTGGATTGCTAGTATTAGTTGAGTTTACGTGACAAGGGATTTGGACGACCATGTTTGGTTTTCTTGTCTAAATCTAGCATTTTGTAGACTTAATTAGTACTAATGGACATTTTGTTTCCACGAGCTTCTAGGTTTTCCTTGTGATCATCTTTAGTAGGTCGCCCGTGGGTACTTTATGGTTACATTCTATATCAAGGCCGTTTGTAAGGGCGGTAGATGATATTGAAGATCGTTCGCAAGGAGGATAGAAGAGATCGAAGTTCATTCACCTCTAGAATGGTAGTAAATGAAGGCCACAAACATCAATGCATGGTAGAAGGATATTGGAGCCAAAGATAGATGGCATTGGAGTTCAAGGCGGCCAATGAAGAAACGGTGAATTGTGGTCCGATGAGTTGTGCTAAAATCTGAGAATGATCCGAGAAGAATAAGCCTTCAAAGCTGATTCCATTAGATTTTTCTTCTTGAGCACTGAAAAATTGACTACTAGAACTATCAAATCGGACTAACGATTCACCTGTAGCAAAGGAAAGAAGTTCAGCCGGTCAAGGCACAAATGGGTCAGCACGGGCCGCTCATGCATGGCACCAAGGGCCCGTGCCAAAGGAGTCATCCCACGCCAACAATGTTCAACATGAGGCTATGGCACGGCTTATGCCAAATGCCACGGGCCACAAGCACAAGTCTCAATCCACACTCAAAATCAGCTAAGTATGGGTGCAGGCCATCCCATTTACGATGGCTCATGCCGTTCCAAGTCCAAGATGCCAAAACCATCCCACAGCCCGCGCCAAAGGCCGTACCCCGTGTAAGTTTCTGAGCAGACTAATCCTCTTGACAATGGTCCATGCCAAAAACTGCGTCCCGCGCCAAGTTTCTGAGCAGACCAAGCCTTCTGACGACTGCCAGTGCTAAAGGCTGCGACCCGCAGAAACGAAGTTCCAAATCCAATGCGCTGATGATGGCCCGCGTCAAAGGCCATGGTTCATACCAGATGATGCAATACGGCCCGTGCCAGACCTTGCAGCCCGTATAAAAGTACGTACCACGGGCCGCACCATCCGCGAAGGCCCACGCTAGGTGGTGGCTGAACTAGGGTTTACTCATTTTTGGCCTATTTTGGGCCTAATTTTAGGCCCAATCCCCTACTACTAGAAATATAGCCTTAGTCTACTAGGTTAGAGAGGTGAGATCATTTTAAGACTTCATGTAGTATTAGAAGAGCAACTCTAGAGAGAGAAAAACACTCTCTCATTATCTTTTCTTTCTTTTAATTTTTGCTTTGATCCTATGATGTGTAATTCAAATCCATATTTTAATTCCATATCTATGGAGTAGTTTCTATATCTTGGAGATAAATTGTAGGTGCATGGTTTAATCTTTGTTATAGCTCGTTCTCATTAGGAGTTCTCTCTCACGGATCTTGGTTATCTACACTACATCTCAGTTTAGACATTTTTTGGTCTAATACCGATCTTTCTTGGGGAAAACCAAGTTTTCCATGGACATTCTTGAGCGGGCTGGTATGAAAAATGCTACTCTTGTCTCTACTCCCTTTGTTCCAGGTAGCCAGCTACAACACTTCTTGTACCAAGTTCTTCAATCCCACTTTGTATAGGTTACTCGTTGGGGGCACTTCAGTAACTCACCATTACACGACCATATATCTCTTATACTGTTAGCACGGTTAGCCTATTTTTGTAGAGTCTGCGTGATGATCATTTACAGGAAGTAAACAGGATTCTTCGTTATATTCAGAGCACTTTTCATTATGGCCTTTCTTATTTCGCCATCATCTGGCCCTCTTCCTATTTTGGGTTACTCGGATGCTGATTGGGCTCGTTGCTTTTAGACTCGCCGCTCTACTTATGGCTATGCTATTTTCTTGGTGGAAATCTTATTTCTTGGTCTGCCAAAAAATAGCTCACTGTCTCTCGCTCCAGCCGTGAGTCCGAGTATCATGCTATGATCAATACCTTTGCTGAGTTGGTGTGGATATGTCACCTTTTGAGGGATCTTTGTGTCACCTCTTCCTTGCCCCTGCTTCTCTTGTGTGACAACAACATTGCAATTTTTCTGGGGCAAAATTTGGTTGCGCACACGCGGGCAAAGACTATTGACATGGACTACCATTTTGTTCGTGAACTTGTAGCCTTCGGCAAGCTGCGTGTTGCTTATGTTCCTTCTTTGCTTCAGCTTGCTGACATCTTTACTAAGGGCTCACCATACTCTTTGTTTGAGCAGTTTCGATTCAAGCTCAGCGTGTCGTCAAATTCCACACTTAGCTTGAGGGGGGGGGGAGGGGTGTTAGAGTATAGATTGTTATATGTATTCATTGTATAGCATATGTGTATTCCAAGGACTCTAAAATACTCTTTACGTATTCCTAGGGTTCTATTTATTATGTTATACTCCATATGTACTCTTATTTATACCTATCATGAAAGGCTACAAAGGCACGGGTTCCAACTCTTTTAGATTGTATTTCCCCGAGAAGACAACATGTTTTGATTTATCTATTTTTCAAAAAAAGATGACCAAATGCTGCTTAAATGTATTGAAATAAAAAGTTGAACGCGATTTGTAACAAGTTCCTTGACAAGATGACATAAAATATTATATGTGGGGGTTTGTAGACAACATCGCCCATGGCTTGATTTGTACTATTCTATGATCAGGGTCTGCCCTAACATATTTGTGGCCAGAAGGAAATTAGGAATATAGGCCCCATTTAGGATATCTGCTGTTTGTGGGCCTCACATAAAAATCAAAAGAAAATTATTAAGGTGACTAATTAAAATATGTGATATTTACTACACCATGCGTCTCAGAATAATTGACCCACTTTCTATTTTCGCTCGTCCCACAAAAATATGCACATTTCAATTCCTACCCAAAATGGTAAATAACATGTTGTAAAATTCCTACAATATCCTCTTTAACTTCAACAAATTTTTGACTGGTCCCACCATTTTCTCAAAATATAACTATTTTTTCACAAATATTCTCCGCCACATCAGCTTGCTCAAAATACCGAGTCAAAAGTGTGTGTGCCAATTATCCCAAAATAGAGGGAGTATTTTTTTTCTATATGTACAGTATTTTTATTTTTTTTTAATGAGGCCCCTATATAATTGCTAAATTGGGGGCCTAAAGCAAATACTTTCATTTGCCTCAATATGTGGTCGGGCCTGCCGTGGCTAATGGAATGGATTGGGTGGTAGGTCGGGCCTGCCGTGACCCATGGAAAGGATCGGGATGTAGTTTCATTTAACCCTTTTATTAATTCAGATTATACCTTTACCTTTTTTAGACGGTCCCCTTTGAGACATTCTAAATTATAGGCAGAAATGTTTAGTAAACATTAGTGCAAAATTTCACGTAGGCCCTATTTATTTGCATATCTTATAAAGAACCTCATCCTAATTAAAATATTTAATAATTGCATAATGATCTCTACCTAAACTTTAAACTGGCCAAAACAAGATTTGGTGTACCTTTTAATCTAGTAATTACAAATTTTCTCCACTTGACTCTTATATTCTTTTCCTAATGAGTAAAGTGCATTTACTCGCCTGAGTTCTTTGTTTAGTGCACATATACCCCTCTAAGTTTCTCAAAAGTGCACATATAACCCTCATAGTTTTTGAAAGTTCACATATGCCCCTATAGTCGAAGATTGATGTTTTTAAAAACTGAGGGGTATAAATGCACAACAAGGAACTGGAGGGCATGAATGCATATTATACACTTAAGATATTTGATTTTTTTGTAAAATTTAATAATTAGATATTTTTGATAATTAGGACAATGTAAGATTGACACTCCTTCAGTCCCACCCAAACCTGCAGAGAAGGAAACTGTATGTTTAATTTCATATTTGTGAAAAGTTAATTTTTCCCCTATCTTCTTCCTTTCAGATATGCGCATCTAACCACCACCCTGTCTTTTTCTTCCATTTCTCACCGCCAGCTTGGCACCTTTCTCAACTTCATAGGTCATCAAGTCAGTCCATGAGGCGATGATTTCCCACTTTTGATTGAAGACGCATTCATTTCCCTAGAATAAGTAGGTGGAGTTACATTGGTGGCCGACCCTCAAATCATACAAGACCCTAACGAATTGTGGTGACTCCTTAATAACTTGTACCCTTGCGATGAGAGGTTTAATCTTCTTCGCCTTTTCTACAACTGGTTTAGGTGTTGTATTGGGGGTGTCCTTCAAATGAAGATCTGTGATGGGGCCATAGAAGAAACATTCCTCGTGTGGGTCCCACTCACTTGTAGTGCCCATTCAAAATGGGCAATGGGGCATTGAGGATCATGAGATTCTCCAATGAAACTCTAGAAATTCCATCTCCAATGTCGCATTGATTCATTTAACATACCATCGAAAACGTGGAGTGACTTACCTTTGTCGCCTTGATTAATGTATAGCTCACATAAATGTGTGTCTAGAATGGTATTATATTATAAAATAAATGTCAAGATAATTACTTAGGATCGGAAGACAAAAAGAGATCAAACATTTTTTTCGCCGACATGATGGCTTTGTCAAGATTACTATCTTAATTTCTCGGCGTAAGAAGAATATGATTGTGGTTAACCTCAACTTCTCCCAGTCACTAGCAAGATCCTCTAGACGGCGGAGTCCATTTGGGCATCAAATCATCTAAATTCTTGGGTAGAGTAAGACCGGTGTATTCGATTAACTTATGAATCAAGATGTCTTGTTGCTCTATTTGTTGTTCTTGAATAATGGCTTCCTTTTGTAAGACGTGGACCCTCTATGATTTAGCCTGACAATAGGATTAAACAATTTCATACACCTCTCTTTGGGATAAGAATGCTCCTACTCCTCTAGCACATTTTGGGTGGTTGGGTTTTCTTGTAGTCTCACATAAGATTTCGTGCTTACCCGCGGGAATGAATCGGCCTTCCAATTGATCATGATTTATCTTAGCCCGCGTACGTGTAGTGGTTCAAAACACATATATATATATCTTACTAAAAGAGCAACTTTTGGCCTAGTGTAAGCCACACAGTTAGCCATGTCAAATTTGCTAAGTGTCACCCCCCATATTTAGCCACATCAGCTTGTCATGTGTCACCCTTGAAATGTATCACTATTCAATGTTGTATCCACTATCCTATTTGCCTTCCTTGATTAAGGTACTTGCATCTTTTAATCCACACACATTCATCTTTGAAATTTTTGTCAGATTTTGTACTTCCTCAGAATGTTTAACATCTAGCCTCATATTTACCTTCCTTTTTAAATTCAATTCATCCTCATCTCTTAATCCGTATATACATCTGATCTCTGAATTCATATCGTCTTTTTTAACTTTTCCTTTCTAATAAACAATGCATTCTTTATATATTTTCTTTTTATTTGCATATTTCTATTTTTTAATTTTAGATTTGTTTATACTTTGTGTACATAAAAATTAACTAATACAATTGTTACAATGATTAATATGAATTAGAAAATAATTCACTAAAATTATTTAATTTAGAAAATAATTATTTAATAAAAAAATGAGTTTGTATTATAATTTAAATAGTTATAGAATTACAACAATTAATAATTTTCTACGTACGTGTCGACAAGGATTGATCCTATTTGTTTTCATTCAATGAATTACAATATTAACAAATATATTAATTTATTATAAACTCCCCAGCATATGTAATTCTCATCTACATACTCCCTCCATTTGTTTTATTTATGGCACAATAGGTTTAGGTGCTTGGATTTAGGTGGAAAAAAAAAGAGTGGGTGAAATTGAATGTAGAAAGTAAAAAGTAGAATGAGTGGATGAAATTGAAGGAATCTTACCGAAAATGGAAAAGGTGCCAAATAAAAGAAAATATCCATTTATAGTAAGTTTGCCATAGAGAACAAAACAGAGGGAGTATGACACTCATTACTTATTTAAATTTTAAATTGTACTATGTCTTAAATTTTAGTGCATCGGCACATGTGTTATCTAGTTAATGTATATAATAAATATATGAATCAAATTAAGAATAAAAATTTGGAGCTTACCACTTGTTCCGCAACTTCAATTTCAGGAGCTTTATCGTATCCACCTTTAATGTTTTGACGGGTATTTAGGAATATTTCGCATCTCTCAATTTCATCCACATCGATGAGTGTTACCG
Source organism: Rubia yunnanensis (assembly GCA_037428765.1). Lineage (NCBI taxonomy): Eukaryota > Viridiplantae > Streptophyta > Magnoliopsida > Gentianales > Rubiaceae > Rubia > Rubia yunnanensis. The sequence goes on along the minus strand of CM075071.1, from coordinate 62,747,695 downwards.
ATGACCTTGCCCTCATCCTCAGTCATCTCCCCGTTGATTTCTATATGGACATCCCTTTCAAAACGTTCTTCCACTAACTCGAGGGCCGTCAATCCATAACCCCCACAGCTATTTCGATGAGGAGTTATGCTCTTCGATGAAATACATTGTTTTTTGACTCTTGTACCCTATGTTAGAATGTCATAGACATGTCACTACTAAACAATGGTAATCGTAAGACACTATCAAAATTTAAATGAATGGACTAACAATTTCCTCTTTCTCCAAGGCTCTTCTCTTATGTATAATTAAATTTTGGACAATCTCCTTTCCTGCTTGAGAATATGTAATCTCTAGATAAGGTGTACTTTTGTTTTCTCCAACCCTTCGACAACATGCTCATTTCCTTTTTCTTTAAATTCTCCAAATCCAAAGCATCGATCTCAAACGGCCTCTATTAAGATTTTCAAGGGCCACGATGTCAAAGTAACGAGTTTAAGGTACGATAAAACAATGGGATTGGTGCGAGAATAATTTTAAAAATTTTAATTTACGGTACCTTGAACTCCGTCCATAGGACATCTTTATATTCTTTAGGAACCTCGTGCCAATCATCGTACCGGATGTCTAACCTTGTTCTACCACCCTTCCCTACCCACCTAGACCACTTAGCACGTTCTTCTGACAAACATTTTCCCGATTTGTTGTTAATCAACAAAGTTAACTCCTTTCTACCCATTCTCCATTTTAATTTCCTAAAATGTGTCTTAGAAATCCCCACCTTCTGCGACCCCTCCCTATCATCCTCCTCATTGACTAATGTTAGGGAATTTCCATCGTGCAAACTTACATTTTCATCACAAGTCCTTTTCCGTGACATTATTCTAGCTAACAACACACATCACAATCAAATACAAACTTCAAAAATACACTAGTTGATATAGTAACCGAAAATCTTACATACTAGCTACACCATACCACACTCCATCTACTTACAACATTACTATCACTACAAAGCAAAAGTTTAGCTAAATTTCTATTCATACAACAATACCAATGATTTAATATTTACGTTTTCATCCAAAGAAGGGGATTAGAAGTTGAAATGATCTCATCACCACTACATTCTTCAAAGAGTAGCCCTAACTCCAAATCCTTTTTTTTAATGGTGAATCTTAAGAGATTAGGTTAAATAGATGATAATGAGTAGGGTCTGGGTGGTTTGGATCATCCTTGGTGAATTGTAAGAGGGTTTTTAGTGGAATGAGTGGAAGAAGGGAAAGGAAAGATTTTGGAGAAGAAAATGGGATGGAATTCACGGGGAATCAAATAATACTAATTACCCATTTGAAAACCACCTTTAATGCCATGCGTTTGACTTAGCCCAATTTTAACTTCGGAACTTGGAAAAAATTTTGGACCATTAACTGAGCTCGGAAGTTAGTCTTGGCTATAAAAAAAAAGTATGGAGTAGGTTCCGAGCTCGAAAATTTGTCCCAGTATATTAAAAAAAACCAAAATGGGCAATCACTTCCAATTTCCCTAACCTAAAGGCCCAAATTTCCCATAATCTCCAAATCTTCCAATTCCACCAAATTTCGAATAAAAAATTAACAATGTCGAGGTATCACTGTGGTAGAGCAGGTGGAGAGGCAGATAATGCATCTTCACGTAGTCATCGTCCATTCAAGGGGCTGGGAAATACGGAGCTCCTTTTCAGTGCCGAAGCTAAACATAAGTACCCATATTTTCATTGAAGAGAATGTACAAATCAAAAGTTTGCGTCCATTATCATTACGCTATTTGCATCGGTATTTTGAGCCATCAAATTTTGATAAACTGTTGAAATTGGATGAACCGGTCCGTTACAATGAGGTCTTGTAACTTTATACAAATTTAGGACATTGTAGGAACAATATGTGACCCACCTCCACCCGGGGTCATTAAATAAACATAGCTAACCTGAGTGAAGGCTAAGGAAGGTCAAAGATAAAATTTATATTCTGCTCCCTACTCACTACAAAGCTACATGTGGGGTATTTAGGGGCAAGACTGGGTTTATCCACAGAGATGCTAGGGTCTAATAGCCAACTAAACACAACCACGTACGTGTTGTCAATCCGTCCATGTGCTAGGAATAGCTAACTGATGCGCCTCCACCCGGGGTCGTTAATTGTAGCTAATTAACTCGAGCCGAGGGCTTATGGGTCAAAGATAGAGATATATAATTCTGCACCAGTTATCACTGCTAAGCTACCAAGGGGTAATAAGCGGCAAGCCCTGCTAAGCTACCAAGGGGTAGTAAGCGGCACCCGTTATACTTGGCACTTGGGAATCATTTAGCAACATGATAGTTCTAATGCTTCAATCCCCGATTCATTCACATATAGACATACAAAAGACCTATCGGTGTGTTCACAACACGTGGTATGGTCGATGGCATACACTTCCCCAACCCTGTCACGGTGGGTGCGCTCACAACCCTCCATCGACACCGCTATCTTAAATAGGGGAGTACAACGAGGTCTGACCATTGTTGTAGGTTTGTTTCTCTCCTATAATATTACGTATTGATACAACATGCCCTAACACTATGCCTTCTTCCACCATGAAATGGCATTTCTCATAATTTAGCACGAGGTTTGTGTCTATACATCGGTCTAGCACCTGCGCTAGATGATGTACGCACGAATCGAAGGAATCTCTATGGATGGTGAAATCATCCATGAAGACCTCGACAAATTTCTCGATAAATTCAGAGAAAATGCTAATCACGCACCTTTAAAAAGTGCCTGGGGCATTACAGAGACCGAAAGGCATACGCCTATAAGCAAATGTGCCAAAGGGGCAAATGAATGGGGTCTTCTCCTGGTCATCTGGATCAATGGCTATCTGGAAGTATCCAGAATATCTATCAAAGAAACAGTAGTATGCATGACCGGCTACCCTTTTGAGCATCTGATCAATGAAAGGTAGGGGAAAATGGTCTTTATAAATCACCACGTTCAAGCGGCAGTAATTAATACACACCCGCCACCCATTTTGAATACGGGTGGACACTAAGTCCCTGTCCTTATTTTTTACCACTGTGACTCCACTCTTCTTGGGTACCACTTGGGTGGGACTCAACCAAGTACTATCAGAGATAGGATATATTACTCTAGCCTTAAGTTACTTAAGGCTAGAGTAATATATCCTATCTCTGATAGTACTTGGGTGCGTCGGACTTCACCTTTCACTACTCCCATCATAGGCGAGTTTAATCGCCTTTGAGGTTGGGGTATAGGTCTTGCGCCCTCCTCTAATAGGATACGGTGCATGCATGTTGAAGGGCTTATCCCCTTGATATAAGCCAATGTCCACCATATTGCTCCAATGAATGTTTTTAACACCTCAATCAACCTACTCTCTTTATCACTAGACAATTTTCTCGAAATGATCACTGGCAATGTTTCATTTGCACCTAAGAATGCATACTTCAAATGCTCAGGCAAAGGATTAAGGTCCACCATGGGTGGCTCTTCTACCGAAGGCTTGGTTTCTAGCAAGACTAGTTCATCTAAGTTCTTAGGCAAGGGTTCCACACAATTGTTACCTAAAGGCTCGATCCCTTCTACACTCCCTACAAGATTAGCCTCCAAGGTGTCATCAAATATATCATTTAAATCATTATCCTCCAAATCTAACCCCTTGTATATGTCAATAAATATCATAAATAATTATCATAAATATCAATTACAAGGGGGGGGGGTGGTGGAAATTTTTATTAGGATCAATCAGTTCATGCTTAAATTCATGATCGGAATCACCCATTTTATTTAGCATTGCCTTACATTCATGCAAAAAATTGAGAGTGTCAAAAGAGATATCACTCACCTCCTTGCGACAAATTGTCACATATGACTATCTTTTCCTCAAGTCTCTCAAATAATTTTCCAAAGGTGCCTCCTTATCTGTGAGCTTACGCCTTCCAATTAAATGGTTCATTGCGTCTAGTAGCTCATTCACCCTTTCTCCCCTATCCTGTCAACACTAGAAGATATTTGTGCCCCACAATTCTTAATGCAAGAGAATACTTGGTTTTGTAAAGTTTCACTAGTTTTTGAAAAATTGGTTAGAGCTTCAAGTATCTCTTCACATGTAGACTTGGGAGTGAGATCGGTTTGGGTGAGTTATGGTAATTGAACCACTCTCGCTCCCTCCGATCTTGCTGAACTGCAAGTTCCATCTCTCTCCCGTGGTTACTTAACCATGTGCAACACTCTGTAGGGTGATCAAAATGACACACCATACAAAGTTTCATCTCTTGAGTGGTATTGCCCCACATTAACAGAATTCTCACAGAAAAAGAAAATAGGATAAAGATAAAAGATGCTACTAACTACTATACTAACATGTCATGCTTAACAAATACTAGAACTGAAAAGCATCTCCGGCAGCGGTGCCAAAATTTGACCTACCTCTCCCCGGGGGTCGTTATTTGTAGCTAATTAACCTGGGCGTATGGCTTATGGGTTAATGATAGAGATTTATAATTCTGCAGCCATTATCACTGCTAAGTTACCAAGGGGTAGTAAGCAACAAGCCCTAGGTTTGTCCACAAGGATGCTAGGGCTTAAGTACTTGAAAGAAACAAAACCTCGTGCGAGTCGTCAATTCACACGAGTGAAAGGAACAGCTAGTAGTGTCGACACATGCAATTGGGGGGTTGGTATTTTCAACTAACAACTACAAAGCATGAAATTAACAAACAAGTAAACTATTTATACTAGGCACTTGGGAATCATTTAGAAAAATGGTAGTTCTAATGCTTCAATCCTTGATTCATTCACATATGAACATACAAAAGACCTATCACTGTGTTCACAATAAGTGGTGTGGCCGATGGCATACACTTTCCCAACCCAGTCACGGTGGGTGTGCTCGCAACCCTCCATCGACACCGCCATCGTAAATAGGGGAGTACAACAGGGTCCGACCATCATTGTAGGTCTATTTCTCCCTGATCTTATCACATCAATGAGTAGACTAGGCTCCTATATATAGTAGTAGGAGATTGGGCTTAAAAATAGGCCCAAAATAGGTCAAAAGTAGCAAAATAGGTCAACTGCCAAGGTTTCACGGGCTGGCACGGATGCCATGGTCCATGAAGCATGCATAGCCGCGGGATGCCAGATCTGTCACGGTCCGTGAATGTTCATAGCCGCAGTCCGTGAAGCTGGGTTTGTGCCATGTTCCGTGAAGGTTTTCATGGACCGCGAGTAGTAAATGGTTTTTGCTCAGAGTTTTCCTTCGATTCGTGAAGGTTTTTGCGGACCATGAACAACTTGTGACCTCCGCTCAGAAATTTTGTCCCAGCCCGTGAAGGTTTTCACAGACCACCAATAGCTTGTGGTTTTGCTCAGAAGTCTTCTCATATTTCGTGAAGGTTTTCATGAACCAACTCCATACTTAGTCAAATTCCTTAACTCTTCATCCCCTTGCTTCATAGCCTAGTGCTTTTTGTACGGGCCGCTGGTGCTTGACCATGGGCGGTCTCAGATCGGCCACTGGGGCTTCATCGGCTGAACTTCGTTTGCTTGCTATGGGTAAACCGTTAATCCGAATAGAGAGTTCTAGTAGTCAATTTCACAGTACTCAAGAAGATGAGTCTAACGGAACCATCTTTGAATGCTAATTATTCCAGGATCGTTCTCGGACTAAGGCAACACTCCTCAGACCACAATTCACCATTTTCTGCTTTGGCTGGCTTGAACTTCAAAGCCGCCTATCTTTGGCTTCAATTTCCTTCTACCACACATTAATGTTTGTGAACTTCGTCTACTACCATTCAAATGTGGATGTTCTACAAATCTTCTGCTGTTAAAAGCAAATGGCCTTCGCAAGAATGTAACGTAACAAATAGCATTCACGGGCGACCTACTAAAGGTACTCATCATGAAGACCAAGGAGCCCTTGAACATGAGATGTCAAGAATCACTAATTAATTATACAAAATGTGGGATTTAGAATAGAAAACCAAACGTAGTTTTCTAAACCCTTGTCATGTAAACTCAACTAATATTGCCAAATCACCAACCAAAGGTAACTAAAAAATATGTCAAATGCATTGGTTAAAGCATGCGAAATGGTGAAGATCACTAACATTGCAAAATGGGGAGGATGGTTTGGATTTTTCCACTAGCAACTACGAACATAAAAGATAACACAAGACAAAACTACATATGCTCCTTTTAAAAAACCATATACGCAAGCACTTGGGGAATATTTGCGTAACATGATTGACTAAATGTTTTGGTCCTCGATTCCATTACATTCAAGATATCAAAACCTTTTCTAGTGTTCATAACACATGGTGTGGTCGATGGTCAGTACTTCCCCATACTTGTCACGTAGGGTGTTCTTCCAATCTTCCATTGGCAATGCCTCCGTCATTAGGGGAGTGAAACAACGGCCCTGCCATTTCCCAGACCTATTTTTCCTCCGTACGGTTACATTCCGGGAACTACACCACATATGCTCTATCTCTAGGCCTAAAGAGTCAAAAGGGATTAGGCACCTTATCGATGGCGCTAGGATGGCTAAACCCTAGTTTTGCTACTAAATGCTATCTCTACCCGTAACCCTTTGGACCAACTCACCAGCTAAGAATGGTGTGTTGTCATCATAGCGGTAAACTTGGAAAAGACCTACGTGCACATACCCACGTGGGGGGGTATCAATATGTGTACCAATATGAATGTAGACTAGAGTGTGTGCTAATGGAGTGTATCATTCGGGCAATTCATAACAATTCAAGAACAAGTAAACATAATATCAAACACATAGAAATAGGTATATCTAAGAAATCTCAAAAAACATAAGTAAAAACATGTATACAAATATTATCCCCAAGCTATTAAAGTACTCCCTAAACATGGAATCCAAGTATTGCATTGGATTCCACATTTTTGGGCAAAAGAAAAATAAAGAGAAGAAAGAAAAAGAACCTAAATAGAAGGGATAGTTTTTTTTCTCTCTCTAAGCAACTCTTGAAATCCAAAATATGATCTTGTACATAAAACCTAGTAGAAAAAGTTCCATATATATAGTAGTAAGGGATTGGGCATAAAATAGGCCCAAAATAGGCCAAAAACCCTAGCAGACACAATCGACATGAGAGGTAGCGTCTGACACGGCACATGCTGACCGACGTGGGTTTGTGCTGGCGTGGGCCATCGATCTTGGCACAGACCATGTTGTTCGTGCTGGAACAGGCTATCGGGCCTGGCATCATGGGCCCTGTCGCTTGTGCTGGCACAGGCCATCGGACCTAGCACCACTGTGATGGTGCGGTCTGTGTCAAATGGTGCGGGCTATCGGCCGGTGCTCCATTTTTGCTCTTCTGATCCACACGTCATGTTGTTTGGCGCAAACTGTCAACCAGATCCTTATTTTTCTCAGTATCTTGGCACAGGCCGTGTCATTCTTCATACTTCGTGGGTTGGTCTTGACATTTGTGACTTGAAACGGTACAGACCGTGTGAAATGGAACGGTCTACGCCAATACTTAGCTATATTTGAAGGGAAAAGAGAACTTGTGGACATGATGGGAGGTCATCGCCGTACCTCTCAAATTTAAATTTATAATCCCTAAATGATTCCTATCTACAACTAAGTAGATAATGGCAAGTCGGGGTCGTCCACGAAGAAGAGGGATTTTCTTAAGCGTTTAAACATATAAGGTTGATATTATGCTAGAAATAGATTTGTGTGTATATATATATAAGAAAGCAAATGCGGGGGGGGGGGGGGGGGTTGGTTGGTTGGTTGGTTTCCGAATTTATGAAATTAAAAGACAAAGACAAGATAACTAGTAAAGTCAAGTAACTATGCTGATCATCAAACAAACTAAGAAAAGTGGGTAAAAACTACAAAAGACAAAGCTTTCGGGGCAAATAAATATCCACTTCCAAAACTAATGTAGATCATTAAACCATTCACTCATTCTATAACATTCGTTACCTATGGGGAATGCTGAAACTTCTCAATTGAAGATCAACATTCATTTCTTCTTAAGAGTAATTCACAAAGACAAACAATGACCATTAGCAAACCTCATTGATAATCACTTTAGGAAAACCACACCATAAAGGTATTTCATCAATAGCATTATACACGAAGAACCATAGATTTGATAACAACAAGCCTTCTACCAAAGACATAGCCATTTAACCAAATATAGCATTCATTAGGCTAAACCTAGAACAAACCACATTCAAGATTCAGCCTTTCATTGCATCTATAGGATAAATATGAGAGCAATCCACATTAACATACTTATCTAGCAAGAATTACAACACATTATACACTAGAAGTTCTAAGTCCATGTTCTTGGATTTTCATGCCAAATGAGTTAAGAAATTTGCAACTTTCCTAAAACTCTAACACAAACACTTCCTATTCTCAAACAACCCATGATATAAATGAAGTAAAACATCACATTAAAACACATGAATGCTAAATAACAAATGCTTCAAGATAGAGTGAAATAAAGGTTCTTACTACATAGATATGGAAGCTTCAATAAATTGCTCCCAAGATGAAACTAACCTAGATAATGAAAGAACATGATTATCCTACAAAAACTAAGAAAAGAAAGAAAGGAAAACTAGGGTTTTGAACCTAGAAAATTGCATGAAGAAGAAGGACTCTTGAGAAGAGGATAGGATCCAGTATTTATAGTACAAAAAAGTAAGAAAGTTTCTGGCCACCCATCCGTTGCGACTCACGACCGAGCCCAGCTTCAGCATCTTGATTTCTTTCTTCTTTTTGTTTCAAGTCCTCCTCTTCACTTCACTTATCTTCAATTCTTCAAGTCTTCAAAAGCACAAATACATATCTTCAAGTCTTTAAATCTTCAAAGCTATTCTTTAAAGTCTTCAAACAAATTGCTTTGTCACACAAAATTGTTTAGAAAAGTAATAGAAGCGTAAAAGTTGGTTTTAACTCTTCTTAGAGAATTTGAAGGGAAAATTCCACATCTAGTGCACAAAAGTGTACAAAGTGAATTCTAAAAGTCCTAATATAACCATATAAAATGGGCACATTATACCCCTATCTTCTTCCTTTCAGATATGCACATCTCACCACCACCTTGTCTTCTTCCTCCGTTTCTCACCGCCAACATGGCACCTTTCTCAACCTCTCACCATCACCCACACCCCTCACCCTCTCCTGCGCCAAATCAAGAACTAGTACAGTGAGCCCTGAATGAGATGTTGCAACTGCAGTTGCGCGGTAAGCCCTCATGTGGCGTCGCAACCGCTACGGCCTAGAGAGACCTCACTGAGGCATTGCAACCGCAACTGTGAACCCTCACCTAAGGCGTTGCGACTGGAGCAACTAGCCCTCACCTGAACAAGTCACTAGCAGGTCAAATCTGAGAAAGGGATAGACAAAAAAGGATGGTAAAGATGCCTGAAATAATTTGGAATTTGAGCATTAAGGGAACGATTCACCAAAGAATAACTTTTAGACATTTTGGGAAAGATGTAAAGAAATATCGACGGGGATGAAAGAATTGAAACCCTCTAGGGTTTTGATGCGGGAAAAGCGACTGGGAGAGAGATTCGAGAGAGGGTGAGTGAATTAGAGAGTAAATGAGAATGAATGCGAGAGAATTAAATAAAGGGTAAAATGGAAATTCAAAGGTAAAAGTTTGCCAATTGATGAAAGTTTTGAAAGTGTGCAGATTTGGTTGGGATAACCAAAAAAGGAAAGTATGAAGAAATGGATGGGACAGAAGGAGTATTAAGAATCGTAAGTCTTAAAAATTAATACTACCCCCGTCCCAACAATTTTTTGCAAAAAAAAAGAAATAGAAATAAAATATTTCAACCAAGTGAAATATCCTTATTACCCCCTCTCAACCCACACCTTCTTCCACCACCTGCATTATACACTCAAACTAGAACTTCTTCCACCATCATAACCACCTCCTACAAGAATCCCTTCATGTCACCACCACTAACCAACAAAAGCCATAACCAGATCTAAAGTTGTGGCTTTAAACGACTTACTCCCCCTGACTTAGTTCAAAATGCACATAGGACTTTTTAAAGTCAAAGTTGTCAAACTTTGACCATATAATTGAATGGATATCACTAGTGGAGAGTGTTCGATTAAAGGAAGTAATTAAAAGTGGTTCCTGAGGAACCGCCTTTAATTATGACCTGAATCAGGTTCCGAAGTCGGAACTCCCTCTAAAGTCACGTTTTTCATTTTAAAGGCAGTTTTAAATCAAACAAAGACAATCTCACCTTTAATGAAAATCAATTAAATGAAATTTTATTGTAGAATCGCCTTTAATTGGCTTCCTTTGTTGGACATTTTAACCCAATATATAAATACAAATCAGGCTTTTAATAGGTTTCCATGCTTAGTTTATTTTCCATCCTCACCCCCTTCTTAGGTTTTCCTCCCTGCAGCCTCACCCCTCTTTATGTTTTCCTCTCCACCATCACACCGCCCTCCACCATCACCATACCGCCACTCTCCATCATCTTCTCCACCATGCTTGCACCGCCGTTCTTGCCTCACCTCTTCCACATCGCAACTTGGAGAATGTTTTTGCAGCGTCACTGCCAGGAGAAGGGCTCTGTCACACCGCTAGAGAAAGATCCACCATGTCGCCTCTTGGAGAAGCTCTGTCGCGTCACTGCGCTGCTGGAGAAGGCCTCCGTCGATCAGATGTGATTGTCTATTGAAGAAGTTTCAAGCTCCGCTGATTCAGATGCGATTGTGTTTTGAAGAAGTTTTGGCCGCGATTATGTTTTTTAGGACCTCAGATTAAAGTTTCAAATTTGGAACATGAGTTGGATCCCAAGGCTATTTACAAATATAAGTTTTATAAAAGAGTATATATATGTTTTTTTATCAATCATTTTTAAATGGGAAAGTTGTAAAGTCCAGATTTATCTAGTTGGCAATTTGTGGAAGTTATAAAAATATGGAATTATTGTGTTGAAACATCAAAGAAGGAATGTTTGGAGTTTCATGGAATGACATGAAGAAAAAAGATGAGATATTTCGTCTATGATTTTAATTTCAAAATTTATCAATTCCTATATTTATGGGATTGGATTGGATTTATTTGAAATTGGAATTGATTTGAAAAATATCCTTTTTGGAAAGGATTTGGACGGAATATATTAATTCCTTTAGGGGATTAGATTTGATAATTCATATCTCCAAGGGAATTGATTAAAATCATAATATGAAATGGAGAAGGAATTATATTCACACAAGACTTTCTATGTTGTAACTTATGGAAAGATGAATCCTTTAGGGGATTAGAAGATATTGCGTGAGCATTGATTTATGGAAGATTGGAGATTTTGCTATATAATATTTTGGGTGTGTGATTGGAGCATATTGGATTTATGGAAAATCCCTATTTTTAAGGAATTGGATTTATGGAATATTATGAGATATATTGAGCTAAGGAAAATCCCTTTATTTAAGGGATTAGGATATGCTTCAGAAGCATATTTGGAAACAGAATCTTTTGAAGATAAATGTGTAGAATTCTAATCTGCTTATGGTATATATATATTGATGGACATTACAGCTGTGGGAATCACAGATTTAATTGAAGAAAATCTGCATCCATATTTTCATATCTTTCGAGAAGTAATATAGAGCAATTCGTCTGTGTTCAAACATGAACGTAACTTGTTGATAAAGTTCATAATCGTATACCTTAATTCCTCGGGAGGAGGAGACCCAGCGTTGATGAGTTTCGAAGTCAGCGGGAGTTTGATCAAGGTGGATCGGTAGCTAGGGGAGCTAGCAGAATTCACATGTTTTAATTAGATAGGATAAGTATATTGTATTATGTACATTGTACTGTATCTTTCTGATTAGTGGATTCATTCTGAACTGGGCTAGCCCACACAGATATAGGTGGATTTCATCGAACTGCGTAACCAAGTCTCGTGTGTTTATGTTTTACTTTACTGCATACTTGGTTAGACAGGTTATGTTGGAACACAGTAGTAATAATTGAACTGATTAGGCAAAATCAAATTTCAATTGGTATCAGAGCTAAATCACTTATTTTTACCTTGGTTTTGACAAGGAAAGTGTGATCCAGTTTTACCAATGGTAACCAGAGAAGGAGCTTCTATGCCTCGGCCACCACTGCTGGAAGGAATGGATTGCAACTACTGTAAGGCTCGCATACGGGTGTTCATAAATTCACTGGAGGAATTAACTTGGCACTATGTTGAAACAGTATGGAAACCCTTAGTTGTTCGAAGTTCTGAAGGAGGAGAATCTAGTTCTAAAGAGCCAGTAGTTAAGCCTAAAGAGTCATAGACATCCATTGAAAAAAATGGGTGAATTGGCGAAACTCCAGAGCATTAAATGTCTTCTTTACTGCAGTAGATGAAAATCAGTTCAAACTCATCTCTACATGCCATCAAGTAAAGAAAGTATGAGATATTATACAAACTGTACATGAGGGGACAAGTCATGTACATGAATCAAAGCTACAAATGCTGGCCACAAAATTTGAAGAGCTAAAAATGGAAGAAGAAGAGACTATTTCAGTATTCAATGGAGGACTCAGAGACATCACAAATATGGCGCATCAATTGGAAAAAATTTACAAAGAGTTTAAGGTTGTGAAGAAGACGCTGAGATCACTTCCCCAAATATTTTCCATTAAAGTAAAAACAATAGAAGAAGCAAGAGACGTGGCCACAATGACTTTGGATGAGTTGATGAGATCACTACAAACCTATGAAATGATGTTGAAACATCCAACAAAGGAGTTGGCACTCAAAACTTTGTCATTAAGAAACAATCATGAAGAGGATAGCGATGATGTAAATGAAGAATTTTCTTTTATCATAAAGAATTTCTCAAGGATGCTGAAGAAAGTGGTAAATAATAATTCTCAGGATAGGTTTAATGGGAACAGTCCATGGTTTCAAGACTTTGGCAACAATCATGGACCAGGGATGGAGCAAACCACTTAGCAATCCTCAAGAAATCAAAATGGTGAATTGAGACAGTCTGGAAGGATACAATGTAGAGAATGTGAAGGGTATGGACATATCCAGGCTGAATGTGCCAACACTCGGAAGAAGCAAGAAAACCCATATGTACCCTCATGGAGTGAAGATGAAGAAGAGAAGAATCATGAAGAGGAATTGACCAGTAATTATATGGCTTTCGGTGCAAAACTTCAAGGGGGCTCAGAATTGGTACTGAATGTTCCAAAATTGGACAAGAAGAATGGATTGATGTTCCACCATGGTTCATGTTGGTGAAGTATGATGTTCCAACACAGAGAAGGTATGTGAAGAATACTCCTTAAGTGATGACGAAGACAAGATTATTAGTGATGAGGATGTCTATGTTGCTTATGAAAAGATGTATGAAATGTGGCTGACGCTAACAAACTCTTAAAAATGGAGAAAAAACTTTTAGCTGAAAGGAAGAGAGATGGCATCCCTAGTGGAAGGACTCCGAAAGGAAATTGAGTTGTTGGAATTAAATCTGAGTTCGATGACTAAGAGGACTGAAGTTGCTGAGACGGCTATTAAAAGATTGAATTCTGGAAAAGCAAAATTGGATGACATTCTCACCATGGGTTAGAGTTCTGGAAATTGACAAGGGATAGGCTACGGAAAACCATCTACTAGCTCCGAGGTATTCAAAATAGAGGTTCAAGTTATGAAGGGAAAAGTGGTCAAAACATGTGGTTAATGTACATATCAAGGTCATACAGAGGATCATTGCTTTAAGCTTCCCAGAGATATTATGAATGGACATCAGCCCGCATCATGTTCTAACATGGATCAAGTGAAATAGTCAAGAATGGTCAGAAAGGTATAAATCCCTAAAACCTCTAAATTGTGCTTTGTTGCTCACACTTCCCTTATTGCACACCCAAGGGATTCTTGGGACCTTGATAGTGGATGCTCTCAACTTATAACTGGATCATAAGAGTACCTAAAGAATATCAAACCTTATAATGGTGGATTTGTTACATTTGGCGATGGAAAGAAATATAGGGTAATTGGAAAAGGTGAGTTGTCGATAAAGGGATTTCCAACCTTTACTAGTGTTCTGTTGGTGGAAGATCTAAATGCTAATTTCCTAAATATCAGCTAGCTGTGTGATGATAATATGACCGTGAGATTCCATAAGGAGAAGTGCATAGTGAAACATGACAACAACAAAGTGCTTACTGGTATTCGGTCATCAGACAAATGTTACTTGTTCGAACAAGAAGTGAACTGCTTGAGTGTTGAATATGATGAGGTAGATCTTACAGGTGACCATGTTCCAACATCAGATGATTTCTCATACCAGGGACGTAATAATGTTAGAACATCAGATGAGGTAGATCTTACAGATGAAGCTGGTGACTCTTATAACTTCAGCGATGTTGGAACACCGCCCTCCTCAGAACTCTCCCATGTTCCAACATCAGTGCAGACTAAATCAAGAAGAACAAGGACTCGATCAATCCCTCAGGTTAATTATAGGGAACTTGCTGGTCTACAATATTTTCTCTCTCTCATTTAACCCAAGAATTACAAAGAGGTTGTACTTGATGAGTATTGGATTGGGGCAATGCAAGAAGAACTTGGGAAATTCAAATGCAATGATAATAAAGCAAGGTTAGTTGCTCAGGACTACATTCAGTTTGAAGGATTTTATATTGATGAGACATTTGCACCATATGCCAGGTTAGAATCTATTCACATTCTCTTTGCTATGGCTTGTACTATGAATTTTACGCTGTACCAAATGGTCGTAAAGAGTGCTTTCCTAAATGGCGTGGTTAAGATGGCTTTTTATGGATCAAAATAAGCACCAATGGAATGGTATGAGCGACTCACTACCTTTCATATTCAGAAAGGTTATTGTCGAGGGGGAGTAGATTGTATCTTACTTGTTTTTCGTGAATCCTTGGTACAAGATTTTGTGACTTTGAGGCAGGCTGAATTTGAGATGAGTATGGTGGGAGTATTTGCAAGATTTCAAGCTAATCCTAAGGAATCTCACATGACTGGAGTCAAAAGGATATGTCGATATGTTAGTGGGACTTCTGAGTGTCCAATATGGTATTCTAAGAATCAAGACTCTCATCTGTTATAGTGATTCTGATTGGGGTGGTAATGCAGATGATCGTAAAAGCACCACATGTGAATGTTTCTTCATTGGTGGAAGTTGTTGTGCACAATTATTATTGATGAAGCAAATGTTGAGTGATTATGGAATTAAAGACGGGCTTCTAAAAGTGTTTTGTGACAACAAAAGTGCTATTGACATCTCAAAGAATCTAGTACATCATTCTCGAAAAAAGTTCATTGATATAAGCCTTCATTTTATTCGAGAACTGGTTGAGAGGAAAGAAGTGATAGTTGACTATGTTCCAACATCGAAAACATTTAAGCCTTCATTGAACAGGTTGGACTCTGCAACTTTTGAACTCCTCAGACAACACTTAAGTATTTGTCGAATTTGAGGTATTTATTATTTTCTCAACCTTTGTGTGATATTTTTTTACATACATTAGAAAAATACAAAAAATGGAAAGGGGAAAAATAAAAAATTGGAGGCGTAGTTGGACATGTTAGAAGTTGATGTTGAAGACATTATGGTGATTACTAGTTGGTGAAAATATTAGGAGAATTTATGATTGACATGCTACTAAGGATGACTATGAAATAGCAAAGTACGATCATGAGATGCACATGATGGCAGAATAAATCAGAGAGATGGCTCTTCTTGGTATTCAGGTTTAGGATGATGAGGAGTTGGAAGGCAATGATGCTGGTCATGTTCCAACACAGAGTATGAAGACATGTAGAGAAGATGTGGGCATGTAAATAGATGAGCCTGTTATGATTAGAGATTCAGATGTTCAAACATCAGTAAATGTGGCTGGAGAAGATCATGATCTGGGTGGTGAACAAGCCTATGTTCCAACACCAGACATGGAGATATGGGGAGAAAGTACTGAGGGAGTGAAGGAAGCTGAGCATGGTGATGTTCCAACACCGATACATGCTGAGGGTGTTGATTTTGAAGCAATGAAAGGATCTGATGCTCCAACGTCATAGAAAATGGGTGAATCTGAGAGCTGCTATGTTCCAACATTAGTGACTAATGTTCCAACACAAGTTGAGCAAATTATTAAACGCACTAATGATCAGACGGCCATGAGAGATATGGTATTGTATGTTAGAGGAGGATTTAACCTGAGAGGACAACTGATCTGGGTGCATATGAGGAGTGTGGATTTACTGCTTACATGGATTATATGGGTTTTAAGACTGCTGCCTCAATCTACAAGGAGTAACCGAGAGATTGCAGAAGAATTTTATTCAAACTTAATAGGTGGCGGCATTGGTCTAGATTTTGAGTGGTACAACAGAGTTTACATCAGAGGCAAGATGATTAGATTCTATCAGAAATTAGGATTTCAAACTCAGTGGCCACTCAAGGGAACGCTATTACATCTAGTTTGACTACCGGGTATTTCTGTCTATTCTAGATTTTTGTAAACTGTTGGATTCCCTCTTGAAATACTACAACTCTTACTCAAGAAACGACCAAACAAGAGGACATTTGATCTAAGACATGTGCATGATCAGCCATGGAATCCTGAGGCTACAACTTCTGATGTTGATGAGAAGAAGACCACGTTTGTGGCCATTAATGCGAAGTTCAGAGCTCTAGCCATTTAGATGGAAACTTTGGAGGCAGAAAATGCCAGATTAGATGAGGCACAAATAGCTGCTCCTGAAGATGTTTAAAGGTTCTGCTATGCTATGTTCTAACATAGGCCAGATATTTGCTTCAGGAGTAGCTGCATTTATTGGATATTTTTCTTTAGTTTTCTGTGTCTATTGCATTTGGCATGTTTATGGTCTCAAGGGAGAGATATTTTGGATTTCTTGAGTTACTTTATTGGCTCCGATCCAATATGCTTATTATTCCTGGATGTTGATAGAGTTCTGGAATTCAGGGGGGATATTATGTTCTAACGTAAAAAGAGGTTTTTCAAAGACCGATGTTCGTATTTGCATAAGCTCTTGTGATGAAATGCCAAAAGGTGGTTGGATCCACAAAATGCCCAAGGAGGAGATTGTAAAGTCCAGATTTATCTAGTTGGCAATTTGTGGAAGTTATGCAAATATAGAATTGTTGTGTTGAAACATCAAAGAAGAAATGTTTTGAGTTTCATGAAATGACTGAAGAAATCAGATGAGATATTTTGTCCACGGTTTTGATTTCAGAATATATCAATTCCTATATTTATGGGATTTGATTGAATTTATTTGAAATTGGAATTAATTTGATAAATATCGTTTTTGGAAAGGATTAGGAAAGAATATATTAATTCCTTTCTTTAAGGGATTAGATTCGATAGTTCCTATCTCCAAGAAAATTGATTAAAATCAGAATCTGAAATGGAGAAGAAATTATATTCACATAAGACTTTCTGTGTTGTAACATATGGAAAACTGAAGGCTAAAAAGATTTAATTGGGTGAAGATATTGCGTGTATATTGATTTATGGAAAATTGGAGATTTCACAATATATTCTTTTAGGCGTGTGATTGAAGCATATTGGATTTATGGAAAATCCCCATTCTTAAGGGATTGGATTTATGGAATGTTATGGGAAATATTGAGATAAGGAAAATTCATTTATTTAAGGGATTTGGATATGCTTCAGAAGCAGATTTGGAAACGGAATATTTTGAAGATAAATGTGGAGAATTCTAATATGTTCTTGGTATATATATTGATGGACATTGCGGTTGTGCGACTCACGGATTTAATTGAAGAAAATCTGCATCCAAATTTTCATATCTTTCGAGAAGTACTACAGAGCAATTCGTCTGTGTTCCAACAAGAACATAACCCGTTGATCAAGTTCAGAATCGTATACCTTAATTTCTCGGGAGGAGATGACCCAACGTCGACGAGTTTTGAGGTCAGAGAGAGTCTGATCAAGGCAGATCAGTAATTAGGGGAGCTAGCATAATTCACATATTTTAATTAGAAAAGATAAGTATATTGTATGGTGTACTTTGTATTGTATCTTTCTGATTAGTGGATTCATTCTGAATTGGGCCAAGCCCCGCAAATGTAGGTGAATTTCACCGAACTGCGTAACCACCTCACGTGCGTTTATGCTTTACTTTACTGCATACTTGATTAGATGTGTTATGTTGGAACACAGTAGTAATAATTGAACTAATTAGGTAAAACCAGATTTAAAAAATGACTATTATATTATACTCCCTCCATCCCAGCCTATTCTGCACATAATATTTTTTTGGTCAAAGATGCTAGACTTTGACCACGTATTTGAATAGGCATATGAACAATAATTTATCATATGGGATATGCTTATATTCGTCATAACATGTAGTTTTTTGTGCATCATTATTGTCTGTAGCTACACATATTTACAGTAAAACATGTTTATTGAAAATCGTGAAAAGATTATGTGTAGAATATGATGGGACATATGGAGTATTAGAAAATAACACTAATTCCAACTCTTATTATCTAAAACCTAAACAAGACGGGTAGTATTTCTCCCCTCTTTGTACAGATGTTAAAAGAGAACCCATGTTATTACACTAGAGCAAATAACTAGATAACGTGATATTTTCACCTAAACAAGCATCACTAAAGTATACAAATCATCTAAACTTTCGAACTAAGTTCGATCTCATCTTTCGAGTCATCAGTATCCTCTCGAGCATGAACCTGAATAGGCTTCAAAGTATAAAATTTAGCACACAAAATGTAATAAACCAAGTTACCAACTTGAAGCAACGTGATCACCCAATAAAAATACTCCAACTTCCCCCGGTTCAAATTATTATCCGGCAGCCAATTCGACCCGTCCGGCCGAGCACTAGACTTGTGTACAATCGACACAAGAAAAGTGCTCGTATAGCTCCCGGCTGAAATGGACAGCCAAAAAAGCGCGGTCGCTGTACTCCTCATACTCTCCGGCGACTGATCATAGAAAAACTCCAAATGTCCGATCGACATGAACGCCTCCGCGACTCCATGCAAACTGTACTGAGGAATCAGCCAGAAGACCGAAATTGGGATCGTTTCCAACGGTTTATCCTCTAACCCGTGCGCGAAAGCGACATTTTTCCGCTTCACTTCCACGAATCCGGCCACCAAGGTGGCGAAGACGGAAATGACGAACCCTACTCCCATCCGCGTGAGGAAGGTCATGCCGCGGTCGAGCCCGTTGAAGCGGCGGATGACCGGTACGAGGAGCCGGTCGTAGAGGACGATGGTGAGGAGCATTGAGGTGAGGTTGAAGACGTTCATTGATCCAGCCGGAATCTGGAAGGTTTCGGTGATGTGTCGGTTCATGGTTTTTGCTTGTTGGAGGGAAAAGGTGTGTTGCTGGGCGGCGGCAGTGATGAGGAGGATTCCGGCCGCCCATATGGGTCCCATTCGGATCACGGATTTGAGCTCCTCCACCCGGTGCACGGTGTTTAGCCGCCATGGATTTGGAGCTTTCGGGTTGTCTTCTTCGGTTACTATTGCTGCCTTGTCCAAGAACCTGATAACCAAACAAATTTAAGGTTTTAGCGTTTTTTATCAACATAATCAAATGATCATATTACTGCACATTAGAGTTATCAACTATTATAACACTTTTTTTTTGCCACACTTATTAAAATATACAATACTTCATAAAGTGTTGTTTTAAACTTTTGAAGAGTATTACCTAAATCTAAAAAAATGTTGCGTTGGATCTAATGCAACACTACTTAATTAATACTTGTAAAAGTATAGCAATAGGTTCAATTTAATATTGTTAACAGGTAAAGCAAAACTTTCAAAGTGTTATAGAGCATTAGTTTTAGTTTGTAGTAGTGGACGTAGATAAAAAATAATTAGAGAAAAATTCTACCAATAAGTTTCAGTCCCAGAAACTAAAAATGATTTTTTTAAAGATATCCTGTCTAGTCAAGACATCACTACAAATAACATAAACACACCGCTTCAAAAATAAAATACGAATAATATTTGTTTAGTGACATTTTTGTGGTTGAAAGGGATTCTCAAGCGAGATAGTTTTCCCAAATATTTAGTGATTGTTAATTTAAGCAAAATAATAAAATGTTACACGATCTAAACCTATCAGTTAGGTACTTAAATCTTGCATTTTCTTTTCTGGTAATGAAATTTTATTTCCAGTAACTTGAAGGTTAGTTAGAAACATATTTTATTTATCATTTTTCTACACCCAAGAAGAACTATTGGAAAACCAAAATAATAAACCAACTAGCCCTCATAATAATTATGTTCGTACGTTGGGGAAAACATTTATACGGCCGATACATAACATTGTTATTTTATTATCATAATACATATTAATGCTAATATATATTACTCTTAAAATATTTAAGATGCCTAATATATTTTCCCACCAATGGTTTAATTAATTTAGTGACAATCATGAGATGTTGATAGAGATGGTGATGTCATACCCACACATTTAAAATCTCTGTGCGGACCAAACACCATTCATTTGAACAAAATGGCTATTTCTTATCTTTATCTACCAAAATATACATTTAAACCTAGATGTTCTCAGAGTTGTTGCTTGTCCAAATAAAATCCACGTAATTTTTCCTAACTTAGGAGCATTTTGATCGGTACAAATTAAAGTCGGTAAGAAAGGAAACCAAACTAAAAAATCAATTTGTCTGTTATAAAAACGTACCAATAAAATACATCCGTTCACATGTTTTTTGTCTGCACTAATCATATAGCCACACGTCTGGTTCGATGTATACATGCACTTGCATCAATTATTGTCACACAAATTTGATCACAAACATTTTTACCACTATGTAGATAATCCTTTTACACCTCAATTATTACTCCGGTTAGCAGATAGAAGGAGGTAATTTATTAAGAGACGGATATGTAGCTACGGTTTATTTGAATGATAATTCTTTTTATTATTTATTAAAAAGAACTTTAGTGAAAAAATATACTGCCCCTATCTCAAGTTAAATTACAGCCTAATTATTGCACACCGTTTGAAAAACATGTTTGACCATTAATATGTTTAATTACGTATAATAACGGAAAACAAAAAGTTACTTTCTAGAAACTACTTGTTAAGACAAATTCAACAATATCACATACGATAATAATATGTCTCATATGTCTATTCAAATATGCGGTCAAAATTGATAGAGAATAGTGTTATAAAGTAAGTGGGTAATTATTTCAAAAAAAAAAAAAAAAAAAGTAAGTGGGTAATTTAAGCTGGGACAGGGACATTGGTATACTCCCTCCGTCCCATAATTAATGACACTATTACTTTTTCACAGTTTTCAATTATTATGTTTGACTGTTAATATATCTATTTACATATAATAATTATGCATATAAAATTAATATTTAAAAAATAGACATTAAAATGAACAAGATCATATGTAATATTTTTATTATGTACATATTAATTTTTATTAAAATTTAACTTAAAAAAAATAATTGTTTCATTAATTATGGGACGCGCGGAGTATAAGTCTACCACTACTTTCAACACGAAAACACGTTAAGATGGTATGTTTAGTGTATCCTCTCCTTACCTTGTTATCATATTTGACAAATCGAACTGCGTAAATAACCAAAGAATTATAAAAGTAACATAACAAAACAAAACAAAAACAGATGCAACTAAAACTAAACTTACTTCATATGATCAGTGTGAACAAGCATTCCACCAAGAGAAATTGCAGCATCAAGCTCTTCATTCTCATACAGCATCTCATCATCAGAAACCTTAGGCACATTTCTCTTCTTATATGCAGCCACACACACCTGTTGTAGAGCGTAAACATAATTAGTATATTGAATAAGATTTAGGTCGATTTTCTACTGAACTGAACTGAACCTAAACACCATTAGACTGAAATTTCACTGAATTCAAATGCAGACAAGCTCGCGAGAACAGAACCGACTTGTGTGAGTCTAGTGAAAGGGCTGCCTGCAGGATCCAAGTGTCGGTACAAAGGGTAGCCAAATATGAAGGCAACGATCGAAAGCGCCATAGCAACGGTTGGCACCCCAAGCCCCCAACCCCATCCCACATAGTCCTGGATCCAAACCACCACGGTCACCGCCACCAGCATGGAAGCTCCCATGCAGAAATAGTACCAGTTGAAGAACTTCCATGTCTTCGCCTTCTGCTTTGGATCGCTCTCGTCGAACTGATCCGCCCCGAATGACACCACACACGGCCTTATCCCGCCCGCCCCAATGGCAGTGAGGAGGAGAGAGACGTAGAGGATCGCGAGCTGGCCAGAATCAGCCTCTTCGCAGACAGTTTGGTTCGGGGCGCATCGGGGCGGCCTTAGGTTTGGGAGAGACGCTGAAAGTGTCAAACTAACCATTCCCTGACCATGCAGAAAGCAATATCAGAAACACGACTCTTTTAAAAAATGGGTGTGACATGTATAAAAAAAGTATAATGATATCGAAAACTAACAATTTGGTAAATGATTGAAGCTACGGTGATGGTCCAAAATCTTCCAGCGAAGGAATCAGCTAGGAAAGCTCCGATTAGAGGAGTAAGGCTGGCGGTGCCGGAAAAGTTGGTGAGGGTATTAGCAGCCTTAGTGAGGGGCATATGGAGCTCTTTTGTCAAGTAGCTGATCATGTTTGTACCAAAACCAACCACAGCTAACTTTTCACAAACTTCATTGGCTGCATAAAACACGAAAATTGAATTGAATTCAATTGAACTGAACTGAATCTGCTGAGTTTGCTTGTGAGAATTCCAAACAAAGAGCGAAAATCGCTTACCGAAAATGAAGGGCATGGCTACAAATCCTCCCTTGATCCTTTCAGCACGGCCTGTGGCCTTCTTCTCTACAGCTGCTGCCATGTTGTTTGCTTTTTTACTGTTTGTATGAATCCTTTAGGCTCTGCTATTTATAGGATGCATGCATGTTTTAAACCGTGATGAAATGATTAGCAGTCAAAAATATTTCAACCGGAGTAATTTTATTTTAAAAGAAATTAAGATTTCATTTCATGTTACTGGTAACGTCGTATCATTTGAAAGTAGAAATCCTGGGGGTGTGACCCATACATGAGATTAAGCCTCACTCGACTTCGCAAAACTAGCTAAAGTATGAGCTAAAATGTTCCTATCCCTTGGAATCCAACATGGTAAATTCACGCATGTTTCTTCAAGAAGCTGTTGTATCTGGTTAATGATGTCAACACACAAGAGTGATGGTTCAACATCGCCCCTTACCATACGGATCACCGCCATCGCATCACCTATGATCCAAGTTTCACTGGTATTTGCCTCTGCTGCCCATTTGATTGCCTCTAATAGCGCCAACGATTCCGCTCGAGGTGGGTCACAAGCCCTTGCAAATCTGGACGCCATTTCTGCTTATTTGTATTCACAGAATGCGTCCTCTCGGTAAATAATTTTTTTTGTACAGAAATTTCAGAGGATGCATTGCGTCCTCAATATGGTTAATTGTTTTTTAAATTATTGTGAAGAGGACGAATTCTGTGAATGCATCCTCAGTTTCTGATTTATTTTATTAATTATTGAGAAGAAGACGCATTCTGTGAATACGTACAAAATGCGTCCTCAGTTTCTAATTTATTTTATTAATTATTGTGAAGAGAACGCATTATGTGAATGCGTACAGAATGCATCCTCAGTGTCTGATTTTTTCTTTTAATTATTTTGTAGAGGACACATTTCTCACTGTCCGAAAATTGGTTTTTGAATTTTTATTTTAAATTTTTGTGAAGAAAGCGTCCTGGATATCGGCTTGAACTTTTTTTTTATCTTGAATTTATTATATAAAAACGCGTCCTGGATTTTTTAAAAACACGTCCTGAATTTAACAAATGAATTTTTTTCAATCCAACATTGTATAAGTTATTGTTTTTCATATTTTTTGTTTTTGGTGAAGATTGCGCATACGTAGACTTGTGTTTGTTTGATAATATTTAAAAAATTAGTAAAACGATAATTTTTTATCGTGGGATTTGCAATTTTTTATCTAGTCTTGAATATAGAGTAGGAATGATTTATTTTATAGAGTTGGAATGAATACAAATAAGCAGAAATGTACAATATCTAAAGAAGACGTGTGAAACGTAATGAAATGAGTGCTGAATGACATGTAATATACTAATGATGGCCTTTGTAAAGCTTTCCACCCGTTCCACACGGGAGAGGACGTATGGTGCGGGATGTGCATCGTGGAACAGCCATCTCAGTAGATGCATGTACGTTTCTCATGTAAAGCTCCCTTTGGTAAATCCTCCTCCATATCATCTCCTGCCTCCTCATTCGAATCATAATGGACATGTGGAACACTACCTGTATGTAATGGAGCGGTAGGCGACATGTATGTATGACTAGCTATGTGATTGACATGTGCAGTGAAATCAGCTGTAGTCGTGTTATACTGGGAGGTTTCCCAATATGATGGTCTGACAATCGCTGGACTAGCATGGGAGGGTCCAACTTGTGATGAACCAATGCGTTCTGTATGGCCCCAAGCACACGGTCTCCGACCGCCCTGTCGACCAGGTGGAGCTGGACAGTGGCTTATGATGTCATTATATCTCACACCAGGGGGAGGTTCCTCACAGTGCACATATGGCTGTTAAAACTGCAGTCTGGAGGGCTCATGCGCATATTGTAGAGTACGTGTGGCAACACCATGCATTTCCTTGATAACGTCCACTAAACGTGGGAGACATTCGTCCAAATTAATATCTGACATGATGCGCAACTCAGTAATTGCCCGCAACTACATAAATTAGGTAAATATGTTAGATATTTAATATTGAGGAAATCCAAAGTATTATTTGTTAACACTATTAGAAATTTAGGAAATATACTCCATAGTAGCCCCGTCTCCATGGAAACCCTCTGTAATTGTTAGGGGCCATCTTGGCTGATCAATCAGGGTCACTGTCCTGCGAAATACCACTCTATGTATTCTCGATCGGGTGTGTATGGATCCGCCGACCCTAGTACGTTTACTTGTTGCTCTGATCGACGTTCCCAAGTATTAAGATATCTTCTCAGTTCCACATGCCAATCCATGCCTGACCTTCCTCGACGGTCTCTAGTATGAAGCAATTTATGTTCATCCCTAGTGACCAACTGGGTGAGTATTGGCTGGATAAGGCCAAACTGCCTGAGAACACGATGAGCATGATGGTACTCCACGACATGCCAGCAAATGAGGTCAACACAAAGTAGCCAGTTGTTGCTACCAGCTGTATAGTTCACCGGAGTTGTTACACGAGATCCTCACCTGCAATACCCAAGCCTTCTGAAAATTGAATCAACTAACTCAGAATGGCTTAACCTCCTTTTGAGAGTCACGTTTCTCTCAGGTATGGGAGGATCATAATACACACACACAGTCAAATCAAGCTTAATCTGACCCTATTTGTACAGGTACACCATCAAAAACAACATACAACTGCATAATACAAATACATAACATATAATTCGATATTCAGAAAGACGGTATTATTCAGCAACTTAGATTCAACTGCTCGAACCGTAAACCTTATAGGATTCCATTATAGTCGGTCAACCACCTCATAAATTATTATCGATTTTCAAACTATTACACTATCATAAAATGTGTGCTCACTTCCGCCACACCAATAAAACTATTACTAGAAACTTAATACAAAAATTAGTAAACAAATCATACATAATCAATTCATATAGTCACACATCCTCATTCAACACTTCCATAGAATCATACCAAACATAATCATTCAAACTACACACAATCATGCAACACATTCATATTAACAAGATTTTTTCAGGTACTTCACAAATTACAGTGTTACACCAAATTCAATAACAAATGTTATAGGACAAATCACACATAATCATTCGACACATTCGTATAATCATGTATTGTTCAAATACCTT
Organism: Rubia yunnanensis; assembly: GCA_037428765.1. Taxonomy (NCBI): domain Eukaryota; kingdom Viridiplantae; phylum Streptophyta; class Magnoliopsida; order Gentianales; family Rubiaceae; genus Rubia; species Rubia yunnanensis. The sequence continues at coordinate 62,721,693 of CM075071.1, read as the reverse complement.
TAAGAAAGTAAAAAATTGACTAGGCGCGTGTCTCAAACTCACGGAGAAGGTGGTTGCAACAGAGAGGTCAACGTCAGTCAACGGTAGCCAACGGTGGCCAGTGGCAGTCAAACGACTGTCAACAGTGGTGAAAAATACGATGCAAGACCAGTAGATGTGTTCGGCTACAAGGTGAAAATCAACTTCAGTGAAAAATAACCAAAAACGACCGAAGATAGAAAATTGGAGAGCAAAAGAAATAAACTAACAAAACTGAGACGAGATTTGGTGACGAGAATGCCGTAAATGGAGAGCAGGGAGGAGTCGGTCGAGTATTACATCAGCGGTAACATGAGAGGATTCTGACGTGAGCGGGGAGGAGGCGGAGAAAACCAAGGGAAAATTTGGGCATTCTAGGCTATTATAGGAAGGATTGGAGGACGCATTCAATGAATGTGTCCTCATTAACACGGAAATTAAAAAACAATGAGACTTTTGAGAATGCATTATAGAGGACACATTTGCCAAATACGTCCTCAAGAAATCTTTAAAAAAATTCAAAAACTGGGAGAACGCATTTTCCAAATGCGTTCTCCACAATTGCATCCACTGTGTGCTACTGTAGCCACAGGTCTATAATTTTTCTACTATTTCTGGCCATCCATTTGCCTTCTTAAAGCTTCTCAGGTTCGAAACCACTCCAGCAACCATCATCTTCGGATTTAAGCATTTGTTATCAAATATTGTCTGATTTCTTTGAAACCAAATTGCATCACAAGCCATAACTATCATTCTGCATCCTCATCTTCACATATCTCCAGCAGTTTCCTAAACCATAGCTCACCTCTGTTTATTCTTGTTGCGTCCAGCGTTGCTCGTTTAGCAAGGAAGTTCCATGCTTCGGTTGCATAGCGACATTCAAAGAAGAGGTGGCCCATTGTTCCATCTTACTCGTTGCAAAATACGCAAGTGTTTGCGACATACATTGTTCTCTTATGTAGGTTCCTGGTGGTTGGTAAAGAGTCAACAAAGAGTCCCCCATGCAACATGTTTTTATCGTTGCAGAATTTGGAGCTTCCATAACTTGTGCCAGAGCTTCTTCTCGTCGTTGACGACCGCTTGGTGGTTGTGCAGCCATGAAAGAAGTGACTCCACCGACACATGGTAAGCTGACTTGACTGAAAACTTCCCAATAGATGCGTAGTGCCAACACCAATGATCTACAACATTTGAATCTGGCGGGCCTGTCCCTCAGATGATCTCAGCATCGTCCTAGTGAAAGAAATTTGCCAAGAAGTCTTCACGCCACCAGCCTGTATGAGGATCCACCAAGTCGCACACTTTTGAAAGCGTTGGCAGGATGCAGTCTGCTTTCTGTACGTAAAAGTTTTGTTCTCCACAACCAAGGGTCATGGAAAATGCTCATTTGTCGTCTCGATTTAAGCTCTTTTCGGCATCCCATTCTGAGAACATTCACCTCTTTTAGTATGCTTCTCTAAGACCAGGATGGCCGAGTCCCTGCTACAGCTTCAAAGATGGTGGAATTTGGATAATATTTATCCTTAAAGACCTTCGCGACAAGAGTGTCCTCGTTTACAAGGAGCCTCCATGCCTGCTTCCCCAGTAGAGCTAAATTAGCTATGTAAAAATGGTATAAGATCAAATGTTAGGGATCAAACAAACAATTTAGTCTATGTAAAATAGTAAAATACCTGGAAAAAATGTGCCTCAAGGATCCTTCAGCAGCCATTAGTCCTGTATATGAAATGAACAAAATGTTTAGGGGAAAACTATCCTTATAAGAACAACGTTCACATCGATCATGTGTTGCAGGAACATATCGATCTGAACAAGTGGGAGAGTCGACATGTACCAACAACGTCACCGGTGAGTCAGCAAAATTGATATCATGACCGTCAATAAAATGAGGTCGCAAAATAAACATTAAGTTAACTTAAATGCCTACATGCGATGTCGCTAAGATATCGGTAATATCAATGTATACATCGATACTACTGCGACGACTCATGCATAACTTGAAATAAGAACGTGCGACATTGCATGCATAAATCAAATGACCCACGACTAGATACCGACTTCGTATGCATCAAAGACAACAACGGAAAAAAATTATAGAAACTTAGCAAAAAAAATGCAGTAAGGAGACAAAATCACACAAAAATGTCCTAAAACAAACAAGAACATAATACCTAGGTTTACATATAACAAAACTTAACACTCTAACAAATGTGAGTAAGAACTAGAAACCCAAAAATACAACCCATACAAAAAACATAGATTAATTAAACAAGGTGAGGTAACAGTTATAAAAACTTAGGCACTGCAAGAGTAGAAATTCATACATTTGTCAAAGGAGAAAAGGAAAGGGGTGGAGAGACTCTTGGTATTCGTGGGAAGCTTGGAGAGACCTATTGTGAGAGACCCTTTAAACAACATCGTTTCAGGACCTTGTGTTGTCCGCCGCGGTTTGTACGACATTGCACCCATATCGCATGTGTCGACAGATGACCAACTTTATAGCAACGTCGCATGATTAAGTGGGCAGACAAATATACCACTCCCTCCGTCCTAGCTGTAATTGCACATGTTGACTTTTGGTAGGTGACCAAAATTATTTTTGACCGTTAATATCTTTACTTGTGCACATTTAAAAATAATAAAAAGTTAATATTATGAAAATAGATGTTATGACGATTCTAACAAGATCCCACTAATACTATATTATCTTATATATTATTCTATTTTTACTTTGAAACAAAATAATCACTACACACAAGTATTGTACAGTATTAGGAATGATCGTAACATAAAATTTTGGTTTCATGTGGTACGTTAAATATTAATGATTCAATAACATAAAAACAACATTCAACAAAATAGATTCAAGATTAATTTAGATAAACATCACATTCAACAAAATAGTCTTAATGTTGCAAATGTTTGTCATAATTTGTTACAAATTCTAAGTACTAATAGGGTAAGATGATGAGATTGAAAACTATGGGCACAGAACCATCAAATAAACAACATAGAGAACACATAATTCACACATCAAATACATAACAATATTGTATATTAAAAGTTACGAAATTGAAAGAGATCTAAATAATCTAGGAACTATACCTTCGAGAAAAGTGGTTGAAAGATTGTTGGAATACGAAGGAAAGTTTTGAGGTGGGCTCCATATATGTAGCCATGAAGAGCCATTGTGAAACCCGCTCGACTAATGTGATGCTACACAAGAATCGGCCCTACCAATATCATAGCCGGTATATGACCGACGTCGGTAGGTGTGATTTTGGGCCTCACCATTTCAGCTAACTAGCACATGAAATGGGCCCGTGTTTGACCAAACAAAATACACAATTGACCTTAATAACGGTCTATATTATATTAGAAATACTTATTGAATTTTATAATTGTCCATAAAATTTATTAATGTTTGTTTTGACCAGAATTGATTTTAGGAGTACGGGTCAACATTTTAATTTTTACACTTAGGTCTCTCCACGAATGTGGGAGAAGTGTAAATGCAAATTTGGAGACACCCTAATCTAATTCACATTGCCAGGACTAATATGTTCCAATTTAGGCATGATCGGATCAATGGAATGGGGTAATCATCCCTCATTTGTATCAGTACTTCTATTTATACCCTTAAGATAAGCGTTATGGGAACGATAATTTCCACCACATAGAATCACATGAAATTTCCTATTCTGGATTTTTTATGAAAATAAATTTGGGCGAACGACTTGTCAGACCCTCCAACTCTTGGCATTTGACCATTTTGGCCTCCCTTTTTTTCCGATCACTTTCATCCCTGAACTAACAAAAGTGTTGAACTGTAACCCTTCCGTCCAGTTAAAGCATCAACTTTGGTCAAAAGCGTTAATTTTAAGGGCAAAATAGTTATTTCCTTTTTGTTTTCTTATTTCTTTTTATCTTTTCCTTTTTTATCTTTTTTGTTTTCCTTTTTTGAGATTGGCTACTACCTTCCTGCTCTTCTCTCCCATCTCTTTTACTCTCAGTCTCACCGAATTCTTAGGGTCAATCAGCGTTCTCAAAGCTTTTTCAATCTCACCTGCCTTTACAATTTTATTAAGACTTGCAAAGCTGTAGTCTAGACTCAATTCAACAGCAATCTTTAGTTCCTTCACCAATTCAAACGCATTCGGTAGCTGCTCAGCATATATAGGCCATGTCGTAATAGGCACCCTGTTCCATATTCTTTCGAGAACAGAATTCCATCTGCAATGAGACGCAAACTAATCCTGCTTTACTCGAGCATCGGCAATTTCAACTAGCTCCTCTCCCGTATGAATCCCCAACCAGATCTTCCTCATCAGATAAGGGCTGCAAATCAGATCAACCATACTAGCCCACAACCTGGCCCAGTTCCTGATCTGATGGGAAAATTGCAATTCTACAGAATGGGTTCGCCGCTGTATATGATTCGGAGATTGAAGAAGTACCAAATCTCCGACGTTATGTTCTCGAATTGGAATCCCACTGTCGAAATCATCCCGAAAAAGAAAAAGTTAAAGGAAACCACAGGAAAGCCCTATTTGATTCAGGCGGCGGTGCAGGAAGACATTTCAGAGAGGCTGGGGAGGACGAAAGAGAAAAAGGAAAAGAGAACTAAAAAGGAAAAGAAAAAGGAAATGACCATTTTGCCCTCAAAATTGATGTTGTTGACTGAAGTTAACTCTTTGACCGGACAGAAGGATTACGATTCAACATTTTTGTTAGTTCAGGGACAAAAGTGATCGGAAAAAAGGGGGGCCAAAAGGGTCAAATGACAAGAAATGGAGGGTCTGGCAAGTCGTTCGCCTAATAAAATATAATAAAATTCCGTCCATCATATTTTAGAAAGAGTAAATTTTAGATGATTACTTATAAGTATACATGGGGTTAATTGGAAGAACTTGGTCGGGAAGTCTCCATGGGGTAAGAGCAGTGTTTATTTATCATTTTTTAGGATTAAAAGTTTCACTAAGGATGGCAAAGGTCCCTTCCGAGATGTTTCAAATTGCTTTTAGGAGTACGTGTCAACTTTTTAATTTTTGCACTTAGGCCCCCTCCACGAATGTGGGAGAAGTGTAAATGCAAATTTGGAGATACCCTAATCTAATTTACATTGTAAGGACCAATACGTTCCGATTTAGGCATGACCGGGTCAATGGAATGGGGTAATCGTCCCTCATTTGTATTAGTATTTCCATTTATACCCTTAGGATAAGCGTTATGGGAACGATAATTTACACCACATAGAATCACATGAAATTTCTTATTCTTGGTTTTTTATGAAAATAAAACATAATAAATTCCGTCCATCATATTTTAGAAAGCGCTAGCATGTGGTCTAGAGTAAAGTTTAGATAATTACTTGTAAGTATACAAGGGGTTAGTTAGAAGAACTTGGTTGGGAAGTCTCCGCGGGATAAGAGCAGTTTCTTATATGTTACTCTCGGTTATTATAATTTGAACTAGATATGACAACGTTTCTTTTTCAGACGATCAGAATCGAGTTTGAGACAAATAGTGAAATTTTATATATTTACACTTACGTCCCTCCAAGAAAGTGGTACAAATGTAAATTTGTAGATAACATTTTTTTTAATTCAAATTTACATGGTATGTTTTCATCTGGGATCAAAATGGTCGACAGAAGGTGCCCTAATCTTAAAATGGAGTATTTTATGACACTTTTCAAAATTACCCATTGGCCCTTATGTGCAACGTCGAGTGTATGTCGCCAAATGCAGATCCATGACCGAACCACCATGGCCAAGTCGGTAATAATGAAATTTCTAATGGGAAACAAAAATTTGAGCAAAACAATTTGAAGCAAAATCCACCCCTCCTCCCCCTCCCCCCCACCCCCCCCACACACACAAATTTCAAGTCATTAATACCAGCACCATTACCTCTTTTTTTTTTCATCTATAACACACTTTCTCCAAACCCTAGCTTCACCACACCATCCTCTCCATCCACACCATTAATACAACAATTCAAGAACTCAATTTAATTATTTTTCCCACACATCAACAAGTGTCTGATGATGGAGCATCTCCGGGTTCAAATTAATTGAGGTAGTTTTCCATACATTCAATGTTAATTTAGCAATTTAATTACCATACCTTCTATATGTTATTTTTCTCATTGATCAAAGTTGGTATATTTTCATAATGTATGATGATTGTGTTACATGTTATATAGTGTATATTGTTTTCATTTCCAAGATGATCCCATGTTTGTAAGGAATGAGAAAAAATGCTTAGATTAGGGCTGATTGTGTACAATAATTACCTTTTTGTATGAACACAGTATGAATGTGCAACGTTGGTCACTGTTAGTCAGCCTTTGCGATGTACAACCGAATTAAGACCGACGACACACATGTCAATAAAAAACATGAAATATCTTAAATGTCCGACGTCGCACTTAGGCCGGCCCTAACGACATCAATTATTCTAATGTGCGACGTTGTTTCTACCCATTCCCGGTTTTTTTCCAAGTTGACATTCAGGTCGTCTAAGTATGACCATATTATGTGTTTTTCAATTCGGGACAACCCAATTCTAACATAAAATTTTGTTTCCTGTGTATTGGGTGTAATAAGATAACGAGAGTTATCGATGGACTGTACATGGATGACTTGTTATTTCACTACTCGCCATAACAGTGTTAATGTCTCACAATGTAGACACTATGGTGGTTCAATAAATTTAATGTTTAAATTAAATATCAACCTTATGTATTATTATATATTGTAACATGTATTTGTAATATATGTTATAGCTAGTTTTGTGGATTTTAACATGTCATTAATAATTTTCCATCATGAATTTAATGAAAATTGATTGTTGTATGATGTTTAACCATATCTAGAGTAAGCCAATACTAAATAACATGTAATGGCTATCGACGAACTATTGTTTGTTTCATCAAATATTTAATACTATAATATTTAACCAAAAGTTCTCACCACGACTGATCTCCGACGTTGTACTTACCGGTGCTCATGTGACCTAAAAGCGAGGTTGCATGTAGAATCGGCGTATAAATTTTTTTGCGATATCGCCCATTCAAACGATGTTTATTCTTCGTTCCACCTCAGCATGCACTCGACATCGGTGCAATGCATTGCGCGAATGTCGCTGTTCTTCAGAACGACGTCACAGACTTTCATCTTACATAGCTTATCTTGTTGGTATGGCCAACGTCATTCATCTTATATCTCGATGTTGGTATGAATGATGCTGCAAATATCGTATCTTATTGTCAGCCTTATTTGTAGGAACGACGTTTCACGTAACATTTGGTGACGTCGGTCTAAGAGGTAAAAGATACTTTTTACCTTGTTTTGAACCGAGGTAAAAAGTGCACTTTTTTACTTCACCCACATTTACCTCGGTTTTTATGGCAAAAAACTGAGGTAAAAAGGCCTGAAAAACCGAGGTAATAGGTGATGTATGTTGTAGTGGTTCTATCTCAGACAGTTTCATAATACTGGAACTATCACTTATATTCAGGATAATTTGTTAGTGTCCCACATAGTTGGTTGACAGAGTTACGACTCAATATATAAGATCATGGGTTACCCCTACATAGTACCAATTGGTTTTATGATGAGAGCCCACGGGCCCGTGACCCCTTTATATCCACGTTTGCACGATGATTAATACCGTTGCACGTGAGGGGTATATTAGTGTCTCACATCGGTGGTTGACAGAGTTACGACTTAATGTATAAGATCACGGGTCACCCTTGCATAGTACCAATTCATTTTATGATAGTAGGTCATGATTCTAATATAATTACTCTTTATTTTTTATGTGGAAGTTGGATATTGAGACACTCAATGAAGAGTAAATTCAAAGAAATAATATGATGATAAAGGTGGTATAGATGGTAAACTAAAATATAATATGAATTAGAACAGAGTCACTTTTTTTAATTAACTCTTGCATCTACTTTGACACGCAATTGAAGAACATCAGCTACAAAGCAGGAAATTTTGTATGTGGGGAAAGTAGTCTGTGTGGGCGAGGGGCAAATAGTATGTTGACATGTGTATATGTGTTGGGAAGTTAATAGCAACTTTTGTTTTTTGATTTTTTTTTCTCTCATCATATTTAACATTTATAAATATATCATTGGCACCTCACCCCCACATACAAAATTTTCTGGCTATAAAGGGATTACATAATTCAGAAAGGCAATTGTTTTGTACCATAAACGATTCCCCCACATATGGTAATTTATCATGGTACTCTGTAAAAGGTAACTTTGCGTGTCCCGTTTGTGAGAGGGAGACTTGTTTTCTCAATTGAAACATGGTGTCAAGACTGTTATCAGGGTCACAAGCATTTTCTCCCCGAGCGACATCCTAGGCGTTCGACGAAGAAGTGGTTCAACAAGGAAGTTGAGACAGGAGGTCCTCCGTTACCTTTATCGGGTGTAGAGGTGTACGAAAATGTTAGGGAATTGCCAAATGATTTCTGAAAGGGAAATAAAAAATATTCAGTTGAATGGAGTTGGAAAAAATGCTCCGTATTTTAGGCTCCCTTACTGGAAGCATTTGGACATTAGGCATTGTCCTGATGTCATGCACATTGAGAAGAACGTGTGTGATTTTTTGGTAAGGACACTGTTGAATACCCCTGGGAAAACAAAACATGGGTTTAAGGCTCGCCTTGACCTCGTTGAAATGGAGATTAAGAATAATTTGGGACCGGTTAAAAGTGGTGATGATTATTACCTCCCTCCTACATGTTATTCGACGTCTGAGTCAGAGAAGAAATCGTACTGTGATACATTGAATGGATCCGTTGAACTTTGAACTGTCTAAATCATTTGTAGACATTTTGGAGAATTCACTCAATGAACCTAGTGTCGCGAAAAAGATGAACGTTGTCCAAATCAAGGTGCATTTTCTACTATAATTTTTTTTTCAATTTTTATAACAAAATGAGGTAGTATATTCAAAATTTATTCTTTGCAAATAAGTACAAAAAAACAAGCAAAACGTTGGAGTGCGGGTATTAAGTTATGTTATACGCAGCCAAGTGTGTCAAAGATGTCCGGTTGGATTACGTGGAAACTGAAAAGGTGACTATTAAATATATTTGCACACTAAGCTTTGCGAAATGATAAAATATTCAACAACCCTAAGTAACAAATTTTACTATGATATCCACAGATTTTTCAAGAGGACTACAAGTCATATTCACAAAATGATATCAATCATGCGAGAAATTGCTTGACCCGACATCTATTTCATGTGCGCTCCGCAACTCTTGAAAAACCTAATGTGGTAGTGTGCCCTAAATATCAACGTCAATGGCATGCATTATATGGAATAGAGTTTCGACATATTTCTATTCCTATCTATAGATAGTTGCTTGTGTAGCTTTGTCAATAGGTTTTTGTTAATGCCCTAATGAAGTAGTGGGTTAATGCTGGGAAAATTATATGTTAGGTTCGGAATAGGATTTGCTATATTCTATTCCAATGTATAGATAGATGTTATCTTAGCAGTATTTATACATTTTTATTATCCGAGACAATGCATTTTTAAATTGCTTGCAATATGATTCAGGCTTTTAGGCCAATATTGAGATGGATTTACGAAAATAAAAAATTACCATCCGACCCGAATCACGTTCCGAGTTTCGAACTACTCGCCCAATCTGACTCTATCGCCCCAGATCTGCATTCCGAGATTAGAACTAGTCAATGCCCATTCTTGTCCTTTCAGATGAAATTCCAAGTTGGGTTCGGAATGACAACAGGATTTTGAAAATCCCACATCCGAGTAATCTTGCGACATAGGAACTCGTAGTTCCGAGAAACTGGTTTCGAACTCTTAAGTCACAAATTCGGTAAAAAAGAAAGAAAACCAAATACAATAATGAGGACGAAAATGGGAGGCCCGACATTGGTTCATCCACCGGAACCAATAATTTCACCTGACAAACAAACAAGTGTTCCGAGCTCGAAGCTTATTAAAGGCGATTCCACCACCCTCACAAAGGCGGTAAGGAACTGCCTACTCTGGTCACGTCTAAAGGCGGTTCTCAGAAACGCCTTTGATCGTAGAAGATCAAAGGCGGAAGAGAAGTCAAATAAAAGTGACTTCTCTGGTCCGTTAGAACAACCTTTAATCTCCCCACTCTACACTAGTGATATGAAATAAATTTTTTTTATTCCTTTCAGCAATATGATCCCTTTCTAGATTTCTTTTTCTCATTTATGTACATATATAATATTTTCTTGTTATTTTGCGCCGTTAAAAAAGTATATCAAGATAAATGAGCCATACAATTAAAAAAAAGAAGAATGTATATTCTCGATCACATCATTTTGAATAAAACAACCGAGGGGTCTTTGGAAATGAAAAAAAATCCCAATGCCCTAATTCTATTTATAATTTAATAAAAAATAAGGATACCAAATTAGTTTTTTTTTCAGGAACAGAGGTAGTACACTACACATTACACAACGGGATATTTCCAATGGTCTCAAATCATTTGAATCTTCATGAAAGAGAAACGAATTATTGGTAGAAGCCTAGAAGGTGACCTTAATTAGGAATGCATCATACTCATCCACTTATATTGACCCCCTTTTGTCTTATATTTTTTTAAGGCATATTTGACCATCGATAACTTTTGTTACGTACGATAATAGTTTATAAAATTTTACTTTTCAAAAACTATACGTTACAGAGAATCCAAAGACATCTCACATAAGGTTCACTACTATATACAACAAAAGTTATCGATGGTCAAATATGTCATAAAAAATTGGCTGGTCAAATGGGGCCAATATTAGTGTACCAGACCAAGTATTTCTTTCCTCGCGAAACAGCATTAATTGAGCAGACATGCATTAATGGTGTCCATTCTTGACCTAAGGGCGAAGCACTATTTTCATAGTGCTTATTAATTGGTTCTGATTCTGGTTTACTGCTTGCAGGTTGAACCGGATCATAAATCATACCATCGAGTTGAGTTCATCTAAATGCTAGTTATGTAAAACTGTTAACGTACTTTTTAATTTTGATTGCGCTATCACACTACCTGCTTTTCACCTTAACAACAATTTAATTATTTAGTAAATTATATTAGGTTTAATTTTAGTTTAGTTCCATTTCAATGATTATTTATTTCATTTTATATTATTGGAAACACCCTCCTTTAGTCGCCTTTTTTTTATAGCAGCGATTTTGTTGGGAAATTAATCCTCTTGCACAGAATTAAGATGAGAACATTATTACTCCCTCTGTCCAAACTCCATTTGCAAACATTGACTTTTTTTTATTGACCAAAATTATTTTTGACCATTAATATCTCTAATTGTGCATATTTAAAAATAATAAAAAAATATTATAAAAAAATAGAAGTTATTCTAATAATGTCGCACATGATTGTATATTATCTTATATATTACATGAAGTTTACTTTTCTTATTAACAAAGTTTGACTAAATGAATATAGACCGGTGCAAATAGAGTTGGGACATAGGGAGTAATATAGACCCGCTGCCCGTCTTCCTTTCCAGCCGCTACAACCGTCTATCTAGGTTTGAACTGTGGTTTCACTTCAAAAGAAAGAAGCAATCATGTCTGGAGAAGAGCATGTTGCCGAGGTTGCTGCCCCCGCCCCTGCTCTTGGTGAGCCCATGAACATCATGACTGCTTTGCAGTTGGTGTTGAAGAAATCCCTGGCGCACGGTGGTCTGGTAAAAGGCCTCATGAAGCAGCCAAGGTGATTGAGAAGCATGCTGTTGTGCTCTGCGTATTGGCTGAGGATTGCGACCAACCCGACTATGTTAAATTAGTCAAGGCTCTCTGTGCTAACCACAATGTGAACATGGTTACTGTTCCAAGTGCCAATACTCTTGGTGAATAGGCTGGGTTATGCAAGATTGACTCTGAGGGTATGAACGAATTGACTTTGTCAATTCGTGACTTAGTGTTCTTTAGTTAGTTAAGTCAATATTTTTTTGTAACTTCTAGAGATATTATAGGATTAGTTGTTGTACTTTCCTGTATAAAGCCAATGGCTTGTTAATGAGAATAATCAACCATTTTTACCATACTTACTATCTTCTTATATGGTATCAGATTAAAAGCCACAGATCCTTTTCCACTATGGTCTCTGCAAACCCTGGTTCCCACATTACTTCTTCCGCTACGCAAATTCTTTTCACTGCTTCCGGTGGAGCTGCGGCCAATCTTCACTTCCCGGCCCTTGCGGTTCATCTTGACCGGACTAATTACTCCCTATGGAGGGGCACCGTGCGTTATGCTTTGGAAGCTTACGAGCTCAAGCATTTTCTCGACGGTGATTCCCCCTCCGAGTTGCTGCCGCCTTCTGGGAATGCCACCGTCGGAGAACCAAACCCGGCGTACGTTTCCTGGAAACGCAAGGATCGGTTGATCCTCCTTTGGCTTCGATCAACCTTGAGCACGCCGATGCTCGGCCATGTTGCTCGAGCCACCACCATGGCAAGGGGCCTCTTGGAGCAAACGTTTCAGTCTCAGTCCCGTGCGAGACTTATGCATCTCAAGCAGCAGCTGCAAACCCTCTCCAAGGGCAGCATGTCCATTCTCGACTATGTTGAGAAGAAACGATCGATCTCCGATGCTTTGGTGGAGTGTCTGACCATTGTCTCCGATGATGATTTTGTCCAGTACGTGCTCTTTGGCCTTGGTCCTAAATATGCAGCCTTCAAGACAACCATCAGTATGCGTCTCACCCCAGTCTCCTCCAACGAACTACTTGGCCTTCTTCTCCAGGAGGAACAACGCATGATCGACTCATGTGTCGAGTCCGCTCTGCCCTCCGCCCATGTTGCTCACCGATGCTCTTCGACTCTGCAATTGGCATTGGATGACTTGGCCATCCTAGAGCAGTCACGGCAAGTGTACCAGATTTACAGCAAGCCAGGCCACAGTGCGAGCAATTGCCATCAGCGCCTGAACCTCACGGTCTATCCTCCCACAAACCGCCGTGCGGCTGGTCATCTTCGCAGCTCGGCTTGTGGCAAGCAGGCTCTTGCAGTGTACCAGGACAGCCCATCTTCTCTCATCGATCCATGGGTCGTTGATTCTGGTGCGATGGATCATGTGACCGCAGACATCTCTGGTCTTAACCACTCGGCCGAATACACTGGTTCTGACAAACTCATTGTTGCAAACGGTCAGTCCCTCCCCATTACGCACACTGGCAATTATATTTTACCTGCTAAGCATGTTGCTAATTCCCTTTCTCTCAACAATGTTTTGGTTGTTCCTAAAGTGTCCAAAAACCTTCTCAGTGTTCGTCAATTATGCCTAGATAACAATGTTTTTGTTGAGTTGCATCTAATCACTATTATGTTAAGAACCTTCAGGGAACGACAATCCTCAACGGCATCGTTGAGAATGGTCTTTACCGGATACCTGTTTCATCACCCTCTCTTGGTCCTCAAGTCTTTGTTGGTGAACGGGCGTCTGTTGCTTCCTGGCACCATCGTCTTGCTCATCCTCATGAGTCTATTTTGCGTCGTCAGTTAGCTGATTTTAGTTTACCTGTTTCTGCAAATAAGACATTACCTTTGTGTGATGCTTGTCAGCTAGGCAAGAGTCATAAACATCACTTGCCTTCTTCTCATGTTTCTTCCTCTAATCCTTTTGATTTGATTTATTCAGATGTTTGAGGCCCTGCCTCTGTTTCTTCTTTATATGACAATCATTATTTTGTCTTTTTATGGATGATTGCACCAAATTTGTTTGGATTTATTTTTTGAATGCTAAGTCCCAAGTTTTGTCTGCCTTTACATCTTTCAAAACTATGATTGAGACGCAGTTTTCAACAAAAATTAAGGCTTTTCAATCAGACTGGGGTGGTGAGTACCGAAACGTGTCTTCTTTTCTCGACAAGAATGGCATTATTCATCGGGTTTCTTGCCCTTATACCCCTGAAAAATGGTGCAATCGAAAGAAGGAATCGAATCATCGTTGAAAAAGGTTTGGCTCTTTTGGCTCATGCCAAACTTCCTCTTAGCTTTTGGGAACATGCTTTTCATACTGCCATTTATCTACATAACAGAACTATTATGCCCATTCTTGATTTTAAATATCCTTATGCATGCCTTTATCAGCGACAACTTGATTATAATTTTCTCAAATTATTTGGTTGTTTATGCTTTCCTTACCTTCGTCCTTATAACAGTAGTAAGTTGGAATTCCGCTCCGCGGCATGCATATTTCTTGGGTGTAGTGCTAAACACAAAGGCTATCTCTGTTATCATGTTCCTACATCAAAAACCTATGTTCCTCATCATGTTGTCTTTGATGAGTCTTCCTTTCCCTTCCCTGAACACAGCTCAGATGCAGGTCCTCCGGAGTGCCCATATTTGGAGTTTTCTTCATTTCCGCTTGATGCCACGGCTGCTCCTATCGTTTCTGTCCAGCCGCGGCCTGTTCCTTCCTCTAGCCTCACGCCACCAGTGCCTCAATCGGACCAGCAGTCTCTCTCGCCTCGATCTCCGGTGGCGTCGCCTACCCCGTCGCCATCTCTAGCCCCTCCCGCAACGGTGCAACCATATTCACCACTGGTCTCGTCCGCCATTGTTATAGCCTTGCTCCCTCCTACTTTCGTCCTTCTGATTGTTCAGAGCATGGCATGGTTACCCGGGAAACAACTCATTCTCTCAAGCCTAAGCCTCGTGCTCACATCGCCACAAAACATCCCCTTCCTTGTGATTCCTATGATCTTGAACCCAAAACTTTTTTACAGGCTAAAAAGAGTCCTAATTGGCAACATGCTATGCAGTTAGAATTTGATACCTTACTTGCTAATAGGATTTGGGACTTAGTTCCTTGGCCCCGTGCTTCTAATATTGTTGGATGTAAATGGGTTTTCAGGATCAAGAAGAAGTCAGATGGTTCTGTTGACATGCACAAAGCACAGTTGGTTTCAAAAGGCTACAACCAAGAGAAGGGAGTTGACTACTTCGACACCTTCAGCCCGGTCATTAAACCCACCACCATTCGAGTTGTTTTAAGTATTGCTATCACCCGTAAGTGGTCTCTTCGGCAAGTTGACATCGACAATGCTTTTCTTAATGGCCACCTCGCTGAGACTGTCTATATGGAACAAGCTCCGGGATTTATCTCTCCTGATCGGCCCAATCATGTTTGTCGACTCAAGAAGGCTCTTTATGGACTCAAGCAGGCTCCACGGGCATGGTTTCACAAGCTTAATCAAGTCTTGCTTCGTCATGGATTCAAGCAGTGTATTTCCGACACTTCTCTCTTCATCAAACACCATGGCTCTGACGTTGTTTATGTGCTTGTGTATGTTGATGTGCTTGTGTATGTTGATGACCTTATTATCACTGGCTCCAACTCCTCATTCATCGAAGAGTTTTTTCGGTATCTCAATTTGGTGTTTTCTCTCAAGGATTTGGGTGATCTTAACTTCTTTTTGGGCATAGAAGTTCTTCGATCCTTGGCTGGTCTTCTTCTCTCTTAGCGCAAGTACATTCTTGATCTTCTTGATCGGAGCAAGATGACGGGTGCCAAACCAATCTCCTCGCCGGCGGTTCTAGGTTCCAGGCTCATCTCGGGTGGTGATCCTTTCCCTGATGTTCATCTCTATCGCAGTGTTGTTGGTGCTCTTCAATATGCTACCATCACTCGTCCAGAGATCTCTTATGCTGTCAATCGGGTCTGCCAGTTCATGCATCAGCCTTCGGAACTTCATTGGGTAGCCGTGAAACGTATACTTTGCTACCTCAAGGGCTCCATTCATGCCGGCCTTTTCTTTTGCCCAACTATTGATGCTCGCTTAGTTTGCTTCACTGATGCGGGTTGGGCCTCAGATCCTGATGATTGTCGTTCCCTGCATGGTTTCTCCATTTATTTTGGTGGTAATTTGGTGAGCTGGTCGTCTCGCAAATAGAATGTGGTCGCCCGATCCAGCACGAAAGCTGAGTATAGGGCCATTGCATTTGCCTCGACAGAGCTTATTTGGTTGCAGCAACTTCTCAAGGAAATGGCTTCTCCTTCTCCAGGTCCTCTCATTCTCCTTTGTGATAATCTCAGTGCCACTTTTCTTACAGCTAATCCAGTCTTTCGTCAACGGTCTAAGCATATCAAGATTGACTACCATTTTGTCCGGGAACAAGTTCAGTCCGGTGATCTCATTGTTCGGCATGTCAAGTTTGTTGATCAGATTGCAGATATTTTTATGAAGGTCGTTGGCACCTCTCGTTTTCAGAATTTGAGGTCCAAGCTTCTAGTTCGTACCCGATCTTGACCTTGCGGGAGGGTATGAATGAATTGACTTTGTCAATTCGTGACTTAGTCTCTGTGAATATTCTTTAGTTAGTTAAGTCAATATTTTGTTGTAACTTCTTGAGATATTATAGGATTAGTTGTTATACTTTGCTGTATAAAGCCAATGGCTTGTTAATGAGAATAATCAACCATTTTTACCATTTTTACCATACTTACTATCTTCTTATAGAGGGGAATGCAAGGAAGGTCGTGGGATGCTCATGTGTCGTCGTAAAGGACTATGGTGAGGAGACTGAAGGTCTTCACATTGTCCAGAAGTATGTTAAATCTCACTAAGATCATCATTAGGATGTCATTTGGAAGTTTCAAGTGAAATGGAAGAACTGATCGGTTGTCTAAGAACTCTTTATTTAGAAATTTTTTGATATTGAATGGGGAGAGTTGAATGACTTTGAAATGTACTTCTATATTGATAATACTCATTTTGGCTCTTTAAACTAGGAAGTCTTTTCAAATTGTAGTTTGTTTCTAAAAAAAAAAGAGTTGGGACAGAGGGAGTACAAACTAAGGCTAATATATCACCTTCCTTGCAATACTTATTAAAAATGTTACAATAACTTATAAAGTGTTGGTCATCCGTCCGATTTTAAGATGCACACTTTGACTTTCATCAGTTGACTTGAAAATTATTTGATCCTTAATATCTTTCATTAAGTATTATTAAAACTTGTGGAAAAGTTGATATTTTAAAAATATATGTTAAAACGAATCTAGAAATTTATCATACAATAGTATATATACTTACACTACTGGAAAACAGGTACATAGACATTGGTATGTGAGTGATAACAGTGCTAAAAAAAAATTCAACACAGGTACACAAAAAACTGGTGCCTATGCACTGAATACTAGTGCTACAAAACCAAAATTTAGCACCGGTACACAAAAAACCGGTGCCTATGCACTGAATATCAGTGCTACAAAACCAAAATTCAGCACCGGTATACAAAAAATTGGTTCCACCGGTGCTACAAAACCAAAATTCAGCACAGGTACACAAAAAAACCGATGCCTATGAATAAATTCAGCACCGGTAACACAATTTTGGGCAACCGTGTAATTTTTCAAGAATTTATAGAAGTAATCAATGTTGACTTTCGAGACCCTACTATTCACCCATACATTCCCAAATTGCAAAGTTACGATCGTCTATTATTGAATTGCATTTTGGTTCCGCCAATTTCGTGATTCGGCGACTCCAACTTTCTTGGAGAGACCTAAGTGTAAAAAGTAAAAACTTTACTCGTAACTCCAAACTGAAATCCGCTCGAACGTGATCCTACCCTATACACCCCCATTGTATTTTCCATGCATGAAAGAGAATATTCATCAAAAATCGAGCACAAGAACATATATATAATCCTTTCCGATTTCACTTTGTAACTTCCAAGTTGATAGAATAATTTACCGTAAGGAATTGTATTATTAATAATTGAATATATAGAGAGTACAATAGATGTGTAATAAGGAAATAACTTTAATTATAATAAATTATAATCTAATCAGTAATCTGATTTATCTTAACACAAGTAATCAACCATAATTTACTCTAGAACATGTACTAGCGCTTTTCAGTAATTCACCAAAAAAATCATTTATTTTGAAGACTTATATTTAGACAAGAAGCAAGAATAACAATAATCATGTATTTTGGAGCAATGGGTAATGAGGTAACACAATTTTGGGCCACGGTGTAATTTTCCAAGAATTTATAGAAGCAATCAATGTTGACTTTCGAGACCCTTCCGTTCACCCATAAATACCCAAATTGCAGAGTTGCGATAATATATTATTGAATTGCGATCATATATTATTGTGATTCGACGACTCCAACTTTCTTGGAGGGACCTAAGTGCAAAAAGTAAAAAATTTACTCGTAACTCCAAATTGAAATCCGCTAGAACGTGATGCTACCATATACACCCTCATTGTATTTTTTAACTCCGTAACAAAATATTTATTAACAATCGGGCACAAGAACATATTCATAATCTTTTCAAATTTCCCTTTCTATCTTCTAAGTAATCAACTCTAGGTTATTGTAGAACATGTAGTAGCGCTTTTCAAAATTTCATTAAAAAAATCATTTTCTATTTCTATATTTATGTAAGAATAACAAAATTCGTATATTTTGGACAGAAGGATAATGTCGTAACAAATTTTTGGGTCATAGTGTAATTTTCCAAAAATATGTTAGAGGCGCTTCCGTTCATCCATTGTACCTCGAATTTTAGAGATGCATTCATCTCTTATTTAATTGCATTTTGGTGTCTTCAATTTTGTGATTTTCCGCCTCCAAATTTCTTCTATGGACCTAATAGTAAAAAATTTAAAAGTTAACTTGGAGATCAAATAATACTAGCACCAGTATTGTTTTTCATTCATACCGGTGCTATGTTATGGAAGGATAATGAATTTTTCAAATTTTCATTCCAAATTTTGTAGGGATTCTTTAAAATTTTGAAATTTTGAAATTAGCACCGGTATAAGTACTTAGGCACCGATATGTGTACCCGTGCTCCATACTTGGGAAAAAATTCTTGGGTTTGCTCTCGGGTTCAAAATATTTTTTTGAAAAAACCATTCAAAGAAGCCCTAAGCAGCTGCTTTTCGTATATTTAGGCATCAGTATGAGCTTTTTGGGAACTGGTATTTGTACCGGTGCTCAACACTTAGAAACAATTTCTCGGGTTCAATATTTTTTTTAAAAAAAATCATCCAAAGCAGCCCTAAGCAGATTTTTTTCATATATTTAGGCATCGGTATGAACATTTTAGGCATTGGTATTTGTACCGGTGCTCAACACTTAGAAAAAATTTCTTGGGTTTGCTCTCGAGTTCAATATTTTTTTTAAAAAAATATTCGAAGCAGCCCTAAGCAACTGTTTTTCTGTATATTTAGGCACTGGTATGAGCATTTTGGAACACTTAAAAAAAAAGAGCCCAACTTTGTTTCATTTGAACCGTTAATTTCTTTTGTTGATTGAATCTCAACATATAAAAATTTGTCTATGTAAACAAGTCTGAAACCCTAAACCTACCCACCCTCCAATTATTTTGCCTCTCCATCTTCTCCCTCCTCCTTCACCACCTCTCCCTCTCCGCCGCCGCCTAGGTTTCCAAATTCCTCCGCCTGAAGCCAGACCCGCCATTTTCCGTGAAAGCCTCTCCGCTCGCCATTTTCCGTGAAGCCAGACCCGTCGTTTACCGTGAAAGCCTTTGCCGCTTGTTATGAAAGCCTATGCCGCTCGTTATGAAAGCCTCCGCCGCTTCACCGCCAATAGCCTCCTCCTGAGATGGCATTTGTACTGATTTTTTTGTACAACTATTATTTTGATAGTTATTGTTTTTGTATAGCTCTTGTCATAGCTATTAGAATGTTGTTGTTATCTGATTTTTTGCCTTGAGATCAATCTGGCTATTGTAAACTTTGCTGTTAATCTATGTTTAGATCTAGTTTGTTTCATGAATTGTGGGTTGTTATGTATTTTCATATGTATGTAATGCACTTCTGAGACGTGGTTATGAATTTTCCAGTTTTCTTACATGAACTTATGTTTATTTTGTGTTTTGTTTGTCCTATTTTTGTTTAAGAATGTCTGGGTTTCGTATTTCGGCCGGTGAGTTTATTCTCATTGGCCGGATTTTTTTTATCGAACGCCTATTTACTAGCATCGGTATTTCAAACATTTTCATACGGGTGCCTAAGTGACCCAGTGGAAGACTGTAGTTACATAGGCACCGATCAATTCCAGCACTGGTACCACTTACCAATGTCTATGTAACTACACCTTTTGCACCGAGTACTTAGGCACCAGTATAGAAATGCTCAAAATACCGGTGCCTATGCATTGAAATACCGGCGCCTATGGGGGCATTTTCCAGTAGTGTTATATACCAATTCAATTTTAGGGTCAAAGTCAGAAAGTTTTGGCTAAATGAATAGTTAAATTGCAGTTTGAAATGGGATGGGGGGGGGGGGGGAACCTTTGAAAAGTGTTACTTAACATTGAAAAGTGTTACCTTAATTTTTAAAAGTGTTACGTTAGATCTAATGCAACATCACATAAGGTAATACTTGTAAAAGTGTTGCAATAGGTTCAACTTAGTATTATTAACACCTAAAGTAACCCTTTTACAAGTATTACCTTAGGTGATGTTGCATTAGATCTAACGTAACACTTTTTAAAATTTAGGTAACACTTTTCAAAGGTTTAAGTAACACTTTATAAGTTATTGTAACATTTTTAATAAGTGTTGCAAGGAAAGTGTTACAATAACTCTAATTTGTAGTAGTGAAAAAAAGAAAGGAAGAAAAGAAAAACACAGATTTAACGTGGTTCATTAAACATGTTGGCTAGCTTTACGAATAGAAGCAGATTAATCTTATTGCCCAATGGGTCAGACAAATTACAGATGCCAGACATTATGTCACGCAGGACCACCTGACCCAGATTACAGATATATAAAGGGTGATTTGAAGATCAGAATATAAGTCTACAAAACTCACACCTAACAACTCTAATTCTCTCTTTATTTATAAGAGTTCAAGTGCAACTCTATATACTTCTAATTCTTGTTTCAAACTCTTAGAATTCCCAATTAATAAACCATCGCATGAGAAAGAATAAAAATTCTTCAACTTTTATTGATTAACCTTTTTAAAATTTGAAGAGATTCCAACAGATTTTGGATATTCAGAAAATTGGTGCATATACAAGTGAGTGGTGTGGTGCTATGGAAAAAAAAATCAGTTCAACAATTTTACTGCAGTTGTTTTTTAAGCAGCACTTTATAAAGCCGCTGCGACACGTTACAATTAATTTTGTCTAGAAAAACGTTACCACAGATTGTAATTGTTTTTTTTCATATCATCACTTTACAAAATCGCTCCTTCCAATTGCAATTATTTTTAAAATTACTGTTGCTATTGAAATGTGCTTTTGAAAAAACAAGTTTAATAACCGATGTTCGAATTTTTGTGTTTTAATATTTATAATCACGACCATACTTTTCAAATAATCCTCAGTAGTAATCGTAAGTCATAAATGCGTAACTCAGTTTATTCACTAAAAAAAAAGTCTAATAGTGACACATATTTTGTGGCAGATAGGGATATGTCACAATATTTGCTTCACCTTCAGGTGTCACTAAATATTTCTGACATGCACACGTGTCACTAACCTGAATTACTACATCAGTCCATGTCACAAAATTTAATGATACTTCAAAACAAACTGCATCTTAAAGCGTCAAAAAAATATAATGATATTTTAACGCGTCACAATATTTTAGTGACACGTATAACGATATTTTAACGCGTCACAATATTTTAGTGACACGTTGAATAGAGGCACTTCAAAAGACGTCACTAAAAATTTTAATAACGCAGTTGAGTGACACAAATGCTCCAAAAAAACGTCATAACTGGAAAAAAAAAATTTAGTGAATTCAGATCAACGAAAAGAAGATGATCAAAATGTGATAGTACCTAGTTAATCTGGTAGTCAGTCTGTATTGCACTAACGGTAAGCAATTAAGCTGGCCATAAACAGGTCGAAAAAGATTATAGACAGTGACCTCATATACTGTATTATTTTGACGATGGAAAAAGAATATTCGTGCTAATGATAAGCGTGGTTAATGCTAGTCATTGTTGCACTAAAAAATGATGTGTGAACTGCCTAGCGTTTCATATTGACTGATGTTTGTCACTTAAAAGGCCGATTGTAGCTCCTAATCATTGTGCACTCACAAATAGTGGGAATCCTCTTAAGAGGAAAGTATATACCATGGCTACTTTATTTTTAACTCAACTATAATTCAGATTCGTTCAGTTCTGTTGATTTTATATTTAATTAGTTTAATCTTAGTTCAGCATAAATTATATCAAAAGAGAAAAAATTGTACAATATTTATGAAAGAGAGTTCTGATTATTTATTTATACTTTCGAAAATTTATCAAAAAAAAAAATTCATTACATTCAACACTCGCGGTAGAAATACTTTAGAGATCTAAGTTTAGCCTTAAAAACAGAGGCATCACTGTATTGAATGTGGGTGGAGGCATTTAGGAGGAAACATATCCAAGTTAACCGTCGGTCCATTTGCTGCTCTCTACATATGACAGAGATATGTACATTCAAAGTATTAGGTCACAATAGACTCTACGTCTGATTTATGCATAATAGAGTTGAATTACATTGAACTAAAATTTTAAGCATACAGAAAGTAGTATAAATAAATGAGAAAGACTTGTGTGACATCGTCTCACCACAATTTATGATGAGACAATGAATTAGGTAGAGTTTTATAAATTATAAAAAGTACCCATATTCAAATAATTGTAGTTATACCTTCCATCTCACCATAAAATTGATAGATACCGTCTCACTCAAGTCTTTGTATAACTAAATTACACTTGACTACATTATTTTCAAATCATAATTACTGAATTAAGCTGGATTAACCTAAACTAAAATGTAAAAAATTTAAAAGCACGGGCCATAAATATTATAATGAACTAAACTCAAATTTAAATTAGAACTAATAAATACACTACGAAATAGAAATTTCTGAATATTTAATTTCTTTTTCATAATGAATAAACATGATGTAATAAAATAACTATGGTATCTCTTTACGCCTTACTTTCGAACCTTATCTCACCTCATAAGAATGGCTTAACTAAATAATTGTGAATGGAGTATGAAAGAGTGTAATTCATTATGTTTGGTGTGTCTATCATAGATGGAATAAATAGAGTACAATCAGCTGATTACATCGAACCTACACTGTTCTATATATGTACAGTATCAATCCTAATTAATCTAAAATCAATCAGGATATTCTATCTATTCTATCACTCCCCCCCCCCTCAAGCTAAGCGTAGGACTACTGGATACACAAAGCTTGGAACGAAACAGATCAAAAAGATTGCGAGACAGACCCTTAGTGAAAATATTTGCAATTTGTAAAGAGGATGGAACATGACTAACACGGAGCCTACCAGAGGCAACAAGTTCATGAACGAAGGAGTCGTTGATGTCTATGCGCTTGGCCCGTTTATGTGCAACCGGATTTTGAGCAAGAAAAATGGCATTGCTGTTGTCGCAAAGCAGGAGAGGCGACGACGAAAGGGAAACCCGAAGCTCTTTAAGTAGATTACACACCCAGGTAAGTTCAGTAGCAGTATTCACCATAGCGTGATACTCGGACTCACAACTGGATCGAGACACGGCCGGTTGCTTCTTAGCACTCCAAGAAACAAGATTGCCCCCAAGAAAGATGGCATAACCATAATTGGAATGCCGAGTCTTGAGACAACGAGCCCAATCAGCATCGGAGTAGCCCAGAAGGGAAAACCCACTAGGAGATGGTCAGAAATATAGACCATGATGAAGCGTCCCACGGACATACCGAAGGATGCGAGTGACAGCCTGATAGTGATCCTCTCGAGGTGACTGGAGAAACTGGCTAACAGAGTTGACCGCATAGGAGAGATCAGGGCGAGTGATGATCAAGTACTGCAAGGCACCGACCAGGGAGCGATAAAGCTTGGGGTTTGAGAACTCAGACCCCAAGGTGCTGTGAAGCTGAGAGCCAGGAACAAAAGGTGTGGAAGCAAGAACAACATCTGTCATGCCCGCGCACTGAAGTTTCTCTATCGCATACTTAGCCTGCCCCAAAAAAAGTCCAGATGAAGATCGAGAGACCTCCAAACCCAAAAAATAGTAAAGTGCACCAAGATCCTGAATGGCGAACTCATAATCAGTGTGGGTGATGAACCGGCGAATGAGAGTAGGATCATTGCCGGTTAGAAGGATGTCGTCCACATAAACTAGCAGATATAGAATCTTCGATCCCTGAGAGAACTGCACCGGAATCCTAGATGAAATAAATAGGAGGTGAATCGTTGAAACCACCTGGGGAGCTTGTTTGAGAGCATAGATAGCCTTGCGAAGACAACAAACATAGTCAAGATGAACGAGATTAGTGTAACCGGCTAGTTGCTCCATGTAGACTGGTGCATCAAGAAGACCATTAAGAAATGCATTCTTAACGTCTAACTGGTGAAGGGGCCAAGAGAAAGTAGTGACCAAAGATAAGATCATTCTGACTGTAGATGCCTTGACGACCAGACTAAAAGTCTGGGTGAAGTCAAATCCTGGCAACTGAGAATATCCCTGCGCAACAAGTCGAGCCTTGTACCGATCAATGGTACCATCCTGGCGATGCTTGAGAAGATAAACCCATTTGGAGCCAACGATGTTGACACCAGTAGGGCGTGGAACAAGATCCCAAGTATGTTGCTGACGAAGAGCACCCATTTCTTCATCCATAGCGGCCACCCAGTGAGGATCCTTAAGGGCAGACTGATACCCTCGAGGTTCAGCCTGAGCTAGTAATGCCGCAAGAAACCCTGACATCACATAGTCTGGACACTGCTTTGCTGTGCGACTACCTATCTGAGAGCGAGTGGTCATACGATGACTCATAATCGATGGAGGAGGCCATGGAACGTCAGCCAGGGATGGATGTAAAGGAGAAATGGGTGTCGGGATTGATGACCCAGACGAATTCTGAGTAGGTGGTAGAGGAGCAGCAGGGGATCTAGACAGCTCATCCAAATCAAAATCAATAAACGTTGAGACGTCCAGAGATTCTGGGGCAGTGCGAGTAGTATCACTCACAAATGAGAAAGAAGACTCGTCGAAACAGACATGCCGAGTGAGATAGACCTTCTTAGAGACTGGATCCAGACAACGAAAACCCTTATGGCGAGCACTATATCCCACGAATATGCTTGGAGTACTGCGAGGAGCCAGTTTGTGAGAAGCAAATGGCCGAATGAAAGGATACACCCAACATCCAAACAGGTGAAAGTTTGAGTAGTCTGGATGTCGACCATATAGAAGAGAATATGGTGAGGCATTACGAAGAACAGGGGTGGGAAGCCTGTTGATGGTGTAGGTAGCCGTGGCAAAGGCAGAATCCCAGTACGCGATCTGCAAGCCAGAGGAGAAAAGCATTGATAGTTCCATCTCTGCAACATGACGGTGTTTACGTTCCGCCCTACCATTCTACTCTGGTGTGGATGAACAAGAAATCTGATGAAGGATTACTTTATTTGAAAAATGGGATCGTAGGCGTGCATTTGTGAATTCTGTACCACCGTCACTCTGAAACACCTTGATTGAACAAGAAAATTGGTTTTCAACCAAGTTCTGAAACTGCAAGAATGTCTCAAAGAAATCTGATTTTCGTGCCAATGGATAATACCAGGTAAATCGCGAGAAATTGTCAACAAAAATGGCATAATAAGAGAATCCACTATCAGATAAAACAGGCGCAGGGCCCCACAAGTCACAATGCACTAAATTGAGGACAGCCTGTGCCCGTCTAGGATTGTCCACAAACAAAGTTGTTTTCCTTTCACCATTTCACAAGGCGAACAAAGTGCAGGTTTAGGCAGTAAAGAAGCCACATCAACAAGGTTCAGTTTATTTAACAAGGAAATAATTGAAATGGAAGTATGCCCTAGTCTAGCATGCCAAACATCAAAAGAAGCTCTATGTTTATTGGTTTTAACATGAGTAACAAAAGCAGCACCACCCTTCTCAAGCACATAAAGGCCATAATCACATCGACCTTGGCCCACGACCTCCTTTGTGGACCAGTTCTGAATCACAAACGAATCCTCATTAAAAGAAATCACAGCATTCAAATCCTTAGTCAATTTACTAAGGAAAGTAGATTTTTCGTAATATCAGGGACCACCAACACATCAAATAACGAAAAATTATAAGAAAACTGATGATGTCCAATATGAGAAATAGGATTAGAACGGCCATTAGCAACAGTGACGGAATGGTTATCAGAATATGGGACAACACTGTCCATGCCAGAGGAAGTTAAAGCCATATGATTCGTTGCGTCGGAGTCGAGATACCAACCCGAGGCTGAATCTTCAAGGGAGACAGAAGACTAGAAGGCCTCAGCAAGATGGGCGGTTTTAGAGTGACGAGGTGCCGACGAGAGCCTGGAGCACTGTGGAGGTGTATGACCAAAATTGTGGCAAATTTGGCATTTTGGATTCCAGCGTCTTCTGCGACTAGAACCTACACCACCAGAACCTGAATAACAGGCTGTCCGACCAGAACTGCTCTTACGGCTGCGCGTGGTGGTCGACGCACCTGAGGGTGGCGCATGGGTTTCACGCGCCTGCGAGTAGAAACCCTGGCCGCTGGATAGACCTGCAGACGAGGCAGAAAAAGCCACTGGAATGGAATCTGAGTCAGTTCCCGCGCCAGAGGAGGACTGGGTGGAGATTTCGTGGCTGTGAGCTCGTGTGACCATATCGGAGTATGCCGGTAGCGTCTGGGCCAACTGGACCCTCGTGAATTCACTGAATCCGGTGCCAAGGCCTCGCAAGAAAACCATGACACAGTCTCCGGGCGGAACTGGAGCGTCCATGGCTGCAAGTCCATCAAGAACAGCCTTGTATGGAGCCACTCCGGATTGTATGGAGCTCATCCCGGAGTTGAAGTTCGCAGGACGTCGAGACGTTGTCGAACGCCGATGCAAGAGAGTGCCACATCTCCATCACTGTGCCGCAACCAATGGTGTCCTGCATGGCCTCCTCGGTAAGCGACGACCGGAGCAAAGCTTGTAGCCGTTTGTCCTGCGCACCCAAGTCTTGAACGCGGCTTGGGATTTTGAGACGTCGTCATCGGTGGTCTGAGAAGATCCATCAGCCGAGATTCACCCCTGACTGCAATCGTTGGCTTTGGAATTGAGCCATCCAAGAAGCCAAAGAAACCCTTGGATTCGATGAGCACTTGAACTTGCGATTTCCACATCATATAGTTGCCGGAATTTAGCTTGATTGACAACATATGAATAAGGGTAGAATAGCTTAACTGGTTATCTGCCATGGAAGCTTTGGAAGGTTCAAGATTTTTGAAAAATGGCGGAAGATCAGAATGAAGTAAAAAAATTGAAACCTGTCTGATACCATAAAAGAGTGTAATTCACCATGTTTAGTGTGTCTATCATAGGTGGAATAAATAGAGTACAATCAGCTGATTACATCGAACATAGACTGTTCTATATATGTACAGTATCAATTCTAATTAATCTAAATAAATCAGGATCTTCTACCTATTCTATTCTATCATAGTAGATCTGTCTTTATTCTTAGCGCATGCACATGTTGGATATTATGCTCCTAACATGATCAACCGTGCATTGCTTCAGTTGTTTATTACCAAAAGAAAGAGAAGAAAAAACAACAAGATCTCTGACAAAATAATCTCTAACACAATATATTTAGGTTGGATTGTCGATCTGATACTAGCGAAAAAATGCTGGAGAAAGCAAATTTGTACTCTAAAATCTCTTACTCGTAAGTACGAAATGGACTAAAATAAGGTCTGCATTTTGTTTCTTTTGTATAAATAATTTGGAATAAATCAACCTAGGATACATAACACATGGACATATAATTGATCAATTGCTGTCTGCATGATAAGATAAGATTTTATTATTACGCCGAATTGTTGATAAGTTTAGGAAATTGATGTCCATAAGAAGTTCAGATTTTCCATGTTAAATTGGAAGTGGAGATAAGGTGAGGCAAAAAGTAACGCTGCATATAGAAATGGTGACAAATTGTTGCAGCCTTTTCTTGGCATAAAGTCATTCTTTTTTTTAAATTAATAATATACTTTCTCTCCGTCCCATTATTTTTAATCACACTAGTGTAGGATTGACCTATCTAAGACAGTTCTATCAGCAATTCAAATACACTTTTTAGGTGCCTTTAATGATTGTTCCTTAGATCACATAAAGAATAAGGTGGTTCGCGGAACCGCCTTAAAATGACCTTTTTAAGAAGGTTAAAAACCACCTTAAAATTGTCGATGAAACTGCCTTAACATTTTTCCGAACTCAAAAAAAGTAGTCAGGTCATCGTGCATAGCACACTGTTTCCGAACTCGGAAACAGTAATTTTACGAGACTGGAAAGTCTGTTTTAGGTGTCATGTGTTGAAAACTTTTCCGAGGTCAGAAACTTTTGTCAGTTTCAGTTCTTTGGCGATGTTGATTTCAATTTATGAAATCTTGCGCCATTTCCGTTCCCTTACTATAAAATGGAAGGCACCTATTTTTTTTTACTTAATTGTTTCCGAACTCGGAAACTTTTAAGGCGGTTATGTTTCCGAGTTCGTTATTCTAACCTATGCACAAATGCATTTCCGGATCCAAGAGGATTTCCGCTATCAGAAATAGGCTTTGGTCGTTTTGCAAAAAAAAAGTTTCATTACCTATTCCGACTCCAAAAAAGCCACGATTCTCAGCCACAATGTTAAAACAATACACGATAGTATGCTCTAGCTTAACAAAAATCTATAGATAAAGCTAACCAAACAATAATCTATAGATAGGAATAGACATGACCACAAATCTATTCCGACATTTCTAAGCTACAATATTTATCTAAGTTGCACTACACTACCAATACTAGGATTCTCCAGGGAATGGGACCGATTGAGAATGAGATGCTTTGCCAAACAATTCCAAGCATTGTTGATTTCAACTAGCGAGTAGGGCATCAAATCCTTTTTGAAAATATGTTAACAACAATATGGTACACCACTAATTTTTAGGAAAGTTATATAAAAAGATGACAAACAACTACACAATTACCTTGTCAAGTTTAAGTACATCTTCCTCGATTTTCTCTATGCACTCAGTCGCATATAACATGACGTAATACCCACACTCCCACGTTTGTGCATGTTTCTTGTACTAATTGTTAAAAACAAAAAGTTTAGCTATGTTGGACCAATAGTGTATATTAAAATAAAAATAAAGTTATCAGTAGATCACCTTGATGTTGAGCAACTAAAACAAAATTTTATTTTGGTCACTTGGTTCCTTCATTGCGGATTCCAAAATGTGAACGAATGCATTCGACGGTGAAAAGTGCATACAATCCAACCAACACACCCGCTTATTTGCGGGCACTATCAATATCAATCTCCAATGGTCGGTAAAAGCAAAAATTTAAATTATGATATAAATTACAATGTAATGATTTTGGAAAAGAAAATGAACGTAGTAGGTAACCTCTCGATGTATGGTCCAACGAAAAGCTTTTTATCCTTCCGGTCAAGGCATTTTTGAATGTAGTCGATCCTCTCTTGTTTCGTACAACCAACTTCTTGTATCATGACCGGGCACATGTATCCAATCCATCCCCTTTTTTTTATTAGTGGTGAAAAACATGTACCTCGATATTTACAATTTAGTCATCATTAGCAGTAATGCTTGGTGCATTAGAATTAGACTTTATAAATGAATTTTAGAAAATCACTCACAAGGTGTAGATCGACATCATCGCTTGATCAACTTGGTCAGATCTCCTTAATGCCATGATTTCACGTTTGCATCCAAATACGCATTCACTTCCTAAGAATGCGTATGTTAAGTTTCAATCATGCGGGTGTAGCAAATTATAAAGCACCAGTGCAAAGTGAGGTGAGTCTCGTAGGATTTGTGCCATTCCCAATAGAGCTCTAACCCTAGTTGGTGTTGTTGGGACGGATTTGGGGGTTGCTCTGACCGGTCTTGGTGTAGTCTTCACGGGTTTAGGTGATGTTGGCCTTGTTTCCTTCAAATGTCGATCCTTGATGGGATCAGCGTAAATAAGTCTTCGGGGCCAAGTAAGGAACATTCCCTGGGCAGGACCAACTTTCTTGTATTCTCCGTTTGGGATTGGCAAAGGGGCACCCATCACTAAAGGATTCTCCAATGAAACCCTCGAAAGACTATCAGCAATAGGCATGGAGTGATGATGTCTCATTAACTCTTGCAAAACTCCATTGGCAACATGGAGCGGCTACCTTCAATGTAGGGATGATTGTGGGTTAGGTCTGGGTCGGGTCTAATAAGACCTAGACTCGACCCTAAAAAAATTTAGTTAGATCCAGACCCGACCCGGACTCGTAGGGTCTGAAAATCTTAGACCCATACCCAAACCTGATGGGTCTAAACGGGTCTTGGGTCCAAAATGGGTCCTAAATGGGTCTAATATTCTATTTTGTTCTTCACTAAAAAATATATAGATTACCTTAAATACAAATAATTCAAGTTCAATATGCATATGAATTAAGTTTTCAAGAAACAAATATACAATACTTATTATTTGTTGAACAAAAAAAATAAATAGAGAATATGAAAGTAATTTAGAAATTAGGGTAAATATATATATATATATATATATATATATATATATATATATATATATAATTACCGTTATATGGGTCTACGGGCCGGGTCGGGTCGGGTTCTAGACCCATGATCATCCCTACTTCTGTCTTGATCAATATATAGTTCACATGGACATGATTTCTACGGACATGGATAAAATATATATTAAACTCGATAGTTATTCATTGAGCGATAATCATGACAAGGAATTGTGTACCGTTTTTCTCATTTGCAAGTATGTCATTGTCGAGGTTGTCGGGTTTGAACAATTGCATATCGATTCTTGGATTTTGAAGTATTGGCTCGCGATTGAGCTCTACATCTGCAGGAGAATGTCTTGAACCCCTCGACGGTGGTGCCGAATTGGGCATCAAGTCCTCTAAATTGTCGGGAAGAACGAGCCCAGTGTGTTGGACCAATCTCCGGATTAGGATGTCTCGTTGCTCGATTCATTTTTGTTGTTGTTGGGCTTTCTTTTTTAAATAGCAGATTCCAGATGGTTCTACTCCATTGTAGAACAGTACAAAGCCAAATACCTCTCGTTGGGTCAAGAAACTACCAACGCCTCTTGTACGGCCCAGTGGTCGGATTTTTCTGTGGCTTCACAAAGTATATCGTGTTTGCCCGTAGGAATGAATTTCCTGATCGATTGATCTTTCTTCAAAATTTTCTAAGTAAAAACATAAATAGACAAAGGAATGTTAGTTTGTTACACCCTAAACAATCTGCAACCTTAACAATAAATTAACTTACACATTTTCATACCAAATTTTTTGCAAGTTCTTTCTCTTCTTCATGTTCATATATACCATCATTGTTTCGCCGGCCTCGAAGAAGAAGATCACACCTTTCAATTTTGCATCTTCCCTACACGCATACAACTTCTTCAAACGAGGAATGATTGGGAGGTACTATAACACTTTTGTCAGTGCCATTTTCCTTGATTTTACTGGAACTTCTGCATCCACCGCAATCGCACATCCCTTCAACTTGTACCGTGACTCGCCATATACACAGCAAGTTTCTCGATCTTTATCTACTTCCCCCTTATACAACATACAATTGTTTGAGCATGCATGGATTTTTTGCAAGTCAAATCCCATTGGACAGAGTATTTTTTACGCAGCATACGACCTATCGGGCATTAAATTACTTTCGGGAAGAGAATCCCTAAACAACTTGAGAGCCTCCGTCATCGACTTATCTGTCCACCCAAATTTTGCCTTCAAGTTCATTATCCACAAAGTTGCACTCAAAACTGAGTATTTTGAACCATTGTACAGGGGGGGTGCCTTTGTCGTTCATCAAAGCTTGTAACGACTCCGACTTACCTTTGAACTCCCTTGCAATATCTTCCACCATTTCATCAAACTCCACGTTCCCATCTAATTCATCACCCACCACCGACTCCTCCAATTCATTCGTAGTAGAGGCTTCCACAACTTCACCTTGCCATATCCAATGAGTGTAGCTTGTTTGGAACCCCCTCATTATGAGATGTTCTCGCAACTTCTTCCTCACTACATATTCATCATTTCTAAAATTCTTACACGGGCATCGTGCCCGGGAAGTACCATTTTTAGAAGCATGTTCAGATGCAAACGTAACAAATGATACAACCAATGGCATGTACTCGGGTGATTTCCTAAGATCATTACCATGAGCTCATCTCGATTCATTATCCTAAAAAATTTATTTACAATGCAACACATGAGGATGCATTCAACAATAATCATAACCCTATCTAATCTCAAACCCAAATTTCACTATCTTACACATAAAGCATTAAATACACCTTCAAATATATCAAGATCACTAGGAACATAATCTGGATAAAAATAACCTTCACCAATGGCAAGTGATGAAATCACAAGTACAACACCTTTTATTCAATGGAGGGGAATAAAAAATAGGGTTTTGAGGCAATAAATGCAATTTGGGCACTTTTTTTTACTTATGCAGGGCTCTTTCCGAACTCGGAAAGGGCGTTCACCTACACAAGGACGCGATTAAGTATTTTTCGAGTTCGAAAATTAGATTACGAACTCGGAATAGTGGTCTTCCCTTTGTATTGTGTTGGTTCAGTGTTTTCCAATCTTGAAAACCCATTCGGGCATCAGTCCCGAGTTAGGAAACTGTCATTTTTAAGGCGGTTGTGCCTAAACGCCTTAATTTTGAGTCATTTAAGGTGGTTCTACCTTGAACCGACTTAAAAGGGACCAAAATTAAGGCAATTTTTACCGACTGAAAAGGGACCAAAATTAAGGCAATTTTTGAAAAACCGCCTTAAATCTATCAAAATCCGCCTTTAATTGAGCAAAGGGGCTACAATCCCCAGTTTCCGAGCTTAGAAATGTGGTTTTAAGGTGGTTCCGGCCTAGAATTTTGTAACTGCCTTCTATTGTTGCCTTTAATAGAAGACTATCCATTAGTGTCACTTTATTTTTTCAAAGTCAAATTTTGTAAACTTTAAATATTAATATAAGTTAAGTGAGATATTGTTAGATTAATCTTAATTTTAAGTATTAATTTTTATATGAATTTTTTATATGTAATTTATAATATTAACGGTTAAACATGCTTATTGAAAATTGTGAAAAAATAGATAATAAAAAGTAATGTGGTGGAGAGAGTATTATATTGCTGTCTGATGATAAGATTGTGAAGCCAGAGATGACATACCTACAACTCCACTAACAACGATTTAATCAAAATAGTTACTGACTCTTTTTTCCTAATCTATAACAATGTGATGTAGACTGTTCCTTTCTAAGAATGCAACAGAAAAGCGATTTATCTCACATAAAAAAATCCGTTCAATTTAAAAATTATTTGTGAAATAAAGAATTTTTTTGAATTTTTTTAACAAATCAAAACATCTATTGACTTGATGGGAAAACGTCCAATAGCAGTTACGTACCAGCCAGTGAAAATTTTATTTAACATAACAATTCTCTTGCAATAATGATTAAATTACATGCCAATCATACTCCAATTGTTTAAAGTATTATAGATTATAAATCTAATAAAATTCTAATAACTGTAAAGTGCAGATTTAGTTAATTGGCAATTTGTGGTAATTATGTAAATGTGATATTATTAAGTTGCAACATCAAAGAAGGAATTTTGGTGAAATAAGGAAAGGTTGAACACTGAATCCGAGAAGGATACATCTTGTACAAGTTGTATTTGAGCTGAAGAATATATCAGTTTCTAAATATGTGTGACTGGATTAATGTAATGGAATTAGAATTTATAGTTATGGTTAGGATATGGATGGGATATTCTGGTTATTCTAATTCCTTACTTAAAGGGATTAGATTTGGTAATTCTTATCCCCAAGAGATTTGATTGTAATCAGAATATTATGTGGAGAATGAATTATATTTGCACAAGACTACGTGCGTAAGAAGACTTTCCATGTTGAAATAAATGGAAAGATGAAGCCTAAAATGATTTAATCAGTTGAAGATATTGCGTGAATATTGAGTTATGTAGTATTGGAGATTTCACAATATATTATTTTTAGGCATGTGATTGAAGCATATTGGATTTATGAAAAATTTCTATAATTATGGAACTGGATTTATGTAATATTATGGGATAATTGAGATAGGAAAAGTTCCTTTATTTATAAGATTTGGATATGTTTCAGAAGCAGATTTGGAAACAGAATCTTTTGAAGACAAATGTGGAGAATTCCAGTTTGCTCATGATATATATATTGATGGACATCACGGCTGTGCCACTCACGGATTAATTGAAGAAAAATCTGCATCCAGATTTTTATCTTTCGAGAGGTACTACAGAGCCATTCTTATGTGTTTCAACATGAACTTAAACTGTTGATCAAGTTCATAATCATATACCTTAATTCCTCGGGATGAGGAGATCCAACGTAGACGAGTTTCGAGGTCAGAGGGAGCCTGATCAAGGTGGATCAGTAGCAAGGGGAGCTTGCAGAATTCACATGTAATAATTAGTTAAGATAAGTATATTGTATGGTGTACTTTGTATTGTATCTTTTCGATTAGTGGATTCATTGTGAACTGGGCATGGCCCCGCAGATGTATGTGGATTTCACCGAGCTGCGTAACCAAGTCTCCTGTGTTCATGCCTTACTTTATTGCATACTTGGTTAGATAGGCTATGTTGGAACACAATAGTAATTATTGAATTAATTAGGTAAAACCAAATTTCAATTGGTATCAGAGCTAAGTCACTTGTTTTTACCTTGGTTTTGACAAGGAAAGTGTGATCCGGTTTTACCAATGGCGGCCAGAGAAGGACCTTCTGTGTCTCGGTCACCACTGTTGGAAGGAACAAATTACAACTATTGGAAGGCTCGCATGCGGGTGTTCATAAATTCACTTGATGGATTGACTTGGTACTATGTTGAAACAGAATAGAAACTCCCTGTTGTTGGAAGTTCTGAAGGAGGAGAATCTAGTTCTAAAGAACCAATAGTTAAACCTAAAGAGTCGTGAATACCAGTTGAAAAAATGGGTGGCTTGGCGAACTCCATAGCATTAAATGCCACATTTACTGCAGCAGATGAAGATCAGTTCAAACTCATCTCTACGTGCCAACAAGCAAAGAAAGCATTGGATATCCTACAAATTGTACATGAGGGGACAAGTCGTGTACGTGAATCAAAGCTACAAATGTTGGCCACAAAATTTGAAGAGCTGAAAATGGAAGAAGAGGAGACTATTGCAGTATTCAATGGAAGACTCAGAGACATCACAAATATGGCGCATCAATTGGGAAAAACTTACAAAGAGTCAAAGTTGGTGAAAAAGACGTTGAAATCACTTCCCCAAAGATTTGCCATGAAAGTAACAGCAATAGAAGAAGTAAGGGGCGTGGCCACATTGACTTTACATGAGTTGATGGGATCACTAAAAACCTATGAAATGATGTTGGAACATCCAACGAAGAAGGATAGCGATGATGAAAATGAAGACTTTGCCTTTATCACAAAGAATTTCTCAAGGATGTCGAAGAAAGTGGTAAAAAATAATTCCAGGAAAGGTTTAATGGGAATAGATCACGATTTCAATACTTTGGCAACAATTATGGATCAATGATGGAGAAAACCACTCAACCATCCTTAAGAAATTAAAATGGCAAATTGAGGCAGTCAGAAAGGATACAATGTAGAGAATGTGAAGGATATGGACATATCCAGGCTGAATGTGCCAACACTCAGAAGAAGCATGGAAAATCATATGCACCCTCATGGAGTGAATATGAAGAAGAGAAGAACCATGAAGAGGAACCGACCATCAATTATATGGCTTTTGGAGCAAAACTTCAAGGAGACTCAAAACTTGGTACTGAATATTCCAACATCGGACAAGAAGAAGTGGAACGAAGTTCCAACATGGTTCAGATTGTTGAAGTCCAATGTCACAATATAGAGAAGGTATGTGAAGAATACTCATCGAGTGATGACGAAGACAATATTGTGGGTGATGAGGATGTATATGCTTCTTATGAAAATATGTATGAAATGTGGCTAAAAGTTACTGATGCTAACATACTATTAAAAAGGGAGAAAAACCTTTAGTTGAAAAAGGAAGAGAGATGTCATCCCTAGTGGAAGGACTCCGAAAGGAAATTAAGGTGTCAGAATTATATACGAGTTCGATGACAAAGAGGGCTGAAGTTGCTGATACGACTATTAAAATATTGAATTCTGGAAAAGAAAATTTGGATGGCATTCTCACCATGGGTCAGAGTTCTAGAAATCGACAAGGGATAGGATATGAAAAACCATCTACCAGCACTGAAGTATTCAAACCAGTCAAGTTATGAAGAGAAAGGTTGTCAAAACACGCCCTCGAAAAGCCTTAATGTGTGGTTATTGTACCTATCAAGGTCATGAAGAGGATCAGTGTATTAAGCTCCTCAGAGATATTATGAATGAACATCAACCCGCAGCATGTTCCAACATGGATCAAGTGCAACAATCAAGGATGGCTAGAAAGGTATGGATCCCTAAAACCCCTAAATTGTGCTTTGTTGCTCACACTTCCCTTATTGCACACCCTAGGGATTCTTGGTACCTTGATAGTGGATGTTCTCAATATATGACTGGATCACAAGAGTACCTAAAGAATATCAAACCCTATGATGGTGGATTTGTTACATTTGGCGATGGAAAGAAAAGCTGGGTAGTTGGAATA
The DNA here is from genome assembly GCA_037428765.1 of Rubia yunnanensis. Taxonomy (NCBI): domain Eukaryota; kingdom Viridiplantae; phylum Streptophyta; class Magnoliopsida; order Gentianales; family Rubiaceae; genus Rubia; species Rubia yunnanensis. Next base: position 62,684,864 of record CM075071.1, on the reverse strand, counting down.
GGTGAGATGTCGATAAAAGGATTTCCAACCTTTACTAGAGTTTTGTTAGTGGAAGATCTAAAGGATAATCTTCTAAGTATCAGCCAGTTGTGTGATGATAATATGATCATGGAATTCCATAAAGAGAAGTGCATAGTGAAACATGGAAACAACAAAGTGCTTACTGGTATTCGGTCATCAGACAAATGTTACTTGTTGGAACAAGAAGTGAACTACTTTAGTGTTGAATATGATGAGTTAGATCGTGCGGGTGACCATGTTCCAATATTGATACACTGAGTATTGTGATGTTCCAACATCGATACAGACTGGAGTTGTTGATTTAGAAGCAATGAAAGGATCCTATGTTCCAACATCAGAGAAAGCAGGTGAAACAGAGAGCTGCTATGTTCCAACACCAGTGACTGATGTTCCAACACAAGTTGAGCAGATTCTTGAAAGCACTATTGATCAGTTCCAACTAAGGGGTATTTTTGTCTTTACCAATCAAGTCAATTAAGAATTTGTTTTGTCTATGCCAGCCATGTGTATATCTATACCTTCAAAAAATGGGGGATCATATAAGCACTTACAAGAGATTTGGGGAGTTACTAAAACATTTTTCCCTAAAATGTATTTGTATTCGCATTTTTATTTAAAATAAATACTCCATATGTTCTCTTAAATTTGTCACATTTTTCATTTTAGTATGTTTTAGACACCTTTTCTTTATTGATAAAAAATGAGTCATTCACACCCACTTATTAAACTTTTTACTCACTCCATTCGATTCTATCCACATTCAAGTAAGAGACACTAGTAGAGAGAGCTCTATTAAAACTGGTGTTAGAAGGCAGTTCCGAGGTCCGCAAGGGGTACCGAGTTCGGAAGTCCCTCCCTAGTCATTTTCAAGGTGGTTTGAATTAATTAAAGGCGGTTCCGCCTTTAATGGTGATTTATTAAAGGTGAGTTTTCCTTTAAAACCGCCTATAATGAAGGGCTGGAAGCACTTCTGAGTTTGAAAGTGCTATCCCATGTCATCTTCATATTGTAAAGGTGATTCTAAAGGTATAACCACCTTTAATGGGCTCCACTGTTGCCTCGTACTTTGTCGTCTCCACCCCTTCTTCGCATCCACCCCTTCCTCGCCTCCACTGCACCATCTTCTTCAGATGCTCCACTGCTGAAGGCTACTGCCACTGCGTCGCTAAAGACCCCCACTTCCACCACGCCGATGAAGAACATCTACCGCGTGGACTGTGTTGCTCCTCCACTTGCTGAAGCTTGTCAGACCCTCCCCCGCTAGCTCTCGTCGTCCACTGCTCCAGTCCTTGCTTCTCCTCCACTCACTCCTGCCTCCTCCACTCCAATCCCTGCCGTCCATCGCTCCGTCCTGCCTCCGCCTCTACCGCTTGGTTCCTTTTGTTTTTGATAAAGCTAAGTTTGTTGCTATGATTAAACCAATCACTTCTGGGTTTCTTTTACTTTGCGGTTGAAGTTTTGCCATTAAACTGATCTGCATTGTTGCTCGTTGGGTTACATATTTGTTTCTCACTGTTGGAAACCTAATGTTTCAGGCTTAATTTTTTTGGATGGTTAGAAATAGGTTCCAAGTTCAAAACCTATTTTGGACCCTATTAAAGGCGGCTCTAAAAAAAGCCTTTGATCGAAATCGATCAAAGGCGGAGCCAAAGAATGTGGTTCTAAAATGCCTTCTCTGGTTCGATAGAACCACCTTTAATCAACCCTTCCTCCACTAGTGGGATGACTGTTGATTACAACTAGTCAAATCGATTGCCAGTGCCTATAATATGTTTAGTAAATGTTGAGTGTTTATTACATAGAAGCTATCAATATTTATAAAAGTTGAATAAGAGTTGACTGTTGATTATATGAAATCAACTCAGTTATTAGTATTTAAAGAAAAAAAATAAGGTTGAAAGTTGACTACATAAAGTCAAACTAATTATCAGTGACTATAAAAAGTTAAATAAAGGTTGAATGCTTATTACATAAAGCTAACTCAATTACTAGTGTTTATAGAAAGTAAGATAAGGGTTGGTCGTTGATTACATAAAGTCAAACTAATTATTAGTCTTTACACAAAAATAAGTAAGGTTGAACATTGATTACATAAACTTAACTCAATTATTTGTGTTTATAAAATTTTTAGTAATGGTCGACCACGGATTACATAAAGTCAATCTAGCTATTATTATTTAGATTGTTAAATAAATGTTGATCGTTGATTATAGAAAGTCAACATAGTTGTTAGTGTTTATAGAAACTTAAGTGGGAGATTGTCAGTTAATTTTGGAAAGTCAATCTAGTTATTAGTATTTATAGAAAGTTAATTAAGGTTGATCGCTGATTATGTAACGTCAAACTGGTTATTTTTATATAAAAAGTTAAGCAAAGGTTGATCGTTGATTATATAAATTAAGTTCATTTACTAGTATTTACAAAAAAAATAAAGTAAGAATTAATCATTTTTTATATATATTAAGTCAGTTTAGTTATTGTATACAAATTATATTAAATCAACTCGTTTATTGAATTTGAACCTGCTAATTCTACCTTTTTTTACTGCATCAATTATAACTAAAGAGTCCTTATATTATTAATGGCTAACAGTTACTTGACTTTCTATAAACACATAATTTGTATACTCGGGCCAAAAACCATAACATGAACACATTAATCCAAACAACTAAACTTAGTAAATACCATAAGCACACTATGGCGTTTTTTTCTAGAGTTTATCATCATTTCAATTCAAATCAGTTCAAATCAATTAATTTCAGCTCGGTTCATTTTAGTTCAACAAAAAATTAATTGATGAGATCAGATAAGCTTGGTTCAGTTCAATTTAGTTTAATTCAATTCAAATCAAATCAAAACTCTGGAGAACATGGTCTATATGATTAATCCAATCAAAAGACATCACCATTTACATTTCACATTTAAATGACATAGAAATATTTTATAAAAATAAAAAGATTAACAGAAATTTCTCTAATTTCACTACAAGAAACATGACCTGTTACCCCAGTTCTACAAGACTTTTTACCTCGATTTTTATAACCAAATAAACCGAGGTAAATACTGTTGTAGTAAAAAGTACCTTTTACCTTGGTTTTGGATATGCATCGGCGGGTTTTATGAACAACGTCGATCCAAGCTAGAAGACTGACAATAGGATACCATAGTTGTGACTTCCTTTAGGATGACATCGGTATGTATGAGGGCCGACATCGGTGAAAGCAAGAAGGCAGTTTATGGGACTGGAATTGCTGCGACATCATCAAGGCCAACATCACGGATAAATGACAGCGATGTCGCAGACAATGGTATGTGACATCGCATTCTCCAAGGAACCGTTGCCGTGTGCCTGTTGATGTGAAAGACTAACAAATACAAAGTCATTTTGAATGGGCATCATTGCAAAATAAATGATGCTGGTTTATGTAACGTCGGTAATGTGTTGTCTCTTCACCAGTTTGTGCGACGTCATGGATTAATCGTGGAGACATCAGTTATCGTACAATATTATAAGATTTAATATTTGATTACACAAACAATCATTTTTCGATAGCCATTATATGTTATTTAATATTCCATAACTCGTGAAATGGTCAAATACCTTACAACAATCAATTGTTGTTCAATTAATTGATGAAAGAATGAGAATGCAAGGAACTCACAACACTAGAGCACACATATATATATATATATATATATATTAAAAATACATGTTAGAATATATTAAAATACATGTTAGAATATATTAAAATACATGAGGTTGATATGAAATTGAAACATTAATTGTATTGAACCTCCATTGTCTATGTTAGACGTTGAAAGCCCATCGATAACTCTCTTTGTCATTTTACAACAAATACACGTGAAACAAAATTTATGTTAGAATTGGGAAGTCCCCAAATAATGTACTCATAATATTGTCATATGCAGACGACATTAATTTCAACATGGAAAAAGTACCCGATCTGCTTATAAGCGACGCCCATACAAGAGAGACCAAAATTGCAAAGTCCGATAGAGGAGCAACGTCGAATATTCATAGATATTTCAGTCATTTCATAGCCTATGTGACATCGGTCTACGTTTGGTCCCATATCGTATGGGACGATTAACTGTGGCAAACGTCGCACATTCAACCTGTGTTCATATGAAGATGAGATTATTGTCCAAAATTAGCCCTAATCTAAGCCTTTTTTCTCACACATTACAAACATGGCATTATCTCGGAACACAAATAATACTCCCTCCATTTTTTTTTCATTGGCACCTCTCTTTTGGTGTTAGAATTGAGGAGATGCTAAATGAGTGGATGAAATTGAATTGAAAGAAGAGAAAGTAAAATGAGTGGATGTAAAAACCTTAAACTTGCCCAAAATAGCAAGTGCCAATTAAAAAAAACACCACTTTTAGTAAGTGTGCCAATGAAAAAAAAATGGAGGGAGTATACAGTATATAACATGTAACACAATCATCATACTTCATGAAAATATTCAATCATTGATGGTTCTAATGGTGTGAATGAAAATGATGGTTTGAAGTTGGGTTGGAAATGAGAAAGGGGGGATTTTGGTTCAAATTTTGGGTTCAAGTTTTCGGTCCTGCTGGAAAATTCAAGTCAACCCACGTCGGTAGGAGATTAGTATCTAGTTTTTTTGATGCGACACATTTGCGACGTCGTACATAAGGGTTACAGTCTAATTTTTTTAAATGTCGTAAATACTCCCTGTTAAGATTGGGGGCCCTTCCGATGACCCGTTTATGCCCAAATCATAACAACATTATTCTGCAAATGTTAATAACAAATTGTTATCTCCGGTTTTACACATAAGCTTCTCTCACTTTTTTTGAGGGACCTAATTGCAAAAATTAAAATTTTCACCAATTGTCCTAAACTTGTTTACGATCATATCGGAAAAAAAGTTTGACATCCATACTAGAACTTATACTAACCGAGGGTGATAAAGAAACTGGTGTTATTCAAAATATACTTTCACAAGTTCTTCTGAATATTGTATATTTATAAGTAATCATCTACAATTTACTCTAGACCTTACTAGTGCTTTATAAAATTTTATGGACAGAATTCTATTATCTTTTATTTCATAAAAAAAAGCAGGAATATGAAATTTCATGTGATTCTATATGGTGGAAATTATCGTTCTCATAACGCTTATCGTAAGGGTATTAATGGAACATTAACAAAAATGATGGACGACTACCTCGGTCTATCCGTGCATGACCAAATCGGAACATCGTGGTCGTGACTTGGTGAATCAGATAAGTGTATCTCCAATTTTGCATTTCGACTTCTCCCACTTTGTTGGAGAAACCTAAGTGCAAAATTTGAAAAGTACACTAGTTGTGCTAAAATTGATTCCAATCATCCCGGAAGGGACCTTTGCCATCCTTAGTCAAACTTATAATCCCCGAAAGTGATAAAGAAACTGGCATGATCCCACAGAGACTTCCACAAGATCTTTCGATTAACCCTTGAATATCATTTATAATTTACTCTAGACCACATACTAGCACTTTAAAAAAATTTATGGACGGAATTTCATTTTCTTTTTAGTTCATAAAAAAGCAGGAATGTGTAATTTTGTGTGATTCTAGAGGCGGAATTTATCATTCTAATTAATAATGCCCATTGTAAGGGTATTAATGGAATACTAATAAAAATAAGGGACGAATACCTAGGTTCCTTCATGCATAAATCGGAACAACATGATTGTGACAATGTGATTTAGATAATTGGGTATCTCCAATTTTGTATTTCGGCCTCTCCCACCTTATTGGATGGACCTAAGTGTAAAAATTGTAAAGTTCATCGGTTGTGCTAAAATTAATATCAATCGAACCGGACGTTAATAAAGTTCATGGACATTTATAAATTTTATTTATTAGTTTCTAATATACTATTAACCGTTATGAACGTCAATTATATTCATTTTGGTCAAACGTGGTCCCAGTTGCTAAGCTAATAGATTGAAATGGTGAGGCCCAGTTTCAGGTAAGTCGATGTCGCATATACGTCGGTAACATATCGCCAAAATCGACTAATGTGCAACTTCACGCATGACAAAATGGCGAGGCCCATTTGCTAAGCTAGTGGGATGAAATGTTGAGGCCCGCATTCAGGTTAGGCGATGTCGCTCTTGCGTCAGTTTAATGTTGGTAAAGTTGACTGATATGCGACGTCACATCGACTGGGGCATAATTCACAACAGTTCATAACGACTATATATATGGAGCCCACCTCATAAATTACTTCAAAATTTTAACTTTCCTTCATTTTTCAATAGTCCCTCAACCTATTTTTTCAAAGGTATGGTTTCTGGATTCCCTAGATTACTTTCATATTTTTATTTTTCCTTAAATTTGATATGTATATGGTGTGTGAATGTGTTATTTTTTTTCGTTTTGAAGTTCCTATAGATTAGGGTTCTAGGGTGTACGAATTTTGGTTTTATGTTTTCCCCTATTAATGTGGCCATATATTTTTGTTTAGAACCTTTCTTTTTTCAGAGTTTCTGCTGTTGATAATGCGTCTGTTAGGTTTGAATGCGAAGTTGTTGGTTCTTTGATTCTCCTTCGTTTGGAGTGATCGACGTGTGATGCCGCTTATTCATATTTTCTGCTATTATGCTTGAATGAAACGTCGCACCATTCTTGGTTAACCAATCGATTTCACTGAAGGGTTAGCAACGTCGCTAATACATGTTGGCCAAGTCATATTTTGGACCGACATGTAAGTGTGATGCCTGGCCGACTAAAAAGATCAATTGAACCAATTTCTATCGAACCATTTTCTATCTATCATAATATTTATAATCTGTGACAATATGAATTTCAGGAATCGTGGCTAACAATGCTAGTTCAAGTAGCCGTTCCTCGATTGAGGTGAGAAATTTTTTGTTTAGATTTAAATTATTTTTATATGATTACTTATTTTCTAATTTATGTTCTAACAATTTCATTGACGAATGCAGATCTGTAGCGATTCGAATGAGGACCATCTGCTGACTACAATTGATGATGTCATTCCACACTTTGTCAAAACTCTAACCCAGACGAACTTCGGTTCAATTCCAATTTTGGTAAGTCCTCTCTATTACACATGTATTTTATTTTCAATTAACTTTTTTATAGAATACTTTCATATGTACTAAATGTGTTTTTTTTATAATTCAGTACATCCCTAGCTAGATTGCAGAGCTCTTACTGCCATACAAGGTGCCTGTTGTGCTGAGGTGCAACGGAAGGGGGAATGACATGCACTACTCGGGGAACCGGAGGCTCAAGATCCTGACCCCGAAGGGGTTTAGCCAGCTTCTTGATGCAGAGGAACTCGAGGTTAGGGACACGCTCTACTTTGAGCTGCTAAATGGTGCTAGGCCCATAGTTTTTAATGTTATTATTCTTCCCCAAAGATTTTAGTTGTACTAAATTTTGAGCATTTATTTGAAACAAATTTATTAGAATTCGGAACAATATTTATTTTTATGTTTTTTAATCTTTAATCTATAATTTATTTCTTGAATTTTATTTTAATGTTATTGAATACTTAATAGTTAACCTAACATATGACCAATTTTATAATATTACGATCATTCAAAAAACTAGAAAAGACTTGTGTGTAATGAATAATTTGTTTCAATCATTCAAAATCAAGTAATGTTTGTTGCGACCAAATGTATTTTAATAAATCGAACTGTTGACCTACTAGCTACTGGACTGAAATTCTTATGCCCATATGACCTTGTGACGTCGGTCATAGGTCGATTCTGGTTTGGCTAGACTGACATTGGTGCGACGTCGCTCTATGCAAGGCGGACATCACAATGGTCCAAAATGACGTCGTTCCGAAACGGCTATAAATATGGGGTCCCTCACAATGAGTTCAAGTTTCTGCACCCAAGTTTCTTGCAAATTCCAACAGCTTTCCACCACTTCTTCTTTTCTCCCTTGTCAAAGGTAAGGTTTTCCTACAATTATAACTCCTACATTTTTGTAATTGTTACTTTACATTGTTCGATCTATGCTCTGCGAATTTGTTGTGTTTTTTGGTTTTCTAGTTCTTAATCAAATTTGTTAGATTGTGAATTTTCCTTAAATGTAAACCTAGGTACTATGTTTTGGTTTAGTTATTGACGTGTTTCAGTAATTTTCTATTGTTAAAACTTCCTTTTTTTGGGTTTCTGTATTTTTTCATCGTAGCTGCCTTTGTTGTATATGACGTCGACAACCGATCAGTTACATGTCGGTCAATGTCAATTGTGTACGATGTCGTATATTCATATTTCAAGATATATGTATAAGACGTCACACCTATTTCGGTTTGACCATCGGTTTTACCGATGGGTTATCAATGTCGCATACAGGCATTTCAGCCTTCTATAAAAAAATGTAAATGCAACGTCGTTATCGCATTGTTCCATTGTTTGGTTTAGTAAAAAATGGAGCGATGTCGCCAGTACATGTCGACCAAGCCACTTATTTGGATCGACATGTATCTGCGACGTATGGTCGACGTCGCACCTTCTTTTCTATGTCAAGTTTGCCCTTAACATTTTCATTTTTTATTCAGGACTAATGGCTAATGAAATATTCTAAAGTCGCCCATTTTTCCAGGTCTTTTACCTATTTACATATATATTTACTAAAACATTTTCACACTTTACCATAGTTAAAGTTTCTTTGTTTTCATGCAGTTCCCTGCATAACGGAGCAATCCAGATCCTCTTGTGTTCGACCTTGAACATCTATAATGGCTGCTAATACCCCACGTTTCCATTGCATTCTAAAGCAATAGAACTTTAGGAAAACCCAACTTTGGTAAGGCATTTTAAATTAACATTATTTGTTAATTGCATATATATATATATATATATATCTAATTAAATTGTTTTTTTGTGATTTAGTACATCCCGAGGAAGATTGTACCACTCTTGCTGACCGAGAAGACTCCCATTGTACTGAGGTGCTACGAGACAGAGTGGCGTATGAACAACCCAGGGGGTGGGAAGATCAAGGCCTTGTCCCCAAAGGGTTTTGGCGAGTTCTTTTCTGGAAATCACCTATGCATCGAGGAAACCTTGTTCATTGAGGTGATAGAAGTTGGGGGCCAATCATCATCAAGGTCGTCATAATCCGAGCTGATTGAGTTTATTGTAATTTTTTTTATGTTGAAGCTCTAAGACTATTCTTATTCTAATTTATGTACTATTTGTAACGATATTTTTATGACTTTTCTAATAATTTAAGTACCTTAATTGAACATTCTATAATTGACTGTTGTGGTTTTCCTTCTTATTACACCATTTTCAATCAGAACGTTACAAAACTAACCTTCTTAAATTTTTGAATAATAATTTTTCAGTTTCCAAAGTCCATCTTTTTTCTACTTTAACCCATCTTTTACATATATGCGACATCGGTCGTCAGTCGCATAACATGTCGATGAGAACAACATATAATGCGATTTCGGCCGGCCTAATGAAACAATATATGCGATGTTGCACGCTATTCGATAACATTTATTTTGTTTTATTGACCTTTTACTTAAGTTACACACTATTTACATCAATTTTTTAATCGAGGTAAAAAATATTATTTACTTCGAAAAAATTAACCTAGGTAAGATAACTTTTTACCTTAGTTATTTGACCTAAGCCAAAAAAAATCGAGGTAAAAGAGATGAAATAATAGGTCCAATTTCTTGTAATGTTTGATAATAGAGGGGTGGAAAAATTGAAATTGAAATATAGAACGACTAGTTGTCCTTTGTTTTCAAAAGAATGACTTGGTTTCTACTCATGTCAGAACAAGCCCAATACATTCCCTAAACTTTTCTCCATAATAGGAAATGAAAATTAATATTCCTTATATTTTTTTGACTCAAATTCAACAGATTCTCTATTTTGCATAATATGACATTAATTATACTATAGTTATTTTTCATTTAAATCTAAGAGGTCATTTTTAATCACTTCAAATTATACTATAAAAACTAAATTAGTTTTTAAAAACAATCAAATTTGAAACTAAAATTTTGATGTTAGTTAGAAACTGTTTTTCCCGTATTCTTTTTTTATATTCACCCGGTTTGAAATAAAAGGTAACAACATCCAAAACTTTTTAAAAAAATTATAAATTGTTACCCAAAGATATTAATTCCAATCTTCTAAACAAATCATTATTGACAAAATCCTACGGAAAATAAAATATAAATAAGCATATGATCTTGAGATTGTAGTAGTTTTCTCTAAAAAAAATTTGTGGAAGTCGAAGATACTTTTTAATAAGAATGGAAGAATAAGGGAAATATGAGACTCAAAATTTTAATACAAAAATCAATATTGTGTTATGATTTGATACATTAAATTGGAATTGCATTAAATTTCAATTCCCTATAAAAACAATTTTCTCATTCTACAAATATAGGAAAGGGAGTATTCTCTCTCATTAAAATCGCTATTTTACGGGATGAGATGGGAAAACTTTTGAAGTTGAAAAACTATGTAGAATTTGTAAAATCAATGAAAATCTCTACTATATGAATTACATTGGACTTCCTGATTCTTCTGTTCAAGTTTTAAATAGAGCTTCTTCTGACCACAATCCTATGATTCTTTCCATTGGCAGTGATATTCAATCTGTCCCCAGGCCTTTTAGATTTCTGAATACTTGGTATAAAAGGAAAGAATTCAGGGATGTTATCAAACAGAACTGGAATCTTCCTATCTGTGAAACAGGAATGCTTGGTTTTTTTCTTAAATTAATAAGACTGAAGAAGGAGCTTAAAATTTGGAATAGGGACCACTTCGGTAATGTCCATGAGAATGTGATCAAGGCTGAATCAGTTCTACGTTTCCATGAATCTGAATATGATATAAATGCTTCCATTGAAAACCTGGTTAGAGTAAAAGAAGCTAAGGCCAGTTTGGTAAAAGCTCTCACAGAGCAAAAGAATTTTTGGAAACATAAGGCTAGGGTAAAATGGCTAAAGGAAGGGGACATTAATACCAAATTTTTTCATAACTCTGTTAAAGAAACAAAAAGTAGGCTTGGCATCACAAAAATTAAGAACATTAATAACCAATGGCTAGATAACATGCAAGATATTGAGAATGAAGCCATTAACTATTACAAGGATCTCTTAATCGAAGATAGTACCCCTGATAGCAACATGTTTCAATCGCATTTCTTAAGCCAAATCCCTAAATTGATCAACAGTGAAGACAATGCTAAATTGCTACAACCTGTTGTACTTTCTGAGCTTAAAGAAATAGTTTTTAGCCTGAACAGAAATGGAACTCGTGGTCCTGATAGTTTCACTCCCATTTTCTATTTCAAATCATGGGATGTCATTGCCAATGATTTATTGTCTGCAGTACATGATTTTTTATCTAGCAGCAACATTCCTAGGGGTATCGGCAGCACTTGGATCACAATTAACCCTAAAAAGGATATTCCCGTGTCTTTCGATGATTATAGGCCAATAAGTCTTTCTAATGTTGTGAATAAAATCTGCTCTAAGGTGCTTATGGAAAGACTTAAACCCCTTATGCCCAGGATTATCTCTCCGCAGCAAACTGCCTTTCTTAAAGGAAGAGATATCTCTGATAATGTTCTCTACCTTCAAGAAATGGTCAGATTCTTGCACAGGAAAAATAGAACTCTTAATTGTATTATTAAACTAGACCTCAGGAAAGCATTTGATAGAGTTAAATGGTCCTTTCTATATTGTGTGCTAGCTAAATTTGGTTTCCATGCTAAATTCATTTTTAGTATAATGAAGAATCTATCACAGTCATGGTTCTCAATTCTGATAAATGGTAAGCCTGTGGGTTTTTTCCAAGCATCAAGAGGTCTTAAACAAGGTGATCCTCTCTCTCCTTTCTTGTTCAATATTTTTTCAGAAGCATTTAGTAGGAGCTTAGCTTTTATTTTTCAAAATGGTAAGCTAGCCTACTATGACTTACCTGGCCAGGCTCTTCAAACCTCTCACCTCTCTTATGCAGATGATACAGTGTTTTTTCTTAAAGCCAATACTCAAACTTTGATTAGGTTTAAAGCCTTCTTATCTAAGTTTGAGGATACTACTGGCCAAAAGATAAACTACAACAAGAGTGATATTTTCATTAGTAGGCATGCTTCTGTTCATCAAATTACCTCTGTTAGGACAATTCTTGGCATGAAAATTGGTAAACTTCCTTTTAAATACTTAGGTGTCCCCATCTTTCATGGCTTTGCAAAAAAAATATTTTTCCAACCTTTAATGGAACAGATTGATTCTAGGTTAAATAGTTGGAAAAATAAGTGGCTTTCAACTGGGGGAAAAATCACTCTCATTCAGTCATGCATTTATTCTATTCCACAGCATATTTGGTCTGTTCTTAAACCTTCAAAGGAGATTATTCACACCGTGGAGAGAAAACTGAGTAGATTTTTCTGGGGGGTGCATGATCTGAAACCTAAAAGAGCATGGAGGAAATGGGATGCTCTCTGCTACCCCATTAACCAAAATGGCCTAGGTTTCAGATCAATTCCCACCATCATTACCACCTGCTCAGTAAAATTGTGGTGGAAATATCAAATTGCTGATGCCCCATGAACCCATTTTATTGCTTCTCTACCACCCTCCTTTAGAAACTCATCAAATTGGAAAAGAATTTGCTATGTTAATGCATGGGCTGAGTCTCATTCTAAAGTGATAGTTGGTACAGGTTCATGTAATTTCTGGTCATCTAACTGGCTGGACTTATGTCCTGTTATGGATCTGTGTGACCAAAATCTAATTGACATTCCAACTGACTGTACAGTGGCTAATTTCATCTTTCACAAGGACACTCTTCTTCCTAAAATCTCCCCTTTTCTCTCACCTAATGTTGTCTCTCCTTTGCAGGGTGCAACACTCTCTCCACACAGACAGGATAGGTTAATATGGAAACCTGACAAAAAGGGAAGTTTCTCCTTTCACTCTACATATCAATTTCACATATCACAAAGAGGTAATATTGCCTCAATTCAGCACCTCTGGAATCCAAGGGTTTCAAAGAAAGTCTCAGTTTTTATGTGGAGATTAATTAACTCTTTCCTCCCGTTAGATAATGTTTTGAAAAAGATGAGTTTTTGCATGCCTTCAAGATGTTGTATGTGCTATCAGCATGAGGAATCTCTAGATCATTTGTTTAATTCCTGTCCTTTTGCCATTCACATTTGGAAGACAGTGCACGAGTTTATGGGTATTAGGGATAGAATTTTTCCATCCATATGGGAAAGACTGTCATGCTACCTCACATATTCTGGCCTCAGCTCTTTACATTCCTTGATCATTAAATTAGCACCTTCAATAACTTGCTGGAACCTCTGGAAGGTCAGGAATAAATATCTATATGACAATGTGCCTCCACTGATCAGCTTTGTTGTTTCACAGATCGGGGATAAGATTTTCTATTCTTTCAGTGCTAAACCTGTTTATGTTTCTTCTGTTTTTGACTTGGGTATTGCAGATCACTCCTTTCTTCCTCTAATCAAATCTACCCCTAAGCCAAAATTTTTTAAAATTGCTTGCTCTAAACCGTGCATAAGTTTTAAAGTTAATGTTGATGTTGCATGGTGTGGTCTTTCTAAAAAGTGTGGGCTTGGTATGATCATCAGAGATAATAGAGGTGGTTTCATTGATGCACACAGGAAGTATACAAGTGCTGAAACTCCTCTAGAAGCAGAACTTAGGGCAATTTTATTTGCTCTTCAGAGGTTGCTGGTTTCATGCTATTCAGTTCCTATCTGTATTGAATCTGATTGTCTTAATGCAGTCTCCTTTGTTCTGAACCCATCAATTGCTTATTGGACATTGTTCCAGTTGGCCGATGACATTAACCTTCTTCTGAATGATATTACCCTAACGCATGTATATAGACAAGCTAACCAAGTTGCTAATAGCATAGCAAAATCATGCCTCCAAGCTCAATCTTGTTCAAACCTATCTTTTAGTTCCCTATCTAACACTGTACATGGACTGATTAGACTTCATCAGATTGGTGTACCTACTATCAGAATTGCAACTTGATCGGATGCTACTGATCTTACTTGTTTTCTGACAGGTGCACACCTCTGACTAAGAAGATCTTTTCAAGTTCACCATGAATGAGAAGATCTATTCAAGCTGAGAGTATCCAGGATGCTGACCAAAGATCTCGAGGGATGCTGACCAGGATGCTGACCATGATGAGCTTTGCTGGGACTAAATTCCAAAGATCAATTTTTGGCTCAGAAGATCAATTTTCGGCTTAGGAGTTTCTCCTTTTCAGCTCACTTTTTCATTCTAGCTCCACCTTTTGACTAAATTGTGCTTTGTTTTATACGATCACTAAATTGTACGAAGGTACAGAGGTAAAATTATTGGGTGAACACAGAAACCTACTGCATTGATTTTGGCTGATCAAATGGTTCGAGACCTCGAGGGGGTTCGAGACCTCGAGGGGTGGTTTTGGGACCCCGAGGGATGGTTTTGAGGCATCGACCTTGAACATGGTGGATCAAGGAGTTTCGGCGGTTCGAGACCTCGAGGGGTTCGAGACATCGAGACCTCGCACATGGTGGATCGAGGAGTTTCAGTGGTTCGAGACCTCGAGGGGTGTTTCGAGACCCCGAGGTGATCGAGGCCTCGAGGGGTGGTTCGGGACCTCAAGGTATCTTTCCGAGACCTCGCAAATGGTGGGTGAACACAGATACCTACTACATAGATTTTGGCTGATCACATGGTTCGAGACCTCGAGGGGGTTCGTGACCTCGAGGGTTTCGAGACATTCGTGTAAATAGGTAAATAGTATAGACGATGGAACCTGCAGTGGAGCCCTAAAAGGACCCCACCAAATACAAAAAAGAATCCAACCCTAGGCTAAAAACCTAGGGAAAAAGAAGCGGGAGGGGGGGAGGGGAGTACCCACACGAGTACTCCCCCCCCCCAATTATTCCTATAGAAATGCTAACCCTAAGCTAGAAAGTACTAAGCCTAGGGAAAAAGAACTGCAAGTCCAGATGTGTGAATCTGGACCTATACATAGCAACCAGAAATGTGTACTGGCTCTTCATATGAAAACCTCATCGCAGCCGAGACTCGGGTCTCGGGTCTTGAAGAAAAGTAATGAAGAAAATGCCAGTGGTAGGCAAAAAGAGCAGCCGAGTGTGGACTCGAGTCTTGAATGGTCGCCATGATGTGCTGGTAGTGCTGAATTCGAGTGAAGCTAGGACCGCCAAAGGAGGAGCAGCTTCTACCATATACACCCCTAAGGTGAAGATAGAGGGGTGTTATTGGCCTTCAAACGTTCTCGTAGTATGAACCGAGACTAATTTAGAGGGCAAGAGTGTCATAGGCAGTGCCAATAGCTCTTGTGAATCTCTCTAAAAATAGCCCTCCTAAAGACGGAGAGAACGGACACAACTTGTACGGCGTGTGTCAAGCCCGGTGATTATGTAATCGCCCACTCCATTTTGAGCAAATGGACAGCTTTATGCTAATTTAACACAAAAGGTGTAGCGCGAGCATAGAGCGCGTAATGACCGTCAAGTCCAAATAACTACTAGCAGTGAGTTAATTAATTTCGCATACGCTAATTAATTAACCCACTACCCAACTCCTATGGTCAATCAACCAAATGTAGAAAGGCCGCTCTCCCACTCTCTAGGTGAAAAATATGCAATTATCCACCAAATACAATTTTAGCCCAAAGAGAAGGCCAAAACTCCGTAATCCACAAATTAGGGCCCAAAAATGAAGAAAATTCACCCCAATAATAATGCATATAATCTGAAAAATACTCCATTTAATTAGGCCCAAGAATCCTTGAGTTTGGTCCAGCCGATTGATTTATTAACTTGGCCCAGCAGCTCCACTTTCGGCCCAGGGCTCGGCCCAGTACCCAAGCTAGGGTTTCAACTTTGACCGTAGCCTCCACCATGTGAAGCCATTGACCGTGTTATGTTTCAGCCCAGCCGCATTTTTTTTAGCCCAGCCGCGTCCGTGTTTTAGCCCAGGAAGCGCGGCCCAGCAACCCTTGCGTTAGGGTTTTGTGGTACTGACCCTTGCGCCGCCAGCAGAAAACCCTAGGCTAAATGCTCTTTTCGGCCCAGATTTGGCTCAAGGTAATAAAATCTTTCAGCCCAGCAACTCAAAAACCTAAACCCTAGTTTATGTGAAGATCCGGCCGCCTCCTTGGCGGGTCAGTAGACCCGCGCCTTGACTCTCGGGTCTAAACCCTAGAATCAACTCCAACCCGGTCACCTAACTCGGGTAATCTGACCTGGCGGCGCACTGAAATGGGTTGAACACCCAGGTCGCCGGAGTCGCGGTTTTCCGGTGCCGGAGACTTGCCGGAATCTGGAAAACCTCGCACATGGTGGTTCAAGGAGTTCAGCGGTTTCGAATGACCTCGAGAGGGGTTTCGAGACCCCGAGGGATTCGAGGCCTTGAGGGGTGATTCGGGACCTCGAGATGTCTTTCCGAGACCTCGAGGGGTTCGAGACATTTCAGCGGTTCCGAGACCTCGAGGGGTGTTTTGAGACCCCGAGGGATTCGAGGCCTCGAGGGGTGATTCGGGACAACGAGGTGTCTTTCCGAGACCTCGCAAATGGTGGATGATCAGATGGTTTGAGACCTCGAGGGGGTCCGTCACCTAGAGGGGTGATTTCGGGACCCCGTGGGATGGTTTCAGCATCGAGACCTCACACATGGTGGATCGAGGAGTTCGGCAGTTCGAGACATCGAGACCTCGCACATGGTGGATCGAGGAGCTCGGCGGTTCGAGGCCTCAAGGGTTTCGAGACATCGAGACCTAGTGGATCGAGGAGTTCGGTGGTTCGAGACCTCGAGGGGTTTCGTGACCCCGACGTATGGCTCGAGGCCTCGAGGGGTGGTTCGTGTTCCCCGAGACCTCGCAATCGTATCCTAAATGGGCTGTGACAGATTTTAGCTGATCAGGAGGTTCGTGACCTCGAACTTTTTTTACTACACACTAACATAGGTTAGTACTATTCTTTTGGAATTAACTAGGGTTGGTTCGAGAGTGTTCCAACTCTCATATGTAACTCATATGATCCAAACTTTACGATTGCTACCTGTATTTTGTGAATGTTTCTTTTTAATAGTTTAGGGGGGCCAAATAAAATTGCCCTCCATCTCCGGATGGTTTCATTTTTTTAAAAAAAGAATTACATTGGACTTGCTTTTTGTCGTCGGATGACATGGAAAACTTCAGCGCAAGGAATTGTCAAATGTAATGCAGATGGCACTGTGATTTGAAGAATCATGTAATTTGGGTTTTTGAAGACCATTTTCATGACGTAATTATTTAAAACGCAGGAAATTAACACTACTTGAAAATAGATACATAAGCATCAATGTGTTAGTGTTGGAAGAAAAATGCCGATGCTAGAAATTTTATACACACCGATATTCTATTAAATGATTCAAAATACTGGTGTCTATGACTAAATCCATCACCAGTACACTGAATACCGGTGGCTATGAATAGATTCAGCACCAGTACAATGAATGCCGGTGCTAGATACCGGTGTCTTTGAATAAAAAATGTATCAGTTTAATATACCGATTTTGGATGAATGACAGGTGCTAATATCGGTGCCTATGATCGGAATAGTAATTTTGGCGGGTAAAATTTTGGTGGAAAAATATCCAACACCGGTATTGACGAATGGCACCGGTGCTTGATACATAGGAAATTTTTGAAAAAAAAAGTTTATGATATGATTTACTCTTGAAAATGAGTTTATGGTATAAGTTATCCAAGAACATGTACTAGCGATTTCCAATATTTCACCAAAAATATAATTTATTTTATAAGTCTATATTTAGGCAATGAAATTTAGTTTTACCACTTTTTCTAGTCCTTACTAGTGTTTTCCAACATGACTAAATTAACCCAGTTCAGAAGGAATCCGCTAATTAGAAAGATACAGTACAAAGTACAGGTTACAAAATACTTATCTTTACTAACTATAATGTGTGAATTCTGCTAGCTCCCCTAGCTACCGATCCACCTTGATCAGATTCCCTCTGATCTCGAACTTCGTCGACGCAGGACTCCTCCTCCCGAGGAATTAAGGTTTACAATTCTGAACTTTGTGCAGCAGGTCAGGTATGTTGGAACACAATAATCTGACTCTTTGCAAATCTCGAAAGTCTCAAAAAACTGTATGCATATTTTTGCTCTGTAAAATCCATGAGTATGCAGCCGTGTTTGTCCTAATTTATATCCACGAACAGATTGGAATACTCCTTGATTATCTCCACAATAATTCTATTCCAAATCTGCTTCTTGAAGCATATCCAAATCCCATAAATAAAGGGATTTACCTTATATCAATCTATCCCATATATTCGAATATATCATCTCCTTATAAGTAGGGATTTTCCATAAATCAATTATGCTTCACACGCCTGATATACTTAGTCAGATATACGAATTCCATATATCACAAAATACTACAATATTCTGACTTTGATTTCCATAACTCCTTGGCGTAAATATTCTGCACACAACGTATTCCAACATGGAAGGATTTTCAGTTCAAAATAAGTTCACACAAAATTGCCAATTAAATATTCACTTGCAAATCCCTTGATTTTACAATCTCCCCCTTTGGCATTTTTGTGGACCCATAATATTTTGGACATGTAATTCCTAACGAAAAACTCCAGCATAAAAAACATAGCTTTCATCAAAATAGCAGAACATAATACCAGAATTCCCTTAAACATGAAATTCGAAACCCAGAAACCAGAAATCCAGGAAATCCAAAACATAAATGTCATTACAGCCAAATTGAACAAAACAACATCCAAAATTACTCCCCCTGGGACCACACATACGCCAAAGGAAACATAAAAAACATCAAACTAACAGCATCAAGTAAGTTCCCCCTGCATCAGACATCAACTCAAGCTTCCAACCGTGACTTCTCTGCCTCCAGACTAGTTTTTTCTGCCTCCAACGCAGCCATTTGTATACCTATAGCTCCAAGTCTAGCATTCAGAACAATCAGCCTAGCCTCCTTTTCTGCTGCTGATGAAGAAGTCGATCTAGATGGGTTCCAAGGGAGATCATGCACATGCCTTAACCCGAACGTCTTCTTGTTAGGCCTCAGAAACTCTGTATCAATCACAACATCCGAGGCCTTCCCTTTTACTTTTGCACTCTTGGCTAGTGCAGAGATCAGAGCGGGGTAAATAATGGCATCATTGACCTTGGGAGCAGTAGCTTGTCTGACTAAATGCTGCTGAATAAGTAGTCCTAGGTTGACATCCTTCGGTGTTCCAACACAGTACAGCAATTTAGTCATTTCCCTTGTCAAGGCTCTGGTATTAGTAGAGGGCAACCAACAATGTACAACCACATGATATAATCTAAAGAATCTCGAAGACAAGCAGGATGCTTGTGAATATCCAGTTGCCGGTCATTCAACCTTATACCCACCAGAGATAACAGCCAATATTTGATTATCAGAAACTCCCAAGTCTTCAGGAAAAACTCCCCCTATCTCAGATGTCTTAAGACCCAGCAATTTGTTAATCCTGGTAGCAGAAACATCTATGATCTTCCCCCGTACATATACCCTACCATACCATGGGGAACTTATCTCTAAATTAACAGTCATAAGGTTAAAATATACCTCAAGTACAACCTGCCTGTTGTACTGTAGCTGGATCGTGGCTGCAGTAGTCATGCCAATTGCTTTCAAATAGTCCAAAAAACCACTCTCCTTGTAAGCTTTTAAATCCACAGGTCTTTCAGCAATGACCTTCCTTTCTGAGAAAAATTCTCCCATTTCTTCACCCTTTGAGTCAAAATATAAAATAGAATAAGCCTTTCTTACAGAGGGGGGAGGTAGTACTTTCTTCTTCGTGCAGCCATGCCTTCTCTTGCTCCTCTTTTCCTGAGCAGAAACCGTAGCCTTAGAAGCCTTTCTCTTGCCTTTAGCCATCTGATAGAATTCGTCAAGCACCTCTTCACTTGAGTATGCTAGATCTGGAATTTCCTGTGTTGGAACACTTCCTGAACCTTCAGCCTCATTCTTCTCCTTAGATTCTCCTCCAGGCTAATCATCTTGATCCAAATCCTCATCAGTCTCATCATCACTCTCAGAGACATACTTCTGGTTAGAAAAATCTTCATCTGATGACTCGGTATTTAGATTATCCTGCATCTCATCATCTGCACCCCCCAGATCACCATCCGACCCCAAATCCATATCATCATCATGTTCACCCTTCTGTGTTGGAACATTGTCATCACTGTCTGACAGCTCAATGATGATGGGCTTTCTTAATTCTTCCATCCTTTTGGCAGAATTCGAATCATAGAATCCCACCTGCAGTTTGTCTCTGTTTCTCACAACTTCCCTTCCAGCCACTTCATTGTCATTTATTTCTCTCAAAGAAACAAAACTCGGCAATGGAATATAGCAATGCACATAGAATATGTCTTTTTCTCTAAATTCAGCATATCTTCCCATCACAAATTTCACATTATAATTCTCAAGCCTCCTTATTCCACCTATGTTACCCGTCACTAACTCCTTAACTTTAACATTAAGATAT
Organism: Rubia yunnanensis; assembly: GCA_037428765.1. NCBI lineage: Eukaryota > Viridiplantae > Streptophyta > Magnoliopsida > Gentianales > Rubiaceae > Rubia > Rubia yunnanensis. Next base: position 62,664,220 of record CM075071.1, on the reverse strand, counting down.
TCTCCTGTTATCCTCTTAATCTTTGTTAAATCTATGGCAACTCTATTTGCCTCAAGCCATTCAAAGATTTCATCAACACACTTACATTCAATGCCCATGAATTTTAATGGAGTAGGATCAGGACCAGTTTCCGTGGGTTTCTTCTTCTTGGTTCCAGAGGATTTTTCTTGAGCATTGGGTTCAACTTCGGATTCCCCACTCTGTTAACTGTTGTCGGGAGCCTCTTCCTCTTCCCCTTTTTCTTCGGCTTCATCAGGCTCTAGTACAACTGTCTCCTCAACCTCATCTTTTCCATGCTTCCTTCAGCCTGATCTTAATTTTCTTCCTCATCTGATTCTCTTATTTCTTGGTCAGCATAATTTCTCTTTCCATCTGACAAAACCAATTCCAAATTTGTTGAACATTGATCTTCCTCCATAATATCTGGCACCTCTGGTTCATGCGTGGGAGAGTTTGGAGTAGACATTCTTTAGCACAATGCAGCGATGGAGAAGAGTTGTGGAGTGCCAGAATTTTTTGGCAGGGATTTGGAGAGGAAAATATTGGCCGAGAGTAGAGGGATATGAAAGGATTTTTGGGCAAGTTTGAATCCCACTTTAACTCTTCATCTATTGACCTCTTTTCCCGCGAAGCCCCTTTTTAGATTTTCCAAACTTGTAATGATGGCACTTTCTCCTCTTGTCAAATTAAGTTGTCATGCCACAATTAGCTTCCAACACACCATACTAACCATCTCCTATTTTTGCACAACCTTGCTACCTTCCATTTTTTTGTTCTTTTCCGATTTTGATAAACAAAAATAACCAAAAAAAATATTTACAGGAGAAACAATTTCGGTAAAAATTACCTCAGATTTGACACACACCTAAGTGTTGTCGAAGGCTTTCAAAAGAGGTGGTATCCAACGGCTTCGTAAATATATCAGCAAATTGCTCGTGTGTTGGAACATTGACTACTTCCACTTCCTTTCTTTCAACCAGATCTCTAATAAAGTGATGCCTTATGTCATTGTGTTTCTTTCTCGAGTGCTGAACTGGATTTTTTGAGATATCAATAGCACTTGTGTTGTCACATAGAATTTTTAAGGGGCTTGATTAATTCCATAGTCTTTCAACATTTGTTTCATCCATAATAATTGTGCACAACAACTCCCTGTTGCAAGATATTCAGCTTCTGCAGTAGATAGAGAAATCGAGTTCTGTTTCTTACTATACCAGGACACCAAATTTGTTCCAATAAAGAAACATCCACCTGTGGTACTTTTTTAATCATCAGCATTACCAGCCCAATCAGAATCACTGTACCCAATCAACTCTGAATCTTGATTCTTAGAATACCAAACACCATACTCAGAAGTCCCACATACATATCGAATAACTCTTTTAACTGTAGTAAGATGAGATTCCTTAGGATCAGCTTGAAATATTACACATATTCCAACACTGAAACATATATCTGGTCTGCTTGCGGTTAAATACAATAAGCTTCCAATCATGCCTCTGTATAACTTCCGATCGACCGGAACTCCTTTTTCATCCTTTACCAGTTTATCAGAAATTCCCATACGAGTTCAAACTGCTCGAGCACCACTGAGACCGAATTTTTTAATCAAATTCAAGGCATACTTACTTTGATTTATGAATAGACCATTCCGCCCTTGTTTGACTTGCAATCCCAGAAAGTAAGTCAGCTCTCCAACCATACTCATTTCGAATTCAGATTGCATAATGGTGACAAAATCCTGTACCATAGATGGTGAAGTAGAACCAAAAACTATGTCATCAACATAAATTTGAGCAATCAGAAACATTAAAGCCTTGTCAAGCACGAACAAAGTGCGATCTACTCCCCCTCGATGATAACCTTTCTGAAGAAGAAAGGTAGTAAGTCATTCATACCATGCCCTGGGTGCTTGCTTTAGTCCGTATAAAGCCTTCTTGAGACGATATACATGATGTGCATAATGAAGATCTTCAAAGCCTTTAGGTTGTTCCACATATACTTCTTCATTCACCACTCCCTTTAAAAATGCACTCTTGACATCCATTTGATACAAAGTAAAGTTCAAAGAGTAGGCAATAGCTAGTAGAATTCGGATAGATTCTAACCTGGCAACTGACGCAAAGGTTTCATCAAAATCAACACCTTCCACTTGTGTATAACCTTGAGCAACAAGTCTAGCTTTGTGTTGGGGTGACTAAGCCGCCTGCATCTAATTTATTCTTGAAGATCCACTTCGTACCAATGACATTAATTCCTTTGGGGCGAGGAGTAAGATACCAAACATCATTCCTTGTAAACTGACCAAGTTCATCTTGCATTGCAGTAATCCAATACTCGTTAACTAAGGCTTCTTTGTAGTTCTTGGGTTCAATTAGAGAAACAAAACAGTGTAGTCTAGCCAGTCATCGGTAATCAACTCGAGGCACTGATCGAGTACTTCTCAGGGTTGAACCGGGTTGGTCATGTGTTGGAACATATGATTCAGTAGTGGGGGATGATGTTCCAACTTACTCAGCTTCGTCAGTTTCAGTACTTATCTGCTTGGGCGTGCCAGTATTCTGACATGATTTTGTTTCAACCAAGGGAGGCGCCGTTTCAGGTTGAGATAACTGTGTTGGAACATGAGAGTTACCAGATTCTTCCTCGACAACGTCGGACTTTTGTTCTTCCTCCGAATCATCCACAATAACATTTATGAATTCCATGAGAGTGTTGGTTCGATGATTAAAAACTCTATAGGCATGGTTGTTGATGCAATACCCAAGAAAAATTCCTGTATCACTTCGATTGTCAAATTCTGCCAATTGTTCTCTATCTCAGAGAATGTAGCATTTGCTTCCGAACACATGAAAATATGAGACATTTGGTTTTCTTCCCTTCCAGATTTTGTAGCATGTTTTGCTGGTGAATGGTCGAAGATATACTCGATTGATTGTATAACATGCTGTATTGATCGCTTCTGCCCACCATTTCTTGTGAATATCTTTCTCCGCCAACATAACTCGAGCCATCTCTTGTAGAGTTCTGTTCTTTCATTCTACGATACCATTCTATTGAGGGGTGATAGGAGCCAAGAACTCATGTTGGATTCCAAGCTCATCGCAGAAGGAACTGAATTGTTCATTCTCAAATTCTCTACCATGATCACTTCTAATTCGAATTATCTTCCCTATTGGACTCCCCTTTTCAGTTTGTAACTTCACTACAAGGCTTCTAAATACTTCTATCGTATTAGATTTTTCTTTCAAAAGGCTACCCATGTAAATCTGGAGAAGTCATCAACGCATACAAAGATATATTTCTTTCCACCTATACTAGGTGTATTAACCGAACCCATCAAATCCATATGCAATAATTCCAAATTTCTAGATGTACTAATATACTGAACTGAAGAGTGAGGAGATCGAATTTGTTTACCTTGTTGACATGGTCCATATACAACTCCATCCTTGCTGGTTAAGGTAGGCATTCCTCATACAGCTTTCACATTTGCGATTTTCACCAATGTTTTATAATTGATGTGGCCAAGCTTCCTGTGCCAAAGAATTCCTTCATCTTGCTTTGAAATCATACACCGAACTCCTTGTTCTAGCAGATAGCAATTGTCTGATGATCTTATTCCTGAAAGAACCTTATTTTCTCCATGCTTCACTATACATTTGTCCTTCTGGAATTCCACTACCATATTGTCGTCACACAGCTGGCTTATACTTAGCAAGTTTGCCTTTAGATCTTCAACAAATAATGCACTTGTGAATACTGGAAACCCTTCAATTTTCAATTCGCCCTTGCCAATTACTCTGCTTCTCTTTCCATCACCAAAGGTTACATATCCGCCATCATAAGGAGTAATGTTCGTGAGATATTCTGGAGTGCCAGTCATGTGGCGAGAACAACCACTATCAAAGTACCACGAATCGCTGGAATAAGCTATTAGAGAAGTGTGTGCCACCAGACATGTACTAGATTTTTTAACAATCCATACCTTTCTGATCGATTTTACTGTATAAATATCGCCTATGTTGGAACACGGCAGAAGTTGTCTTCCTGTCATTTGATCTTTGATCAGTCTTCTGCACTGCTCTTCAGCATGTCTTTGATATGTACAGTATTTACATATGAGTGGCTTTCTCTGATGAGGCATCCCATTCTTTCGTTTTACTTCTCAGATCTTAGCCTTGAGGGTTACTGGTTTTTCATGTGATTCAGTCTTGGGTTCTTTCCCGTATCCAATCCCGTGTCGATCATCAAAGTTTCTTCCCATATCCAGAATATCATCAAGCTTTACCTTTCCGGAATTTAATTTAACAATAGTTGCTTCAGACATCTCGGCCCTCTTGACTGCTTCTATCAATTTTCCATTTAGTTCTTCATTACTCTTTTCAAGTTTTTCAATCGTGAACCGTAATTCTCTTTCACTTTCCATTAACTTCCTTTTTTATTCGTTCAGCTCTTTGTTTGTGTTAGCTACTTGGACCCACATAGCATACATTTTTTCATAGGTGTTGTAGATTTCTTCATCACATACAGACAAATCATCATTTTCATTACTGTGTGAGTCGTCCAAATCTATGTTGGAACATACAGCATTACCTTTGTTCAGTGTGTTGGAACATTGGTCCTCTGATGTATTATGAACCTTTGCTCCAAAAGCTACGTAGTTACTGGTGACTTCCTCTTCGTCCTTCTCATCATCTTCATCTTCACTCCAAGATGTGGCATGTGATTTTCCTTGTTTCTTGCGAGTGTTAGCACATTCAGCCTGAATATGACCATATCCTTCACATTCTCTGCACTGAATTCGTCCAGCCTATTTTGGTTCATTGTTCTGATTTCTCCCAAACTGCGGATTCCCTTGTTCAAATCTCATTCCACGATTATTACCCGAGTCTTGTTGTCTTTGTCTATTTCCGCCAAACCTTTCCTGAGATTTCTTGTTGACCACCTTCTTTAGCATTCTCAAGAAATTCTTCGTGATCAGTGCAAGTTTTTCAATCTCATCATCGCTGTCAGACTCGTGATTATCCTTAGATGGAGACACTTTGAATGCCAATTCCTTAGAGACTCTTTTTGTAGCTTGTTGGAATGTCATCTCATATGTCTGTAAGGAACCCATTAGTTTATCTAGGCTCATGGTGGCTATGTCTCTTGCTTCCTCTATTGCTGCTACTTTCATTGCAATTCTTTTGGGAAGTGATCTCAGGGTCTTTTTCACCAGTTTTGTTTCTTTGTACACCTTTCCAAGTTGATAAGTCATGTTGGAGATGTCCCTGAGTTTTCCATTGAATGTAGCAATGGTGTCATCTTCATCCATTTTGAGTTCCTCAAACTTAGTAGCCAGCATCTATAATTTGGATTCACGAACTCGACTGGTTACTTCGTGAACAGTCTGTAGAATGTCCCATGCTTTCTTTGCTTGGTGACATGTAGAGATAAGCTTGAACTGATTTTCATCAACTGCAGTGAAGATTGCATTAAGTACCTTCTTATTTGCCAGAGATTCTTTGAGGTCATCTGGAGTCCATCTAGCCTTGTCTTTGGGTTTCTGCTTCCTTTGGCTTGACTCTCCTTCTACCGCCTTAGAACTTGTATCAGCATCTTCTGTAGGATGATTCCATTCATTCTCAACATAAAACCATGAAAGTTCGTCCAGTGAATTGATGAAGACCCTCATACGTGCCTTCCAATAATTGTAGTTGTTGCCTTCTAGCAGGGGTGGTCGAGAGACTGAAGCTCCTTCTCTTGTCGTCATGGTAAAACTGGATCTCACTTTCCTTGAAACAACCAAGGGAATAATAAGTGACGAAGCTCTGATACCAAATGAAATTTAGTTTTACCACTTTTTCTAGTCCTTACTAGTGTGTTCCAACATGACTAAATTAACCGAGTGCATAATAACGTAAAATGTAAAAGACACACGACTTGGTTACGCAGTTCGGTGTAATCCACCTACATCTGCGGGGCCTGGCCTAGTTCAGAATGAATCCACTAACTAGAAAGATACAGTACAGAGTACATGTTACAAAATACTTATCTTTACTAACTATAATGTGTGAATTCTGCTATCTCCCCTAGCTACCGATCCGCCTTGATCAGACTCCCTCTGATCTCGAACTCGTCGACGCAGGATCTCCTCCTCCCGAGGAATTAAGGTTTACGATTCTGAACTTTGTGCAGCAGGTCAGGTATATTGGAACACAGTAATCTGACTCTTTACAAATCTCGAAAGTCTCAAAAAACTGTATGCAGATTGGAATACTCCTTGATTATCTCCACAATATTCCTATTCCAAATCTGCTTCTTGAAGCATATTCAAATCCCATAAATAAAGGGATTTACCTTATATCAATCTATCACATATATTCGAATATATCATCTCCTTATAAGTAGGGATTTTCCATAAATCAATTATGCTTCACACGCCTGATATACTTAGTCAGATATACGAATTCCATATATCAAAAAATACTACAATATTCTGACTTTGATTTCCATAACTCCTTGGCGTAAATATTCTGCACACAACGTGTTCCAACATGGAAGGATTTTCAGTTCAAAATAAGTTCACACAAAATTGTCAATTAAATATTCACTTGCAAATCCCTTGACTTTACAGGCAAGAATAATAGAAAATAAAATATTTTGGAACAATAGATAATGGGGTAACACAATTTTGGGTCATAGTGTAATTTTCCAAGACTATGTAGAAGCAATTAATGTTGACTTTTGAGGCCCTTCTGTTCACCCATACATGCCCAAATCGCAAATTCGCAATTGTATATGATTGAATTGCATTTTGATGTCATCAATTTTGTGATTTGATAACTTTAACTTTCTTGGAGGGTCCTAAGTGCAAAAAGTAAAAACTTTACTCATTACTCCAAATTGAAATCCGCTACCCTTATTGTATTTTCCAAGTCTCTAGCGGAATATTTATCAACAATCGGGCATAAGAACATATCCGTAATCCTTTCCAATTTTCCTTTTTTACTTTTAAGTATTCAACTCTATGTTACTCTAGAACATGTACTAGCGCTTTCCAATATTTCACCAAAAAAATATTTATTTTATATTTCTATATTTAGGCAAGAATAACAAAAATCATGCATTTTGGAGCAATGGATAGTGGAATAATACAATTTTGGGCCATGGTGTAATTTTCCAAGACTGTACAGATGTAATTAATGTTGACTTTTGAGGTTCTTCCATTCATCCATACATGTCCAAATAGCCAATTCGCAATTGTATATTATTTAATTGCATTTTGGCGTCCGCCAATTTCGTGATTTGGCACCTCCAACTTTTTTGGAGGGACCTAAGTGCAAAAAGTAAAAAACTTTATTAGTAACTCCGAATTGAATCCGCTTGAACATGATACTACCCTATACACCCAGTTGTATTTTCCAAGTCCGTAATGAAATATTTATCAACAATCGGGCACAAGAACATATCCATAATTCTTTTCGATCCCTTTCTTACTTCTAATTAATCAACTCTAAGTTACTCTAGAACCTGTATTAGCACTTTTCAAAATTTCATTAAAAAAATAATTTATTTTTTATTTCTATATTCATGCAAGAATAGAAAATATCGTGTATTTTGGAGAGAAAGATAATGTCGTAACAAATTTTTGGGCCACAGCGTAATTTTTCATAAATATGTTTGAGGCTCTTCCATCCACCCACTGAACCTAGAATTTCAAAGACACAATCATCTCTTATTTAATTGCATTTTAGTGTCTTCAATTTTGTGATTCACCACCACCAAATTTCGTCTACGTGCCTAATAATAATACTTAAAAATTTAACTTAGAGATCAAATAATACTAGCACCGACATTGCTTTCATTCATACCGGTGTCGGTGCTAAGTTATGGCGGGAAAATGGATTTCCTGAATTTTCATTCATAATTTTGGAGGGATTTTTTTAAATTTTAAAATATTGGACTTAGCACCGGTATTTATACCGGTACTACATACTTAGAATTTTTCTTCCAATGTTTTTACTCGGGTCCAAAAAATAATAAATGTGCCACACTTAAGCAGGCCTAAGTAGCTGTTTTTCATATACACAGGCACCGGTATGAGCCATACAAATTGGTGCTCAATATTTAGAAAAAGGTTCTCAATATTTGCTCTCGGGTCAAAAAAATAATAAATGTGCCACACTTAAGCATCCTAAGCAGCTGAACCCTAAATCTTACCCACTCTCATTTCCTCTACCATCACCTCCCTGCTCCTCCACCACCTCTCTACCTCTGCCCCCCCCCCCTGGCCTGATGATGACAACCCCCTCTCTGTCATCCCCGCAACGCTTTATCCCCGACGCCATCTCCCCAAACTCCACCAACATTGTTGGGTTCAGCTCAGATCCATGGCGCCTCAGCTCTCAGCGCCACCACCGTGTCGTGCCTCAGCCCATGCTTCCGACCTCACCTTCACGATTTTGGTTCGTTGATATTATCTAGGTTTTATGGATATTAGGTTCTAGTAGTTATGATAATTGATGTTGTTAATCTATGTTCAGGTCTAGTTTGTTTCATGAATTGTGGGTTGTTATAAATTTTTAGATATATGTAATGAGCTTCAAAGTTGTGGTTATGAATTTTCCAGTTTTCTTACCTTAAATTCTAGTTATTTTTGTGTTTTGTTTGCTCGGGTTTCATATTTCGGCCGGTGAGTTTATTCTCACCGACCAGATTTTTTTATTCATCACCTATTTACTAGCACTGGTAAAAACGATCATAGACACCAATACTTCGACTGGTGCCTAAATAGGGGGTGCTAGAATGTAGATTATTAGCACCGGTAGTATATGCCGGTGCCTTTGTAACTACGTTTCAGCACCACCCTACTTAGGCACCGATAGGCCAGGGGCCCAAAATACCTTTGCCTATGTACCAAAACACCAATGTTATAGGGGGTCCCTGCAGTAGTGTAATAGTTTGTGGGAGAGAAAGTGGAGTGAATAGACTATAGTGGTCCAGATGGGGAGACTTAACATGTTCGATGATTTCATACTCCCCCTGTTACACTAATAGTGTCATAATTTTTAATTTAGAATGTTTCTTTTATATTGATATTTTTTAATTATGACAAGTTTAAGGTTATTATATCCATTTATTTTACTTTTCTTTCTTTCAATTCAATATCATTTAACACCCAAAAGTGGTGTGCCACTAATAGAGAAATAGAGAGAGTACTAATTTTTCTTTTTGGAAAATACCAAGATAGCTACGACTCATCATAAATAATGTTAATTGTGAGCCAACCTAAATCTGATTTGGAAAAAACAAAACATCCAAAATTTTAGTTTGGTGAAGAAATTTGAGACTCGGAACGTGCATGATTTCGCCACTGGCCATCCATGTTATTGGGGACCCGAAGAGAAGCACGCCTACGAACTGAGTGGAAGTGTGTGTTCTTTTGTGACCATTTCTATATGAATTTGTGAGTGACACATCATGATGAAAGAAGCTATATATTACGTACACAACTTTTCTCCACAAAAGATGGGTCTTGAATCCTTGGTTTAAGTCTTCTTGGCATGGAGCGGCCATTGTCATGGTCCAGCATTGATCATGAGGGGTCAGTTTTGACCCATCCCAAAGACTCCACCACGTAAAAGTCTTGATTGATGTATAACAACTCGTGAAAGGAATTGTTAATTTGTATGGATGTATTAATGTTGCATGGACTTACGCTCTAAGCAATGCTTAGTTGAATTGAAATTTATTGAAATTATTCATTTATGTGGTAGGGGTGGATTTATAAATTTTAATTTGGTGAGTCGCAATTTTATTTGGTGTCTCTGCTTCTAAAGATAGTATTATAATTTTGATTTTTTAAAAAAGAATTTGGAGTAATAAGGTGGATTTAAAATTAAAAGTAAATTATGGCACTGATAAAAAATCATTTGTTAGATCAATTAAAAAACTAAAAAAATATTTTCAACTGAATCAATTTGGCTTTTGTAAATCAATTGAATTGGCACAGTTTGACTCCTTAATAATGAAATTTAATGCATAATAATGAAATTTAGTGATCGAAGTTGGGTAAGTTTGACATCCAAACAGTTAAATTGTGCCAATTTATCTGGGACATATGAAGTATAATTTTTGTGTTTAGTTAATGATACAACTCTAAAACTTCAGCCACAAGTGTATTGGTTGAGTGACCGAAACCCCCCCTTCTCGATCCACTTTCTCTGTAGGAAAATCTCTCTATATTGGCAATCTCTTCCTTAAAGATTGGGTCGATGATGACCGATGAGCCACCTAGCCAAATCAAACGCTATCCAATTACAACAACAAATAACAAAACTTTTTATGGGATATTTTTCTATTAAATAAGATAGGTTGTAGCAAAAATGTAGGAGTACTTCGGCACTACCACATCTTAGTGATTTAACTATGGGGGAAAATCTTAGTAAGACTTCCTTTGCAACTGATTTAGAGCTGATCTGCATATGTAATTGATAAATCCATCACCCCTTCATGATGGGACTATTGCGAGAGTCACAAAAGCCCATCTGGAATAATAGTATAGGGAGAAAGTAGCTAGAAGATAGAAACTTGGTAAACACATCAGCCAATTGAGAGTGAGTGGAAGATGAAACTACTTCTGTAAGCATCATGAGCCAAGTGATGATTTTGATGTGTTTATACCTCTCATGGAAGACATGTTTTTCATTCGTGCGCATAGCTGCAGTACTGTCATGGTAGATTGGAATAGGAAGCTGAAGAGGAATCTTGAAATTAATGAGCAAATAAATGAGCCACTTGAGTTTATGAAGTGTCATAGCAAGGCTCAGATTATGCAGATGAATTAGAGAGAGTAATTTGCTTCTTAGATTTCCCGATACAAGAAGAGAGCCTATAAAGATGGAAAAACATGTAACTGGTCTTCTGATTTGCTTACATGTCTCCCAGTCTGCATCACAATACCTATGGAGACTAAGATCAGAAGAAGGATAGAATGAACCTAAAGGCTGATTTGACAACGAGCATTGCATAAAGCCGGTGATGTTTAGTTGGCCGATGAACAAACTGGCTAAACTGATGTACAACAAATGTAAAATCGAGGTGGAGAAGCATGCCATTCAAACTTTTAATTATCACTACAAGAAAGTTAACCTTTTGCGACATTTATACATGCGACCAATGTGTAACTGTCGTGTATTTGCCACACGTATAGCAATATGTCATTTATTTGCGACATTTTTATGTCATTTCTTTGCTATGTCACCTTTCTTGTGACACATCATTTAGTGTTTTAATATTACGACATAATGTTTTTGACACTTTACGAAAGTGTCACACATAGACGACATAATCATAAACTTGTTGCGAAATTGCGCACAATTGTGGCATACTTTGATGTGTCGTATTTCTTTCGACACATATGAGACACTTTCTATAATGTCTCAAGATTACGATAAAATATATACGACACTTTATTGAAATGTTAAATCTAGACGACATAATTTAGAATTTGTTGCGAACTTGTGGCACAATTGTATCATTACTTTCATGTATCCCTTCCCTTATCACATATATGTAACACTTTCTAATATGTCTCATAATTACAATAAATTATTTACTATGCTTAACTTATATGTCTTATTTATAAAATACTCAGTTACAAATTAATTTATGACACAATAGCGTCAATTCACCAATATGTCAAAATATTATGATACTGTTTGTGACATTTAATTATGATAATAAATTTGTTTAGTATCCACATTATTAATTTATATTAATAGGCTTTTTACCCAATGTCAGTATTATTTTTTTATATTTTTTTCTTAAGAAATAATTTAATTTATTAGTTATAGTAGTTAAATATAAATGAAATTTAATATTTAAGAGAACTTCCCTTAAAGGCATAATACGATTCAAATGACAGTGATTTAGCTACTCCCTCCATTTTTTTTCAATGACACCTATATGTGGGCTCTTGGATAATTGCTACACATAGGAATAGACATAAAGTTGCTAGGTGTTGATTGTTTGGTCTCTAGTCCCACTACTAATTACTGTACATAAACCCACCAAAATGTTTCCTAATGCTTCCCTCCAAAATCAGAAAAGGGTGGGAAACTACACACTTTAATTCAAAAGAAACCACTCACGGCCCAATGGCCAAGGAACACAGAAAATGAAATGACAGGTTGTGGTACAAATTGTCAAAAACCAGTAACAATGTGCTTTCACCCCCTTTCTCTTTCACTCTTCTTCTTCTCCTCTCTTCATCTTCTGCCACCAGTAACCTGAAACCTGCCTAGCAGCAATATCGTCATGGCGGAACGGGTTCGATTGACTGATTTCCAACGCTGTCAAATTGGGGAGTTCATCCTCCAGAATTTAAATGAAGGCAAGATTGCACCCCATCGTCGGAAGGAGGCTGCCCAACAATGGAACACTTTGGTACGCACCATTAGTCGTCTTGCAAACCTGCACAAAAAACAAGGACAGCAAGGGTTATGTACAGACTGGAGGAGGAAGGAGAAAGGAAAACAGGGAAGGAAGAAAGTTGAGATGAATAAAGAGCTAGCCAAGGCTATCCCCCTCCCATTGCGCACAACACAAAGGGGATATGCAGCAGCAGTTGGGGTTAGCACTTCTACCATGCGTTGCTGGATGAAGGAGGGACAAATTCGAAGCCATTCAAATGCAATAAAACCACAACTTTCAACAACTAATCAGCTACACAGGTTATACTACTCAATATCTCACTTGAAGCATGATACAAATTCAGGAAAAACTTCTTTCATGGATATGCATCACATTATTCATATAGACGAGAAATGGTTTTATATAACTAGAGTTGCGGAGAAGTACTATCTACTCCCGGATGAGGAAGAGCCTCACCGGACTGTTCAGAACAAAAAGTACATACAGAAGATAATGTTCCTTTGTGCCGTATGTCGACCTGTCATCAACAATGAGGGGGAGGTCTTGTTCGATGGGAAAATTGGGATTTGGCCATTCACCCATGAAGAGCCAGCAAAGAAGACAAGCAAGAACAGACCAGCGGGTACTCTAGAAACCAAACCAATTCCATCAATCGACCGGGATGTTACTAAAGCATTCATGTTGACAAAGTTGGTCCCAGCAATCAAAAGGAAATGGCCTTTACTAGCTAGCACAAATATAACAATTCGACAAGACAATGCAAGACCTCATATATGTGATGACGATGCTGAATTTAGAATGACTGCAAGTTCGGACGGCTTCAACACTAAATTGGGTTTTCAGCCGCCGAGAAGCCCGGATCTGAATGTTTTGGATTTGGGGTTCTTCAACTCAACACAAAGTTTGCAGCACAAGACAAAATCACAGACTTTGGATCAACTCATTTCAGCAACAGAAGCTGCTTTTGAAGAATTACAACCAGAGAAACTCAACAAAGTGTTTCTGACACTCCAATGTGTCATGGTGGAGATAATCAAATGCAAGGGGTCTAACGGTTACAAACTACCACATATGAAGAAAGATGCACTCAAATTACAAGGTATGCTACCAACTGACATAGAGGTTGACACGGATGTAGTTAGGGAGGTTTTACAATGCTTGATGTCGGCCGACAAAGCTACAGGTCTAGAGTACATTATTCAGCAACTTCTGTGAAACCAAAGATGTTTCATGTGCCATGTGGTTTTACTTAGTGGTTGGATAGGGTTGCCTAAGATGCAAACACAATGCTAGGTTTTGATGTTGTGTTTGCAATCCAACCATAGTTGTAACTAGTTAAATTCGCATGCGTAGATTATAAAATATGTGAATTTGTATTTTGTTTCGAAGACAAAGTGGAGCACCTAAACACAGCAAGATTTCACACAACTGTTACAGCAAGATTTCACACAACTCTTACAGCAAGATTTCACACAACTCTTACAGCAAGATTTCACACAACTCTTACAGCAAGATTTCACACAACTCTTACAGCAAGATTTCACACAACTCCGACAGTCAGATTTCACAACTTCTAAAATGCTAAAGGGACACAAATTATCCCTTCAAAACCCAATCAGGAGAACTAGCACACAGTACAGTAAGATTTCACACAGTAATGTTCCTACATTTCAGTTTTCAACAACGTACCTACAAAGGGAACCAATCCTTCGACATCTCCATTAATTCTTTGGGAGGCAATTTTCCATACTCGTCACTCCGGAATTGGGCCAATAACAGTTTGTGAACCCAAGGATGTACCTGACATGGTACCAAAACCAAAAATTTGACAGAGTTACTCACTACGTATTACCCAGTGAATGATTATAGCGATAGTCACTAATTCAAGAAGGATTATTTGTCATTTACCAGTACCAGAAATTCCTCAAACGTACAAATAATGGTGAAAGCAGTTACCTTCGATAAGTCGATGGGCACTCCATTTAGATCGTACACGTACTTCTCAGGTTTGGATGTTTTCGGCTCTGTGTCTGCCGTATTTTCTGTAGTGGCAAAGGTAGCGTCGTCCACCAGCGAGTCGGAGTCAATCGCTTTGTCGGATTCGTATGTGTCAGCAACGCCGGGCCATCCCTCAGCATCAATGAAATCACGGCGAGTCAACCTAACCCGCATTTTCGCGAACGAGCTCAACCTCTCGAAGCAAGCGACTGTTGACCAGCTTGTCGATGCCGTGGATAACTGTGCCACCGCCGCAGAGCATTCCGATATTTCAAATGTCATCGCCCGGAGATGAACACGACCTTCATCGACAGGAGAATCAGACGGACCAAACTTTGTCGGCAGGTTACTGTCGTCGGCAGGAGACCGTAATCGGCAGGAGACCTCCATCGGTAGGATACCGTCGTCGGCCTGGGACCTTCATCGGCAGGAGACCGTCGCCGGATGTAGACCTTCGTCGGCAGGGGACCTTCGTCGGCAGGAGACCGTCGCTGGATGTAGACCTTCGTCGGCAGGGTACCTTCGTCGGCAGGAGAGCGTCGTCGGAAGGGGACCTTCGTCGGCAGTGGACCTTCCTCGGCAGCGGACCTTCGTCGGCAGGAGACCGTCGTCGGCAGGAGAACTTCGTCGGCAGGGAAGCTTCGTCGGTAGGAGACCTTCGTCGGGCCATTCCGTCTCCGCGACGACGGTGTCGTCGAGCTGGGACTCAAATTCGATCTGGGCTTCAGATTCGCCGGGAAGAGGATGGCTATATTCGGATCCGGAGGATATTAGCCTGATCATTCGTTGCTACTGGGATGAAGGGGAACTCAAATTTGTGAAATGGGTATACGATGCCACGGTTCAAGGTTTCATCTGGCAAGATGTGAAGACAGTGGCCAAAAGGAGGATTTTTGTCAATAGACAAACTTGAACTAGGGTTCCAACTCTTCCTTCCTTTTATATGGTGGCTTGCAGAAAGTGTGAAGTGTTCAAATTTGGGCCAAGAATTGGGCTCCGTCTTTGGATTAAAATCTCATGTTCCGAAAATGTGGAGGGAAAGGTTAGGCATATTGTTGGGTTAGTTCATTAGATAATTGGGTCCAGGTGGTAAATGAGATGTTAATTGCGGTAAATTCTGAAATGCCAAGAGGGTAAGATAGTCAAAATAAAAAATTGTCCTTTCCTTTTTAGGCCATTTCTGCAGGGGTGCCAAGCAAAAAAAAACACCACCTTTGGCAAGTGTGCCATTGAAAAAAAAACGGAGGGAGTATTATATACATTTAAAATAACATATTGAACAAGAACACCACCAAAGTATAACCATGCTAATTTATATACTCCCTCTGTCTGTGCCTATTTTATCTAGCAATCATAAGCACACGGTTTTAAAAGTATATTTGACCGTTAATATATTTACCTATGCATGATAATGATAAATAAAATGTTAAAATTTAGAAATTACTTGTTATGATAAATTCAACACCACCACATAATATTATTATTTATATACATATTTAAATGTGATCAAAATTTAATAAAGAATAATGTCCAAAAAATAATATGTTAGTTTGAGATGGGACGGAAGAAGTACCATAATTACGTGGATCGAGTTAACATTTCATTAGTATTGGGTAATTAAGTAAGTATGTCAATTCACGATTATAATGAGTTGAATGTTGATAAAAATAACTCAATTCGATCCAACTGGCCATTTGATACTTTTACACTTTGAAATATAGATATATTAATGTGTTGAGCTAATAATGAGTGCTGCAATTTCATTATTTTTTGTTGATAATGCAATTAGAAAATTAAAATTAATTAATAAAATATAAAGGCAAAGCCTTGAGAAACATCGTCTCTCCACATGCTTATGGAAAGATGAGATTTAATTGAAATAATAAAAGGTAAAAAATATTAGTTTTAATATTAAAAATATATTATGCAACATGAAATAGTTATAAACTTTATGACCCGATTTGACAGAATGATTTACCGTAATAAATTGTATTATTGATATCTGAATATATAGAGAGTACAATAGAGGTATAATAAGGAAAGAACTCTAATCAGAATAAATCATAATCTAATCAGGAGTCTGATTTAGTCTAACACCCCCCCCCCTCCTCAAGCGAAGCGTCGGATGCTCGCCGACGCACAGCTTGGACCTGAAGAACTCGAACAACGGACGAGAGAGCCCCTTGGTGAAAATGTCTGCAATCTGAAGAGAAGTCGGAACATGAGCAACGCGCAGCTTTCCGGATGTCACCAACTCATGAAAAAAATGGTGGTCAATGTCGATGTGCTTCGCCCGCTTGTACGCCACTGCATTCTGAGCCAAGAAGATAGCACTACTATTGTCACATAACAACAATGGAGAACCAGATAGTGGAACCCGAAGATCACGAAGCAAATGAGTTAGCCAAACCACTTCTGAGGCAGTGTTGGCGAGAATACGGTATTCAGACTCAGTGCTAGAGCGAGAAACAGTGGGTTGTTTCTTGGCACTCCAAGAAACCAGATTCCCACCAAGAAAAACCGCATAACCATAAGTGGACCGACGAGTCTCCAGACAGCGAGCCCAATCAGCATCAGAATATCCTAACACATCAGGAGTACTAGCAGAACAAAACCGGAGACCAAAATGAAGAGTGCCACGAACATACCGCAAAATCCGAGTCACAGCAGCAAAATGGTCATCTCTAGGATCCTGAAGATACTGACTCACCGTGTTGACCGAGAATGCCAAATTCGGCCGAGAGATGGTGAGATACTGGAGAGCACCAACAAGAGAACGATAAAGTGTAGATCCCGAAATGGAGGACTGGTAGAGCTGTGAAGCTGAGAACCAGCAACAAATGGAGTAGAAACAGGTGCCGCGTCAGACATACCCGGCCCGATTCAAAATATCCCGAGCATACTTTGCTTGGCCAAGCAGTAATCCTGAGGAGATAGGCGAACCTTCAAGACCAAGAAAGTAATGAAGAGCACCGAGATCCTTGATCGCAAACTCTCCGTCTGTCCGATCAATGAACTGGCGAAGAAGAGTCGAGTCATTGCCTGTAAGAATGATATCACATACACAAGTAGGTACAGTAACGACGACCCTTTCGAAAGGACAAACAAAGAAGTATCAGCTGAGCTGCACCGAAAACCAAGCTATGTCACATAACTGCTGAAACGCTAGAACCAATCCCGGGGAGCCTGCTTAAGACCATAAATGGCCTTTCGCAAACGACAAACATAGTCTGGATGGACAGAATCCTGATAACCAACGGGCTACTTCATGTAGACTGGAACATCAAGAACACCATTAAGGAAAGCATTCTTGACATCCAACTGATGAAGTGGCCAGGAACGCATGGTGGCTACGGCGAGAGCCATCCTAACAGTGGAGGCTTTGACCACAGGACTGAAAGTGTGATCAAAATCAAAACTCGGAATCTGCGAGAAACCCTGCGCCACAAGTCTAGCTTTGTGACGCTCAAGAGTGCCATCTGGTAGATACTTGAGCCTATAGACCCATTTGGAGCCAACAATGTTGATATTCGAAGGTCGAGGCACCAAATCCCAAGTGTGCTGACCACGAAGAGCGGCCATCTCATCATCCATGACTGAAACCCAGGCTGGATCCTGAAGGGCAGAGCGATAATCAGTGGGCTCTGTCTGAGAGAGGAGTGCAGCAGTGAGACCATGAGCAATAATATCCGAACAATCCTAGCGCTGAATGGCACCAGTGGAAGACCGAGTGGCCATCCGATGAGTGCGAAGCGAGGGCGGCGAAGATGGAGGAGTCGAACCAGCTGATGACACCGAGGAAGACCGAGATGCACTAACCGGAGAATGGCCATCGGAAGTCGCCGGAGAAATAATAGCCGATAAAGGCTGAGACGTGGTGGCCGGTGGCTAAGACGGTGGCTAAGACGGTGGCTGAGGAGTGATGGCCAGCGGCTGAGGTATGGTGGCCGTTGGCAGAGGAGCTGGGTCTAGGTCAACCGTCCAGATGGAAGATGGTGGTGAAGGAGGGGCAGCTGGAACAGGCACAGGTGTGGTGGCCCCAATCGATAAAGTAACAGTTCCATCAAAAAATGATGAAATCTCCAGATCTGAAATCGAACGACTGTCCGTGGAAGATGAGACATAAAGGAAGAAAGTCTCATCAAAACGAACGTGGCAAGAGATATATATGCGCCCAGAAGTCTGGTCGAGACACTGGAAGCCCTTGTGACGAGGGCTATATAGCCAATAAAAACACAGGGAATGGATCAGGGTGCAAACTTATCAGTAGCAGTGGCACGCAGACATGGAAATGCACGGCAACCAAACGGGTGAAAGAGGGTATAGTCAGGCACATGACCAAAAACAACCTCAAAAGATGATTTTCCACTCAGAACTGAACTAGGCAGACGGTTAATAATGTAAACCGCAGATGAGAAAGCTTCCACCCAATAACAGTGCGGCACAGAAGAGTGAAAAAGCATGGCAAGACCAGTCTCTGTGATGTGACGATGCTTCCGCTCCGCCCGGCCATTCTGAGCAGGTGTATAGGGCAAGGACATCTGATGATGAATGCCACATGATATGAGATGAGCCTGAAGTCGGTGATTAGTAAACTCGGTGCCACCATCGGTCTGAAAATTTTTAACCCTAGCAGAATACTGATTTTCAACGAATTTCTGAAACTGGATAAAAGTGTCATAGAAATCCGACTTATGCCGCATCGGAAGAAACCATGTCAGTTGTGAAAAATCATCAATGAAAACGGCATAATAAGAGAAACCACCGACAGATAAAACAGGAGTTGGTCCCCACAAATCACAATGTACTTTATCCAATAAACCAGTAGCGCATTTGTCACTAGTGGAAAAGGGCAAACGGCTACTCTTGGCCATCTGACAAGGAGAGCAACTGACAGGTGCAGGCATAGCAGAAGTGACAGAAATAAGGCCCCGTCGATTCAATAACTGAACAGTATCATGAGACACATGACCGAGGCGGGAGTGCCACTGCTCAAAAGAAGCATGAAGCTTTGTAGAGCGTAGTTCGCCTAAAAAGCTGGAATCACCAGTCTCAAGAAAGTAAAGACCTGAACTATGACGGCATTTACCAATTATTGTCCCTGTATGCTTATGCTCAATGGAAAATGCATCGGCATCAAATATAATACAGACAGGTAAATCACGAGTAAGCTTACTGATGGATAATAAGCTTCTAGTAATCTTAGGAACTACCAGAACATCATTAACAGAGAAACCAGAGAAATGACATTGGCTGATGTGAGAAATAGATAATGATTCACCATTTCTAACAAGAATAGAATCAGAACCACGATAAGATTGTACCTTATCAAGATGACTGGTGTGAGCAGTGATGTGAGATGTAGCACCAGAATCAACAATCCATTGATTTGATGAACCATTCACACTGGCCTGAAACAAAGCTTTGTCCGCAATCCAATTAGCGGAACCACCTGCCCGAGAAAAAGGCGCCAAATAAACCATAGCAAGAAGATGGCCAGAAAATATGCGCAAAATGACCGGGCGCATGCAAAAAATGCCAGAAAATGCTATTAAACCACCAACCGTGTGACTTCACGCGCAGAAAATGCTATTGAACCGCCAGGTGCGTGACTTCACGCGCAGAAGATGATGTTGGCTCGCCAGGCGCGTGACTTCACGCCCGGAAGGGTGTACGCGCGTATGCACATGCGAGCGTGTGGACGCACACGCTTCTGGAAAAAACTGGCGCGTGGATCTGGCTGTTGCTGGTTCGGCCGAGACTTGATGAGCACGCCGGAGACGAAGTCGAGCACGACAGGCACGACGACGAGCACGGCGATGAGCACAACGACAAGCACGGCGAGACGAGAGGAGGCAGAAATTTGATATCCGGAAACGAAGCCACTGCCGCCGGAGATGACTTGAAGGTTTGAACGCCGGTGAAGTTCGCCGCCAGAGGGTTTGAACGCCGACGGCGCCGGATACGAACACGGGGGATGAGGAGTTTGATTCTTCGAAAAGCAAGAGACACCGGCGAAGAGGATGACGAAATAGGCTGTCGGGAGCCGTCCGAAATTGCCAAAAATTGATCGGAAATTCGCCGGAAACAGTTGCTTTTATCGGCCGGAAAAAGAAATAAAAATAAATTTATGAATTGGGATCAGAACTTGCTCTGATACCATGACAGAATGATTTGCCGTGATGAATTGTATTATTGATATCTGAATATATAGAGAGTACAATAGAGGTATAATAAGGAAATAACTCTAATCAAAATAAATCATAATCTAATCAGGAGTCTGATTTAGTCTAACACGATTAATGTTACATAAAATTTTTATCTTAATTTATTCTAATTTGCAGTTTAAACATTGAACTTTTAATTACTTATGGAATATTTTTTTCAAAAGATGAGCTCAAACATGAAACGGTTTAACATTGGCCATATTATTCAATTAATTATATAAAATAAGTTAAATGCTCGTTTTATTTCTACAGTTTTTTTTATATTTTACGCTAAGACTAAGAGACGTTTATCATCCACTTTAGTTGATTAAACCGACTTCAAAAAAATTGAATGTTAAGTTGGACGACTAATTCAATAAATTACCATGAAAATGTAATCAATGGTATACATCTATAGCATATATTAAAAAGTTCATTGTTTTCTCGTGTCATTCACTGAAACTATTTTAAAAGTTTATTACTAACTATCATTTTCATATAATTTAACTACTTATATATAAAAATAAATAAATAAAGCACAAATATAAAATATAAAATGTTGAGTTGGATTGTTATTGTTAAGGAATTAGAATATTACTTGTAATTGTATTTATATTCTATTACCTTTTCCTAACTTGTATAGGTATCATGTACTACTGTATAATGTATCCTGAGTTCATGAATAAACACACATCATTACCCTTATTTTCTACATAATATCAGAGCCTAAAATTCTGAAATCTTAAAATAAAATTCCGCTGCCTTTTTCCCGATCCGGACTACCTTTCAAAAAAAATCACTCTACCGTTGTCGATTCCACCCGCCACCGCATCTGTTGCTGATCCGAGTTACGCCTCCATCTCCGGTAGCGCCTCAGTAGCCTCTGTCTCCGGTGGCACCATCCTCTGTCTCCGCCGACGTCTCCGGCAAATCGATTTTATCTCTGCCGTCGATTTTTGCCCGCCGCCATCCTCATCGCCTATGTCTCCGCATTCGATCTCTGCTAGGCCATCGATACCACCGTTTTCCGTTGCGTTCTAGTCGCGCTCGTTGCAGATCGGTGGTCGTTGCAGATCGGTCGCAAATCGGTGTCTCCGCCGACGTTTCAAGCCAAGAAGAAAGGCGCGCATGAGATTCACGCGCGCGACCATCATAGGCGCGTGAACTCACGCGCGGTTGAACCACACGCGGCCACCCTCCAGTGGCGCGTGTTTCCACGCGCAGTACAGGGAAGTGAGCCACCTCGTTGTTCCTGCAGCTTGCTTGATTGCTTTATCCTTTTGACTGATATTTACTTGGACACTATTTATTTTTTTTTATTGATCAAAATAAATTGTGTTATGGCTATTTTCGCCGGCGTAGTGATGTCACCACATGGGTTTGTGGTGACCGCCTCCTCTGGCTTACCTACACGATCTGATTTCGGTCCTGCTCTGTCTGATGACCAATGGAGTAAGACCATACATTTATTTAATCAGTTTGATTCGTTATCTGACCATGGGTCAGGTAAGCCTACTTTACCTTGGATTCTTGATTCGGGAGCCTCATATCACATGACTGGTGACAAAGGTTCTCTTACTGATATTACTACTGCTACCAATACTGTAAATGTCATACTGCCTGATGGATCTGTGTCGTCTGCTACACAATATAGGTCTATTTGTTTTGGTGATGTCACCCTTACTCATGTGCTCTACATACCTACTTTGCGATGCAATTTATTATCATGCTCTAGATTGTTATCTGCCTTAAAATGTCTAGCTTTGTTTACCGAAAATGATTGCATTTTACAGAAAATCAGTACGGGGATTGTGATTGGCGTGGGTGAACAGAAGGGGGGGGGTTTATTGGCTTTGTCTATTGGATACTCGCACTCATCCTCATATCCTGAAATCTATTCCGACAGTTGCTTCGGTTTCTTCATTTGATTTATGGCATCAGCGTTTTGGTCATCCATCATCTACAGTGTTGTCTTCTATTTCTACTCTTGATTTTAGCACCAATAATACTACTATACCTTGCTCTGTATGTTATAGAGCAAAACAGACTAGACATAGTTTTCCATTGAGTTCTACAAATGCTACTGCATTATTTCAATTAGTACATTGTGATGTTTGGGGACCTTATTGAACTCCATCCTCTAGTGGTGCATTTTATTTTTTGACAATCGTAGATGATTATTCCCGAGCTGTTTGGGTTTATTTGTAAGTAGCTAAATCTGAAGTAGCGTCTAGATTTTTAGAATTTAGTGCCTTAGTCAAGAACCAGTGGGGAAGAACAATTCAACGAGTTTGGGCTGATAACGACACTGAATTTTTGCCTCTCCGGTCTCACTTTACTGCATCTGGGATCATTTTTTAGACATCTATGGTTGATACTCCGCAACATAATGGTCGAGTTGAAAGAAAGCATCGTCATTTACTCAATGTGGCGCGTGCTTTACGTTTTCAAGCCAATCTTCCTATTGAATTTTGGGGAGAATGTGTTCTTACTACTGCCTACCTGATCAACCGAACCCTGACTCCGCTTCTCAACAGTCGTACTCCCTTTGAATTACTCTATGGCCAGGCACCCAATTACTCTTCTCTACGGGTTTCTGGATGCTTGTGTTTTGCTGCTCGTGCTCCCAGATACCGTGACAAGTTTGCACCAAGAAGTCGGCGGTGTTTGTTCCTTGGTTATCTTGCCAGAAAGAAAGGTTATCATCTTCTCGACTTGGAATCTCGAGTGATGTTTAATACCCGGGATGCTGATTTCTTTGAAGACCAGTTCCCGTACTCTGCTTCATCCGATAAACCTGGTGGCACCACCACAACATCGTTGGATTCCTCCTCCTTCTCACCCGAGCCGCAAGGATTTTTCGATCCGCCTTCTGAAGCTGATCAACCACAGCCGGTCAACGTCGACATTCCGACACTGACTGCTATTTTTCCAATCACCGCCGGTCGATGCCGACCAGTCAACGCAGGTCAACGTCGATGGGTCAACGCCGATCATCACCGGTGGGTTAATGCCGGTCAACCCCAGCTGATCAACACTGGTCAACATCGGTCAGCGCCATTGATTCACCGATAACAGTCGCCGACCAACTCCCGGTGGTCATCTCTGACGTCACGACACCGGCATCCATCGGCCATGCTCTGCCGCCCGACATTGGTTCCTCTTTACCGGCTGCCGCCGGTCTACCTACACCGTCCGTCACCGGTACTTCTCTGCCAGTTGCCGTCAATCCACCTTCTACCAGATGGAGTGTTCGATCTCGTCGTCCACCGTCGTATTTGGCAGATTATGATTGTGATGATTATGCTTGTGCTCTTACTACTGAAGACCCCCCCTTTCGATTACGTTCCCTCATGCGTCATCACTTTCCTCAGGTGTTCTCTACCCTCTTACTGATTATGTAAATTGTGATAATTTTCTAGTATGCATTCTAGATTTTTGGGTGTTGTAACTTCTAGTGCATATCCCACTACTTACTCTGAGGCTTCCCGTCATTCTCATTGGCAAGATGCTATGATTGAGGAACTTACTGCACTGGAGCGAAATCAGACATAGACTTTGTCTCATTTGCCTGCGCACAAGAAGGCTATTGGATGCAAATGGGTTTACCGGACGAAGTTTCAGTCAGATGGTACTATTGAACGTCATAAGGTGCGCCTAGTGGTTCTTGGGAATCGCCAGGTTGAAGGAATTGATTACACTAAGACTTTTGCTCCGGTTGTGAAGATGAGTTCTGTTCGCTTGTTTCTGTCAGTTGCAGTCATTCGTGGTTGGGAACTGCATCAGATGGATGTTCATAATGCCTTCCTGCATGGTGCTTTGCATGAGGAAGTGTTCATGCATCCTCCACCTGGCTACGATGTACCGCCTGGTTAGGTCTATCGTCTTCAGAAATCTCTTTATGGTCTTCGACAGGCTCCTAGAAATTGGTTTGCTAAACTGGCTCAGGCTTTACGAGCATTTGGATTTGTTCAGAGTAAGGCCGATTACTCTTTGTTTGTCTTTTCTCGTGGATCAGTTTCTTTACATGTTCTGGTTTACGTGGATGATTTGGTTATTACTGTTAGTTCTTCTTCGCTCATCTCTGAGTTCAAGAAATACTTAGGTTATTGTTTCCATATGAAGGATCTTGGTCTGCTTAAGTATTTTTTGGGCATAGAGATTGCTAGAAGACCGGAGGGGATGTTCCTTTCGCAAAGGAAATATGCTTTGGACATTTTATCAGATACCGGCTTATCTTCCTCTAAGCCGACTGACTTTTCGATAGAGCAACAACATGATTTGGCACGTGTTGAAGGTCCAGCCTACCATGACCCGAGACAGTATCGACGCCTGGTTGGGCGCCTGATCTACCTGACTATTACTCATCCTGAACTGAGTTATTCAGTCCACACTCTTGCGCAATTCATGAAGTCCGCTTGTGTTCCTCACTGGCAAGCTGCTGTTCGTTTGTTGCACTACCTGAAGAGTCATCCTGGTCAAGGTTTATTTCTCTCTTCTCGTAGTACGTTATAGTTGACTGCTTACTGTGATTTTGATTGGGCTGCTTGCCCTATTACCCTGCATTCTCTTTCCGGTTACTTTGTGATGAATGGTGATTCTCCAGTTTCTTGGAAGACCAAGAAGCAACCTACAGTTTCTCGGTCTTCTGCTGAAGCAGAGTATCGTGCTATGGTTGTAACCTGTTGTGAGTTGTTATGGCTTAGGTCTTTACTGAAAGACTTAGGGGTTGCGCATACTACTCCTATGCGTTTGTTTTGTGATAGTCAATATGCTCTTCATATTGCAGCAAATCCAGTGTTCCATGAACGTACGAAGCATATTTAAGTTGATTGCCATTTTGTCCGGGATCTTGTGCAGTCTGGTGCTATAGTTACTCATCATATCCGCACTACAGATCAACCTGCGGATTTATTTACCAAAGCTCTCGGACGTAACCAGTTTCATTCATTACTTGGCAAGTTGGGCATTTCTGATCCCCATGCTCCAACTTGAGGGAGGGTGTTAAGGAATTAGAATATTACTTGTAATTGTATTTATATTCTATTACCTTTTCCTAGCTTGTATAGGTATCATGTACTACTATATAATGTATCCTGAGTTCATGAATAAACACACTTCATTACCCTTTTTTTCTACAGTTATATCAGTAGCTTATCGTTGCTGACACTAATGCAGTGGTGTGTCTTCAAATAAACTAATTTTTACATATGTCTGTTAAAATTTTAAAAAAATACTATAATTTTGAGAAAAAAATTATTTTAATATAGCTACTCGTGTCATTTGACTTACTCCCCCGTTTCACTAATAGTGGTACCATAAGTTTAGGTGCTTGAATTTAGCTGAAGAAAATGAGTGGATGAAAATGAATGTAGAACGTAAAAAAGTATAATGAGTGGATAAAATTGAAGGAATCTTGCCAAAAATAAAATGTGTGTCATTTTTAAAAAAATCCATTAAGACAAGTCTGTCACTAATAGAGAAACGGAAGGAGTACAAACAGAAGATTAATAGGACATATTCATCTAAGATAAGTAATTCACAAACTTTTGTTTTCGACTGAACCACATATCATTTTATAATTGATGTAACTAATTAGTTGATTTGATGTTTGATTTTATATATTGCAATGAGGTTCATACAATTTTAATTTTTTTTAAAGAAATAATTATAATTTGACCATTTAAGTTATTGAGATGAGATTTTTAATTTGTGCAACCATTAGTCGATTTAACAGGATTTTCTCTAAGTAATTTTATAATAATAATATCTATGAAGAAATATCTTAGAATATAAATTACAATTACTCATATATTTGATACTCCCTCCGTCCTAGCCAATTCTGCACAAGTTGATTTTCGTCAATTGACTCAAAAAAAGGTTTGATCATTGATATCTATAATTGTGTGTAAATACAAATTATAAAAAGTTGATATTGTAAAAATTCATGTCATTACGAATCTAACAAGATCAAATATGACAATATTCTAACTTATTTACCGATTCAAATTTGAGATCAAAATTAAGTAATTTTGACTAAATGAATAGTTAAATTGCAGAACTGGATGGGACAGAGGGAGTAGTAAATATTAAGATAGTAATATAATATTCACAAAATCCTTTTTTAGATCGACTAACCGTGAGACATGATCATTTAGTGATTGATGTAACTAATACGATGATTTAATGTTTGTTTCTATCCATTGCAACGAGGTTCCTATAATTCTTAGGAACTTTAAAAATGTATCATGATGTATAAATATTAGAATTTATCCGTAAAAATTATTTAAATGAGATTTTGCATGATTGATTCAACCATTAATCGGTCTAGCATGAAACTTTCTATATAATATTTATCTATAATGAATAATGAGTCGATTAATAAACTGCACCATAGGCCGGTAATTTTCTTTATTGTTAAACTTATACTCTCTCTATCACGCTAAAAATAACATCATTGCTTTTAACTATCTATTTATGTAGATGAAATGGTAAGGAATAAGTGTAAAAAAAGGGATATTTTGGAAAAATAGTGGACCTTATTTGCTCTGATAGAGGGAGTATAAATTTTGGAATACAAAGACTTGCGTGGGACGGTCTCACCATAGTTAATGGTGAGACGGAGGTCTTATGAATAAAAATAATATACGGAGGGACCAATATGTAATATAAAAAATTATTTAGCTTTTCATACGATTCTTTCCTCCTTTCAGAGTCAACCGCACAAATTCATCTCTTTTCTTTGTTTGTCTCATGCTACGGCTGATGCTCTGGCACTGCACCTTCTCTAGCGTTTGCTAGAGGAATCTCGGGGTGACGTCGTCGTTTGATCAGGTCTGGATTTACAGCGTCCAGGCTGACTTTGAGATTCCAGTCACGACGCAGTGCTTGCACTGCGGTGATCCGAGAGGGGTTGGCGGCGGTTAATCGCATCAAATCGATAGTAATTTGGAGAAATCCAAAATTCCTTCCGCATACAAAGGTTCAAAGGTTAGCGATTTTATTTTTTCTCTTTTTCTAGTTTTTATCTTTGATTTTCAGCATCTTCTCACCGCTTAATCTGTTTGCTTTATTGTCCGTAGGTGAATTCAATTTAATGTTGTAAAAATATCTACAATTATGCTGGCAAGTTCTTCCACTACCATTGAAGGTGATTTCTCCCCTTTCTTATAGTATATGTGTTCGTTGATCCTTTTAATGTGTTCGATTCTCTGTTTTTGTGCTTGAATCGGATTTTTCATTGTTTTATTCATTTATTTTACATGATTGTGTGTTGACTGTTCCATATTTAGGGAGTTGAAATTGTATCGTGTTGCTTTTATGATATTGTGCTTACATTTCGTTAATTTGATGTTTTCAATACTTTATTTATGTGTTAATAATTTTATCTTGAGAAGATGAATTTATGAGTTTCTAATAGTTACTTGTGTCTGTGCTGCTAAATTCTTTCACTATTCTTAGATAACTCAAATTTTGCTGGATTATGCAAGAAAAGTGCTTCTCTAGTTTTGTAATTATTATATCTATAGTGTTGAATTTTATATGTCTCTCCGTAGCTTGGTCTTAGTGTATAAATTTGAAGCATTACTTTGGTGATTAAACTCAGTTTCTATATAATGTGATTGTTCATATCTGTATTTATGTGAATTAGATATGAAGCTATGCCAGTGGTAGGTTTTTGCTTGATGTTACATGACATTTTGTGAAATGAAATACAGTATTATACTTCTTATTCAACTAGAATAAGGGTGGGTTATCAGTTATCAAGGCTATGCTTTCTCAAAAAGCACTTGTATTTTGTGGTGATGTTAGGAGCCATGAAAGGGCACTGCCTCTACTATTTAGACACAAAAAATTTACATTATGTGAGTTAAGTATCTGAATGCTTGGACTCAACATTATTCATTTGATGTGATTGTTTTATTAAAACTATAGGTTCCATTGCTCTTTTCTACATGATGGAGATGCAAGGACGACTACCACCATAGATGAAGACGTTCCACGTCTTGATCAAACATTTAAGGGTTTTGTTTGAGATCCTCTAAGTGACATGGCGGGACCTATGATTAGGTCAAGGGCTAAGCTTAGAGATGTTGCTTTAAGTGCTTTGATTGATCGCCTTTATGGTGAAGAATTGAAGAATGAATCATTATCGACATCTTGGATTTATTATTCAAGACTGTCGAAGAACTGAAGAATTATGAAGAACACTATACTCTTTTTCCCACTGGGTTTTTTTAATGAGGTAGTGTGATCACTATAAAATATTTTAAAATTTTTTCATTTTGGGTTTATAGACTGACAGTTCGGCCATGTGGGCTTTGAAGAGCTGAATTTCAAAAATACAGTCCATTAGGGCTTGGTATATTCAGTTTTATTATGATTAGAATTAGATTTGGTAAGATTAGATAAGGTAATATTCTTCAAGGTTACTTCTTGAAGAATTCAACCAGTTTACCTTAGATTACCATTTATTTTAGGTATTTTAGTTAGATATGGTTTTAGCTTCTTGAAGCTGCTATAAGTCAATTCAGTTTCCACTTGTGATAGGGTTTATGGCCGAAATCTACCCTATATATAGATAGGCCTTACGGAAGAATTTACTACCACTTTTATCAATCAAATATACAACCTTTTGATTTCATACTCTTTGCTTGCGAGCTATTACATTGTTGCTTAACCCCAAGGGCTAGTTAAGTATTAATAAACTTTGTAATCTGATCTCGATGGCTAGTTAGAGAGCAAGTCAAGATTAGGCGTACCCCGATAGCTAGACACCTGAATTTCGTGCGAGATAGTGAGGGTTTGCAGATCCCTTCACTAGATCAAAGATATTGATTCCGCAATCATGAGTCTACACAAGAAGATTCATATCAGTTGGTATCAGAGCAAAGCGAAAGATCTACTGAGGAAAAGAAGGGTTTCGAGTTTTGCATTAATTTATTTTTGATTTTTTCTTAAATATATATATATATATATACTCATTCATGTCGTGTTTTAACTGTGTTTGATTGATCTTCTTACCAGGAGGATTGAATCTAGAGTCGAATGACGTCGAAGTGTCCGGGAGTTAGAATACTTTGGTATTACTATCCGCCTTCACCTTTATCAATCGAGTCAGGAGGACGTCGAAGGGTCTTAGTGTTAAAAAGTATTATCCGTCTTCACCTCCCTGCCAGTTTTGTAGTTTTAGGTGCTTGTGATTTTTTTCGTCAACTCTTCTGAAAATTATTGCATGCTCATAATCCTATTTGGTTTCTTTATCGTTCTTTGATTCTGTGATCTTGAATTGTCTTTGATTCTTGATTACACCTTATTCCAAAATAAAATAAAATAGAGACTTGTGTCATTTTCCATATAGATAGTTTCATATTCTTGATCCTTACGATTTTGAATACCTCGAGATTCATTTGAATCAAGAGGAAGTTGTCGCCGTTTTCTTATTCCAAGTTTTGTATAGGCAATTTTTGTTCCAAAAATTTTCAATTTTTTTTTAAAAAAAGGTAGCAGATTTTCGGGTTTCAAAATCGGAATTTAGGATTTGAAATTGGAAATTTGGGGCAGAATTGCAATTTTCAAAAGTTTGGGGCAGATTTGTAATTTTCGAAAACTTTTGTGACCAAACTTTTTTCTTGGGGAATATGATTCTATTTGTGTGTTTTATAGTAAAAAATAAAAAGGAAAAAAATTAATTGTGGCTGAAAAAAAAGAGGGAAAGAAAAAGGAAATCATATATGAAAAAGGAAAAGAAAAGTCAAAATCCTAATCGGAAGAGAAAAAAGAATAAAAGCCAATTGAGAGAGGGGTTTTAATCTGAATTTTTGACTTGGGGGACAAGTAAGTCATTAAAATCCTTTACCACAGGGGATTTGGATTTAAGTTTCTATTCCGATTTATTTTCGGAAAAGTTTCTATTCCGATTTATTTTCGGAAAAGTTTCTTGAATTTTCGAACCTATTTGTCATCTATATAAAACCTTCTTGTTTTGATCATAATTCATTCAATAAAACTCTGATTCATGCCATTCAAATTGTTTTTTGTTCCTTATTCTTTTTAGAATTTGGAATTCTAGATCGTAAAGCCCAACTTTGAGTTTATATATTTTTTAAGTTCGAAATAAGTTCTGCAGTACTCATCTCCACAGTTTGCGGTGAATTGATCAATTGCCCTGACATTAGCCTTCACCTTGTGAGTTGTTAGTGTTATACACTTAGTGAGTGACCTTACTAAACAAAGGGAAAGGGGGACAAATTTTTTAACTGGCCCTTTGATTTTCTTAGCAGTTTAGCAAAGATGGGGGACGAAAATCCATTCGTCCCGCCTTTTGTTAGCAATCCTAACAATTTTCCATTGATGAACACCTCTAATGGCAGGCATGGTATTCATCCATGTGAAGAGGCTCCAGATAGTTGGGAGCGACATTGAATTAATCTAAATGAAGTCAATAATCCTTATTGGTTTGTTATCGCAATAAATGCACTTATAAGTGAGGTGCAAAGGTTGGCGAGAAAATATGACAGCATGGCACCGCCTACACCTACATCAATGGTCAAGAGGGAAGAAACCATGAAATATGTCTGTCAATTCAATGGTTCTGGAAGTTCAGATGACTATTCTGATGATGGTTCGGAAAGGCGATCACACTGAGGGTCTTCTAAAAGGAATCTTCACAGTAAACCTCATTCCTAAAAGAGAGTGAAAAGTAATTCAGGATCTGAGTTAGGTTCTAATGAAGCTTGAGACATCAAGGGTTTAAAATATGACATCCCTCGATTTGATGGTCAACACAATCCAGTGAAGTATATTGATAGGGAGTGACAGATTGAGAATCTGTTTGATCTCAACAATTATCGGGAGAATCAAAAAGTCAAAGTGGCATAGTATTTGTTCACTCACTATGCGGCTGAATGGTGGAAAAATAAAAAGGAGTCGCGATATCTTGCCGGAAAGAAACCTATCTCCATTTGATAGAGATTGAGATTCGAGCTTCGCCAATAACATGGTCCGCCTACTTACTTGATGGAATAGCATTCTTATCTGTCCAACATGAAGCAAGAAAATTGCATAGTTAACGAATACTGGCAAGATCTTGAGTTGACCATGAGAAGGTTAGAATGAAAGAACACAATGCATTCATCAAAAATTGATTCATTGAAGGCTTGTGTGAAAACCTTCAATCACCAGCCAAGCTTCAACATTACATATCTATGAATGATTTACTGGTGAAAGCAAGGTTGGTTTAGAGTACCCTGCCACCAGGAGGCCACAGCTTGGATTTCCCAGTCAACGACCAGGGTTTGACTCTGGAAACCCTAGTTATGGCCACAGTAGGGGCACGCCCATAGGAGGACGAGGATCGGTTCAGACTTATTCAAATATGACTTATAACTCCACTGAGAGGAGGGCGGCACCACCAACCCAACAGGTTTCGAGAATTCCAGGTAAGTCCACTTCTTTTTCATCAAATTCGGGTTCTGTTAACTCTCCTACTTGTTCTCATTGTAAAGAAAGAGGACATGTCCGTAATAACTATCCTCATGCACGAGTGTTAACAATAATTGAGGAAGGAGATGAAGAGGACATGTCTGCAAATACTGTCCTCATGCACGAGTGTCATTCGCGGTGGTGGTGGTGAGTCTTTGTCGGTCTTCAAACGCGGTGGTGGTGGGTCTTTGTCGGCCTTCAACCGCGGTGGTGGTGATGGGTCTTTGTTGGGTTCAATCGTGGTCTTCGTCGGCCTCATCCCCTTCTTTCATTGATACCCCTTTTGGATGAAGCTGTTTCACCATTCATAATCTTCCTGCGAAGCTCTCTTGTTCATTATAAGTTGGTTTGTATTTTTCTTCTTGTTTTTCTTTCTGGGTTTTTCCCAATGAACTTTTACTGCTGTTAAGCCTGTTATCTAGCTGGGATTTTCATGATGCAGATCTTGTTTTTTATTCTGCTAATGTAACGACTGACTTGTATGATTTGGTTTTGCAACTTGACTTTATTCCATCTTGTTTGTTGAGTTAACTCTTCTACCCATGTATTACTCTTCCTCGACTTCTTGATATTGCGTTTATAAATTTGACAGGAACAAACTTGAATATTCTGTTTAATTGTGTGATTTGAGTGGTTTTCATGATATATATACTATTCCCCGAAAAGGGTTTTACTGTGTGGAGCAGCTGCGGAGGTGGCAGAGCGTCGACGGAGGTGGTGGCGGAGCAGCAGTGGCTGTGTTATGGAGAAGAAGAAGAACAACAAGGGCTATTTTTGTCTTTACATTTTTAATTTTAAAACTATGGCTATTTTAGTCTTTTTAGTTATGGTCAATGCCAAAAAATGCCAAATCTATGTCAGAATAGTTCCAAAAGGTTATATCGGCACTTATGATGCAAAAATAGGGTTATAATTGCACTTTCAAACTTTACAGGGTTATATTGGCCCTTATGACCAAAACATAGGGCCATACATGTATTTTACCTTTACATTAATTGCATAATAGGGTTTGCCTAAATTTTAGGCTGCCTTGTGATAACTTAATTAATAAAAAATCATTTTTCGTTTGATTTTAATTTTGAAAATTAAATTACAAAAACTTTGGTCATATTTGATTTTAATTCCTAAAATTAAAATTTTTCCAATCAAAATCAGTTTTTTTTCAAGATAATAAAGGAAAACTGGCCCATTGAATGTAACCCATTTCAGAAAAATTATACTAAAACAAATTGGCCCACTAAGCCCTGCCCAATTCAATTTTTTTATTTTTTTATAAAAAATATCAGACAGGTCCAATCTAGTCCAATAGGAACTAATCGGTCCGGTCAGACCAGACCAGACGTGGTCTGACCAGCCAGCCAAGCACTATTGGGCTTTAGTCTTTAAGTGGCCCAGCCACATTATTTCTTGCAACCAAATTAGGCTGGATGTTGAGCCTGAACCAGACCTAACTTGGCCCAACCAAATAAAAACCCTATTGCATCTTAACCATTCCTTTTGCAATTTGGAAAACAGTAACTGGCTAGAGTAACCTCCGGTCGTAGGTGAATAGTGTCTCCAACCATGAATAGTAATTCTGGCAATGAACAATATTTTTTAAAATAAAATATATTTTGAGTGGGTTAAAATCAAATTAAACTATCCAATATTTGATTTTATTAAAACATGAACACAAATCTTAACACCATATATGTAAATCTCATTCACATATTATCTAGATCAAACTAATACAGGAAAGAGGCTCTGATACCACGGTTGGGAATTGATTAAATCTAATTTAGCAGAAAATCAATTATCTAATCTCGAATCTCATGCATGTAATTAATTCGAAACTATCTAAAAGTTTAGATTACCTTGGAATATTACCGTCAGATTCTATCAACCACGGAGGCGAGAATCCCATATGTGATTCCTCTATACGTATCCACACAGCACGATCGGATCGCCTACACCGTTGTTAACTTAGAACAGATCAACAAGCAAAGACAATTGCGTCTTCCTCCTTTAATTTTACGGCAAGGTTGGTTTTATGAGAAGAGTAGGAGTATTTGATTTTTGCAATCTGCAATGGCAAGGGTTCTGATGTTGTCTTTGTTTGAACATTTATGTAAAAATATATATTTATACAGAATAGTCATCAATCCAAGAAACCCCAATTCAAGTCAATCTGGGTCTAGCCCAATTAGACTACATGAGTTCTAAACTCAATTCTAATATAATTACTATCTGGGCTGCTAGCTCAATAGTCATTTCTTTTATCCAATTCCATGCCTTGTGTGTGGCCCTATAGGTTCAGTCATAATAAGATGCAAGCCCAATATAGTTTGCTAACTGATCGAAAGCAATTTTCAGTTAAACATTCCGATCAATTAAAATAATTGAATCAATTATCTCCATAATTAATTCTATAAATATATATAAAAAAATACACATTGACCGAACGGCACTATTTCAACACAAGAAACATAATGTCATGAATATAAACAATCAAAGTTAGAATAGTAGAACCAATAAATTTAAGAAACAAGCGTGAGTCAT
This sequence comes from Rubia yunnanensis, assembly GCA_037428765.1. Lineage (NCBI taxonomy): Eukaryota > Viridiplantae > Streptophyta > Magnoliopsida > Gentianales > Rubiaceae > Rubia > Rubia yunnanensis. The sequence continues at coordinate 62,629,574 of CM075071.1, read as the reverse complement.
TGTAGCACTATGATAAGGCAAGGTGACTGAGATGCTTTGTGAAATCATTGTTCGAATATCTAGGACGTTGCTTTAATCTATAAAGAAGCTTGTGTAATTTGCAAACTATTCTTTTCTGAAATCTGTGATAACTAAGAGGCAACATATATAATTCTTCATCAATAAAACTATGTAAATAAACATTGTTAACATCATTGTTAACATCTACGTGGCGTAAAAATTAAGGGCCGTTTGGTTCAACATGGAAAAGAGAAAGATTTTGTTGGGTATTTAGGTCTCGTCCTATGTGGAAAAGTCAATATTTTGTGTGTTTTTGCCCACTTTATTGTTCCTATGGGTGGTGAAAGGTTGAAAGAAAAAGAGAGAAAAGGGAGAGAACTAGGGTTCTGCATTTTTCTCGTTTTTGGTGTCCATCATTCAAATTTTAGGTTGGATCGAAGGCCATCCGGTATCCAATTGAGCTAAAATTTTGGCAGAAGCTTCGGGATATATTGGGCTTCATTTTGAATGGTTGGATTCTTTATTGGTCCTCTGGTTTAGGAGAAATGGTGGCCTGACTATGCTCTACAGATTTGGTGATATTCTTCACTTTTATCTTTTGCTTGTGTTGCTAGTTATGATTATCTATGGTTGAATATGTTGTGTAGCCATTTGAGACTTGGATAGGGTTTGTGTAACCATCCTTTGATCATAATAAAAGTAATTGGGGTGGTCTCTTAATCGTCCCGTGGTTTTTACTCTTCACATTGTTTCCACGTAAAAATATGTGTGCCTTGTCTTGATTGTTTAGGTTGTTGTTTTGCTCATCTTATTGTGATTACACTAGTGGAAAAGGTTTCGATAACTGCCTTCTATTGGATCCAAAAATAGGTGGAGTCCCAAAAAAAGGACGTGTCTTTTGAAGTGGCAAAAGAAACAGCTATGACAACATCGGACAATCAGACAAGCAAGAAAAATGACACAAATATGTTTAAACATAGATAAATGTAATCAGAGTCGGAGCACCTCACAGAAATATTTGTAAACATACATAAATGTAATCAGAGAAACAATACAAAATCACACAAATCTCTGTAAATTTATGTAATCGTAGAAACAGGGCTTCTCAACGTTGGAGCACCTATCAGCGGCGACGTCTTTCTCGATCGGCGGTGAAGGCCTTCTCAGTGCTGGAGCCCTTCACCAGCGACGACCTTCTCAATGGTGGATTCCCTCGATCGGCGGCAGAGCTTGTTCAGGTGACACGGTGGAAACCTTCTCAAGGTGGCAACACATCGGAGGCCAGGGGCATAAATGGTGGTGCGAGCGCGGTGAGGCGATGGTGGAGGGCGTCGTGAGGGTGATGGTGGGGGGCGATAGTGGGTGATGGTGTGGAGGATGGCGTGAGTTGGAGAGGAAAACCTAGTATGGAAACGTAAGGGGGAGATGCTGGAGAGGAAAACCTTACTGGAAAATAAACTAATTAAGTATCGAAACCAAAATCTGATTTGTATTTCACTGCTGGGTCAAAATACCCAACCGAGAGTGGTTCCAAAATCAGGACGAGTTTCAGATCCTATTTAAAGGCGGTTCTATAATAGGAACCACCTTTAATCGGATCTGAAATTAGTTTCAATTTTGGAACTTCGTTTGGATCTCAATCAAAGGCAGTTTTATAATAGAACCGCCTTTAATTGATATACTTAAATGCAGTTCCTCAAGAACTGTCTTTGATCAATTAGGAACCCCCTTTAATTGGATTTAAAACTAGTTCCAAATTTGGAACCTCATTCAGATCTCAATTAAAGGCGGTTCCTCAAAAAATTGATGGAACCACCTTCTAATGGCGCCTTTAATCGAGGTGTTTCTTCTAGTGTTACTCTACTGGTGTGTTGATTACTGCTGGAGAACTGTGATTTAGAGAGTCAACCTTATACTTGGAATTTCCGCATTTGTGTTTGTTGTTGAACAACACTAGTAGGGAGTGCTTTTCTTCTGACAAGTTTTAGGAAAGGGAAAGGAAAAGAAATGAAAGGAATAACCTTGATTTTTAAAATCTGTTTGGTTCAATTATGGAAAGAGAATCAAATTGTCCCTCATTCTTTTCGTTACTGTTTGGTTCACACTAGGGAAACAAATATTAATTTCTAATAAAATAGTTAAAATTTAAAAATCAAACATTGGTTATTCAATAAGAAGAACCATACTAAAGCTATATATCACCACCGCCATCAAAAGCATCAGAAGCAAGTGAAGACTTCACATATTGTCTTTTCAACTGAGTATGACAGATGTAAGATATTCAATTTATTTGGTTGAACTTTATAATAAAATAATATTTACTCTCTCCATTTTTCTATTTTTGGCACCATAGGTTTAGATGATTAGATTTAGGTGAAGAAAATGAGTGGATGAAATTGAATGTAGAAAGAAAAAAGGTAGAATGAGTGGATGAAATTGAAGAAATATTGTCAAAAATGGAAAGGGTGCCAAATAAAGAAAACAACCATTTTATAGTAAGTGTGTCATAAATAACAAAACAACGAGAGTATATTAAAAAGTAATTATTTTTTATAATAATAAAATAATAAATTAAATTATTTATATATGGAAATAATACATTCATTATTAAAATATTGTAACTATCAATTATAGTATAAATTATGAAATAATATTAATATTAATTTTATTAATATTCAATCCATATACAGGAAAACTAAAATTATGATATTATTTTTTTATATACGATATTAAGATTTTGGCTTAAAATATAACATTACTATTTAATTTATTATTATTTATATTATGCAATTATAAAATAATAGTATTTATGTTAAAATAAAATATTTATTTCAAAAAATAGAACTATTATTCACAGTATTAAATTTAAAAAATAAGTATATTTATTTTACTTTAAAAAGAGTTGATATGACAATTATAATTTTATTTAAATTCGACCCATACAAAATTTTAAAAATTAAATTATAATATTTTCATTGAAATAACCATCATAATATTGTAATTTTTATTTTGATGATAAATATAAATTATATTTTCTCTTGGATATGAGAACATAGTTCACTGTCACTTGAAAATAAAAGATAACGTGAAGGTTTATGAAGAATGAAATTGGGGAATCCTAGTCCCAGAGTACGACTAGGGAATCATGTTACATCCAATTGGAAGAATCGTAAAACTAAACAGGGAAAGGGAATGATAAAAATACCAAACCAAATACTAACAAAGTGAATCAAGATCTCTTAATCCCTTTTCCTTTCCTGATTCACCCCAACCAAATGCCACCTAATTATAAGTGGGTCTCTTGACAGGCAATCTGTCTCTAAGCTTATGGACATGCCACTTATTTTGTACCTTATACACTACAATTGTTAAATTATATACAAAATTTAGAATTTTTAAAAATATTTTTTTATATCGTATATTTTTATATTTTCACTTTCAAATACATATTATTACTTTTTTAAAATAATAAAATACAATATTTAAATTTTATTAAAAAATTACAACATTTAAGGTAATAGCTCATGTGGACTGTCCATAAACTTATGGAAATGCCGTCTTTCCTAAGACTTTCCCCCTAATTGTAATCATATACTAGAGTAAGAAATAGTCTACCGAGTTCATCTCTTGAAAGACAGTATTTCCATAAGTCATGGAAACACTAAGGTTTAAACGGATAATTAGAATTAATGAAGATAAAAATTTTGGATTACATTAATCAAATCATAAACCTTATAAATACTACACGCTTCATAATACATTTTTCATATTGCAACTAAAACATTTTACCTTTTAATTATTTTAATGAAACCCTGTCTGTCTATAAGTATATGGAAAAACAGTCTTTTTCAACACTTTGCCTGGTCACCCTATCATTATATACTGGTCATAGAAATAAACTCTTATATAAATATTCATCCTCTACTTGACTACTTTAGAGATTTAATACATTTTTATTAAATTTTATTCAAAAATTAAATGTCAGAACGATTTAACATACGAGTATATGAATAAAAAAATTATACTCCCTCTATCTCAAATTAAATTGGACAGAATATTTTCACGGTCTCCAACACACAAATTTGACTGTAAATATATGTAACTATATATAATAACGACACTTAAAAAGTTAATATTTAGAAACTACATATTATGATGAATATAATAGTACATACAATAATTGTTGGAAAATGATGGTTGAAAGGTTGAAATTCGTCAACTTTTGGGCATCGTTGTGAGTGGGATCCGAACATATTTTGGGTTGGTGGATGTCACTTTTGGGTTCTTCTCCGCGAGTACTATAAAATTGACTATTTAAACTCTCAAAACGGATCAAGAATGAATGAGAAGTGGATGTTTGAAATGTCACTATTGAAAGAGAAAAATAAGGCGGAAATTGGCCAGATTAATTTTCTCTGGACTGTCCAAAAATGTGTATGGACCGCGTGGAAGCCTCTGGAAGGCCCAACCGCATAGTATATATGAAATTTCTTGTGTGTAATTCTTAAGAGATAAGAACAAAATACTTCCATATTTTGTGAGATATCTTGTCTTAAATAAATATGCAGTTTACCATGTTTAATACGATGAAGAATATTTGGGCAAAAATTTTTCTCCTTTTCCAGCATATTTGATTCGAGTACTCATGGAATGTCTCAGATTTGATGAGTTGGTGGTTGGAGAATATTCTTCGTTAATTACAGAAAATTATAATATCATGTTTCCATGATTAGGGTCTCTTAGAGCAGTATAAATAAAGCCTCTAAGTCAGTCAGAAAAAAAACACACCATTTCTCAAGTCCCTCCATATTCTAAACTTGAGTCTTCTTTCTGTCTTTCTCAAAGTTTTCATCTGTTGCTCTGTCGAGGTGATAGTCCTTCGGGCCTTGCATGAATCTGAGGTAACTCTTGTGTGTTAATTGTTACCTTCGATGGTTTTACCCTAGGGAACGATGTCCACGACGAGACTCATTCGTTTCAAAGGCAGCGAGTTTACTCGTGACTCCATCAATTTGTTATTGATTGAAACGTGATTTATTTCTCCCATGTATTGCTTTAATTATTCGTAATTTTAGCTTTCTGATTGTATGCCTGAATAATTAATAAAAGTATATTATTCTTGCATATGTAAATGCTCGTTCAATTTTCATTATTTAATTTTCGCATGATAAAATCAATATATGTCCAACAGTCTTGAAACAAATGAAATTTGTTGAATTATATTGATTCGAAAATTGCAAACTGAATGCTTGAATTTGCAAACGAAATTATGCCTACCATATTAACCAATGTCTGCATGCCTTATTTCTGAGAAAATATTGCATGCTTGATCCGGTTTTGGATGGGAAAGTTTACATTCCAAATGTGCAAGAATTAATTTGATTTGTTCAAAAAAACACATTATGAATATTGTATGTTGTAAATATTTGATCATATATATGTTAATATGAAGTTCACGAAATGTGCATGCTCAATATACCACGATTGTAATTAAGAGAATTTGCATGCGGTATGCTTCATCACTGCATGTTCGAAATGGCATACTTTCATTTATCGATGTGTGAAAGTTTATTTCGAATTCTTATTTTGTTGAAATTTTTCGGACTGCATAATCTTGTCGGGCAATTTATTGTATATACTCGTTTGAAATATTTATATGCAATACGAGATGTGTACATGTATTTAACGGTAACAATTTTTTGTATGTACACATTGGTGAATCCGAGTATACACGGTTGTATCTGTTGAGAGAGAAACTTGGTGGCACGGAGGTGCGGCAAGATTTTGCTTGGTGACATGACAGAGTCAAGAATTGTAACCACAGTTTTGCAAACTATGGTACGTATACACGTTAATTAAAGTGAATCATGTCATATGCTATATATACATATATTGCTTGGATTATATTTGATAATCATTTGCGTGAATCTGGATGTGAACATGATTTTGTTACAAAGAGAGTTATGTGAATAATATTTGCACATATATGTCCAGTACACTAAGGCTATCGAATTGGTTAGTAAATGGATTTGGTTATATTAATCCCTTAATTATGTGGAAAAATGAGTTGAACATGTATGTTAAATTACATGGCATAATTATGGAAATATGCTAATTCCGTGATATTCATGCTTATGAGATTAAATGTTGATATGATAAGAAATCATATTTGATTCTTTACATGAAAGATTGGATTCAATTTAGAAAAAAATGCCATGAGTTTAGAATATGGGATCATACATTATTATTCAATTACATGAAAGTAGTACATATATTTGGAAATTATGAGACATGTTTAATTTCCTAAGCCCTTGAAATGTTAGAGTATTTGCTTAAATACTTGATCAAATGTAGAAATATCTATTTTGCATGGTATAATAATTTGGTTGTGTGGGCTGCTCATGTTGGTTAAAGATTTTAAACCATATATGTGTGAGAATGTGCTGCTAGTGATTCATGACTTTTATATGCTTGGTCTGAGAATCGCATGCGAAAAATGGTAAACTTCATTTGCACTCAAACATGACATCTCTGGGCAAGAGTGTAATATATTCGTGCATGAATGAATGATGTGACATTGGGTTATTTGATCCATGATGTATTCTCGTTCGTTTTGGGACTTGATTTAGCTACATAAACGAAAATTTTATATCTATGATGTATCTAAAATTGTGTTTTGCTTTCATATGCTATGATTATATTAATTGTTTGGGAAAGTGCCCTATTGATGCAATGAAAGGTTTGATAAGGCTTGTCCCGATAATTGACTATCTTGATTGATCGTTTACGAGCATATGGCTACGAGTAATAATTGTTAGACTGCACAGATAGAGCACGTGGGCTCGAAGTTTGACATATTTTGGTTATTTTGTATGACCTGATAAATGTGAACGTGAAGACATTAGTTTACGACTATGTCTAGCGTATTGGTTCTAGTGAACCATGGTATAAACCCTAAAGCATGAGCTATCATGACTATGCTAAAAACTCTGATTACTTGTAATCAAAGAATTGAGGGGAAAATCTCAAGAATTTGGTTGAGAAAACTAAGAATCCTGAGAATGGGAATCCCGAGACTTTTGGTCAAATCTCTTGATTTATGGTTGAAAAATCTAAGAATCATGAGATATGGAATCCCAAGACATTTGGTCAATTCTCTAGATTTTTGGTTGGAAAGCCTTAGAATTATGAGATGAGGAATCCTGAGACATTTAGTCTAAAAATCCCAAGACACGAGGTTTTGAGAAACTTAACACGTGTGGGGATGTTTAATAAAACCAGCCCAATGTGGGGGGTAGACGAAAACCTAAAAATTCAACGACCATATGAAATTTGATAGGCCTTGAGATGAAAAGTTGTCAAGAGAGACGTGAATCAAGTTGATCAAATCGGGAGGAATTTAACTCGTACCAAAAGGGTAAACCTAAAATCGAGTCGAGCAGTGCACTCGAACTTGAGTTGAGCAATGGACTTGAATGTGTTTCGAGCATAAAGGCACTCAAGTTTGATTTGAGTAGTCTACAAGTAAAGTGCAGTTGTACTGAAACTTGGCTTTAAAATGGGCATGAAATTGTGTGGAGTTGGTTAACTCACATTGCGCCCTAGTGAGAGTTAATCAAATCCTCGATTGATTGATACTACATTGGTTGTGGTATTGGTCATGCGAGGAAGAACGATTAATTGAGATCGTGAATTTTAGTTATCTCTAATCCCAGGGGAGTTGAAGGAATAAGAGATACTTCTGTGATAAAAAATCAATACATAAAGGTGTTTTAATTGTTAAATGATCTAGCCCTAAAAGAAATTTTATGGGTAAGAACCTAGTGTTTGATTCGTTATTGAACACACGAGACTTTTAGTAAGTGGGGTTTGTAAATTAACGAACCACTTACGTGATGCATAGAAGCCATATGTGGTTATATGTGACCATGATGTGAAGACACATAATCCTTTGGTGAATGTGATTCACAATGTTGAAACATTCGCAAGATCATATGGTGGTTGAACGAAATCGCTAGAAATGATCAAAGTGATATGAAAGGGCCTTTACATTGGCTGGCGATCTTTTAAATAAGATGACCCAAGGAGGAAAATAAAACTCCTCACAGAGCCATCCTACAAGTTCTTTTGAATGTGGCGTCAGCGTATTGTGAAGGTAGTAAAAGTAATACTTAAACAGTATATTTACTAGATATGCACAATGTTGAAATGCTATCAATTTCTTCAAATTCACAAGAAATAATATATGGAAACTAGAAATACATCTTAATGGAAAGTGTATTTTGTGGAAGTTTCTGTTAGAGATCCTGATTTATCTTAAATGGACTTAAGACTCAATAGATGAAATCATTAAGGATCAGGGATAAACCAATGAAGGAAACCAGATTCCATGAAATATTTTTTGTGGAAAGTGGTGATCAATAGAGAGATTGATCTACCATGAGTGCAAATCACTAGAGTACTAGTAGATTTGAACAATTAGTAAGTATATTTGTGTACTTGATGTGTGTTCTCTGGAATATGATGTAAGTGGCGTATGTGCAACAAGACATGTATTAGATCTTTTGACAACCCATACCTTCCAGACCGTTCTGGTTTTCTGGACTTCGCCTATGTTGGAACATACAACGAGTTGGCGTCCTGCCATTTGATCTCCGAATAGTTTCTGACATCTATCCTCGGAGTGACCTTGGTATAAACAGTAGTTGCAGATGAGAGGTTTCATTTGATAGGGCTTGCCGAACTTTCTCCTTACCTCTCAAAGCTTTGTCTTGAGATTCGCTGGATTCTAGAGTAACTCGTGTGCCTCAGACTTGAGTGTGCCTGTGTTATACCCAATTCCATGTCGATCTCCAAAATTCTTTCCCATATCCAGAATATCATCAAGCTTAGCTTTTCCAGAATTCAGTTTAGAAATTAGTGCTTTAGAAGTCTCAGCTCTCTTGGTTGCTAAAATCAGCTTTTCATTTAATTCTTCAATTTCCTTTCTGAGTTCAGCAACTTTTACATGCAGTTCTCTTTCTGTTTCCATCAACTGCACTTTTTCTTCCTTCAGTTCTTTGTTTGTATCAACCACTTGAAGCCACATAGAGTACATGTTTTCATATGTGCTATAGATTTCTTCATCACTAACAACAAGTTCATCATCTTCATCACTGGATGTTTCGTATGGATCAATGTTGGAACATAACTTCAACTTTATTCAATGTGTTGGAACATCCATTCTCCAAATGCCACATAGCTCCAAATGCTCCAAATGCCACATAGTTGCTTACAAGTTCCTCTTCGTCTTTCTCTTCTTCTTCATCTTCACTCCACGATGTGACATAAGATTTTTCCTGTTTCTTCCAAGTGTTTGCACATTCAGCCTGAATATGACCATATCCTTCACATTCCCTGCATTGAATTCATCCAGGCTGTTTTGGTTCACTACTTTGATTTCTGAAGAACTACTGGTTTCCTTGCTCAAATCTTGTTCCACGATTATTTCCAGTATCCTGTGGCCGTGGTCTATTTCCTCCAAACCTCTCCTGAGATTTATTGTTTACTACTTTCTTCAGTATTCTTGAGAAATTCTTCGTGATAAGTGCAAGTTTTTCAAATTCATCATCACTGTCATAATCGTGATTGTCCTTTGATGAAGATGTTCTGAATGCTAACTCCTTTTGGATACTTTTTGTAGCTGGTTCAAACATCATCTTATATGTCTGTAATGATCCCATTAGTTCATCTAAGCTCATGGTGGCTACATCTCTTACTTCTTCTATTGCCGCAACCTTCATCGCGAACCTTTTAGGAAGTGATCTCAAGTTCTTTTTCACCAGCTTCACCTCTTTGTAGACTTTTCCAAGTTGGTATGCCATATTTGAGATGTCTCTGAGTTTTCCATTGAATATAAAAATGGTGTCATTCTCCTCCATCTTGAGTTCCTCAAACTTAGTAGCCAGCATTTATAGTTTAGATTCTCGAACTCTACTGGTTCCTTCATGAACAATTTGCAGAATATCTCATGCTTTCTTGGCTTGATGACATGTAGAGATGAGTTTAAACTGGTTTTCATCAACCGCAGTGAAGATTGCATTCAGTGCCTTTGAATTCGCCAGAGATGCATTGAGGTCATCAGGAGTCCAACTAGCTTTGTCTTTGAGTTTCTACTCCCTTTGACTTGACTCTCCTTCTTTCGCCTTAGAGCTTGTATCAACATCTTCCGTAGGGTGATTCCACTCATTCTCAACATAGAACCACGCAAGTTTATCCAGTGAGTTGATGAAAACTCTCATGTGTGCATTCCAATAGTTGTAGTTGTTGCCTTCTAGCAGAGGTGGCTGAGCCACCGAAGCTCCTTCTTCAGTTGCCATGGTAAAACCGAATCACACTTTCCTTGACACAACCAAGGGAAAAATAAGTGACCAGGATCTAATACCAAATGAATTTGGTTTTACCAAAAATTTTTAATTCTTATTAATATGTTCCAACATCACATATCTAACCAAGTATGCAATAAATTAAAGCATTAACGACACAAGACTTGGTTACGCAGTTCAGTGAAATCCACCTACATCTGTGGGGTTTGGACCAGTTAAGAATGAATCCACTAATTAGAAAGATATAGTACAAAGTACATCATACAAGATACTTATCTTTACTAACTATAACGTGTGAATTCTGCTAGCTCCCTTAGCTACTGATCCGCCTTGATCAGACTCCCTCTGACCTCGAAACTCATTGATGCTGAATCTCCTCCTCCCGAGGAATTAAGGCATATGATTCTGAACTTTGAACAGCAGGTCACGTATGTTGGAACATAGAATTCTGGCTCTTTACAATTCTCTCGAAAGATTGAAAATCTGTGTGCAGATTTCCTCTGATTAAAATCGTAAGCAATGCAGCCGTGGTTGTCCCCCTTTTATAGCCATGAGCAGATTGGAATTCTCCATGATTATTTCCATAATATTCCTATTTCTTGAAGCATATCTAAATCTCATAAATAAAGAGATTTTCCTTATCACAATATCTCTTATATATTTGATAGTATCAACTCATATTTGTAGGGATTTTTTTCCATAAATCAACTATGCTTCTATACGCCTAATATGTAGCAGAATATTCAGATTTCCATAACTCACAAATACCATAATATTCTGTCTTCTTTTTCCATTAATCTTCTTGGCGTAAGTATGTTGTTTCACATGTTCTAACATGGAAATTTTTTCGTTTCCAAATATGTTCACAAAAACTGCCAATTAAATATTTAATGCATATCACTTGACTTTACAGTGAGGATCAATTATGTATAGACCATTGGTTTCCTTTATTACTACCAAGACTTTCTTAGTCCTGAGGTCCTGCAACAAGCACTGATTTGACGAGGATGTGAACAAGACTGGCATTGACTTAGATAGCTTACTGACAGAAAGAAGATTGTACTTGAAGTCTGGAACATGTTAACAATCAAACAAGGTAGCTGATGGGCTCAAAATAATAGTTCCTTTGGCTTTAACTAGTTTAGTAGTATGATCTGGCATATAAACTGGAGTGACATGGTTTACAGGTGAGACAGAAGCAAACTAAGAGATATCTCTGCACATATGGCTTGAAGCCCCACTGTCCACAATCCAATTATCATCATTCAAAGAAAAAAAACTAAGTGAGAAATTAGTGGTAATATTACCTACAAAGTCATGATAATGAGCATAGTTTGTCATTCCACCTTGATTCTGCATAGGATCATTTCCCTTCTGCTTCTTCTCAAGTTGAGCCTCCACCATTTTTGCAATGAGAGCTTGAATCTTTCCATCTATATCAGTGATTGGACTTTCTTCCTCCTCAGTTACCGCACGTGCAGAAAATCTTTGATATGCATGATTAGGCTGATATGGCTTTTCATAAGACTGTTGAGTATATTGTGATTTCTGTGGTTGTTGAACATTTACTGTCATGTCTCTGTTTCATTCCCACCATTATGGATAACCCTTGATCTTAAACAATTGTCCTTAACATGCCTCAGCCTTCCACAATGATTGCATCTCAAATCTGTTCTCTTAACAGTTCCCTTCCTCATCCTATATGCATTGTTATGCTGCTCAGTGGTTCCATCTCTGAACCGATAAAGTATATTTGAATCTTTGTATACTCTGACTACCATTGCAGAACTATTTTTAATTTCCTGGTAGCCTCTATGTACTGTCTTCTGCTTCTCAATCATGCTAATCATCTGACAAGCTTTACCAACACTAGGAAATGGATCCATATGTAAAATATGATAACTGATAGAACTATATTCCTCTTTTAATCCCATTAAGAATTGATGAAGTTTTTCATCATCTTCTTCAGCTGGTAGACATGTATAGTTTATACAATCCACATTACATCTCTTCCTAGGTCTTAGACAAGCATATTCATCCCATAAGCCTTTCAATTCAGTAAAGTATACAACAACATAGTCACTTCCTTGTTTCAATTCACATATATCTTTCTTCAATTTATGGATCAAAGGTCCATTGCATTCACCAAATATCTCCTTCAATTCATTCCACAGAACATGTGCATCTTCACAAAACATGAATCCTCTAGCTATCTTCTTAGAAATAGAGTTTAAAATCCATGAGATCAAAGTTGAATTTACCTTATCCCATCTTTCATACAATGGATCATCTATATCAAGTGCCTTTAACTCTCCTGTCAGGAACTTGAGCTTTCCTCTGGATCTGATTGCCACAACCATAGATCTGCTCTATGTAATGTAATTGTATTCATTAAGCGGCTCTACAACAAGCACCATATTTGAGTTATCTGAGCTTTGAAGATCAAAAGGATAATTCAGTTCATTCCTTCTGAATCTGGTGAAAGCTCCATCAGTCCGTAGTGGATTCATAACTGAATTCATAGATTCTGAATCTGAAGACATAAGCTACATATTTCAAAAGAATCATAAAATTTTGAAAAATTGAAATATGCAGCATTGGATTTATCCAGATGCTCCGATACCATGAAAAATTTGCTAAAACAAGAAGAAAATGAAAATAGAAGAGTAGAGCATTTCATTCATCATTGCCATGGAAATTTTGTTTTTAGAATACACCGTACAAAAGTGAGCTGGATTTGTGTGGGTTATACCAGACTAACAAAACCAAGAAACAATTCAGCCAATGACCAGAGTACACGTGAGCAAGACAGCAACAGAAAATAGAAGACAAATGAAACGACATGATTTGAAAAATGATGATCACCCGCCAACTGCTCCAAACTGAGAATCATCTGATGCAGTCTCTATCCTACCTCCGCCAAAGCCCTAAACCCCTTAAATCCGCTCAAGCCGGCCGCCGCCATTTTCACCGGAACGAAAAATTGAATCTTATTTTAATAATGACAGCTTTGTCGACGAGCCTCATTGCAGCAAGGCCAACCAATCTCTCATGGAAGAACCATCTTCCTTCAACCTCTTAGCACGAAGATCTCGCTGTGCGACGTTTTGATTGTTCGAAGTGGGACGAAGGTCACGTGCGAGGTTTTCGAGTCCTCCGGCGGGCGCCTCAAGGTAGTCGGACCTGCCGGTGTCGGGATAGATAACATGGAACTGATGGATGCCATAGATCATAGGTGTCTGGTGGTGAACGCGCCAACAGCTGTATCTAGCGGGCGCCACGGAGTACGGGATTGCTCTGCTCGCGGGAATGACTTGGAACGTCGCTCCGGCTGATGCATCTGTCGACAACGGCGACACTATGAAAAAGAAGACGCAGGGGCAGGGAAGCGGGAAGGGGAATGAGGTGGGGAAGGAGAAAAGAAAAAAAGAAAATTAAAAGCAAAAGAAAAGGAAGGAAAATTAAAAGAAAAGGAAAAGAGAAAAGAAAAAAGTTAATTTTACCCCTTAAAATTTATGTTTTGATCAAGTTGAACAGTTTGACCTAATGAAGGGTTGCAATTCACCATTTTTATTAGTTTAGGGGCCAAAAGCGATAAGAAAAAAATTGAAAGATCAGATAAACTATGGTAATAGTTGGAGTTCCGCAAAAATCGTTTGCCCTTTCCTACATCCCATTCATTTAACTCGAATTCGTTTCTTTCCATTTATTAGTCAATCGGTTGACCTGCCTTGTAAAACCAAACCCAAATATAAAGGACCGAAACCGTTATTTGCAAAACCAATCGGTTGAACATTCTCTCCGCCGGCAACGGTAAGCTTTCCGATCTCTGGGATCTCTGTATGTTTGTGACCTAAACGATTGAATCGCAGATTCTGTTTGTCACTTTATCCCGATTGAATTTATAGTTGAAATCTCAGCGAGCTATAATTTTAACTATTTATGTCTCTGGATGTGTAATTGACGAACTGTTCAGGGCTATTGCTATTATTATCATGATCATTTCGTGTTTAATTACGTTTAACATACTAATCTGCTGTTTAGGGTTCATTGACTTCACTTGCTTCTTTAAAAAAAATTCGGCAGAGTGTTGGATTTAGAGTACTATTCTGCCACTTTTTCGGAAGGATTTTAGGGCTTATTGGGTAGTTGTTGAGACTAAGAGAAATGCTTAATCTTGTTGCTTAGTTTCCTGTGGAACTTATGAATTAATGATTTATATTAGTCTTTCCCGAGATTATAGATAAGTAGCTACTAAAATGTCTCCTTTACCGAGTAACTGGCGAGGTACAGTAGATTTCCTTGGTATCATTTGTTAATGGGTAGTCTAGGTATGGTTCGGCATGGTTTGATGTAGACGAGCATTTTCATTCTGTCTTTTAGCATGTTCGACCCAAGGGATATTCTGTAAGCATCTTGTAAGATGGCTATTGAATCTGTTAGAGTAAATCAGGTTCCGGATTAGTTGATTGATTCTGGGTAAGTCTCGTTGACTAAGCCAGAGTCTTAGTAGTACTCTCTTTCCTTATTGTATTCTATTTAATCACGTCAGCAATATATTATTTCCTTACAGCAAATACATCTTGTCATGGTATTAGAGCAGTGTTCTGATTTACCTTCCAGAAACTTGATTTACTCTAACAGAATCAGTCCATTGGAGAATGCAGCTTTACTGTACTTAAATTATGTTGTTGATGGATTACGGACTATGGATCGTTCACTTACTCTGTGTCAATTAGACTTTGATGTTTTTATAGACGACTTTGACGACTTAGAATTAATGTTGTTAGTAAATAATGCGTGTTGTTTAGGAGAATGACATATGTTTTGTTGACAATTTGTATTTTGAATATAATTTAGTATGGATGTCTTGTTAGGCGTTTTGCTGCCATGATCTTCTGGATGATTCATGCACTCAATCCTGTTTTATGGGCATTATGAAGATGCCACTAGGGTCTTTCCATCTGGTACAAGCATTCAATCATTTGATCCTTTTGGCTGGGGCTAGTTCTCAGTCTTGTTGGAGTCTTATGACACTGTTAAACTCTCCTAGAGATCCGCTGAGTTGGAAAACAGCCTCCTGACTACCTATCTTGTTGCATTTTCTGGAATCTTGTTTCACTTTAATAATACTGTCACAGTATAAAACGTCGAACTTTGGAGGAAGTTTTTTGGTATAATCTCACATTATTGTATGTGCTGTTCCCTGGTTTAGTTGCTGTGGGTTTGTTTTGCTCCTTAGTTGTTATAATATTTTCTCTACAATTACTTATTTTCTCATCGTCTATTGATAGATGGATTGGAAAGGACAGAAATTAGCTGAGCAGCTTATGCAGATATTATTGGTGGTTTTTGCTGCGGCGGCATTCATAGTTGGGTATGTTTTGGGCTCATTCCAGACCATGTTGATGGTATATGCTACCGGTGTTGTGTTGACGTCTCTCATAACTCTTCCCAACTGGCCTTTCTTCAACAAACACCCTCTCACCTGGTTGGATCCAAGTGAAGCTGAGAAGCATCCAAAACCACTGCCGCCAAGCACCGGCTCAAAGAAGAAGACAGGCAGGAATAGGTCTCATGACTGATCTGTGGGTACAGTCGCATAGATATATGTTCTGTATTAGCTATACGCATGCTGAAAATTTTATACAGTGATGCTATTTGAACTAACTGATTTCTGAATGTAGCCTGCATTTGAAATTATAAACTCTTCGAAGCATTTGTAGCTTCTCCGTGGCCATTCATTTTCTCTTAACAATATCTTGTGTTCTTTTTGTTCAAGGTCATGTTTATATGATTTTCTGTTGCTGTGTTTGTACTTGTGTGTAAACTAGTTTTGCAGGAAAGGAGTAGACCTCGGATGGAATCCAACAACAGCAACATTTTGAGTTATATCGGGCCTAAAAATTAGGCCCAGGGTACTGTTTTCCAAACTTGTTAATTGTCAAGTAGCCCAACTAGACCAGGGGTAAAATGGTCAAAGCAAAAGGAGACTCATGTTGCAGACTTACTGGAAGCATCAGAAAATTTTAGTATGTTGAAAATGTTGTACGGAGTATGTTAGGCTAGATTTGGTGAACAAATCAGTTTTTTCAACCTCTCAATTTCCCCCTCTTTCTCTTCATTTCTGCCTTCTTTGAATTCTGTATCAAACACCTTCAAACTCAATAAAAACTCCTTTTCAGTACATTGATTAGTCTCTTGTATGTGACAAATTGATATCAGAGCTGTAAGTCCTTGAATATGGCGGAAAATACTAGACTAAAAACATTTGAAATTCACTTGATGGGATTAAGATTTGAAGATTTCAGAGCTTTCAGCTACTCTGCAATCTCAACTGGAAACACAGAATGCTCTAATGTATGCAGCAGTTGAAGAAAAGTGTGGCACGATGGGTAGGGATCTGGAAGAACGTATGGATCAGTTGATGTCATGAATATTATAGCAATTCGAAGACAGAATGGCGATGCTACTCCAGAAGAACGTTGGGAGGAGCAATTCAAGCGATGAAGAAGAATCCAGTCACTCTTGCTCGGTCAATGCATCATTCAACTAAGGCAGTCCACATGAAGGTCCAAATAGAGGTAATCTTCAAGCTGATCGTTCTTATAGAATATCTAGAGAAGAATCAGTTAAGAATGAAGAAGTTAGATTCAACTGGGAAGAGAAAATTGGCCGAATCTCAGGAGATCAACATCAGAAAATAGAATTATCGGTTTTCAATGGAGAGAAACCTCGGGAGTGGATTTGTAAGTGTGAGAAATTCTTTATTTTTTTCTCAATTCCTAAATCTCAGAAAGTAGAAGCCGTAGAGATTTACCTGGAAAATAGAGCTGAGATATGGTTTCACAGTGAAAAATTTATCAAACCTGATTGGAAATGTGATATTTTCAAAGAGGCAGTTGCAAGATCGGGGGAATGGATGTGATCGAATACAACAAACTCATGCAGAAGG
This sequence comes from Rubia yunnanensis, assembly GCA_037428765.1. Classification (NCBI taxonomy): domain Eukaryota; kingdom Viridiplantae; phylum Streptophyta; class Magnoliopsida; order Gentianales; family Rubiaceae; genus Rubia; species Rubia yunnanensis. The sequence goes on along the minus strand of CM075071.1, from coordinate 62,612,255 downwards.
AAAGCGTCAAAAACTACCAAGAACACTTTGAGGAGCTGAGATCTTTGATAATCTGTAAGAATCCTCTTTTGCCCGAGTCTTAATTCACGTCAAGTGTTTTCAGTGGTTTGAAGGATGAATTGAAACCCATGGTTAAGTTGTTCAAACCTTCCACACTGCAAGAAACTGTAGAGATTGCCTTGCTTCAGGAACAAAACTTGAATATAATGTTTAAAAAGAGTAGAAACTGGAGTCAAAATGGACCTGTAACTGGAACTGCTCTTTAACTGGAAATCAATTGCTGATAGGAGTAGTTTGAAGGACCAGAATTTTAACTCAGAAGAGAAGAATGCTAGGAAGGTATATTCAGGAAATTTAAAGAAAATTTCTCCACAAGAATTACAATTTAGGAGGGAGAACCATTTGTGTTTTAAATGTGGCAAAAATTTTGGTGTAGGACATGTTTGTAAGTTCAGGCAAGTGAACTTAATGAGAACTAAAGATTGTGATGAGGAGGGAGAAGTATATGTTGTTGAAAATGAAGATAATGAGTTCTTGATCTATGAAGGAATGGAAACAGATGCTGATCATATAGTGTTGAAAACATTGGTGGGTAATGATTCAAAGTGCAATTGTATTACAATCTATGGAAGAATTCAGGGCCACACCATCAGTATTCTTTAGATGCAGGAAGCAACGATAGCTTTATAAATCCTGAGATTAAAACAGGAAATGGCATCGAGACCATTTGTGGGAGAAGTTGAGGATGGAAGCAAGGTTAAAGGATTTGCTTTTTTCCCCAAGGTGGAGTGGCGGATAAATCAACGTCTGTTCACTTATGTATTGAGAGTGTTACCTCTGGGAAGCGTGGATATGTTATTGGGGGTAGACTGGATGGGAAACTATAGTCCTCTCTCTTTTGACTCTCAGGACCGAAGCATTTCGTTTTGGAGCAAAGGCCTTAATTGGACTGTGTTTGGAACTGATAAAGAAGTGAAGGTTAACATGATTAGGGGATGTGAAGCAAGGCAGTTGGCTGAGTATAAGAGGAGGAAAGTGTTTCCCACCACTATGAAAGAATTGTCTGATGAAGAAGGTTTGTTCTTAATAAAATGCAGGAAAATAAGAGTAGACTGTACATGAAGAATGGAGCTATTTCTAATCAAGAAAATGTTACCAATGCTGCTCTGAAATCTAGAGGAAATGAGTTTCAAAACATTGCAGCATATGAAGGTCAGGAAGTGGAGCAGCAAACTGGCAACAATATTCCTCAAGAAATTCATATTCTTCTTGACAGGTACTCTGATGTATTTGATGTTCCAAATGTCCACCGCCAATAAGAGGAGTAGATCATAAGATGGTGCTAAAACCTGAGTCACGACCATTTCAGATAAGGCCGTACAGACAACCTCATGCACACAAGGCTGAAATAGAGAAACAAGTTGAAGAAATGTTGAGAGATCAGATTATACAGCTTAGCAATAGCCCATACTCTTCCCCTGTGTTGCTGACTAAAAAGAAAGACAATTCGTGGAGGTTGTGCATAGACTATAGGAAATTAAATGAGATCACAACAAAGGACAAATTTCCTATTCCAATCATTGATGAACTGTTAGATGAATTGTATGGTTCTCGGTTCTTTTCGAAATTGGATTTGCGAGCAGGTTATCATCAGATTAGAGCGAGAAAGAAAGATGTATCAAAAATGGCATTCCAAACGCGTAGTGGCCATTTCGAATTCCTAGTTATGCCTTTCGGCCTAACTAATGCACCAGCCACATTTCAATCTCTTATGAACCGGGTTTTCAAAAATCATCTCCGGAAGTTTTTACTGGTCTTCTTTGATGATATCTTGGTTTATAGCAAAACTTTAGAGGATCATGTTCATCATTTGGAGCAAGTGCTGCAATTACTTGGATAACATTAGCTATTTGCCAAGGCAACAAAGTGTGTTTTTGCCCAAGACACAGTTGAATACTTGGGACACATCATAACAACAGCCGGCGTTAAGATAGATCCGAAAAAGATAAGTTGGCCAATCCCTGAGAGTCCTAAGGAGTTGCGAGGTTTTTTGGGTTTAACGGGATATTATCGAAGATTTATTAAGTCGTATGGATTGTTGTGCAGACCGCTCCATGATTTGTTAAGAAAAGATGCCTTTGTTTGGTCTGATGCAGCTAGTCAAGCTTTTCAGGATTTAAGAAAAAAGCAACACCACAGCACCAGTGTTGAAGCTTCCTGGGTTTGATAAGGATTTCACAATCGAAACCGGGTACGAGAGTTGTACTAATGCAAGATCAACACCCCGTTTCCTTCTTGAGCAAATCTTTCGGTGCCAGGAATAGAGGTCTATCAACATATGAGAATGGGTTATTAGCTATTGTGATGGCGATTGATAAACGGCGGCCTTATTTAGTGGGACAACATTTCATAATCAGAACAGGCCATCAATCTTTGAGGTACTTGCTGAATCAGCATAATTGGGCTGCCATGCTATTCAGTTTGAGTTTTGAAATACACTATAAGAAGGGAAAGGAAAATAGTGCAGCTGATGCTCTTTCTAGGATTCCGAGTGCAGTTCATAAAATCAAGATATCTCATAAAAATGAATCGGTTTGGAATGAAGTTCAGAATTGTTCTCCAACTGAGTACAAGGAAATGAAGGAACCCTTAACTCGGGTTGTAGGTAGTGTTTATAATAAGGAATCAGATCAATGTAGGACAATAAAAGCATTGCGAGAGGGGATTAATAATTCAGAAAAGGACAAAAGAAGAGTAGGTAAATTCCATTAGGCATCAAATAATGATAGACTAAATTATTTTGTTGATCCTCGACATATGATGCAATACCATCTTTTGGTCCTTAGGGCCAATAGTGCGTTTGTTCAGCAATCAACAAAGTCAAAATGATTTGTTCGGTCCCAAGGGTGATTTTCAGGTTAACAGGGGTATTTTTGTACTTTTACTAATTAAAAATCATCAAATAAGTATTTCATTGGAAGCCTTGACTCACATTTCAATGGATTTCATTGAAAAGCCACCTAAATCCCATGGTTTTGACACAGTCATGGTGGTGATGATCAGTTAACTAAGTATTCACATTTCATTCCCTTATCACACCTTTTTACAGCTCACCAAATCTCCACCCTCTTTTTGGCTGAAATCTATAAATGTCGTGGACTTCTCGAGGCTATCGTGAGTGACAGGGATAATATTTTTACAAGTAAATATTGGAAGGAGCTGTTTACTAAACTAGGTGTGAAGCTACAGTTCGGCAGTGCATATTATCCAGAAACGGATGGGCAAACATAATGCACAAACTAGATTTTGATGCTTATCTTCGTTGCTTTTGGGAAGATAAATGTGATACTTGGAGTGAGTGGATTGGATTGGAAGAGTGGTGGTATAATACCTCTTATCGAACTAGCATTAAGATGACTCCTTATAAAGCTCTTTATGTGTTCAAACCACAACGACTTCCATTAGGAAAATTTACATATGTGATTATTCCAGCAACTCAGAACTCAGTTAATCAGAGAGAATCAGTCAAGTTGTTGTTGCAAAATCACTTGAAGGTAGCTCAATAGAGAGATAAATTTCATACAAATAGTAGAAGATCGGATAGACATTATCAAGTTTGTGAATTGGTTTATCTCAGGTTACAAAAATATAAACAAGCTTCTGTGGCTCAAAGAAGCAATTTGAAGCCAGCTCCAAAGTTTTTCGGTCCCTATCCGATATTACAAAAAAATGGTGTTGTAGCTTATAGACATCTGGTATTCCATGTCTCGCTTTTGAAGCCACATCAGGGTCCTCATCTTCCGATTATTACAGACATTCCAACAACATATCAGTTTGAGTTTTTCACTTTGGAACCTGAGAAAATACTACAACGCGGAGTCATCAATTCAGGCGCTCAACTAGTGATTCAGTGGTTGATTCAATGCCATCATTTTCCAGAGGAAGAGTCATCATGGGAAGATAGTACTTTCATAAAAAGTCAGTTCCCATATTTTTGTTTTTAGCTTCTTAACGGCTTGAGGACAAGCTGAATTTCAAGGGGAGGATTGTGTCAAGTAGCTCAACTAGACCAGGGGTAAAATGGTCAAAGCAAAAGGAGACTCGTGTTGCAGACTTACTTTAGCAGTAAAAATAAGCTCTGCAAAAGTTTTATAACGGAATTTGCACTTGTCAAGTTAGTTGGGATGGTTGAGGCTGTGAGATCTATTAATGGTTAGTTGGAGAGCAGAAAGAGTATGCTAGATTTTGTGATATCCTCTGAACAAATTAGTTCCTTTTCAACCTCTCAATTTCCCTCTCTTTCTCTTCGTTTATGCCTTCTCTGAATTCTATGTCAAACACCTTCAAACTCAATAAAATTTCCTTTTAAGTACATTTTTTAGTCTCTTGTATATGAAATTACTGTAGATTGGCCTGGGTAGCTCTCTCGAAAGGTGATTCCGACATGGGCCTAAAAATTATAAACATTTGGGACATATAACTAAACCACGCTCTACATTTTATTTCAATACGCCATGAAACGTACATTTATAAATTTACCTAACTATATTATAGAGATAATGTTAGCTACATTGTCATATTAAAGTGTTATTGAAAGTAATTTTATTGGAATAACTTAACATAAATTTGGGGTGGTGTTTAATCGGAATTTCGTTGTCAGAATCTTGCTCAAATATATAAGTTCTTTAAAAATAATTCTTAAGTTTAATTTATGTTTTTTCCGATTGCAGAAGGCAACCAGGGAGGGAGGACCGGGGTGATTTTGGGCGACGGCTAGAATGTGGTTGTGGCGATGTTTTCTAGAGGTGTGGATGGAGGTGTGTCTTTAGAAGTAGGTGGGGTGTGGTTCTCTAGAGATGGGAGTGGATGTGGTTCTTTAAAGGTGGGGGTGGAGATGTATCTATGATGGAGGTGTCTACTGAGGTGAGGTGGGGTGGGATGGGATGGGATGTTGGCTGCTGGAGACCATGGACGGTGGGAGTTGGCGGCTGTGAGCTAGCGGGCTGTTGTATTTGTTTCACAACTCGCACCTTTTTTTTACTACTTTTGGCCGCTCCTTGTAGGGTTGAAGCAGGTGAGGTGCAGATACAAAGAGGTGACCTGGAGCTTTTTGACTTTGATTAGAGCATTGAATATGCATGGGAGTGAAGTGCGAAGAACTTCAGAATTCATAGAAATCAGTGGGGCAAATTGTGGTACTTCTACAACATTTGTTTGAATTCCCCTGAATACGGGTGTTGGTGGAGTGGCTGGGTTGATGTTGGTGGTGTTGGGTGGTGGTAAACGAGGTTGGTGGTAATGAAAATGGGGGTCCAGCAGTTCAGAAGGCAGAGGAGTGGCAGTGCCAGGTGGTTGGTTGACAAGGGTTTTTTACACCTTCCAGGTGAACAAAGTAAAAATTAGTCATTTCTCTCTCTGCAGAAAGGATTAGAACGAACTAATTACATTTTATTTGCTAATTTCAAAGGTCATCAGTTTACATAGAAACGAGACGGGCTTGTTAGGTAGTTATTCGTCCCAATTTTTTAAGAAATGCGGTATTTGCATGTTATGATTTAGCTGTGTTGTTTTTTTAGTTTAAATTTCTTGAATGATCTCATCTTTTGATTCAAAAGTCCTAATTGAACATAAAGTTAAAAATGTGACAATTTGATTTAAAAAGTTGATTTTACCTATTTTAAATGGTCCTACAAATTTAAATGTAATAACTTGGTCCAAAATGTGCAAGTTTAAAATTTTCCTTTTTATATTTAAACTTCATCAGGGGCCAAATCAAGTTAGTTCTTTGCTTGAAGAATTGCATTTACTCGGTAGGAAGAGACGGTAGTATTGGTAATGATCCTTTGGACGTCTGTTAATTAGTCTGTATCATGGGAGTGATTTGTGTCCAAACAAAAAGCAAAAGTCATTTTTCCGACCCGTGAAAGTCAAAAAAACTGAACGAAAACAACAAAAAGAAGAAGATCGAAAAATAATCACAAGTTTTGTTGAGATTTGGATAGATTGGAAAATACTGGAAGGAAGTTGTTTGGAAAACCTGAGAAGTTTTCCATACAATTTCGTGATTCCAAACAAAGATGGCGACCTATGGGAAGGAAGCAACGCAAAGAACGATATTTCTCATGTTCTGGATGATTATAATCGCTCTCTTTATCCTAGCACGCATGATTGGCGTATCTACCTTTTTGAACCAAAATTAGTGTTTGTCCTATTTCTCTTGGGAAAAATCGTCTTTTCGTAAATATACGGTAAAATATAAGCGTGTAATTACATTGATGGTACAAGGGTACAATATATAAAAAATAAATATAAAATTACAAATGGAAAAGAATTCTATCTAAGGTATAATAATATTGCAGAAGATATTCACAAAGTATCTCCTACACTCTTCCTCAAGTTAGAGCATGTAGATCCCGAATGCCCTACTTGCCAAGCAAAGTCTGAAATGTCTGTCACCCAAGCGACTTCATAAATAAATCTGTTGGCTGACTAGAGTACGAATATGATAAGTAACCACATCACCAGACTGAATCAAATCACGAACAAAATGACAGTCAATCTCTTTGTGCTTCATCCTCTCATGAAACACCGGGTTAACTGCAATATGAAGAGTTGTTCTAACTATCACAATACAAACACTTTGGAGTAGGATGCGCAACTCCCAATGAACGAACAAAGGACTTGAGCCACAACAACTCACAACACACGAATGCCATAGCCCGGTATTCTGCTTCAACCGAAGAAAGAGAAATAGTTGGTAGTTTCTTCGTCTTCCAAAAAACCAGAGATTCACCAATCATCACAAAATATTCAGTTAAAGATCTCCTAGTAATTGGGCAAGACGCCCAATCAAAATTACAGAAAATTGTAAGTTGAAGCGAACTCTTAGCTGACAGAAACAAACCTTGACTAGGATGATTCTTGAGGTAGTGCAAAACGCGCAGGGCCGCATACCAGTAAGCTAGCCAAGGTTTCTCCATAAACTGAGCCAGGGTATGAACTGAATAGCTAAGCTCAAGATGAGTGATGGTAAGATAAATGAGCTTTTCAACGAGACATCTGTACTTCGCCGAATCATCAAACAGAGGACCATCATCTCGCACCGAATTGTGCTACTGTTCCACGGGAAAATGAGTGGGTTTCGCTGCCAATAACCCAGTATCCAATAAAATATCCAAGACATATTTCCGTTGACACAAAAACATGCTATCAGGGCTACGAGCTATCTCAATGCCCAAGAAATACTCCACATCACCAAGATCCTTCATATGAAAACAGGAGCACAGATACTTATTGAATTTAACCATTATCTCAAGAGATGAACCAGCAATAGTAAGATCATCAACATAAACCAGAACATGAAGAGACACACCATCTCAGAGATAAAAAAACAAAGAGTCGAGGAGCAGCAGCAAGCTTAGCAAACCAATTCTGCAGAGCCTGTCAAAGACCATAAAGAGATTTGCGTAGCTTGCAAACCAAACCAGGCGCCAGAAGTGTGTAACCTAAAGCCAACACATGTACACCTCCTCCTCAAGATCACCATGGAGAAATGCATTGTAAACATCCATCTAATGCAAATCCCAATCACGAATAGCAGGAACAACAAAGAAAAGACGAACCGAACTCATCTTGGCAACAAGAGAAAATGTCCCAGTAAAGTCAGTGCCCTCAATCTGATGATTACCAAGAACAACCAAACGCGCCTTGTAGCGCTCAATGGAACCATCAGACTTGAACTTGGTCTGATACACCCACTTGCATCCAATGACCGTTTTACCAAACAGAAGAAGAGCAAGAACCCATGTATTATTCCGCTCGAGTGCATCAATCTCGTCGGACATAGCAGCACGCCAATAACAATGGTGAGAAGCATCAACATAAGTAACTGGATCAACAACATCTGTAACTGCAGCTAAAAATATAGAATGTGAAACAAAAAATTTATCACATGTTACATAATCAACAATAAGGTAACGAGTACCTGAGGTAGTGCAGTAGGCAACAAGAGATCGGAAGAGGGGTGGGGAGGGGGTTATCGACCGAGTAGCATTGCAGATATAATCTTTCAATTTAACCGGAGGCTGAGGAAGATGAGTACTCGGAGGAAGAACTGGTCGAACATGCTCAAGCACTACAAGAAATTGAACCTATTACTCTAGCCTTTTTACCTCAGTTTTTTGGCTTAGCTCAAAAAACCGAGGTAAACAGTTCTTTTACCTAGGTTGTTATTTTTTGAAGTAAAAGATATTATTTACCTCGGTTACAAAAAACAAGGTAAATAATAGGTTTTTTTACCTCGGTTATTATTTGAACCAAAGTAAAAGGTTAAAAAATAAAGTAAATAATGTTACAAATGTTTGTGCGATGTCGCATTGATGTAATACAATTGTTGCCGAAATCATGTATTCTGTCGTTGTCACCGACATAGCGTGAGATGGATGACCAATGTTGCAGATAATTAAATATATAATTTTAGATGATAAAGTTGAGAAGGATTGACTATGAAAAAAGAGGAGTTTTGTTATGTTACGATTTTTTATTTTAAAATTAATAAGGTCTGTTTTGTTATGTTACGATTGAAAATGGTTGAATAATTAATAGGGAAAACCACAACCAACATGAAAATACTTTGAATGGTACGTTTGGATGTGTTTGTAAAAATCACACATAGATCAAATCGCACATATAGTCAATTACATATTGTTCAAATAAGGTAGTAAAATTATTAGAAAAACATTAATCATGAAAATCTGGTTACAAAATAATTAGTACATATAATAGTTTAAATATTATTAATAAATGTCTGACTTCCAATATTATAATAGAATTACAAGAAACTTAATCCGCTCAAATTATGATACACTACTGATAAACAGGTACTATGACATTGGTCGGAAACCTGCAGGCCTCAAGAACCAGTGCTGAAACCCATTTATGGTAGCGATATTGTGACATAATTCTAAAGTATCTGTGCGGACATCTATTACCATCACCTCTTTATTGAAACCTGTGCCTGAAAGCGGTGCCATACATAATAGATTACATCAGTATCTAAATTGGTTATAGCACAACCACTGATGTCTGGTCATCAACTAATAAATAATTAATTTCACGCAACGGTTTTGAGAAAATTGGTGCTGATAATAGTAACGTTAGCAGTACTATAGAGGTGAAAAACAGAGTATGTGTTCTGTTCTCTATTAGCACCGATTTTAATAAATGCAGCACCGGTTCTCACACCGGTGCTATGTATTTAGACAAAATATGTGGGATTATCTCTCGAGTTGAGAAGAATATTTTTTTTAAAAAAATCAATGAAAGTATCATTACACAGCTGACTTGTTTTTTTTGGCACCGGTTTTTGTATTATCATAACCGGTGTTTCTGGAGGTGCTGCCCCTGCCCCCTTAGAATTTTTTTTGGAATGTTTGTTCTTGGGTTGGGAGAAAATGCCGAGAAAATAATTCATAGTAGCCTGAAGCAGCTGGTTTTTCTTGTTTTAGCACTGGTTTTATATGCCTCGTATCAGAGCTAGTAAATTTAAGTTCGGATTTTTAGCAGTTCCACGCGCAGCTGCCCTTCATTTTCTAAACTTTGCAGAGGAAAATTAACCCATCTTCCCCATCGGTTAAGTCTCCCAAACTGTGTGAAGGATTTAGGTGAGTTGTCTTTCAAACATTGCTATTAAATTGTACTATATTATAAATCATGAACTCATAGTTTTTCGGAAAAAATAACACCTTTTTTCAATGTTGGTTTACTTTGCTCTCCAACTTTTGTCGATATTGCAATCATGTACATAGAGTTAATGTGTAACAACAATATTTTTTAATAGATTGGATTTGATTGGGCGCATTGAGGGTATTTTGATGTTCAAGAAAGCAAGTATTGTATAGGTTTTCTTGGTTGCATGGAAGGTGCTTGTTGAAATGCCTCATTTGACATTGTAAGATATTGTCCCCAAAACTCCTCACAAGAGGACACACAATGCATCCTCTTCCTTTCCGGAGGTGCAATCCAATACGGAATAACAGGAGAAGAGGTTCATTTCAGAGGAAGCAAAACTAATGGCACAAAGCTACAAACAAAGGCGACATTTTTCGGAGAGAGGAATTGAATATGCTCCCCTCTTTGACGAAACACTCCGGCCACTTGGGTGGGAGAAATTGTGTGACACGCCTCCAATGTTTAACCTTAGCATAGTGAGTGAGTTATGTGCTAATTTGCGATGTGCTGGAAGGTGGACTGAGGCATTTGTTGTGGATAAATGGTGAAATTAACTGCACAATCCATATATGAGTTGTACGGGTTGCCAAATGTTCCCCCTGAGGAGGATGAATTTCTTGCATTCCACTACTATACCGATGAGGGTTGGGATTTTGAAAATCCCACAAAATGGGAGATCGTGAGGACAATAACTAGGGAGGAAACCAATGTCGAATCTATTGTTAAACCTGATTGGAAAAAGATGGCAAAGAAGGTACTGACACCCGAGATGAATGAATAGTATCACTTTGTAGCATCCAGAATTGACCCTGTTACAATGAACACTAAGGTTCACAGTATGAGGCTGAGACATCTATACGCCATTAAAAAAACTCCTATGAAATTTGGGTAAGCAAATAGTGAATGAGTTGAGACATGGTGCAGAGAGTACAGGTTGTTACGGTTTCTGCAGCCTAATCTCCGAGCTATGCACAAAAGCAGGTGTCCCCTACTATCCACACGACATATACGAGCATATAATGGGTAAGATTATAGCAGACGCTTTCTTCAAACTCCCTCAGGATAGTGTGGGTCCTACTTTGAAATCTAGAGTCGCGGCGTTGGAGGTGGGTGTACAAAGCCTGCTGATGGAATCACAATATCAAAGGTCTTGGTGCAATCACAAGGGAAAGGTTTTTAAACACCAGTTCCCACATGCATTGAATGCCGTTGGACCTTTCCCTACGTATCCAGGTTCGAGCATTGGGCAGAGCGACATTGGGACCAGCTCAGAACATGCGCCAATGTTGGATGGCGAGCCACTTGCTAGATATTATTCATGAGTTTGGATCCTCATTGTTCTTATATTGAACAATTATTTTTGTAGTGATTATATTTTGGATTATGGCTCGAAACAGTTCTATGTTATTTTGCAGACAAAATATCGCTATTTTCCACTACTTCGAGGATTGTTATGATTTTACATTATCGTATGGTATTTAAAAAATATGATTTTACATTATCGTATGGTTTTTTTTGCACATTTTAGTCTAGGACATGTACTACTGCTTTCAAATTTATACATTAAAAAATTCTATTATTTAGAATTCATATTTTTAGGAAATTAAAACAAGAATCGAGTGCTTTGATCAATGTTGAAGTTGAAACTTAGTTTTGGGCAACACTGCAATTTATGTAAATGTAGCACTTGTTATCTATGATCAGTTTTGAGGATGTTTCATTCACCCAATCAAGTTGTACTCCCTTAGTTATGATCCTACAATACTCAGTTGCCGTATTGAATCGCTAATTTCATGTTTCGACAATTCCAAGATTCTTGGAGAGACCTAAGTGCAAAAAGTAAAAACTTCACTCGGACATCCAAATTCAATTCCGCTCGAATGCAATCCTACATTCTTGGAACCATGTGTGAATTTGTAGAAATTTTTTTTTAAAAAAATCATTTTTTGGTGTAAATAAATAACAAAGAAAAAATCCTGTTTGAACTTCTTGACTTCTAAGTCATCTATAGTCAGATACTCTAGCACATATACTGACGCTTTACCAAATTCTAATAAAACATGACATTTTTTATAACATATATTAACCCAAGAATACACAATGTGGTGTTATTTGGCCACTAATAAGGAGTTGTATCTAATTTTTGGCCATAGTGTGATTTTCACAAAGTTCTGGTCGGAGGGTTTGCGGGTATCCATTGGACACAAATTCAAAACGCAAGCTCTGGGTGTTGAATTGAATATTTGTTAGCCCGATTGGGCATAAAAAATAATGGACAACTTTCCCCCCCAGATAAGATCTTTAAATGAATACTTAGAAATAGGTTTCTCAAATGTTAGCACCGGTCAGGATTGTTAATTTATCGGTGCTCAGAAAGGTTGGATGAACTAGACGAAATAAATTGGTCAGTATTTGGGTGGGAAATTAAAATTTTAACAAAGCTAATTTCAGCACCGGTAACTAGGCACACAACACCGATTGCAAAATACCTTTCTTGGATTCTACAGAACGTCGGGAATAAGCAGCCTCAAGCAGTTTCTTTAAGCATGTTTTAGCACTGGTATGCCATTCTAGCAGTGGTCGGACACCCGGTGCTCTAGATTTAGAAAAACGTTTTAAGTCTACTTTACGGTTGTAACAAAAATTAATACCATAGGAGCCTCTTGCAGCTGCTTTTAACAAATGTTAGCACCAATTTTCCGTTCTAGCATCGCTCGGACAACTGGTGCTCTAGAATTAGAAAAATATTTATAAGTCTGCTCTCAGATAGTAACAAAAATTAATACCATAGCAGTCTTAGGCAGCCGCTCTAAAAACTGCTCTAAACAACTTTTAGCACCGGTTTTAGTAGTTCATAGCACTGATTCTCGTTATTAGTGATGCACACATCTAGATAAAATCTGAACCCTTGATTTCCCCTATGTTGATTTAATATCAACCCTTCAAAATTAGTCTATATAAACCAAACATGAAACCCTAAAGCTACTCACTTCCTCATTTGCCTCTCATCCTCCTACTCTACCTCCTCTCCATTTCCACTGCCACCTCCCCTTAAACAACCAACCACACCCGCCTTCTTTCTCTCCATTACCGCTGCCATCTTCTAAGCATCCAACTAGTACCTCGCCCCTCCTCCCTACATAACCGCCTTCTTCCTCCTCCCACATCATGTTTTTATGATGTTGGTTTTTTTTTGTTGTCTTCATTCTTTTTTCTAGGTTATTTTTATATATCGGACAATATTTTATTTTCTCTGTTTTGATTTTAGGGCATCAAATTTTCTGCATTTTGTGATCTAAAATTTTAGTTTCATATGATGAATGAAGTTATCATTGACTTGATTTTGAGATTTTAAACTCGTGTTCAAAGTTCCAAGATTATTTGTATTGATTATCTTATTCTGGAATTCATTGGATTGTATTAATTTATCTAGTCTAGTCATCTGGGTTAATTGATATTGTTCATAATTCTGTAGTTTATGTGTTTTACACACTAATCTATTGAAGTTAATAGAAATTCGTAACTCCATGAGTGTATGTTTATGACTTTTGTCTACTGTGTGACATTTTCTGCATTATGTATACTATTTTGTAAATTGTAGGTTTTTTCTGTAACTAGTGTGATATACTTTATTGTGGGGGGTGTTGATGTGTTTATGTTTTAGTTTTAAATGATGTCGAACAACTACAATGTTTTGAATGAATGACGAGCTAGCTTAAGGTTTAAAGGTCTTTTTCCGTGTTTTGATAATTTGTACTCGATGTTTACACTGTTGAATATTGCATTCTACCAGAGCCATGAAAACATAGAATGTTTCACATTGTTTTTTTATACACTCTTTGCTTCTGTGGCCCTGCAAAATAGCTTCGTTTCAACATTTTAATTGTTGAAATATGCACTGCATAGGTTGCCTTCGATTCATGTAGTGCTCTCTAACTATGTAATGCTTCTTCCATTACGAAAAGCATTGTAACATTTTTACAACTCCGTAATTTAAATTGTGGAGAATTTGTACGTGTTTTGATAATTTCTAGTTGATGTTTAAACTGTTGAGATATTGCAGTCTACCAGAGCCACCAAAGATCGGAATGTTTGACATGGTTTGTATAAACACTCCTTGCTTCGGTGACCCCGAGAAACTTCCTCATTTCGACATTTTAAATTCAGAAGCATTAGTTAAAGGGCACTACATAGGTTTCCTTCCATTCATGTATTTCCCTCTAACTATGTAATGCTTCTTCCATTACGAAAAGTGTTGTAACATTTTTCCAACTCTGAAATTTAAATTGTGGGGGATTTGTAGTGTATGAGCACCGAGGATTTTGGTGTGTTTATCTATTTTCACAATAGGTATACACACCAAAAGCCTTGGTACTTAAATGCTCCAATATTTTGACATTTTAAATGATTTTCTATGTTAATCGATCTTGTGAACAAGCTTAACGGAAGAAGAATTAGTCAAAATTTAACTGAAATTTCCGTAACATTTGCTTAACTCTAAAATTTAAATTGTAAAGATTTTGCAGCACATGAGCGTCGAGGAAACATAGTGTGTTTAACATTAACACATAGTTAGTGATAAATACATAGTTAAAACACAATTATACACATCGTGTTTCCTCGATAAGCACCGTTGAAACATGGTGTGTTAGTTTTTAACATGGTGTGTTTAACATTAACACATAGTTAATGTTAAATACATAATTAAAATATAGTTATGCACACCATGTTTCCACGGTGTTTAAACGATGCATAATTTTGACATTTTAAATAGTTTTCTTTGACAAATCGTATTGTGGAGATGTTGCAGTCTATCAGCACCAAGTAAACATGAGGTGTTTCAAAAAGTTTGTTTATACATGTCATGTTTCGCTGGTGCTGTCAAACTACTTCATTTCGACATTTTAAATGGTTTTCTATGCTAATTGTTATTGTGAACAAGGTCAACGGAGGAAGAATTAGTTTAAGGTCTCTATATTGGTTGCTTTCTATTCAAGCAGTGCCCTCTAACTAAGTAATGCTTCTTCCATTAAGAAAATGTGCTATAACATTTGTAGAACTCCACAATTTCAAATGTGGAGATTTTGTAGTGTATGAGCACAAAGTAGACATGGCGTGTTCATCGTTAACTGTTTAACACTGTATGTTTAACATTAAACTGTTTTGATGTTAAATACATTGTTAAAACATATGTATACACACCATATTTCCTTGGTGCTTAAATGGTGCATCATTTCAACATTTAAAATTTATTTCTTCGACAACAATTAATTATTTTGTGAAGGATAGATATTACCCCCGGCAAGAGGAGCATACAATGGCAAGGATGATAAACGTCTGAGACACAAGGTGTGAGGCTTGGGTGAACGTGTGTTTTCCTAAAAAACCAAGACTTCAGTGGATCTAGTGTATTTTCAACATGTATATTATTGGGACAAAGTTTGACCTTTTATGTAAAGTTATATGTTGTTAATATATTGCTTTTTTCCCACTATAGTTTCTTACATTTTGAGTATGTTCTTGATTACAATCAAATTAATTTTCCTCGAGTTTCAATTCCGAGAGGGTTGGGTATAATTTAACAGGGATATTGCAAAATCTTTTTTAAAATAAGCACCGGTCTTACTAATACAACGACTGGTGCTTAGACATCCATCCCTACAGAAAATCACTGGTAAACAAAAAACAAACGGGTGTTATTTTTATCTTTCAGATTAATGACACCGGTTTATATTAGTAACCGGTGCTGTGAAATAACTATTGAACATTAACGAGGACTCAACATTCAACACATGTATATCAAAACTGGTACTGTAATATCAAATTTCTAGCACCACTTTTGATGATCAGTGGGTAGTAACTACGTTTGAGCACCACCCTACTAAGGCACCAGTCGGAAGGAGGCACAAACGACCGGTGCCATAGCTCCCATCGACCGGTGCCATAGGGGGGGTGCTCCCAGTAGTGATAACCTTGAAGACAATCGCCCCCCCAACTTCTATGATCTCGAAGAACAAGGTGTCCCCAATGTGCATGTTGTTGCTGGAAAGAAACTCGGAAAAACCCTTTGGGGACAGGGCCTTGATCTTCCCTTGCCCCGAGTAGTTCATGCGCCACTATTTCCCGTAGCACCTTATCACAACAAGGGTCTTTGCATTTGACAGATGATGTGTCCATTTTAGATGGTTATTTTAGGCTTTTTAGGATTAGGTTTTGTGCAATTTTGTGCTCTACATGTGGCATTTTGCCTTGAAATCATCTAAGGAGGGATAAAGGCGGCTTTGACGTTTTTATCACTTTTTAGATGATTTTGTGTGACAAGGGAAGAACACGGAAGCAACGAAGACCGGAAGACATTGAAGACTATACTTTCGAAGACTTTTGGATACTCACTTCGAAGACATGAAGACCGGAGGCCGTTGAAGACCATTTTTGGAGCCGTTGAAGACTTGAAGATTGAGAGGGATGGCTATGAAGAAGACAAAGAAACAATGCAAAACTCTGGCTTCCGTCGCGACCCCGTCGCGACACCATCGCGAGTCGCGACCAACACCGTCGCGAGTCGCGACGAACTCGTCGCGAGTCGCGACCAACGGGCGGCCAGAAATCAACTTTATCTTCTTTGCACTATAAATACTACTCTCTTTCCTCCTCTTCTCCAGTTTTGCTCAGCCCGTTTCTCTCTGGTTTTTGGGCTCAAATCTAGGTTTTTCTCTTCTTTCTCTTCTTAGCTTTTTCTTAGTTTAATTATGTCTTTTGTTGTTCTAGAGTAGTTCTTGTACTTGGGAGCTATGGATTGAAGCTTCCACTTCTATGTATTGAGAACCATTTCTATCTATCTATTTGGTGTTTTTGCTATTGTGCATTTATTGTGCTTTGAATGTTAATTGTTGACTCCATTGATGTTGTTGGGAGCTTGAGGATATGAATGCTTGTATGAATTGCTAGCTAGGGTTTGGGGGATTTGGGTTAATTTCCCCCCTGTTCTTGTTAGGAATGTATGAGTGTGAATTAGAGCTTTTGATTGTGTTAGTGTGTTGACAATGTGCTAGACGAATGTGATTGATGTTGAACTCTTCGTCATGTTCGTTTGTGTAGCAAACGAGAAGAGTTATATGCTCGTGGTCTATGAGTGGTCGCTCTTGACTAATCTCATGTAATTGCATGAATTGGTTAAATGCTTAGTCACGGTGTAGTGGTCATAGGCATTGCCAAGCTTGTTGGTCCTTCGTGCTAAATGCCACCAATGATACCTTGAGTCGTGGTCGCGACTCGGGAGTCATTGGTGAGGTTTGACGAGAGATGTGGAACTCACTCTCGCAAACTACGAACTAAGAAGGATAGGAGTTTAGTCTCCACGACAAGTAGTTGAAGTATTGAATAGATGATTTAAATTCATTCTTGAAGCATTTGTTATTTGGCATTTATGTATTCTTGACGGTGTGTTTCACTGCATGTGTGCCATGAGTTGTTTGAGCATAGATAGTGCTTGTGTGGTTGAATTGTTTAGGTGTAGGAACGTGACGAATTCCGTAGCGCCTTTGCATGAAGATCTATGAGCATGAACTTAGAACTCCTTGTGATGTGTGTGTTGTGGTACTTGCTAGATGGGTGTGTGAGTGCTGGGTCCTGAATGCTATATGATGGAATGTGTGAATGATTCGATGAACTACATTAGATGTGGAAGTGGATATCCGTTGCCCCCAAGGCATTTTATCTTTGTAGTTTAAAACCCCTTTTTCTTTAGTTTTGTTTGATGATTAGCATAGTCACTTGACCTTGCTAGTTATCTTGTCTTTTTATCTTTGTTAATTTAGGAAACCAACCAACCAAACCCCCCCCCATTTACATGCTTTTATGTGTGTGTATATATAGTTACTCCTAGCCTAATATCAACCATTTGTGTGCTTAGACGCTTAGGAAGATCCCTCTTCTCATTGGACGACCCCGATTTGCCACTATCTACCTAGTTGTAGAAAGTAAGCATTTAGGGCTTATAAATTATCTTTTGCACGGCGGGCACGACGACCGCCCGCCCGTCAACAGAAGTGGTACAATTTCAATCAGGATGCACCAATCAGAAAAAAATCATTATGAACAAATATATGCAATTATAAAAAAATAGTATTAACTGAAAATCATATAATTTCATGATTATAATTATTTGCAAGTTTTAGTCCTTACCAAAGTTGGATTTTCCCCAAAATTTTACTGCTTCAAAGTGCAGTGGAAACGCGGGTTTTCTGGAGCCATTGTATGGTCTTCAATGTTGAACACAGCCGGTTCAGGGTTTCTCCAATTTGTAGAGAACTGTATAATTAATACAAATGAAAATTAATTTAGATCGAGTGTGCATATGTATTAGTAAATATATCGTGTAAAATGGTAAAATACCTGGAAAATGGGCACCTAGAGGATCCTTCACCAGCCATTAGTCCTCCTCCTCCACCACCTCTCTATCTCCGCTGCCGCCTAGCCTCGACGATGACGAGCCCCTCTTCGCCCTTCCAGCAGTGCACCATCCCCGATGCCATCTCTCAGACCAGCCTCGATACCATCTCCCCAAGTTCCACTAAAATTATCGTGTTCAGCTCATATCCATGGCGCCTCAGCTCTCAAAGCCACCACCGCGTCGCGCCTCAACCCCTGCTTCCGACCCTACCTTCACGATTTTGGTTTGTTGATGCTATTTAGGGTTTGTGGATATTAGGTTCTAGTATTTATGATAATTGATGTTGTTGATCTATGTTTAGGTCTAGTTTGTTTCATGAATTGTGGGTTGTTATGTATTTTTAGATATGTGTAATGAACTTCAAAGCTATGGTTATGAATTTTCCAGTTTTCTTACATGAAATTCTAATGATTTTGTGTTTTCTTTGTCTAGGTTTCATATTCCGGTCAGTGAGTTTATTCTCACCGGATGAATTTTTTTTATTGATCACCTATTTACTAGCATCATTACAAACGATCATAGGCACCGGTATTTCGACCGGTGCCTAAGAAAGGGGGTGTTGGAAGCTATATTCTTAGCACTGGTAGTGTATACCGGTATTGCAACATCGGTATACACTACCGGTGCCTTTGTAACTACGTTTTAGCACCATCCTACTTAGGCACTGATAGGCCATGAGCCCAAAATACTGGTGCCTATGTACCAAAATACCGATGCTAAATGGGAGTCTTTGGAGTAGTGCATCTGGCGGTAGCGGTGACGCGTAAGCGGCAGGCGGTGGCGCGTGTGGACGACAGAAGACGCCCGGGGCGGTGTGTGGAGAAACGAAAAAGGTGGTGACAACCCTAAAATTTTCGATGACGGCGGCGATGAAGATCATGGCAGTGGCAGACAGGAAGCCTCGGGCAGCGGCATTATATTTGGTAGAAAAAGTTTAGGGTTTTCAGGGTTCTTAGGATTTTAGACTGTGATACCATGTAAAATATGAATGTGTAATTTCATTGATGGTACAAAGGTACAATATAGACAACATATACAGAATCACAAATGAAAAATGATTCTATATAAGGTACAATAATTTTGCAGAAGATATTCACAAAATATCTCCTACAAATACAGAAAGATAGGTTTAATTAGAATAATACAAAATTATGAGTTTATACTCCGCAGTAATTGTAAGTGAAACAGTTGAGTTTTAATTGGAAACATTACATAGTATTTAGAGTAAAACATACACATTAATGTTTTAACCTAAATATGTAATGTTTCTAACCAAAACTCAAATAGACATGTGAGTTTACCCAAAATAGCTTATAATTCGAGTTTGACCCAGATTTTAACTGTTTTAACCCAAAACATTTTCATCTACCAATGATAAATTACACTTGAGTTCTTGGTCTTTCCATAGCTTATGGAAATATCATCTTTCAAAGGACGGACTCAAAAATTAAAATAGTCTAACTATAAACTTATGAACATGTCACCTTTCCTGAAACTTCCCCTGTTGTATTTTAGTCCGTGTTTAATTTTTTTTTTGTCAAAAATTAAAGAAAATGACAAGTAAAATACTAAAATCAAATATAGTTTATATAATAAGCAAGAAATATAGAGATAGAAGGAACATGCAAGTTGCGTCGGTTGCTGGATGACAATGCAAAGCATGACTTACAACGATGATAAATGTGGACGGACGTGTGCCTAAGGTGTGGTTTTTAATTATAATTGTTTTAATTATAAAGCCAATACTTTTTTTATTAAAAAAACATAAAGCCAATACTGACTTCCCTACCATTGTCCATTTTTATGTAAGTATTTCAAATGGGATCGTCAAAGTTTGGAGTTGAAGCCACCGCGATGCTGATGGGAGGGACGTTTTCCCGACTCCATTAACTTTCGGGATATATAAGAATAAGTTAGCATCGAAACTATTGACATTTAAATAAATGGGAAATTATCCGAATATATACTATTGTATTTGAATATGAAAATATAAAAATATATAATACTAAAAAAATATTTTAAAATTTCTACTATTTAGTATAGTCATATATTTAACAACGGTTTTTCTAACGAGTGCCCATGGCTCGTTAACAACTTCAGATTTCATCGAAAACTGTGTTATTAAATGCAAATAGAGTTAATGATTAATGACATCCCTCAAAAACTTACACTACCTATGTACTATTACACAGTTTTTGATGAATTTGCATTTAATAACACAGTTTTCGATGGAATCTAAAGTTGTTAACGAGTGCCCATGGGCACTCGTTAGAAAAACTGATTTGACAAATGCATTAACTAAAAACTACATGATCTGGATCTTATAATCAGATGGTCCGTCGGGAGAGACCCACTCTAAATAAGTAACAGAAGTAGGTAATATTGCTGCAGTAATATTAATTCCTGTCTTAATCCAGAAGCATTCCCATTTTCTTTTCTTTTTGTCAAATTTGTATATATTTATAAAGAGAAATTATCTTGTTCGATCAATTATAAAAAAAATTTATTTCAATAATTTTTTATGCTTAAATTATAATTATTTCTATATTGTGATACATTTTTTTAAAAAAAACCTAAAATCTCGTTGCATTAAGTAAAAACAAACATAAAATGTCATCATTAGTTATATCAATTATAAAATGACTATGTCTGACTGTTAGTCGGTCTAAAACAAGACTTTTTGTTTATAAAAATATGAAAAAATACAAAGTTTTTTTAGACCGACTAATATTAGGTCATTTTATAATTGATGTAACTGATGAGATGAACTAATATTTATTTTTATTTATTTCTACGAGATTACTATAACTTTAACTTTTTCAAGTTATAGAAACCTCGTTGCTTTAAGTAAAAAATAAATCTTGTTTTAGACCGACTAACTGTTAGACATGGTCATTATAAGTTAGACGTGGACATTTTTATAATTGATGTAACTAATGAAATTGTTTATTATTTATTTTTATTTATTGCAACGAGATTTCTATATTTTTTTTAAAAAATAAATTGTATCATAACGTATAAATAATTATAGTTAGACCGTTAAAATTAATAAATCAAAGTTTGAATGATTGGTCTAACTATTATTCGGTTAAATACGAAACTTTCTCGATAAAAAAAATAACATCTAAGTAATAATCAAATCTTGCATTATAATACTACCCCGAAAAGGCAAAGAAACACTAATTCCTTACCCTGCAAAGCAGAAATAACGGGTATGGTGGGGAAAACAGTGTACTATATAGTTCGTGTCCCCAGAATAAGGAATTGGAATTCTTCCACTAATAGAAAAAACAACTGATTTTTTCGTGGAATATATATGTGTTGTTCTTATGTCGTCCTCAAAACCCTCAAGAATTAATTAGGAGCACAAAAAGGTTCACAATGGAGATGTGGAATTTTTAGAGGTTGCGTTCACAATAAAGATGTGGAATAATTTTCTTTCTTTTTCTCTTTTCATGTCAAAGCATGGATGCAAATATGTTAGACCGAAATGAGGTGAATTGAAGGGTCCAGTAGGGAAGACTTTTTCTGTCAGAACTTATTTTCCTTTAACCGAGTCAGAAGACGTGAATTGAAGGGTATTACAAAAGATTTATTTATGGGATAAGTGTTAATACAATCATATCTAGTTGAGTAAGTGTTAATATAACTTTATGATAATTTTTAGTGTAAATATAACCCTAACTAGTTAATGAAAGTGCCAATATAACCCTCAGACCCCATTTCCGGCATTGACCTCAATTTTTCAGTGTTGACTCTATGTAAATTGATCAAAATACCCTTTGGGCTAACTCTGAAATTGGGTGGACAATTTTACCCTCATAGTTAGTCGGAACGCCATAGTTCGTTGAAATTATGTAGGGTTATATCAGCACATTATGCAATCTTATTGGGTTATATCAGCGCATTCCTAATGTTTGTAGGGTTATATCAGCACATTTTTAATGTTTGTTGGGTTATATCAGCACATCCTTACAACTTATAGGGTTATATTGGCACTTTCACTAACTATATAGGGCTATATTGGCACTTTCAAATATTGAAAGATTATATTGGCACTTATATCAACTAGATAGGGTTATAAAAACATTTTTTTCTTTATTTATTTACTTGATCAACATCATTATAATTTACATGCGCATGTAATGTTTTTTTTTTGCAAACGAAGGGTAATTGTCATTGATTACTAAGAAAGTTATTACATGTTACATTGTCATGAGCTAGACTATAGGCCTCTGCGACTGCTGATCTATCCACCTTTATTATTGATAATTGGTGGAACACCAACCCTGGAATTTTAATTTCCTTAACTAAGTGCCTTATATCTGGCAGAACATCTGGGTAATTAATGATAAAATGCAGTGCATTGTCACAGTCTGTTTTGATGACTATATGCCAAGTCCTTCTGTAAGTAGCCTGCTTCATAGCATGGTAGATGGCTAATAGCTCTGCTTGAACTGCCGAGGAAGCATGGATGATATCTCTTCCTGTCCACCTTGTCTGTGTGGGTGGCTTTGCACACTAAGCCGCCACTCCTTCTCCATCACCAATACAGAAGGCTGCATCGGTAGTGATGATTGTGCAATTATGAAAAAGATGGTCTATGCAGCCATCCTTCTTTAACCACATGAGGTTGATGTTTCCCAATTTCCTTACCTCTTTGAATGGCTCGTTTCCTGTAACATAATGGATTCCTTCATCCGAGAACTCCAAATATGTTTCCGACCTGTGAGTTGACCAAATAACATCCCTTATCCTAGCTCTGTTGGTCAAACCATGTATTTCATCCATTATATGAGGAAAGAAATAGCTACTTGTTCTACCGTAACAACACATCTCGCACACCAAATACCCCATATTATAAAGCAAGCAAGCTCATGATCTTCCTTCTGTGGGGTGATATTAAACCAATTTTGTATCCGTAGCTTGAAAGAACTCATGGTATCTGTGCTGAAGTCTAATCCCAATCTGCTATGCCTCCACAACTTCCTGTTTATATCACATTTGAAAATCATATGCTCCATTGATTCATCAGCCTTCGAACACATTTGACATTTCGTGGACAGTAACATACCTCTTTTCAGAAGATTAGGAGCTATTGGGCAAGCACCATTGATCATTCTCCAAATAAGGAATTTTATATTTTCAGGGATGTTCGCATTCCAAAGAGTCTTCCACGTTTTTTTATTCTAGTTGGTCTTTTGATGCTGATGACGTTGAGGATGATGGATTATCCCGATTCTTAGCTTCCTTTGCTATGTGGTAACCTGTATTGACAGAGTAATTCCCTAGAACTTCCTTGTCCCATGCCAAGTAGTCTACATCCCCAAAACAGTGAGTTGGAATATGGATTTTTTGTACTTCCCTAACAGTATGTGGTGGGAAAAGTGTTGTAAGTAGCAGCATTCTCCAGGATTTGTTTGCGTCAATAAGGTCAGAGACTTTAACCCAGAGGTAACAACTGAGAATGCTAACCCAGAGGTGTTGGCAACGATGGAGCAGTCCGGGTCTAATGGGGTGCTGACAGTGGTGGTCGATTGGACTCTAGCTGATGATGAAGCAAGGGATAAAGATCCTAACTCCCTCATATTGGAAACAATCAACGAAGATGGCAGACTCATTCATCATCCTCATAGAATTCCAACTCAGTTCATCGAAGACGGGTGGGGTCAGCTATAGGGGAATTTTACCGAGTCAATTCAAACACTGGAAAATGATCAAGGTAGACAACTGGTGGAGGAAGGCCACGGGAATAGTCGAAGCAAATGTCGATAAGCGATAACTCAGACCCGGAGGAGGAGCCCACACCACAGGAATCAGAAATGGTAGGTGAGGGGGATAAGGAGCATTCAATGGATAATTCACTCTTGGAAGACATTCTTTCCAAGGACATTAAAGGGAAAGGTAAACGCCAGTGTGAGGAACAAGTATTTGGCAGCAATAGAAATAAAGCGATGTACTGGAGCAACGGGAAATGTACAGAAAATGGAGTAAATGGTGAAGGAGAATTTTCTGTAAGAAATGATGGGAAGCAGCCACAATTTGTCGATTCACAGAATGGAGATAAAGATAACTTAATTGGGGAGACAAATGCAGCAGGTACTTTTACTCTACCCTCTTTACTATCAGTCAACAATGACAACACATATATTTATCCCCACAAAATAATATATCCTGACCCAAACCATTGTAGTCTTCAATTACTCCATCTAAGCCCTTCACAACCCAATATGGGCCAACCTAACTTACCAAACCCAAACAATAATAGTTTTGTTCTTTGTGACAATATCTTCCAAAACCATACCACAGGTAAAAACATCATAGGTTTGGGCACCGAAAATGGCCATTTTCCCCTGCTCCACTCCCTGATTGTAGTCAATCTCATGAAATTTCTCAACCACTCATAAAAGCTGTGGTTCGTCCTCCACAATCATACGTGACCGCTTATGAAAAGCAATCACACCCAAGTCCGATTGTAGGTTTCTCTTTCTCTTTTCTCCAAGCTTTGCTGCCACCGGCATAAGATCATCCATAGTCCAAGTCATAGTGTCGGCTTGATATGTGGTAAAAACTGTTTCAGTGGACACTTCTGTGCATTCCAATTGTGTCTGTAGATTTACACCCGGAAGTTGCTGGACTAGGTCCATCTTTGGAAATAGGAAAACTGGTACAATGTTACGCTGCATATTCCTCTCAATCAGTAATCTTGAGGCAATAGTTAACTTAGAAGGGGATAATGTCACCCTTGTTCCCCATCTAGCTCCTCCACTGTATCCCTGCAATTTACTTGAGCTCGGAAGAGTGTCAACTTCCTTTGTTGTGGAACCTGTTGGGCCTTGAACCACATGACAATTGGCATTGGGATCCATCTTAGAGTCCAGACGTGCAAGCCCACTAACCGAGTCCACATTTTCTTTGTGGTTGACCAATTTTATCACTTCCGTCTTCCCCTGTATCAATATATGTCCATTCCTCAAAAGAGGCAATTCCTTCTCCCAATCCCTTTGTAAATTGAGGACGGAAAAAGCTTCTAGTAATGCTTTGACCACTCCCTCTCTATCCCCTCGCCCATTGCTTCTACCCGTTTGTCGGAGTCCTCCTTTATTTGAACCCATACTCTCACATTATCATAGTCTCCATTCTGCATTGTTGATAACCCTCTGAAAACCACCTCCTCAGCCTCTCTAACCACCGCTGCAAACCTAGCAACTGCATTCGGTGGCAGATATTCTGGTGGAAGACCATAAATCTTGATCCACATCAAAATGTGAGTGACACGCATATGTGAAAGCAGCATTTTTGGCATCCATCGTCGCAAAGCTAGAAGTCCTCCCTCCACTACCATTGGCCCATTATGCAAAACTGCATTCATATGTGGTCAACTGTCAAATCGAACACATAAAATTTACCTGATTTGATCATTACTTCCACTCCACCACTCCAAAACGCATCCATGTGTGCTTGGGTCCGTGCAGCACTAAATTGTCTGTAGTCCACCAAATACCCCACTAACGAGTTTACAAACATGTGCCTACCCTCGTTATAGTCCTCCACATTCCCGACAAGGACTGGTCCCCTTCGAACCGACCTGTGCATGCTTCGGTTGAGAGCATCTCCAAGTGGGACATCCCTTTACTCTTCCGAGAATTCAGACCCTTGCCGCGAGTCATCCGACCAGTGATCATTCAGTTTCCTACGTGCCATATACTTGTTTACTCTTGTGATTCCTCTACCTCTGATATAGTAGTTCCTATTTGTAGGGTTGAAGCTAATGGTATTCCTTGATTTTTGAAGGTTAATGTGTTGGATTGTTGATAAAAACTGAAGAAACTTATAGAGGGTGTTGCTTGGTTCTGGTCTTGGTTACAAGTTTAAAGGATTTTGAGTTTCTGAAGATTTTTGAGTAATGGTAACCTGTTGCTATTGCTAAAGCTCTCAAGTGTTCAGAGAGAGAAAACAGTGTCTTGAATGGTACTTTGAAGACTTTTTATGCATGTAATGTTGTGTTTAGTACAAGAGTCTGGTTTTTAGACCGTCTCATATTGAGATTAATGAACAAATTATAAGTATGACAAATACACTATTGTAAGAATATCATGTCTAAGGTGTTTTTCCCTTTCTAATGCAATTTCAAACTTTTGTCCCTGGTTGAGCTGTGCATCAACACTTTTGAAGCATGATGTTTTACAACCCATCGTAAAAATAGTCCCAAATTCAAAACCTCTTTCCAAGATAATTATAATTACCAAAAGATTTTTGCTTACACAACTTTTCCTTAAACCCTAAACTTTCATCCAAAACTTAAACAGTTGCACATGAATTTCACCCATAATACAACTCCATCTACAACCCAAAACATACTGATAACAGGGTTAGATGGTGGTGCCTTGCGGCGATGATGCTGAGCGGCAAGGCTGGGTGGGGAGGAAGGTAGAAGATGGTGGTGGTGGTAGGGTTTGGGGTGCGGCGGACGGTGGCTACCGAAGCGGAGGAGAGGCAGTGGTGTGGGAATCCGTGTCGGGGGTCGGGATGGGGCAGGGCTGTGGTGGCGGAGCGGCGGTCGTGTGGGATTCAGTGGCAGAGAAGTGGTGAACAAGAGGTGGCGGGGGTAGAGGTGGAGCAGTGGGGCCGGGGGAGGGTGGAAGTGGTGGTGGAGGTGGTGGTGGAGGTGGTGAGGCAATGAAGATGTGGGGGTGTGCAGGTGGTGAGGTGGCGGTGGTGGTGGAGTGGCGGAACAACATTTGTGGTTTTGGAGATAAAGAAGAAGAAGAACCCTGGGGTTATTTTTATCATTAAAATTTTAGTTTTAATACTAGAGATATTTTAGTTTTTTTAGGTTCGGTCAATATCAGAAAATGAGTCATTGCCAGAATAGTACGAAAAAAGTTATATTGACACATTTGATGAAAAACTTAGAATTAGAACTTTCAAATTTTACCAGATTAATTTTGTGTTTTACACTAAAAGTTTTATCTGTAAAAATGTAACATCCATGGAGGTATCGTATGAAAGTAACACCTATTGTTGTTCTGTGTAAAACCACGGTAATTTTATTGGTGTAATTAACTGCGTTTGAAACAATTTTTCATTACTTACGCGGTGCTTTATTATAAATCCATAATTTTTTAATTACTATAAAACCATCATAGTACACCACATGACAATATAAATGGCAAAATGTTGATATAACCCTATGTTTTGGTGGTACGTGCTAATATAATCATGTGAAGTTGAAAGTGCTATTGTAATCCCATCTTTTGCATGAGAAGTGCCGATTTAACCTTTGGGCACTATTCTGCCATTGACTTCGGATCTTCCGACATTGACCAAATACAAAAAGACTGAAATGCCCTAAGTCTTAAAACCAAAAGATTAAAGACAAAAATACCCATAATATTCTTCTTCTTCTTCATCTTCAAAACCACCTTCAACACCACCTTCGCTCGTTTTGCCACCATCACCACCGGGCCACGGTCGCTCCACCACCACCGCCAGATCGCTGCCGCTCCGCCTCCGCCAAAATCTGGATTTCCACTTGTTGCACCGCCTCCAGAATCCACACCAGAAACCACAGTAACATAGAACATCTATTGAAACATGAAACATAGGAACCAATAACACTCAAAAACCCGACCCAGAACACCATTAAACCCCACTACCCAACAGAACTGAAGAACGTAAATTAAACAAACCACGCCAACTCTAGAGACCAAACCCTAGATCTAGTTTCAGTTTCCATCAGAACCACCACCCATGAAGGAGTAGCGAGATCCACCACCACCACCACCATAGCCGCCGCTACCGTACCCATGACCATCAAGACGACGACCACCATGGCTGCCACCACCACCGTAGCCTCCCCCTTCTCGGCCACTGTTTTTGTATCCTCCACCGCCTCCGTAACCTCCACCTCCAAGGCCACCACCACCGCCGTTGTGAGACCGGGCCTCGTTGACGGTGATGTTCTCCCTCGTTGACGGCCACCACCTCCATAACCGCCACCTCCACCTCACCATGGTGGCGCCACCACAGCACCGCTACCCCTGCAAGGAACACTCCTGCCCGTTTCAAGCATTTAAACACTCTCGCGCTAACCATGGATATGTTCGAGCTAACCATGGATGCATTTAAACACCTGTCATCGGCGAAATTGAAGCTCTGGTGATGAGACTGGATCTGTTCGAGATGAAAGCGAATCCTCACACTAACCTGGAAACTGGCGGAGAGGAAGTCGACGGCGGCGGATGGTTCTCCTTCATTAAAAAACTGTTAAATCTTTATTTCATTATTAAGAGCGCTGCTCTGCCGCTTGCGGAGGTCTGGCACTGCCACGAAGAAGTCCGTAGAAATATAAAACATTCAAATCACTTTTCCCTAGCAACTAGAGCTGCTTGCGTTGTTGTTCAACATCTTGCTTTCGAATTAATGCTAAATGGGTTTTCCAGTTTTGGGTTAAATAACAAAGGGAAAAGTCGTGAACGTGTTGTGGTGGGTGTGGGGGATGATGGGCTTCTTTTTCTGAAATTGATGACCAGTAAAAGACTAGGGTTTTTGAATAGACAAACAAGGGTAATATACACTTTTCAATTTTTCGGAAATTTTAATTTTTTAAAACAAGGGTATAATAGTCAATTTTCAAATTTTCGGCCAAATTCAGGCTTTCAAGGTTATATAAGCACTTTCAAGCAAATATTAGGGTTATAATAGCACTTTTTAACTTCACATGGCCATATTGACACTTTTGACCAAAACATAGGATTATATGAGCAGATAACTCTAATATAAATTTTCGTTATAAAGACATTTCCAAAATCGCCATATGAAGTAACTAATGTAGTTATTTTTTAAAAATAAAAATCACTGCAAATTAAGATTTTTTTTTGTGAAATTTGGACAATTTATTTTTGCCAATAATGCTTGACAATGCTTTTCTTGTTTCTCTTCTATGTCTTCTGAAATGTGCTTCTTGTATTTTAAAGTGAATGATAATTAATGGGGTTTGGGTGGTTACATGGTGTAATAGATGTCACGGCATATATGCTTGAAACAAGGAAAATTAAAGTAAAAATATAATATTCAACGATCCCAAGTATTATATTCTATTTTATTGTTCCATTGTGCTATTACTACATACTATTCCCTCCGTTCCAGCTATTTTTACACTCTTTCCCTTTTTGAACGTCCCAGCTATTTTTGTACTACCTCACTTTTTGTCATAAATGGATTGCTTTTATTATTTGTTTATTCAATTTGGGCTCAATTTCTGATTTTTTAACCCAATAATATTAGGATACCCCACTTCAATTTCAAGATACCCCATTTCAAACACATAAAATAATATATCCTTAAAAATATTTCCAATTTCTCTCTCCGCAGAAAGAGCTGGGACGGAGGGAGTATTAAAGTTTCAAAGGTTTTAGAAAAATAAAAAGAATTAAAAAATACGGCACAAACTAGGGGGAAATCGTTTATCTATTACCACAAGAAAAGAAAAGTATGCGTGTCTTTTATTTATCTCGAACCCTACTTTGTCCCAAAATATAATTGCACATTTTATTTTGTTAAATATAAATGAGGTCGTCCCTTGAAAGACGGTATTTTCATAAGTAATGGAAAGATCAAGGTTTAAAATGTAAATTAGAAGAAATGAAGATAAAATTTTTGGGTTGCATGAACTGTGTTATAAATTTTATAACTACTACATGTTGCATTCTAAAATTTTAATATTGCAACTAAGACATTTACCTTTTATAATTCTAATTAAACCTCATCTTTCCATAAGCCTATGGAAAGACCATCTTTCCCAAGACTTTGCCAATATAAATTATATGTTTATATATTGATAGCTCGAAATAATTTCTCCCACTACTTCAATTTAATGCGATGAAAAAAAGAGTCCATCTCTTGCAAGACAATCTTTCCATAAGCTACAGAAAGACCAAGGTTTAAAGTGTAAATTAGAAGAAATGAAGATAAAATTTTTAGGTTGCATGAATCGGGTTATAAACTTTATAACTACTACACGTTATATAATAAATATTTAATATTGCAACTAAAACCGTTTACCTTTTTACTATTCTAATTAAATTATGTTTTTCCATAAACCTATGAAAAGATGGTCTTTCTCAATACTTTGCCTACAAATAATATTTATCGTACAAGTCACAAAATGAAAATAACTCATATCGATCAACCTAGCGAGAGAGAAATAAACTATCCACACAGCTAAAAAATAATATTATAAAAATAGATGTTAACACGATTATAATAATATTACATATGATAATATATTATTTTATGCATTACCTGAAATTTGCTTTTCTAAGTAACAAAGTTTGACTAAATGAATAATGACAAATACAAAAATAGTTGGAACAGAGAGGGAGTATATTTTATAAGGTTTTTTATATTATGAAAAGTTTTGTTGTAATTAATGAAAACAAACATTCAATCATGATATTTATTGTGTTATCTATAAAATGACCTTATCTAATAGTTTAGCGGTTTAAATCAAGATTTTATGATACGGTTAATACGCTTGTGAAAAATATGCTTAGTTCTTAAGATAAAATGAAGCATGAATTTAGTTAGGGGTTTTTCCTAACACTACATGTGCTCCATACCTACCATGATTTACATCTTGGGCTAAACAAAGCAAGTGGCGGTCAAAACATTAACAACCAAATACCCATTTTGTGATAAATTCACATTTATATCCCATTAAGGGTCATGCATGTGCTATTTCAATAATTGTATTGTTCATTAAGCAATAATGAACACTCCCTCTACCCAACAAAGTTAGTTTTATTTAACTTTTGATAATTTTCTGCACACATAATTAATGATTAAGAGAAAGACTCAGTGAAGGCGGTATTTTTATAATCTTGTGTATAATTCATATGAATTATTATTTTAAATGTTATAACTTTTTATAAAATTTAAATATTGTATTTTATAACTTAAAACAAGTAATAATATGTATTTGAAGGTGAAAATATAAAAAAATATAATATAAAAAAATATTTTCAAAAATTCTACATTTTGTAGTATTCCCTCTGTTTTGTTATTTATGACACACTTACTATAAATGGATATTTTCTTTTATTTGACACATTTTTCATTTTTGGCAAGATTCCTACAATTTCATCCATTTATTCTACTTTTTACTTTCTGCATTCAATTTCATCTACTCATTTTCTCCACCTAAATCCAAGTACCTAAACCTATGGCGTCATAAATAAAAAATGGAGGGAGTATATAATTTAACAAATATAGTGTCTAAGATAAAAAATAAATGGTCTGTCTATAAACTATGGACAAGCCGCCTC
The DNA here is from genome assembly GCA_037428765.1 of Rubia yunnanensis. NCBI lineage: Eukaryota > Viridiplantae > Streptophyta > Magnoliopsida > Gentianales > Rubiaceae > Rubia > Rubia yunnanensis. Next base: position 62,580,746 of record CM075071.1, on the reverse strand, counting down.
ATATGAGACCCACCCAATGATTGATATCTTTATCGATGTGCAATTAAATGTTATAAAGTTGGGCAAAATCTTGGGAAATACCGTCTTTCCATAGGCTATGGAAAGACGAGGTTGAATTAAAATTATAAAAAGGTAAAAGATTTTTGTTGTAATATAAATAAATTATCATGCAACATGTATTAGTTATATGTTTATGACCAGTTGATGCAACCCAAACATTTATTTTGATTTCTCGTATTTGTAATTTAAACCTTAGTCTTTCCATAACTTATGCAAAGACCGTCTTTCAAGAGCTGGACTCATAAAGTTTTGATAATTTAACTTTTATGTTAAAAATAATTTTTAATAATACCTATATACTTAAAGAAAATATTATATAACTTAACTTTACTATGAATCGTTCAACAATCTTAGTTGGATGGATATTCTAATATAAATATACATTAAATTGAGTTTAAAAAATGAGTTAATAATATTCGTACATATTAAGAGAATATTATAATCAATTTTTTTTAAACTATAATCCACATATTTTTTCTGTTCAAATAAAATTATTAAAATGTTGAAAAGAATAATGTTTTGATAATTTTTATCGAACATAAGAAAATTTGAAAAAATCGCATTTTCATGGGCATATGGAAAGATTGGCTGAATTTGAATTGTAGAAAGAACAATTTTAGTCGCAATATTAAAAAATTATTATGCAACGTAAAATAGTTATAAGTTTATAATCCAATTAATGCAATATAAAAATTTTATCCTAATTTAATACTCTAAATAGTAATTTTTATATAATTTATGAAAAGACCGTATTCATAAAAATATGTGAAGTTGAGAGATTTTCAATATATACAGATAAGCTATCATGTGACGTGGTCCATGAGGTATTCTATATTTGTTGTTGCTTTAAATCTAATCTTATCTCTAATGTTTTAGTCAAATAAAGAAAATACTTTTTAAAAGTGTATACCGTTTAAGTACTTGGAAAACATATATTCTTACGTGACAAAAACACCAACATTGCGAGCATCGTACATTATCTCGGCCGGCCGAACCTGATAGCTAGGTAGATTCCAATTCCAACTAAACCTAGAAACATCAGACTATTAGATATTCTAATGTCTTTCAAAAAATAGATATTCTAGTGATTTAGATTTCTATTACAAACAGTAACCAATTAAGGGACTTGCCTCATTTATGGGCAAGAATTAAAAGAGGTTACTTTCTCACTTTTATTTCAATCTACAGTTCAATTATTCGTTCAGCTAATTTTTTAAATTTTGATCATAAATTTAATTAGTGTATAAGTATAAATACTATTGATTGACATCTTGTCAAATTGGTTATAATATATATTTTTAAAATATCAAGTTTTTATAATTGTTTTAAATCGACTAACTGATAGACGGGTCATTTTATAATTAATGTAACTAATGAGGTGATTTGATGTTTGTTTTTGTTTATTGAAACGAGATTTTTATAAATTTGAAAAACCTTTAAAAATGTAGAGTCCGTCTCTTGAAAGGCAGTATTTCCATAAGTTATGGAAAGACCAAGGTTTAAAATGTAAATTAGAAGAAAGAAGATAAAATTTTTGGGTTGCATGAACCGGGTTATAAATTTTATAACTATAACATATTGCATACTAAAATTTTAATATTACAAGTAAGACCTTTTACCTTTTATAATTTTAATTATACCCATCTTTTCATAATGCTATAAAAAGACCGTTTTTCCCAAGAATTTGCCAATAAATAAAATGAATCCAATTAAACCGGACTACGTATACGTGTACTCCTATTTAACACTGACCATAGCAATATCAGTCCTAATTTGAGAGGGTATTCCCCCTCCCCCACCCCCCAATCAATACGGAGTACCTAATTATTTTGGAGTGCATCATCTGAGATTATAAAATAAATAATATCTCCTTTGTCCCAATTTTATTTGCACTCTTATTTTTTTAATACTATTTTTTATTAAAATTTAACCACATATTTAGCAGGTAAAATATTGGAAAAGACCATTTTTTCATAACCTTATGGAAAGATGGGGTTTAATTGGAATAATAAAAGGTAAAGGGTCTTAGTTGCAATATTAAAATTTTATTATATAATGTGTAGTAGTTATAAAGTTTATAACCCGATTCATGCAGCCCGAAAATTTTATCTTCATTTCTTCTAATTTGCAATTTAAACCTTGATCTTTCCATAACTTATGGAAATACCGTCTTTTAAGAGACGGACTCCATATTTAAATAGATATATGGACAATAATATTATGGTAGTAACACTATTCAATCCATCGTAACAAGTAATTTTTAAATATTAATTTTTATTTACCATTATTATACATAAATAAATATATTAACAATAAAACATATTTTGAACAACATGATAATATTATTACATAAATAAAGGTGGGACGGAGGAGCACGTCGGATTGTAAAAGAGAGAGAAAAATGATGGTGAAAGGTCTATAGATTGTATTTGCGCCGAATAGATTTTATGTTTGTGGGCGTACATATACCTTTTATCGGAAGTGCAAACTTTCCCTTGGTTATTTTTAAGAATTTAACACATTTTTTTTTGGCAAAGTCTTGGGAAAGACGGTCTTTCCATACGCTTATGGAAAGACGGGGTTTAATTCGAATAATAAAATGTAAAAGGTCTTAGTTGCAACATTAAAAATTTAGTATGCAACATGTAGTAGTTATAAAATTTATAACCCGGTTCATGCAACCCGAAAATTTTATCTTAATTTCTTCTAATTTATACTTTAAACCTTGGTCTTTCCATGACTTATGGAAAGACCGTCTTTCAAGAGACGCACTCTTTTTTTTTATGTTAAGGTTTCTTCAAATTTATCAACTAATTTTTGTTTTTTTAAAATTAAATTTTATCCACTCAATGTAAAGATATTGTGTCACTTCAAATAGAACGGAGGGAGTAGATAGCCGGCTTCGGAAGTAGCTTTCAAATGGGTCGGCATATCCAAATGCGTGTAGTTGCGGTTGTTGCTAGCTAGCTACTTGGCTTGGCTCTATTTTGAGAATACAACTAACAGAAGATTGAAAAATATAGGAAAAATAAAATAAAGCTTTTGGATCAGATTGTGGTCAATAATTGTGGGGGGTTCAGCATGATACACACGATGAAGAATTGAATAGTCTAGTAAATAAAGTCTTGGGTGGAGCCTTTTTTATCATAATAATTCCGTGTTTGGGTGGAGCCTTTTTTATCATAGTAATTCCGTGTTTGATTCTGTACGACTTTATTTAGCTTTATTTAGGGAAAGCCTAGTTCAAACTGGGGAAAGGGAATGGAATTGTGAAAGGGGAAAGGGAATGATATTAGATTTTTTAAACTGTTTAGTTCAACAAGGAAAATGAATCAAGTTCTTATCCATTCCTTTCGTACCTATTTGGTTTAAAAAGGGGAACAAATTTTAATTTTTAATACACTGCAGTTTAAAAATTAACGGTCGAAACCATCTTAACAATGGGAACTAAATTAATCAATCAAAATAATAAATTAAATTATTTATATGATAAAATAATATATTATAGAAGACAAACTCTTGGGAAAGACCGTCTTTCCATATGCTTATAGAAAGACGAGATTTAATTAGAATAATAAAAGGTAAAATGTCTTAGTTGCAATATTAAAAATTCATTATGCAAAAGATAGTGGCTATAAAGTTTATAACCCGATTCATGCAACCCAAATATTTTATTTTCATTTATTCTAATTTGAACTTTAAACATTGGTATTTCCATAACTTACGGAAAGACCGTCTTTCAAGAGACTGACTCAATATAGGCAAAATCTTGGGAAAGACAGTCTTTCCATAGATATATGGAAAGACGGGTTGAATTATAATTATAAAAAGGTAAAACGTTGTAATTGCAATATTAAAATTTTATTATTCAACGTGCAGTAGTTATTAAGTTTATGACCCGATTAATGCAACTCAGAAATTTTATCTTGTTTTTTTCTAATTTGCAGTTTAAACCTTGATTTTTCTATAACTTATGAAAAAATCGTGTTTAAGAGACGAACACATAAGTATAAAGTATAACTCAGTTACAATATATGAAATAGTAACATTTATATGAAATAATATAGTTTTATTTATAATATAAATAATAACTTAATAATTTATATAAGAAAATAATATATATTTATATTAAAATAATATAACTACTATTTATAGTATAAATTATGAAATAATGTTATTTATTATTAAATTTTAATTTATAAGAAAACTATAGTTTTATTAATATTCAACCCATATACAACTTGAAAAAATTATAATACTATGTTTTCATTAGTGTTATTAATTTTCTTTCGCTATAATAAATTTAAGTTAAAATATAGCAATACTATTTAATTAATCACAAAGTCTTACTTTAGGCGGCCTAAACTTTAGGATGAGGATTATTGTGCAATTATAAGAAATTTCATTTGAGATAGGAGATTTTTTAAATATACTGATAAATTTAGGGATATACTGTGCAATTATCAAAATACTATATATATCACAAAAAATATCAGAATTTTCATTTTATTTCCTCCTCTTCCTCTGATCGAAAATTGCCTCTGGCCGACGGTTACCACCGGGATTATACTGGTCAGCCGGTCACCGTGGTCTCCATCGGTTTCTCGCCGGAATCTCACCGGATTCCTGGCCTCCGCCGGTATCACGCTGCAGTTCACCGCTGTCGCCACAAAATTCATAGCTCTGAGATCGTGAAACCCTAGGGTTTATAGATCCGATGCCCCGCTCCTGCATTTGTGTGATGATAGACGTCAACGTTTGCGCACTGACATCCTACATCGGTCGACGGAAATCCGTGATTGCACTTTGATCAACTGTGGAGGGCATTTGTACGACGGAGAAGGCAGTGGTTACTAGCAGATCAGCGCGACAGGGGAGTGATGCTGGAGCACAGCAACGGAGCTCAGTGAAGGCGCGACGAAGCAAAATGACGCTGCGGCGGACTGGAAGAGGAGCACAACATAGTGGAATAGAAGCGCAAAGGAGCACAACGACAGCATGACAAAGTGAAAGAGGAAGGAGGTGTCGGCGGAACCACGCAGAAGAAGAAGGTGCATGTGATACATGCGCCCGAAGGAGGAAGAAGGTGTGTGTGGCTTCACGTGCGGCATGAGGTGGTGACGGACGTCCACGACAGCGTTGGACGGCGAAAGATAGAGGTTTTGCAGGTCATACTTGAGGTTTTATGTTTTGTTTTATTTTTTCCAACGACTTTACTGAGGTTTAATTTGTTTTGATTGAGGTCATAAGGCTTAAAATGTTGTTTGGTGTAGTGGCTTCTTCTTTATCATCTGATGTGAAAGGCCTGGGTTCGAGCCTCCTTAGGCCTTTTTTTTTAATAATATTTTTGAGGTTTTACAACTGAGGTTTAAAACTTATTTGACAGAGTATATGATTAATTAAAGGTCTTTGGTGTAGTGGTTTGTACTCTTCCTTCTAAGGTTGTAGTTCTGCGTTCAAATCCCACTAGAACATGTTTTTTTTTGAAGAATTTTATGTTAGTGAGGTACTGTAAAATGTTTTTGTAGTTTAAATGGGTGATGTGGATTGATATTAGACTTTTTATTTTTTATATTCTCATGTTGATGTTTTTCATTTTCTGTATGAGGTTTATGTGTTAGGAGTTGATGTTTGTAATTTTTTAGGTGATATAGGTTGATATTTGTAGTTTTTTTTAAAAATAATTGTTGATGTTTTATGATTTTCAGATTGAATAATCTATACTTTTGAGGTACTATAACTTTTTTGTTGATGTTTTTTTCCCTCTCTTATTGATGTTTTTCATTTTTCGGTTGAGTTTTAGTTGATATGAGTCGATGTTTTGTAGTTTTTTGGGGTTATATGGGTTGATGTCTTTAGTTTTTTTCCCTCTCATGTTGATGTTTTCATTTTTTAGATGGGTTTTTGGTGATAGAGGTTGATGTTTGTAGATTTTTTAGTGATATGACTAATTTTTCGTAGTGTTTTTTTTCTTATGTTGACATTTTTTCATTTTTTGTTAGTGCTTCAAATGTAGATTGTAGGTGCTTATTTTATAACTTGTGTGTGTTATGAAAACAATTTGGTGATTAGAGTACAACTTGTAACTGCTTCAATCATTGCTTATAAGTGTTTCAATCGTTGCTTGTTAGGAGTTGATGTTTGTAGCTTTTTTGATGATATGGTTTATTTTTTGTAGTTTTTTTCCTTACGTTGACGTTTTTCATTTTTTGTTAGTGATTCAAATGTAGGTTGTAGGTGCTTATTTTATTACCTGAGTGTGTTATGAAAACAAATTGGTGTTTAGAGTACAACTTGTAAGTGATTCAATCGTTGCTTGTATGTGCTCCAATTGTTGCTTGAGTGAGATATAGTTGACGTTTGTAGTTTTTTTTAAATGATAATTTAGCTTTTTTGACGTTTTTATGATTTAAGTTGATTTTTTGTTAGTCATAGTCGATGTTTTTTTAAAATTTTTTATTGATTTTATTTGATTTTTTTGCTGTTTTATTTTATTTTTTAAATATATTTTTTCCTGCTGCTTTTTAGTTGATGTTTTATGATTTTTCGTTTATATTCTGCTATTTTATGCTGATGATATTGCAGTTTTTTACTGCAATTTTTTATTGATTTTTTGCATTTTAAAAGTTCTGTAAAAAAAATATTTTATTTTTTTTGCAGATTGCAGGTGGCAGGAAAATGATGGGAAAAAATTGAACAAAAAAGCCTCTGGAAAGTTATTAGCGATAGATCCCTGTAAATTAATTAGAGATACGTCCCTGTAAAATTATTAAGTGTAGGTCCTTAGATATAGAATATTGTAAGAATTGTAAACATACTATATATTTTTCTAAGAATTTTCACTAAGAAGTTGGAATGTTTACGAGTGGAAGAAAGAGTGCGAGTAAAATAGTTTTTTATTCTTGGAAACGAAACATGACATATGAGGAATCTGAATCTCAAAGTAAAGGTAGAGAATCACCATTCACCGAATTGAGAGAATCTCAAACCGTAAAAAAAAGAAAATGAATGATCAAAAATACCAACCAAACATTAACTAAGAGATTCATTACGATTTATTCCCTTTTCCCAATATTTTAGTTGAACAATTAATAGTGGGTCTTAATTCCAGAGTATCTAGCTACACTTCTTTCTCCCTGTAGAAAAAAATTCTAATTCTAATTTCAATTTTTATTTTTATTTTCTCTTCATGGGAAGATCGGTAAGCAACTATTTATGTTAGTCGATATTTATTGAATAAATGTAGAATTCATCTTCTTGTATTTGTTTTGTTTTTTCAACCTGATTGATTCGTTGTGATCATCATAATCACTCGATTTAGTTGTTCGCATCAATATATTGTTCTTGATCTGGTTGTAAAGATCGTGTGTTTCTAGTTATGTTTCTTTTTTTTAGGGGTTTCATTTTTTTGGATGGATCGATTTATGTTTTTCAAGATGTTTATAGTTTGAACATAGACCGTGCTTGAATTAAGTGGTGTTACAGTTGTAGAATATTCCTTTATGGCGTAGTGATATAATAACGATGTGTGATACGCTCTTTTGTATACTAAGGGTATTTTTGTCTTTTCAAATTAGGCCAACGCTTAAATTCCTTCAGTTCACGTGGGGATAGTACAATTAGGGTATATCTGCACAATTGCTCAAAATCTTAGGGTTAGATTTGCACTTTCAAATTTTACAGAATTAGATCGACACCTTCACAAAATAATAGGTTATTTTTTCACTTTTCCATAAAGTATAATAATATAAAGGATTAAGTATATATGATAAAGTTCAGGTTAATCAACAAGTATAGCAGCAACTTAGTGATAAACTACCACACTAATGTTGGGGAAGTCGTGAGTTCAACTCCCCCTTACCCCATCCCACCATTGATCTAGTTTATTTATCATTTATGAATGTATTGTATGATTTTTATGGATTGAAGTGATTTTTCCGAATCACCCGTATGCATGTTGACTATATTAGTAAACGATCTAGTATATCTCTGATACGAATGTCAAATATTTTTGATGTGCTTTAAATGCTTTGTGGATCAACTTTATGATGAAGAATTGAAGAAGGAGTCACCATCAACACCTTGGATTCATTATTCAAGATTGTCGACGAACTGAAGACATCATGAATAACACTATACTCTTTTTTCCCACTGGGTTTTTAATGAGGTAGTGTGATCACTGTAAAATATTGTAAAACTATTTCATTTTGGGTTTATTGGACTGATAGCATGGCCATGTGGGCTTTGAAGAGCTGAATTTCAAAAATACAGTCCATTAGGGTTTAGTATATTCAGTTTAATTCTAATTAGAATTAGATTTGGTAAGATTAGATAAGGTAATATTCTTCAAGGTCACTTCTTGAAAAATTTGACCAGATTACCTTAGATTACCTTTTATTTTAGGTATTTTAGTTAGATATGCTTTTAGCTTCTTAAAGCCGCCATAAGTCAACTCGGTTTCCAGTTGTGATTAGGGTTTATAGTTGAAATCTACCCTATAAATAGGGGAGGCATTTGGACGAATTTCTCACCACTTTTATCAATCAAAATACAACCTTTTGAGTTCATACTCTTTGCTTGCAAGCTATTCCATTATTGCTTAACCCCGAGGGCTAGTTAAGTACCAATAAACCTTGTAATCTAATCCCGAGAGCTAGTCAGAGAGCAAGTTAAAGTTAGGCGTACCCGAGGGCTAGACACCTGAATTTCATGCGAGATAGTGAGGGTTTGCAGATCTCTTCACTAGATCAAAGATATTAATTCCGTAAATCGTGAGTCTTCGCAAGGAGATTCATATCAATCTCTCAAAAATTAATTTATTGTATGATTTTTTTACTATTTTGCCAAATTACCATTATATTGACTATATTAGTAAACGATCTAGCCCCATTGTGTATGTTGACTATCTTATTAAATAATAAAATGTATTAGGGTAAATAACAATGAATATGACAGCAGTCTAGTGGTTAATAACAACATATATTTACCCAAGGTCTTGAGTTCAACACTAAGGTGTTTGTGATATAATCCCTCTTATTACCCTTCCCCTTTCTTTTAATTCCCCCCCCTCAAACTTCTAATTTATAATAATCCTTTACAAACTCAAACTTTCTTTTAACAAACCCCCGTAAAAGTCACAATTCTTAATTTCATTATTTTCAAAATTAGAAATGTAATTATATATTGAGATACAAAAATATTATTGATTATAGTAAGAGGATTGCTCTTTAATATATGTTAGATAACACCCAATATGTTTTTGCTATAGCGCTTGAAAGTATTAATATTTTTCTAAAAAGTTCATGTAGTTAAAGTTATAATCAACATTATCTAATAAATAGCAGATGTTTCAGTATAAAAAGTCTTTATATAGCATGTGAAAGCACTGGTACTTTTCTTTTTTGTGCACATAAATCTCGTAACCATTAAAATGTGAGGAACAACTATACTTATCAGCACCAAATCACATGTTTACTATCTAAATGCGATAATAATTTCATATACATACACTTTCAAATTCTATCCATAAAAGAAATTCGATAACACCTAGAATAAATTTTAGTGTTGATACGGCATCGTATTTGCAAAAAATATATTGTGCAAATACGATGTTGTGTTTGCACGAAAGAATTCATATTAACACTTAGAATAAATTTTAGTAATGATACAACATTGTATTTGCATGAAAGAGTTTGGCTTCGAGTAGGCACATCATCTTCTTCCAACATAATGTCATTTTGACCCCCAATTCCCTCTTGCTCTTCTTACTCTCATCCCCTTCAATATCAAGCTCCATTTGACTAGGATCCCTCTCGACTTTACTACAAACATCACTGATGGAGTCAAAAAAGTGGATTCCCTTGACAAGCCTCCTCTAGTAGAAATGATTCACACCAGGCACGAGAAAGACTATCGTTCCCTGATAAATAACAAAGGGATAGTCGGGGTCTTTTCCTTCCTCGGAATGTCAGCCTCGTGCCAGAAGACGAAGTTAAACAGTTTCCCAAAACAGGTTATTTGACTTGGACTTGCTCTTGCGGCAATCCCCACTCAAATACCCGATAAATTGGCTAAGTGTTAGATCAGCACAAGCTTTTCTGGTTGGAATCTCCGGACATATTTGAATGGACAAGCTGGCTCAGAAAGCCTCAAAGCCAATGCTCATCAAATCTTGCCTTCCTTTTTACCAATGTTGAATGCATCCACGAACATTTCTAGTCCAACCATCCCCTTCACATGAGTTTTTTGAAAGGTGAATCACATCATAAATTTAATTAATGTATTACCTAAATTTAATGGATCTAGGTAGAATTGAATATAGTAGAAGACATATAACGATTACAATAAATCGATCAAACTGTAAAGAAAGATGAACTGCATATGTAATTGCAGATAAATACAAGTCTTTTGCACGTGAACTGCACTCGTCATTTGAACATGAATTTCATGCTTTGCAAAATATGAAAATGTTTTTACTAAAATTTGGAGTAAATCAGAGACATGGTTTTCGAATGCCACTAGTGTAAAACATTGAACTGCATATGTTATCGTAGATGAATACACGTCTTTTGAACCTGAGTTGCACGCGTGTTTTAAGCATAAATTGCACACTTTGTGAAAACTCAAAATGCCTTAACCAAAATTTGAAGTAAATCGGAGGCATAGTTCACCTATGCCACTAGTTTCATTCACTTTACAAATCTAGACATGAAACACATGTAAAGAGTGTCTATTTAATTTAGTAACAAAGTGAACATATTTAACAGCTTATCAATTTTTTTATAAAAAATGTATCGAATATATTTATTATATATTAACTTGTTATAGGGTTGGACTTCTTTTTAAGGGATTGAAGTTATTTTCTTGAAATATTAATGTACGCCGAGTCACCATAAAGCATAATGGTGTCCATATCGATTATATTTGTTAAATTGTTTTTAGAAATTTTGTTAAAAATAATAATATAAAGGAGTAAGCATAGATTATGAGGCCTTTGTTAATCAATGAGTATGGTGGTAACCTAGTGGTAATACGACACTAATGTTAGGGAAGTCTATGGCTTCCCATTGCCCCATCCCACCACACATATATTATGTTGGTATTTAGTATATCTCTCACGTATTAATTTGTTGTATGGTGTTGAATTTTTTTATGGATTGAAGTTATTTTCTTTAAAAATTAATGCAGGTGCTATTTTTGCCGAATCACCATTATTCATGTCGATTGTATAGGTAATATTCATTTTTTCTGAAATAATATTAAAAATATTAATATAAAGGAGAAAATATATTTATGAGGTACAAGTTAATCAACGAGTATGGCAGCAACCTAGTGGTAAATTACTACACTATTCTTCAAGAAGGCAGGAGTTCAACCCCCCTTGCATCATCCTCCACACTAATATCCTGAAATTATTTCTTTGAAAAATTAATGTAGGTGTTGTTATCGCCACACATATTTCGGGTTCGGATCAAGTATATATCTCATCATTACTGGTTGTATGGTTTTTAACTTTTATTGAGGGATTGGATTTATTTTCTTGAAAACTCAGTGCATGTGCATTTTTTGCGGGGTCACCACAAAGCCCAATGGTATGGAATTAAAAATATAAAATATAAAAGGAGTACATATGTATTATGAGGTCCGGGTTAAGTATGGCAGTAGGCTAGTGGTCAATTATCACACTAATGCTAGGGAATTCGTGAGTTTGACTCCCCCTTACCTCATCCCATCACACTAATGTTGGGTATGAATCTAGTATATCTTTAATGTATTAATTTGTTGCATGTTTTGAGCTTTTCTTTATGGACTGAAGTTATTATCTTGGAAAGTTAATGCAGGTTTTTTTTTAATGAAGAATGGATATATTAGTTGAAGAGCAAAATAAAATCATCTTTAGGCTATCCCTCTAAACTCATACACTTCAACCCCAAAAAATAAAGAACCCATCCAAACTCTATTTTCAGCCCAACAATCAAACTCCTTTCCCTAACATTAGGCAAAGCCATTATAGCCGAATTTAATAAAACCAAAAAACAAGCGCAGTAGAGCTGCTTTACTGCAACAAGATCTCATCTTCCATCATCTTCAATCTACCTTTCCAGTCATTTTTAGACCTCCATTAACATTCAGTTGCCATCTGAATATAATAGTCTCAACTTTCAGTTCATGCTTCTTGAAGATTCTTCAGTTTCGTTCCAACCAAACGTTGTATAGAGCAGTTGTTAGCACTCCGAGTTTCTTCCCAATACTGTTCCTTGCTAAAAAAACCACCATTTCTTCAACACCCTTTCTAATCTATGCAGTTTCAGACTCAGGCCTTTCAATACTTCTTGCATATAGTAACAACCAACAAACAAGTGATACGAATTTCTGGTAATAAACCACAAAGACAACAATTATCTTGTGCTCCAATTATACCAAACCTCTGCAATCTATCACAGGTTGCAAATTTCTTGTTGATCAATATCCACATGAACATACACTGCTTTATGCTAAATAATTGCAGCTACAACTTTTGCAGCCATGTCACCTTTCATCAAAGCATACACCTCCTTAACCACTAACTTCACCTTCCCGTTCACACATTCCCCCAGCTTATCATATATCCTGGTTCTTAAGGTTAGCAGTACCCTCCAAGGCCAGCTTTGAGATTCATTCCTTATGCAATCCATCAAAGCCTTCCCCTTCAAATAATAGGCATTCGGCTACTTCACCCACAATATATCCATCTTATTTTCAATATCCCATAATTGCTAACATAGGGCAGCTTGATTCCACAAACCTAGATCCCTAACCCCCATTTTCTCTACAAATTGCATCCAATGAGACTGCAATAAAGCCCCTCTGATCTTCATCCCTGCCCCAGAGATAACTCCCACAAATTTTCACTATCCTGTCATTCACACTTTTAGGAATCTTCATCACATTCCCACAATAACCTATTATACTCAAAAGCACTAAGTTGATCAACAGTAATTTGCATGCATAAGATAAATTTTTTGAACCCCAACTCTTTACTCTCTGCCTAATCTTGTCAATAAGCTTCTCACAGTCCTCCTTATCCCACTTTACAGTTGAAAAAGGAAGCCCCGAATACTTTACTGGAAACTCACCTTTCTGCACTTGTAAAAAAGAAGCCAAGACAAACTGCTCACCTTCCTCCATTTTTGAAAATATCACATTTAACTTAACTCTGTTTATTCCAAGACCTTCTACCTTATGCAAATTCTCCAAAACTCTCCTTATACCATCCATAGATCTTTTGTTAGCACCACATAACACCAAAAGATCATTAGCAAACAACAGTGAGTGCACTCTTGCTTTACTACATATCTGATGATAGTCAACAGTTTTACATCTAACTGCTCTGGATAGCAATCTAGTCAAGTATTCCATGCATATTACAAACAAAAGAGGGGACATAAGGTCTCCCTTATTCACACCCTATTTAACCTTAAATACCTTAGTATACCTTCCATTTATTGACAGGGAAAAATCAGAACCCCTTATGCATTTCATAATCCAGTCAACCATTAAACCGGGAAATTTTAAAGCAATCACCCAATCTTTCAAAAACTTCTAGCTAAAACTGTCAAAAGCTTTACTAATATCTAACTGCATCACACAACTTGGTTTCATATTACCATTGTTTTATCAATGCCATAGCTCCTATGCAAGTAATAAGTTGTGTGCAATGTACCTGCTCTTAATAAAAGCACTCTAATTAGCACTTATAATTTCAGGTAGTACCTCTCTCATCTTAGCACATATTACCTTTGTGATTAGCTTATAGATAGCAATACAGAAAGAAATGGGCCTGAAATTAGAAGCTACCTGGGTAATGGTACTTTTGGCAGTAGAGCTAGAACAACGCTACTAAAGCTCTCTGGAATATCTTCACCAGTAAAGAACCCTTTCACTGCCCTCATCATATCTTCACCCACTATTCTCCATAAATCTGTAAAGACAAACTTGTACATCCATATTTCCCTGGGCTTTTGGAAAAATGAATGTCCTTCAAAGCTTTCAGTATTTCTTTTGAACTGAAAAGCAACACCAACCTTGCTTGCTGCTCTATATTCAACACTTTCTCACACTCCACCACACTTGCATCCAGTTTCAATGTATGCTTTTCATTACCCAACTGGGTTTTAAAATGTCCAACAGTTCTCTTTCAATACTCAGTTGCTCAGTAACTTGAACTCCCCAACGTTCAGTGCCATAATGTTATTTTTATATAGCCTTTGCTTGACAGCATCATAGAACAACTTAGTGGGCATGTCTCCCTCACTTGAACATTGTATTTCAGCCTTCTGCTGTAGGAATCTATACTCGGCCTCCTGCAGTATCTCTAACTCCTTCCTAGCATTACTTTCAGCCTGCTTCTTTACAATTAATAGTTGTTCTGCATTTAAATCCTCCTGTGCCAGCACCCATTCCTTCATTTTTTTCCTCAACCTTTCCTCCTATTTCCTCAAACTCTCTCCAAATGAGCTTCCTTAAAGGCTTCTCTAGTGCGTTCATAACTGAGGCTAAATCTGCCAATAATAGCACAACTTTACTCTACCAAACCTGTTTCACATTGCTTTCAAATAGAGGAGATAGAGAGATCATATTATAGTATTTATAAGGATTTTTAAACTTTATCATATTTGCATCAAATCTCACCAAAATTGGCAGATTATCTGACGTAGGCTCATTTCTTACTTCAAAAAACACATCTCTCAATTCTTTCCACCAGATTTTGTTAATTAATCCCTTGTCAATCCTGCTCCTAACTCTATCCATTCCATACCTTCTGTTGCACCATGTATACTGGTAGCCAGTTGCTTTGATTTCCATCAAGTCTAATGCTTCCACGACTTCCTGAAACTCCTTTATCTTTCTAACATCAACTGAGGCACCACCTATTCTACCTTGGAACTCCAGGGGTGAGTTGAAGACACCTGCAATAATCCAAGGCAGCCATTTATCCCCACAACTTTTCAGATACTTCCATAGATTATCTCTTTCCTGGCCATCATTAAAACCATATACCATAGTACACCAACATTCCACTTTTGTTTTGTTGATATAAATCTTCAATTCTATCCACTGATCCCCCATTGTTTCTATGCTAACTCCAAGCAAATCCCTTCTCCACATCACCCATATTCTACCCCCAATAACCATATCAAAATTTGTTACCATATCCCAGCCTAACCCAATACTCTTCCAACATATTTTTCTTTGTCTTTTCTGATTTTTGTTTCCAGCAAACACAGTACACCCACATTGTTCTACTTGCAAAAAATTCTGACTATACTATGCTTGCTGGTTTTATTCAAACCACGAACATTCCACATTAGCCACTTACACTCCATCTGGTGGTATATCTTCCAGGGTCACATAAGCTTTCTTGCTTCTCTTCACAATCTCTATGGCCTGATTAGCATCCATTTTTTCCTTTTTCTTACAATTGCTTTTCAGCCAACACTTTATCCTTTCCCCCATCAAATCCCCTTATCTTCTTACTCCCTGCTTTTTTCTGCCCTTCCTTAACCACCAATGCTTGTGACTGAATAACTCATGTATCCCTATAAGCAGTACCACAATCAGTCTCACTATCATATCTTTTCTGCTCTGCTTTCCCTGCAACTTTAACTGGTAGATAAACTTGCCATCCCCTTTTTCCTGCAACAGTTTTCTCCTATTTTGTTCTTTAGCATTCCTCCAGGCTATGTCCCAATAGGCAACATCCACTACACTTAACAGGCTTCCACTCAAAATAAAGTTTCTGCTGCATGATTAATTTATATTCATTCATATACAATAGCATATCAGGCACTTTATCAGTTATTTGAACTTCCACTTTGACTCTAGCATGAGATAACATATCCTTCTGTTTAGTAGCTCTGTCTAAACACACTGGTTTTTCAATATGGCTTATAATCTTGCTGATTATCTTTAGATGCCAGTAAGCACTAGGCAGGCTAGGCATCTGAATCAATACAGGGATTTTGCAGGGTTCCGATTAATCTAAATCCACAGACCAGGCTTTAACTACAATAGGCTTTCTATCAAAGAAAACAATGTCATTCTCCACTATCTCATCCCTATGATCAACTGAAATAATTTTTACCATAAAAACACCTTTACTGACTATCTATATCTTGCTAATTTATTTGCTTGAAATTCAGTGGAAAATACCTTCCATCATTATAAATGGAGGATTGAACCCAAGCGCTTTGTATACCACTATTGAGTTCCATTGCTTGGCGCTCTCCTCAACTTCATCTATCATGAGTTCTCCCATTGACATCCCTTCAATCACACTGGGCTCATAAAACCTGACCACATCCTCTTTTGCTTGAAACAGTTTACTCCGGCTCTTCTCCTCCCCATTTTCCACTCTATCACCCCATGAAAGCCTCTTGCCATCCTTCTTAGAACCAGAACCTTCCCCCAATTCCACTTTAATTGGCTTGTTTTTCACCGATGGCAGAAACTCTATTGATTCAAGGTCATCCCGTGCCTTACCTGTCATACCTACTACCACAATCACCAATTTCGGCATGGTATTGTTGTTACTTCCACCCTCTATCAAAACCTCTTTTAAACCCTCCACTCCAACTGTCGATTCCTCTCTGAGTTTCTCATATACGCCACTGTTAGACAATCGAACCATGTTTTTTTGTCAATTCCCCCCCCTGATCTACCCATGGTGACGATGATCCAAGAATCATGCCTGATCAGAGTGGAAAAAATAGTGAATGAAACACATAGTTGTAGGTGTTTTCGCCCGCAGTGTGGTTAATGTAGGTGTTGTTTATGAAATATTATTTAAACAAAATTATACATAGGAAATACACACACACACACACACATATATATATATATATATATATTATAAAGTCAAGGTTAGTCAATGAGTATGGCAGTAGTCTAGTGGTAAATTACCACATTGATTTTCAAGAATGCGTGAGTTTAACTCCCCCTTACTCCAACCCGCCACACTAATGTTGGGTTTGGATCTAGTGTATCTCTCATATATTAATTTGTTGGATTTTGACTTTTTTTTCTAGGGATTGAAGTTATTTTCTTGAAAAATTAATGTAGGTTACGACATTAATGTCGGGTTTGGATTTAGTATCTCTCTCATATATTAATTTGTTGAGTGGTTTTGAATTTTTTTTAGGATTAAAGTTATTTTCTTGAAAATTAATGCATGTGCGGTTTTTTCCGAGTCACCAGAAAGCATAATGGTTTTCATGTCGGCTATATTAGTACATTTTCTTTTTTTTTGAAATACTATTAAAAAATAATATAAAGGAGTAGTACATATTCTGAGGTTCAGGTTAATAATGAGTATGACAGTAGCCTAGTGGTAAATTACCACACTAATATTGGGGAAGTTAGGAGTTCGAATTTCCCTTACCCATCCCACCCCACCCCGATCTAGAATATTTCTCATATATGATTTTATTTTTTATTTTAAACTTTACATGGTTTGAAGCTATTTTTTCGAATCACCATTATGCATGTTGATTATCTTAGTAAATGATCTAGTATATCTCTCATATATTATTTTACTGCCTAATTTAAAACTTTTATTTTTACTTTCTAAGGATTGAAGTAAATTTTTTTGAGTTACCATTGTGTTGACTATATTAGTAAACGAACTAACGCCATTATGTAGGTTGACTATATTAAATAATAATGTATTAGAGTAAATATATATATATATATATATATATATATATATATATTATGGAGTTCGACTTTATCAATGAGTATGACAACACCCTATTGGTAAATAACCATACTTATTTTCAAAAGGTTATGAGTTCGACCCCATCCCTATCCACGTTAATGTTGGGGATGTCGTCCCTATTACTCATTATTTTTCTTTTGATTTTGCCCCTCAATATTTTATTTTAACTCAATCTTTTTACTTTGAATACAAAATAAAAGTCTCAATTTTATTTTTATTGTTTTTTAAAATAAGAAATGTAATAATATTTTGTGATGCAAAAATATTATTGATTATATCTTTAATTTGTGATATATTGAGAGTATAGCGCATGAAAGTATTAATATTTTTTCTTAAAAAATGTAATGTAGTTAGAAGTTAAAATCAACATTATCTAATAAATAACAGATATTTCAGTAACAAAAGTCTTTATATAGCATGTGAAAGTACAAGTACTTTTCTATTTTGTGCGCATAAATCTCATAACATTAAAATGTGAGGAACAACTATCCTTATCAGCACCAAATTCTACCCATAAAAGAAATTTGATAATGCCTAGAATAAATTTTAGTGTTGATACGGCATCGTATTTGCAAGAAAAAGTTTGTGCAAATACGATGTTGTGTTAGCACGAAAGAATTCTTACTAACACTTAGAATTAATTTTAGTGTTAATACGACATCGTATCTGCATGAAAGAGTTCGGCTTTGAATAGGCGCATCATCTTCTTCCAACATAATGTCATTTTGACCTCTGATTCCCTCTTGACTCTTCTTACTCTCACCCCCTTCAGTATCAAACTCCATTAGACTGGGATACCTCACGACTTTACTCAAATATCACTGATGGAGTCAAAGAAGTGGATTCCCATAACAAGCCTCCTCTGGGAGAAATGCTTCACACCAGGAATGAGAATGACTATCCTTCTCGGATGAATAACAACGGGGTAGTCAGGATCTTTTGCTTCCTTGGAATGCTAGCCTCGTGCCAGAAGATGGAGCCAAACAACTTCCCAGAACAGGTCATTGGACTTGGCCTTGCTCTTTCGGTAATCCCCAGTCAGATACTCGAAAATTTTGTTAAGTGTCAAGTTGGCGCACACTTTTCTGGTTGGAATCTCCGAGCATATTTGTATGGACTGGCTGGCTCAGGAAGGCTCAAAGCCAATGCTTGTCAAATCTTGCTTTCCTTTTTACCAATGTTGAATGCATCCACGAACATTTCTAGTCCAACCATCCCCTTCAACATGCATTTTTTGAAAAGTGAAACACATCATGAATTTAATTTATGTATTACCTAAATTTAATGGATCTAGGTAGAATTGAGTATAGTAGGAGACCTATAACGAATGCAATAAATCAATCAAACTATATAAAACGATGAACTGCATACGTAATTGTAGATGAATACACGTCTTTTGCACATGAATTCCACACGTCATTTGAACATGAATTGCATGCTTTGCAAAATATGAAAATGCTTTTACTAAAATTTGGATTAAATAAGAGACATGGTTTACCAATGCCACTAGAATAAAACATTGAACTACAAATGTTATCATAGATGAATACACATCTTTTGAACTTGAGTTGCATGTGTGTTTCAAACATAAATTGCACGCTTTGTGAAAATGAAAACTCTTTTACCAAAATTTGAAGTAAATCGGAGGCATAGTTTACCTATGCCACTAGTTTCATTCACTTTACAAATCTAGACATGACACGTATGACTAGTATATTTATTATATATTAAATTGTTATAGGGATTTGAAATTATTTTTTAGGGATTAAAGTTATTTTCTTGAAAAATTAATGTACGTGCGGGTTTTGCCGAGCCACCACAAAGCATAATGGTGTCCATGCCGATTATATTTGTAAATATTTTCTTCTGAAAGTGTACTAAAAATAATAATATAAAGGAGTAAGTACATATTATGAGGCCTTGGTTAATCAAAGAGTATGACAGCATCTTTGTGGTAAATACCACACTAATGTTGGGGAAGTCGACGACTTCCCATTGCCCCATCCCACCACACATATATCAGGTTCGGATCTAGTATATCTCTCACATATTAATTTGTTGTATGATATAAAACTTTTTTTATTGACTGAATTAATTTTCTTTAAAAATTAATGCAGGTGTTGTTTTTGCTGAATCACCATTAGGCATGTCGACTATACAGGTACTATTCATTTTTTATGAAATAATATTAAAAACATTAATATAAAGGAGAAAATATATTTATGAGGTCCAAGTTAATCAATGAGTTTGGCAGCAACCTAGTGGTAAATTACCATACTAATCTTCAAGAAGGCAGGAGTTCGACTCCCCCCTTGTATCATCCTACTACGCTAATATCTTGAAATTATGTAAAAAAAAAATTAATGCAGGTGTTGTTATCGGTGAACATATTTCAGGTTCATGTCTAGTATATATCTCATACATTATTTTTTGTCTGGTTTTGATTTTTTATTGAGGGACTGAAGTTACTTTCTTGAAAAATCAGTGCATGTGCGGTTTTTGCCAAGTCACCACAAAGCACAATGGTATGGAATTAAAAATATAAAAAATATAAAAGGAGTACGTATGTATTATGAGGTCCGAGTTAATCAACGAGTATGGCAACAGCCTAGTGGTAAATTATCACACTAATGTTGGGGAAGTTGTGAGTTTGACTCCCCCTTACCCCATCCCATCACATTAATGTTGGGTATGAATCTAGTATATTTCTAATGTATTAATCTGTTGCATGATTTTGAACTTGTTTTTTTATGGATTGAAGTTATTATCTTGAAAAGTTAATGAAGGTGTTGTTTATGAGATATTATTATAAAAAACAATTATACATAGTAGTGTATATATATTGTGAAGTCAAGGTTAGCCAATGAGTTTGGCAACAGTGTAGTGCTAAATTACCACACTTATTTTTAAGAAGTCGTGAGTTTAACTCCCCCTTACTTCAACTCGACACACTAATGTCGGGTTTGGATCTAGTATATCTCTCATATACTAATTTGTGGTTTTGATTTTTTTTCTAGGGATTGAAGTTATTTTCTTGAAAAATTAAAATAGGTTACAACGCTAATGTCAGGTTTGGATTTAGTATGTCTCTCATATATTAATTTGTTGTGTGGTTTTACATTTTCATTTTTTCTGAAATACTGTTAAAAAATAATATGAAGGAGTAAGTATATATTCTTAGGTTCAGGTCAATTAATGAGTATGGCAGCAGCGTAGTGGTAAATTACCACACTAATATTGGGGATGTTATGAGTTCGCATTTCCCTTACCCATCCCATCCCACCCACCCCGATATAGTATGTTTCAATTATATTATTTTATTTGTTATTTTAAACATTACATGGTTTTAAGCTATTTTTATGAATCACCATTATGCATGTTGATTATATTAGCAAACGATCTAGTATATCTCTCATATATTATTTTATAGTATAATTTAAATTTTTACTTTTATTTTTTATTGATTGAAGTAATTTTTTTTGAATTACCATTGTGGTTACTATATTAGTAAACGATCTAACACCATTACGCATGTTGACTATATTAGTGAATAATAATGTATTAGAGTAAATATATATTATGAAGTCCGACTTTATCAATGAGTATGGCAGCACCCTATTCATAAATAACCACACTGTTTTTCAAAAGGTTATGAGTCGACCCCCTTGCCCCATCCTTATCCATGTTAATGTTGGGGACGTCTTCCTTATTACCCATTCTTTTTCCTTTTCTTTTGCCCCCTCAAACTTCTATAATTTATAAAAATATTTTAGAAACTGAATCTTTTTACTTTGAATACAAAGTTAAAGTCACAATTTTATTATTTATTTTTTTAAAATTAGAAATGTAATTATATTTTGTGATGCAAAAATATTGTTGATTATAATAAGAGGACCGCTATTTAGTTTGTATTGAGAGTACAACGCATGAAAGTATTAATATTTTTCTTAAAAAATGTAATGTAGTTAAAAGTTAAAATCAACCTTATTAAATAAATAACATATGTTATCAGTATAAAAGTCTTTTTATAGCATGTGAAGGCATTGATACTTTTTTAATGTACACATAAAAATCTTAATCATTAAAATGTGAGTAACAACTATCCTTCTCAGCACCAATCACATGTTTACTATCTTAGTGCGTTAATAATTTTTTACATTCGTATACTTTTAAATTTCACCCATAAAAGAATTTTGATAACACTTAGAATAAATTTTTGTGTTGATACGACATTTGTACGGAAGAGTTCTTGTGAATACGATGATGTTATCATGCTATAAAAAATTGATAACACTTAGAATAAATTTAAGTTTTGATACAACATCGTATGTGCACGAAAGAGTGCGTGTGAATATATGTTGTGTCGGCATGTAAGAGTTCGTGTGAATATGGTGTCGTATCAACACAAAAATAACACCATAATCACACCAAAATTTATTTATAAAGGTACTAATAATTTTTTGTGCTTGCAAAATTTAAAAACCCCCACCACTAAAAGTGGTTATAACTATTCTAAAAATATGTAGAATAACTCAATATATATTAAATTTAAAGAAATTGCTCTTACTAATTTGATGTAAATCAGAAGCATAACTTACCTATACCACTAGTATTATTCTTTCAAAACGATGGATTTTTGAAGCTACTATTTCCCCGTTTCCTTTTGCACAAAAACAAAAAAACACTGAATCTGGAGCGGTTTTAGAGTGATAAAAGTTGATGAAGAGTAAGGTTACTTTCGAAAGCATTTATCCTGATTAGCTCCTCTTGTAGCTTATGAGTAGACCCGACCCTAACATTGAAGCATATGAAGCATTCTCTGTAGGCCCCCGATTTGGGAACTATTTAAGGGCCTCATTTTTTTTTAAAAAAAAATTAACTATATATGTATAGAAAAAAATAGTAAAGATCATATGTTTTAATTAGTCGCCTAAAAAAAATCGCGTGAGGTCTCATTTTACAAATATAGACACATTAAATATTACATATGGGTCCTATATTTTTAATTTGCTTCAGGCCCCAAAATAAATAGGGCCGACTCTGCTTATGAGTTATAAAGAAAGGTGAAAAGGCCGCAGTACAAAGGGTTAGGAAAGAGTCATTTGCTGCTATTAACATATATGGATCATTGTTGAAAGAATGTATTTTGTAAATTGTATTGAAGTAGAGCTTTTGGTGACCGGAAGATGTAGAATTAGAGCAGCTTATCACTCTGATGAAAATAAAGAAGACAATTTCTAACCAAAAAACAAAGGCCGATAGTTTCAATAGTGAACAACATATGTAATCGTAGATGAATACACATCTTTTGAATATGACTTGGACGTGTCTTCTGAACGTAAATTGTACATATTTCAATAAATGAAAATGATTTTATTAAAATTTGAAGTAAATCAAGGCATGGTCTACCTATGCCATTAGTTTAGTCCCTTTAAAATTCTAGGCATGACACACATGTAAAGAGTGTCCATTAAATTTAGAAACGAACATATTTGACAACTTATCTATTTTTTATCCAAAAATGTCTAGTATATCTACTATATATTAATTTTTTATATGAATTTGAACTTTTTCTTTATGGGATTGAAGCTACTTTCTTGAAAAATTAAGGCAGGTGTGCTTTTTGCCGAGTCACCACAAAGCATAATGGTGTCCATGTCGATTATTGTAAATTTTCATTTTTAAAAAAATTTGTATTAAAAATAATAATATAAATGAGTAAGTATATAATATGAAGTTCGGGTTAATCAATTCAGAACGCTCTCTTCTCTCTCTTCTCTACGATACTCTGAATCCCCAACGATTTATTTCCTCGCGGGTAACGGCTCCACACATCGCTAACGGCTCTATCTTGCCGGTAACGACTCCGCTGGCTACGGCTCTCCCACGGCCAGCCATCATGGCTGAGAATAACAACACCAATTACAACCAAAAAAACCTTCCTCTCTGCCCTACAATCCAAATCTCCCCCCTCTGCCAATCACTCCCGAATAACCCAGAGCTGATCCCAAAATCGGAGCACCTCGGAGAGCCAGCATGTCTATACTCCGAAGAAGAGATTTCAAAACTCTCAGCTCACTACGCTAACGCTCTGGTCGGCAAATTCACCAAAGGAAGACTCACAATGGAACAATTGGAGTCATCCTTCAAAACGGTCGGTTTCGCCGGAAAATACCAATTGGGATCACTCGATTTCAAACACGTCCTCATCAGATTCGACCAGGTGAACGATTACCAGAGATGCTGGATCAAAGGAAGCTGGAGTTTCAATGGTGTTCAGATGAAAGTCCTAAAGTGGTCGCCAGACTTCTCAACACATAAGGAATCCCCAATTGTTCCTATCTGGTGCACAATCAGGGAAGTTCCTTTGTACTACTATAATACTTCATCAATTGAGGCTATTGGTAACAGTATTGGCAATTTCATTAAAAAAATACCTAGCCACTGAAATGCTAACCAGACATTCAGCTATCAAATTGTGTGTTGAAATAGATTTACAGAAGCCTCTTAACACCTTCATCAGATTAGGTTCAATAAATAACAATCGAAAATACATTATTGAGTATGAAGATATTCCCCTGTATTGTGATCACTGTGCTAAACTGGGACATTCACTGAGTCAATGTCGAGCTATCTCCCAAAATAATGTTGAACCAATGCCTAAATGGTATACCACAGGAAACAAATTTGACAAAGCTCCAGCTATGTTTATTAACAATCAGCCTCCTTCTATTATACCCAACTCTGAAAATATTCCGCACCAGTTAGCCAATACTAATCCTTCCTCTGGTCCACTATCATATGCCCCTGAGGTACCAATAGCAGTCCCTCAGATCACCACACCCCAGTTACCTCAACTACCCAATCCAAATCAATCCCCTGCTAAACAATCTTCTGATAGATCCCAAACATCTCTCGGAAATATTTTAAACCAAACAGATATCACTCCTACATTTAAGGCCCCCAAAACATATGCAAAAGATAACATTCAGATTGGTTTCCATAAACTTACTCTTTTCCAGCTCTCCCCCACTAACCCCCCACTTTCACACCAAGGAAAGATGGAAAATAGATTTTCTGTTTTGCAGGACATGGATAACCACTCTATCACTGATGAATGTGTTGATCAGGACCCTCAGGACTTTATGAAGGATGGAAAAGGTCATTCACATGACCCCCACCCTCAGTCTGACCCTTTAACAGATACAACCAAACTATCAGGTAAGAATGACGGCCAAGGTAAGGCTAAATATAAAAAAATTACCTTAGTCAACTAAATAAGATGATGCTAAGGTCTGCCACTAAAAGCCACAAATCAGGTGAACAATGATACACATTTTCAAATTTAATTTCTTAATTAGGAATTTGAGGGGAATTGAAACCTCTATGCTTAGATTAAAACACTTGATTTTCCACAAGAAAATTCAGCTTCTGTGCATAATAGAACCCATGCATGATAATTCTCAGTGCCAAGTCTACATGGAGAAGCTAAATTACTCCCATAACCTCCCTCTTCATAATGGAAAAATCTGGCTAATGTGGAATGACTCCATAACTGTTAACCTTATATGCCACCATGATCAATTCCTAAATGTCAAAATCACCCACATAGGCTCTAATTCAGAAATGGAAATGGTTTTTGTTTATGCTCTTAGAACTAGAGAGGGCAGGAAGGCTCTATGACATGACCTAAACCTCCTCCCATCTAATGAAATTGTTTTCATAGATGATTTTAACACAATCATCACACTTGTTGAATATAAAGGTCCTAGCTCTCCTAACCTAGGCAGTATTAGGGACTTTCATAACTGGATCAACACCAAAGGTTTATAGGAAATTAATACTGTAGGGAATATTTTTACATGGACTAATTCTAGACTTAGAAACCCTACTTCTAAAAGACTATATAGAGGTTTATGCACACTTCAGTGGAGCAATAAATTCCCGGCTTCCTCTATTCAGATCCTCAATAAGCAATCATCAGACCATTCACCACTTCTCCTACAAATTTCATCCCAGACCCCCTCTCACCCAAAACCTTTTAGGTTTCTCAACTGCTGGTTTAATAGGCCTGATTTCCTAGATCTAATTAGACATAACTGGACCCTACCTGTTCATCAGACAGGAATGATGAGACTCTACCTCAAGCTGATTAGACTTAAGAAAGTGATAAAGATATGGAATAAAGAATGTTTTGGTAATATTGACTCTAATGTTACTACTGCTGAGGATAATCCGAAAATGCAGGAAGCAGCTTATGATTTATCTCACTCAGAAACTGACCTCATCATTCTTAATGAGAAAAAGGCATTGTTAATTAGAGCTTTAAAGGAGAAGGAAAAATACTGGAAACATAAGTCAAGGCTGAACTGGTTTAAGTGTGGTGATAATAATACCAATTTTTTCACAAAACTGTTCAGGAAAAAAATTGTAGATTGCACATTTCCAAAATCAAAGATTGTAATGGTAAATGGCTTGATAATTTCCCAGACATCCAAAAGGAAGTTGTAAACTATTTCATTGACCTCCTGACTGAACCTAGCCAAGCTATTAACTCCACCTACTATCCCCATTTTCTTAGCCAGATACCTTCCATTATTATTGAGCAAGATAATTCTAGCTTATCTAAGCCAGTGACTGAAGCTGAGCTTAAACTAGTGGTCACGATTCTAAACAAAAATAGTAGCCCAGAACCTGATGGTTTCTCTAGCAAATTTTACACTAAATGCTGAGAATTTAAAAAAGAAGACTTAATAACTACAGTCAATGATTTTCTCTCACGATCTAACATGCCAAGAGGTATCACTAGTACTTGGATAACTCTAATTCCTAAAAAACCTACAACCTTTTCTTTTGATGATTTCAGACCTATTAGCCTATCTAATGTTGCCAAAAAATTTGCTCTAAGGTCCTTATGGAAAGACTGAAACCCTATATGGAGAAACTAATTTCACATAACCAATCTGCTTTTATGAAGAACAGAGACATCTCTGATAATATACCGTACCTTCAGGAAATGATCAGGTTCATAGATAGAAAAAATAGGATCCCCAATTGTATTCTTAAACTGGACCTGAAAAAGGCTTTTGATAGGGTTGGTTACATATTATATAGTGTAGATTTGGTTTTTCAGGTCACTTCCTCAATGTTGTCATGAACAACCTTTCTCAGGCCTGCTTCTCTGTTCTTATCAATGGTAACCCTGTGGGCTTTTTTAAAGCCACTAGATGTATCAAACAAGGTGATCCCCTTTCTCCCTTCCTGTTTAATATTTTCACTGAATCTTTCTCCAGGAGCCTTTCCTACATTTTTCAGAATAATAGCTTGCAATATTACTCACTGCCATCTAACATTACACCAGTAACTCACTTAAGCTGTGCGGATGACACAATAATTCTTATGCAAGCTTCAAAATCTAGCCTGATTAAGATTAAAGCATTTCTACAAATTTTTGAATTAACATCAGGCCAAAAATTAGTTATGAGATATATGAATTCTACATTAGCAAAAGAGCCACAGTTGCAAAGAATCATCAGATTAGAACTATCCTAGGGATGAAGAAAGGCACTATCCCTTTCAAATACTTAGGTTGTCCTATCTTTAAAGGCAGAACTCTAACTAGATATTTCCATCCTATGCTTGAAAACATGAACAAAAGATTGAAAACTGGAAGAACAAATGGTTAAGTTCAGGAGGGAAAATGACATTGATCCAATCATGTATATACTCTCTCCCACAGCATATTTGGACTGTCCTTAAGCCTCCTAGGTCTACTGTTAAATCCATTGAAAAAAAAATGTCTAGATTCTTTTGGGGGGAAACTAAGGATAGGAGAAATAAGGTATAGAAAAAGTGGACTGACATTGCTATTCCCAAATCTCACTATAGACTGGGTTTTAGATCTATTCAGGCAATTATTGAATCATGCTCACTTAAATTATGGTGGAAAAGCCAACTGGGTAATACCCTGTGGGACAAATTGATGTGGTCACTTCCCCAGTCTCATAAAAACTCCAAAACCTGGAAGAGAATCTGTAATATAAACTCTTTTGCAGTAAAAAATTCTCTAATTATTCATGGCCAAGGCAAATGTGATTTCTGGTCTACTAACTGGTGTCCAAACGGTCCCCTGCTAAACTGTTTTCCATCCCACATCATTTCCATATTCCCCCCTGCTCAGTAGCTGACTTTATAAACAACAAAGGTTCGATTTTATCTCAGATCTCTCCTTTCCTGGAAAATGATACTCTCATATTTTTGCAGGATGCAGAAATTACTCATGGTAGAGATGATAAACTGGTCTGGAAACCTAAAGAGACTGGCAGATTTACTTTTAAATCAGCTTACAAAGCTCTTACATACTTATCAGGTACTTTCCCAGTTACAAAACTGATATGGAACCCTAGGTTACCAAAGAAGATCTCTATCTTTACCTAGAATTTGCTAAATTCCTTTTTACCATTTGATGATATCCTCATAAAATGTGGTTTTAGTATGGCTTCAAAATGCCCTGTTTGTAACCAATCTGACTCGCTGGAACATTTATTTATTGGTTGCCATCTTGCTAAATCTATCTGGACTGAGAGTGCTACTTTAGTTAACTTTAATTTGCAGAATAGCACAATATTATTGACACCTTCTTTATTTTTTGGAACTGTAATGACCTCTCAGGTCTACAGAGAATGGTATGTTGATTGTTACCCCCACTGATCTGCTGGTCATTATGGAAAGCAAGAAATGCCTACTATTTTGATAACAAACCTTTTTCTTCTATCCACATAAGTAAGGAAGTTAGAGACACACTTTACCTATCCATTACAGCTTCACCATGCTCTCCAACTATACACCCTAGCTCTCACCTTCACTTTCCCTCACTGATACCCCTTCCCAGATCACCTCAAAAACCAGCCATATCCACTGAATACTGGGAATTTCCAGTTTCTAATGTCATCAAAATTAATGTGGATGCCTCATGGTTTCTAAACTCTGTATCAATTGGTTTTATTGCTAGAAATAATCATGGTATTCCAATCCTAATCAGGTCAGAATCCATAACAGCCAAATCAGCTCTAGAGGCAGAAATAAAAGCAGTCTTATTGGCTTGTCGGATGTGTATTCCAAGATATCCCAACCTCATCTTTGAATCTGATTCGTTACAGGCAGTTACTATGATTAATGATCCAACCCGTTCCAAATGGTCCTTATACCCTCTTGTTTTTCAAGTCCACACTCTCCTATTTGAGGCTACCCTTAAGCACACCTATAGAGAATGTAACTCAGTAGCCGATGCTATTGCTAAATACCACTCATCTCACCCGATGAAAGCTTCTCTTGATTTGTCTAACATTCCGGCACACATTAAAGGCCTTATCTATATGGATAGTATTCACACTCCCTATATTAGGATTCATAGGCATGCTTCCAAAGAGGATTGATACTGCTAATCTTTCTTTTTATTTGTCTCGGGTTATGGATGATACTCTACCATGGTTCTGGAATTTGTTTTACTCCTCCCTGCTTCTGTTTGGTCTCGATTTGCTGCCTACACGACAAGTTCTTCAGATACCCCTTAGGGAACTCCACCATGGTAAGTTTGGAGAATCTGTCGAATTATAGACAAATGACAAGCTGCTGCTAGGCTCATGGTACTGGATGGTTGGCTGTAATCTGAGTCATGAACCACAGCAATGCTCCTCATTTGTCCACCTGCAGTTTTTGGACTTCATGAACCCCGATTCTAAAGGAAAGTGTCCGCACCACAAGCACCTCACTTTCCACTCCGAATTTCTCTGATTATATTTGCATTTTGAAAGGGAGGTGCCCGGCCAAAGTAAGTGATTAACACAGGGGGTGGAGATCACATACTTTGGAAACGCAACTTCCATCTCTTCTAGCATTGTACATAGGTTATTAGTTTCTTCCCTAACTGATCCACTAGACAACTAGTTTTTAGATCATTCTTTTGGAGGCAATGAGGTTGCCTAATCAATGTATATTCCAAACTAAGGTTGTATCTCTTTTGTTCCTTCATAGGTTTGGGGTACCTAATATATAACCCCCCACCTTAGGGTGGTTTCTAACTAAAAAAAATGAAGTTTGGGTTAATCAACAAGTATGGCAGTAGCGTAGAAGTAAATTACCACGCTAATATTAGGTAAATCGTGAGTTCGACTCTCCCTTGCCCCATCCCACCTCGGATCTAGTTTATTTCCATATATCAGTTAAGTATGATTTTACATTTTTTTTATGGATTGAATTTATTTATTTTTGAATCACCGTTATGCATGTTGATTATATTAGTAAATGATCTAATATATCTCTCGTAGTATTATATTAATTTGTAATACAATTTTTAATTTTTAATATTTTGTTGATATGATAATTTTGCTGAATTACCATTTTATTGACTATATTAGTAATTGATCTAGCACCATTGTGTATGTTGACTATATAATTAATTAATAATGTATTAATGTAAATAAAAATTATAAATTCCAGACTCATCAATGAGTATGACAACAACCTAGTAGTTTATAATCAAACATATTTACCAAAGGTCTTGAGTTCAATGCCCCTCACCCCATCCCTTCCCACTATTGTGTTTGTGATGTAACCCTCTTGTTACCCATTTTCTCCTGTTTTTCTTTTTCTTTCGATTTTGCCCATTCAAATTTCTAATTTATAATAATCCTTTTCAGACTCAGTCTTCTTACTTTAGAAAAAAATGTAAAGAATCAAAATTCTTAATTTCATCGTTTTCAAAATTAGAAATGTATATGCATTTTAAGATACAAAAGCAGTCTAGACTATATTAAACGGATTGCTCTTTAATTTGTGATAGATGATGCCCGATATTTTTTGCTATGGTGCATGAAAGTATTAATATTAGTAAATGATCTAATATATCTCTCGTAATAGTATATTAATTAATAATATGATTTATATTTTTTTATTGATTTGATTATTTTACTGAATTACCATTATATTGACTATATTAGTAAACAATATAGCACAATTGTGTATGTTGGCTGCTCCCTCCATCCCATAGAAATTGACACAATTTATATTTTTGTCCATCCCACAGAAATTGGTACAATTCGATCATTACCTAAAGTGGCAAAAAGTGAGCTTATACATTTACTATACTATCCCTCAAGAGATTGATTAAATCTACTAGTCAACTCTTCCATTACGAAAATACCCTTTCTTTATTTCCCATAAACACTTACATCTCATGTTGCATAAAATACCGATCCAAAGTAATTGTTTCATTTTCTATGGGACGGAGGGAGTATATAATTAAATAATGATGTAATGATGTAAATATATATTATAAAGAGCAAATGACTTATGTGGCCCCTCAACTATCACCATCGTCCACCTTTGGCTTTTGGCCCCTAAATTGTTTTTAATACTTTTGCCCATCAACTTACAAAACAGCTTAATCGTGGCCCTTCTGTTAGGTCAAACCGTTAAGGTAGGTTTTCAGCATTAATTTTGAGGGCAAAACTGACATTTCCAAATTTTCTTTTATCTTTTTTCCTTATTCTTTTCATTTTCATTTTCCTTTTCCCCTCCCCCCAATTCCGCCGCCCTCCACCTGATACCGACGTCGACTCCCCACCTGTTCATCTTCCCCGATGCCACCCCTGCTCCCCTTCCCCGAGAAAATTGATAATGCGGTTGTCGTAGACGAAGTTACATTGCTCCGCCGGCTGCCGGAAATTGGAATGCAGAAGGCCATTAAGTTGAAGAACCTTAATGAAGTCAAAAGTTGACCAACATGAAAATATAAAATTACCCCTAACTCAAAACTAAAAATGTAATTGACAATTATTCCCTTGGACTTTCTTCTTCTTCATCTTCATCCCACCCATTGGCCACGACCTGCAGATGATTCGCCCACACGCCTCCCCCACCGAGCCACCGTCACCTGCATCCACCACCACCACCACCACCTCCGCCACCCAGAAAACCCAACCTCACAACCAAAAACCTAGCCTCATCGCCCATCCAACCTACCGTAGCTCTACCTCTCCTCATGTGCCACCATAGCCACCAACCACAGTCTCCTGGATCTCACCACCAAAGCTTGCCACTGCCAAAACCACAGCCCTCGTTGCACACCACCACATCCACCACACCTCTCTCCTGGTTCTCACCACCACAGCCGCTACCGCGCGCCATTACATCTGCCACCACTAATACAAATATCAAATGCTATGATGGTGCTTTAAATAATTTGATTGATCGCCTATATAATGAGGAATTGAAGAAGGAGTCACCATCGACCTCTTGGATTCATTATTCAAGATTGTTGATGAACTGAAGATATCATGAAGAACACTATACTCTTTTTTCCCACTGGGTTTTTAATGAGGTAGTGTGATCACTTTATAATATTGTAGAATTATTTTATTTTGGATTTATTGGACTGAAACCTCGGTCATGTGGGCTTTAAGGAGCTGAATTTTGAAAATACAGTCCATAAGGTTTAGTATATTCAGTTTTATTTTGATTAGAATTAGATTTGGTAAGATTAGATAAGGTAATATTCTTCAAGGTTACTTCTTGAAGAATTCAACCAGATTACCATAGATTACCATTTATTTTAGGTATTTTAGTTAGATATGGTTTTAAATTCTCAAATCTGCCATAAGTCAATTCAGTTTCTAGTTGTGATTAAGGTTTATAGCCAAAATCTACCCTATAAATAGGGAGGCCTTATGGACGAATTTATCACACTTTTATCAATCAAATATGCAACCTTTTGAGTCTTACTCTTTGCTTGCGAGCTATTCCATTGTTGCTTAATCCTGAGGGCTAGTTAAGTATCAATAAACCTTGTAATCTGATCAGAGGGCTAGTTAGAGAGAAATTCAAGATTAGGCATACCCCGAGGGCTAGACACCTGAATTTCGTTCGAGATAGTAGGGGTTTGCAGATCCCTTCACTAGATCAATGATACTAATTCCGCAATCGTGAGTTTTCGCAAGGAAATTCATACTAACCACCCTCTCCTGGTTCTTGCCACCACAGTCCCCGTCGCACCACCACCGCCCCTCTCCTCCCTAATCTTCTCTCACAACCCCCGCCGCATTACCATCACCCCTCTCCTGGATCTCCTCATCACTACCCCGCCACCATAGCGACCACATCCCCTATTGCGCGCCACCACATCCACCACCACCCTTCTCCTGGTTCTCTTACCACAGCCCCCATTGCACCACCACCGCCCTCTCCTCCCTCTTCTTCTCTCTCCACCATCACACAACCCACCGATTCTCACCGCACAGCCCACGACCACACAACCCGCTCATAGTAGCACAATTCTGCCGCTGAATTAGGTTCCCTAAACCCTGTAGGAGAGAAAATAATCTGCCGCCGAGGGCAAAATAAGGGCGGAGAGAGAAGAAAGAAAGAATTGGGCGAAATTAGGCCGGAGATAAAAGTAAGAAAGTGGGGAAAATTTTGAGCCTGCTTGAAAACCAGAAAGGGCATTAAAGTCTTTTACCTTTTATTTTTTAAAAATTTTAATGGAAGGGTAAAATAGTCATATCAACAATTTTTGGGAATTTCTGCCGTTGACATTTTGGTCAACGATTTCTAGGGTTATTTTTGCACATTTAGATATTTATGCACTTTCACCCAAAACATGGGGTTAAAAACAGACTTTTCTCTAAAACTAAATTGAGTTTTAATACTAACTAGGATTGATTTAATTGATATTGAATTTAATGGAATTAATTGAATTTGATGAAAAATAATTTACTTTAATTTTCTTAGTTTATCTCAATTAATTTTAATTTAAATCAGATTCGTAAAAGAGAAAAGGGACTTAAAGTTGAAAGTCTAATTTGGTTTAAGAAAGTAAGGAGAAGTGTTTAGGAGGAACTATAAATTGGGTGGTAATTTCTACTACGTCAAATGCTATTCACAAAGATGACAAAATCTTCTGCAATACGGTCTTGCAGTGGGATCAGGGATTAAATTGTTAAGAATGTAGTATGGTGTTTCAAATTGAAGTTTTAAAAGTTCATGGGTTTGATGTGTAATTTCATTAATTTATATTAAAGTCCAAGTATAAATATCAATCTTTCTTCTTCTTCTACCATTATTTTCTCACGCATTCTCTCTGCTCTCCTTTTCTTCTCCAACGCAACATCCTCCTAGTTCTCTCTCCTCTCCGTTTCTCTTCCATTTTTCTTCAATTCAACCACTCATTTTCTCCGTTTTCTTCCATGTTTCTTGTGCAGGGAAGAACGCGGTGACTCAAGGAAGATTTGCTTCATTCTCCGGTGAATTTTTCAGTTATAGCTTTGGTTTTCGGCGGCCTAACACAATAAAACTTTCTTTCATGTTTATCTTTGAAAGTAATGTCTTTGCTTGGAGTTTTTATGCATATTTTGTTTTTTCTATATTTTTGTTTGCTTTTTTTTGTTCATATGGTTTTTTAGGGTTTATGTTATTCATTGTGTTAATATTTGGGGATTTCTCTATTTTTTATATTTTTTGTGAGTTGTTCTTACGGATTTGTGCTAATATTTGTGTTGATGTTGTTGTTTGTTAAATGTCTAAGGAGATTTGCATCATTGTTGATGCAATCGAGAAGGAAGGAGAATTTGTAAGTCTTCTTAATTTTCGGCCCTGATGTTTTGGGTAAAAGTATTGATGTTCTTGTTTTCAGTGTGATGTTTTGGGTTTTAGTCTTTAAGTACTGTAATCCGTGTTGGTGTGATATTTTGATTTCAGTGTTTGATAATTGTGGTGTTTTCATGGCTAAGATGTGCAATTGATGTTGAGTTTTGATTGTGTGTGATATCTTAGGGTTTTGTTACGATCTGTGCTAAGTTTTGTGTTGTTGTTGATGTTTCTTAGATGTCTAAGAATGCTTTCCCACTGTTGCTGCAATCGACAAGGAAAGAGACTCTGTAAATTTTGTTATTTTGCAAATGTGATGTTTTAAATAATGTTGTTGATGTTTCAGGTTTTATGTTTGATCTTTCATGTTTAGGTGTTAAGTACTGTTATATGTGTTGGTGTGATGATTTAATTTCATTATTTGATGCATGTAGTGTTTCAAGTGTGCAATTGATGTTCAGTTTTGATGGTGTGTGATATCTTAGGGTTTTATTACGGTTTGAGCTAATTTTGGTGTTGTTGTTGATGTTTCTTAGATGTCTAAAATGCTTGCCCACTATTGCTGCAATCGAGAAGAAAAGAGAATCTGTAAATTTTGCTATTTTGCAGATGTGATGTTATAAATGCTGTTGTTGATGTTGTACGTTTTATGTTTGATCTTTCATGTTTAGGTTTTAAGTATTGTTATATGTGTTGGTGTGATGATTTGATTTCAGCATTTGATGCTTGTAGTGTTTTAAGTGTGCAATTGATGTTCAGTTTTGTTGTTTTGATTGTGTGTGTGATATCTTAGGTCTTTGTTACTATTTGTGCTAATTTTTGTGTTGTTGTCGCTGTTTCTTAGATGTCTAAGAGCACTTGCCCACTGTTGCTGCATTCGAGAATGAAGTAGGAGCTGTAAGTTTTCTTTTTTTAGCTATGATGATTTAGATATTGTTGTTGATATTTCAGGTTCTAACTTTGAGCTTTCATGTTTAAGCTCTAAGTATTGTTATGTGTGTTGGTGTGGTTTTTTTAATTTCACGGTTTGATGCTTGTGGTGTTTTTATATTTAAGTATGCAACCGATTTTCAGTTTTGTTCTTTTGATATTTTAGTGTGTACTGTTTGATGTTTTAAAATTTTTAGATTGATGTTTTAAATACTGTATTTGATTTTTTTTCAATGTAGTTGTCAGCAATGTTATCTGTGCTATTGGTATGTTTTAATTACAGATATCGATGTTTTAATAATTGTTGTGATGTTTTATATTATTTGAAAGGAATACTTTCCAAGACAGAGCTCTATGACAACATTGATGATATATTAAAAAAATGCTATGAGGAATCATGCTCCCGAAGGAGTTCCCTTGAACAAAGGATAAAAAATTGACCTTTGATCATTGCATTGATGGAGTTGAAGAGCCGTCCTTTTCGAAACCAACAGGAGAGAAAGCAAGTCTGTGAATAAGCGAGCAATGAAGGAAAACAAGTCGGGGGAAAATAGAATTTGGTCATTTGGGATGTATTGTGTGAGAATGATGTTTTATAAATATTGGTTTAATTGTAAGAGCCGAGACACTAGATTGTTGTTAATGTTTTAGGTTGCTTTGGATTTTTTTTCCAATTTTTATGTTGGTGGTTTTTAGGGAATTTGAACCCTTTTGTACAGATGATGTTTAATGGTTTGATAGTTATGACGGTTGACAATTTTGTATGCTAATGGTATATGTATTTGTAGTACCCATGATGATTCAATGAATTCCTTCGATTTTGAGTTTTCAATGTATGATGTTTTATATTTTGTTCATCTGTAATATACATAAAATGATACGTATCATTTTACATCTATAAGTTATCATGTAAAAAAAAGATCAGTGGATAGAAGTGGAACGTCAAAATAGTTTTTTAAATGGTACAATAGTGGAATGTATATTTTCAACACTAGTTTGATTTTTTAGTATATTTGTATGATATTTAAATAATTTAATTTGATGCTTTATATTTAATGTTTGATATTTCAATATTTTGATTTGATATTGAATTTATTTTATAAAACATTTATGTGATTTTCAATTAATTTCAATTATTTGATTTTTAGTATTTTTATGATATTTAAATAGTTTAATTTGATTTTTATATATGATATTTTAATTTTATTTCATATTTTCATTTTGATGCTTGACATTTGTTATTTGATTTTTACCATTTTAATTTGATTGTTATCTCTTTTAATATGATGGTTTTTAAATTAAATTTGAGTTTTAGAAATCATGCCCAAATGCAAATTTAGCCTAATCACCAAGTCTCAATACTAGATCTGAGTTCGCTGGAGGAAATTGACGAAGACGAGAATGGCGCAACCGTCGTTCAGATCTGAGTTCAAAATCATTTTGCAACTGACGACTGCAACTAACGGTTCTTCTCTCCCCTGCTGTCGATCATTCTATTTCTTTCGCTGATCATTCTATTCCCTATCGTCGGTACGAAATTCGGCCGTCAGTACTGAATCATCGAACGTCGCTAATGTCCGTCTGCGCTCGAGAACCAGTCATTGAGGTCACTGATGTCATCAGTTCAATAACGCCGGTACCCCGATGAGCGGCACTAACATTGCGAGCTTCTGCAACCAGACTCCTGTCTCCTCAATGACTGGTTCCATTGCCGGTGAGCCTTCTCCAAGTGAAACTCTTGATCTCCCGCCGCCGGACCGCTGCCGGAGAAGATGGGAAGGAGAGAGGCGGAGGGTTGAGGCGGATGGTGGAGGTGGAAGAGAGAGGCTGAGGGTGGAGGCTAGGGTTTGCAGAAGAGGGGGAAATGCTTTACCTTTTGAAATTGCATATTAGTCCCCGAGTTTTAGGACTTATTATAATATATACCTCAAGCCATAAATATTTCTAAATTAACCTCAAATTTAGTTTTCCCTTTCGCTAATTTCTCTCTAGGTCTTATGGTAAGATAATCTCGCAGGAGACAGACTCCACAAAGATTGACTTGTTTAAGGGTGCATTTTGTATGATTTATAAATTACTTTTCTTACAGATTAGGTAATTTTGGATATTTGATAAAAGAGTCTGTCTCTTGAAATACGGTCTTTTCATAAATCATGAAAAAAATCAAGGTTTAAACCATAAATTAGAAAAAATGAAGATAAATTTTTTGGGTTGCATTAATCGGGTCATAAACTTTATTTAGAGCAAATAGGTTCTCTAAAAGTATCTAAAATGGAGAATGAAAACTCATATTCTCTATATTTTTTTGTTCAACTCCAACAAATTATCTATTTTACATAAATTTTGTTTAATAAAACAATAATGATTATTTTTTAAATAATACAATAATAAATACTTTAACCGCTACACAATGAGAAAGTCTCATATTAGACCGATTAACAGTTAGACCAATTATGAAAAGCTTTGTTTCAATAACTTTTATAGTTAAATTATAATTATTATTTATACATTACGATACATTTAATTTTTTTTGAAAAGTTATAGGAATATTGATGCAATGAATAAAAACAAACACGACTTTGTGCTATAGAATACAATATAAATAAATAAGTATATTTATTTTAAAATTTTAAATAACGACTATTTTTAAAATTAATGAGCATATATTTTCTTTTTTTAAGTAACGACTAATTTTTAATAAATGTCGTCAGTTAAGTTGTTCCTACGCATAAAAGTTACGGTTGTCATAAAAGCTAGATATAGAAATTATAGCATAAATAAGGAAATTGCCTTTAAATTAAAGGTGATTTCCATTAATAGCATTAAATTTCTTAATCTCCATTTCATTCTCTCTCTACCAATATAGAGGATGAAATTACCTTTAAATTATGTTGGACTTGCTCTAACTACTACATGTTGCATAATAAATCTTTAAGATTGCAACTAATTTTTTTTCCTTTTTATTATTCTAATTAAACTCCATATTTCCATGGGTTTATGGAAAGATGATTTTTGCCAAGACTTTAGCTTGATAAAGAGTCCGTCTTGTTTTTAAAAAACAGTTAATTATTTAAAAAGTAATAAATATTATTTAGAAAAATATAGAAATTAGCCTCCCCACTTTTAACATATGCTATCTTTGCGTAAGTCCAACAAATTAATTTATTTAATTATAATTCATATTTATAGTAATTTTTAAAATATTATAAGGTGCTTATAGTAGAATAAATTGATCCAATTAGTTTTGCGCATAAATGGAAATATTTTGGACCAAAAAATTATTGGTGAGTATAATTATATTCTTTTCACCCTATTTGAATTGGACGGAACTAAGAAAATAAATTGAAAATAGTAGTAATAGATTTAAGTGAAATAAATAAATTGAAGTGTAACTATGTTAAAAATGAATCCAAATTAAAACGATCTAAACAACTCATCGACAGTTTTATTTATAAAAAGAAATCTAAACCACTCAACATTTTAATTTGATTTTGTCCCACTGACCTAAATCACCTCTTAATATGAGAATAAAATATTTGTAAAGGAAAACAGAGGAATAATTTCCTTGAAAAGTATTAAAGTTGTGCGGTGTGTTGAATTCAGTTTTAAAGTTTTTCTTACGTCTTTTTTTTTATGGAATAGACGAACAGCATTAATTTACGTTTGTGGTGGAGGTCTGATAATAATTATGATAAGGTTGTGACTGTGGAGAAAAATCCAGAGTGGGGTGGCTGAATTAATAGGAGAAGTTGGGCTGATCGTTTATTTTTATTATAAAACGTTTAAACTACAAGCCGCTGTTTATGGTTGGGGTTGAAAAGGAGATTTCGTGATTGAGAAAGTTTTAGTAAATGTGGCCTATTTATAAGTTTATGAATAGATTTTATAAATTTTTAATTTAAAAGTTGTAACTAAGCAAAATATTATATTCTTTCTATTCCAGTTTAAATTGTAAATGAGATTTTTTTTTGTCAGTCATAACTTTGATCATATATTTGAATAGATGTATAAACGATGTAATCGTATGTGATATTGTTGGATTTTTTGTAACAACTAGTTTCTAAATATCAATTGTTTATGTACCGCTATTATACATAGTTAAAGATATCAATAGTAAAATATATTTTTTGGAGACCGTAAAAAATCTTATATGCAGCTTGAACTAAGACGGGGGATTATTTTATAAGTTAAAATAAGTAATAGTGTGTATTTGAATGTAAAAATATAAAAACGTATTTTCAAATTTTGAAATTTAATATATAATTTAACAAATACACTGTTATAGGAGATATTTTATGAATACTTTTGTATATCTTGTATCCTTAGATAGAATCATTTTCCATTTGTTTCTATATATGCTGCCTATATATAGGCCTCTTGTATAATCAATAAAATCACACGTTCATATTTCACATTATCACAGGTTAAAATCCTAAGAACCCTGAAAACCCTAAAACACTAAAAGCAACTGTCGTCACCGTCCAACTCTTGTCATCCACCACTAGCGTCATCACCACTGCCTCTTTCGTTTGACACGCGCCACTGTGTCAGTCCTTCGTCGTCTCCATGTGCCACCGCAACCGTCGCTCACGCTCCACCGCCTCAACTAGATGGATTCCATTGATCAGGTTTTGATTGAAAATCTTGATAAAGTCCCCGTTCCGATCGTTGATCCGTCAGTGCCTGTTCACAATGCCGTCAAACTTCCGCCACTCATGGAGGACCCGCCGCTCGACAACACCGCCCTGCTCCGTCGTGCGCTCCGTCGACGGTGATGCTTCGACCATCTCCAATCCCTGGCGTCCTGCCGACGATTCCACCATTCTGCCTGCATTACGTCCATCCTTCAGATGATACATGTTTGCTTATTTCCTCTACGATCTTGAAGGGTCCTGATAATTATAATGATTAGAGTACTGCTATTCGTCATGGATTTATTGCTAGACATAAGCTTGGTTTCTTGGATGGATCCATCACCAAGTCTTTTCCCGGTGAACCCTTTGCTAATATTTGGAGTAGTTTGAATTCTATGTTTATTGGTTAGATTATTCAGACCCTTGATCCATCTGTTCATTCTGTTATCACTTATTATGACTCGGTTAAAGAGTTGTGGGATGATCTCCAACAGCGTTTCTCAGTTGGTGATGGTCCACGTATGTGTCAGATTTGTGCGGACATTTACAACTGTTGACAGAATGGTCAGGTTGTTAATGCCTATTTTGGCAAATCCAAGATGTTTTGGAATGATCTGCTTGCATACATGCATCCAAGAACCTGTGTTTCATGCACACATGTTGTTATGGTTCAGATTGAACGAGAGAAGGAGATGGTTCATCAGCTCCTCATTGGTTTGGACGACAGCTATGCTACTCTTCGCTCTTATATCCTTGCACAGGATCCATTGCCTTCACTCGACAAGGTTTACTCGTTTGTCTCCCGGGAGGAGCATTAGAAGACTGTCATCTCAGTCCATGAATATGTTACCTCAACAGACACCATGGCCTTTGCTGCACGTCGTCAGGCGCCATCCTCTGGTCTGAAGTCAGCCGTCGCCGCACCCAGAAGCAACCATGCTGCTGTCGTTGACCATTAATCTCCCAATTGTGGCTGAAAGGGTCACGATGTTACTACCTGTTTTTGTATCATTGGTTACCCGGATTGGTTTATTGAAAACTGAGCCCCAGCATCTGGCACGAAAGCTGCCGCAAATCCTAAGACCGTGCACCCCGCCTGCCGTGTCGTTCGCCGAAGCTATCCAGCCTGTGGCACCCGCCACTCCACTAGCGGGTGCCGCCATGGTTACCGATTGTGATCGGTCTACCTTCGGTCTGGCACTGTCCAAGAAGCAATGGAGTACGATTTTAAATATGTTCTCTAAGTTTAATCCTTCGGACAGTATGTCAGGTAAGATTACTTTACCTCGGATTCTTGACACTGGTGCTTCCTACCATATGACCAGCGACAAGGATCTTCTTTATGATGTTGAGCATGCTGATAATGTTAATGTCATACATCCTGATGGGTCTGTTTCTACTGGTGTTGAATATGGAAAACTTCGATTTGGAGATATCGTTGTAAATAATGTTTTGTTTATTCTGGAATTACGATGCAATTTGTTTTCATTTGCCAAGTTAACTGTTGCTTTCAAAATGTCTAGTTTTGCTTACCGATGTGTATTACAGGATATCAACACAAGGACAGTGATTGGCACAGGTGAACAACGAGGAGGGGTTTATTGGTTGCAGCAGGCACACTGGCAAGCAGATCTGTGCATTTTACACTACCTCAAGAGTCATCCTGGTTAAGGTTTGTTCTGTCAGCTAAGATTCGCTTCAACTTACGGCTTTCTGTGATTTGAATTGGGCAGCTTGCCCAATCACTAGGAGATATTTGACTGGATATTTTGTGATAATTGGTGAATTTTCAGTTTCTTGGAAAACGAACAACTCATTGTTTCTCGTTCTTGGACTGAAGCGGAATACTGGGCTATGACAGTCACGTGTTGTGAGTTATTGTGGCTCAAGTCCTTTCTTCGTTACTTAGGAGTCGTGCATCTTACTCCTGATGCATGTATATTGTGATAGTCAGGCAGCTCTTCATGTTGCATTCAATTCAGTGTTTCATGAGAGGACGAAGCACATTGAGATTGACTGTCATTTTGTTCGTGATTTGATTCAGACTGGTGATGTGGTTACTTATCATATATCTACTGCTAGTCAGCTAGCAGATTTGTTTACGAAGGCGCTTAGACAACAGACATTTCAGACTTTACTTAGCAAGTTGGCCATTCGGGATCCATATGCTCCAACTTGAGGAGTGTAGGAGATATTTTATGAATATTCTTGTATATCTTGTAGCCTTAGATAGAATCATTTTCCATTTGTGATTTTGTATTTGCTACCTATATATAGGCCTCTTGTATGATCAATAAAATCACACGTTCATACTTAGAGCTGTATGAGTGAAAAAATTCAATGAACTGTCCATAATTTGAAAATAGACCACCTATTAGGAGACCAACTGTTTTATTTTTTTTTTGTATTTTAAGAGGCTTTCCAAAATTCTCTATAAAGATTCTTTGTAAAGAATGGTCATTCATTTACCTAATTCGTCACACCCTTATCAAAAAAAAGATTTTTTTTTTACCTAATTCATTACACCAAACATCTTGCGAAACGTCTCCCCATTAGTTTATAACGTGTTTCTCAAAACAAAATCCCATTTCTTGTACACAAAGAATCATGTCTTTTAATGTAAATTTTCGAATAAAATACGAATATTTGATCGAATTTTTTTATCCAATTTTTTAATTTAATGTTATAAAATTGAGAGTGCGTCTCTTGAAAGACGGTCTTTCCATAAGATATGAAAAGACCAAGGTTTAAAGTGCAAATTAAAAGAAATAAAGATAAAATTTTCGAATTGCATGAATCGAGTTATAAACTTTATAACTAATACACGTTGCATAATAAAATTTTAAATTTTCAACTAAAACATTTTACCTTTTATTATTCTAATTAAAATTCGTCTTTCCATTAGCCTATGGAAATACAGTCTTTTCCAAAACTTTGAATACTTGGAATCCGTCTCTTGAAAGACGGTATTTCCATAAGACATGGAAAGATCAATGTTTAAAGTGCAGATTAGAAGAAATGAAAATAAAATTTTTGGGCTGCATGAATCGGGTTATAAACTTTATAACTACTCACGTTACATAATAAAATTTTAATATTGCAACTAAGACCTTTTACTTTTATTATTCTAATTAAACATCATCTTTCCATAAGCATATGGAAGGACGGTCTTTCCCAAGATTTTGTCAATATAAAAATATATGATATAAAAAAATATTTTCAAACTTCTAAATTTTGTATGTAATTTAACAAATACAATGTATAAGATAAGTAATAAGTGGTATGACTATAAGGTTATGGACAAGCCATCTATTAGAAGACCCACTCAATCAAATAAAAATCAATCACTCCATTAATTGGGAAAGTCTCAGAAAAGACGGCATTTCCATAAGCTTAAGGACAGTCCTCAGGGGCATTTACCTTAAATTTTGTAATTTTTTATAAAAGTTAAATTGCATTTTATAAGTTAAAACAAGTAATATTATGTATTTGAAGATGAAAATATAAAGATATATGATATATAAAAATATTTTCAAAAATTTTAAATTTTGTATGTAATTTAAGAAATGCAATGTATAAGATAAGAAATAAGTGGCCCGTCGATAAGCTTATGAACAGGCCGCCTGTCAGAAGATCCACTCCCACTAATTATATCAATTATAAAATAACCACACATAACCGTTAACTATTCGGTCTATAACAACACTACGTTACCTTTCATATTTTGGAGAAAAAAAGACTTTTTCTTTTTCAGCCAGCGACTAGAAAGAGAATTAATATTTAAAAAGAACGCCAAGACCGACGGGATAGTCATAAGTGGTGTCTGTTATGTTTAGGATTTTTTTTGTGCAGAGGGACCATACTTCTTCCGTCCTACCTAGGTTAATAACAGTTTAATTATTACACATTGATCGACTATTAATATATTCAGAGATATTTAATAATGATAAATAAAAAATTACTTTATACAAATTACTTATTACGATAAATTCAATAATATCACATACGATAATATTATATCTCATATACTATTCAATTATACTGCTAAACTTTAATAGAGAATAATATTATAAAATAAGTGATTAATTTAAAATGAGACATATTAGCATTTCATCTTTTCTGTTCTTTCATGAAATTTAGTTTGATAAAAAATAATAATTAGAAAAAAAAATTCATTTAATTTTAATGAAAGTTAGGAAACTATGCTCTGTCGGTCAGGTATGATGCTGCTGAATTTTGAATTTTGAATTTTGATCGGTCTATATTCCTCTTTGATTTTATAATTGGATGTTCTGAAGTACTTCTCTATTCCA
This sequence comes from Rubia yunnanensis, assembly GCA_037428765.1. Taxonomy (NCBI): domain Eukaryota; kingdom Viridiplantae; phylum Streptophyta; class Magnoliopsida; order Gentianales; family Rubiaceae; genus Rubia; species Rubia yunnanensis. Next base: position 62,536,413 of record CM075071.1, on the reverse strand, counting down.
ATTGAAATTGCATTTTTATTTTTCTAATACCATTATTTATCCAATTTTAATCGCATATTAAAATAGATACATGAACAACTATTAATGGTTCTTTATCATTATTAATGGTTCTTTTCTAAATATCAATTTTTTATTTACCATTATTATACGTAGATAACATATGAACAGTTAAACATGTTTCTTGAACAGCGTTCTAATAATTGCAGGGTAATTTCATCTGGGTTAGGGCGAGTAATAGTTTATACCACCTCTATCACAGCTCTATTTGCACTCGTCACTATTCATTTAGTCAAACTTTATTAATAAGAAAAGTAGATTTCAATTAATATATAAGATAATATATTATCATTGTGCGATATTATTATAATCGTGTTAACAACTATTTTTATAATAATTTTTTTATCATTTTGAATAGGCAAAGTCTTGGGAAAGACCATATTTCCACATGCATGGAAAGATGTGGTTGAATTAGAATTATATAAAGGTAAAAGGTTTTAGTTGCAATATTAAAAGTTTATTACGCAACGTGTAGTAGTTATAAATTTATGATCCGATTAATGCAACTCAAAAATTTTATCTTAACTTTTCATAATTTGTACTTTAAACCTTGATCTTTCAATAATTTATAGAAAACCCGTCTTTCAAGAGACATACTCTTTTGAATATGCCTAATTAACACGATTCTATTTTTATAATACTATTTTTTAATTATTTTAAATATATATAATTAAATATATTAATGGTCAGATATAGTTATGGTCAATTAAAAACAGTAATTTTTGCAAATAGAGATAGATCAGAGTAAGTAGGTTTGTTCAACATTCGATTTTTTGTCAACTCAAAAGTCAGACATTTTTTCTATTCTAACGAAAAAAAAAATTAGTATTTAACTTTAACTTTGTGATTTAATGTTTTTTAGCAATTAATGGATCTTTACCATACATAATTTTAAAATTAATTATTATTCACTACAAATAATTAATAAAATAATTAATCAAACAATCTAAATGAAGCCCTAAGGTACAGAGTATATTATTTTGCTCTGTTGTAGAATAATGACTTTTTAAATTATGCTCGAGTCAGTAGATGCGCTTTTTTTTAAAAAACAATCAATCATTCCAAGATGATGGGAAAACCGTTTAGCAGCGATTACAATAAATAGAATTGACATCCAACATAACTAACATCCATCAATAACTAACATATTGCAAGGATATCTAAATTACATGTCAACCACACTGATTGTATGTACTATTACAAATCAAAGATCCAATAAAAACTGTAACATCGCCCTCGGGGATATTAATTTGTTTCCCGTGAAAATCATGACCACTTGGCAGAGAGGAGCGTATCACGCATCAATGTCACGGCGCCAAACAGGGATCTTCTACAACTGTAACACCACTTGATCCAACCACGATCTATGTTGCTCAAACTATAAACACCTTGAAAAACATAGATATGGCGAACCCTAATTAACAGATGTTGTACATATATTAATTATATCATGCAAAAATTAAATAACAAAAATTGAACAAGCAATTTACATGTACAAGAATAATAAAATTTTATTAATTATTCAGGCGTACAATGAGAAATCTTAAATTACAAATAATTAAACCAATGCATGTGATATACTAACAATAAATAAATCATGTTTCAAGGAATAACAAAGTGATGGAGTCACGACTAAACTCGCTACCCTTGAAATGAGTCTCGTTGGGACATCGTTCCCTAGGGTAAATGTAACACCCCCAAACCCACAACCTACCTACTCAAAGCAAGTATCGGGTCGGATTTGAGCATGCTACCGAGAATTCCAGCAGTAATGAACAGATAAAGTTTATGCGGAAGCAAATTTGGATAATTCAAAACCTAACCTATTATTACAATGAAATGATTAGTACAAGTGTTGAACAAAAGTTTCACCTAACCATTACAAATCAAAGTTCTAAAGGATACAGTAATGATAAGTTCACGTTAAGATAACTATTTTAAAACCTATCCGAAAGATTCTGATGGACCACCCAGGATCTTTTCTCAAAAGAAGTAAAGGTACCTGTGCTTTTTTCTCTTACAGTTTAACTGTTTAACTACGGTAAGCTCATTGCTTAGTGAGGTTCCATCGCCAGTATTTACCCAGTTGAGTTTTAGTGATCACAGAAAACAAATAGCCACTTAAGTTCTAGCACACAGTAAAAGGATACGGGTGGTTAATGCCGAGTTGCTATCAAGTGCCTATATGGCAACTCTGACTAACATACAAAGCATAACCTTTTCACCAGTGCCCGAAGGCTATCAGTCCAGAATCATTCTCCCCAGTCACTCCAAATCAGATGTTCAATTACGAGCTCGTATCAGATCCAGATGGTTATGCTAGCATACCAGAAGCTCCATGTGTAGCCGATCTAATCAGACGGTCCGGTCTATACCATTCCTTGCCAACTTCGACCGAACTACAATCACGTCGAGGACCCCGAAAAACACACAGTCAAGCAATTGGGTAGCACATGATTCAAGTTTGACACGGAAAAATAAAGTACAAGCCGATCATCCACATAAAATATCAGAGAAGTATATGATTCAAGTTTGACACGGCAAGATAAAGTAAAAGTCGGTCATCCACAGAAAAATATTAGAGCAGTTCATAAACTCAGTTTCACGAAATTGAGCACAGTATGATAAAATACACACTTAATTTAACTGTCCGTATATACTATCATTTTAAGTTTAACAGGCATATCCCTCTCTAATGGGGTTCGAGTACTCACGATTCGATTAAAGGGTTCAAGTAGAGAGTTTCGAGTATTGGGTTTGAGTACAGGGGTTCGAGTCGATGGGTTCGAGTACAGAGGGTTCGAGTGGTATTGATTCAGTTGGTGAGGTTCGAGAGGAGGGCTCAAGAGGTAAAGGTTTCAGTGGTACTAGTTCGAGAGGTACGGTTCGGGAGGTACATTTCGAGAGGTATAGTTCGGGAGGAGGGTTCGAGAGGTATAATTCGAGAGGAGGGTTCGAGAGGTGTACAGTTGGTGAGGTTTGAGAGGATAGTTCGAGAGGTATGGTTCGAGAGGCACGGTTCGAGAGGTACAGTTCAAGAGGATGATTCGAGAGGTGTTCAATTGGTGAGGTTTGAGGGGAGGGTTCGAGAGGTAAAGGTTTCAGTGGTACTAGTTCGAGAGGTACAGGTTCGAGAGGAGGGTTCAAGCGGTAAAGGTTTTAATGGTATTAGTTTGAGAGGTACATGTTCGAGAGGAGGGTTCGAGAGGTGAAGGTTTCAGTGGAGGGTTTGAGAAGTATTCTCTGGTTCGAGAGGTGAAGGTTCCAGTGGAGGTTCGAGATGTGAAGGTTTCAGTGGAGGTTCAAGAGGTGAAGGTTTCAGTGGGGGGTTCGAGAGGTATTCTCCGGTTTGAGAGGTGAAGGTTCCAGTGGAGGTTCGAAAGGTGAAGGTTTCAGTGGAGGTTCGAGGGGTAAAGGTTTCAGTGGAGGATTCGAAAGGTATTCTCTGGTTCGAGAGGTGAAGTTTCTAGTGGAGGTTCGAGAGGTATTCTTTGGTTTGAGAGGTGAAGGTTTCCAGAGGTGAGTTTGAGAGGTGAAGGTTTCAGTGGAGGGTTCGAGAGGTATTCTATGGTTCGAGAGGTGAAGGTTTCCACTGGAGGTTTGAGGGGTAAAGGTTTCAGTGGAGGTTCGAGAGGTGAATTTGAGAGGTAAAGGTTTCAGTAGTACTAGTTCGAGAGGTAAGGTTTGCGAGGTGAGTTCGAGTGGAGGTTCCAGAGGTGAACTCTGGTGGCATCATATATATATGTATATATATATGTATATATACGTGCATATATGTATATGTATATATATGTATCTATATATGTAAATATATATACTCAGTTTAATTCAGTTTGTGCTAAGGCGATGCAAACACTCACCTCAATTAGACTTGGCTTGGGCAACCTCTGTTTCTACGTTACCACCGCACAATCGATGTTCTTATTTTGGTAAGAAAATATTTTAAGGCTGTAAGTTTGGGGAGGCAGTAATTGCTATTTATACTAGATGATGACATAGGGTTCTGACACCTAACACCTAAAATTTTATCCATTTAACCTTCAATTGGATAAGTTTTTATGTCCACTTGCCCAAATTTCACGTTGGATAAATTTTCATGTCCACTTGCCCGAATTTCACCTTCCGATTTTTTTTAATAACTGATAATAATCGAGGAAATTAGATAAGAGATTTAAATTTTTGGTTAAAATCTAGCTATTACATGCACACTAACTTCATTACGGTCGGGGTTTTCATATTAAAACCATCGAAGGTAATAATTAACACGTAAGAATTATCTCGGATTCACGCAAGGCCCGAAGGACTATCACCGACAGAGCAACAGATGGAAACTTCGAGAAAGACAAAAAGAAGACTCCATTTTAGAATATGGAAGGACTTGAGAAATGGTGCGAGTTTCCTGACTGGCTTAGAGGTTCTATTTATGCTGCTCAAAGAGACCCTAATTATGAAAACGTGATATTCTAATTTTTTCTGTAATTAGAGAAGAATATTCTCCAATCACCAACTCATCAAATCCATGATCATTCCAAGAATACTCGAATTAAATCTGCTGGAAATGGAAGAAATATTTGCACAATATTCTTCAGCGTATTAAATATAGTAAACCGCGTATTCATTTAAAACAAGATATCTCACAAAATATGGAAGTATTTCGTTCTTATCTCTCTAAGGAATTACACACAAGTAATTCCATATATACTATGCGATTGGGCCTTCCAAAGACTTCCACGTGGTCCATACTCGTTTTGGACAGTACAGAGAAAAATGAATCTGGGCCAATTTCCGCCCAATTTTTCTATTTCAAGAGTGGCATTTTGAACATCCATATCTCATTCACCCTTGATTCATTTTTAGAGTTTAAATAGTTCATTTTATAGTACTCGCGGAGAAGAACCCAAAAATGACATTCTCTGACCCTAAATTTGTTGGGTCCCACTTAAAACGATGCATAAAAGTTGACAAAATTCAACCTTTTAACCATCATTTTCCAACAACGGAAACCCAAAATAAAACACAAACAAAATTGCGAATACACGATCTGTACAAGCAGATCGAGAACAAAACATCAACGTCAACAACTAAATCCAGTTATCATCATGAACACAACGATCTAATCGATTAGGTTGAAAAACAAAACTAATCTGTGGAGATAAATCTCACACTTATTTAATAAAAAGAACATTAATTAAAATAAATTATTGTTCTCCATCTCCCCTAATGGAAAGATGGGGAAAAGATTGAAGATGAAGAAAAGCTGCTCCAAAGTGAAACATGTGCTTAAACATGTTTAAAGTCAAACACTATTAAAATCATCATTCTAAAGTTAAGCATTGAAACCAAGTCTATTATCACCTATTTTCACACTTAATGATGTAGAATGGGTTCAATAATATAATTTCCTGTTCTATTATATATATGTATATGTATACATATATATTCATTCAGCTTTGATTGATGCATCTATGTTGATCACATGATTTAACAACTGACATAGCTAAATCTTTTCGGCCTCAGTTCCTCAGTATGATTGCTAAAATTGATATGGCTAAGGCCTTTGATTGAGATTCTTTGCCAATTTTAAACTCTTTATTGCTGAAGTTTGGTTTTCATGGTCATTTAATTTGTAGCACTAATTTTAGGAATCATAAGTAGAGTATAATTCTATATGGATAAATAGCACCCCATATTCTAGTCACATTTTACATTTGACACTTGTTAAATTTTAATTAGTCCCTGATCTCCACATAGAATATCTCTCCACATGTAAAATTTTCTAGCACAAATTTAGCACATACTTATTTCATCACTAGAAAACAATGTAATAAAATATTTGAGTCAATTTTATTTATGTTTAGTGAATATGTAATTAATTCTATATCAAACAAAAGACTAAATATTGTTCGCCAACTTAACCTAATAAATCATGCACGACACGATTAAACACGTGGCTAGAACACGACACAAACTATGTGGGCGGGTTATGGACCAATTGAAAGGCACAAACTAGTTCATGATTATGCAAACATAACGAAGAAAGTTATGCAGAATTACAGTACCAGTAAAAGTAGTCGGCACAACTGTAGGAGCAACAATTTTTGGAGTAGTTGGGGATGGTAGCATAGAGATTTCGACTACGTCTACATTTGCATATACATTTACTCCAACAGATCTAGTTCTCTCAGACTAAAGATAGATGTTCATAGATCATAATCCCTCATTATAATAATCAGGCCGTTTAATTGAGGCATGGAGGTGGGTGGCCCCACAAAACTTGTTGCCAGACGGAAGTGACAATGTTATGATAGCAACGAGTGGAGAGCCCGAGAAGAATTGAATTGATTTGGTAAATAGTTTAATTTTTTTTCAAATGAAGTAGATCTAAGAAAAAATCTAATATAGAAAAGTCATAATTCACACCTGTACCTTACACGGTTTCCTCTCTAAAAATACCTAGCTATTACAGTTTAGCACATTTTCAAGTTGCACACAGACCGACCATAGTTCCAATAACCCAAGGTGTGAACAATAGTGTGATTGTAGCAGCTAAAACTTATTTACATATTATTGTATGATTTGCTAAAGTACTTTGATTTGTTAATTTTGTAGGAGGTGTTACTGATATAATTACAACTCCTCAAAATGGATCTTAAGAATCTGTTTCAATATATAAAATTTCAAATTCTTCTGAAAAATAAACTCTTAAACTGTACTTAAAAGATAATTTTATTTCCTTTAATCTTCTAGCATCTTTTGTAGTTGACCCACGGAAATCTACTGCTACCATCCCCTCCGGCTGCCGACGAACTTTGCCGATTACCACCTCCAGCAGCTTGTCACAATCTTAGAAAAGTATAATTCACTTCATTTCTCTTTTAGGGCTTTTTTCCTTTAACTTTAGATATTTCCTTTATGTGATAATAGAATTATAAATTCAATTGCTTTAGTGTATAATTTAATTTTTTTAAAATAAATGAAAAAAATTAGGAAAATCTGGTACAAAAATATTATAATTTGCATAATTACCTTACACTATTCTATCTCAGAGAAATTGCTAATTTATCATATTTTCATATTAAACTACATAGACTGACATAAATATTCCACCATTGGTGAAGAATACCTGATGGATATAAAATAAATTAGGAAAAAGATTATTATATATAGAACTAGGCATATGCATTTGTGTGACTCGGTGAGCTCTCAGCACAAATTTAGCACATATTTATTCCATCACTAGAACACAATATAATAAAATATTTGAGTCAATTGTATTTATGTTTCGTGAATATGTAATTAATTTATATTTGTATTCAAAATTTTACTAAACAAAATACTAAATATGGTTCGTTGACTTAACTCAATCAATCACGCACGACACGATTCAACACATGGGTCGAACACAGCACTACACGAAAGGCACAAAGTACATAGTGGGCTATGGACTGACTTTTATTTTGACAACACGGAACGAGACGACATGAAACACAATAGGCAAGAGCACGAGAGTGGACCTTAAATTTATCAAGCACGAATGTATGGTGCAAGCATGACATGCGCACAACACTAAACGAACTATAACTGCCCCTATGCGGATTATGAAATAATAGATATTTCCCTATTCTAAAATCTTTGTGTAAAGTCAAACAAGCGTATTCTATAGACTGTATGATAAGTATATAATTAAACAAGAAAAAGTAATATCCCTAAAACCAAAATCGTAACCCCCTCTTCTCGGGTTCTCCTCTCGTTGCTGTCGTAAGATTGTCACTACCGTCTACATACAAGTTTCGCGAGCCACCACCTCCACACCTCCATTTTGCGGCTTGCTTAGATTTTAGAGAAGGTATAATTTGATAGTTATAATTCACACCCGCACCTTGCAAAGTTTCCTCTCTAGAAATTTTTATTACAGTTTAGCACGTTTTCATATTGCACGCAGACCGGCCGAATCCCAATAAAGTGGTTGTACTAGCTAAAACTTATTTACGTATTATTGTAACATCTGTTGATTTAATTCATAGTACCGTCACAGTTTCATTTTGATTTGTTGATTCAGTAGGAGGTGTTACTGAATTTAATTACAACTCCTCAAAATGGACATTAAGCATATGTTTCAATATATAAAATATCAAATTCTTAGAAAAATAAACTCTTAAATTGTATTTAAAAGAGAACTACATTTCCCTTAATCTTCTAGAATCTTTTGTAGTCAACCCACGGAAATCAATTGTTGGCATCCTTCCCTGCTGTCGATGAACATCGCTGATTGCCAACTCCACACCTCTGGTGGCTTGCCTCAATCTTAGAATGGCATAATTCACTTTCTTTTGCTTTTAGGATTTTTTCCCTTTTATTTTAGATATTTCATTCATATGATAATTAAATTTAAAGTTCAACCGCTTTAGTGTATAATGTAATGTTGTTTTTTATGAATGAAAAAATTGTCCGTCTTAAAAGATGGTTTTTCCATAATTTATGGAAAGACCAAAGTTTAAACTGCAAATTACAAGAAATTAAGATAAAGTTTTTGGGTTGCATTAATCAAGTCAAAAACTTATAACTATTTCACGTTGCATAATATATTTTTACTATTGCAACTAAAACCTTTCACATTTCTCTAAATCTAATTCAACCTCGTCTTTCCATAAACCTATGGAAAGACGATCTTTTCAAAAACTGTCATGAAAAAATTAGAAAAGTCCAACACAGAAATATCATAATTCATACCATTACCTTACACTATTCTATCTCAAAGAAATCGCTAATTTAGCACAATTTTATATTACACTACATAGACTGATATGAATATTTCACCATTAGTGAAGAATACCCAACGAATATAAAAAAAATAAGGATATAAATATATTATATAAATAGCATTTGCATTTGCATTGCGTGCCCTGGTGTACTCTCAGCACAAATTCACCTCATTTCATATGTGAGGAGATATTCTATGGGGTGAGGGACGAATTAAAATTTGACAAGTGTCAAATGAAAAATGTGACGATTTTTGCTTTTCTCAGTCTCTTTGATCCATTTCTTTTCACTGTATTTATTACTCTGTCCCAGCCGAATGTGCACACTTTTGGTCAAGTTTGTCAGGTCATGTTTGACCAACGATAACTTTAGTTACGTATATTAACGGTATGTTAAAATTTGATATTTAAAAAATACATCATGCAGGGTATCCAGCAATATCTCACATGATGATATTGGTGTCTATATACTAGTTGAAAATTATGGTCAAACATGCCTTGAGAAAGTTGACCAAAAAGTGTGCAGATTCGCCTGGGACGGAGGTAGTACATTTTCCCCCTTATTTTACTTTTCCCCCTTATTTTACTTTTCCCCATCTTCCTGACCAGGACTACAATTGTACTACCCTTTCCGTTCTATTGCCCTTCCAGCCCATCGGTGCCATCGGGAAGAGCGAGGATTGGAAAGCAAAACATCATATACTGACCCATTACTTGGTGGCATCTGAACTTATAGTCTGCAAGATTGTCAACTACTTACTTAATGGGAGAGAGAAGAATGAGTCTAACTCTCGATGTGTGTCCTTTTTCCCATCCGCGTTTCTCCTCGGAAAACCAATCAGTGGTGGCTTCAAGATTACTCCTCAATTGCATTCTCCCTGGAATTGGCAACCTCGGAAGAAGCCGGAGAATGGGAGTTGGAAAAAGTGAAGCGGATTTTGATTTATTTGACAAATAGCCCATCAAGATTCAATCTCACACACACTTGGTCGAAGGATATTTCGAGCGGCGGGATTACTTACGAATTGAAACGATGTAGCTTGCCAACATTAATGCCGGTAGTGATGAAAGGATTGAAAATCAATGAGGTTTGAGGGAAATATATAGATGTCGAACCAGATTATAAATCATTCTCCTCCGAATCAATCAAAGGAATAAAGGGAATAATTTAGTTGTTTGCGAGATGAAAAGTATGATATTGGACTATTTTGGCTTGTTGTCATTGGTGTCGTCTTCGTAGGAGCTCGGGGGCTGGAAGGGCAGCAGAACGGGAAGGGGAGAACAGTTGTAGTCTCGATCACGGGGGTGGGGGCATCCATAAAGGTCGTGGACTTAAGGAGCTTTTTAAGTGTTACATTATGAATTTCGATAAAAACTAGGAAGGAACCAATTATCAACAATAGGCTTTCTTAAATAAGCACTTTTTAAACACTTCTTTTTCATTTTAAATTATAATTAATTAAAAATATAAAAACAAATCATGTTAAGTATCATTCATTGATTGGTTGACGTTTCACTAATAAAGAGGTACCAACTCCTTAATTAAGGAAATGAGCAACTCCTTATTAAGGGGTGGTTCTTAAAACTCCACAATAGTTTTCATTAAATAATGATTGCTCTTTATTAAGAAAAATTGTTTTAAGGAACAACCATTGTGGATGCTCTAAGGGACTTAAACAGAGTTATCCTCTCTCCCTCACACTCTTTAACTTTATAACTGAACTTCTAAATAGGGGATTAAAGTTCATGTTTCAGAACAATCACATATAGACCCTTTCAGGTTACCACTAAGAGGTGAAAACATTTCTCTCCGATCCTACGCCAATGATATTGTAATCCTACTCAAAGCAACAAAAAAGTCACTCAAAAACGATGTCATGTTCAAACAAAGGTATGAAAGAGCTATTGGTCAAAAATCAATTTTTAAAAAAAGTGCTTCCTTAATTGGAAACAAAACTAGTCAGACCGGAATAAACGTCATTATGAACCTTAAAATGATGTCACGAGGATCTTTTCTTTTCCAATACTTAGGTGTGAAAATTTTTAAAGGAAGAAAAAAGAATGCATATTCACAAAACCTTATTAAGAAGCTTAATGCTAAGATTCTGAACTGGAACAATAAGTTTTTAAACCTTGCTGGAAGAACAATCTGGGTGAAACATGTTTTGGTTACCACTCCCCATGGTGTATCATGACTCCTACAGGTAACATTTTAGATAAAATGAGAACTATATTTGTAAATTTTCCGTAGAGAGAAACTGATACAGGTAGAAGAAAACACTAGAAGGCGCGGGTGACTTTGGCGATGGAGTCGAAAGAGACATTGTCGGCATAGATGTTTGATGAAACTTGCTAGTCTTTCCTTGATCTGGAGCTCCTCGATTTTCTCGATCGCGGCCTTGAAATTTGCTCCGACCTAAATCCTAAAGCCCTGATTTCGTTGAATGGAGGTGATTTCGATTTGCTTCGACCCCAAACCCTGAAGAAATAAGAAGAAGGAAGAAGAGAGTGAGGGTTAGGAGGGTTAGGCTGGTCTTTTTTAAAAAAATCTTGTTCCAATCGAGGGAAAATTGGTCATTTCTTTGATTTCCAGTCAAAATTCTCGTTGACAATCAAAGTTAGCATTAACTTTGATTGTCAACGAGAATTTTGACCGGAAAGTGCCACTTTATGATTTTGGCACTTTCTGATTTTACATGGTTATTTTGGCACTTTATGATTTTACATGGTTATATTGGCACTTTTAGGCTAAAGTCAAGGTTATTTTGGCACTTTACTCTTTATATTTATAGTTCAATATTTAACATTAGTTCAGTTCAATTAAATTCAATTTTACATAATTTATTTTGCAACTCACATACAAAAAAAAATTCAATTTATTTTATTTAAATTCATTTCAGTTCAATTCAGTATATTTATATAGGGATGACAGTGAGGTGGATTTTGGTGGAGGTCCGACCCGCATCCGCCCCAATGAAGCGGGTATGGAGGTAGTTTTGATGGAGGTAGTTTTCGTGGCGGTGGGGCGGGAATGGAGGTAGTTTTGGTGGTGGTGGGGCGGGTATGGGTATGACAATCATACCCATCATGAGTAGTGGGTCGAGGTGGATATTAGTTCACACATATCCCATCCCCATCCTGTCCCACTAAACCTGTTATATATCCGCTAATTTAATATAAAATAAATTATTATTTATCCAAATTGTACATGTTCTACCTATAATACTTTCATGTAAATATATTTATTAATTTTAATATAAAAGTTACTATAAAAAGTGAATTTTAGCAATTTTTTGAAATATAAGTGGGATGGGTACAATGGGTATGAAGTGGGTAAGGAGATCAAGTGGGTGATGAGGCGGGTATGGATTATGTACAGTACCCGATGAGGTGGGGTGGATTTTAAAGTTGTATCCGTCATGGGTAATAAGGCGGGTATGAGTATGAAAATTTTGTTGAATATGAATATGGAGATACCATAGTTCTTACCCGCCCCGTCCCATTGCCATTCATATGTTTCAACTTAGTTTGATTCAATTTATTTAATATAAAGTGAAAAGAAGGTGATTAAGACCAAAACCTAGTTATATGTACACACGGGCTGGACAGAAAACGCAAAATCTGCAGTCTAGCACCTTGAAAAATCAGAATAAAAGTTATTTTTGTTTGTCCCGTGTTTTCATGCTCAGTTGTTGAAGTTGAATGCAAGATCTTACAAGACGGCTCTTTTGGAAAATTTTGAAAGTTTGAATGAATTTGGATTTACTTTGAAACAAGCCATTTGAACGTATATGCAGGTGAGGACGAACAAATCGATTGTGCATATATGCTCCACTGCCGGTTAGCTCTACTTGTTATTTTTTTATCAATAATCTGTCACTGAGAAAACAAACAAGGGTAAAACGTCAAGGAACACCAGCTTCCACCCTTCGGCTAGATCATAGAGACATAGGAATATGTCATGTCACCTTCCGCAGTACTATGTGTGTGCGTTATGTGGATATGTAATTATTAAAAAAATTAATTTATTTTAAGAGTTGAGGAAGACCCGCTTGTACTTTTACTCCAAATATGCCCTCTGCTTCAAAGATAATTTAACTGTTTTTCAAACGCTGAAAACTACTATATTTATAAGTAAAATATTTGGTGGGATCGTGCTTATAATTAATAAGCCTGATATATTTTGACTCATTTTAAAAGTTGCATGAGATCAAATTTAGGCTTTTGCTCAATATATGTCTTCTCACTCATTTCTGCTTTTTAAAATAATCACTTTTTAAACAAAAATTGTTTAGCTTATAAGTAAACACTTGCAAGACGTGTCAAATACACCATTATAATTCATGTCAAATACACTCTTTTTTCCTCGACCGGAGTTCCAATCAACGGATCATCAAATTATAATAAATATGTAGAAGCTTCCTTAAACCAATAAACCGACAGCACATGATAAAATAAATAAGTTTCCTTAAACCGATAAACCGACTGCACACGATAAAATGAATAACTAGATCAATTTTTCTCGTCTTTAGTCTTTTACCGGTTGATACCTTTTTAACACCTGTATTTGAAGACTTGATAATTCTGAAAGGTCAAAATGTGAGATCAGTCTTCTAGTTAATATATTATTGCAGATTGATTCGTATTCGTATTCTAATAGAATAGTGAAAATTTTAGAGAAGTGATTGGAGATGGAAAATTGAGTTATAATAATAAAATGACGTTTTTATCCTTTAAAATTGGATGGAAAATTAGCCTAACGGTGGAGTTAGACCTGGTTATTCATTTTGAATCGAAATATATATATATAAAAAAAGATGGCACTAACATATTCTTACATTGAAAAGCATGGTGATGTCACTAGTAGAAATAAAGGGTAACGCTGGTTATTTAGTCATTCGGTTTTTTTATGGTGCATGATCCTCCAAATATGGATGTAATTGCATTCTTTTTAAAAATGGACATCTTTGTGCATGCGTCCTCTCTGTTTTCTACTCTTTTTTGCCATCAATTTTGAGGACGCCTCTCTTTTTTGTGCCACTTTTTAGAGGACACATTTGCTGAATGCATCATCAATATAGCCTAACTTATTTTTTTTATTGCCAGGTCCTCTCGATTTTATGTTAAAAATGTTTACCTACTTTTAGAGAGGACGCATTCAGTGAATGCTTCATCATTTGAAATAAATATTTTTTACGAATAATTTATTTTTAATCCAGTCTTCTATTATGAATAATCACAGTCTTCTATTACGAATAATCACAGTCTTCTATTACAAATAATCACAGTCTTCTATTACGAATAATCACAGTCTTCTATTTGATTTTTCAATTATTGTTTTTTATATTTTCATTTAGGGTGAAAATAGCGCATCAGTAGACATGTGATTTTTAATATTTTTCAAAAATTTCGGTAATGATAAATGCATCGGAAGAATTTGGAAGTTCGCTTTGAAATTTATGATGATAAAACATGAACATCCCACTTACATAACTGAAGATAATGGAAAATTTTGATCGTGGGTATTGCAATTGTTTAAATTGTCTTGAATATAGAGTAGGAATGAAATTTTTAAAAATTCTGATTGTTACTACGATATTTGAAATGTAATTTGCAAAATTTATTTATTTTTGTTCGAATTTTACACTTTTTTTCACTGATAACTAATATAAATAAACAAAAATTTACAATATTCGAAGAAAATGTGCCAAACAGATAGCTACAAACGTAATGAAATGAATTCTCAATGGCATGCAATGTACTAATGATGCCCTCTGTAAAGCTTTCCACACATTCCACATGGGGAGGATGTATGGTGCGGGTTATGCGCCGTGGAACGCCAATCTGAGTATAAACATGGACGTCATCATGTGGAGCTTCCTCTGTAAAATCCTCCTCCATATTGTCTCCTCTGTCCTCATTCAAATCATACCGGATATGTGGAACACTACATGTATCTAATGGAGCAGTAGGCGACATATACGCATGACTAGCAGTGGGAGTAAGATATGCAATGAAATCAGCTGTAGCAGTGTCATAGCGTGAGGGTCCACCATGTGATGGTCTAGGTTCATTGGACTCGCATATGAGGGTCCGGCTTCAGATGAACCAATGTGGTATGTAGGGTCCCGAGCACGTGGTTGCCGACCGCCCTGTCGATCAGGTGGAGCTGGACGGTGGCTTCTGATGTCATTATATCAAACACCAGGGGGAGGTTCCTCACAGTGCACATATGGCTGATGAAATTGCAGTCTGGAGGGCTCATGCGCATATTGTAGAGTACGTGTGGCAACCTCTTGTACCCCCCTGATAGTGTCCGCGAAACGTGGGGGACATTCATCCAAATTAATATCTGACATGAGGCGCATCTCGGACATTTCCTGCAACCACATAAATGAGATAAATATGTTAGATATTTAATATTTAGGGAATCTAAAGTATTATTTGTTAAAACTATTAGAAATTTAGGGAATACCTTACACTCCATAGTAGCCTCGTCACCATGAAAACCCTCCATAATTGTTTGGGGCCGTCCTGGCTGATCAATTAGGGTCACTGTCCTACGAAAATACCACTCCATGTATTCTCAACTGTGTGTGTATGGATCTACTGACCCAAGTGCATTAACTTGTTGCTCTGCTTGATGTTCCCAAGCATCAAGATATCTTCTTAGCTCAACACGCCAATCCATACCTGACCTCCCTCGACGGTCTCTAGTATGAAGCAGTTTGTGTTCATCCTTAATGACCAACTCGGTGGGTATTGGCTCGATAAGGCCAAACTGTCCGAGAACACGATGAACATGATGGTACTCCACCACGTGCCAGGAAATGTGGTCAACACACAGTAGCCAGTTGTTGCTACCAGTTATACAGTATTGTGGGAGTTGTTGCACGACATCCTTAGTGTATGGCTGCCAAATAAATTAACATAACGGATAAGTGTTGTGGTTAGGAGAGAAAAACCCTTTTTCCATTAGTTCAAAAAAAGGAAATCTGAATTACAATATACCTGACGTCATGGAGAGATGTCCGCTGATTGCGGTACACTTTCAGTACATGCATGGGTGATTGTGATAAATCATACCGGGCTCTCCACCTGTGAGGAATAGAACGAATAATATTAGCCATTCCTAGTAATTTCAAAGGTTTAAAAAATTGTGTCCTTACTAATTGAATATGAACTTAGACCCGAGAGCACTCATCGTGACGGTCATTGGAAGTCATCTGGCACGATGGATGGTTGGTATTCGCTCCCATGCCCACAACTGATAATAAATAAAATATAATATAATATAAGAGGTCATTATGGACAATATATACAACTGACAAGTTTAACCTATAATGTTCCCTGTAGTAAGACAAGTGGCCCAGATATGGATTTGACTTGTGGGATTGCAGCATCATATAAGCACATGTACACGTGTGCCAAAATAGCACTCCCCCAACTGTACTGATGTGCTACATCTAGGTCCATCAGTACCGAAAAATAGAGCAGAGGGATCAGGTGCTAGAATGTGTCTGACATAAGCATTCCATCGACCAGCAGTAGAATGAAAACCCTAGCCCACTGTTGACAATCTACCTCAGTAGCATCAAGAGGCAACAGACTGTGCAACAAGTTTCCCAACCAGCTGGCCCTTATGCGACCCCTCTGATAGCACTCATGTCTGGTGTAGCCCCCAGGTAGTCAATACACGATCTCTGTAAGTTATCTGTGCGCCTGCTAGTGTTGACACCCTTGATTGGCAGACCCCATAGGATGCCCACATCCTGCAGAGTCACGGTAGTCTCCCCCATCGGCAGGTGAAATGTGTGCATCTCCAATGCTCGACCAAGGCAGAGATGAGGGAATGGTTGATGTGAATTGGTGCAGAATCTAACAAAGCCTAGAATCCAGCTTCACGCACATAACGCATCACTCGATCTAGGATCCCACAAATCCAACAAGCCTCATTGCACCGCCTCACCTGCAGTGCCTAATCCTCCAAATTTCTGTTGTACAGAGCACGTGCACGATGCTCCCGGTGAAGGTAAAGCAAATCCTCATCAATGGGTCCTAGTTGATACATGGCGTATCCCTGGTGAAAATCATAAGGCACATGGCGAAATGAATCAGTCCATATTTCCACAAAAAAGAATACTATGACACGTGATAATTATTCAAAACAAACTATACATTAGTTTCAATTTAAAAAAATACACATAATACAAATCAACACAACGAATTACATTTCAAAACGAACATGAATTTATCATACATATTAGTCTTACTCAAGAAATCCATATTACAAACAAGACCTTAAGCACGCCCTTGCCTACAGACGCCTCTACATTCACCTAACACTCTCTCATCCATTTGATTCCTTATCCTTCTCTCCGCAAACTGACCACACCTCCTATTACGAAACTTTTCAATATTGGGAATCAACCTCCAACTGGCATGTTGCCATAGTGATGGATCTCGTACAGGCACGAAACCCTCACTTTACTGTTGCACATAGGTAGTCGTATGATATACCATGTCACATAGAGTAGATGGATTTTCACACCTATTCCTACATACAGCCAATGCATGGGAACAAGGGAAATGGAAAATTTTCCATTCGCGACAACTACACTCCTTCCTCTGGTATTTCACAGTGTACTGGCTCTCACCAATGATGCCATCAATGATCCTTGTCATAACCTTATAAGTCTGCGATGCCTAGCCATACACGGTGACAAAATGTCTCTGTCCTCAAGTGTCTTGTTTCTAAAACTTTTTCCATATCCTGCTAGGGAACTCAGACCTACATAAATCTACATCAATTTAGAATACATAGACTAGTTAACGAACACATAATGAACTGTAATGAATCATGAAAGTACCTCCAATGTGTGGTGTCCATTAGCCTTTGTGCAAACACTTTAATTGTCAGTTCAAAAGTGGCTTTGGCACACGCTGTTATCGGGAGATGTCGTGCGCGCCTTAAATAGTTGTTGTAACTCTCGTACAAATTAGTTGTCAGAATTACCCAACAACGATCACCCTCATTAAAGGTAAGGTAACACTTACTGCTATCATGTTGTCTCAGCCAATCCCAAGCAGATGGTTCGATACTCTCCAACTCCTCCCTGTGCTCCCTCCACTTACTCTCTTGCCTGGCACGACCAAGCTGCCAAACCAGAGTCTTCATATGTGCATTCTTGAACTTCCCACGCTCAGCACTAAGGAAGTTGGACTGAAAATGCCTCAACCAAAACCGGTGGTATCTTGCTGTCTCTATCCATTCATCCATATGTCTCATTGAATTCAAAATCCCATCATGGCGATCGGATATAATAGAGATTGGCCTACTATTACCCCCTATCACGTGTAGTCGCAGTTTTTGCATGAACCAGTTCCAACTCTCATTAGTCTCAGCATCAACTATTGCATAAGCAATGGGGAGTATGTGATCGTTCGCGCCATGCATCACCGCCACTAGCATTGTGGCCTTGTATACACCTCTCAAATGAGTCTCATTCACACTAATCACCGGCCTGCAGTGGAGAAAGAAATGCATCGATAGCCTAACCAAATGCCCAAAACACAAACTTAAATTTCCTACACCCACGACCGTGGATTCTATCAGGTACGCCTGCTCAATCAACAGTACTGGGATTGCCCCTGATTAGCTCATCCATATATGTTGGCAACATTTCAAAGGATTTCTCCCAAGTTCTGAATACCAAATCAATAGCCTTTTGGCGAGTATACCATGCCTTCTTGTAGGAAAGGGTCACATTTAACTCCCATGGGTTCACGTGTAAGAAGGGTTTGCATCAATCTGGTGGCAAATGGAATGGGCGATCATCAACAATGTCAGGTTAGTGTTACCACTCGATCGACCAGCACCTACACAACCATGACTACTGGCCCATTTGGTGATCTCACACATCCCATGGGAAGCCTTTTTGCTGGCTCTAACAATCCAATGATAACTACCACTTCCTTCAACAACGTCCTTACATTTCGCATACCATGTACGTTACCTGCTCTCCACAACCCGGTGTTCCATGTTCATCATGGAACTCCACCTGGAAATAGATTCTACCAATTCAGGCTTACTCCGAAATCGCATACTTGATGAAATTTCACCAGTCGCTTGAACATAACTAGGAAGTTCTTCACAACAATTATTTGGGTCATAGCCATCCTCATCAGGGCCCCCATAATCCCTAAAGTAGGCATCCGTATTAGGATTCACCATAGGATGGAACATCGTGGCTACATTGTTCGTGCACACCACTTGTTCATCATCGTCCCCTAGATTCGAATCAGTTGATAATGAATGATCATCTTCACTTTCTTCTTCAAGTTCCCTTTGCTCACCTTCCTTATTGCTACCAACATGTTCACAATAACTTGCAACATGGTCATCAATTTCACCCACATAATCATCATCGAATGCATTCAACTCCTCATGATGCACACCGTATATACCAGCACTTGTGGACGGGCAGGACGGCTAAGCACAATCGAGGTGAACATACACACTGGGTTGGCTCGACTCACCAATGAAAAAACCTTGGCAAGGACAGGGGGTGGTAAGGTTGGCAAAGGTGTATAGTTCTGAATATTGCTCAACAACGACATGAACGTGCCCAAACTAACATCACCTATACGGTCAATGTTGTTTGACATCTTCTGGATTATAATGTATAGATCAGCTGAGGACAAGGACATTTGATCAACAATGTTGAAGAAGGACGCGGTAGACTCGTCATCTTCCACATTATAACATCGATAGTGTACAGACGAACCAATCAGCTCAAGACAACAAATATATCTTTTCAACAGCAACCCTCCGCTTGCAATGCCAAACCTTCTGAAAATTAAATCAACTAACTTGGAGTGCCTTAACCTCCGTTCGAGGGTCACATTTTTCTCAGGTATGAGAGGATCATAATACACACCCACAGTAAAATCAAACTTAATGTAACCCCCTTTGTACAAGTACACCGTCAAAAACATCGTACAACTGCATTATACAAATAAAGATAATATAATTCGATATTTGAAAATACAGTATTATTCAGCAACCCATATTCAACTCCTCAAATCCTATACTATACACTGTTTCATTATCATCGGGCAACCAAATCATACACTATTATCGATTATAATACTAATTGACACCGAACACTACTTCACAATAAAAAATTTTAACTCAATTACACCACACAAATTTAATCATTGCTACAACTTCAATAAAAATAGTATTGAACAATCATAATTGCGCATCCTCATTTAACACATTCATATAATCAAACCAAACATAATCATTCAAACCACACGTAATCATTCAACAAATTCAAATCATCAATATTTTTTCAAGTACCACACATATTACACTATTACTTCAAGTTCAATAAAATAATTAGTGAGCAAATCGCTCATAATCAAACCACACATCCTCATTCAACACATTCATATAATCATCTACTTTTCAGGTACCTCTAGGAGATTAAAAAAGCCGGCGGCGCATGAACTCCATGCTCAGTGGCTAGCGGTGCGTGAGACCCACGTGCTGACTCTTTAGCGCTGCTTGTGATGTTCCTCCGTGGATGCAACGAATGGCAAAAGGCAGCCAGAAGCTAAAACTGAAAATCGACCAACAATTTAGTGCCAAACATCAACAAAAAGTGCAGATCTGAAAAATAAAGAAACAAAAATACAAACTCAAGATTGGGGAGGTACGAACCCGCAGATGACAATGGTAAAAACAAAAGATAGAGCCGGGCGAGGCGGATGGGGTTTTCCTGGGCACGATTGGGAGGGAGGATTTCGGCGTGGGAGAGAAAATGGGACGGTGTGGTGTTGAGGAAACAAGAAACTGAGCAGGGTTTAAGACATGATGAGGACGCATTCAGCGAATGTGTTCTCACTTAAACCGTAATAAAAAAAGTTCTGAGGATGCATTTGCCAAATATGTCCTCGTACAAACTGCTTTAAAAATTGCAAATTCATGAGGATGCATTTAGCAAATGCGTCCTCGTTCTATCATGCACAAAAAAATGGCAGAGAACGCATTCAGCAAATGCGTTCTCCACCATTGCATCTGTTGGCGTCTACTAGCCACGTTTAAAGACTTTTCTTGTTCTTTAGATGGTGATTCCGATCCAATATCCACCAAGTCGTCTATCGAGTTGGTTGGGCAATATTTTTGGAACTGCCGTTGAATCTGTTATGAATTTAGAACCATTCCAAATATTTTGAAGCTCAACAAATGTCATCGTCAATCTTAAAAATCACTAGGCAACATCCATGATTCACCACCATCACCACCACCACCAACATACCTATTAATCAACACTACAAACAAACAACACCAAAAACATGTGGGAGCTCAAATCCCCTAAAACATGTTAAGATTTTCAGTAAATGAAATCACTACCATCGTATCCTAAATCCTGAATGAATTTAAAAATAACCTTTCCTTACCCATGTCTCGTTGCCAGTTTTCTCGTCTGATTCACTGCACATCGTCGATATCTTCGGGGGAGAATTCGATTGGTAAAGGAATAAAGAAGAAATATGAAAATATGAGAGGTAAGGAGAACAATAAATCTGGAAATTTGGGGATAAGAATAATGAGAATTATGGAAATTTAGTCTTCGATTGGCTCAATCGATGGGAAGATAAGATGTAAGAAAAATTGGAAGATGCTATAATTTGAAAGAGGAAATCATGTGAGGCAAATTTATGTAATTATAAAATTTAAAATAAAGCTAAAATTGAATTCACGTTCGTTATTATTTAAATTAGAGTTTAATTTAAAGTGGATGAAAAATATTACTCCCATGTCCCGGTACAATTTCCTTTTTCGTCTATGCCAACAAAAATGTCATGATTTGCAAATCATTCAAAACAGCAAAGAACATATAAAATTTTCACAATATTATCTTTAACTTCAACAACTTTAAGATTGGACCCATAACTTTTCCAAAATATCCTACTTTCCCACATTTATTTCTCACCACGTCAATTTGCATAAAAGAGCCTGCCAAAAAAAGTTCTACCATCTTTTTATGGGACGGGAAGAGTATAATATTCAATAGTAATAAACTATTGTGATATATCATATATTTGATATACGATGCTTGTGTTGAGACAAAAACTTTTAATTATCTCTATCCTCAATACTATTTTGTTTACATCAGAACAAAATTCTATAATAATTTGTTAAGTAGCTTTTATTTTTACTGACCATACTCTTTACGTTCGAGATGCTCAAGTTAAAACTTCGATAAAACTATATTTGAAGCTTAATCGTTTAAAATATGAATAACTGAAAGCGACGCACAAATAATTACAGATACATGTAAATTAACACACTAATTAAGTATCATTTAATTGAACTATGTGCTAGGTGGAAGGTGTCAAGTCCACCTCAGCATTCCAATCAAAATTGCACTCAAAGGGAATCAATTCATAGAACAACAGGAATAGAAAATCCTTATTTTAATCGACAACAAAATATCCCCCACAATCTTTGCCTCTCTAACCCATGTTTATTATTTCTTTGTTTAATAAATTGACTATCCATCCATATGGGTATTATTAATTCTTAAAAATAGCAGATGATTTGTTTGAACGGCCTAACTAGGATAAAGTGATAAACCAAACCAATCCCAAAACTAAACACCAAAAACAGGCCGTGATTGGCTATGGAGGTAGGTCCCCCACCACCCTCCAATACTGACCGTACCAGTCCATTGTATCACGCTACCCCGTCCTCAGGCTACGTAAAATGGTAGATATTACTCTTTTGATTTCTTTTAATTGAATATTTAATCTCTTTTATTCACCTAATCAAAAGCAATTACAAAGAAATTACTTCATTTTTATTTTCACAATGGTATAAACTACTAAGAAATTATTTCATGATCTCCACTTGATTTTCTCTATCCCACTGTAAAAAATAAGGGTAATAATGTATGATTGTATTCATTATCTCATAATACATTATATAGTGGTACAAAAAACATGTACAAACTAGGAACATAAAATAGAATCTAATTCATTTACAAGTAATATCTATATTCCTTAATACTTCCCCTCAAGTTGGAGCATAGGGATCAGAAATGTCCAACTTACCAAGTAGTGAATAAACTGGTTTCGTCCAAGATTTTTGGTAAACAAGTCCGCAGATTGATCTGAAGTGCGGATATGATGAGTAACAATAGCACCAGACTGTACAAGATCCTGGAGAAAATGACAATCAACTTCAATATGCTTCATACATTCATGGAACACCAAATTTTCCACAACATGAAAGGCAGATTGACTGTCATAAAATAATCGTATAAGAGTTGTATGCACAACACCCAAGTATTTAAGCAAAGACTTAAGCCACAACATCTCACAACAGGTAACAGTCATAGCACGGTACTCCGCTTCAGCAGAAGACCAAGAAACTGTAGGTTGCTTATTAGTCTTCCAAGAAACTAGAGGATCGCCAATCATCACAAAGTATACGGAAAGAGAACGCTAGGTAATGTGGAATGCAGCCCAATCAGAATCACAGTAAGTAGTCAATTGTAACGCACTATGGGAAGAGGGAAATAAACCTTGACCAGGATGACTCTTTAGGTAGTGCAAAACATGAATGACAGCATGTCAATGAGGAATGCATGGAGACTTAAAAAAATGTACTAGTGTATAAACCGAATAGCTAAGCTCAGGACGTGTAATGGTGAGGTATATCCGGCATCCAACCAGGCACCAATATCGCTCATGATCATGGTAAAGTGGGCCTTCAACACGCGTCAGATCATGTTGTTGCTCCATTGGGAAATCAATTGGTTTAGAAGTTAATAAACTCATGTTAGATAAAATGTCCAGGGCATATTTTCGTTGTGAAAGAAACATACCATCCGGTCTTCAAGAAATCTCTATACCTAAGAAATACTTAAGCAGACTAATATCTCTCATATGAAAAAAAGACCTCAAGTATTTCTTGAATTCGGAGATAAGTGACGAAGAACTACCAGCAATAACCAAATCATCCACATAAACAAGCACATGCAAAGAAACTGAACCACTGGAGAACACAAAAAGAGAGTAATCTACTTTACTCTGAAAAAATCCAAATGAACGCAAAGCCTGAGCCAATTTAGCAAACCAATTGCGATGAGCCTGTCAAAGACCATAAGGAGATTTTTTAAGGCGACATATCTGACCAGGGGGAGGTCGCATAAAGACCTCTTCATGCAGATCACCATGCAGAAAAGTATTATGCACATCCATTTGTTGAAGTTCCCAACCACGAATGACTGCAATGGATAAGAATAGGTGAACCAAATTCATCTTTGCAATGGAAGCAAATGTCTCAGTATAGTCAATCCCTTCAATTTGACGATTCCAAGAACCACCAGGCGAGCTTGGCAATGGTCTATGGTGCCATCGGACTTAAACTTGGTATGATAAACCCATTTGCAACCAATCACAGTCTTATCCAGAGGTAGAGAAGTCATCGTCCATGTATGATTGCGCTCAAGAGCATTAATCTCATCAGCCATAGTATCACACCAATGAGAATAATTCGATGCCTCAGAGTAAGTGGTGGGATCTGCACTAGAAGTTATTGCACCCAAAAATCTAGAATGCGTACTAGAAAAATTATCACAATTTACATAATCAGTAAGAGGATAGTGATGGAGCATGAGTGATCGTAGCAATTGGGGGGGGGGTTCTTCGTTAGTTACATCACAAACATAATCATCCAAGTATGGAGGAGGTTGACAATCACAAACAATCTGTCGTGTAAGCGTCAGCTCAGCGGCAGGTGGCGGTGAACGGCAGGGTCCGGAGTAGGGGATGCCATGCTAGGCTGCAGACGATGATCGGCCAACAGGGGAAGCCGACGATCTGGGCTGGCTATTGCATCCAGCTGCAATGCCGGAGTGACGACCGACGGTGCTAGGGATGTTGGCGGTAAGGTGGTGGTATCACCGGAATTCACAGATGAGGCCGAAGTTGGAGAGGCTGCATACGGGAACTGGTCTTTAAATAAATTAGCATCCCTAGTGTTGAAGAAAGTATGGGACTCTAAATAATAAAAGCCAATAACCTTTCTTTCCGGCAGGGTATCCAAGAAACAAAAATCTACGACTTCTTAGTGCAAACTTGTCACGGCATCTGGGGATGTAAGTAGCAAGGCACAAGCATTTAAAAACCTGCAAAGGCTTGTAGTTTGGAGCGCAGCCATAGAGCAACTCAAATGGAGTACAACCATTGAGTTGTTTCGTCGATGTCCGGTTAATCAAATAAGCAGCAGTAAGAACACATTCTCCCCCAAAAATTAACTGGCAGGTTAGCTTGAAAATGCAAAGCATGCGCCACACTTAGAAAATGACGATGCTTGCGCTCAACACGGTCATTCTATAGTGGTGTGTCAACCATAGATGTCTCAAAAATTACCCCAGATTCAACAAAGTGTGATCTCAAAGGCAGAATTTCAGTACCATTATCAGCTCGGACGCGCAAAATGGAGAGGCCAAACTAGTTCTTGATCGAAGCACAAAACTCAATAAATCTAGAAGCTACATCTGACATAGCAACTAATAAATAAACCCAAAAATTTTGGTAATAATCATCAACTATTGTTAAAAAATAAAAAACACTACTAGAAGATGGTTTTCTATAAGGACCCCAACATCACAATGTACTAACTCAAACAAGTAACTAACATTTGAAGAACTCAAAAGAAAACTATGCCTAGTATGTTTTGCTCTATAACACACAAAGCATGGAACAGAAGCATTATTTGTGCTAAAATCAATAGAAGAAATAGAATACAACATTGTAGAGGAAGGATGTCCAAGACACTGATGTCATAAATCAGAAGAAGAAACTGAAGCAACTGTCAAAATAGACTTCATGATTGGAGGACGAGCATGAGTATCCAGCAGATGAAGCCAATAAACCCCCTGTTGTTCACCCACGTCAACCACAGTTCTCATACAGATTTTCTATAAAATGCAATATTTTTCAGTAAACAAAACTAGATATTTTAAGGCAGATAACAATCTAGAGCATGATAATAAGTTGCATCGCATAATATGTATGTATAGCACATGTGTAAGGGTGATGTCACCAAAGGAAATAGAACCATATTGTGTAGTAGACGACACAGATCCATGAGGTAGCATAACATTCATAGAACTGATAGCAATAGTAATATTAGTAAGAGACCCCTTGTCACCGGTCATGTGATATGAGGCTCCCAAATCAAGAATCCAAGGCAAAGTAGACTTACCTGACCCATGGTCAGACAGAGAATTAAGCTGATTAAATAAATGCATGGTCGTGCTCCATTGGTCATTAGACATAGCATGGCCAAAATCAGAACGGGTAGGGGTACCACGGTTGGAGGCCGTCGTCGCAAACCCTGGCACTGACACGGTAGTGCCGGCGAATGGCGGCGGAGGTGGATGGGAGCCGGCGGTCAGAACCCTGGGATCGGTGGCAGCGATTGGCTAAGCAGTTGGCACCGTCTTCTTGGCGGCGTTGGCTCTCTCTCATCTTCGTGTACCATTTTGGATAGCCTATGGGCTGGAAATAGGAAGCTTTATCATGGCCCTTTTGATGATAGTGCATACAAACGAGATTCTTTCAATTAGTTCAAGTGAGGACAACTGTCGAAGAACCCAAAGGTGGTGGGCCTCATGTTGCATATGCCATGGAGCCAGAAGAAGGCTTGCGAGACTGAATGACAACTTTGTGACTCTCCTCCTGAGCAACAAGCACATACACGAGCATGACTAGTGGCAATGGATCAAGACTCGTGACATGGGATCGCAAGATGTGATAGCCTTCATCAAGACCGAGGAGAAATTGATAGATTAAATCTTTTTCCCACCCACGGAAAGCTCCAGCTGCATGCTTGCAGGTGCACAGCGGGTTGCAAGCTTCACAGGTGCAAACTAAAGGAGCCTTCAAAGAGTTGTAGTCACCAAACAGCATCTTCAGTTTTCCAAAATAAATGGCAATGATCTGACCATTATGCCGACAGTTCTGGATATCATCACGCATCTCTAGAATTTTCATGCCATCACCACAATTCCTTAACTTTGGTAAAGTAGCTTGTAGTTGATCGTAATACTGGATCTACAGTCTGTAATTTCCAGCAGACAAGGGTAGCATTAAATCCAGCCTAATCAACAACATGAGGATGGTCTCGGGGGTTTAGTAATAGATCCATCAATGAAACCAAGCTTATGCTTGGCAAGCATAAGTTTGGTTTCATTGATGGATCTATTATGCTTGGCAAGCATAGCACTACAAATTCCAGTAGTCCATTCAAGGTAATTTTCTTTGCCCTTCAACACAACGGGACATATGACCAAATCGGGACCATCAAAAGGACAAAGATAGTAGAATTGTTTAGTTGGCTGCCAAAAGGTACAGATGACTTAGTGTCAGATTCTAACTGCAATTGTTTCAGTAGAGTTGCAATCACCTCAGAGGCATTCAGATTCTGTAGCTTATTGGCCTCAGCTTCAGCATCAATGCGAGCCTGTTTAGCGGCATCGGGACTAACTCCAGAACTAGACATGACGCAAGATCAGGATCAGTGGCAAATCAGTACTGGTGGCGACGAATCGGATCAGTGGGAAAGCGGAGCAGCGATGCGTGACTTAGACGGCAGCGGTGAGTGGATCGGCATGTCGGCGCATGAAGGGATAGGCGGACAGATCTGGGCAGCGCTCGATAGCGGAAACCAAAGACACGACAGTGGCAAGGCGATGAACGGCAGAGGAAATCGACGACGGTGGTGCGGGTTGGAAACGCGTAGCAGTTGATCGGCAGCGGTCAGCTCCGACGAAATATGGCAGCGAAATATTTTCTTTAGGGTTTCAAGATTTTATGCTCTGATACCATGTAGAAAATAAGGGTAATAATATGCGGTTGTATTCATGATCTCATGGTACATTATATAGTGGTACAAAAGACTTGTACAAACTAGAAAAAGGAAATAGAATCTAATTACAATTACAAATAATATCTATATTCCTTAATGCCTGCTTATAAATGTTAACTTCAATATTTAATTTAAATAAATTTGTCAACCCAAAATTAATTGACATATGAAATTTAATAATACATTTTTTAAATTCTAAATTTTGATTTTTTAAAAAAAATTGACTTTTAAATTTAGTTTAGTTTTTTAAAATTATTTTCGTTTAATTAAAATACTGGACATCCTTGAAATTTAAATTTTATAAGTAATTTAGCTTTTAAATATATTTTATCAATTAAATCAAATAAAAGAAATAGATTTCAAAATATAGCATTTGTAAATAAAATTTTGGAATGACAAAATTGAAATAGAATGTGGGAATAGGGCATCATGCACATGGGAATAAAGTCTTGGGAGTGGTCTCTTGAACTGAAGACCATGAAGTGGTCTTTCTTTTAGAGACAACAAAGAGACCCTCATTGTGGGGGCTTTGTGGTCTCTTTGAGGTTTCTTTATGGTCTCTTTTCAGAAATAGCCACAAAGAGACCCCATTGCACATGTAAGTATCCCTTGCATTTTTTTCAAATTTAAATACTCCACCTGTTTAATTTTAGAGTCCATTTTTTTAAAAGAGTTTGAATTGCAAGTTAAAAGAAATTTTGGTTTGCATTATTTAGGTCATAAACTTATAACTAGTACACGTTGCATGATAAAATTTTAATATTGCAACTAAAATATTTTATCTTTTTATTATTCTAACTAAACTCCGCCTATGAAAATACGGTCCTTCCCAAGACTTTGCCTTCATTTTAATCTGTAATTTAACTATATTCTTTTAGTCAAACTATCTTAATCTTGACTATAAAATTGAATTGATGTATAAACATAAATACTATTGAATGATACCTTGTCAGATTTATTATAGCATATATTATTAAAATATTAACTTTTTACAAGTTTTATTTTCCTTAATGATATTAGGCAAAGTCTTGGGAAAGTGTAGTAGTTATAACATATATTGTCACATTTTTTTTTGGAATGCAATGTGTAGTAATTATAAAGTTTATAGCCCGATTCATGCAACCCGAGAATTTTATCTTCATTTCTTGTTATTTGTAGTTTACACGTTGGTATTTCCATGGCTTATGGAAAGATCATCTTTCAAGAGACAGACTCATGATATTAAGAATCAAACATTTTTTTAATCAAGTAGCATTAAATATCAAATACAAATTGAAATGAGACATTGGGGTATCTTAAATTATGAATTATAAAATTTTAAAAATATATGTTACGATGCATTTATTAAGATCCGCCAACATAATTTTAATATTTATAGTTTTTTTTACAATCTAAATAAATTTTTTTCTATTCTTCTATATTTGGTTTGATAGCTTTACATGTTTTTAGATAACTTTAATTGTGTGGGAAAATTAAGTGTGAAAAGTAAAAAAGAAGAATGAGTAGACTAGAATTCCTCACTTTTTATGATAAAAAAGGTATACAATCATCAAAAATACATACCAAAATATAAAGTGTTTCGACTAATTAAGCGGCCCGTCAACTAGTCTACTGAAAAGTGATAGTCCTCTATTCTATTATAAAACCAACATATCAATTCTTATACGGTACAATAGGGATGGAATGCTCTCTGTATCCCCAGTAATTAACTAGCAACTAGCTGTTAATTTACTTGCCTAAATAATAAAAGATAAACACAAATTCATTGTCCATGTTTTAAGGAAATCAACCGCAGTAATAATTCTAATACTACTAGGGATACTAAGCTCATCGTACACCCGATGTATAGTATAATTTGCAACATCTTATTAGGTGAATCGATTATTAGTAATGCAAAATGAGATTTTTAGCCCAAAATTCAATTTGAAGAATAAAACTTGTCCTTTTACTCTGTCTCATATAGGAAATTTATAGGGAGAGATACTAGTTTATATAGGGAAATGCTTCACTACTACTTTGAGTGAGCAAGAAGGAATTGGCCTCTAGCACACCGCCGCTGCTACCAAACCACAGTTCGGATCGGGCCTTGTGACTATGTTAATCTTTTTGGTTATGATCAATTTGAGAGTCCAGCTCTATGAGACTTTTTCTTTCCTTTGAACACCGGCTTTTAACCTTGGCAAAATGATTTCAAACTCAGAAATGTTTTTTTTTACTGAGAATCTTCATTGAACCAAACTGTTATTTACTCAGTCAATGCTGTTGTCAAGATTTACTCAGTCCAAGAAAAACTGATTCCATGTTTCAGATTTCGTGGTCTGGTTGTGTTGAGTGCCTATAAAAGGTCAGTCGGGAAGCAGTTTCTAACACATACTTTACAACTTTTTCTGTCTTTAAAATTTCTATTCTACTGTATGAGTATGAGCGAAATTCAAATTCCTCTTCCACTGCTTGATTGCACGAGTCAAACAAAGATTTTGTGGTACTTTAGGGAAAGAACTCCGTGTTGAACCTTGCACTACACGTTGGGTGAATTTCGTTTCAAAAGCAGTAATTTTATCACGCTCACAATTATGATTTCAAAACAAAACTCGTCATCTAAATTCAGTTTTCAAAATCAAAAACCATTTTTCGTACTATTCATTTGCTAAAACAGAATTTTCTAAAACCAAGAACCTTACATTA
The DNA here is from genome assembly GCA_037428765.1 of Rubia yunnanensis. Classification (NCBI taxonomy): domain Eukaryota; kingdom Viridiplantae; phylum Streptophyta; class Magnoliopsida; order Gentianales; family Rubiaceae; genus Rubia; species Rubia yunnanensis. The sequence goes on along the minus strand of CM075071.1, from coordinate 62,505,960 downwards.
TTTTCGTACATTAACCAACATCGATTTTTATGAAGATTAAAGGGAGTGAGTATTTGATGGAAGGAATAAAACGATTAATAAATAGATTAAAAAAAATTGCAATTAAAGAAACTAAGAAAGTGTGAAAACATATTAATATTTTAAAAATATATTGAAAAAAAATGAACAATTTTTTTTAATAAAAAAATAATCATTCCAAGATGGTGGAAAAAATACTCAGCGACGATTACAATAAGTAGAATTGACATTCAACATAACTAACCTCTAGCAATAACCAATCTATTGCAAGGATATTCAAATTATATGTCAATCAGACTGATCGTCTTTCAGAAATCCAATAAAAATTGTACCATCGCCCTCAGGGATATTAACTTGTTTTCGCAAATAGCATGACTTCACTTGGCGAAGAAGAGCGCATCAACATCATTATCACTATGCCAAACAATGATCTACAACAGTTGTAACACCACTTGATCTTGATCCAAAACACGATCAATATTGTTCAAACTTTAAACACCTTGAAAAACACAAATCGAGAACAAAACTGCTAATAGAGAAACACAAACGAAATCATGAACACACGATCTGTAAAACCAAATCAGACAAAATATATCGTCATGAACAAGTAGATTAAATGATCATCTTGGACATATCAATCGAATCTATCAGGTTGAATAACAATACTAAGTATAAAAACAAATTCATAATTATTTATAACCTAAATATTAAAAGTATGCCAATTGTAAACCGGTGTTTTTCCATCTCCCCATCATAAAAAGATCCCATTATAAAAAGATGGGAGAAAAAACTTCGGAGGAGGAAGAAGGAAGAATGGGAGCCGCCGTCTGTAAAAAAAAATTTAAAAAATGAAAGTCTTAAAATATCAGAGAATAACATGACCTGAGCATAGGTAAAGAATGTTGATGATTGTTTTCTGCATAAAATTCTTCATTTCCCATGATTAATTTCTTTATGTGATTACATTACACATTACTCAATTTCTCTGATAAATATCTACAGTGATGAATTTTTTTTTTTACATAATTTATGGTTAATCTGTAGGCAAAGTCTTGGGAAAGACGGTCTTTCTATATGCTTATGGAAAGATGGGTTTAATTAGAATAATAAAAGGTAAAATGTCCTAGTTGCAATATTAAAAATTTAGTATGCAACATGTAATAGTTATAAAATTTACAATCCGATTCATGCAACCTAAAAATTTTATCTTCATTTCTTCTAATTTACACTTTAAACTTTGGTCTTTCCATGACTTATGGAAAGACCGTATTTCCATGACTTATAAAAAAATCATCTTTCAAGAGACGGACTCTAATCTATAACCGTGATAAAGTTCTTTTGCACGTTAGTGCTCATGAAATTATAGTGCTGAATCAGGAAGAGCATAAATATGCAAACTACGTGCACTACCCCTAATAAATTTGGGAAGGAAAAAGAAAATTCCACCGCCCCTAATAATTTTGGCCCAATACCTATTATTTTAAGTTCAATTTATCTGACCAAACTCAAAAAAAACAAACGATACCTAAATATTTATTTACCGACATATCTTCACGGGACAACGCTTACATTTTAAATTTTTTCTGAAAAATCGTTCATTTAAAAATGATGGGAAAAACGTCCAACTGTGATTATAATAACTGGAATTGACATCTAACCTAACTAGTCTGATATTCAAATTACATGTCAACCACACTAATCGTCTGTACTTTTATAGATCAAAGATCCAATAAAAAAAAGTGTAACATTGCCCTTGAGGATATTAAATGGCTTCCTGCGAAAATCATGACTATTTGGCAGAGAGGAACGTCTCACGCATTAATATTACTGCGCGAAACAGGGATTTTCTACAACTGTAACACCACTTGATCCAACCACGATATATGTTGTCCAAACTGTAAACACCTTAAAAACACATATCTGGCGAACCCAAATTGATGGAAACGCAAAAATAAAACTACAAACAAAATTGCGAACACACAATCTGAACAAGCAGATCGAGAACAATACATCAACGTGAACAACTAAATCGAGTTATCATCATAAACACTGCAATTTAATCGATCAGGTTACAGAACAAAACAAATATGTGGAGATAAATTTCACACTTATTGAATAATAATAATATAAATTAAAATAAATTATTGTTCCTCATCTCCCCTAGTGAAGAAATGAGGAAAAAAATTGAAGATGAAGAAGTGCCACAAGATTAGAGAGAGGTTGCGCATACGAGCGGCTCGACAACGCTTACATCTTTTAATTTAATAGCTAGTAGTATATATATTGATATGGTTTGGAAATTAAACACTTAAAAACGCGGATACTATTTTAAAATATTTAATTATCATCACACCATTTGAAATGTATTAGTAGGATGAGGGTTCAATTTCATCAAATAGTTAAGACACCCCTGGCATACCATGAGTATCGTATCATCAAAGATATTTTGTGCATATCAAGGTATAATATGTGCAATTTAATAGATAAGATTGTGCATTATTATAATTCAATAGTGATTACCATATAATATAACAATGCACAAATAATAACATTGATACATTTTACTTATATATGATGCACTTCCACGGTACAAGGGGTACAGTATAAGATTTGGGGGTATAATACTTACCGTATCCCTAGTAATAACAACAATATTAATATTGTAATTTATTATCCACTTCTTAAAGAGTTATTTTAGGGATGTATATGATTATGTATTTCAACTGATATAATAAAATTCGTATACCGTATCACTGGGGTATCATGAATGTGCGTTGTAAAAATGTAGAATGTGCATTTCATTACTATTATTGTGCATTCAATATCATATAGTAATCACATGCAAATTTCAAAAGTTAGAACGAGAGTGGAGATTGTGCGGGCGAATTACACGCAGTAGTGGTGTTTTGTCGTCAGCCATGAAACAAGGAAGAGGTAGGACAAAAAATTGGGTGACCTTGTCGTCGTCGGAGTGGAATAGAGCTATGATTGAGGATGAGAACACAGAGGTTATCAGTCACGAAGAAGATGCAGTGGAGGAGCTACTGGAAGCGACTGTGATTGGATCGGAGGCAAAAAAATTGGGACATCGCGAGGTAACACTAGAAAACCCTACCTCTAACGATAATCTTGTAACTGAAAAAAAAGCTATGGGCTGATGTCATAAGTGGAAATAGGGTTTACTCTAATGGTATGAAAATTGATTTTGTTGCCTTTGCTATAATTGATGGTGAAATTGAAGTAGAGATAAAACGAGAGGACGTTCAATATAAGCTCAAGTATTGGGAAAATTCATTGATTATGTATGTCCTGGATGGAGAGTTAACTATGAATGTTGTTAAAAGGTATATGATGAGTTTCTGGTCGGTCGTCGCTTTACCTGAATTACTGTATAACGATGATGGGTGTTTTATCATGAGATTTAAGAACATAGCAGATAGAGATGCGGTGTTAAGCAAGGACCCTTACACAATATATAACAGAGCAATGTTTCTGTATATCTGGAAGAAAGATTTCTCGATGAAGGATGACATGGTGCATATAGTTCCTATATGGTGAAGCTCCCAAAGTTGCCACTCTATCTATGAGGTCCGAAGAGTCTGGGTAAAATTGGCAGTGCCCTTGGCAAACCGTTGTGTATTGATGAATACACAACGAAGAAGCTACGGGTATCATACACGAGTTTGTTGATCAAAATTGATGTATCTAAGAAAGTTCCTGAGAGTGTCAGTATAAAGGATATGGATAGGGCAAAGTTGAAACAAGATATTGAGTTGGAATGGAAACCAGTATTCTGCGAGGTATGTCAGATTGGTGGGCATCAATTCGGGAAGGCTGTAACTGAGAAGAAAATAGTTCAGAAATGGCAGAGAAATGATGAGCCGAAAGTGGAAAACAAGGCTGCTGAAAAACAGGAGGATGAACAGAAAGATCAGAAAGAAGAATGGAGGGTTATGAGATCAAATAACAGGGGCAAGGAACATGTGGACATTATTGTAGAGCAGATGATGGAGAGTATTGTGGGAGATGGAAGTTGCAGTGTGTTAACTGAGTCAGGGAGTCATAGTATTTGGAGTGATTCTACTGGTTCTTATGGCAAGGTTCCATGCTAGTGATGTGGAATGTCAGGGGGTAGAATAAAGCAGCCAAGAACAAAGAGATTGCCTCCTATCTCAGAAATATGAACTTAACGTTGGTTGTACTTATTGAAACCAGAGTAAAAAAAAGAAAAAGCAGGGGATATCAGAATTAAGATGGGCTCAAGCTGGAGTTATATAGGCAACTACGTGGCTCACCCGAATGGCATGTTATGGGTAATGTGGGATAAATCAACGGTCAATTTGAAACCTGTGAAAATGACTGGTCAGATGATACATGTGGGAGTATATAGACTTGATGTGTGTTGATTCATTGGTTTACAACTATATATGTTGCTAATCAATTGAATGACGGGAAAATACTATGGAAGGACATAAAAAATTGCAGAGAAAAACTCAGGGCAGTGCTTGGCTATTGATGGGGGATTTCAACGTGCTGTCTATTAATGATTGCATAGGGGGGAATGATGTACAGATCAAAAAATACTGGGACCTTGAACAAACGATGAATCAGGTAGGCTTATTTGAATGTGATAGCTAGGGGGGATTATTTTACTTGGTCGAATAGACAAGTGGATGGAGTTATTTACTCGAGAATCGATAGAGCTATTGGAAACTTGGAGTGGTTCCAGTTGTATCCGGATGCCAAGGTGGAAATCTTAGTGCCTGGAGTGTCTGATCACGCCATGCTCCGAATTAAAACATATGAAGAGAAGGCTAAATGTGGAAAACAATTTAAATTCCTTAACTGTTTACTTTTAGAATGATAAAGTTCTAAGGGTGATAAAGAAGAAATGGAGGGAAGAACTATTAGGGAGGCCTATGTTTGTCATATGGAGAAAGCTTCTAAGGCTTCAAACAGTGTTGGGAGTTCATACTAAAAAATATCAGGGGTCCAAAACAAATTGGAGGAAGTAAGGCAGGAGTTATTAGTGGCATAACATGAGCTCATCTTGCATAGACTGGGCAGGGAGAAAATTGTGAAGGTACTCAAATGTACGGAAGAGCTGATGAAGTCGACTAAGATCGACGAGAAAATAGCAAAGAAAAAGGCTAAGGTAGACTGGCTATGATTGGGGGATGGTAAAAATGCATATTTCCACGCGTCTGTTAAAGTGAAGAACAATATAATGGGGATTCTGAAAATGGAAAAGAAGGATAGTAATCAGATCATTGATCAGGTGGAATGGAAGCTGAAGTACTGGATTTCTATGAGCATCTGATTGGCAGAAATACTGACAGATTGGCGGGCATTGATGTTAAAGCTATGAGAAGTGGACGAATTTTGAACAACATTTGTAGAAAACAACTGATTGCCAGGGTCACGGAAAAGGATGTTTGGGCTGCTTTAAAGGGGGTTGGGGATCAGAAAGCTCAAAGCATTGATGGTTTTGGTGCTAAATTCTTTAAAGCCAATTGGAGAGTTATTAAAGGTGATGTAATGGGGGATGTGATGGAGTTCTTTGATGAAGATAGGCTGTGTAAGGATGTGAATAGTACACTAGTAGCTTTGATACCAAAACATCAGGCAGCAAAGAAAGTGAGTGATTTGAGACCTATCTCATGTTGTACAACGCTCTACAAAATTATATCAAAGATCTTGGCAACAATGCTGAGTGGTGTAATAAATGATATTGTCCATGAGAGCCAGACAACATTTGTTCTAGGGAGCAGTATTCATGATCATGTGATGATAGCTTATGAGATTATCAGGGGTCCAACATGAAGGTTGGAGGTCCGAGATGGATGATTCAAATTGATCTTCAAAAAGCCTATGATGTGGTTGAATGGAAGGCGTCAGCTGGATTATGAACTGTGTGATGACCGTGACTTACAAATATATGATTAATGGCTCTCCCACTAAATTCATTCAAGCAAAGAGAGAGCCCAAACAGGGTGACCCTTGCCCCCCCTGCTTTTTGTGTTGATCATGGAATACACGTATAGCTGTTTGATGCAGCTATATGGAAACTGTGAGTACCAATATCATTTTAGATGTGATAGTTTGAAGATAATGAACTTGAGTTTTGCGGATGATCTGCTATTGATGACAAATGTTGATGTTAAATTTGTTCAGGCACTAATGAGTGTGTTTCAGAAGTTTACTGATTCCATGGGAATGAGGGTGAATCGAGCTAAATGTAAATTATTTTTTGGAGGTTGTGGTAAGGATTTGAAGAAGGAGATATTGGTGATTACTGGTTTTGAGGAAGGAAAAATACATTTCAAATACTTGGGTGTGCCTCTTATGAGTAGAAAACTCACAGTACATCATTGTCAACCACTTATTGAGCGGATGATCAACAAGATAAAGCATTGGAGCACTTGGTTACTCAGTTAAGCAGGACAATCGCAGTTAATCAAAAGTGTTCTCTTTGTGATAGCCAATTATTGGATGCAAGTCTTCCCCCTGCCGAAAGCTGTCTTGAAGCACTTAGAAGCAATCTGTCGATCGTACTTATGGAGTGGAACTGATTCATCACGAGGAAGTCATCAGTCTCTCGGGAAAAGATTCGTACACCAGTGAAAACATGAGGGTTGAACATGATTGCACTTGTGGAATGGAATGAGGCGAACTGAATCAAAAAAATGTGGAATATGTGGAAGAAAACAGATCGAATGTGGATTAAATAGATTCACTCCTATTACATAAATGATGCTGATATCATGAGTATGAAGTCTTTGACTGATAGTTTTTGGATTTTGAAACGGGCTGGAAAGTGCAGAAGTGTTCTTCATGGTATGAAGGCCTGGCAGAGAATGAAAGGGGCAAGTCACTTTCGGTACTAAAGGCATTTACAGAGCATTAAGAGGTGAACGGAATGCTGTGTTTTGGAGGAATATCTGTATTGCTAATCAGGCAAGGCCGAGGGCTATCTTCACGCTTTGGATGTGCTGTCACAATAGGCTGCCGACCAAAGAGAGATTGAAGAAATTTGGCATGAAAGTTGAAGGAGGGTGTGTATTTTGTACAACGCAAAAAATATTACAACATATGTTCTTCGAGTGTCCTACAATGAAGGCAATCTGGTGCAGGGTTCTAAACTGGATGTAGTGGAGGCGCCTTCCAGCAACTTGGGAAGAAGAAAAACAGTGGTTGGCTTTGAAATGTAAAGGTAAGGGTTTCTAAGCGATTTCAGAAACATTATATGCTCTATGGAGTTGGAAGAATGAGAAGATTTTTGGGAAGGAAGAAAAAGGGAGTGATATTTTTCATAGAATTATTGAATGTATAGTTTATAGAGTTTGGGAAAAATTGAAACTAAGGGAGAAATGTGTCAAGTTTATGTTAGGTGAATAGGAATTTGGAGTATGTACAGATCAGTTTTTATGGAGTATTAATGAAAGTAAATTCGTTAAAAAAAATCACATGCAAATTTGAACAACACACAACCTCATATAAAACAATGCAAGTTATTATGATTTACAATATACTACACAACACCCCTGTGATACCATGCTTATGGTACCCTAGAGATACCATATAATTTGCCAATATAATACACTGAGGAGATACGATAATCACTATACCTTTGGGATACGGTATAATTTGTCTTCATCAAAATATGAAGGATATGTCACCTCCCAACAATCTAGAATAGAAATCCTCCATTCTAATGTTGACACACATGGTCGTTCGAAGGTAAATTAGGCATTTCCACTCTTTGTGTTTGCTGAGTTGTTTCACCTTCTTATCTCTCCACCACACATGTGCTCTGCAGTGGCTGCGTGAAACGACGTCGTTTTGCAGAAGACCTAGACCTTATCTTTTCAAAGAAAACCTCTTTCCCTTTCCACATGCTCTACGGTGGTGGCGACTTGCGACTGCAGATAAATTCTTTCCCTTTCCATGTGCTCTACTATGGTGATGGCTTCTTGGAAATGATTTCCAACTCCGTCATCTTGCTCGTGAAATTTCCAACCTCTGTTTCCCCTTTTGTAGAAAGAATCAATTTCGATTATCGTCTGCATGGTGGAAGAAAATGTCCTTTTTGACCTCTCGCATGCCGTCCTCAGCCGCCGGAGCGTCATGGCGTTATCGGCAATGTCTTTCTTATGATTCCGTTTGAATACAGCACGAAATGGTTCACCAGCCGGTTGTCGAAGTCTCGCTTTCGAGATGGGTATCTCCGGCAGTGGCCTTCACTTCAAAAATCCACTCCTTGATTGTTAAAATTGACAAGTCAAAATTTCTGCCGCCGAGGTAAAAAATAAGGACGTTCTTCTCCCCGCTCTGGGAAGCCTTCTTGTCCAATCCTTACGCTATCGCCGCAGCGGTGGGATCGTTGATAATTCTCAGCACATTCATCCCAGAGATAGCGCTGGCGTCCTTGGTTGCATGTCTCTGAGAATTGTTGAAGTACACCGGGACAGTTACGATGGCATTTTTGACAGTCTGCCCCAAGAAAGACTCCGCCGCCTCCCTCATCTTGGTTAGCACCATGGACGAGATCTCCTCCGACTAGAACTGCTTGTCTTCTCCCTTATATTGGACCACGATCATGGGCTTGTCATCGGCGCCACTCTGAGTTGAATCCAAAGATGTGGACTATGAGCGCCACACTGACTATTCAGGAGACGTGATGGTTTGGTTGGTGCCTGTGGTGGTATGGTGGTGCGAACAAAATCTTGCGAGAATACTAATGTGGGTGCCCTTATTATTTTCTTACTATTTTTTGCGTTTTTTCCCATGTTTAAGCTGTGATTTTTGAGTTTAGACATGTGGTTCTCTATATCGGGGAAATTATATGACTAATTTGAGCATGATATTTCTTACTTAGCTTCTTATATGGGTTGCGTATGAGTGTTCATACTGTTTGTTGCTGGCTAGGTTAATCTATTCTTTGCATATTTAAGTGAGTTTGTGCTGGTTAGGTCTAATGTTTAAGTAGATTTTTTTTCTAGAATGGTGTCACTTAGGCTGTTTATACTAAGAAGCAGCAACTTGAGACTCCAATACTATATTATATAGACATTCTGGTATAGTTCATATCTTAAAAAAATGGGTACCTACTTGCCTTTCCTCCTTATGGTTCAAAAATATACATTGATGAAATTTTTTTGAGATGCTACAGAAGATGAAATGAGGAAGTTTTGTGAAGATGTATGAGAAATTATAGTGGGTTGTCTTGTTGCTTTTGATTGCGTATTTTGACATTTGCCTTTGTGAATCTAATGTCGTTTATCATTTGGCATAGGTGAGAGTAAAGAAAGAAAAAGGTTCTGATGAGAACAAGGGCTTTGCATTTGGGAGCTTCAAAGATGTTGAGATTGCAAAGACACCATTTTTTAATCTTAACAACACTAAATTTAAGGTATAATTTTCAATTTGTTTGGGTTGGTTCTTGGGCACACTAGGAAATTATGTAATATTTTATTTGACATGGTTTTGCTGCATGTTTCAACATGATGTAAGAAACTGATTGCTTGTATCCTTTGCTCTTCTCACTTATTTTCCCTTTGGAATTTAGGGGAAAACAGTAATTGTTCTTCGTCCCAAGCAAGGAATAACTTATACATAGGTAATTTTCCAAAAAAAAAAGGAGTGATAAAGGTCTAAAGAATGTTGTAATGGAGGTTGAGTCCGGTATTACTTCAGTGGAACTGGTTAAGGTTTGTATAATCACCTCTTCTATTTAATTTTTTTAAACTTTGGGTCTTCTATTTAATTTTTACAGAATGTAAAGCATTCTCAAAATAATAGAGGATTTGAATTATATGCATTAGCAGAATACTCAAGGTAGAAGATGACAAATCCTAGCTTTAAATCTAAACCATGATTGCCATGCACAGTGCATTTCAGAAAGAGTGCGAGGCATTCTCCGCCGTTAGGTAAAGGCTACTGGTTTTTATCTTGTTCAAATTTTGTTTTGTTTTGTGATTTTTTTATTGAAATTTTAGTTTTGTTTGTGACTTTTGTTGACTCAGAAGAATCCTCAATTGGAAGTCTGCATAATTTATAGAAGTCAAACTTTAAGATGAAAGAAGTCGAACATATGATATTACTTAATGGTTGGCAGAGTGCTGCAGTGGCTCTTGGCTTATTTGTAGGGGCAATGTGTTACCCTCGACGAGTTGATCATGTCCTGCTTTAGGGGAGACAAATGGATGACCTGCGTTTGAAAGGATTATGGAAAGGATGAAGAGAAGTCCTGAAGGTAGAGCTATTCTCGCTGACCGCCCTCATGTCATATCCTCAGAAGTTGGACATGCTTAAGACCTACCACCAATTGCAACACATTTTGTGTTGCATATGAAACATTCATAGGATCCAGAAATTTGTCTCCGAATGATCAACCACCCGTGAGATTCATGGATACAGAAAAGTTGGCCTATGTTGCAGTCGTTCTCGAGAGGCGTATGACTTTGTCCATACCATATTCGAGGTCCATAACAATTTAATTGGTAAAGAAGTATTTAAGTTCATAGAGTTCGAACAGATGTTGCTTCCTATGTGTGCAATGGCAGTTGGCGATACTGCTAGGTTCATAGATGTGCATAAAGGTCGGTTGTTCTACCAACATTATTTCCCCTGGACAGTGAAGGCTGGTTTCCAATGCTCTGATCTAACGTGCCTTGTATGAAGAGTCAATAATCACATTAGCTACTGTCCCAAAAACTGATGTTTAATCATTTATATCTTTCATGATAAGCGGGAAAATCAATGAATGTTCAAGTTCTTCGAACAAGGGGAATGATGAAGAGTCTAATCTGTTTGAACTAATGATGAAAAATGTTATTTAATTATTTTTCTAAAGAATTTCTTATAGAAATACAACTCTTTTTTTCAACATTGTCACAAAAATCATTGAAAATTATATTAATGATTTTTGTTATTCTCATTTAATATCAAGATCATTGTTTCTATTTTCTTATTGCTCCTAAACTTCGCTCTAAATTATTTGAGATTTAAAATGACATCCACCTTTTCCCTCAAAAATTCTATCTTATGAATTTTATCAAGTCTAAAACCAACGATTTTAAAAATCTTATAAAACAATATTAGTTGCCTCTTTAGTGTAAAAACAATGTTTAATTAGAATAATAAAAGGTAAAAAGTGTTAGTTGCAATATTTAAATTTTATTATGCAACATGTAATAGTTATAAAGTTTATAACATGATTTATGCAACCTGTAAATTTTAACTTCATTTATTCTAATTTACACTTTAAACCTTGGTCTTTCTGTTGCTTATAGAAAGACCGTCTTTCAAGAGACAGACTCAAAAGAGAATAATAAATACTCTCTCTGTCCCATAATTATTGGTCTATTTACTTTTTCACGGTCTTCAATGATAATGTTTGACCGTTAATATCTCTAGTTGGGTGTAATATTTTCGCATATAAAATTGATATTTAGAAAATAGATGTTAAGATGAATCTAACAAATGTCACACGATATTTTTATTATACATACATTAGTTTTTTTTAAAATAAAACCACATGTGATGGTGGGGGGTTAGGCGGACCCCTACCTGTTTATTAATAAAAAAGTGAAAAGGTACACTCAAAGAGGGGGGCATAAAACCGTACCTCGGAAGATATCTGATGATCTTTGAGATCTGTACAAAACCTGTAGCTATCCTAAAAGATCAAATAGATACCAATAAGCAAAAGCGGCAAAAACTGCAATACATAGTTGACCAATTAACCTAGTCTAACATGGGGAATTCCTTCTGCGTCAAGCCTTACTTGTCCAGCTACCAAAGAGGGTAAACCTGCATAATCATAATAATTATTTACCTGATTTCGAGCTGCTAGTTTAGCAAGTGAATCTGCTGGAGCATTTGCCTCTCTGAAGAAGTGGTTCAAAGAGTAGTTAACTCCAGCTAGGAGGTTGCATATCTCCCTGATTGTTGGCAGTAGTTTCCAAGGTATCTTTAGCTGTTGCTGTAGCATCCCAATCAGATTACTTGAGTCTGATTCAATTTCCACCTTTGAGATGCGTTTGTCACGGACAGGAGAACACCTTGAAGTAGAGCAATGGCTTCGGCCTGCAAAACTGAATCAGCCTAGATAGTTTTGGCAAGAGCAGCTGTAACTTTGCTAGCATTATCTCGGATTATGCAACCGATGCCGGCAGTGCCGTTTTGAAAAAAAGAGCCATCAGTGTTGAGTTTAAAAGCTGAGGGAAAAGACCATTTGCAAATTTTGGGGGGTCTCTGTGTAGAGGTTTTATGGCTGTACAGTGTAGGTGTTGGAGTGAGTGTCCATCTGATGTCCATTTTGTGGGCTAAAACTGTGTCGTTACTGTGGAGTAGGATTCGTTTAAAAATGCTCATGACATCAGGTTTGGAACCATCAAATGTGTAGGCGCAACGGGCACACCACAGGTGCCAGTTAACCACACAAGGAATGATACGGATCAGTTTAGTAGGGAGGTCATTAAAGGCGGATGTATTCCAGTAGAAATAAAACCTGTCCCACAGGAGTTGGAAAGTAGAGCAAGGCATGTTAAAAACTGAATTTACCAGATTCTAGATTTTGTTGACCTCTGGGCAAGAGTTAAAACAGTGGTGAAGAGTTTCTGAGTTATTGAAACATAAATAACATCGTGACAGTAGGTGAAAATGGAAGTCCTCTAGGACATCCGGTAGGGCAATTAGTCGATTTAGAAGTTTCCAGTTAAATAAACTGATTTTCTTGGGTAGAAGTGTTGACCAGAGATGGGTGAAGGAAGGAATCTTTGTTTTCTTCTTCCTGATCAGTTCGTAAGCTGATTTGATCGAGAAGACACCAGATTGAGTAGGTTTCCATATGATGGTGTCCTCATAACTTGGGAATAGTTTATATTCATGATCCAAGTTTTGACAGATGTGATTTGGGAGGAAGTTCCTGATTTGATCAGAATAAGAGGCTTTGTGTTGTATATATTCTGCCACTGTCAAGTTGGGGTGTGGGTATTATACATACATTAGTTTATATTTAAGGTCAAAGTTATTCAAATTTAACTTTGAAAAAGTAAATAGGGTAATAATCTTGGTACGGAGGGAGTAAGAAATATGCAAAATGGATGATCTTTTACTTTTGGTAATTTAAGTCGTAATTTCATTACTACCTCCGTCCCAGCCGAATCTGCACACTTTTTGGTCAACTTTCTCAAGACATGTTTGACCATAATTTTTAACTAGTATATAGACACCAATATCATCATGTGAGATATTGCTGGATTCCCTGCATGATGTATTTTCTAAATATCAAATTTTAACATACCGTTAATATACGTAACTAAAGTTATCGTTGGTCAAACATGACCTGACAAACTTGACAAAAAAGTGTGCATATTCGGCTGGGACAGAGTAATATTTTTTTCCATTAACCTATGCTAAATATGAACACAATCTTTCCCATTCTCAAAGTATTCTCAATGCAATGAGTGTTGAAGGTCATGTTTATTTCCATTTTACACAAAAATATTATTTGAGTGTCAAATTCACCGCGCGACGCGGTGTGGTCTCACTAGTTTATTTTTTAATAAATGGATTGGTCAACTCCAACCGTTACTATATCTGTAACTGTGAATCTTGATACACTATGTGAAACCGATTCATATTCACAAACCATGATATTTCCATTAAATAGAGAAAAAAAGAATAAATGAAAGGCAATGGCAACTTTATGAGCCAACTAATTAGAGAAAATTTTGATTACGGTTCACCACTCAAATACCTGTCGCTTTTTCAATCTCTAATGGTACCCAACTAACTCACACAAACAACTTTCCTAATACTCAACGTTCTCAAGCAATCCATCAAATTACAAAAACAAAAACTTGCTGAGTATGTATAACATCTTCGGTCCCTATTCAAATTATTCACTTACTTCCCCCGTTTCACTATATTTGGCATTATATGTTTATGTGTTTTTTATTAAGTTGAAATGTGTAAAGGAAATTGAGCGAGGAGAGTAAAAAGTTTAATGAGTAGTTGAGAATAATGTACTTTTTACCATAAAATAAAAGGTGACAAATTTAGAAAAACATACAAATATGAAAAGTGTGCAAACTTAAATAAACAGAGGGAGTACCTCTTTTTTTGGTCTATTTCAATTACATTTCTTAAATTTAGTCATTTTTATTTTATTGTTTTCACATTTTAGTTGATCTCTTACTCATATGTACCCACTTATTACCTTATTTTTTCTTTTCTTTTATTTAACTTTTAATCATTTTCAGAGTTTGTTTTCCACCCACTAATATTATCTTATCGTATTTTATTCACTTTTCTAAAATTCACTATGAAGCTGATTAAATATTTTGGACGGCACGGACGAATACTGTTTATTTTTCATTTTCTTTAACAAAACTTTGATTTTACAAATTTATTTTAAATAATAATTTTACATTGAGATTCATGATAATATTTATTTTTTAATATTAGATATTTGTAATGAATATTATACATAATTAAAAGATAAAGTCTTGTTTTAAATCGTCTAGTCGTTAGACGGGCTTATTTTATAGTTGATGTAACTAATGAAGTGGTTTGCTGTCTATTTTTATTTGTTGCAACAAGTTCCTATGACGTTGAAAAACTTTTAAAATATATATTCACATAGTCTTGTTTGAGATCGACTAAACGTTAGACAGCGTTATTTTTATAATTGATGTAATTAATTAGGTGATTTGACAGTTGTTTGGAAAATTCTTGGGAAATACCGTCTTTCAATAGTTTTATGGAAAGATGATGTTTAATTAAATAATAGAATGTAAAATGATTTAGTTACAATATAAAAAGTTTATTATGCAACATGTTGTAGTTATAAGTTTATGACCCGATTAATGCACCCAAAAAATTTTATCTTAATTCCTTCTGATTTGCAGTTTAAATCTTGGTATTTCCATAATTTATGGAAAGACCATCTTTCAAGAGACGGCTTCTAGTTGTTTTCATTTAATGCAATGAGATTCCTATAACTTTGAAAAGATTTTAAAATGTATAACCGTGTATAAATAATCCTAAAAGCGATTGAAATGCGGTTTTTAATGATTGGTCTAATTATCAGTCAGCCTAATAAAAAACTTTTCCCTTATATCGTAACATATGAATAATTATAATTTAACCCTAAATATTATTGAATTGAAGTAGCTAAATATTATTGAATTGAAGTAGCTGTTAGTTAGTCTATGAAGAGACTTATCTAATTAAAAGTACTCATTTGTGGATAAATATGTATTGATTGAAAATGGTATTCAAAAGTAAACCGTAAGAATATGGAAATACTATTCCTAGTCAACCAATTAGTGTTTAACTTCTCGAAGAATTCCATCCCCACAAAACGGAAAATAAAGAGAGAGAGAGATTACTACGCGTTTGGAAGAAGAAAAAATAATTAATTACTTTCAAGAGAAGGTTTTAAAAAAAAAGGAAAGACGAGGCGTCTGTGATATGGCCCAACTATTCTCACCCGCGCTCCCACGTCACCATCATTACTTTTTCTCTCTCCAGCTTCCCCTCCTTCCTGTCTCACTATATAAACCTCCCCTTCGCCCTTCTTCCACTCACCGCAAAATATTCAAATCACACCTATCTTTCTGTGAGATCTATTTCATTCTTTCTGAGCCAATGGCGGATTTCGGAAGCAAGAAAAGGGGCCGTTCTGACTCGGCCGACCCGGCCTTCGACTCGCCGGAGGTGAAGCGACTGAGGGAGGATCTCCTCATGGGGGGATTCGACGATGGGGAGATTTTCACGGCGAATCCTGAGTTGGACTCGTTCATGAAGAGTTTCGAGGAGGAGATTTTAAATGGGCCGTCGTCGGCGCCGGCGACTTTGCCGGAGGTGGTTGATCTGACGTCGGAGGCCGGCGAGTCGCGGCCGGACTTTGGGTACTTGCTGGAGGCGTCGGATGACGAGTTGGGTATTCCGCCGACGACGGGTGATGTGATTGAGGAGAAGACTGAGTTGGTCCGAGTTGAGTCTGACTCGTCCGGACTCAGTGACGATTTTTGGGGCTACGGGGGTGATTTACCGAGTTACGACTCGTTTGACGCCGGAATCAGTGAGTTCGGCGACTATACTAACTACGCCGGCGGTGAGTACGTGGCGCTTGATGGCCTGTTTGATTATACGGATCTGGGGTTCGGGTCGGGTGATAATATTTGGAGACCCGAGACTCTACATGCAAAATAGGAGGAGATGATCAGAAAAATACTTACTATTTGTTTTTTATTTTATTTTTGGTTAAAATCACGACCCTTAATTTTAGGCATACGATGATGTAAATTTGGTTTAATTTGTAAAGATAAAGAAACAGTCAGCATACAGCAGGAAAAAGATGGGTCGATTTTACTATTTCTCCATTATTACTTGTTTATTATAATCCATATTCAATTCTTTTTTTACTTCTCTTATTGTTGGGTATTAATTTACCTTTAATCAAAAACACCTATGACATCTATATTCTTTAACATATATCATTTTTTGTGTTAAAATTTAGGAGATGTTAAATGAATGGAAAAAATTGAATTGAAAGAAGAAAAAGTAAAATAAGTGGATGTAATATTCTTAAACTTGTCATAAATAAAAAAGTGTCGATATAAAATAAATATTTCAAATTAGAATGTGTGCTATTGTTAAAGTAACAGAGAGAGTAATATGAACGAAGAAATTAAAATAATTTGATAGGAAAAAGACTCCGTCCAATCACGTCTAAAGTTTAATCAATCATGACAAATGTAATTTTTAAGTTAAAATTTTAGTTGTTTATATCTTAAAGAGTATTTTTTTAAAGACACTATTTCCATAAGACATGGAAAATCAATGTTTAAATTACAAATTAGAAGAAATGAAGATACAATGTTCGGTTGTATGAATCGAATTATAAACTTTATAACTACTAAACGTTGCATAATAAAATTTTAAGATTAAACTAAATTATTTTACCTTTTATTATTATAATAAAACCCCTATTTTCATAAGTCTATGGAAAGATGGTGTTTCCCAAGACTTTCCCTATCTTTAAAGAGAGAACTATCTCCACTGATTTAGCTGCATGAAATGAGTGGATAAAATTGAGTTTAGAAAGGAAAAAAAAAAGTAGAATGAGTGAAAGAAATTGAAAGAATTTTGGCATAAAAGAAAAGTGTATCAAATCTACAAAACAACTAAAAAAGAAATGTGTCACATCCAATAAAACACAAAAAGTATAGAGATTCTCAATATAATTAATTATACATTGTGATTTATACTAAAAAAATTTAATTTGTAGGAATTTCAATGAAATAAATTAAACAAACATCAATTTATTAATCATATCAATTTTAAATTAACCCTATTTAACGGTTAGTCAGTGTATCACATTTTTTTTCTTCAATCTTCTTTTCCCCATCTTCGGGCCGATGAAGAAACATCATATGTTCTGTTAATATTGTTTATTTACATTTTTTAATGAGTGTTGATTTTTATTTATACATTAGTATTGTTCTTGGTAGATTAGATTGTTGTGCATATGATGATCACTAGTCTAAATTGTTCACATCGATGTAATGTTTTCAAGATAATTGTACAAATTGTGTTTATATTATTTTTAATAGGAGTTCCATTTTATTTGGATGGGTCAACCTGTGTTTTTCATATTGTTTATAATTTGGACAATATAGATTGTGTTTTGGATCAAGTGGTGTTACTGTTGTTGATAATATCTATGTAGCACAGTAATATTAATACGTAATGCACTAGTTTATGCTAAATAGTCATGATTCTTGTGGGAAGTAAATTAATATCTCCAAGAACAATATTATAATTTTATTGAAAATTTATTATGTAATAGTACATATTGATTCTGGTTGACGTAATAATCTTGTAATAGATTAGTCATTACAAGAATCTAGTTGAATTAGATATTAATTCCACTTATATAATAGTAGATGTGCAAGTTTCCCAACACCATTAAATGGTTACTTAAAAAAATGTTTGTCGATCTAAAATAAAATTCTATAAAATTTAAGAGTTCTCATAGTTTGTAATAAATTATTTTATTAGTTATATTAATTATAAAATATTTTTTTAACAATTTAAAGTAAGATATCGTGATATGAATGACGAGTAGATTTTATCTACCGAGCCAGTTGTTCTTAACTTTCTCTTCAGTAAATTAAATACACTTTTCCTTTTAAAACTTTTATTTCGTCTCTTAAAAGACGGTCTTTCAGATAATCTATAGAAAGATCAAAGTTTAAATTATAAATTAGGATAAATGAAGATAAAATATCTGGGTCAAATTAATTGTGTCATCAACTCTATAACTATTGCACGTTGCATAATAAATTTTTAATATTGCAAATTAAACTTTTTACTGTTTATTATTTGATGCAATTAAACCTCGTCTTTCAATAAAATTATGCAATGACAGTCTTTCCCAAGAGTTTGACTAAAACTTTATAAAAAAAGGTTTCATTGTTTATATTTTTTTATTAAGAATAACTAAATTATAAAAGACAAAGTCTTGTTTGAGACGGTCTAGCAGCGAGACCAGTGATTAAATAGTTAAGAATGTAGCATCGGGTTTCAAATTGAATTTTTAAATGTTCAGGGGCTGAATCTGAAATTTTGTTAAGAGAAAAGTGCTTCTATAACCCTACCTAGTTGACATAAGTGCCAATATAATCTTCTAGTGTTCGAAAGTGTCAATATAACCCTAGATAGTTAGTGTAAGTGCCAATATAACCCTCTCTAAAAACTTTTAGTTGAAATTTTATAAAAATACATTTTTGCCCTTCTGAAAATAAATTAAAATACTTAAAAAATAGAAAATGACATTATTGCCCTTAGAGTCATTAATACTTCAATTTAGCCGGACCACCACCGAGCCAGCACCGGACCATCACTGGATCGCCACCGGACTGCCACTGGAATACGTAGGGTTATATCAGCAAATTATGAAAATAGATAGAGTTATATCAGCACATTCTAAAAACTTGTAGGGTTATATTAGCACATTCATAAAACTTATAGGATTATATCAGCACATATTATAAAAGTTAAGTGTGTGGTACTCGACTGGCCTTAACGGGTGACCACATCATTATATACACCATTATCACATTATAACAATATCTTATACACCATAAAATTCGACATCATGACACCATCATTCATATTAAACATCATTATCACATATTATAGCCTCACTTCGAAACTTATCAACATTAAAAACCCTAGGTCGAAAAACACGATAAAATAACAACCAGACACAACACCAAAGGTCATCTAATAATCAATCCGGACTAAACACAACAAAATACAAAAATATTATTAAAACCCCTATATTTTATATTGTGTACTAATATAACCCTACACTTTTTATGAATGTGCTGATATAAGTTTTAGGAATGTGCTGATTTTACCCTACTAGTTTTCATAATGTGCGGATATAACCCTATAAATTTTAGAAATGTACTGATATAACCCTACAAGTTTTAGGAATGTGTTGATATAACACTATCAATTTTCACAATATGCTAATATAACCCTACCTGTTCCAGTGATGGTCTGGTGGCAATCCGACGGTGGTTTGGCGGTGGTCCGACAAACTATGAGGGTAAAATTGTCCACCTAATTTCATATTTTGCCCAAAGGGTATTTTGGTCAATTTACATAGAGTAAATGCTCGGAAAATCAAAGTCAATGCAGAAATGTGGTCTAAGGGTTATATTGGCACTTTCATTAATTTGTTAGGGTTATTTTTGCACTAAAAATATCTCAGGGTTATTATATTGACACTTACTCAAGTAGGTAGGGCTATTTGGCACTTATCCCTTTTGTTAATTTACATTTAAGTCCAGGTATAAATATCAATCTTTCCTCATTCTTCTCCCATATTTTTCTGGCTCTTTCTCTCCCCTCTCCTTTCTTCTCCGGCGCAACCACCTCCTTTATCTCTCCTCTCCATTTTTCTTCCATCTTCCTTCAATTCGACTGCCATTTCTTCCAATTAACTGCACATCATCTCCATTGTCCTTCCTCATTTCTTACGCGCAGTGGTTCGTTGAGATCCTTGGAATTTTCCAGTTTTAGCTTCGGTTTCTGGCGGCCGAACGCAATACAACCTTCCTTTCGTGTATATCTTCGAATGTAATTTCTTTGCTCAAATTTTTATGCATATTTAGTTATTTTTTCAATTTTTGTTCGCTTTTTTTTGTTCATGTGATTTTCTAGGGTTTATGTTATTCACTGTGTTAATATTTGGATATTTCTCTGTTTTGTGTGTGTTTTATGTTGTTATTACAAATTTGTGCTAATATTTGTGTTGTTGCTGCTGTTTCTTAGATGTCTAAGAAGATTTACATCACTGTTGCTGCAATAGAGAGGGAAAGAGGATTTGTAAGTTTTCTTAATTTTCAGCAGTGATGTTTTAGGTACAAGTATTGATGTTTCTCATTTTCAATTTGATGTTTCATGTTTTAGGCTTTAAGTACTGCTATCTATGTTGGTGTGATTTTTAATTTCAGTGTTTGATGCTTGTGGTCTTTTCATACTTAAGGATTGTGTGTGATATCTTAGGGTTTTGTTACAATTTGTGCTAATTTTGGTGGTGTTGTTTCTGAATGTCTAAGAACGCTTTCTCACTGTTGTTGCAATCTAGAAGGAATGAGGATTTGTAAAATTTGTTATTTTTCAAATGTGGTGTTTTAGATACTGTTATTGATGTTTCTAGTTTTATGTTTGATATTTCATGTTTAGGTTTTAAGTACTGTTATCTGTGTCAGTGTGATGTTTTAATTTCAGTATATGATACTTGTAGTGTTTTAAGTGTACAATTAATGTTCAGTTTTTTGTTTTGTTTTGATTGTTCAGTTTTGATGCTCAACGTTTCATGCTTATGCTTAATTTAAGTATTTGATGCTGTTGTGTTTTAAATGTGCAATTGATGTTCAGTTTTGTAGTTTTGATTGTTCAGTTTTGATGTTCAGCATTTCATGCTTATGCTTATGTGTTTTAATTCAGTATTTGATGCTTGTAGTGTTTTAAGTATGCAATTGATGTTCAGTTTTGATTGTGTGTGACATTTTAGGGTTTTGTTACTATTTGTGCTAGTGTTTGTGTTATTGTCACTGTTTCTTAGATGTCTAAGAGCACTTACCCACTGTTGCTGCATTCGAAAAGGAAGTAGGAACTGTGAAGTATTTTTTCTTTATACAATTATTGATATTTCTGGTTCTATATTTGAGCTTTCAAGTTTAAGCTCTAAGTATATTTTTTATGTGTGTTGGTATAATGTTATTGAATTTAGTGTTTGATTCTTGTGGCATTTTCATGTTTAAATATACAACTAGTATTCAGTTTTGTTGTTTTGATATTTTAGTGTGTATTGTTTGATGTTTTCGATGCTGCCAGATCCACCGCTTCGAGCCATCGGAGGATCTAACCTAATTGGAACGATATTGTTGAAGATTTTGTGGGAGAAAGATATTAAATTCTGTAAGGGGGCGAGAAAATATACAGACGAGGGTTTTGGTTGGAGGATCCTAAATGACGAGATGAATTAAGAAGTCAGATGGAAAAAAAAGAGAAAGACGTTTACCCCTTGAAAAGTCATGTTGGCTTCAGGAAACAGAGCAAAATGAGACGGAGAGAATGGACGAAAGTATGCTAAGTGGATATTTTTTTAGTTCAGAAATAAAACTGATCAAAAATAAATGGGAGATCAAAAGGGTCAAATGACAATAGTTGAAGGGGGTCTGAGGTCGTTTGCCATTTTAAAAATGATTTTACGATCAAGGAACATTTTACAATTTTTTCATGTGCTTGATATAGACAAAAGGCAAAGTCTTGGGAAAGACGGTCTTTCGTCTTTCCATAGGCTTATGGAAAGACGGGGCTTGATTAGAATAATAAAAGGTAAAAGGTCTTAGTTGCAATATTAAAAGTTTAGTATGTAAAATGTAGTAGTTATAAAATTTATAACCCGGTTCATGCAACCCAAAAATTTATCTTAATTTCTTCTAATTTACTCTTTAAACCTTGATCTTTCCATAATTTATGAAAAGACCATCTTTCAAGAGACGGACTCTGGACAAAAACGAGCATGATATTATATATTTGAGAGACTGATATTGAACGGAATAAATTTGGCAAGAAATCAAAGCAAAATGCGGTAATAAATAGGACCAGTTATACATGTGCTTCCTCCGTTCCATCCGTTCAAGTGATAGTGGCACCATAAGTTTAGATGGTTGAATTTAGGTGAAATAATAAGTTAATAAAATTGAATGTAGAAAGTTAAAAGTAGAATAAGAGGATGAAATTGAAAGAATCTTATTAAAATAAAAAATATGTCAATATAAAAAAATAAATAAAAATGAAAATTATACCACTAATAGAGAAACAAAGGAGTATGATAAGATTCATAACCCAGCACCTTATCGTAAAAAGGAGTATTTAAAACAAAATAAACGCCTTTTCACGATTACCTGAGGTACAAAATACTCCCTCTGTCCCAGCTCATATTGCAGAGAGAGAAAGAGGAGTGGTATTTTTGTACAGTAGCTACAGTACCCATGCAGTATTGGAAAAGCTGAAAATGTAAGGAAAAAACACTGTTAACGAAAAAGTTGAACAGTGTAATTCAAATCTGGTTTTTGGTTTAATTTACAACTCATTACAGACTAAAATTTCCCTCCAGAATGTAACATTTGCCTCCAAAAAATCAGATTTGGAGCCAAAAAAACCGAATTGGCTCCAAAAAAATGTTGAACCTAAAATCTGGAGCCAAAAAAGGCCCAAAAAAAAAACTTAAAGGCAGCAAAAACATTCTCTGCCATTCCTACCATTATTCTCTATAAAAGCATTGAACAACAGCATTAATACCACCATTCCAACATCCTTTTCACCTTTTCCCAAACTTTTTTCCAGATCCCCCCTTTTCCAACATTAAGACCCCTCAGACATTCAACACTCCTTCTGGTCCCTCAAAGATCCTCCCTGGGATCTTAATGTTGGTGGGCTGTGATGGTGGGAAGAAATCTTACAGATGAGGAAAGGCAGCAAGTAGCTCATTTTCTGTTGCAACACATCAGCAACGGAAAACTCAAACATGAGCAGCGACTACGGGCAGCAAATCAGTGGGCCTGTTCCGTTCGAACAATCAGCACAATTTGGGCGAGAGTAAAGCAACAGATAGCTGGCGGGGAATCAATATCAGCAAGATCGTTGCGGCATGGGCGACCATGCCCAACGAGGAAGCCAATCGACACAGCAGCACTGATGGCCATACCTCTTTCAAAGAGAAGAACATGCCGGTCAACAGCAGCTGCTCTACAAATGAGCAAGAGTACGGTGCACCGGGCTGTGACAAACAAAGAAATCAGAAGCCATACCAATGCAGTTCATCCATTCTTATCAACAACAGCCAAGCTAAGGAGAATGGAATGGTGTTTATCAAGCGTAGAATGCAACATGCAATTCAAGGACATGCATAACATTATTCACATTGATGAGAAGTGGTTCTACCTCACTGAATCTACCACAAGGTACTTACTAGCCCCTGAAGAACCTGAACCGTATAGAACACAACACAACAAGCACTACATACCCAAGTTGATGTTCTTATGTGCAGTATGTAGGCCTATATTTGACCATGAGGGAAATTGTGTCTTTGATGGTAAAGTAGGTGTCTTTCCTTACACTGAATATGTTGCAGCCAAGAAAAATAGTGTCAACAGGCCGAGGGGAACCCTAGTTTTAACACCAATTAAGAAGGTTAATAGGGAATGCACTAGGAAGAAACTTATTTACGATGTCATCCCTGCAATTAAAGCTAAGTGGCCAGCTTGGTTAAGCAAACAGATCAGCATACAGCAAGATAATGCCCCATCCCATATACTGTCCAATGACCCTGAGTTCATAGCAGCTGCAAATTCAGATGGTTTCACAATTAAAATGGTGTGCCAACCAGCTAGGTCACCCGATTTAAACATTCTAGACCTTGGGTTTTTTGCATCCATCCAAAGCTTACAGCATGAAACACCTAGCACAGACTTAGAGGGACTCCTAGAGGCTGTAAACAATGCTTTTGAAAGAGAGGACCCAAAAAAGATTAACCATATTTTTCTGTCGTTGCAAAATGTGATGATTGAAATCATGAAGGATAAGGGGGGAAATAATTTTAAATTGCCACATATGGGTAAGCAAAGACTGATGAGGCAGGGGATTCTGCCAACAAATTTGATTGTGGAGCATGAAATTGTTAGAAAAAGTTTGGAGGACCTAATTGCTGTTGGAATGACTGCACAAGTTCAAGATCTCATGCTGAGCTTGGAAATGGGTTGAAAAAGAATGGCATGGAATACATTTTGTAGGGTTGCACTTGGAAATCTGTATAAACATGCATTTTGGTTTTCATAGTCATGTTTACGGTGCAACCTTGTAAAATAGGGTTCGTATCACCCCTGTTTGATTTTGTTTGTAAAAACGGTTTATATGAATGAATGAATGCATTTCTAGTTTCAAAAATCCCAAGTAGTGGATGCAAACAAACACAGGACTGAAGTTGCACAAACTGGATGGCACACAACATTAAAACTGTACTAACAGAACACATCATCACGCCATCCATCTGGATTTGAATCAGCAAAACCAGGTTGCGTTCAGTGTCATTTTCAAAACAGCATTCACATCATTACAAACAAGCTGCCAGAACTCAAAGTAAACATTAAGACAGTACATCTCAGGCTGTTTTCAAATCAGAGGAATGCCCCGCCAAGATCAAATCAGTTTTATAACTGAGAGGCATGGCTGCATTTGTTGACAATCATACATCACAGCATCATCATCGATTACGACCCTCTATATCTACTGTGACTCAATTAATTTAATCGCAATCCCGTCACACTGCCCCGCCAAGAACAGCCAAGTCTGTCGACCCAACCGCATGGCTGCAATGTGTCGGTCACAGCCTTACCTTAGCACAACCTTATCATCATACAGAGCATGCAGTTTCACAGTCATATAGAAAACTATTAGTCCAGACAGTCACACACGACTGTATCACAGTTGAAAAATGTTAGTCCAGCCCACATAAGAACTTCCCACAAAATATGTTACCAGTCCAGAAACAGAAAACCAGATAAGAATGTCATGTAGCACATAACACGCATTTCAAAACTAAGACACATGCCAAAGAACAGTTACTGATAATGTACAGCAGCATTGTCATTATAACCGAATGGGCGCGAAGGTCAATTACTGGATTTGCTTGTGCTGTCCTCATCCACCTGCACAAACAAAGTAAACATTAAAATAGAATGATAGTGAAGAATACAATGACGACAAGGAAAAATGAAAGAAAGAGGGAAGATGCAACCTTAAAAAGTGCCATCAAGCTGGTTTTGGGAGGGTTTCCCTTTTTCAGCTCGGATGGCACATATCCCTCCGGGGTTGGCATTTTCTCCCAAAAAGATATGTCGTCGAGAACATCTTGGGGCAAATTACGGAAGGACCATTTTTTCTTGCCTTCCGTAACCCCCTTTTCCGGCCAATTCCCGTGAAAATAGCATGAACCATATTCATAGAATCCTGGTTCACCAAACTTGATGCTGTGATAATCAGTAACACCATACAGTTTTGGAAACCAATCTGTATTTTCCCGACTTTCCTTATCAAGTACGAAACCATCGTCAGGGGAGTTGACAGGTTCCAGAGGCTGCTCGACCTTAGAACAATCAACAGGGGTATCCTCCGACCACGGAGTCCACTCAGAAAAGTTGATTGGACTGAAGTGAGTGGCCAACGGAACATCTGAATCAGACATGGATCCTGACAGAGAATGTGATTCATCACCCTGTACAATGTCCATCAGCACCTGGGAGCTTGAAGCTCCGGGACATGAGAGGGACAAGTGATTGGGCTCATCACTAGGTGTACTCATTAGGAAGAGTGGAAGCTGTGATGGTAAACAAGAACATGCCAAAAAAACACGAGTGCGAATCAGCAAATGACCGGAGGAATGAGACACATTAACACCAGACAAGCATCAGAAATCATAACATGCGAACTCGAACAAAGACATTATGGAGCAAGACATCATGGTTGAAGACCAATGCACACTATCATTTGATACAGTTAATACCAACACACCAGTTAGGCATGCATAAGAAACAGGGGCTTCACTTCATTCATGTCACAGTAATGCGAACAGTACACATGAACCTCAGATAGGCATAGGGAAACGAGTGTCATGCGAACATGAACAAAGCCTTCACAGACCAGGGAAAGCTTTCACAGAAATGAACCGCATGCAAGCACCAGACAGCCACAACATAGATATCAGTTGATACAGTTGATACACACTATCAGTTGATACTATCAGTTCATACACACTATCAGTTGATACAGTTAATCACAACATGCAACACACACTATCAGTTGATACAGTTAATACCAACACACAAATTAGGCATGCATAACAAACAGGGGCTTCACCTCATTCCAGACACATGCACAGTCACATAGCAGTAAGGAAGACCAGCATAGTCACAAGGCCAAGGCAAGCATGGGAAAACAGAGCATTCAGACCGCACATAAGCATGGGAAAACAGAGCATTCAGACCGCACATAAGCATGGGAAAACAGAGCTTTCAGACCGCACATAAGCATGGGAAAGCAGAGCATTTCAAGACCGCTCATAAGCATGGGAAAACAGAGCATTTCCAAAAACCACCAGATCTGAAGAGACCAGTAAACAGAAAATGGGTTGCAAAAGGGAAGCGTATACTCGAAACATCCAACCAGTCATGGGGTACAACAGACCACACCCACGCTCGGAGCAGCCGATGCTCGGCATGGGTATGCAAACCCTTGGGTTGGAAAACCCATCCACGAAAACATGCAGAACACAAATGGGATCGAAAAAAAGAGTACGGTTTGTTCATAAAAAACAGTTTAAACACCCAGATCTACGGAAACCCTTATCCGAAAATTGCGAAACCAGTAAAGATTTGAACACAAAGTTTTAAAAAAATGACAACTTTTAGTTTTTCAAACCATAAAATACACAATCCGACCGCCGGTGGTGATTCGAGAAACAAAGGGTTTCACGAATCCACCAAATCTCGCGAATCAGTGAGCACGAGAAGTGAGCTGTGAAGAAATAATCGGGTAATATGCTAACATAGGATGGGATTTCGGACCTGTGATGAAGATTTTCGAAGAACAGAGAGGATCTTTGAGTTCAAGATCTCAGGGGCTCTCGTTTCACAGTGGAGATGATAAGGTTTGTGAGGGTTTGTGAGGAACCAGATGGGAGATGATAAGGTTAGGCATCGAAGGCTGTGATGATAAGGTTGTGCTTTTGAGGCATGGAGCAGTGTGCTTCTGAGGCATGCGTTAAAACGCAAACAACCAGCACATAAACCGATGCCTTCCGTTTCAAATTCCCTTCCCATTAAACCGAGCCCAACTCAGTTTAATATTATCCCAAACCCTCATTAAATCAGCCCAACTCCATTAAGGGCTAAACCAATCTCTCAAATCAGCCCATTAACACTTGCAATTTCTGAAAAAAATGAGGGCATGTTGGTCATTACAACTGAAGTCAACCTTGACATATTTGGCATATTCTGAAAATGCAATTTGAGCTGGGACGGCCCAAAATAGAAAGTGTGCAGTTTGAGCTGGGACGGAGGGAGTAAATGATATGCATGTCGGCAAATCTATGCACTCCCTCCATCACTCGTTAACTTGCACACATTTCTATTAATTTTCTCAAAACATATTTAATTATAAATATCAAATATCCGATAGTAAAGCTTTCATGTAATATTGTTAGATTCATTGCAATATAATTTTTTAAGTATAATTTTTTTATAAACTATTAATATAAATAATTAAAGTTATTCGTAGTTAAATGTGATTTGATAAAATTAACTAAAAATGTGCAAGTTAAACATGGACGAAGGGACTACTACTTCCGTTTACTCTATAGTACTACTCCCTATGTCCCAACTGTATTTGCACAAATATTATTCATTTAGTTAAATTAGTTGATTTGAAAAGTAAAAATTGAGTAACATATAAGATAATATACTATCATGTTTGATCTTGTTAGAATCGTCGTAACATCAATTATCATAATATCAAATTTTTATTATTTTAAATGTGCACAAGTAAAGTTATTAATGATCAAAAATAATTTTGGTCAACTTGTAAAAGTCAACATGTGCAACTATAGGTAGGATGGAGGGAGTAATTAACACTGCCTATGTAAAGTGGAATTCTACTTTATTTGGAGTATACTCCATATAGTTGCACAATTTATTCTAGGGGAAAATATTGATATAACCCTATGTTTTGGTCGTATGTGTCAATATGACCCTGTGAAGTTAGAAAGTGCTATTATAACCCTATCTTTTGCATCAAAAGTGCCGATATAACATTTTGACACTATTTCGGCATTGATTTGACATTTTTCGACATTGACCATAACTAAAAAGACAAAAATAATTCTAGTCTTAAAACTAAAAATGTAACGACAAATTACCCCTTGTTGTTGTTCTTCTTCTCCATAACACAACCACCGCTGCTCCGCCACCACCTCCACTGCCGCTCCGCCACCTCTCCGCCAGGCCGCCGCCGCTGGGACACCGGAATTTGGAGTTCCGCTCCATCACCGCCAAAATCTGGTTGGCGTCGCCGACTGATCAATCCATCACCACCTCACCTACTTCCTCTCACCACCACCTCTCGAAACCCCACCTCACCTCCCCACCACCTCACCTCCCCATCGCCACCCCCAGAAACCCCAGAAACCTATCGCCCCACCCAATCTGCCACCACCAATCGAAAATCCTACCTCACTGCCCCACCACCTCACCTTCGTCTCGTTACCACCGCTCTTGTCGCCTCCAGCACCACCTCACCTACCTCCCCTCACCGTCAACACATAACCCTAACCCCACAACTTGATTCTCACCTTATTATCAAATTTGACTTTTTAAGTTGTTATTTTTTCAGATTTGTTTAGACATATAAATAAATATATTAATATTTAAAAATTGAAAAAGTTTATTGCCAAAAGTCAAATTAAGAAAAATGAGTTGGGACGGAGGGAGTATGATTTTATTGAGCAGATGATGAAAATGGTGCCTCTGGGCCCAACAATTCCGGCTCATCAAGCTTGGGGCTTGCCGTCTCCGTATGGTCACAATGCCGTCACCTGACTGTTAACTATATGACAACAAATGCTCCTTCTATGAGAACACTGATTCACAAGGCAATGACTGATTATTTGTACGAAGGTTTTAATAGAGAAGCTCTGCTGCCACTAGTGGGAGGAATAACTTTGGAATTTTTAGACGTTTTCGACGGTGGTGGTTTTGGTTATCATCTACAGGGAGGTTATGGTTATCATCCGCAGGGAAGTTATGGCAGAGCTCTAGGTGTGGCTGATGTCCTTGATCTGTAGGAAGAAACTGAGGTAGAGGTTTGTACAGGGTTGGTGAAACGGAAGAAGTGCAATAGAAGTTATTACTCCAACAATGGCGAATCTGAGGCTTCTACTTCTAAGCATGCGTCATTGCATAAGGCAGTTCCGGAACAATCATCAAAACAATGTAATTTTCACAGTAGTTCAAAGTAAGAACATGAGGCAGATAAACATCATTTTCACGGAAGACGAGGTTCTGAACGGCTGTCCAAACAGGATGATGGGGGAATATGAACAATCTAAATGAGCAAAGATTTGAGCATCTCTCCAGAGATTGAGTCATTATTGAAGGACCTCACTGAAAAAGAGGTCAATTTTGCAGCAGTTGAGGGGACTCCTAACCAACATCGCACTGAAATCCATGTCACATGGGATCAGAGAGAGGTGGTGGTGGAGATACGTGATAAATTTTCCACCGCATCTGCATGCGGGATCCAAGTTGTGGCCATTCTCGAGGCCGGCAAGCTTCTATATCAGCAGAGCTTGTTCCAAGAAATGCAGTCCAGGAACACGTTTCAGAGGTCATCATCATCTTCTTCCTCATCGTATAAACCCTTGGCGAACTCCAAAAGATTAGCTGCAATAACCAGTAAATTGGCTATATCGTATCTCTCTAAAGATAATTAGAGAAGTAATCGGATTAACTTTTCATCTACACTGGAGGCGTTGTATTTGGTATCTTTAAGGTAAACCACTTGCTGCTGGTGGTTCGGTGCAGAGAGAGGAAGAATTTGCTGAAGGTGGCGGCGGACCACCGTTATGATCTCGCCGCCACACACGTAGAGTATTTTGTTAGAATGAAGGATGTTGGAGAAGCCTTCAAAAAATTTGTCCACGAGGATCTTGTTTATTTTACATCTTCATCGACTTCCTCCCCCACTTCTTCCCCTATCACCGAAACCAAAATCTTGAACTTGACTTCCGAATCAAGTTCTGAATCCGACAATGTTGGATCCCACCAAAATTTCTCCAATGATGAATTGGAAGAAATCGGGTTTCTGTTGGATAATCTCCTTCTCCGTTTTTACTGTAGCATTACTACAGTATCTATTCTATTTTTAGTAAACTGATGCAGCCTTCATTTGTCATGACTTAGTCATACGATTTAGTTGCATGAATTTAGTTTGCACGTTGCATGGTTGTTCCATAATTGTAGGAAGCACGTTTCATATTTGTTGCTGAATTGTAGTTAGATTGTTGCATGCTTGTAGTTCTGATTTGGCTTATAAATAATATCTCACCAAGGAGAAAAGTAGGGAATCATTTTTTTCTGCACCAGAAACATTCTTTGCTCCTTGTTTCATTTTTCTGCAACTTTGGTTTCAGTTTCTTTTTGTCTTCCTCTTCGTTTCTTTGTTCCTGCAACAACAGTTTCTGGGTAAACACTAGCACGAGAATGGGAACAAGCATGAGCACGGGTAATACCCGGGTTGGCATTCAAGTTTGGCATATGATTTTATTGAGCAAATGATAAATGAGGTGCCTTTGCACCGGGCCTGCAGATTCCCGCTCATCAAGCGTGGGTCCCGCATCCTCCATCTGGACTTGGTATGGGAATGGTAATGGGAAAGGGTGCAGGCACTATCAGGGTGGGCATTTGGGTCTAGTGTATGGTTTTATTGAGCAAATGATGAATAAAGCGCCTCCGAACTAGAGCTTGCTAATTCCGACTCATTAAGCATAGGGCCCAACGCCCCTGGATGGACACTGCCACGGGAAAGGGCATGGGAACTATCCCAGTAGGCATTCAGATCGAGCTTATAATTTTATTGAGCATATGATGAATAAGGCACCTCAACACCGGGGCCCATTTTTTCTGACCCGTCAAGCGCGGGGCCTGCCGCCTTTTGCTGGTCACAACTTCCATCACCCGAGATGAAAACAATGACGCCTTCTATGAGAACAGTGATTCACGAGGCAACGACTAATTATTTGTAAGAGGGTTTTAATGGAGAAGC
Organism: Rubia yunnanensis; assembly: GCA_037428765.1. Classification (NCBI taxonomy): domain Eukaryota; kingdom Viridiplantae; phylum Streptophyta; class Magnoliopsida; order Gentianales; family Rubiaceae; genus Rubia; species Rubia yunnanensis. Next base: position 62,474,466 of record CM075071.1, on the reverse strand, counting down.
TCTGCTGCCATCGGTGGCGGTTATGTATAGACGTTTTCGACACTTGCGGTTATAGTTATCATCCATATGGCGATTATGGTTATCATCCATAGGGTTTTCATGGCGATCATCTGTAAGGTGGTTATAGCGGAGCTCTGGGTGTGAGTAGTATCCCTAATCTGGAAGAAGAAGTGGAAGCCGAGGTTTATACAGAGTTAGTGAAATGGAAGATGTGCAACAATAGTTATTAATACATCAATAGCGATTGCGATTCTAGGGCTTCTACTTCTAAGAATGTGCCATTGAATAAGAAAGTTCTAGCACCATCATCAGAAAAATGTAATTTTCACAGTAGTTCTAAGCGAGAACATGAGGCACATGAACATCATTTTCATAGAAGATGGGGTTTTGAACGACGTTCTGAACATGATGACGAGGGAACATAACCAATCTATTTGAGCAAAGATTTGAGAAGCTCTCCAGAGACTTAATCATCATTAAAGGATCCCACTGAGAAAGAGGTCAATTTTTTCGCGGTTGAAAGGACTCCTGAACAACATCCCACTAATCCATGTCGCACATGATCTTAATGAGATTGCAATGGAGACACTTGATGAATTTTCCACCGCACTTGGATGCATGATCCAAGTAGCGACCATGCCCCAGGCTGGCAAGATGGTGGTTCGGTGCAGAGAGAGGAACCATTTGCTGAAGGCGGTGGCGGATCACCATTACGCTCTCGCCACTGCAAACGTCGAATGTATTGTTCACTTAAAGGACATCAGAGAAGCCCTTAGAAAATTCATCCATGAGGATCTCGTTTATACGACATCATATTTGACTTTCTCCCCCACTTCTTCCCCTGTCAGTGAAACCAAAAACTTGAACTTGACTTCCAACTCCGGTTCCAATTTCAATGACGATGGGTCTCACCAGCATTTCTCCGTTGATGAATCAGAAGAAATCGGGCCAAGTGGAAGAATCTAGATTGGGGAATTAAAATCTTTGACAAAATAAGGGAACTCGCAAACCCTTAGTGCGCTGCACAAAATTCAAGTGTCTAGCCCTAGGGGTACGCCTAATTTTGACTTGCTCTCTAACTAGCCCTCAAGATCAGATTACAAGGTTATTAATACATAACTAGCCCTCGGAGTTAAGCAACAATGGAATAGCTTGCAAGCAAAGAGTATGAACTCAAAAGGTTGTATATTTGATTGATAAGAATGGTGAATAAAACTCGAGAATACAACCCCTATTTATTGGGCTGAATTCATCCAAACCCTAATCCTAATCAAGATGGGATTTGGTAATTTCTATCAAGACTGAATATAATTATGACAACTTTAAGAAGCTAAAACCATATCTAACTAAAATACCGAAAATAAGTTGACTATAGTCGAATTCATCCATATCACACCTTGGATGAATATTGCCTTATCTAATCTTACCAAAACTAACTGTAATTATAATAAAACTGAATATACTAAACCCTAATGGACTGTAATCTTGAAATTAGCTCTTAAAAGTTCATATGGCCAAGCTATCAGTCCAATAAACCCAAAATGAAATAATTTTACAATATTTTACAGTTATCACACTACCTCATTAAAAACCCAATGGGGAAAAAAGTATAGCGTTCTTCATGATGTCTTCAGTTCTTCGACGGTCTTGAACAATAAATCCAAGATGTCGATGATGACCCCTTCTTTAATTTTTCATCATAAAAGCAATCAATCGACGCATTTTAAGCACCATTCCTAAGCTTAGTCCTTGACCTAGTCATAGGTCCCACCATGTCACTTAGAGGATCCCAAACAAAACCTTTAAATGTTTGATCAAGGCGTGTAATGTCTTCATTTATGGTGGTATTTGTTTTGGCATCTCCATCATTCCCTCCGTGGTGAAAAGGTTTTTCCCTCGTAACGGAATCGTCTTCAAAGGTAAATTGAGATAAATTAGAAACATTGAAGATCACACTAGCACCATAATGATCTGGTAACTCAATCTTGTAAGCATTGTCGTTCACACGGTCTAACACTTTAAAAGGACCATCTCCATGGGGAGTCAACTTAGATTTCTAAGCATTTGGAAAACTTTCTTTCCGTAGATGAACCCAAACATAATCTCCCACATTGAACCTCATCAACTTGCGGCCTTGATTAGCTTTATCAGCATTCTGTGCATTTGTCCGTCCAATTTTCATGCGCACCTTCTCATGGATTTTCTTCACAAAATCAGTTTTCTTTTATCCATCAAATTTTTAACCTGTTTAAAATTCAAAGGAAGTAAGTCAAGAGGTGTATTTGGTAGAAAACTATAAACAATCTTAAATAGAGGTAAAGAAGTAGTAGAATGAATAATGCGATTATAAGAAGACTCTACAATCAGAGTGCATATTTCCCAATTCTTCAAGTTTTTCTAGACTAGGGCACGCAGGAGAGCCCTAATGGACACATGAATGCCATGTAACCGAACTACTTCTCTCAAAAATAGATCCGCACATGCTTTGCATCATTTGTCTTTCTACAAAGAATAAAGTGTGCCATTTTAAAAATCTATCCACAACCACAAAGATAGAATCATTACCTGATTGAGATCATGGTAAACCGAGGACAAAATCCATGGAAATATCAACCCAAGGATGTGTAGGAACATGTAATGGAGTATAAAGACCATGAGGCTGAGTTTTAGACTTAGCCTTCAAGCAATCAAGACAATTCCTACAAACCCTATTAATAGCAAATGCCATTTTTGGCCAATAGAAGTGTTCTCGCAACAAATTATAAGTTTTAAATGCACCAAAATGTCCCATGAAACAACCTGAATGAGCTTCTCTAACAAGTAATTCACGCATTGAACATTGGGAATACATAGCCTATTATTCATAAACAAGAAACCATCATGCCGAAAAAACTTCTCATAAGTACCATTTTTGCATGCAGCATAAATAGATGAAAAATCAGGATCAATTGCATATAAATCTCGTACGAATGAAAACCCCAGCATAATGAATCCCAATCGTGTAAGTAAGACATGTCTACGACTCAAAGCTTCAGCAACAAGATTTTCTTTACCCTTTTTGAAATGCAGCACATAAGGAAAAGACTCAATGAAACTAGACCATTTAGCATGACGCTTATTGAACTTCATCAGACTCTTCAAATGTTTCAAGGACTCATGATCACTATGAATGATAAATTCTTTATGCAATAAATAATGTTGCCAAGTTTCTAATGCACACACAATTGCATAAAATTCTTTATCATACATAGGATAGTTTAGAGCACCGCCCTTTAGCTTTTCACTGAAGTAAGCTATAGGTTGATTCTCTTGCATAAAAAAAGCACCAATACCAACACCGAAAGCATCACAATGAATCTCAAAAGTATCATTAAAATCAGGTAAAGCAAGTACATGAGCATTACATAATCATACTTTCAATTCATTAAATGCATTCTCTTAACTCTCAGTCCAAACAAAATTCACATCCTTTTTAATTATTTCATTTAGAGGTGCAGCAATAGATGAGAAATCATGCACAAACCGTCTATAAAAATTAGCAAAACCATGAAAAAACATACCTGTTTGGCATTAGTAGGTCTCGTCCAGGTCTTAATGGTTTCAATATTGGTTTCATCAACTTTTATGCCCTCCTTATAGACCACAAAACCGAGAAACACAACCTCCGAAGCGCAGAATGTGCAATTCTTGATATTCACATACAAACAAGACTCATGGAGTGCAACAAGAACCATTTTAACATGCTCAATATATTCATCAATCAATTTAGAATAAATCAAGACATCATCAAAATATACCACAACAAATTGACCAATAAACTTTCTCAAGAAATGATTCATCAACCGCATACAAGTACTAGGTGCATTAGTTAAACCGAAAGGCATAACAATCCATTCATACAACACAAAATTGGTCTTAAATGCATTTTTCCATTCACCCCCCTTAATAATTCGAATCTGATGATAACCCCGAGTCAAATCAATCTTATTATAAATCACAGACCATGCAAATCTTCAAGCATATCATCTAACCTAGAGATAGGATGGGGATACTTAATGGTAATCTTGTTAATAGCACGACAATCAATGCACATATGCCAAGTTTTATCTTTCTTAGGAACTAAAATGATGGGCACATCACAAGGAGATAGGGATTCTTGCACATAACCTTTTTGAAGTAACTCATCGACTTGTCGTTGTAGTTCATTTGCCTCCTCAGGGTTTGCTTTATACACCGGGTGGTTTGGAATAATTGAACCCGAAACCAAGTCAATCTAGTGTTCAATACCTCGCAAAGGTGGAAACCCGCAGGTAAGGCTTTCGAAAAGACATCCTCAAATTCCTGTAACATCCGAGCAAACCGTGGAGGAACATGCATAAGAATATCATCGCTGAAAAAATAGCTCTCTTAAAATGCAGGATAAACACATAAGAATGATTAGAAAAAGCATGATTCACATACCTAATCGATACATAAAATGATCTACCAGAATCATTAGGAAGTTCATGTCTCATCATGTAAATCGATGGCAAAGGACTAAGATGTGAAGATAGAATTTTACGTGACTTATTAGAATCATTCTTGGACTTACCTGGCTTACCTGAATCGGCTACCCTTTATTTTTGGTCAAAATTATCAAGTTTTTTGCCTCTATTTTTTACCTTATGGCCAAGCTTCCTCAATCCCTGGCTAGGGTTTTGTTCGACCACTTTTTCATCAGTCGCAAACTTCTCTTTGTTGACTTTCATTTGTCTATGTGCCTTTAAGACTTCCACTGGAGATAATGGAATCAAAGTATACCTTGTTCTATCCTGTGTTTTGGCCATTTGAGAGTTTAGAACTCTTAATGACACAAAGTTACCTCGTGTTTCTGGACCTTGTTCACCATGATCATTTATGATGATCTCTTCATCTACCTGTTCTTCACTACTTTCGCATAATGCCGGCATATCTGCATATTCATCTTCTTCATCGACTTCCTCAATGGTTGTTAGTACTCAAGCCTGAGAACAGTTACTACAAATATGTCCTCTTTCTTTGCAATGGAAGCAAGTAGAATTATTAACAGAAACTAAACTTCATGAAAAAATAGTGGTGTTACCTGGAATTTTTAAAGTCTGCTGGGTTGGAGGTGCCACTATCCTTTCAGTAGGATTATAAGTCAGATTTAAATAGGTCTGAACCGATCATTTTCCTCCTATGGGTTTGCCCCTACTGCGGCCATAACTAGGGTTTCCAGAGTCAAACTCTGGTCATTGACTGGAAAATCCGGGTTGTGGCCTCCTTGGTCGTAGGGTACTCTCCACCAACCTTGCTTTCACCAATTAATCGTTCATAGATATGTGATTTTGAAGCTTGACTGTTGTTTGAAAATTTTCATGCGAGCCTTCAATGAATCAATTTTTTATGAAAGCGTCGTCTTCTTTCATTCCAACCCTTTTCATGGTCAACTCAAGATCTTACTAGTATTCATCAACGGTACGATTTCCTTGCTTCATGTTGGACAGATAAGAATGTTGTTCCATCAAGTAAGTAGCTGGAACATGATATTGGCGAAACTTGGATCTCAATGTCTCCCAGGTGGAGATATGTTTCTTTTTGGCAAAATATTGCGACTCTTTTTTTTATTTTTCCACCATTCAGCCACATAGTGAGTGAAGGAATACTGAGCCACATTGACCTTTTCTTTCTCCCAATCAAGATACTTCACCAGATTGTGTTGACCATAAAATCGAGGGATGCCATACTTCAATCCCTTGATTTCTTGAGCATCATTTGAACCCTAACCAGATTCCGAGTTGCTCTTCACTCTTCTTTGAGAATGATGTTTAACGTGGAAATTCCTTCTAGAAGATCCTTGGTGTGATTGCCTTTTCGAACCATCATCAAAATAGTCATCTGAAATGCTAGAACCATTGAATTGGCGAACATATTTCTGGGTCTCTTCCCTCTTGGCTGATGATGTAGGTGTAGGCGGTGCCACGCTGTCAACTTTTCTCGCCAATCTTTGCACCTCACTCATAAGTGCATTTATTGTGACAGCAAACCGATCTGGATCATTGGCTTCATTAGGTTTAATTCAATGTCGCTCCCAACTATCTGAAGCCTCTTCTATTGTATTTTCACCTTGCCTACCATCCGAGGTGTATGTCAATGGCAAATGTTTTGGATTGCTAACAAATTTTTAGCCACGAATTCGCTAACTCTCAGACCGTTCGATATCCTTCGACTCTAGATTCAATCCTCTCGGTAAGAATGATCAAACAAATACAGTTAAAATATGACACAAAAGAGTTTATAAACATAAAAATTTTGAAAATAAATAAATGCAAAAACTTGAAACCCCAGATAAAAGTTTTGGCCACCAGTTTCTTTCGCTTTGCTCTAATACCAACTGATATGAATCACCTTACGAAGAATTTTGATTGTGGAATTAAGATCTTTGACAAAACAAGGGAGCTTGCAAACCCTTATGCGCCGCACGAAATTCAAGTGTCTAGCCCTCGGGGTATGCCTAATTTTGACTTGCACTCTAACTTGCCCCCAGGATCATATTACAAGGTTTATTGATACTTAAATAGCCCTCGGGGTTAAGCAACAATGGAATAGCTCGCAAGCAAAGAGTATGAACTCAAAAGGTTGTACATTTGATTGATAAGAAGGATGAATAAAACTCAAGAATACAACCCCTATTTATAGAGCTGAATTGGTCCAAACCCTAATCCTAATCAGGACGGGATTTGGTAATTTCAGTCAGAAACTTAAGAGAATTATGGCAGCTTTAAGAAGCTAAAACCATATCTAACTAAAGTACCTAAAATAAGCCGACTATGGCCGAATTCATCCATATCACACCTTGGATGAATATTGTCTTATCTAATCTTACAAAAACTAACTCTAATCAGAATAAAACTGAAAATACTAAACCCTAATGGACTATAATCTCAAAATTAGCTCTTCAAAGCTCACATGGCCAAGCTATCAGTCCAATAAACCCAAAATGAAATAATTTTGCAATATTTAGCAGTGATCACACTACCTCATTAAAAATCCAGTGGGAAAAAGGGCATAGTATTTTTCATGATGTCCCCAGTTCTTCGAAAATCTTGAACAATAAATCCAAGATGTCGATGATAACTACTTCTTTAATTCTTCATCATAAAGGCGATCAATCATCGCATTTAAAGAAGCATCCCTAAGCTTAGTCTTTGACCTAGTCATAGGTCCGCCATGTCACTTAGAGGATCCCGAACTAAACCTTTTAATGTTTGATCAAGGCAAGGGATGTCTTTATTTATGGTGGTAGTTGTCTTAGCATCTCTATCAGGAACGGGAATAGGAATGGGCACGAGCACTATCTGGGTGAGCATTTAGGTCTGACGTATAATTTTATTAAGCAGATGAGGAATAAGGCACCTCCACAAAGGGCCCATTAATTCCCATTCATCAAGTGTGGGGCCCACCACCTCAAGCTGGACACTAGCACGGGAACATGAATAGGCATAGGCAAAGGAACTATCCGGTTGGGCATTCGGGTCCAGCGTATAATTTTATTGAGCTGATGATGGATAAGTCGCCTCTATACTAGGCCCACTGATTCTGGCTCATCAAGCGTGGGGACCGCTATCTCTGGCTAGACACTAGCATGGGAACAGAAACGTGCACAAGCACTCTCCTGGTGGGAATTTGGGTCCAGCATATGATTTTACTGAGCAGATGATGAATAAGGCACCTTCAAGGCCCACCAATTCATGCTTATCAACCGTGGGGCATGTTGCCTCCGGATGGCCAATGCCTTCTATGAGAACAGTGATTCACAAGGCAACAACTGATTATTTATACAAAGTTTTTAACAGAGAAGTTCTGCCGCATCCAGCGGGAAAATCTGCTTGGGAATTTTTAAACATTTTTGATAGTAGTGGTTATGGTTATCATTAGTGGCAGGACAAAAAATTTTTGTTAGAGGAGGCTGAACGATGGGGGGCTGGACGGTGGTGGGCTGTGGCATCTGCGTTAGCTGCGGCGGAGGGACGGCGGCGGCATCCGGTGTTAGGAGGCTGAGGTCTGGCGGGAGGGAGTTGAGCTCCTGAGATTTGGCCACTAGCCAGTTCCTCTCTTCAGCTTCTTCCCGTACTTGGATTTTGGGTGAAATGAAATTGGATTGGGAAATTGGCCCAATCCAATACATCTTAAACCTCGATTTTCAATTTCATTTCTTTTGCCCTTATGACAAATGAAACGATGTCGTTCCACTAACGTGAAAACGACAACGTTTTTGTAGTTCAGTTGCAAAAAATAGAAGGCCGCAAAGCGGCCTTCTTCTCCGAGCTTTTCACCGTCGTCGCCAGAAGAAGCGAAAGTAGGGGCGGAAGATGCGCATCTCGCCAGAAATTGATTCCTTCCACCACTACTACCTACGGCTAGCAATTTAGATAGAGCTGGAGCCATACCTCGCGTACCACTGGTTCCGCCCCTGGTTATCATCCACAAGGCGATTATGGTTATCATCCATAAGAAGGTTATAGTTATCATCTGTAGGGAGGTTATGGTGGAGCTCTAGGTGTAAGAAGTATCCCTTATTTGGTTGTAGAAACGGAAGCTGAGGTTTACACATAGTCGGTAAAACAGAAGAAGGGCAACAAAAGTTATTACTCTAGCAATGCTGATGGTGATCCTGGGACTTCTACTTCTAAGCACGCATTACTGCACAAGGAAATTCTGGCACCATCATCATGACAAAATAGTTTTCTCAAAGTTCTAAGCAAGAATAAGAAGCAGATGAACATCTATTTTCAGGGAAGACGAGGTTCTGAATGACTGTTCGAACATGATAATAAGGGAATATGATCAATATATTTGAGCAAAGATTTGAGCAGCTCTCCAAAGACTGAATCATCATTGAAGGATCCCACTGAAAAAGAGGTCAATTTTGTCGTGGTTGATGAGACTCCTGAAAAACATCCCACTAAAACCCATGTCGCACCAGATCTGAGAAAGGTGTTAGCAGAGATACGCGATGAATATGCCACAGTGCTCGAAGGCGGAAAACTGCTATATAAGTAGAGCTTGTTCCAAGAAATGCTATCTAGGATCATGTTCCAGAGATCATCATCATCTTCCTCATCATCATATAAACCCTCGGAAAAATCCATAAGATTAGTTGCAAAAACAAGTAAATTGGCGATATCGCATCTCTAAAAAAATAATGAGAGAAAGCATCGAATTAACCTTTCGTCTACACTGGAGTTGCTATTTTCGATGTCTTTTAAGGTAAACCACCTACCGCTGATGGTTCAGTGCAAAGAGAGGAAGAATTTGCTAAAGGCGGTGATGGACCACCGTTACACTCTCGCTGCCGTGCATATAGAGTATTTGTTGGCCCGAAGGACGTCAGAGAAAGCCTCTAAAAATTTATCCACAAGGATCTCGTTTATACAACGTCGTCAGTGGCTTTCTCCCCCAATGCTCCCCCCTGTTAGCGAAACGAAAGGGTTGAACATGACTTCCAACGCCGGCGACGATGGGTCCCTGTTGCATTTCTCTGATGATCAATTAGAAGAAACTGGGTTTCCAGGTGGACACTAGCACTAGAATGGGAACGAGAACTGGGGAATGGACACATGCACTATCCGGGGAGGCATTCGAGTCCGACGTATTATTTTATTGAGAAGATGATAAATAAGATGCCTCTGCACTTGGGCCTTTCAATTCCGGCTAATCAAGCGTGAGGCCCGGTACCTCTGGCTGGACACTGGTATACGAACAGGAATGGTCACAAACACAAGAATTATCTGGGCGTGCATTTGGGTTTGGTGTATGATTTTATTTTGCAGATGATGAATAAGGCACCTCCACACCGGATCCTACCGATTCCGGCTCATCAAGCGTGGAACACACTGGCTCTGGCTGGTCAGTAGCACAGTAATGGGAAATGGCACAAGCACGGGCACTATCCCGGTAGGCATTCAGGTCCAACGTATGATTTTATTGAGTAGTTGATGAATAAGATACCTCTACACCAGGGCCTGCGTTTCAGGCTCATCAAGCGTAGGGCCTGCCATTTTGGCTGGTCATAGTTGCTGTCACCCGAATGTTCACTATATGAAAAAAATGGTGCCTGCTATAAGAACAGTGATTCACGAGGAAACAACTAAGTATTTGTACCTGGGTCTTAATGGAGAAGCTCCACCGCCAGCGATGGCGGTTATTTATAGACGTTTTTTACGGTGGAAATTATGGTTATTATCCACAGGGTGTGTATAGTTATCCACATAGTGTTTTTGGTTATCATCCGCAGGGCAGTAATAGCGGAGCTCCGGGTGTGAGTAGTATCCCTGATCTAGAGGAAGAAACTGAGGCCGAGGTTTATACAGAGTTTGTGAAACGGAAGAAGGCAACATAAGTTATTACTCCAACAATGGCAATGGCAATTCCAGGGCTTCTACTTTTAAGCATGTGCCATTTCATAAGGTAGTTCTGGAACTATCATCAAAACAACGTAACTTTCACAGTAGTTCTAATTAAGAACATGAGGCAGATGAGCATCATTTTCACGGAAGATGAGGTTCTGAATGGTTGTCCGAACATGATGATGAGGGAACATGATAAATCTATTTGAGCAAAGATTTGAGCAGCTCTCCAGAGACAGAATTATCATTGAAGGATCCCACTGAAATCCATGTCGCACGGGATCTGAGAGAGTTGGTGGCAGAGATATGCAATAAATTTTTCCCGTATTTGGATGCATGATCCAAGTTGTGATCATGCTCGAGGCCGGCAAGCTGGTGGTTTGGTACAGAGAGAGGAAGAATTTGCTGAAGGCGGCAGCGGACCACCGTTACGCTCTCGCTGCTGCGCACGTTGAGTATTTTGTTGGTTAGAAGGACGTCAGTGAAGCCCTTAGAAGATTCGTCCACGAGGATCTTGTTTATACTACGTTGTTATCGAATTCCTCCCCCACTTGTTCCCCCATCAGCAAAACCAAAAGCTTGAACTTGACATTCGACTCTGGTTCGGACTCTGACGATAGTGGGTCCCACGTACATTTCTCTGATGATGAATCGGAAGAAACTGGGTTAATGGGTGTACACTGGCATGGGAACATGAATGAGCATGGGCACGAGCACTATCTGGGTAGGCATTCGGGTCCGACATGATTTTATTGAGCAGATGATGAATAGTACACCTCTACACAAGGCCCCCAATTCCGGCTCATCAAGTGTAGGGCCCACTGGCTCCAGTTGGACACTGGCACCGGCATGGGCACTATATAGGTGGGCATTCAGGTCTGGCATATGATTTTATTGAGAAGATGATGAAAAAGGTGCCTTTGGGCCCACCGATTGCAGCTCATCAAGCTTGGGGCTTGCCGCATCTGGATGGTCGCAGCTGCCGTCACCCGAATGTTAACTATATGACAACAAATGTGCCTTCTATGAGAACACTGATTCAATAGGAAACGACTAATTATTTGTACAAGGGTTTTAATAGAGAAGCTCCGCTGGCACCAGGATCTACTTTGGAATTTTTTGATGTTTTCTACAGTGGTAGTGATGGTTATCATCTACAGTGGTGGTGATGGTTATCATCTGCATGGCAGTTATGGAAGAGCTCAGGTTGTGACCAATGTCCTTGATCTGGAGGAAGAAATTGAGGCCGGGGTTTATACATAGTTGGTAAAATGGAAGAAGTGCAATAGAAGTTATTACTCCGGCAATGGTGATGGTGATTCCGGGGCTTCTACTTCTAAGCATGCGCCATTGCATAAGGCAGTTCTGCACCATCATCAAAACAATGTAATTTTCACAGTAGTTCTAAGTAAGAACATGAGGTAGAGGAACATCATTTTCACGGAAGACGAGGTTCTAAACTGTTGTCCGAACATGATAATGAGGGAATAAGAACAACTTAAATAAGCAAAGATTTGAGTAGCTCTCCAAAGACTGAATCATTATTGAAGGATATCACTGGAAAAAGGTTAATTTTTTTGCGGTTGATAGGACTCCTAAACAACATCCTACTAAAATCCATGTTGCACAGGATCTGAGAGAGGTGGTGGCGGAGATACGTGATAAATTTGCCACCGCATCAGGATGAGGGATCTAAGTTGCGGCCATGCTCGAGGCCGGCAAGCTGCTATATCTGCAGAGCTTGTTCCAAGAAATGCTGTCCAGGGAAACATTTTGGAGATCATCATCTTCTCCTTCCTCATCATATAAACCCTTGGCAAACTCCAGAAGATTAACTGCAAAAACCAGTAAATTGGCGATATCGTATCTCTCAAAAGATAATGAGAGAAATCCTCAGACTAACCTTTCGTCTACACTGGAGGTATTGTATTTAGTGTCTTTATGGTAAATCACTTGCCATTGGTGGTTCAGTGTAAAGAGAGGAAGAATTTGTTGAAGGTGGTGACAGACCACCATTATGATCTCGCCCCCGCACACGTAGAGTATTTTGTTAGAATGAGGATGTTGGAAAAGCCCTTAGAAAATTTGTCCACGAGGATCTCATTTATTTGATGTCTTCATTGACTTCCTCCCCCACTTCTTCCCCTATCAGTGAAACCAAAAGCTTGAACTTGACTTGCGACTTAAGTTTTGACTCCGATAATGATGGGTCCCACCAGAATTTCTTCGATGATGAATTGGAAGCAACCAGGTTTCTGGTGAACACTGGCATGAGAACGAGAACAAGCACGTGCACGGGAAATATCTGGGTGGGCATTCGAGTTCGACATATGATTTAATTGAGCAGATGACAAATAAGGTGCCTCCGCACCGGGGCCTGCCAATTCTTGCTCATCAAGTGTGGGGCCCGCAGCCTCAGTCTGGACACTGGCATGGGAACAGTAATGGACAAGGGCGCAGGAACTATCTGGGTGGGAATTTAGGTCTGACTTATGATTTTATTAAGCAGATGATGAATAAGGCGCTCTTGACCAGGGCTTGCCAATTCTGACTCATTAAGTGTAGGGCCCACTGCCTTTGGATGGACACTGCCACGGGAAAAGGCACGAAAACTATCCCAGTGGGCATTCAGGTCCATTATATGGTTTTATTGAGCAGATGATTAATAAGGCACCTCTGCATCGAGGCCTGCTGATTTCGGCTCATTGAGCGTGGGGCCTGCCACCACCGGCTGGTCCCAACTGCCGTCACCTGACAGTTCACTATATGAAAATAGTGTCGACTGCTATGAGAACAGTCATTCACGAGGCAACGACTGAGTATTTGTACGAGGGTTTTAACGGAGAAGCACCGCCACCACCGGTGGCATTTATGTATAGACTTTTGTTACGGTTGCAATTTTGGTTTTCAACGACAAGGCAATTATTTTCATCCATAGGGTGTTCATGGTTATCATCTGCATGGCAGTTATGGCAGAGCTCTGGGTGTGAGTAGTTTCCCTAATCTGGAGGAAGAAGCTGAGGCCGGGGTTTATACAGAGTTAGTGAAACAGAAGAAGGGCAACGATAGTTATTAATACGGCAATGGTGATGGCGATTTTAGGGCTTCTACTTCTAAGCATGCGCCATTGCATAAGGAAGTTTTGGCACCATCATTAGAACAACGTAATTTTCACAGCAGTTCTAAGCGAGAACATGAGGCAGATGAACATCATTTTCACGGAAGATGAGGTTTTGAACGGCATTCTGAACATGATGATGAGGGAGCATGACTAATCTAGTTGAGCGAAGATTTGAGCAGCTCTCCAGAGACTGAATCATCGTTGAAGGATCTCACTAGAAAAGAGGTGATGGGACTCCTGAACAACTGCCCACTAAAATACGTGTCGCACGGTATCTGAGAGAGGTGGTGGCGAAGATATTTGATGAATTTTCCACCTCATTTGGATGTATGATCCAAATTGCGAGCATGCTTAAGGCCAGCAAGTTGGTGGTTCAGTGCAGAGAGAGAGAGAATTTGCCTAAATCAGCGGCGGACCACCGTTACGCTCCCGTCTTTGATCACGTCAAGTGTTTTTTTGGCTTGAAGGACATCAAAGAATCCATCAGAAAATTCTTCCACGAGGATCTCACTTGTACGACGTCGTCATTGACTTCCTCCCCCACTTCTTCCCCTGTCAGCAAAACCAAAAGCTTGAACTTGACTTCCGACTCCAGTTCTGGCTCCCATGACGATGGGTCCCACCTGCAATTCTCTGATGATTAGTCGAAAGAAACCGGGAGTCTGGGTGGACACTGGCACGGGAACGGGATCGGGCGTAGGAACGAGCACTATCTTGGTTGGCATTCGGGTCTGGCGCATGATTTTATTGAGAAGATGATGAATAAGGCACTTCCACATGGGGCCTGCAAATTCTGACTCATCAAGTGTGGGGTCCGCCGCCTCCGACTGGACACTGGCAGGGGAACAGGCATAGGCACAAGCACTATCTTGGTTGGCATTCATCTCTGGCGTATGATTTATTGAGAAGATGATGAATAAGCGCTTCCACTCGGGGCCTACCAATTCCGACTCATCAAGCATGGGGCCTGCCACCTCCAGCTAGACTCTTGCACTGGAACTGGAACGGGAATGGGCACGGGCATAGGTATGAGCACTATTTGGGTGAGCATTCAGGTCTGGCATATGATTTTAGAGTAAGTATCAGGAAAGACGACATTTTCATAAGGTTATGGACAGTCCATAGGGGCTGTTACTTTAAATGTTGTAATTTTTTATAAAATTTTAATATTGTATTTTATAAGTTAAAACAAGTAATAAAATGTATTCGAAGTTGAAAATATAAAAATATATGATATAAAAAAAGTTTCAAAAATTCTAAATTTGTATATAATTTAACAAATGCAGTATATATGGTAAGAAATAAATGGCATGTCCGACAACAACACCACCTTTTATGAGAACAGTGATTCATGAATCAACGACTGATTATTTGTACAAGAGTTTTAACGGAAAAGCTCTGTCGCCACCAGCGGGAGGATCCGCTTGGGAATTTTTCTGACGTTTTCGACGGTGGCGGTTATGGTTATCATCCATAGGGCTGTTATGGTTTTCATCCGCAGGGCGGTTATGGTGGAGCTCCAAGTGTGAGTAGTATCCCTGATCTGGAGGAAGAAACTGAGGCCGGGGTTTACACAGAGTTGGTGAAACGGAAGAAGGGCAACATAAGTTATTTCTCCAGCATTGGTAATGGAAATTCTGAGGCTTCTACTTCTAAGCATGCGCCATTGCATAAGGCAATTTCGACACCATTATCAGAACAACGTAATTTTCACATTAGTTTTAAGCGAGAACATGAGGCAGATGAACATCCTATTCATGAAAAATGAGGTTTTGAACGATTGTCCGAACATGATGACGAGGGAACAAGATCAATATATTTGAGCAAAGATTTGAGCAGCTCTCCAGAGACTGAATCATCATTGAAGGATCCCACTGAAAAAGAGGTCAATTTTGCCACGGTTGTTGGGACTCCTGAACAACATCCCATTGAAATCCATGTCGCACAGGATATGTGAGAGGTGGTCGCGGAGATACGCGATCAATCTGCCACCGTATCTGGATGCGTGATCCAAGTTGCGGTCATGCTCAAGGCTGGCAAGCTGCCATATCAGCAAAGTTGCTGTCTAGGATCACGTTCCGGAGATCATCATCATCATCCTCCTCATTGTATAAAGCAAGCTCCAGAAGATTAGCTGCAAAAACAAGTAAATTGGCAATATCGCACCTCTCGAAAGATAATGAGAGAAAGTATCAGATTAACCTTTCGTCTACTTTGGAGGTGTTGTATGCAATGGTGAAATCAGGATATGGGGGCTTAGGCTCTGTTTGGCCGATCTTATAAGTTGTTTTGCTTATAAACAAGAACTTTTTAGTGTTGGGTAAAGTGCTAAAAAAACAGCTTATTTCGAGCCTTATTTACACTAGCAAAAAACATTTTGGACGCTAAATTATATTGGTAATTTTTTTTTTCGTGCGTTGAATTATACTGCCAATTTTTTTTAGAACACTTAATTCAACATATTCAAACAAAATTTTCTTAAATAATAAAGCGAGTATAAAATAATCAAAATTTTTAAATACAACAAATAAAACTTACAATTATTCTATCTTGTTAATTAATGTATTAAAAATAACATAAATAAGGTTTTAAAAAAAATTAGTGACCAAATCACACCTATAAATCAAGCTATACCTAATTGAAATCCATTTATAACCCAGTTAACTGAAAATATATACCTTTTATGATATTTTCTTCTTTTTTTAAAAACAATTACCACATCCATCAGCATTAATTTGGAAATGAGATAACGAATCCCTTATGATCCTCTCATCTTAATTAGTTATGGTAATAAACTTAATATGAGTAAAGCTGTAAGGTAATTTGGGATTATTTTTGTATGTTGGGCCGATGGATTTTGGGCAAAATTCAGTGAAAATCTCACAAATTAAACAGAGCTGGACGGGCTTTGTTTGAATAGCTCAATTGGGTTTTAACCCATATTTGCCTTCAGATATTTAATCAAAATGACGTTTTGATGTCTGAAACCAAAAATAAAATAAATAAAATGTCAGGGAAGTCATCTTCTTCGACGAGAAGACTAACAGAAGCTGGAGCTGACCGTTAAACTGGGGGGCAAAAATCATATTTCTCGGTGACGGCTAGACCTAATTTCCATGCCACCAGATCTTAGGGGTGCCGCCAGTACCTCCTCGCCACCCCCCGGTTCCGCCTTTGGGTGGTAGTATCAAGATACCTGACCAAACGATGAAGGTAGACCGAAGTGGAAAAAAAGTGAGTGAATCAAATTATTGTCGATTCGTATGATACGTTCTACTGGTCCGTCTTATTGGAATGTATAAGGATTAAAAAAATGGAGCATGAAGCCATTATTGCATAAAAATGAGTGAAGAGACTGATTATCAAATTATTTTGAATGTCCCATTAAAAAATTTTGAATAAAAAATTAAATTGTGTATTAATATATATATATATATATATATATATATAAGAGTAGAAATGTTTGATTTTGTGAGTTGTTTCATATTTGAACCTAGCTAAGAGCATCCAAATATAATAGTAGTTTAAATTAACAAGTAAA
Source organism: Rubia yunnanensis (assembly GCA_037428765.1). Lineage (NCBI taxonomy): Eukaryota > Viridiplantae > Streptophyta > Magnoliopsida > Gentianales > Rubiaceae > Rubia > Rubia yunnanensis. The sequence goes on along the minus strand of CM075071.1, from coordinate 62,457,395 downwards.
ATCAAATAGTATTTGAAACCACAAATACCATAAAGTGGAGATGTCCAAATATCACAATGAACAAGTTTAAAAGGAGAGCCAAACTTAGAATTAGACCTTTCGAAGACATTTTAACATGTTTGCCTAATTGACATGCATGATATACATCAACACGATCTTTATTTAATCTTAGGGTACTATATAAAAGAAATCCTCCCAACCTCATGGTTGACACAAATGGTCATCAGGGGTAGAAGGGTAAATTTGCAGGCTCCTGTAGACACACATGACTGCCTAACCATGTGCTTCTACAGGTGCTGTCAAGTGGGTCTAAAGACCCAACTTCTATGTGCTTCTACAGGTGCAGACAGGTGGCTACCCAAAATGGATACGTTTTGAACGTTTCAGGGTTTGAGAGGTGAGAGTTTGAGTGGTACTGGTTCGAGAGGTGAAGGTTCGGGTGAAGAGGGTTCCAGTGGAGGGGGTCCAGTGGAGGGGTTCGAGAGGCACTGATTCGAGAGGTGGAGGCTTAGGTGGAGAGGGTTCAAGTGGAGGGGTTCGAGAGGTTCTGATTTGAGAGGTGAAGGTTCAGGTGGAATGTTATCACTTTCCCAACCATGTGCGTTTACTGGTTCGAGACGTGAGGGTTCCATTGGACGTTCAAGAGGTGAAGGTTCAAGTGGAGGGTTTGAGAGGTGAGACTTCGAGTGGAGGGTTCGAGATGAGAGAGTTCGAGTGGAGGTTCAAGTGGTACTTGTTCGAAAGGTACTGGTTCGAGAGGTGAAGGTTCCATTGGACGATTCGAGAGGTGAAGGTTCTAGTGGAGGGTTCTAGAGGTGAGAGTTCGAGTGGCGAGTTCCTCTCCAGTGGAGGGTTCAAGAGGTAGTGGGTTCGAGTGGTATTAGTAAGAGAGGAACATATTCGAGAGGTGAAGGTTCCATTGGAGGATTCGAGAGGTGAAGGTTCCATTAGACGATTCGAGAGGTGAAGGTTCCATTGGAAGTTCGAGAGGTGAGAGTTCGAGTGTAGGGTTCGAGTGGTACCGGTTTGAGTGGTACGGATTTGAGAGGTGAAGGTTCCATTGGAGGTTCGAGAGGTGAAGGTCCCGGTGGAGGGTTCGAGAGGAGAAAGTTCGAGTGGGTACTTTCCAGTGAGGGGATCGAGAGGTAGTGGGTTCGAGTGGTACTGGTACGAGAGGAACGGATTCGAGAGGTGAAGGTTCCATTGGACGGTTCGAGAGGTGAAGGTTCCATTGGAAGTTCGAGAGGTGAGAATTCGAGTGTAAGGTTCGATTGGTACCAGTTTGAGAGGTACAGATTCGAGAGGTGAAGGTTCCATTGGAGGTTCGAGATGTGAAGGTCCCAGTGGAGGGTTCGAGAGGTGAGAGTTTAGCTAGAGGTTCGAGTGGTACTGGTTCGAGAGGTACGGATTCGAGAGGTGAAGGTTCCATTGGAGGTTCGAGAGGTGAGAGTTCGAGTGGTACTGATTTGAGCGGTGAAGGTTCCTTTGGAGGTTCAAGAAGTGAAGGTCCTAGTTGAGGGTTCGAGAGGTGATAGTTCGGTTGGAGGTTCAAGTAGTACTGGTTCGAGTAGTACAGATTCGAGAGGTTAAGGTTCCATTGGACGGTTCGAGAGGTGACAATTAGAGTGGAGGTTCGAGTTGTACGGATTTGAGAGGTAAGGATTCGGAAGGTGAAGGTTCCATTGGAGGGTTCGAAAAGTGAAGGTTCCAGTGGAGGGTTCGTGAGGTGAGAGATCGAGTGGAGGGTTCGAGTGGTACTGGTTTGAGAGATACGGATTCGAGCGGTGAAGGTTCCATTGGAGGTTCAAGAGGTGAAGGTTCTAGTGGAGGGTTTGAGAGGTATTGGGTTCGAGTGGAGGTTTGAGTGATACTGGTTCGAGAGGAGTATTCGAGAGGTGAAGGTTCCAGTGGAGATTCGAGCGGTGAGAGTTCGACTAGAGGTTCGAGAGGTGGCAGAATAGTATCGACAGGTGAAGGTTCCATCGGAGGTTCGAGCAGTGGGAGTTTGAGTGGTACTGGTTTGAGAAGATATGGATTCGAGAGAGGAAGGTTCCATTGGACGGTTTGAGAGGTTAAGGTTCAATTGGAGGGTTGGGGAGGTGAGAGTTCGAGTGGAGGGTTCGAATGGCATTCGTTCGAGAGGTGAAGGTTCCATTGGACATTCGAGAGGTGAAGGTTTCAGTGGAGGTTCGAGAGGTGAAGGTTCAAGTGGTACTGGTCCGAGTGGTACTTATTCGAGCGGTCAAGGTTCATGTGCAGATGGTTCAAGTGGAGGGGTTCCAGTGGAGGGGTTCAAGTGGAGGGGTTCCAGTGGAGGGGTTCAAGAGGTACTGATTCGATTAGTGAAGGTTCATGTGCACTCTCTCTCTCTCCAATGGAGGGGTTCGAGAGGTACTGGTTCGAGAGGTGAAGGTTTACGTGGAGAGGGTTCAAGTGGAGGGGTTCCAATGAAGGAGTTCGAGAGGTACTGAAATAATGTGGAGGTTTGAGGGAAGGTTCGATTGGAGGTTCGAGAGGTGACAGTTAGAGTGGAGGTTCGAGTGGTACTGGTTCGAGAGGTGAAGGTTTACGTGGAGAGGGTTCAAGTGGAGGGGTTCCAATGGAGGGGTTCGAGCGGTATTGAAATAAAGTGGAGGTTTGAGGGAAGGTTCCATTGGAGGTTCGAGAGGTGACAGTTAGAGTGGAGGTTTGCGTGGTACTGGTTCGAGAGGTATGGATTTGAGAGGTGAAGGTTCCTTTGAACAATTCGAGAGGTTAGAGTTCGAGAGGAGGTTCGAGAGGTACGGATTCGAGAGGTGAAGGTTCCATTGAATGGTTCGAGAGGTGAAGGTTCCATTGGAGGTTCGAGTGCTACTGGTTCGAGAGGTACAGATTCGAGAGATGAAGGTTCCTTTGAACGATTTGAGAGGTGAAGGTTCCTTTCAACGATTCGAGAGGTGAAGGTTCCAGTGGAGGTTTGAGAGGTACAATTTTGAGAGGTAAAGGTTCAATTGTAGGTTCGAGAGGTGAGTGTTCCATTGGAGGTTCGAGAGGTGAGTGTTCCATTGGAGGTTCGAAAGGTGAGAGTTCGAGTGGACGGTTCAAGAGGAGAGTTCGAGAGGTACGAATTCGAGAGGTGAAGATTTCATTGGAGGGTTCAAGATGTGAGTGTTCCAGTGGAGGTTCGAGAGGTGAGAGTTCGAGTAGAGGTTCGAGAGGTACAAATTCGAGAGGTGAAGGTTCCAGTAGAGGTTTGAGAGGTTAGAATTCCATTGAACGGTTTGAGAGGTGAAGGTTCCATTGAACGTTCGAGAGGTGAAGGTTCCATTGGCGATTCAAGAGGTGACAGTTAGAGTGGAGGATTCGAGTGGTACTGGTTCGAGAGGTACGAATTCAAGAGGTGAAGTTTCCATTTGTGAGTTCAAGAGGTGAGTTTTCCAGTGGAGGTTCGAGAGGCGAGAGCTCTAGTGGAGGGTTCGAGAGGTATGGATTTGAGAGGTGAAAGTTCCATTGGAAGTTTGAGAGGTGACAGTTAGAGGGGAGGGTTCGAGTGGTACTGGTTCGAGAGGTACTGGTTTGAGAGATGAAAATTCTAGTAGAGGTTCGAGAGGTGAAGTTTCTAGTAGAGGTTCGAGAGGTACGGATTTGAGAGGTGAAAGTTCCACTGGAGGTTTGAGAGGGGACAGTTAGAGTGAAGGGTTCAAGTGGTACTGGTTCGAGAGGTACAGATTTGAGAGATGAAGGTTCCATTGAAGGTTCAAGAGGTTAAGGTTTTAGTGGGGGTTCTAGAGGTGAGAGTTCAAGTGGAGGTTCCAGAGGTACATATTCGAGAGGTGAAAGTTCAAGTGGTGGGTTCGAGAGGTGAGAGTTCAAGAGGAGGTTCGACAGAGTACCTGGCACGGGAGACAACATGAGAGGGTCCCAAAAGATCAAAAATAACTAAATCAAGTATGTGTGGTGTGCGTTTTGAATTATCACTAATAGAAAGGCGCTCTCCTTTAGCCATCTCACAAGCGGGACATAAATGAGGCTTAGGCAGCAAACTAGTAACTGACAAACATCCAGACTTGTTTAAAGAAGAAATGATGTTGTGGGGGAACATAGCCCAATCTACTATGCCAAAGTTCAAAAGATGCTTTAGAAGCACTCAATGCAACAAAAGCAGATAAAGCAGCACTACTAAAATCCAAAACATATAAACTCACATCACGATTGTCTTTGACAATAACATCACTAGTAAACTTGTTCGAAATAGTGAAAGAAGAATCATCAAAATGAATAATAGCATTCATATCCCGAGTCAACTTGCTAATAGACAACAAATTTTTAGTAATTTTTAGAACCGCCAAAATATCAGAAAAGGATAATGAATCAGAGACTCGAGAATGACCTATAACATGATTGTTACCAAAATAAGGAGTCACGCGATCAAGAGTGAACTAAGAAGAAGTCATGTGGTTAGTCGAGCTAGAATCAGCTATCCAACGAGCATGCGGTAAAGAGCCATGAGAAGAAGCTCAAGAGACCAAGTGAGGACATTTCGAGGCAAAATGACCAAATTTCTTACACCACTGACACTGCAACTAGTACAATTCACCGTACAACTTAGAGCAAGAAGAAGCAACATGACCTATAACATGACACCATTGACAGTATTGATCAAAAAGAACCATAACACAATTATTTATTTTGTTTAAAATAAATATAAAATTTGCTAAAGATGAAATAGGGAAAAGAAGCCGTAGGATGACCAGGCGCGTGGGGCACATGCGCTTCTGGAGGTTAGTGCACATTTGTGTCACTTGAGCGTGGGAACATGTGCCAATGGAGGATGTCGTGTGTCTATGTCACTCACGCGTAGGGACACGCACTTCTGTAATATGGAAAGTCACACGCGTGAATCTAACATGCTTCTTATCTTCTTCAATGGGACGCCGACAGGAAACCTTGCGTGGAAGCTGGGACTTTCCGAGGTGATCGACTACGGGAGACCTGACCGGGATGATGAAGAGAACCATGCGGAAAGGCTCAATTTTTTACGCCGACCTGGGAAACCACGATGGCTGAATAACGTAGACGGCTACCGGAGGCGAGAAACTTGGGCGGAGCAGTCTTGACAAGTGAACTTGAGTGGCCAGAAAGATCAGATTGTCAGATATAACGACGGTAAGCCAAGACTCGTCGGAAAATCAAAGAAACCCGGGTGGAAGATGAAGACGGAGACCATCGGCAACTGACGGAGCAACAGATGGTAGGCCTGATATGAGATGAAGAAAATGGAAGACGGTGGAGCAGTGAACGAACGGTAGGCCTGATCTGACGGAGCAGCGGACGGACGACAGCGGAATTCGGCGCGGTTGGGCGACGACCGATTAGAAAAGAGATGGGAATTTTTATTTATTTTTAGTTATTTAGGGAAAAGAAAATGATAAAAGCCAAGAACATTAGATAAATCTGACTGATACATTGATGGAAAGTAAAACTCACAAATGATTGTGGCTGTGTATATTGATAGATGTATCTATATAGATATATAGATATATCTATATATATATATATAAATAAATATTTATATATATAGTGAGTACAAAGGACATACAAGTATAAACAAATATGGAACATGATATATACAAAAGTAACGAAACCAATCAGAAAAGGTATTCTTTTCTTACGCTGATTCTAAATCAATTATATCTCTATTATAGGATTTTCAAGTTTAATGGGGATAAAATAGTATTTTAGTACTCCCTCCGTCCCACCCAATTCTGCACACTTTCCTTTTTAAATTGTCCCAAACAATTCTACAAACTTTCCATATTTAGAAAAGTTATACATATCATAAGACAAAATTAACCTTACAACAATTAAAAATTACTCACAAAACCTCGCTTTACCCTCGCCTCACCTATCCTCCTGTATTCTTCATTGAGCCTCACACACCCGCGGGTGTTCCCCAGTGGTTGGGAGTTGGGTGGCCTTTCACGAGGTCAGTGGTTCGACGCTCGGCAGCCATCGTGTGGGAATGTCCTGAGTTAACTTGGCCTTTGGGCCAAGGGCTGCTTGGGCTTCCTGGTGGGCACCGAGTATGACTGCCCCCAATGGTCCTGGTGCTGGGCTACCGTGACTTACCTCCCACATGATGGCTGTGGTGTGGGCTGGTGTGGGCCGCTGAGGGCGAGCGGTGATCGCCTTCATTGCGCCTCACATTTCTCTCTTTCATCCGTCTCCCAATTTCAATCTCATCTGCAATTTTTAATTTCCTCTCTCTTTCACACACAACTCCCATTCTTCATCTCCAATCTGCATATCCTCATCTCTCACTCTTCATCTCCTATCTGCAAACCCTCATCTCCCATTCTTCACCTTGCTCACATCTCCATCTGCTGCTCAAATTTGTCCAGTCTGACTAGGACTTGTTTCGCCGATTTGGGACTTGTTTCACCGATTTGGGGTTGTCGATTTGGGTTTATTTAGCCGATTTAGGGGTTCTTTAGCCAATTTAAGGCTTGATTTGCCGATTTGGGTTGTCGATTTCGTCAATTTGGGGTTTGTTTCACCGATTTGGGTCAGCTTCATGTTGGTAGTGTTGGTTTGGTGGCGCTGGATACTGGTGGTTGTAAAGGAGGCTGGTGGTGGTGAAGGAGTCACGGTGAAAAAATAACAGAGGGTTCTTTAGGCTTTTTCTATTATTAAAAAACAAACCAACCATTTCTCTATTTGCAGAAAGGGCTAGGGCTAGGACAGAGGAAGTAATTCAATCCGTTAATGTCAAAACGTTGCTTCATCTATCATAAATTAATTGATTGAGGTCAATAAACTAATTTAAACACCGATCTCTTCGCCAAACATAAAAATGATAGATTTAACCCATCCAACCATTAAATTGATCAAATTTTTAAATATGCTCCAATCCACTATTCCGTAAATAACCCCATAAACTATAAATAAAATAGGAAAATGGCATTTCTTAAATAATTATTGAAACGTTGTGCAATAGTGTGAAAACCGTTATACCATCATAAATGATTTTCCATTAATATGTAACAATGTTGGGTAGTAGAGATGTCGGTCGGATTTTTGATTCGGGTACTATTACCGAATTAAAACTTCACCTAATTAAATTAGCTGTAATTAAATTTGATGTAATGTCAAATCTTGATGAGTTTTCTGTATTATCTCCCAAACTGCTATTTGCAGCACGAAATGAATGTTGTAACTACTTTCAAACGTGATGTGATGAAGCGTTTAGGCAGGTCATTCTTCACTTTTACAATGATAATGATAACCTACCTCTGAAGGTATATACAAAATGAAAATTGATAAACGTGGCTTTCAAAAGAAAAGGAAAGAAGATAAATATGAACCTGAGTTTTTGAAAAGTTTTATTTGACTCCCAGATTTATAAAAATGTTACTCATTCTGGAGTGTTCCATTTTAATCTATACACTTTGACTTTCAGCAGTTCATTCGAAAATGATTTAAACATTAATATTTCTTAATAAAGATTATTAAAATTTATAAAAATTAAGTATTTTAGAAATATAGGTATCACTAAAGTTAAAAAATTTTAACCAAATAAATAATTAAATCGCAGGTTAAAATAAGACAGAGTGATATGAATCTTAAAGCATGATCCCATCTAAAATTTTAAATTACACAAAAACTAAATTGAATTGCGCCAAATAATCTTATTAATCCTATGTCCTACTCTAAATTAAAGTACGTAATCCTCATTGAGACAATCATCATCACTCAGAAAGGAAAAAAAAATCACCAGCATATATGCTCTCCACTAGTGAAAGACGTAATAAACAATTTCAATTTTTCATAGTCTCTTTTAATCGTGGAAGGTTTATGTGTAAGTTTCAAGTAATTTGTTAAAGAGCAATAACCTTTTTTTTAACAAGCTGGAGTATTTGATTATCATTGTACCACTGACATTCATTTATACCAACCATAGCTTGAGTATTACTTTTTGTTCCCTTGAATGATAGTTTCGATTGGTTTGATGTTTATATATATTAATTGGGAAAATTCACTCGTAGTAACTTCGTTCTACTTTGGGCTAACCACGACTATCGTATCTATTGTTAATAAGTCACCGGTTATCTAACAATGACTCACTTTCCTTTCTATAATGGTTTTTTAACATTAGCTCATTTTCTTTTTGGTAAATTCTTGATTGTTTTCATCCTCTTAATTTACTTTTTACTCTTTCAATGCATTTTTCACCATTAATTCTACTTTTTCTAAATCTAAGTGTTAAAAATAAGAGTGCGTCTCTTGAAAGACGGTCTTTCCATAACTTATGGAAATACCAAAGTTTAAAGTGTAAATTAGAAGAAATTAAGATAAAATTTTCGGGTTGCATGGACCGGGTTATGAATTTTATTACTACTATATGTTTCATACTAAATTTTTAATGTTGCAACTAAGACATTTTGCCTTTTATTATTCAAATTAAACTCCGTCTTTCCCAAGACTTTGCCTAAAAATAATTGAGTCAATGTTAGTGAAGCGGGGGAACTATGTGTTCTTGGAATTGCTTTAGTTAATAAGGGGCAATTGCTTTAATTTTTTAAAAGGACAAAAACTGCTCTTCTAACTATGCTAGTAATGTGATTGAAAATTGAGAGTCAACAATAAAATGTAGGTTCCATAGCATTACACAATGTTTGGTGCCATTCTTAGAAATTATGTCATTTAAAAGTTAGTCTCCTATCAATTCATTACACTAGCTAGGTAACATCGTGCGATGCGCTGTGAGCTTGATAATAAATTATAGAAATACTGTAGGAATATTGCTACAATATAGAAATGTGAAAAGAGCAGTAATTGAAGCTACAAATGTACTAATTTTACATGTAATTGAAGCGTGGAGATGGTGACACGGTGCAACATTCAATCTGAGAAGAGGTGAAGGTTCAGGTGGAGAGGGTTCAAGTGGAGGGGTTAGGTTCAAGGGGTTAGGTTCGAGAGGTTAGGTTCAAGAGGATAGTTTGAGAGGTTAAGGTTCCAGTGGAGAGTTTGAGAGGTAGTGGGTTCGAATGGAGGGTTCAAGTGGTACTGGTTCGACATGCACAGATTTGAGAGGTGAAGGTTCCGGTGGAGGTTCGAGAGGTGAGAACTCAAGTGGAGGGTTCGAGTGGTACTGGTTCGAGAGGTAGTAATTCGAGAGGTGAAGGTTCAGATGGAAAGGGTTCAAGTGGAGGGGTTCCACTGGAGGGGTTCGAGAGGTACTGATTCGAGAGTTTAAGGTTCAGGTGCAGAGGGTTCCAGTGGAGGGGTTCCAGTGGAGGGGTTCCAGTAGAGGGGTTCGAGAGGTACTGATTCGAGAGGTGAAGGTTTTCGAGAGGTACTGATTCAAGAGTTTTCTACCTTTCTTCTAGCCGGCCTTGGCCTAGATTATGATGCTGTCGTTACAGCTTTATCCACCTAGGGGGTACTACCGGCTTCCTCTGATGTTCTGTCTCAACTTCTTATTCATGAATCTCGGGTTGCTCGCAAAGTAGCCACACTACAACAGACCATCTCGGTGGATCACACCTCCACCACATCGACACCGGAAGCTCACTTCACCACTACTTGGGGCAGGGAATGTGGTAACTTCAACCATGGTTGTCGTACCTTCTCTGGTGGCAGATTTAGTACAACCCTTCTCGTGGTTCCCGTGACACCACCTTTTCCTCCGGCAGAGGCCGTAACTACTCAACCCCATTTTTTGGTGCCCTAGATTCTTACCCCATATGTCAACTATGCAGACGACCGGGTCATACAGCTCTTTGTTGCTGTCACTGCTTTGATTAGGCTCATCAAGCCCTGGCTCCGACGTCTTTTCAGGCGAATCATGTCTGTTCCTCCAGGTTTCCGGACATGGTAGCAACACGCCACTTCACACCAGACCTCTCTAATCTCCAGATCAGTCAACCGCATTATGAGGGCACCAATCAAGTTCTCTTGGTTGATGGATCCCAGATTCCAATTCTCAATCATAGTTCTTCACCACTTTACTCATCTTCGCTTCCTTTTAAGTTAAATCACCTCTTATATACACTTGGTATCACTAAGAATCTTCTTTCCATTATGCAATTCTGCAATGATAATAATGTATTCTTTGAATTTTACTCTTCTTTCTTTCTTTGTTTTGAAGGATTCAACAGCTCATGCGCTTCTTCTTCAGGGTCCCATTAAAAATGGCTTGTACGAGTTTCCGCCTGCCACCACCACACTTCCACCTCCACCCCAACTTCATCTCACATCCACCCTCTCCTCCACCGTACTGTGGCACCGGCGACTCATCCGTCTGGATCATCAGACAATTTCCTCTATTTTTCGTTCATCTTTAAGTTCTTCCAAAGGCCTACCACCCAGCCTAGACAGGTGTCCAGATTTCTCAATGGCTAAGGCCCATCAACTACCTCATCCTCCTAGTCATAGTAAATCCACCAAATCATTTTCTCTTTCATTTTTAGATGTTTGGGGCCCAACTCACACTACTTTCATTCAAGGCCACAAATATTACTTATCTACAGTTGATGACTATTCCAAATTTATTTGGATTTTTCCTTTTATTCAAAAGATCTTGTTCAAAAAGTTGTTACAACCTTCCTTAACTTTGCAATGAAAATTTTCTGTACCACTATTTCCCATATCCAAACAGATAATGGTATAGAATTCAAACCTCTTTCTCCTATTTTTCAATCAATGGGCATTAACCACCGTCATACTTGTCCTTATTCTCACCAACAAAATGGTAGTGTCGAATCTCGTTATCGTCGTATTGTTGATATGGGCCTCACTCTTCTAAAACATGCCTCTCTGCCTCTTTCTTTTTGGGATTATGCATTCGGAACCTCCACTTATCTTTTAAATCGCTTCCCTACTCCTATTCTTCAACACAAATTGCCTTTTCAACTACTATTTTCATCCTTTCCCAATTATAATTTTCTTGGGGTTTTTGGTTGCTTATGTATTCCAAATCTTTTTCCTCATCAATCACACAAACTCTCATTTCGCTCTACTCCTACCCTCTTCCTTGGCTATGAAAGTCACCACCGGGGATACATTTGTTATGATTGGATCACAAAGCAAGTTTATATTTCTCGTTATGAGCTATTCCGTGAACATACTTTCCCCTTTACTAAACCCTCTCTACTATCCACCCCTTCATCCAGCCCATATACTACCCTATCAGCCCTTAATCTATCTTCCCCCAATTCACCCTACTAGACCCAAAACACCTCCAAGGCCCCAGATTCCCCCTCTCGAACCCTATTTAGCACCCAAATTCCATTTCCCCCTTCTTCTTTCCCTATCCATGAATCCTTCCCCAATATTCTCACCACCCAAGATCACCCCTACTTCGCCATCAGGCCACCACCCCCATCGTCACCCGCTCCAAAACAAACACTCTCTTACCCAAAATTTGCACCGATGGTACAATCCCCAGGCCACCACCATCATGTTCTGCTGCCACAACCATCCCAAATGAATCCACTTCCCATACAGAAGCTCTCAAATTTCTGGCTTGGCGAGATGCCATGATTGCCAAATTCAAAGCTCTTTTAGACACCAAAATATGGACCCTTGTTCCCCCTAACTCCTCATCCAATGTCCTCGGTGTCAAATGGGTGTTCAAAACCAAAGGCCACCTTGATGGCACCATTGAATGGAGGAAAGCTCGCCTTGTCGCCAAAGCTTTCCATAATTTCTCTTAGATTCTAAAATGAGGTAAGATTAAAATGTCATGTTTCATTGTCAAAATACAGATAAAAGAAAAATGTTGCATCATGTAGAATAAAGAATACTTTTTTTTTGTGTTGAAGCATGAAATGAAAGTGTCCTCCGTCTTTTTTTATTAGAGTTCATGTTTAGTCAAATAATTTTCAATTTAATAATATTAATGTTTCCCTTATTCACTTATTTATTCTTCCTTTGACTCATTCTCTACTCAGTACTCACATTACATTTTTCTTAATTTACTCACTTTACAACCTCATCTTTACTCTTCTCCACTCTAATAACACTATTTCATATAATTATATATATTTATCTAAAATTAACTACTCCTTCTGTCCCAGCCCTTTCTCTCATAGAAAGGGCTGGTTTTTTTTAATCCAGTAAAATGTTCAATTTACCCACCTCTCTACCATGGACACCAATCAGCCACCTCTCTACCTTTCTTCAACACACCTAACACCACTACCAGCGGCAGATCTACCTTAGTGCAAGTTAGGGCAATTGCCATACCTTTTTTTAAAAAAAGAAAACATAAAATTTTAATTAATATATAATTTTTAATAAATGCCCTAGTTTTTTAAAAATTTAGACCCATTGTATACCCTTAAATTCTAATTTTCTTTTCAAAATTTTAAAACTATTTTCAGAGATAGAGGCACCAAATTAAAATTTTAACACTATTTTCAGAGATAGAGACACCAAATTAAATTGTGAGTCACCAACTTATATTTTCTAGCTCCACCCCTGACCACCAACAAACCACACCACCCCTTTTAATGTAGGGAGAATGGTCGCAAAGGTCCGATACGGTTTTGAGTATAACTTTTGCGTCCGGACTCGGAATCAGGAGATTCCAGTGGCGTTGGAACCGTCTCGACGAGCACTCTAGGTTCCCATTAACAACATGGACAGTCGCTCCGTTTTCTGATTTGAGGTCGTTTAAGGCCTCAAAACAACAATTTACTGTTTTTTGTGTTTTTCGATTTTCATTTAGTTTCAAAATTTATTAATTCCAATTTTCCTCTTTTTTTTTCATTTTCTTCCAAATTCAGTATTTATGAACCTTTTGTATTTTCAGAGATTTCATCTTTCATAATATTATTTTTCGAGAACAATTTTCTCTTTGGTGGGTTCCAGATCCAAAACCTAGGGTTTGTGCTTGCACCCCTTGAATGTTCTTTAAGATTCGTGCTTGCGAATCTTTTTGATTATTCCGAATGCATCACCTTCTTCCGGTTCCGGACCGGAAACAACCAAACAACCATAAAAAAAACCTTCGACGATGCTCTCATCAACAAACCCAAAAATGCCATCCAACGCCATTGACGAGCCCAAAATTCATCTGCCAAACACCATTGACAAACCAAGGATTCATCGGCCAAATTCTCCTCCACAAAATGCCATCAACAATTTGGCGGCGAAAGAAGAATAAGCTGAAGGAGAAAACGAAAGAAGAAAAAAAAAGGAGAAGGAGGAAGAAGAAACATGGAGGAGGAGGAGGAGAAGGAGGAGGAAGAATAAAGATGAACAAAGGAAAGGAATCTGGCGGCGAAGGTTTGGAGAGAGAGGAAGTAGAGCATGGGAAGGAAATAGAATAGGTCTATAAGGGTGAGTGCCTGGGTGGGGGTTTCTATTGTAAAGATTTAATTTTGCAAGGGCAACAATGTATTTTAATAAGTTAAATCTTTCTTAAAAGGGAAAGTGTGTAGAATTGTCTGAGATAACCCAAAAAGAAAGTGTGCAGAATCGGATGAGACGGAGGGAGTAGCAACTTTTAGTAGGATGGAAATAACTTGGTTAATGAGAGGAATGAGTTCAAGTTTGGACTTAAAATACAATTGTGTCAGCCTAAGAGCATGTACAATGGAGTCTCTTTTGTGGTGCCTTGTATAAAAGAAACCACAAAGAAACCACATATGCCTACAATGTGGGTATCTTTGTGGTCTCTTAAAAAAGAGACCAATTCCTAGTCTCCAAAATAAAGAAAAGACCACAGAAAAGACAACAAAGGCCCCACAATGAAGGTCTTTTTGTGGCCTCTTAAGAAAGAGACCGGCCCCTAGTATCCAAAATAAGAGATCGTCTCAAGCTTTGGCTGCCCACGTTTTTCCCGCTTTGCTTCCCCAAAGCTTTTGTTTTTGGGATAAGTGCCAATATAACCATATCTACTTGAGTAGGTGCCAATATAACCCTATGATATTTTTTAGTGCAAATATAACCCTAACTAGTTAATGAAAGTGCCAATATAACCCTCAGACCCCATTTCCGGCATTGACCTCAATTTTTCAGTGTTGACTCTATGTAAATTGACCAAAATACCCTTTGGGCTAACTCTAAAATTGGGTGGACAATTTTATCCTCATAGTTAGCCGGAACGCCATAGTTCGCTGAAATTAGGTAGGGTTATATCAGCACATTATGCAATCTTATTGGGTAATATTAGCACATTCCTAATGTTTGTAGGGTTATGTCAGCACATTTCTAATGTTTGTTGGATTATATCAGCACAAGGTTATATTGACACTTTCACTAGCTATATAGGGTTATATTGACATTTTCGAATGTGAAAGATTATATTGACACTTATGTCAACTAGGTAGGGTTATAAAAATACTTTTTTCTTTGTTTTTTAACATTTTTTTGCATGCATGTGACACGTGGCAGCCTATGATTGGGCCATGTGTCCTAATCGAAAACTTAAAATTAAAACCTGAATCTTTTAAATTTTAAAATCTGATAATTTTAAATTTTAAATCTGAATATCTAATTTAATTTTAATTCATAAAATATATTTCTATAAAAAATTAAATTTAAAATTATAAAAACGAAATTAAAATTAAAAAAATTAAAAATGTATTATTAAATTTCACATTTCATTTATTTTGGGTTGATAAATTTATTTAAATTAAATATTGAAGCTGAAACTAATGACTAGGATAGAGAAATCAAGTGGGGTCTATGGAGTGGTCTCTTAATGGTCTCTACCATTGTGTGGGTAAAAATGAAGTTATTTTTTGTGGTTGTTTTTTGTGAGGTGGTAGAGAGAGATTAAAATTTTAATTGGAAAAAAACACGAGTTGTTTCCTGTGGTCTACTTGCTCTAAAAGGCGATATCCCTTGCCTGTAGGGCCCCGGCCGCAACGACACCACGCTCATAACCGAGGAGGTAAATCACAGCACTCCCAGCGATCAAGCACATGATCCTCGAACGTTCTAGGTGGCCACAAGGAGTCCCCCCACTGGGACAACCCTACACTGCGTCTACTGAGATTCGAACCCATCTCCAACCACTTGAACGATTGTGTGGGTGTGGTCTACTAGCTCTAATTGGCAAAAGGCGATCATCCGCTTGCCCTCAGCGGCCCATACCAGCCCACACCCAGGCCATCGTATGAGAGGTAAATCACGGTAGCCCAGCACAGGACCCATGGGTTTGGCATTGCCTTGGTGCGCACAAGGGAGCCTTGCAAAGCAAGAACTCCCCACACTGCCGCTGCCGAGGATCGAACCTGAGTTTATTGGCTTTTCCACCCATGTCCCAACCAGTGGGGTACACCCATGGGTGTGGTCTACTATCTCTAATATTCTTAAGGAAGGTGGTACACTGAATTTACTTTCTGTAGTGCCACGAATAATCGTACATCCATATTGAATGAGTGAAGAAAGAAAAGTGGAGTGAGATGCTTAAAAATAACCATTCGACTTTTAAAATGATCATTCGACAAGCACTAATACCAAATCTGATATTGGAGATATGGTTGAAAGTTGGTATCGTAAATGCACAAGCTCTGTTATTCCTATTCTCACTCAGAATCATCATGCTTCGTGCATGGTGCGCGGCATGGCGACCCGTGTCCAACATCATCTTTGCGGGGTTCTCCATTAACTTCTCGTTCTTCTTCTTCTAAAAGGCTATCAACTCAGCTTGCTCTCAACTACCCCGATTGCACTGACATCACAACCATAATCGAGAAGGTAAATCACTCTTCTTCTTCTCCTAAACAATAGCACTGGTGTGGCCTAGTCAAATTAGAGATTGTGATAGAGTTAGAATCTTATCTCATCGATTAAAGTCTGGTAATTTCATGACACTGGTGTGAGGTTGAATTTCATCTAATACAATTATATAAAGAAACACTTCATCTGTCCCACAATAAACTTTATGTTTTTTTTTATGGACGTCCCACTATAAACCTTTTATTTCTAAATTTTTTATATATAACCATAAATATGTTGGCATAACTCTTTCTTTCATTTGATTTATGTAGACTCACTCTCATCACATATTAAAAAGATGTCACATAGACTTGTTTTAAAGTTTGTGCAAAAATCAATTTAGAACTTTAAAGTGAGATGGAGGAAGTAGAAAAAAAAAGGAAAATGATTAAAACACTCTTGCAAAAGTCATTCACACGCTAATGGAAAACCTTCTGGTGAAGATAGTAATTAAAGATGGTTCCTTTGATTTTTTTGAGAAACCGCCTTTAATTATGGTCCGAATTAAGTTTCGAATTCGAAACTACCATCCCAGGATACTCTTTCATTTTGAAGGCGGTTTTAAATCGATTAAAGACGATTTTATTGTAGAACTGCCTTTAATGGGCTGTCATTTTGGCTCACTATATATATAAAAAATAAATCACTAAGGCTTTTCACCCTTTGATATTTTCTTGCTCCTGAAAAACACAAGGTATAGCAGCGCCTCTTTTCCTTTCCTTTCTTCAGCAACGACTAGTGGTGTCAATTATGGTAATCGTGTCAAGTTCGTGTCGGGTTGGAAATGGTTTGGATTAAAATAGGTCAGGTTGAAAATGTGTTGATTCTTAGTTGTTGGGTCGGGTTGGGTTTTGTTGGGTTACTGCTGTGTCAGGTTGAAACGTGTTAGCCATTTTTCTTGGGTCGGGTTAGATCTGGTCGGGCTGCTGTCGTGTCAATTTGAAACAGGTCTTTTGGCCTTTTGGCCTTTTGGCTAAGATCAAGTGTAGTATCTGTTCTTATCAGTTTAATATCTGATATGTGGGCCAATGGTCCACACGATATTAACTCAATTTTTTAAGGGGGAAGGCCCATCACGGTAGCTTGCTATCGGGGCCTTCAAGCGTCGCCCATGCGTTGCACTAATGCTTGGGCCTGGCGCACCCCTCTTTGAAGAAAAAAATTAAAAAAAATAGAAACATGTCAGTTTTTTTCTTCGGGTCGTGTCAGGTTATTGTTGTGCAATTTTTTTTCTCGAGTTAGATCGAGTCAGGTTGAATGGGTCGAATTACTGTCTTGTTGTTTTTTGTACGAGTTAATTTGCAATCGGATTTGATCATATTATTTTTATTTTTATAATATTTCATATTGAATTCATGTATATTTCAGGTTGGTTCATTCTAGATCATGTTATTATGAGACTTGATTAAATTCAAGTTGATTCAGATCAACTATTACTTTCATTTATACAAGCTAATTATCGATTATTTTCTTAAGAAAGTATATATGATGATGTGAATTATAAATAAGTTAATTTAGTTTTTATAAAAACAAACATTTATAGTTAGATGCAAACATATAACTATAATCATTCATAAATAACACAATAAAGTTGATTTCATGTTATCAATTTTTGGTATACTTTCTATAACACAGACGTTTTTGACAATTTTTTATTTATTAATGTAAAACTTCCACCTTGATGATAACTTCCACATTAGTAGCAATAAGTATTTGTTCATTGAATGATATTTTGTAAATAATACTTTTCTTTAGTTGTTATAATTTAGCATGTTAGGCAAAGTATTGGGAAAGATCGTCTTTCCATAGGCATATGGAAAGACGATGTTGAATTAGAATTGTAGAAAAGTAAAAGATTTTAGTTGTAACATTAAAAATTTATTATGCAATGTGCAGTAGTTATAAGTTTATGACTCGATTAATTCAACCCGAAAGCTTCATCTTGATTTCTTCTAATTTGCAGTTTAAGTCTTGGTCTTCCCATAATATATCTCGGTTCATATTCGGGTTTCGGGTTGAGTTCGATCGTATTGGGTGTGGGTTCGGGTCAATATATCTCGGGTCAGATTCGGGTTTCTGGTTAAATTCGGTTGTGTCAGGTGCAAGTACGGGTTGATATTTCTCGGGTCAGAATCGGGTTTCAGGTTGAGTTCTGTAGTGTTGGATTTAGGTTCGGGTCGATATTTCTTGGGTCAAATTAGGGTATCAGGTACAGTTTGATCGTGTTGGGTCCGGATTAGGATCTATATTTCTCAGGTAAGAATCGAGTTTTGGGTTGAGTTCGATCGTATCGGTCCATGTCAAGTTCTCGGTTTACGTTAGAGATTGACAACACTAGCAATGACTCTTTCTTTCTCCATCTTCACGATTGCTTCCCCTCTAACCTAGCGCTACCATGCCTCCACTTCGACGCCACCGATCGCCCACATCTTCAGCAACGGCTCTTTCTTCTCCATTTTCACCCTTCAGTCGACTACTTCCCCTCCGACACACCTCCACTCAAGCGCCACCACTCGCAACTCTGATTGCCCTCCTTGCCTCCGTGAAGTTCCACCGCCTCCATTCGCAACACCTGAACCAGATCGAGGAAGCTCTTCAGATCTGGGTCTGTAAGCTTTGATTTTATTCTTAGCTCTTTAAACTTTTTTCTAACGCTGATTATAATAGCAAAAACATCAAGGCATAAAGAATACATTTCGAAAATGTTAAGAGTAAAGCAGTGGCTACATTTTTTGGCCTCAATAAAACAATTTAATCACATTTTCAGACATGACTTTTGAAATTTGGTTTTACCTAATTATATTAATTATTAATATCATGTTCCAACATAATCTATCTAACTAAATATGAAATAAAGTAAAGCATGAACACCCGAGACTTGGTTACAAAGTTTGGTGAAATTCACCTACATCTACGAGGCCTGACCCAGTTCAGAATGAATCCACAAATCAGAAAGATACAGTACAAAGTACACCATACAATTATACTTATATTTTCTAATTATGATGTGTGAATTCTGCAAGCTTCCCTTGCTATCGATCCGCCTTGATCAAACTCCCTTTGACCTCGAAACTCATCGATGCTGGATTTCTTCCTCCCGAAGAATTAAGGTATAAGATTCCGAACTTGATCAAATAGTTATGATCATGTTGGAACATAGACGAAAGCTCTTTAGCACTTCTCGAAATATAAAAAACATTGATGCCGATTTTCTTCAATTAAAAGGGTTTGTAGCTCAGCCAGAATGTCTTCCATTTATACCAGTCGCACGCATCATCTTCTGTGCAAAAATAATTTCTTTTCCATATCAAATTCTAATTACAATCAAATCTCTTGGAGATAGGAATTATCAAATTCAATCCCTTAAAATAATGTATTAAAATATATTTCATCCAATCAACCCAATTCTTCTTTTTTCGAAAAGAATATTGTCAAATCAATTCCAAATTCCATAAATCCAAACCAATCACTTAAAATATAGTAATTGATATATTCTTCAATCACAACTCTTGGACGGAAATATTGCCTCTCAGATTTCTTCACGAATTTCCTTAAACCATCTGAATTTTCTTCTTTGATATTTCAACACAAACTAATCCATATTTACATAATTTCAACAAATTGACAATTAAATAAATAAGAACTTTACAATCCCCCCCTTTGTTATTTTGTGGACCCATGAATCTTTTGGACTTTCTGCACACAAATTATGCAAATAAAAGAATAGAAATAAATCCACCATGTATGTTGGAACACAAGCTCAAAAATTTAACTCCCCGTAAATTTCATAGCTCCAAAATAAAATCACCTCAACATCAATGTTGGAACATCAAATAGAAATCCGACAAGAAATCAAAACAATTTCCAGAAATCCAAAGAAACCCAAAAGTACCCCCCTTGGGGCCGTAATACATGCCAAAGAAAAAAAATATCATCACAAAATCAACAAAAATTGCAACAATCATGCTTCATCCACACTATCGAACTGAGTCAACCCTGCTTTCAATGCAGCAAGTTGAACCTGAAGAGCAACAATCTTAGCCTTGATAGCTAACTTCTTAGCCTCCTTAACTTTCTTAGCTGCTGTTGTAGAGGAAGATCTAACTCCTGAAGGTGCCCAGGGAAAATCATGAATTTCCTGGTAGAGAAGGTCCTAGAGTTTTCTTTAACCGGAGTAGTAGTGACAAACACATCATCATCATTAGTCTTCACCTATCCTCCTTGAGCCAAAGCTGAGATGATGCATGGATGTGGCAGAGAGTTCTTCACTCTTGAAGACACAGTTTGAAACACTATATTCTCTTGTATGATTCAGCCAAGATTAACATGAATCTTCTTTCCAATGCAGTACAGTAGGTTAGCCATCTCCCTGGTTAAAGCTCTAGTGTTTGATGAAGGAATCCAACAATTTATAGCTATCTAGAACAAACAAAAACTACTTGCTGGTCAGGCTGGAAGTAGCAGCATTTCCCTGTGTTGGCCATTGAGACACCGATCCACCAGTAATTTCTGATAGGATCTGGTCATTTGTTAACTCCAAATCTACAGCATATGGAGTCACAAAATCAAGTGTGGATAGACCAAACACCCTGTTAATCTTTTCAGCAAAAACATTAATCACATTGCCACGCACATAAGCCCATCCATACAACTTCGATTCAACATCCAAATTTCCTGCTATTACATTGGCATAAAATTCTTGCACCAAATTCTTGTTGAACTCCTTGTACAATGGGAAACTGTTTAAAAGCCCAAATAATTTAGGAAGGCTGTAAAGCCACTTTCCTTGTATAATTCTAGGTTAAGTGGCCTCTCTGCTATAATATTCCTTCAGCTAATAGTTTCCCAGCTATCTTGACAGTCTTCATCATAAAAATCTGAATTCAGTTCATTCTTGGTAAAGGGAGCATATTTGAACTCTGGCCAACTTCAACTTCAATTTTCTTCTTCCTCTTTTCATGCCGAGTTGATTCTGAATCTGCTTCAGTGACTTTCCTCTTTGATCTCCTTGGCAGAGTTGGGACAAACTCTTCCAAACCCTCATCACTAGTGTAGGCCACATTCTACAAATTTTCCTCCCGGGCCTCCTGTGTTGGAACATCAGGTCTTACTTTAGCTTCCTCAACATGATCCTGTGTTGGAACATCATCGATCTCAATCACTTTATCAGCTTCATCATTCCGTGGGCTTGATGTTGGAACATCATTAAGGCCTGGTTTATCGCTTCATAATCTTCTCCCCCTATGTCCATCTCAGGGGTTAACACTTGATTTCCCTCAGCTTCATAATCATTCTCAATAGGTTGCTTTTAGTCTGGTTTTGGAACATGTGCAGTTCCACCCCTAAGTCATAGTCCTCATCATTCACTGATGTTTGAACATCAGTTGCACAAGCACCATCAATCTCATTAATCTCCATTTCAACAACATCTTCCCCCGTCTCTTCATCATCATCCAGAATATCAATAACAGGTGAGGGAATATTCCTAAGTTTCTTAAGCTTCTTGGGAACCATTGAATCAAATATCTGCACAACCTTGAAATCAGATGATCTCACAGTGCTAAACCTAGCAGGCCATTCTTCCAACCTTCTTAGTCTAAACTTCCTCGGTCCAGAAGCTCTTGTATAGACACACACACTTTCTACCCCCATAATTTATGCATGTCATCTCTATAAGCCTAGGGTTCAAGTTCTCCATGCGCCAAATATCCCCAATAATTTCTTTGAGCAAATGACTCAGGTCATATCCATTAATCTTCCTAGACAAAGATTTGTAACTCCTCAGATTTACCACCTTATCATACTTCAGATACCATCCTATGCAATCATCAAAGGACTTGAACCACGAACCATTAAAAGTAAAGAATTTTTCTTGGAAAAACTTAGCTGATGATGGTGATGAAGGAGCATGCCCTGGACAAACTGAAGAAACCACCTCTACTCCTGGTTATGGTATGCCATCACAGGGTTCCAACATTGAGCTCTTTGTGGGATTTAGCACATTCTCAGCTTCGTCAAACAACTTCTTGAAGTTCTTGCTTTTCTCCACGTTGAGAGTTCGGGGGTGAGCTTCGGCAACAAATATTTCTTGGACTTTGAGAATCCTAACCTCTTACAACCTCTTCTCCGTAGGGTTTTATCACAAAAAAATTAAGCACAATCTCCACAATATCAAGATTATTGCAAGAATTTTTGGAAAGTCGTTGTGAGAATAAGGTATGGAGAGAAAGAAGATGGAAAGGTAAAAAATTGAAAAATATTTGCTTTCCTTTCTCAATAACCGCACCCCACTTTTGTCTTTCCAAGTTATGATTATATCTTTTCACTTTCCAGCCGTCAAATTACATAATGTCTCCAAGACTCATTAAGTTCCCAAATTCCAACATGCACACACCTTCCATATATTTTTTTCTTTTTCTTCTTTTTGATTTTTTGTGTGTTTTTTTAAAATTTTATATTTACAAAATAAAAGAGAAAAATACTAAAGCTAAATAAAAGCTAAAAGAAAAACATCATATATGACATACACCAAAGTGTTGTCTGAGGAGCTCAAACGTAGCATTGTCTAACTGTTTAGTAAAAATATTTGCAAATTGCTCAGATGTTGGAATATAGGCAACCGCCACTTCCTTTCTTTCAACCAGATCTCGAATAAAATGGTGCCTTATATCAATATGCTTCGTTCGAGAGTGCTGAATCGGATTTTTTGATATATTAATTGCACTTTTGTTGTCACATAACATCTTAAGAGGCCCTTCTTGAATTCTATAATCATTCAACATTTGTTTCATCCATAGTAATTGTGCACAACAACTTCTAGCAGCAAGATACTCACCTTCAGTAGTCGATAAGGAGATCGAATTTGTTTCTTACCATACCAAGATACTAAAGTCGTACCAATAAGAAACATACACCTGTGGTGCTTTTACGATCATCTGCATTACCAGCCCAATCAGAATCACTATATCCAATTAGATAAGAGTCTTGATTTTTAGAATACCGTATTGCATACTCAGAAGTCCCACTAACATATTGAATTATTCTTTTGGCTGCGGTCAAGTGAGATTCCTTAGGATTAGCCTTAAATCATGCACATACTCCTACGCTGAAACATATATCTGGTCTACTTGTTGTCAGATACAATAGACTCCCAATCATACTCCTGTACAATTTATGATCTACTCTAATCCCCTTCTTATCTTTCACCAATTTGTTAGTAGCACTCGTTGGTGTTCGAACAACTCGAGAATCACTCAATCCAAATATTTTTACCAAATTCAAGGTATACTTACTATGATTTATAAACAGACCATTCTTTTCTAGTTTAACCCGAAGTCCAAGAAACTATGTGAGTTTTCCAACCATACTCATCTTAAACTCGGCCTGCATCAAAGTTACAAAATCTTGGACCATAGATGGTGAAGTAAAGTAAAACACAATATCACCAACATAAATTTGAGCAATCAAATTTTTTGATGATTTGTTAAACACATATAAAGTGCAAAATTAAACAAATAGGGTTCTTACAAAACTCCTATCTAGTTTCCATTATGCTATTCATGGAGATTAAAGACAGATTTTGGAAGGTTAACGAGTGTGTTTCCATTGATGAATCCTCCACCCTGTGTTTGATTCATAATGGGCAGACACTCGTTATACTCCAAACTCCTTCTACTAGGTTAATGCTTTACAAAGGAATCCTATGCAATTAAAGTGAATCCTTAGGTTTCTTTTTGAAATGTGGGAACAAATTGTCTCTTCGGATCAGGACAATAAAATTTTCATCTTGCCTTATAATTGAAAGTCCCCTAGATGTTTGAGATCAAAAGGCTAATCTAGTGAGGTGATGCGCCGGTTGATTACCTTCTCTGTAAATGTGGTTGAAGGTGAACTCTCCTAGCAGCTCGACAACCTTAATGTCTCTTATAAGTTGAATCAGTCTCCATGGTGGTTTTTCCTCCGCTCTTATAATCTTTATGGCTTGCTCAACGTCTGTTTCAATTGAGATGTAGTTTCTGTACTGGATGTCCATCTTTATACCTGATACGATGGATATTAATTCAGCTTGTAATGGAGAGAAAATTTCATCAAGGAAATATGTAGAGCTTGCATTTACAGTTAAGCCTTAATAATCTCTAATGACACATCTAATAGCTACCCTATTATGTGAATAAGAAGCATAACAATTGAGTTTATATCCATTTTTTGGAGGATTCCATTTAATCATGGTAATGTATAAATTTTTCCTCCTTTGGTTAGCTGGGATTATGCCATTACTAACAAAGACTTCATCTCTTTCAGAATACAGAAGCTTTTTAATAGAGAATAAAGTTAAGAACCATTCAATAACATTTTTCCAAATGGAAAGTACTGACACATGTTTAATGCCATTTGCTTTGCTACACTGATGTGTGTTAATTATGTTGTTTATTTTATTGGGATTAGCTGTGATTTTACGTGATTAATGTGCAATTTAATGTTTTATTTGTAACAGATCACAGTTTTCGGGCTCAAGAGGAATTTGGAGGGGAGTAAGAAGCATTGGGCAATTATGGCAAATGAAGCAGTCAAAGTAGAGCAGAATTGTAGCATGAGCAGATTTAGAATGATTTTTTAGGATATTTGTGGAAATATCTTTGGAGATATTTGGAAATTTAATTAGACTTTATCTCTTCAAATCAGAATTTAAATTAGGAAAGAATTGTATTTAAAGGGGAAGGTTTGAATTCTCGGGAAGGAGAGATTATTTTTGGAAGAGATAGGAGATTTTTGGAAAATTAGTGATTGCAGGAAGTTAGACTTTGATTTGATTTTCTGGGAACTTGTTATTTATTCTCGGACAGAAGTAGGAGAATGGTTATCTTGGTTTGTTTTGTTTCATTAGGCAGAGTAGAATAAATATTCTTTCTCCTTGCTTTGTTTTACGAGGGGAGATAGTAGAGTTTTTCCTTCAAAATTTCGCAGACAAAAAGAACACTAGAGAGTAGTTTAATTTCTTGGTCAGCATTATTCTTGCGTTGATTTCCGTGCCAAGTTTTGGATTCATGCGCATTGCTCATTAATCCTTCACTGAATTGGTGTTCATTCTTTTTTCATGTCTTGCATTCTACATCAAGTGCTTGTCTTATTTATTTGATTTCGGTAATCATGTTTAATTATTATATTAACTATTTGTTTAGTTTAATTATCATGAGTATCTAATTCATATATCGGTAGAGAATAACAAATGTTAGTTTGTAAATCGTGAGGCCTAATTGCATTATAATTGATTCGTGCATGTTTTTGGTTGTTCTTGGTTGAATTTTATTTCTAATATGTTTAAGCCTGATCAACTTGAACGTGTTTAGAATACTTCTATCTAATTTCCGCCAATACGTAATTGTTGGATGGGATTAGTAAGTAGCATAGTCTTGTGAGAAATAGCTAACTAGCTAAGACTGTAATAGCATGATAGAGAATAATTGAGAGTGCGTTACTATTTGCTTTTACTTTGGGTAATTTCTATATCGGGTTCTTTTAATACATAATGCTATCAAAATGTGTTCTGGTTTAGCGAATACTTTCTGGGAACATTTTGGTAAGGGAAACAGTTAATTAATCATAATTATTTGATTGTCGATAAAGTAAGAAAGAATTGGGGGTGTTAACTGTATCTACTTCCATATAACCGGTAGATGTGTAGGAATTGATTCAATTATGCACCTATGATCGATAATAACTAGCATGAGTTACTCTTAGCCGATAGCTTTCATTTTTATATTTATTTCTCATATTTTTAAAGTCGTCATTTGCATTCTTAGAGTTAGTAAAATCACTATATTTGAGGCGTGGTTGCATCACCAAAAAGGTTTTCACAAATAGTAGAAAAATAACCTACAAATTCAGATTAATACTAATTAGTACAGTGGTAAGCAGGGTCGATCCCACGAGGAGCAAAATCAATAATTAATAATTATTTTTATACTATTTGTGAAAACCTTTTTGGTGATGCCACCACACCTTAAATATAGTGATTTTACTAAGAATGCAAATGACGACTTTAAAAATATGAGAAATAAATATATAAATGAATGCTATCGGCTAAGAATAACTCATGCTAGTTATTATCAATCATAGGCGCAATAATGAATCAATTCCTACACATCTACCGGTTTTAGGGAAGTAGATACGCTTAAATCCCCCAATTCTTTCTTATTTATCGACGGTCAACTAATTACGATTAATTAACGGTTTCCCTTACCAAAATGTTCCCAGAAAGTATTCGCTGAACCAGAACAAATTTTGATAGCATTAAGTATTAAATGAACCCGATATAGCAATTACCAAAGCAAAAGCAAATAGTAACGCACACTCAATTATTCTCTATCATGCTATTACAGTCTTAGCTAGTTAGCTATTTTTCACAAGACTGTGCTACTTACTAATCCCATCCAACAATTACGTATTGGCGGAAATTAGATAGCACCATTCTAAACACATTCAAGTTGATCAGACTTAAACATATTAGAAATAAAATTCAATCAAGAACATGCAAGAATCAATTATAATGCAATTAGGCCTCACAATTTATAAACTAACATTTGTTATTCTCTGCTTATATATGAATTAGCTACTCATGATAATTAAACTAAAAAAAAGTTAATATAATAATTAAACATGATTACCGAAATCAAATAAATAAGACAAGCACTTGATGTAGAATGCAAGACACGGAAAAAGAATGAACACAAACAATCCAGTGAAAGACTAATGAGCAATGCACATGAATCCAAAACTTGGCACGGAAATCAACGCAAGAATAATGCTGACCAAGAAATTAAACTACTCTCTGGTGTTCTTTTTGTCTGCAAAATTTTGAAGGAAAAACTCTACTATCTCCCCTCGTAAAACAAAGCAAGGAGAAAGAATATTTATTCTGCTCTGCCTAATAAAACAAAACAAACCAAGATAACCATTCTCCTGCTTCTGTCCGAGAATAAATAACAAGTTCCCAGAAAATCAAATCCAAGTCCAACTTCCTGCAATCACTAATTTTCCAAAAATCTCCTATCTCTTCCAAAAATAATCTCTCATTCCCGAGAATTCCAACCTTCCCCTTTAAATACAATTCTTTCCCAATTTAAATTCTGATTTGAAGAGATAAAGTCTAATTAAATTTCCAAATATCTCCAAAGATATTTCCACAAATCTTCTCAAAAATCATTCCAAGTTGCTCATGCTACAATTCTGCTCTACTTTGACTGCTTCATTTATCATAATTGCCCAATACTTCTTACTCCCCTCCAAATTCCTCTTGAGCCCGAAAACTGTGATCTGTTACAAATAATATGTTTAAATTGCACATCACAGCTAATCCCAATAAAATAAACAACATAGTTAACAAACATCAAATATCCTCACACTTGAGTAATGATTGCCCTCAAGTATGAAATGAGAATCAAATCATGTTGTTTATTACAAAGTTCCAAGTATCCCCAACTGACTCTAAGAAAGATTCAAAAGAAAAATAACAAAAAGACACTAACTACAACCCAACAAACTATCAAACCCAGCATACCAATTCTCGATTTCTTGATTCATAGACAACCCTTACCTTCCTAATAACAAAGGCTCCTGTATAACACACTTGACACTCTCACGCCTTTCAAATGACATTGGTAAATTCATCCTCAAATTAATGAAAACCAGCCTTCAACTTAGTCAAAATCAGACATGCATCTAACATTTCTCACGTTTCACACATTCGCTCTAGATGTAAGGGACGGTCACTCAATACATGAATTTCACATGGCAATACTCAAATCATTCAATGCAAATCAGAAAGGTCTTATTTCAAGGTTGTAACGAGGCTAGGGGGAATAAAAATGAGGCAAGGTCCTAAGGGTTCTAAACTTAAAAATATAAATATACATGCATGCTTTTTTCATCCCAAAAATTCCTCAATCAAAGAAATAATTTTCAACCCATCATAAAGTAGAAAATCTGCACAAAACTGACAGTAATTTCCAAGTATTGGTGCTGGATTCTTTTTCTTTTTCTTTTCATTTTTTCTGATTTTTCTATTTTTTTGTTTTTTTTCTGAGCACATCAGCCCTCTTTTTCTGAAGTTCCAGCACCAAATCACTTTTATTTATTTATTATCATTCTACTACACTTTTGAATTGTGTACCACATGGTCACTTCATACATCAAAACCAAGGTACTCATTGATATTTCTTAAAGCACATCATCAGCAAATAATCTGAGAAATTTATCATAATCACAAGCATGCATATATAAGGGGCACAAAAGAGGGGATAAAAATAGGCTTTGGCTTCATTTTTCCGTGGCTCAAACAAAGAAAAAAGGTCAAGGCTTCAAAGGGTTTACTAAGGGTGATGTATGGTAGGCCATATAAGCTGTGGGGGTTAAATCCTAATGTCTTTCATCATTTTCACACCAAATAATTCAAGTAATGCCATGACTCTCAAAAAAAAGATTGATGTAGAGACTGCTCTACTCTAGCTCAAAACCTCACTTTTACTGGGCTCAAATGTTCAATTACTTATCTTTTTTCGTCATTCCAAGTATCATCTAGGCCAATTTACCCCAATTATATTGGACACATTTACCAAGTAATTTTAGAGGTGTATCAAGTAACCAAATATGTCACACAAGAGCTTTCTCACAAGCAAGTTCAGTCCGTCAAGAAACAATAATATCAAGAATAGTATGCTGAATTTGACTCGACTAAAAAAATCAAAAATATTTTTGTATTTTTTTATTAAATGACATTAACACATAACACATAAACATATAATCCACCTCACACTTAAACCTTGCTTGCCCTCAAGCAAGTTTAGTAAAAATGTAAGAAAGAACAAAACCACCTAAAAACTAGACTCAAGAAAAGAAATAATAAAAAAAAATCAAGGATGGGGGAACTTATTGGGAGGGGCCAGCCACATTCCGAAGGGCTAGGAGAATCAGCTCATTCTGCTCCATGATTCTGTCCAACTTCTGTTGGAGGCTTTTGAGATCCTCATTGATGGAGACAAGAGAAATATGACCTGCGGGAGTAGAAGAGCTCGAGCTAGGATTGCACGGCGGAGGAAACTGGGGGCACTTGTTAGCATCCAAATAGATCAAATTTGATTCTACCATAGCATTCAAATTAAGAAGAGAGGGAGCTTTCACTAATTCCAGCTGAGGTAAACCATAAAAAATCACATTGTTCTCAAGAAACATGGCAAGAATATGGTATAAAGTGACATGGCGAGTAGTGTGTGTAGCAATATCAAGCAAAGCGTCAGCCAACCAGAACCCTAAATTCAGTTTTTTATTAGTGTGCATACACCACAAAACAAAATGGGCTGGTTAGCTCACCTTAGCCCAAGAAGTAGTACGACCAAACACATTTCACACAAGTATTAGATGGTAAAGACGCAAAGAAGGATAAAAAATCCAATGTACAGTAGATACAGTGGAGTCATAAACATCAGAGCACGTGGGAGCAAGTAATTTCCAAGCAGCATTGGGATTGAACCCAGGATAAGTAACATATGGACCACAAAATGCAGACTCATAATCTTTAGAAAATAACTGCTCCCAAGAAACTAAACCCAAGGATAAATTCCACTCATCTACTGATAACCGAACCACATTCAGACCAATACGAAAAAATATGCTAGGCTCAGAGGAAGTCATATCATTAGATTTCTTAAAATGAAAGCTAGTAATAAACTCTTCAGCATGCTCTTCATACATAGGCAGAACACTACAATTCAGCAAAGTAGACCAACCAATTACAGTAAAATACTGGGTAACTCAATCAGCAATATTTACAACTCTCAATGCGGGAATACTTACCTCCAAACCAGCTTCGTATTTCTTACCTTTGCGCTTCTGCAAGGCCTCCCAGAGCTTTGGTTCCTGGAACTCCCCAAATTCTGTTGAATCATCGACTCGCACGCGAAGGGGAAAGTCATTGTAGGTGTGGACTCCGGACCCTGGTGTGGAAGTAGTATCCACCCCAGAACTAGCACCTGCAGATTTTGCCCTCTTGGTGGTGGAAGGTGGGTAGTCTGAAATTGGTGTGCTCCTCCTTGCATGCTTGTTCTTCTGTTGGCCTGGCTTTTCTGGTTGCCATTCTGTCTGCTTTCGTTGAACCTCGGGAGGAACACCGTCAGCAGGAGAGGTCAATGGTTTATGGACTCTCTTCTTTGCCATAGTTTTTCGGCACATCGGATGATCGGAGGTCGATGTTTCCGGAGCCGGTACAGGAGTTGGGGAAGGCTCGGTTGAATTTTTATCTACAGATGGAGTGGCTGGTTTAGGCGGACCGTGGGCCGAGCCTGGATGGCGTGTGGAAGCGCGTGAGATAGGCAGCTTGGCCTGTGGTGGTGAGTCAGCCTCTGCTGGTGATGGATTTGTAGCTTCTACGACTGGAGACATCATTTCCCGCATCGATAGGGCCAGTTAAGCGTGCTCCATCGGAGAGGATATCGTCGGCGTGACCGACCGTGCAGGTGAACGATCGGGAGTATTCCAGTGAGGCTTCTTGGTTGGCGAGAAGGCGGAGAATGGGGGCGAGAGCTCGGCTGGAGTTGGAGAAGCAGCTGAACAAGGAAACTCTGTCTTGGCCACATCGTCCGTAGGTGATTGCAATTTTGGCGGCGAGGATTTTACTACAGATGCCAGTGGCGGAGCTCCTCATCTCTGACGTCCCATGGCGGTTCCGGTGAGGATGGATATGGTAAGGTGGTGCGGCGGTAGAGAGTGATGGAGGTGGTAAGGTGGTGGGAAGTGGTGAAGGCAGCTGTGGTAAGGTTTGAAGAAGGAGAAAGAAAAAAAATAGTTGTGTGCAGCACTTTGGTAAGAGGAAGAGATAAGGTCCCCAAAATCTTTAATTTCCATCAAGTCCCCCAAGTTGCCTAGGGTTTTGTTTCTAAACCAAGGTCTCATGGGAAAATTTAGGCCTCCAGCAGCCCCAAATATCTTTCTTACACTCTTGGAAATAAAACCACCACAACTCTTTGAAGAGTTGATTATTTTTCTTCTTCCACGTACAAAAATATTTCAGTAAAAATTAGAATAAAAATGCATACCAGAAGAAACTACATATTTTAATCTTCTTTTTTTAAAAAGTAAAATAAAATGAATTTCAAATGGAAAAATAAAATAAAATAAAACAACTGGGCTGCCTCCCAGTAGCGCCGTCATTTATAGTCTTGGGCTAGACTATGGATGCCATCAATTTGGCGGGGTGGTGCTCAGTGGAATTTCATCCACCGTTTCCACCTGAGAGGAATCATGATACGGCTTGAGGCGTGACCATTAACCAGGAAAACTTTATCTGTCTCCAAACTTTTAATCTCGACTGTTCCGTTTGGCCAAACTAAAGACACCACTAACGGATATATCCATTTTGATTTGAGTTTTCTGGTCATTAACCGGAGCTTGGACTGAAAAAGTAGGACTCTCTGCCTAACCACGAACTCCTTGGTTCTCAGATTCTTGTCATGCCATATTTTTGTCCAATCCTTGTACCACATAGCATGATCAAATGCCTCTAAACGGAGTTCCTCTAGTTCCTGAAGTTGGAATCTCCTCTCTTCCTGACACTTGAGGGTTTCCATATTCACTTGTTTCACAGCCCAAAATTCCCTATGCTCAAGCTCGACTGGTAGGTGGCACATCTTTCCAAACACAAGGTGATATGGAGACATTCCTATAGGTGTCTTGAATGCAGTACGGTATGCCCAAAGCACATCCTCCAACCGCTTGCTCCATTCCTTCCTGGAAGGATTTACTATCTTTTCTAGGATTTGCTTAATTTCTCTGTTTGACACCTCTGCCTAGCCATTGGATTGAGGGTGGTAGGTAGTGCCGAATCGATGGTGAACTCCATACTTCTTCATAAGAGCTTCGATGGTCCAATTCTTGAAGTGAGTTCCCTGGTCACTAATGATTTCTCATGGTACTCCAAACCTGCAAAATATTGTTGATTTTTAAGAACCCTGCAACAACTTGAGCATCATTAGTACGGGTGGCTTTTGCTTCCACCTATTTTGACACATAATCAAATGCTAATAAGATGTAAAAATTCCCGAAAGAACTCGGGAAAGGACCTATAAAATCCATGCCCCACACATCAAATATTCACAAACAAGCACAGGAATTATTGGCATTTCATCACGTTGAGAAATATTTCCAGTCATTTGGCATCTATCACAATTCCTACAAAATGTATAAGCATCTTTTTGCAAGGCCAGCCAAAAGAAACCACAATCAAGCACTTTACGAGCAGTACATTTAGGCCCAAAATGTCCACCATATGCATATGAGTGACAATGTAAAAGAATACTACCTTACTCGTCATCAGGAATGCATGGTCGAATAATCTGGTCAGAACCAATCTTCCAAAGATACGGTTCATCCCAAATGTAATGCTTGCAATCACTTTTTAATTTTAATTTCTGGGCACGACTCAGTGTATGTGGAATATTTCCAGTGGTCATAACATTTACGATATCCACATACCAAGGATCCATGTCCGTCGTTCCTGAATTCAGTACTGGCAGCGGGTTCTGTTTGGCCAAATGGAACCTTGTTACAGTGTACAAGTGTTCTTTGGGAAATGCCTTGGGAATGGGAATGTTATCCTCGGGCCTTATTAAATGACTCAAATGATCGGCAACATGATTTTCTACACCCTTCTTTTCTCTGATCTCAAAGTTAAATCCTGCAACAATAAAACCCAACAGATTAATCGAGGTTTAGAATCCTTCTAAGTAAACAAGTATCTCAGAGCAAAATGATCAGTATAAATAATAATTTTAGAGCCAAGTAAATAAGATCTGAATTTATCCAAAGCAAAGACAATGGCCAGCAACTCCTTCTCAGTGGTGGTGTAATTGCTTTGTGTAGGATTCAAAGTCTTTGGTGCGTAATGAATCACATGGCTTTCCTTCCCAGCCTTCTGTCCCAAGACTGCACTAACCGCATAATCGCTTGTGTCGCACATCAACTCAAAAGGAAGATCCCAATTGGGTGGTTGCATGATTGGGGCTGAGATCAACTTATTCTTCAATAAATCGTGGGAAGTCTTGCGCTCTTCATTCATCTCAAAAAGGACATCATCTTGGAGAAGTTTCGTCAAAGGTCACACAATCTTGGAAAAATCTTTGATGAATCTCCAATAAAATCCCGCATGACCTAAGAAACCATGAACCTCACGAACATTAGAAGGATATGAGAGCTGTTCTACGGTCTCCACCTTGGCCTTGTCCACTTGAATTCCCCTCTCAGAGATCACATGTCCCAAGGCTATGCCATCCTTTACCATGAAGTGACACTTTTCAAAATTAAGAACAAGGTTCCTCTTCACACAACGAATTAAGACTTGTTCTAGGTGACTTAAACACACATCATATAAGTCACCATAGACGCTAAAATCTTACATAAACACCTTGATGCTCGTCTCAATCAAGTTGGAGAAGATACTCATCATACAACGCTGGAACGTGTCTGGGGCGTTGCATAAACCAAAGGACATTCTTCTGTAAGCATAATTGCCGAAGGGACAAGTAAATTTGGTCTTCTCCTGGTCCTCGGGGTTCACAAAAATATGAAAATAGCCACTGTACCCATCCAAAAAGCAGAAGAAGTTGTTTCCTGGAAATCTCTCCAGCATTTGATCGATGAAAGGAAGTGGAAAGTGATCCTTGCGAGTGGTGGCATTTAACTTCCTGTAGTCGATGCACATTCTTCAAGTAGTAACCATCCTTGCAGTCACTATCTCTCCCTTGTCATTTTTCACTACTTGCAAACCTGACTTTTTAGGTACCACATCAACATGACTCAGCCACTTGCTGTCAGAAATGGGGTATATGATCCCAAGTGAGAGTAATTTCAATATTTCCTTGAAGACCGCCTCTCTCATGTTGGGATTGAGTTTCCTCTAAACTTCCCTAGTCGGTTTGGCATCGTCCTCCAATAGGATGTGGTGCATACAAAAGTCTGGACTGATTCCCGTAATGTTCGCCAGTGTTTACCCTATGGCCTTCTTGTATCTTTTCAGCAAGGCAATTAATCTCTCCTCTTGAGATGTTGATAACTCCTTGCTAACTATTACTGGGAGAGTATCATTGTCACTGAGATATACATATTTCAGATTCGGGGGCAAAGGCTTTAACTCCAAAATTGGGGCCTTCACGTCTGATGGTACGGGTCTGCCGGATGGGTCCGTTTGGCCAAACAGGACCCTCCTTGTACTTAAAATTTTTTTCAAACTTCCATACTCGACCCTGATGAGCTAACCTTTTCGGGGTCTATATCAGTACTAAACACCCCTTCCTGAGAGTATATTGAGTACAACAACTCACTGATCTCCTTGTCACTTAATCCTTGAATATCTATTTCTTTCGAACTTGATGGGAATTGAATTCCCATCATTTTCTGCAAAATTCCAATCTCAAGATGTTCTTGGACAAGGGGTTCAATGAGATCAATAGAAAATACATTCTCAACATCAATTGGCTTTTTCATGGCCGCATCGATACTGAAAGTATACATTTCACCATAATAATCCAGAAAAATAGTACCATTTCCCACATTAATGATAGTATTAGCAGTTCTCAAGAAAGGACGACCCAACAATACTCTTGTTGTTCCCTGACCACTAGAATGATTCATTTTTACCACAAAACATTTGCAGGGTACACAAAATTATTGACTCTCATAAGTACATTCTCCAACAACCCCTCTGGAAATACACAAGACCGATCTGCCAACTGAATCACTACTCTAGTGTGAACCATTTCCGCTCCATTTAAAGTTTGATATACAGAGAATGGCATCACATTTATAGAAGCTCCCAAATCACACATTGCAACATAAATCTTCTTATCTCCAATATAACAAGGTAAGGAAAATATACCTGGGTCCTTGCACTTGGGTGGCAATTTCTTTTGAATTACTGCAGACACTGATTCACCCATTATTATTTTGCTCGAATCCTTTGACTTCCCTGCGATGAAATCTTTCAAGAATTTGCTAACTGGAGGTAACTTTATGGCCTGCAAGAAAGGAAGTTTAATATCTATTTTTCCAAAGATCGATATAAAATCCAAAGGCTCTTCCTTTTTCTTTTCTAATCTACGAGGGAAAGCAGGCAACATTTTAAGTGCAGGATCATGTAAACTCAACCTCATACCTACCTCAGATGTTACCTTGGATTTACCTTTATCTCGGGTCTTAGTATGCTCAGGATTCTCAGAGTTTGTGGTGGTTTTGTCGCCTTTTTCCTCCGTTATTTGATTCTGAATTTCTGCTGAAGGGTTGGTTTTTCTAAACCGGACCCTCCGTCAGTGAACTGGTTCACTTCTTTGTTTGCGGATTTCAATGGCAGCGCACTAACTATCTTTCCACTTCTGAACGTGACCTGATTTTCCATCTCATGAGGGTTCACTTGGACCTGCGAGGGTAATCCTTCGGGTTGCTTCATCCTGAGTTCATTTAGAGAATTTGATAGCTGGGTGATTTGTCGAGTATGTTCTTCCAACATTGATTCGGTCTTCTTGGATTGCTTCACCATTATGTCCATCAACATATCCATCTTTTCATTTAGAGATTTCTCTTGACCTCCTTGCTGGGGCTGGGGAAAACCTGAAGCTTCTCGTTGCATTAGAGGAACATAGAGTCGTTGGTAATGCTGAGGTTGCTGCGGAGGGGGGCTGGATGTTAAGGTGATCCCTATACCTTGGATTGAAAGTTTGGGGTTATGATCAACCTTTTTACTTCCTCTCGTTAAAATTTCCCATAGCATTTGCTTGGACAAGTATCTCTCCCATGGTAAGAATGCATTGCGACGTCGTATGGTTCACTGCTCCACACGTATCGCAATGCCCTTCTTGTACAGACACAACCTTGTCAACGACCTTAGATAGCATTTTCTCCATTCTTTCCATACTTTCCATACTTTCCTTGATCTTATCTTTTTCGGGAGTGGATGTCTGTGCCACCTTCTTCAAGATTCGTACTTCTTACTGATCATACTCTTTCTTAGAGTCCACCGACCTCTTGATGATCTCTCTAGCTTCATTCACTTGAAGGTGAGAAAATCCACCACTACTGGAAGAATTCACCAAGTCTTTGTTGCTAGATATCATCCCTTGATAGAAGAATTGAAGCAACTGACCTTCCGTCATTCGGTGATTAGGGCAACTGTCTACCAACTTCCTGAACCTCAGCCAATACATACTCAAGGGTTCATCATACTCTTGCTTAATGCTTGTGATCTCCTTCTTCAAGGCATCTGTTGTTGTGACTGGAAAGTAGTACTCCAAGAACAATATCTTCAATTCTGCCCATGTCACAATGGAGTTGGGGGGCAAGCTCGAGAACCACTGATTTGCTGCTCATGTCAAACTGAATGGGAATGCCACCAATTTGAATTGATCTTTCGTCACGGTGGATGGCCTCTTCTGAACCTTACAAATCTTGATAAACTCGCTCAAAAAATTGTAAGGGTCTTCGGTGCTTCTTCTGTGGAACTTTGGAAGTACGTTCAGGAATGCTAGCTTGATTTCAATAGGATTATCGGTCTCTGGAAGCTGAATAGGAGTGGGGGGGTCATCTTCACTATGGCCAGTAAGTTCCCACATGTATGGGTTGTTTGGGTTCTGCCCAGGATTAAGATTTTGGTCAGCTCTTTCCATCTCGATATCAGTTCCTGAATCAGATGTAGTTGTTGAATTCGTGATGGGTTTGGTTTGGCCCAACCGAAGGGTCTCGGCAGAATTTGCTTTTCGCGATTTTGATCACTTTCTGTTCTGCTTGGATGTTTTCTCAACTTCTGGGTCAGATATTAAATTTGGCCTGGATGATCTGCTCATAAACCAGCATACTAACACACGGATTAGTAGAAAAAATATTAAAATAATTTAATAAGAAGCATAACAATTAAGTTTGTATCCATTTTTGGAGGATTCCATTTAATCATGGTAATGTATAAATTTTTTCTCCTTTGGTTAGCTGGGATTATGCCATTACTAACAAAGACTTCATCTCTTTCAGAATACAAAAGCTTTTTAATAGAGAATAAAGTTAAGAACAATTCAATAACATTTTTCCAAATGGAAGGTACTGACACATGTTTAATGACATTTGCTTCGCTACACCTAGCCTTCCATAATTCCCAAACAATAATCATGGGCATATTACAAAGCAGCGAACATTTTATCTTTGAGCAACCTGATCTATTCCAATAATAATTTAATCTTTCCTTAATGGATTTGATTGGATTACAAGCTGATTTCATTATGGAATGAAATTTATTCCAAATCTAATCTGCATCATTACAAGTGTTAAGGAAATGAGAGATAGAGTCCTGGTTATCATATGCGAGGAATTTAGAGGCTAAACTAAAGCCAATCCTAATGAGAGTATTGTCAAAAGGTAAAGCAATATTCATTAATTTCCAAACAAAGACCAAGATCTTGGTTGGAATTATTGAATTCCATACTTTTGGCAACATTGTAATAGGTGTTTTTGATTCCTTAAGAATGACTGGGTAGATTTAACTGAAAATATTCCTTGATCATGGCATTTCCAAATCATGAAATCCTCCAGACACATAATTTAACATCATGTTCCAAGTAAATCATAATATCAAGGGGAAGGATAATACTTAATAAAAGAATGAGTGTGGCTTTACTAACCTAGAAGTCCTTGACTTGAAGAAACGGAAAAGGAATTTGTACCCATCTAGAAATTTTCCTTTCCATCTCCGATGATTACCTGTGAATTAGATTGTGCAAAACAGTCTACACTCATGTATCTATCCCATGTCTCGAAAGTTCTATAACTTCTTGGAAGAGACCACATGAATTTTGTCCATAGGGTCTTGCCTAATTGCACTTTCACCATATTTTGGTAGAAAAAGAGTCAACTACGGACTGGATATCCCTAATCACCAAACCATTTTACTGAGTAGGATGACAAATGGGGTCCCAGCTAATCCAGTGTCTCATGTCTCCATTTTTTATTTACCCCATAGGAAATTACTGAATTGGCTCTCCATTTGTTTTATCGTGTGCGTTATGGGGGCTGTTATAGCCCATGTATGTAGAGGAATGGCAGTGAGAACATATTTTATTAGGATTAGTTTGTCTCCTAGGGCTAGCCAAGTGTTTTTCCAATTCTCTAGCCTGGCTGCAATTCTATCAATTAGATCTTTAAAGTGCAGATTTAATTCCTGCCCCTAAATATGGTTACACCTAGATAGGAAAAGGGTAGAGCTCCCTGTCTCATACCTGTCAAATTCTCAGTCTCATCTTTTTTCTTTTTACTCAGTTTACCTAAGTAGTATGAACTTTTTGCAGAGTTCACCTTTAGTCCTATAGCTCTTTGATAGATATTAAGGAATTTAATTAAATTTTTTAATGTTTTTTGTGGTCCCAGATATGAAAATGGTCATGTCATTGGCAAAAGAGAGTTAAGAAATGGGGTTAGCATTGACTGGAGTCTTAAAGGGTTTCATGTTGCCATTTAGAAACTGCTTCCTAAGGTTTCTAGTTAAATTCTTAGTGAGAATGTTAAAGACAAAAGATGATAGGGGATCCCTTTGTTTCAAACCTCTTGAAGGTTTGAAGAAACCCTGTGGGATTCTATTAACCAGTATGGAAAACCAGGCCGCATTTAGGTTGTTCATAATTAGGTTAACAAACTTACCATGAAAGCCCATTTTTAGCATTAATGAGTTCAGTGTTGCAAACGAAACTTTGTCGAATGCTTTGATCATGTAAATTTATAAATTTTGATTTAGAGATTCATTTCTCCTATCTAAGAGTCTGACTGCTTCCTTCATTAGAGGGATGTTGTCCGTAATATCCCTTCCTGTGAGAAACGAGGACTGTTTCTCTGAAATAATAAGGTTCATCAAGGGCTTCAACCTTTCTACCATGGTTTTGGGCAATACCTTATTAGTGAAGTTGGAGAGTGAAATAGGTTTTGGGAGGCTGTAATTGTGCCTCTCAAAGATAATATTTATAAGTCCAACTTACGGCTAACTACCAAAGAGTAGCTAGAGAAGTAAGACGAGGTTTTCCACAAGGAAAGGGGGATTTTATCAAGTGTTGAAGGGTAGTTGAAAAGCACACGAATGAGTCACTCTTCATGTGTGGTAACAAGTTAGGGGAGGGGGTTGGTTTTGAAAAACACTATGACTACTTTAAACAACTAAATTAACAAA
This sequence comes from Rubia yunnanensis, assembly GCA_037428765.1. Taxonomy (NCBI): domain Eukaryota; kingdom Viridiplantae; phylum Streptophyta; class Magnoliopsida; order Gentianales; family Rubiaceae; genus Rubia; species Rubia yunnanensis. The sequence continues at coordinate 62,418,448 of CM075071.1, read as the reverse complement.
CTATTAAAGAGAAAGATACAAACACGATCACAAATAACAAAAATAACTTAACTAAGATAGAAACGATTCATGGGCGCAATTGGTTTACATTTCTATTTATCCTTTGATCATTGACTAATCAGCCTATTTTCATACATTAACCACATATTGTGGAGAACTTGTCAACACCTTTCGAGTGAAGACATTTCTCACCTCTCCTCGGCTATAGTTAGAGTGAGCGATCGGCACCACACAATAACCCTTACCCTCGGGTCACTCTAGACGATGCATCCTAGACTTCCACGAGGATATCAATACACATGGAGACCCAACACAGCTACCACAATGTCTAACAAGCAAGAAACACATAGATAGCATAAGTATATTTACTAATAATGACTACGAGGATCGGCCTTTATGCTAATCGTTATTAGTGGTCTACATTGATAATTAGTTTTATCTATTTTAATGCATCGTAAGTCTAAACAATTTCATCAATAATCAATCAACATCCTTGTTGTCACTCATAATTATAACTTAGCATTGACCAACAACAATCACATTGACAAAAAGTCAAGGTCTTCCAGGTTTGACCAAAAACCCAGCAAAGAATCAACCTATAATCTTCAACTAGTTGCTCACTCTAGTATAAAACATTCATTAATCACGCAAGAAAAAACACCAAACATACTTGATAATCAAAGCCCGAAATAGGATCATCCAAGTCTCACAATATCATACTAGAAATGCTACCAATTGCTCCCAAGGAAAAATCTCGCTTAGAAAATGAAAACCCATAACAAATCTACAAGAATCCATGGAAAAGATGTAAAAATTAAGAATAAATGATGAAATCTAAGGTTTGGAGGCCCCCCAAGTCGGGCTCCAATGAAATGAGGAAGATGAAGGGATATTTATAGCCCAAGGCCAAAAGAAAAGTCAAAAGGAGTGCAGTAGGAACGCGAGGGTGCTTGGCTCCTAGGGACAAGATGCTTCTCGCGGCGCATGGATCAGGCACCAGGAACACGTTTCTAGACCGAGGACGTGCGCCACAACTATTTTCTAGCTCCCAAGCGCACGATAAGGGCGCAGCCCGCGCACCCGATCTTCTTCACCGACAGGTTGGTCTTTGCGTCATTACAAGTGAATCGTTACTCCGATTTTGGATTTCTTGTAGTCATTTTATAGTGCCCGAGGAGAAAAATCCAATGATCTCATCCTTGTAGGCTGATTCTTCTTGGATCATTTTAAGAACTTGGTTCAAACTTCCAGGTCACAATTTATCTGCTTCTTTGTCTTCCTTCTATGACCCTTCTATCTTCTACCACGTTTACGTTTATGGCCTTAACTAAACCATTCTGAACTGCTCACGAGCAATCTACAAATTAAGTTCACAAAAAGGAATCTAGATGCTCGTAAGGACCAAAAATCCATTAGACTAAAGATATGTTACAAAATGAAAGATTTAGATAAGAAAACCAAAAACGGTCATTTAAACCCCTTATTATGCAAACATATCTAAATCTAGCAATCTTTAAACAAAAAGCTACAAAAGATATGTTAAATGCTTTGGAAAATACATGCATTTGATGTCTTATCAAACCTCCCCGCACTTAGGTCTAAACTCAAAAAGGTTGGCAAGGGTCTTAGTTTTAGGAATTAAAACTAGAAATGAACTCCCTATGGCTCTAGGGATAGGTATCTCTCCCTATAATTCATTTATTGCTAATAATAAATCAATGTTTATGATTTCCCATGCTTTCCTTAAAAAAGAGGTCAGTGTACCCATCTGGACCCGGGGGTCAAGATGGATTAATTGAGTGTAAAGCTTCTCTCATTTCGTCCAATGTGACATGCTCAATTAGCTTCTGATTTCGATCACTAGAAACTATGGGATTTATTTCCTTCAGTAAGAAAGAAACATTTTGACCCGTTTCATCTATAATTTTATCACTGAGAAGATTTTTTTTAAAATTCTTCAGCTGCCTCACTTATATTCTTCTGACCTTGGATCCAATTATCATCCGAACCTTTGATTTTTAAAATTGATAATCTAGACCTATTTTCAGCTATGCTCTTGTGAAAGTATCCTGAGTTATAATCCCCATCTCTGAGCCACCTTTGTTTTTTTTTTTAGAAAAGTATGCTCTTCTAAAATAGATTTAGTTAGAAGGGCCATGGCTTTATTAAGTTCAATTATATGCTCTTGAGGATGAGTCATATCACAACATTCCTCTTATTGTAAAACCTGAAGTTCAGCTTTTTTAATGTTATCATTTAAGTTTCCAAAAACAAGATTATTCCTTTTTTTCTTTTTTAAGCCTTTGCAATTTTAGACTAAATCTAAGCTGACCCTGGGCCTCTATTGGTTTGTTCCAACAGGTTTCTATTAACCCTGCAAAGTCCTTCTCATGAGCCACATTTCCTGAAACCCGAATGGTTCTGGATATGTGGTTTCATTTTTCCTAATTTCTATGAAGGTATAGATAGATAAAAAGAAACTGTGAGTGTCGATGGGAATGCGCACATTGGCACAAACCCATTTATACAGATAGTAATGCATATCCCTAGGCTAAAAAGTGCTAATGCCAATGGACAAAAATAATAACCCCTTCGTGAAGACAAGGGACAAAGATATATTACCGAAGCTGGATGATCGTGAGAACAAACTCACTAGACCACCATAAAAATGTAATGCAAGTGCTACCTTATACATAAAAGGCCTTGAATGCAAAACTAAATATGTGGTATTCCGGACAAGGTCATGCAAGTACTTGGACGAAGGAGTAATGGAAAGTGGTCAGAAGTTGTTCTATTAAATACTTGGACGGAGGAGTCATTATAGGTGCCTAGGAAAGATTGATTAGCAAGTATTCTATCCAATATTTTAGAGGTTGGTTTTACAGCTCTGTTGTTACTCTATGTAAAGACATTACCAACCATATTTGTTTATTTTAAGTTAGAGTTATTTATGAAACTGTTAAAGTCCCTTATTGTGTTCATTTGTAGACTGCTAGACCTTGAGTACTCCTCTAAATTTCTAACTACATTGGCAGTCATTTGAAACTGGGTGAATATACTCATAAAGCAAGGCTCTACCAACAAGGGTCAATGGAGAATATACAACCCTAGGCATTAATACCGGAACCATCCTCCCTTACCACAATATTCTCTAGTATGTAATTAAAATGCTTCGATAACAGGGTAACTATGATTCTATGAGAACAAAAAATCCATATCCTACCATGTTGAGAATCAAGATAATTCTGGAGCAAAAATTCTTTTGATATGTAATTCTATTTTAATGTTTGATTTATGATCAATGATAGCTAACCTATCAACATCAAGATTTATTTACAGTCTCTTTAATCTTTTTTCAGAATTAGTTATACCACTTACATTCCAGATCATAATCTTAACTATCATTATAAACTTTTCTTTTTTGGGCTAACCTGGAGCTTCTTTTGGGAGAGTTAATCTTCGGCTTCATAGCCCATCTCTGGTTCATCTTCTGGTCCTTGTTATCTGAGCAAGATCCCATTTCCATCTCCTCATCCAGGTGTTGGTATTCCAGATTTTCTTACTTCTCTAACTGGTAATGTTCCTGCAAGGGAGAATCAGTGATGTTAAATGGGGTTCTTTCTGGGTTCCATATCAATTGAGTTGAGTCTAGGTTTAAGGAATTGGCTGTGTTTCTTAGTTTTTGACATAGTGTGTCATCCGAGAAGGCTGCTGTCATGAGCTTCCTATGAGGTGAGGATAGAGCTGTCTTGAAGCCTTGGCTAATTTCTAATATATCCTCTGAGATGGAATTAGAGTAAGTTTATGAGCCTTCCTCATTTTGTTTATCATACAATGTTCTGATGATCTGATCTTGACTTGTATCTTCCCCTTCTATAGCTGCTACATCATGTTTGTCTTCTTGTTCTTATAGCTTATCTTGTTATAAGATATGAAACCTATTGGAAATGAAAGTGTGTGTGTGTGGAAGGGGGGGGGGGGGGGGGGGGGGGGGGGGGGGGGTTCTTGCACAATTTCTAGTGCTTTGCATAGTTTGTACCTTCCTTACTATCAGAAACATTTTGATCCTTGGGTGAATCATGTATGTGTATAGGATTTAGCCCTGATTCACTATGTTCAAGGTTTGGAGAGTGGATATCAGATTCCGCATTTAAGGGAATTTGATGGTTTTCATTGTCTTTATGTATTTTAGAAGGCTGACCCACATGTAAACTTCTATATCCCCGATCACTGTGGCCTAGACTTGGATCTACATTTTTAGAGTCACCATGTTCCTTTTCTTTTGTAATTTTTTTCCACAGTGTATTGTCTTTCTTTACAATTTCATCTATTCTAGATTGAGTCTTAGGCATATCCTTGTCTCTCTTTTCCTTAGCTGGGAGGATTTTCTTAGGATGCATATAAATATTTGGTTCATTTTTTTTTTTGTAGATTTATTCACAATGTCCCAACTTATGACACTTATTACAATAGACTGGGAAGTCTTCATACTGAATGTTAAAGGCTTTGCTAGTAGTAAGAGATCCTAGTCTCATTGTAGAAGGTCTAGGTTTGTAGACATCCATTTCAACACAAAGCCTAATGGTGGAAGGTCTAGTGAGATTTTTGGTTGGTTTATCAGTGAAAAGCAATTCTCCTAGAGCCTTACCAATGTGAGTTAGTACTTCAGGATGCATTGTAATCAAATTGCTTTGTCCACTCAAGAACATGCATGATGTTTCCCCCTAGCGACAAAGTGTGCTTGAGCCAGCAACGATGGTGATCCTTGTCTAGATCAAAGGTAATCCGGATATGTCATCAATCCATTGCAGAGATTTGAAATTCGCCTTTGAAACCTATCATCTGGAATTTCTTCTGTGTGAACTCCATTGTCGGTCTCCCTCTGCTGAATTTTCCTATTAGAGCTCTTGAGAAGGGGAGAGCGAGTTGGTCAATCTCATCATCTGGATAGAGTTCATCAACCTTGCCTTTGAAATTGAAAGAGAGGTGAAGTTCGAGGGTATCTGGCCTTGGTTTTTTTAGTTTAAGGGTTTGGGCGAGTGAGAGATTGGGCATCATCCATGGTGGAGCCGCTATGGTGTGGTGGTTACCAGTGGTTGAAGTTTACGTTATACAATAGTTAATTGCTTTTCAGAAAGAAAGAAGAGAGAGAGGGGTTGGGTCCTTTTTCCATTGTGCAGTAAAAAGTCCAAATTTCCTCCTTTGATGTTTCAACACAAATCATTTTGCATAATTTTCACAAATTGTCAATTAACTAAATAAGGACTTTACAACTTCTTTATTGTAACAAAACTGAGATATAGTTTTTGAAAAGACCTTGTAAATTATGAAACCGTGATAACTTTTAACTCGAACATTTTACTTTTAAAAGTTCAACTTATATTTTTTAGCAAATAAGGTATACTATATCAAAATAAGTTGAATAATAAGGTAAATGTAAAGTATTTTGTCCTATGTTTAGTGTTTCAATTTTTTAATATGCTAGTAATTCTTGAATTTCACATTCACCCACCACTTGTCACGCTTTTAAGTTTTAAAACACAGTCTACTCTACAAATTATAATACTCCGCATTAGGGGTGGACGTCGGTTCAGTTTAACCAGTTTTCGATTTATTCGGTTCGGCTTATTCGATTTTGTCCCTAAAAAATTAAAAATCGAATCCAACCCGAATCATCCGAACCAAATTCGGAATTCGGTTTGAAATTGAATTCAACCTGAATAAACCGAATTGATTTTATATTTTAAAAAATAATTACTAAAATCATATAAATTAACTTTAAATTAAATAAAAATGTGTAATCTAATTTCTATATCATTAAAATCAAGTTTTCAAAATAAAAATTCAAAAAATACAATACAAATTCAACCGTAACAATTTTATTACATTTAAGATTAAAGAAAAATAGTTCATTTTAATATTCATCTTCAAAGATTTCACATTCTTCAAGCCTTCAAACAATCTACATTCACATTCACTTTCAAGCACTCCACAAACTTACTTAGGTTTTAGAGTTTTGGGACAATTTTTTAATTTAAAGATTGGTCCTCCAACTTAAATCTATTTATAAATTAAATTTTGTTGTTTTAAAATTTAATTATTATATATATATTTAATTAATTACAATTCGGTATTCGGTTTGAGTTTTAATATCCAAAACCAAACCAAAAATCATATTTAAATTCGGTTTATTCAATTCGGAAATTCGAAAACCGTATATTAAATTCGATTTGGTTTATTCGGATAATTCGATTTTCGATTCGGATTTTGGTTTTTGGTTTTTTTGCCCACCCCTACTCCGCATGTCCCATTTGAACTGATGAAATTATTTTTGCCTTAATATCATAGCCAAATTAACATGATATAAGTGTAAAAAGGCAGGGGTGTACATAGTAGATTTTATAATTCTTCCACTCTTCAGTTAGATATGTGAAATGGAAGGGGTTAACCCTTATTGTATCTCTTATGTAAGCCCGTCAAATGGATCAGGTTACTCGTTGGATAACCGTTCTTCATATACAATTTTACTTATTGGATAAGGCTTATTGGATAATGACTCATTGTGTTAATGGATATAATTTGGTTGTAGTTATTGGGTTTAGTTGGGTTGGATAATGGGTTATCCGTTAGATAATTTTGGGTGGGTTGAGTTGGGTTTAGTAATTGGTGACCCGTGGATAATTTCATATCACAAGATAACTAAATTTTCACAAGTTTGATTATGAATGATTTAATTTTTCCCTAATATATAATCATTTATTATATTATTTAATATAATATTATATTTAATAATAAAAATATATGATATGTTGGCTTTGTAAACTCGACAAAATTAACAAACAATGTTAGTTGGGCTCGAGCTCGAGCTCAAGTACTGTACGAGCTCGAATACTGTACGAACTCGAATACTGTAGGGAATTGAACCCAAATACCTTACGAGCTCGAAAATATGTATGAGATTGAACTCGAATACTGTACGAACTCGAATATTGTACGAGATTGAGCTCGAATACTGTACGAGATTGAACTCGAATATTGTTCGAACTCGAATACTGTATGGGATTGAACTCGAATATTGTTCGAACTCGAATACTGTACGAGATTGAGCTCAAATATTGTACAAGATTGAACTCGAATATTGTACGAACTCGAATACTGTACGAGATTGAGTGCGAATTTTGTACGAACTCGAATACTGTACGAGATTGAATTCGAATACTGTACAAGCTCTAATACTGTACGAGATTGAACTCGAATATTGTTCGAACTCGAATACTGTACGAGATTGAGCTCGAATACTGTACGAGATTGAATTCGAATATTGTTCGAACTCGAATACTGTACGAGATTGAGTTCGAATAGTGTATGAGATTGAACTCGAATATTGTACGAACTCGAATACTGTACGACATTGAGTGCAAATTTTGTAGGAACTCGAATACTGTACGAGATTGAATTCGAATATTGTACAAGCTCGAATACTGTACGAGATTGAATTCGAATATTGTACAAGCTCGAATACTGTACGAACTCGAATATTGTACGAGATTGAACTCGAATAATTTTTGAATTATAATTTGTATAATTTGTAAATTATAGTGAATATTTATGTTAAATATTACACATGCATTTAATTGGGTAATTTTGGATATTTATTGGGTATTTGTTAGGTTCCCTTTGAGTTAACATAATATGAGACCCATTAAGATCAAAATTTCCCATTAATGTAATTATTCTCATCCCGCCAAATCCCAAAAACTAATGAACATTTAATATATGATCTCATTGGATAATGACAACTTGTAATCGAAATCAGAAGAAAATATTGAATGATAACTTATTGGGTTAGTTACATAATGACTTATTGGATAGTAGATTTTAACTCATTGGGTCAGGTGAGTTATCTCATGAGTTACCCAATGTGGTATTCATTTAATGACCCAACTCATTTATTATCCTACCCATTATAACTCATTAATAAATGGGTTAATTGGATAAAGACCCATTGGATAATGAGTTAATTGGATTTGGATAATGAATTTATCAAATTAACCCATTTAACAGGCACACTCTGATGTTTAAGTTAATAAATTTTATAAGAAGATAATTGTATGTAAAATTGCTCTGATCAAAACTCGTTTAACTCGTTCAATATACCAAAGCAAGTTGTCACATTCAAAACAACTTGGGAAGGTAAAAATTTACACTACTAGTAACCATTTTCTCCACTTGATGCATATATTTTAGGAAACTCGTCCTAACCATTTCCCCCCACCCAATTGCATTTCCCATTTCATTCCCCATTTCATTCATTTAAATCTCATCTACATTATCACCTAAAAGGGTAATTAGGTTCAAAACTAGACTACATCATACCCACCAATTTGCACGTAAGAACACGTTTAACATACCTCCTTCTTTTCTCTTCGCTTCCAAAAAGGCACGTTTAAAACATTCCTAGTAGCGAAGATATTAAATAAATTTAGGTGCCCATTTATTATTCCTTTTTCTCTTTCTTTATGCTATCACCTATTTTTTGTTCATTTCTTAGTCTTGAGTGACAAAAGTAATTAGTTGGGTGGTGTTAAATGCAAAGATTTAGATAGGTAGAGTATGAGTTAAAGTGTGAAAAATGATACCTATACCAACTTTGTGTCCTAATCTATGAGATTTATCCAACCCGCCAATCTTGCCTTAATAATTAAGCAAACAAAAAGTAAGTATGAAATTGGCGTCTCCGTCTTGGGACGTCAGGGTAGACATCAGGATAAGAGAAAAAGAAAGACGGCCAAAACGCATCAATTTTGTATGCTTGATAATTACTAGTATTTTTAATCAACAAAAATTTTTATATGTGAGAAAATTGAGTAATGTAGATGTTAGAACAAGTAAAATTTTAACAAGTGTGGCAGGTGAGTGGAGTCAGAATTTAGTTATATACATTTTAAAAAAAATTTATTCATCCACTTACTATTACATATTAGAACTTTATTAGTCCTCAGTCCCACATATTCAATTATCTCTCACAATATTTTTTCTATTTAATCAATACTATACCATATACAATATAATACTATGAGATCTAATTATATATTGCAAAACTGAATTAACACCTTTACCTACCCATCATATAGAAAATTGATTAAATTTCTTTTTAAGAAAAAAGAAGGAACAATGTCATTTAAGACAGATAAAATTCTTTCTCTCTTTATCATTTATTCTCTATCTAATGAAAATTCCTCTCGATTTAGAGTACGGAATATAATTATTGGTAAGAGATCCACTACTAGAAAACATGTACATACGCACCAGAACAACTGTACCAGTGTCAAAATACTGATGCTTAAAATATTATTAGCGCCGGTATAAACAGTTGAACAAAGAAGTATTTGTGCCTTTTTTTACTTATAGCACCAAAATTTTGAGCACCGTTATATGGAAAAAATCACGCGACAAGTAGGAATTTTTTTTAGCACCAGTTTGATTTTTCGTTGTAGCACCGGTAACTGGTGCTATAAGTACATGACTAAAATTTGGGCAATAGTGCAATTTCAGCATTTTGCTGTACAGGATTTCTATTTTCAATTCCGGGGATGTTTCATCTATCCAATCATGTCCAAATCGCATAGTTGTGAACTTGAATTATGAAATTTCAATATGGAATTGCCAATTTTGGTTTTCGACAATTCCATGAGTCTTGGATGGACCTATGTACAAAAGGCAAAAAGTTCACTCGAACGTCCAAATTAAAATCCGTTCGAATGAAGTGCTACATTTTGAATCCGTAAAGTATATGCCAAGACTTAATCAAAAAAATTATTAATATTTCTTGAGGAAACATTACCAATAATCCTCTCTGTTAGAACTTCCTAACTTCATAGTCATCTATAGTAAGATACTATAACGCATGTACCAGCGCTTTATAAATTTTCACTAAAAGTTACTTTTTTATTTCTAAACTTCAATCAACCCAATAATACCGAATATGAAATAAATTCGATTAAAATACAACGGTGTAACGCAATTTTAGGCAACAGTTAAATTTTAGTAAAGTTACGTACTGATCCATTTTGGGGACCCGACATACACAATTTCTGTACAAGGGAAGGACAAACTGTACAATTGATTACTTATCAGCCGAATTACTTAAATTACATAAACCGAAAAAACTATCCAACGTTACTGGTTAGTGGATAAAAATGTGAGAAAATTATGAATTTCAGAAAGTTTTAAACTAGCACCGGCATGAAAGATACAGGTGCTACAGACTTAGATATATGTTCAGGCAGTTGCGTTAGCGTTTATTAGCACCGGTTAGAATGATTTTTGCACCGGTTTCTGTGAAGGTGCTTGGTATTTAGAAAAAAAATTCCTCCTTTCCTCTCTGTTTCTAAAAGAAATTCAAAAGAAGCCTCATGCAGCTGCGGTAACATATATTAGCACCGGTTGTTTTTACTTTAGCAACGGTTTCTGTACCGGTGCTTGGTACTTAGAAAAATTTCATTCAGCTTTGCTCTCAAGTTCCAAAAATTATGAAAAAAATTCAATTCAAAGCAGTCCAGAGCAGCTACGTTAAATACCATAGGCATCGGTATTGTGCATTCATTACCGGTGCTAATGTGACGACTAGATCTGAACCATTCATATTTCTCCTTCGTTAAATTTCAACCGTTAAAATTTTATGGCTACCTACAAATACCATGAAACCCTTCTCTTCCAACCCTGAAACCCTCTTCATCTCTCCCACACTTCTTTGAAACCGCCGCTCATTTCCACTCCTCCTTATCTCCGCAACCCATTTCCCGACCTCATCTGCTCTATTCATTTTCCAATGACCTGGTGCAAAGGCTGAAGACGTCACTGCCGCCAAGCTTGTTGGAATTTCAAAGCAAACCTCCGGGCATTACACATTGAAGAACCCTCCCATCTTATTGTCCTTCAAAGATATGTATGTAATCCTAGTGGAGAGAAGCTTTTGTTTCCCTATTATTTTCTTGTTAGAATTCACTAAAATTACTATGCATGCAATGTGTTCGATGAAATGCCTCATAGAATGAAATTCAATCTTTTTGTGCCTAATTGTTTTCCAATGCAATACATCATTAAATGTTGTTGATTGTTTTTTTAGAGATGGGATTGGGTTGAAATGGTTTGCATATGAGGATCTTCTTGTGTTCTTTAATATGGTGACTAGGGAATCTATATAGCTGGTTGTATTATATGATGGAATAATATTCGTTCATGCGTTTGATCAGTGTATGCGTAGTTCTTGAATTTGGTTGCACCAGCATTGGGCCCTTGCTTTTACGTGGTCAACGATTGTGTTTGGTAGCCCATGTAAATTTCTTGGGTTTCATTACATGTTATCATGATTTGTATGCAAATTGTGTAAGTTATTCATATTTATAGTTGATTATGGACTCACTATAACGTTATACCATTTGTTGGCATTATTTTGTTGCTATTGTAGATTCCGCCAAAATACAAGAAGGCCCCCACGAAGAGGAAGAGGAGTGGACCACAATGGAAGAAAATAGCAGTCCAGGTCAATGACGTCACCGCCACCAAGGTCGAGGACATCACCGTCACCAAGGCGAACGACCTGGCGCAGCCGCTCGTCAACATCTTGTGCAGGTAAAAATTTTGTGAAATAGTTTTGATATATAGATGATTGTGTCATGTTTAGGGGTTTGTGATAATTAGGTTTTAAATTGTAGATTCGTACTATGTGATTTTAAATTGAATTATCTATACCCTGTGGTATAAGCTGTGATTTTCTATGTAACTATGTTTGATCTAGATGAAGGTTTTTTTAGATTAAGTTTTGTTCTACATTTTATTTGATAATTTCTAGTTGAAGTTTAAAATGCTGAGATGTTGCGGCCTAACAGCGCCGAGGAAACCTGCAGTGTTTGACCTGGTTTGTCTATATAAACACTCCATGTTTCCTCGATCCTGTAAAGCTGCTTCATTTCGACATTTTAAATGAATAAGTATTAGTTATAAGGCACTGCATGGATTGCCTATGTATTGCCCTATGACCATGTATTGCTTCTTCGTTTACAAAAAGTGTTGTAACATTTGTACCCTTTGATTTAATTAGTTATAGTTGATGTCTAAACTGTTGAGATACTGCAGTCTACCAGGGCCACAGAAACTCGGAGTGTTTGAAATGGTTTGTTTAACACTCATTGCTCCAGTGACCCTAAGAAACTGCTTCATTTCGACATTTTAAATTAATAAGCATTACCTAGTTAAAGGGCACTGCATAGGTTGCCTTCGAATAATGTCAGGCCCTGTAACTGTGTCATGCTTATAACATGTGTAGAACTCTGTAACTGTATAACATTGTGTGTTTAACATTAAATCATTGTTGATGTTAAATACAATGTTAAATCATATTTATACATACCATGTTTCCTTGGTGCTTAAAAGTTGCTTCAATTCGACATTTTAAATGATTTTTTATTGTAATTATTATTGTGAACAAGTTTAACGGTGGAAGAATTAGTTTAAGGGCACTACATGGGTTGCTTTCTATTCACTTAGTGCCCTCTAACTAAATAATTCTTCTTCCATTATGAAAATGGTGCTACAACGTTTATAGCACTCCACAATTTAAAATGTGGAGATTTTGTAGTGTATGCGCACTGGGGAGGCTTTGGTGTGTTTAATGTTAAACAATGTTGATGTTAAGTACATTGTTAAAACATATGTATACACAACATGCCTCTCTCAGTGTGCTTAAGTGCTGCATCTTTTTGACATTTAAAATTGTTTTGTTCGACAAAATAAAAGGAAGGTGTTGTAACATTTGCAGAAATCTGAGATTTAAATTGTAGAGATTTTGCAGTTTATAAGCACCGTTGAAACATGGTGTGTTCGTGTTTAACATGGTGTGTTTAACATTAACACATAGTTAGTGTTAACTACTAAGTTAAATCATAGTTATAGGCACTTAGTTTCCTTGGTGCTTAAACGCTGCATAATTTCGACATTTTAAATAGTTTACTTCGACAAATCATATGTGCACAAACATAATGGAAGGTGTCGTAACCTTTGCAGAAATCTAAAATTTAAATTGTGGAGATTTTGCAGTTTATAAGCCCCGTTGAAACATAGTGTGTTAGTGTTTAAAATGGTGTGTTTAACATTAACACATAGTTAGTGTTAAATACATAGTTAAAACATAGTTATACACACTAAGTTTCCTCGGTGCTTAAACACTGCATAATTTTGACATTTTAAATAGTTTACTTCGACAAATCATATGTGCAGAAACTTAATGGAAGGTGCCGTAACATTTGCAGAAATCTAAAATTTAAATTGTGGAGATTTTGCAGTTTATAAGCACCGTTGAAACATGGTGTGTTAGTGTTTAACATGGTGTGTTTAACATTAACACATAGTCTATGTTAAATACATTGTTGAAACATAGGTAAACACACCAATATGGGTTTCTAGAAATTAGATTCTAGTTTTTAGGATGATTGGTGTTGTTATCTATGTTTAGGTATAGCTTATTTCATGAATTGAGAGGTGTTACCAGTGGCGGAACCAGCCTAGTATTTTAGGGGGGGCTTGCTTATACTGGAAATTTTTTTTTTGACGCTATATTATATTGGTAATTTTTTTTCTGGGCGCTGAATTACACTAAATTTGTTTTTCTGAACACACGTCGACATATTCAAACAAAATATGCTTCAATAATAAAGTGTTTATAAAAATAATCCAATTTCTACAAATACAATAAATCACACTTACAATTATTCGATCTTTTTAATTAATATATTAAAAATAACTTAAATAAGATTATAAAAATAAAATTAGTGAGCAATCACATGTATAATCAGTTTATACCTAAATGAAATTAATTTATGTCTAAAATTAATTAAATAGTTTAATAACTTGGTAAAATTACAACTGAAAATATATAAATTTATTGTGATTTTCTTAATTTTTAAAAAAAATTACCATATTCATCAGCATTAATTTAAAAATGAGATAAAGAATCTCTTATGATTCTCTCATCTTAATTAATTATAGTAACAAAATCATATTTAATGTAAAATACCAAATATCACAAATGATAAAAAATTATACTACTGAATATAAAGTTACAATAAACTATTGTTAGCAGTACTATTTTGACTTCCATGAAAGCAGTGGGTTTCAAAGACTTGGTTAAGAAACTTGACAGCAGGCCCATGGCTTCGTTTGAACGGCCCAATTAGTTTTTAACCCATATTTTGCCTTCAGACTTTTAATCAAAACGACGTAGTTTTGATGTCTAAAGGGAAAGAAAAAAAAGGCAGGCCAGTCGTCTTCTTCAACGAGAAGACGAACAGGGGGCGGAGCTAGCCATCCAAGGGGGAAACCATTTTTCCGGTGGAGGCTAGACCTAATTTCCGCGCTACTGGATCTTAGGGGGGGGGCCAGCACCCCCTCGCCCCCCTAGTTCCGCCCTTGGGTGTTACGTATTTTAAATTATATGTACTGAATTTCTGGATTGTGGTATGAATTTTCCAGTTTCTTACTTGAGCTTCTATTTTTTTTGTTCGTTCTGGGTTTCACATTCCGGCCGGTGAGTTTATTCTCACTGGCCGGATTTTTTTATTGATCGCATATTTACTAGCACCGGTATTCCATGCATTAGCACCGATAAATATACCGGTGCTGGAATAGATTCCGGTGCTGGAATAAATATACCGGTGCTGGAATAAATATACCGGTGCTGGAATAGATTCCAGCACCGGTGCCACTTACCGGTGCCTATACACTACACCTTTTGCACCGGGTCATTTATGCACCGGTATGAAAATTCACAAAATACCGGTGCCTATGAGGTGAAAATATCGGTGCCTATGGGGGGTTCTCCCAATAGTGATCAAAGGCAGAACCAATTTCCCACTTTAGCGCTAAGAAGAGAATTATATTAATTTATCGAGAGTAATTATAAAATTTATTTTTTCAGTCCTTTTGATACAGAAAAAAATAATAAAATATTTTTTTTCGTATCTGTTACGGAATTAGTATCATAGTTATGGAATTAGTGTTAATTAGTATTGGTATTGGAATTGGATTTGTATTCCTACCAAAATTATAGATATAATTGTATTCTGTTACCTTCTCCTAGCTGGGATAGGTATCATGTACTACTATATAATGTATCCTGCATTCAGTAATAAATACACAGATCATTACCCTTATTTCCTACATGGTATCAGAGCTACACAATATGGGTCTGTGTTACCCTTATTTCACTGATGGATCTGTGTCTTCTACTACACAATATAGGTCTATTCGTTTTGGTGATGTCACCCTTACTCATGTGCTCTACATACCTACTTTGCGATGCAATTTATTATCCTGTTCTAGATTGTTATCTTCTTTAAAATGTCTAGCCTTATTTACTGAAAATTATTGCATTTTACAGAAAATCAGTACGGGGATTGTGATTGGCGTGGGTGAACAGAAGGGGGGGGGGGTTATTGGCTTCGTCTGTTGGATACGCGCCTTCGTCCTCATATCCTGCAATCTATTCCGCCAGTTGCTTTGGTTTCTTCATCTGATTTATGGCATCAGCGTTTTGGTCATCCATCATCTACGGTGTTGTCTTCTATTCCTACTCTTGATTTTAGCACCAATAATACTACTATACCTTGCTCTGTCTGTTATAAAGCAAAACAGACTAGACACAGTTTTCCATTGAGTTCTACAAATGCTACTGCATTATTTCAATTATACATTGTGATGTTTGGGGACCTTATCGTACTCCATCCTCTAGTGGTGCGTTTTATTTTTTAACAATCGTAGATGATTATTCCCGAGCTGTTTGGGTTTATTTGTTAGTAGCTAAATCTGAAGTAGCTTATAGATTTTTAGAATTTGGTGCCTTAGTCAAGAACCAGTGGGGAAGAACAATTCACCGAGTTCGGGCTGATAATGGCACTGAATTTTTGCCTCTTCGATCTCACTTTACTGCATCTGGGATCATTTTTGAGACATCTATGGTTGATACTCCGCAACAGAATGGTCGAGTTGAAAGAAAGCATCGTCATTTACTCAATGTGGCGCGTGCTTTACGGTTTCAAGCCAATCTTCCTATTGAATTTTGGGGAGAATGTGTTCTTACTGCTGCCTACCTGATCAACCGAACCCCGACTCGACTTCTCAACGGTCGTACTCCCTTTGAGTTACTCTATGGCCAGGCACCCAATTACTCTTCTCTACGGGTTTTTGGATGCTTGTGTTTTGCTGCTCGTGTTCCCAGATACCGTGACAAGTTTGCACCAAGAAGTTGGCAGTGTTTGTTCCTTGGTTATCCTGCCAGAAAGAAAGGTTATCGTCTTCTCGACTTGGAATCTCAAGTGATCTTTAATACCCGGGATACTGATTTCTTTGAAGACCAGTTCCCATACTCTGATCCATCCAATGCACCTGGCGGCACCACCACCACACCGTCAGATTCCTCCTCCTTCTCACCTGAGCCGCACGGATCTTTCGATCCATCTTCTGAAATCGATCAACCACTACTGGTCAACGTCGACTTTCCAACGTCGGCTATTTTTTTGCTGATCACCGCCGACCATTCAACGCCGGTCAATGCCGGTGGGTCAATGCCGGTCAACCCCGGTGGGTCAACGGCGGTCAAACTCGGTGGGTCAATGCCAGTCAACCCCGTCGGGTCAACGTCGGTCAACCCCGCAGGGTTAACGCCGGTCAACACCGTCGATTCACCGACACAAGTCACCGACCAACTCCCAGTGGTCATCCCCGATGTCACGACACCGGCATCCATCGACCGTGCTCCACCACCCGACACCGGTTCCTCTTTGCCGGCCACCGTCGGCCTACCTACACCGTCCGTTGTCGGTTCTTCTCTGCCAGCCACCGTCGATCCAACTTCTACCAGACAGAGTGGTCGATCTCGTCGTTCACCATCGTATTTGGCAGATTATGATTGTGATGATTATGCTTATGCTTTCACTTCTGAAGATACCCCCCCTTCGACTACGTTCCCTCATGCGTCATCACTTTCCTCAGGTGTTCTCTACCCTCTTACTGATTATGTAAATTGTGATAATTTTTCAAGTGTGCATTCTAGATTTTTGGGTGCTGTAACTTCTAGTGCAGATCCCACTACTTACTCTGAGGCTTCCCGTCATTCTCATTGGCGAGATGCTATGGTTGAGGAACTTACTGCACTGGAGAAATCAGACATGGACTTTGTCTCCTTTGCCTGCGCATAAGAAGGCAATTGGATGCAAATGGGTTTACCGGACGAAGTTTCGTTCAGATGGTACTATTGAACGTCACAAGGCGCGTCTAGTGGTGCTTGGGAATCGCCAGATAAAAGGGCATTGATTACACTGAGACTTTTGCTCCGGTCGCGAAGATGAGTTCTGTTCGATTGTTCCTGCCTGTTGCTGTTATACGTGGTTGGGAACTGCATCAGATGGATGTTCATAATGCCTTCCTGCATGGTGATTTACATGAAGAGGTGTTCGTGCGTCCTCCGCCTGGCTATGCCGTTCCACCCGGTTAGGTTTGTCGCCTTCAGAAATCTCTTTATGGTCTTCACTAGGCTCCTCGGAACTGGTTTGCTAAACTGGCTCAGGCTTTACGGACATTTGATTTTGTTCAAAGTAAGGCAGATTACTCTTTATTTGTCTTTTCCAGTGGATCACAGTCTTTACATGTTCTGGTTTATGTGGATGATTTGGTCATTGCTGATAGTTCTTCTTCGCTCATCTCTGAGTTCAAGAAATACTTGTGTTCTTGTTTTCACATGAAGGACCTTGGTTTGCTTAAGTATTTTTTGGGCATAGAGATTGCTAGAAGACAGGAGGGGATGTTTCTCTCGCAAAGGAAATATGCTTTGGACATCCTATCTGATACAGGTTTATCTGCTTCTAAACCAATTGATTTTCCAATGGAGCAACAACATGATTTGGCACGTGTTGAAGGTCCCGCCTACCATGACCCGGAGCAGTATCGTCGCTTAGTTGGGCGCCTGATTTATTTGACGATCACTCGTCCTGAACTTAGTTATTCAGTTCAAACTCTTGCGCAATTCATGAAGTCTCCTTGTGTTCCTCACTGGCAAGATGCGGTTCGTGTTTTGCACTATCTGAAGAGTCATCCTGGTCAAGGTTTATTTCTTTCTTCTCAAGTACTCTACAATTGACAGCTTATTGTGATTCAGATTGGGCCGCCTGTCCAATTACTAGGCGTTTCTTATCCAGTTATTTTGTTATGATTGGTGATTCTCCAGTCTCCTGTAAGACTAAGAAGCAACCTACTGTTTCTCGGTCTTCTGCTGAAGCAGAGTATCGTGCTATGGCAGTTGCCTGTTGTGAGTTATTATGGCTTCGGTCCTTGCTGAAAGACTTAGGGGTTTCGCACACTTTTCCTATAAAATTGTTTTGTGACAGTCAATCAGCCATTCACATAGCAGTCAACCCGGTTTTCCATGAACGTACTAAGCGCATTGAAGTTGATTGTCATTTTGTTCGAGATCTTGTTCAATCTGGCGCTATTGTTACTCAACATATTCGTACGGTTGACCAACCCGCGGATTTGTTCACTAAAGCTCTTGGACGTAACCAGTTTCATTCCTTACTTGGCAAGTTGGGCATTTCTAATCCGCATGCTCCAACTTGAGGAGGAGTGTTACGGAATTAGTATCATAGTTATGGAATTAGTGTTAATTAGTATTGGTATTGGAATTGGATTTGTATTCCTACCATAATTGTAGATATAATTGTATTCTGTTACTTTCTCCTAGCTGGGATAGGTATCCTATACTACTATATAATGTATCCTGCATTCAGTAATAAAGACACAGATCATTACCCTTATTTCCTACAGTATCATCACTCGCTATACAGATTTTCAGCCTCCCTTATAAGAGATGGCATATAATTATTAAGAGTAAGTCTCAGGAAAGGCGGCCTTTCCATAAGCTTATGGACAGTCCTCAGGGGCATTTGCCTTAAATGTTGTGATTTTTTTATAAAATTTAAATATTGCATTTTATAATTTAAAACAAGTAATAATATGTATTTGAAGGTGAAAATATAAAAATATATCATATCAAAAAATATTTTCAAAATTTTTAAATTTTGTATGTAATTTAAGAAATGCAGCGTATAAGGTAAGAAATAAGTGGCATGTCCATAAGCTTATGGACAGGCCGCCTGTCAGGAGACCCACTCAATTATTAATTACAAGAGAATAATAAACTCCACATGTATTTAAGTATCTTTCAGAATGCGGGTGAGATGTAAAAGTTGGAAACGGAAACCTTTTATTTATAAACAAAATATTAGAAGATTATATTAAACGAGAATATTACAATACACGAATTTTGTCGTGGGGCAGAGAGAGTTATACGCAATGAAGAAATGCGCATCATTTTGCTGACTAATTAATCAAACAAACGTGTAAAAGTTGTCCAACAAATTCATTGACGGCAAGGTTAGGACAGCTTAATTAATATCTTGAGCGAAATTACTTGGTGGCTAATCTTTTTGCCTTCCGTCTTAGTAGACTTTATTACAAAATTACAATATTCTTTTCAATCGACCTTCTGGTTTTAAACATGATAGGATTGCAAGTTTTAAAAAGCAACGATGTTCAGCTATAAATTTGAACGGAGTCAAGTTAAAAAAAAATTATTCAAACGTGCTAGGAAAAAGTATAAATTTTTTTATGCAAGGAATTTTGTATGTTGAGATGTTGGTCGAATCACATATTGTCACGTGTCTAAAAATTCAGACACTACTTGATATTTAGCTATTTTTGTGAAAAACTTGATGAAAAATTGGACACGTGGCAATATGTGATTCGGCCAACACCTCCACATACAAAATTTTCTGGAGAAAAAGGCCCAGTAGTGATTAGAATAAGTGAGTTTTGACATTCAACCTAATTAGCCTTTTAACAATA
Organism: Rubia yunnanensis; assembly: GCA_037428765.1. Lineage (NCBI taxonomy): Eukaryota > Viridiplantae > Streptophyta > Magnoliopsida > Gentianales > Rubiaceae > Rubia > Rubia yunnanensis. The sequence goes on along the minus strand of CM075071.1, from coordinate 62,398,495 downwards.
ACTAACATATTGCAGGGATATCTAAATTACATGTCAACCAAACTGATCGTCTGTACTATTACAGATTAAAAATCTAACAAAACTGTAACACCGCCTTCAAAGATACTAAATTGTTTCTCGCAAAAACCATGATCACTTGGCAGAGATGATCGAATCACGCATCAACATCAATACGCCAAACAGGGATCTTCTTCAATTGCAACACTACTTGATCTAACCACGATCTATGTTGTCCAAACTGTAAACACCTTGAATAACACAGATCTGAAAGATCCAAATTAATGGAAACCTGAAGATAAAACCACAAACAAAATTGTCAACACACGATCTGCACAAATAGATTAAGAACAACACATCAACACAAACAATTAAATTGAGTTATCATCGTGAACACAATTATCTAATTAACCAGGTCGAAGAACAAAACTAATGTGCGGAGACAAATCTCACACTTATTCAATAATAGAAACATCAATTAAAATAAATCGTTGTTCCCCATCTCTCTATAATAGAAAGATGAGAAAAAGCATATTGAAGAAAAGCAGAGTTTCTTTGAGAGGATGGGAGGGGTGCAGCTAGCGAGAAATCTAAACAGAATTAAAATTAAGTAAATTAAATTAAACAGTTACTCTCTCCTTACCACAGCCCCCCGTTAATCTCCATCGGTTTTGTTGGCGATTCGAGCCACTTAAATAGAACACCAATTTTTCCCATAGAGGCATGGTGGTTATCCGACGTGAATCAATGGCATCATTAATTTTTTTGGAATACTCAAAAACCGTTTTAATTTTGGACCAAAGGCCGGTAATTGACTAGAGTTTTGAAAGTCCACGTTCCAAAATCTATCAGCATTCTGAAACAAGCCTGTCGCCAAATTTTCCTTTAAAAGTAATTTTTTTAGAATTTGATTATTGATCCGATATCAGAACTGCGCTCGACTGGTACTGTATATATAAACAACACCAATTGCGATTTCGAGACAAGTTCTCTAAATAATAGTGTTCTTCCCCATCTCTTTAAATCTCCCTACATACTTTGTAATTCCACTACCACCACCCATTCTAGTTCGTTTGAACCAAGTTCAATCTTCCAAAATCGCAATTGTCTACCTAGGATCCTTCCGAGGGTGCCTTAAATGAACAGAGAAGTAACACTCCAAAGCTTCCAAATCATCCACTATTTTGTGTTCCATCCTGTGAAAGATGGAATTTATAAATCGTTAAAAAAATTAAGCCGTATCTGACTCCGAAATCGGAAGATCATTCGGACACAAGCATGACAGTTACACTTCACAGCTTCCAAGACTATCCATTATTTCATGTTCCATCATGTGAATGATGGAATCAAAAACTCATTAAAAAAATTGCAATAAGTTCTGACATCGAAAACCTAGCCGGAAAATTAAATTTAACGAAATTAATCCAATTTTATAAATTAATCCAACAATATAATCACTTTTCAAACTCCTGGACTATATTACATTTATTGAACCATATAATTCAATATTAGAGGCAAAGCATCACAGATGGGGGTAACTTCTTCATCACAAGAGCACTTATCACAATCATTATCTTCTTCACATAGGTTTTCTTCGTGATCCCAACCACTTCTTCTCCTTCTGTGATGAGCAGTACAAAAAGTTGGTCAAGGTTGGTTTTATAATCGCCACATTTTGAACTCAAATTGTCTTTAAAATGCTGATCAAGCTAGGTGATAATCATTAAGATTTCTCTTCTTCATTCATGTTTTCTTCACTTCCCCGAGTAATTTTACACCTCTTTGCTTCTGTTCACCTATCAAGACTATATTATATAAGCTATTATAATATAGTCTTGAACTATTAAATTGTTTTGCTAATATTGAATTGAATTTAGAAATTTGAAACTTGATTGTTCTCATCATGCCATTGAACCAAACACAAATGCAACCCACCAGCCCGATTCTCACCCGCATTTGCAACGAATTCCATCTGAATTCCGGTCCTTCGCCATCTCTGATCACCCAACCAAATATTGCTATTTGCGGGGACAAATCTGGCGAATCAAAACAAAAAAAATATTGTCATCTCCTCCTGACCCGACAACCTAACATGGGCAATTTTGACGAATCCGATGACTTGTTTTTGACAAACTCACCGATTCAAAACAAAAAAAAATGTCGTAGAATAAACTTTATGGTGGCAACCTGACGATGGTAAATGAACTTAGCCATGCCTTCTCGCCGGCAGTTTTGGTTCCACTGTCGCAAATAAGCATAAATCGTCAACATTGATTTAAATATTTGTTTTTTAATTTAAATATTATATTTTATAAGTTAAAACATGTAATAAGTTGTGTTTTAATGTGAAATATAAGAGATATTATATAAAAATTACAATTTTTAACTTAAAATATTCTATTTAAATTTCAAATTATAGTGTTTAGTTTAATAAATGCAATGTATGAGTTAAAAAATACAGTGGAGTGTCCATATCATAAGGATATGCCACCTATTATGAGACCTCATCTACAATCTACTCCTCTTATTTATACTAATTAGATGTTTTGTATATTAAATTTCAAATTAAAATTTATATGTATTGGTTTATTAAATTCTAATTCAGTATTGATTCTCGTCCATCCTATTCTGGCCATCGACTGGTGATAGGCTTTTTTTTCAGCGAGTGGATGTGATTCGCACGTAGTGGTTAAGCTAGAGAATCGAACAAGTATGTCGTTTGCAAACTCTAGTCGGTGGTGTGTGTCACGAGAGAACCAACCAAGCTTGTGGTTTGTGAGAGAACCGGCCAAACTTGTGATTCATAAGAGAACCAATCATACTTGCGATTTGTGAGAAAAATGACTAGCCTTGTGGTTTGCGAGAGAACCTCAAGGACTTGTACTTCGCGAGTGGTGCCCGGTGGTGTATGCTGAGGGAGAGCCTGTGGTACTTGTGGTTCGTGAAAGAACCAACCAAACTTGTGGTTCGCGAGAGAACCGACCCAGACCTGTCTGATGGTTGCAGGCCCGACGCTAAGAGAGAGACATATGAAGCAATTGCTTTAGAACCCCCCCTCCTAGTTTGGAATTATTTAGGGGCCTAACTTTTTTATACTATATACAGGGGAAAAAAGTAAATATTATATGTTTTAATTATCTGCCACACCAATTCACTTTTTTCATTTTCATATGAAGCCCTGTTTCACAAATATTAGATACCCTAAATATTATATATCAGACCTATATTTCTAATTTGCTTCACACCTCTAAATAGTCAGAGCTGCCCCTAGATGGTTGCTAGAAAAGGAGAGAGAATGGAAGGGTGTTATTATATGGTTTAATTATCCGCCTCGCCAATTCTCTTTTTTCATTTTCATGTGAAGCCTAGTTTCACAAATGTTAGATACCTTAAATATTATATGTCAGACCTATATTTCTAATTTGCTTCACACCCCTAAATAGTTAGAGCCTCCCCTAGATGGTTGTTAGAAAAGGGGAGAGAAGGGAAGGGGGTTGTTTTTCCCTCAATATTTTTAGAGTAAAATGCATATATAACCCTATATAATTGACGAACGTGCAGATATAACCCTGCAATAATTGAAAGTGCAAATATAACCCTATATATTGAGGTTATGTACAAATATAACCTTTTTCTAGCAGATTTAGACCGGAATTGGGTGAAAGGACTATTTTTCCCCTTTGTAAAAAAATAAAAATTTGAAAAAGCATTAAAATTGTTTTGCCCCTGCCCCTTTTCTTCTCCATTTATCTTCCTCGTTTTCTTATCTTTCGTTTTCTGTAACTTCAATTTCCAAACTTCAATCACGCTTTGCACTTTTGTCAATTTTCTGGTGATTGGCTGAGCGGCGCCGGAAATGGTGGCGGATGGTGGCGGATGGTGGCAGAGGTGACATGGGACTAGGGTTTCGGTGGAGGGCTGGTGGCGAATACGAATCAGTGGTGGTGAATCCCACGTCCTCTTCAAAAAGAGCCACTGTGCGCAGTGGTCGGAGAAGAACACAAATCGGCGGTGGAGAAGAATGGCAGTGGTGGGGTAGGTTGATTCATATGGCTAGGGTTTTAGGTGGCGACGGTTTTAGGTCGCAGCGGTGGAGAAGAATGACAGTGATGGTTGGAGAAGAACACGAATTGGTGGTGGAGAGCAATGACAGTGGTGAGGAGAAGAACTTATTCTTATGGTTAGGTTTTCAGGCGGCGGCGGAGGAGATTTGAATGGCATTTTCCTACGGCTTTTTATGAATCATGTTCTAGCGGCATTTTCCAATACGTGTTCGTTACCGTTGGTTTATGAAGCCACCGTTGAGGATACAAGAAGCATAGAGGAATCTCCAGATGAAATGAGGATATCCTCAGAAGTAGTAAATGATGTGGTGTCTTACATTGGACAGAGGTTTTCCATTCTTGAGTTTTACATCAATTTTTCCAAACACCGTGGCTTTTCGATTTGGTGTCATCACACGGAGGGTAAAGATGGCATGGGGGAAAGGGCTTACGAGTAAGCTTAAGAGGTGTGTTCAGCCTGGGTATTTGCCCTTCACTGAGAAGGATGTGAGGAATTCACTGCAGTCGATAAGAAAAGTGGATCCAGAGGATGAGAGCATAGACTTCTTAAGAACCGATTCATGGTGGCATTTTCCAGCGGCGGTGATTTCAGAAGACAGAGGAGGCAGTCGTGATTTCAGAGGGCTCTAGGGCCATTTTTGTCTTTTAAAATTTTGTATTAGGTTAGAAGGGTATTTTGGTCATTTTTGGTCATTTTTGGTCAATCAATGACCGGAAATGGCCAGTCAATGCTGGAATACTGGATTTAGGGTTACATATTCACATTTTTTTAATAGGTAGGGTTATATTTGCACTAAAAAATAACTCAGATTTATATCTGCACTTTCTCCAACATATAAGATTATATTTGCTTATTACCCTTTTTTTAAGCAATTCATGGAGGAACATGATCATTCTCTTACTAGGATTGGGATTCGCATGTTTGGGTTTTCTTCATATGATGGGCCCTTAGAAAACTAAATAAGTACTCCATCCGCCCCAACTATTTTTGCGGAGAGAGAAAAATGAAGTATTTTTAAGAATTCATTATTTAATCATTTTGGCCCATGGGCTAGTGGGGTACTTGTATTTTAGCTTCCTTTTACATTTTATTTCAGCCTTACAATTTGGCTAACCCAATTAAAAAAATAAATAAAATCGGACTAAAATTAGAAATAAAGTGAAGAGTGCAAAAATAGTTGGGACGTCCCAAAGAGGAAAAGATTGCAAAAATAGATGAGATGGAGGGAGTACTCCACAAATAATAAAGTAAATAGAGATCATGAATCCAGTCCACAAATAATTACTTTTGCGACTAATACTCTGTTTGGTTTACTTTTGTCAGCTTTTTACTGTTTAAATTTTAGTCTAAAGACTTCCCTCTGCAAACTGATCTAGGATAAAGAGATTATGGGAAAGATGATGTTTCCTAAATTTATAAAAAAATAACATACTTAATATTTTTAATATTATATATTTTAATTTAAATATTATACATTATAACTTAAATATGTATTAAGACACAAGGCCGTCTTTGACACTGTTCAACTGGTGCCTTTGAACAGGGCCCTAAAATTTTTGGAGCCCCAAATTTTTATTTTGCTATTATATATATATATTATTTATTTTAAGAAAATTAAACCCGATCCTTCTGTAAGTCGTCTTCCTTTTTCATTCCAGCTTCTTTTTTTATGAACATTTTGTATATATATTAACTCTGTCAAGAAAGAGTTTTAGTCTTCAACTCTAGCCCATTTACATCCCTTTTTAGCCTTTCAGCCCATTACAAACTAAAATGAAGAATTACACTTTAACTACAACTACTCCATCCCTTTATTCAACCAATATACAAGCTGCTTCATCAAGATCTTCATTCCATTCCATCTTTTCCCTCCATTTAAACTCTCCAATTTGAACAGCAATGGTCTCTGATTTCATCTTGGTATTCTGAAAAATTCTTTGGCACCTTTCATTCCATACCCTATATAAGGCTGTGAAGATCAACATTACATTCATGTATGTTCTTCTTCTAGTTGCCATCAACAATGTTTTCCTTAGTAATCTCATGTTATCCAGTCATGTCAAGCCTGGTTCAGTCCATATTTCCTTCACACAACCGTATCCTGTAAAGATATGTTTGGCATATTCATCAAGCAGATCACACAAAACACATTTATGCTGAAAATTGATCACTCTATGAGCCTGCAACCTATCAACATTGGGGAGACATCCCTTCATTAGAATCCATAGAAAGAACCTATGTTTGGGAAGTATTGTTTTGTACCATATGACCTTGTAATAGCTATAGACTTCATCATTTCCCTTCATTAGGTTGTAAACTGACATGATTTTCAGCTTTCCACCCTTGTTAGTACAGCCCTTCAGTTCCACTAGATACTTCTCCTTCAGCCTGCAAATGTTTTTCCAGGACCAACTGGTGCTCATAGGAAAATTGTAATCTTCAAACTTCATATTCTTTAAGTAATATGCCTAAATCCATTTTACCCATAAAACATTTTTTTTACTATAAATCCCAAACTTGTTTGCAGATTGCAACTTTGTTCCATGTTGAGGGGTCTTTGATTCCCATTCCTCCCGTTTTCTTGCTCTTACACAAAGAAATCCAAGCTACTGGAGTACATCCCCTACTCCTTTCCTCTCTTCCCCACATGAAATATCTACAACTTATCACAATTCTCTCATGTATGCTCTCAAGGATGCTAAGATTATTGGACCCATAGCCTGTAATACTGAGTGCTATTGTGTTAATCAATTGTATTTTCCCAACATATAACACTCTTTCAAAGCTCCAACATTTTATTTTCTTCCTGATGTTATCCAACAGTTTTTCACAGTCTCCTTTACCCCCACTTTGTTTGTGATAGTGGCAACCCCAGGTATTACATAGGGAAAGCCCCCCTATTTACTTTCAAAATGTTAGCCCAGAATAGTTTTTCCTTCTCTTCCATCTTTGATAAGTAGACATTGGATTTCGGCTCACTTACAGCTAATCCAGTGACCCCCATGAACTCAACCAGGCTTGTTTTCACCCCTTCCATTGACTTCTTATTTACCCCATAGAAGATTAGTAGGTCATCAACAAATAACAGTGTGTGAATTGCTGCCCTACTGCATCGTTGATGGAAATAAATTGATTTTCTCCTAAATTGTAATGCCATTTTCTCCTTTCACAAAAAGTATAGGTGAAAGGGGATCACCCTGCTTAACACCCCTTCTCCCCATAAAATTCTCAGTCAAATTCCCATTCAAAGATAGGCAGAACTGTGACTGCATAGTACTCCTTCTAATCCATTCTATTAACTGATCTGGAAACTTTAGTAGCTTCAATCATTTAATCAAAAACTCCTAGTTTACACAGTCAAAATCCTTGTTTATATCTACTTTCACCACACAAATAGGCTTCATACTTTCCATGTTATACTTATGTAAGAGTTCTTGAGTTCGCAGTATATTATGCGATATATTCATTCCCTTCACGAATGCACTCTGATTATTACTAATCAAAATAGGCAAAATCTCACTGATCCTATTGCAAAGAACCTTAGTAATTACCTTATAAACTAGAAAACAACATGATATAGGTCTATATTCAGATACATTTTGAGGGTTTGCAGTTTTACGAATCAGTGTTACTACAACTTTACTCAAAATACCTGGAAGTTGCTCTCAATTGAAGAAGCTTTGCACTGTTTTTATCAGGGTTTCTCCTGTAATCTCCCATGTGATCTTAAAGAGCCTACTGGAATAGCCATCAGCCCCAGGGATCTTGTTTCCATTGATGCTCTATAAGGGCTTCTTGATTTCCGCCCCTGTTACGGGGACGATCAGTGATACCTGCTGTTTTACTGACAATGTACTCCTCATTCCTAGCACTGCATTGTCAATAATTTCAATTTTCCACTGATCCCCAAATGCTTTTGAAAATAGCTCACCAGATATTTACCAATCTCCACCTGATCTGAGATAACTTCTCTTTCCACCACCATGTTCACAGTGATGTTTTTAAACTGCCTGCTCTTCATAGCTGCATAAAACATTTTCGTTGGCCTGTCTCCCTCTTTAAGCCACTGAACCTTGGATTTTTGCTGTAAAAACCAGAATTTTGCCTCCTCCCGTTTCTCTACTTCTTTTCTAGCTCTTACTGCCAATGTAAAACTAGAGGAAAATGGTCTGATAGAATTTCAGCCTTAACTTCACAGTAGGCTCTATTCAACATTTCCTACCAAGTCTGATTCACTACACATCTGTCTATTCTACTTTGTATTCTTTCACCCTCAGCCCTCCTGTTGCTCCAAGTATAAAACTGGCATATTGTTTTCATCTCTGTCAGTATGTTAACCTCCATTACTTCTTGAAAATCCACAGCCTCACTTTCATCCACCTCTATACCCCCTATCATGTCCATCATCCCCAATGGAGCATTAAAGTCTCCCAGTATGACCCATGGTCTATCATCCCTGGTTCATAGAATGTTTATAATCTCCCACATTTCTTTCCTCTTTTCAACTGTATTGTATCTATACACTATAGTGAGATAGATGATCTGATTTCTCCCTTTCATGTTCAACTCAGAAAATATTCACTGTTCCCCCATGTTTAACAACTTCTTCTCCATATAATCCTTCCTCCAGCATAACCATATTCTCCATCCTTTTACCAATCTACTATTATTTAGTAACTCCCATCCCAGGCCAATACTTCTCCATATTTTTGTTTGATTTTCCTCTTTAATGTTTGTTTCTAACAGTCCCAAACGACCCATTCCATACAAAATCTACTAATCTTCCTGTGTTTATCACACTTATTTATACCCATAATGTTCCAGCACACAATATTGTTGTACATGTATGCAAGAAGGATCGGTTAACAGGTTATAGTTACCTATTTTTTGCATTTCAGTATCGCCACCAGCTCTCCCCTGATCTCGAGCCTTCTTCTGATCCAGTGCTTTTTCTTTCTCTTTCCATAGTATAATCTGTGCTCCATTTTTCTGAACCTCCTTCTCAGTGTTGGTTTGCTTCTCCCCATAAGCCTGCTATTTTCTCACAGGTATGAATATCTAGTTGGCCTTGGCTTTGGTTTTCTCCATTTCCTATTTTCTACATATCTTCTCTCGATGCCCATATAGGCCACATTTCCAACATTTTACAGGCCTCCATTCATAGATAATCTCCTGAAAAACTATAACTTTCTTCTCATTCAGGTACTGTACTTTATCAGGTAATTTATCACTGAATTTCATCTCTATCTTAACTCGGGCAAATGCCAGCCTCTCCTTCTCTTTAGTCAATCTATCTAGACAAATTAGCTTGCCAAGTGGGCTTACAATCTTGCTAATGATTTTAGGCTGCCAATAAACTAGAGGTAATTTTGGCATTTGAATCCACACAGGCACTGTAACAGGTTCATCCAATTCAGAATTTACATCCCAATCATTTAAAATTACATGCCTACTACAAAAAAACACAACTCCAACAGCAAGCAAATCATCCTTCACACAAATATTTTGACATATCACCAGGAAAATTCCAGGTTTCAACTTCCATGCCTTCGTGATTTTCTTTCCCCAGATCCTGAAGAAGTAGCCCTCCATCACCTTGAAAGGAGAATTACTCCCCATCACTCTGCAAACAATTGTATCCTCCCATTGTTTAATACTCTCTTGCACATCATCCTCAGAGATCTCTCCCACTGATAGCCCTTCCACCATTGTGGGTTCATAGTATTTCAGCTCGCCATCGTTGACTACGTCGCTCCATAATTTCTGTTGCCTGAGCTCTACTACTTCCTCTTCAGTTTCTTCACCCCACAATAATTTCCTTCCTTGTGTCTCTGATTTCACAGCTATCGAATTTTCACCCTTTTGGTTTAGCTTACTGACCACCTTAGAAGCTGGTGTTACTATCTCTGTTTCAGATATCCTGCTTTTCTCCCCCAAGATTCCCTTTAAACCCACATCCTCTTTCTCCTCCTCTTTGTTCCCCTTTTCCTCTCTACCCATCGGAATCTCATCCAGTCCCTGAGATGTGGTTATCTTCCTTGATTTCCAGCGGTTTTTGTTACTCGATCCACCCATTGGAGTGGCCAATCTTACTCTGATTACCAAGTCGGAGGCCAAAGTGACCGTTGGAAAAACACATAGTTCAGTGTGTGATCGCCCGCAGTGGAAAAATAGATATAAGCGTATTGAACGACGAAATTAAGTTCAACACTTTTGCACGTTACTTTTCGACCCAAGTATCTTCCTACTGGTAAGAACTCAACTTGTAGTAATTTGAATGGTAATTAAGTAGTATTTTATTTGATGGTAATTATGTAGTATTATTAATTTATCTTTGTCTTTATATTTTGTTTGGAAAAGTCGTAATATCCAAATAATACAAATTTTATTTGATAATTTTACGTTAAATTATTTAGGGGCCTTATTTTTCATTTTGCATAGGGCCTTCAAATTGTCAAAGACAACCCTGTTAAGACAACTTTAGATGTGAAAATATAAAAAAAATATTTTATAAAAAAAATATTTTATAAAAACTAACAATTTTAAAGTTTAAAAAAAAAAATTAAACATTTTATTTACATAGTAGAATAGTTGCTTAATATCTTTGAAAAAGGAACTATTCAAAATATCTTCTAAAAAAATATTTCTTCATTGACCCTTGTATGAAATTATTTTACTTTTAATTTTAAAATTAGCCATAGGGATTAGTTTCCTAATATTGGCAAATTATATGGTCCCTCAGATACTATGTATATCATATTCTCATGGATATTTTGTGTATTTTAAATTATATGAGTATGCATTATTTTACGTGAGGTTTTACATTATTCAAATTTACCTGTTTGTCTATTCAAACATTAAATGCATAAATAATAGTAATAAAATGCACATTCTACATACTTACAATGCATATTCATAATACGCTAAGAATACTGTACAAGAATTGTCTAATATTTTTAGTTTTTTTCCTGATGGATATGCAAATTCATTTGGAGTTACGTAGATGTGTTTATTTTATTTCTTTGAAAAAAGTGCTTTTATAACTCTACCTAATTGACATAAGTGTCAATATAACCTTTCAATATTCGAAAGTGTCAATATAACCCTATATAATTAGTGAAAGTGTCAATATAACCCTATAAGTTTTAAGGATGTGCTGATATAACCCTACAAACATTAGGAATGTGCTAATATAACCCAATAAGATTGCATAATGTGCTAATATAACCATACCTAATTTCAACGAACTATGGCGTTCTGGCTAACTATGAGGGTAAAAGTGTCCACCCAATTTCAGAGTTAGCCCAAAGGGTATTTTGGTCAATTTACATATAGTCAACGCTGAAAAATTGAGGCCAATGCCGGAAATGAGATCTGAGGGTTATATTGGCACTTTCATTAACTAGTTAGAGTTATATTTACACTAAAAATTATCATAGATAAGGTTATATTGGCACTTATCCCTATTTCTTTTCCTTTGATGTCCCCCAAACATTTCGATTAGACAAAACTTGCCCCCAAATTCATAGGGCAAGAAAGATATAATTATTTGTAATTATACCCCCGGTGTTTCAGCGGTTATATATTGAAGAAGAATATAACAAGAATAAATTATACACTGACCCCCAAATTTAAAACCTCATATTGTATATTTTCCTTATCTTTAATATTCCTTGCTCTTACAATGAGACAAATTCTTTTGTTAAGGAATTAGAATTAGAATTGTATTCTTACCATAATTGTAGATGTAATTATATTATATTACCTTTTCTTAGCTTGTATAGGTATCCTGTACTACTATATAATGTATTCTGAATTCATGAATACAAACACACATTATTACTCTTATTTTCTACATGGTATCAGAGCCTAAAATCATGAAACCTTAAATAGAAAATTTTCCGCTGCTCTACAATATCCGAGCCGCCGTTGCCGCTGCACCGCAACACGCCGCCAGTTGCTGCTGTCGCCAGCCGCTCGCCGTCTGCCGGTTCCGCCACCGCCGCACGCCACTCACCATCAGCCGCTCCCGCCGGATGAACGAACTCCTCCTACTGGCTATGAGTCTGGTAAGCCTACTTTACCATGGATACTTGATTCGGGAGCCTTATATCACATGACAGGTGACAAAGGTTCTCTTACTGATCTTACTACTACTATTGATTCTGTGAATGTTGTTCTGCTTGATGGCTCGGTATCATCAACTACACAATATGGATCTATTTGCTTTGATGGTGTTACTCTGCCTCACGTTTTATATATACCTACATTACGAGGCAACTTACTGTCATGCTCTAGATTGTTATGTACCCTGAACTGTCTAGCTTTGTTTATTAAAAATTATTGCATTTTACAGACAATCAGTACGAGGAAAGTGATTGGCGTGGGTGAACAGAAAGGGGGGTGTTTTGTCTTCGTCTGCTGGATGCTCGTGGTCACCGTCCTGTCCTGCAGTCTCTTCCTACAGTTGCTTTAGTATATTCATCTGACTTATGGCATCGGCATTTTGGTCATCCATCCTCCACAGTGTTGTCTTCTATTTCTTCCAACATTAATAAACATTATGTACCTTGCTCTATATGTTATAGAGAAAAACAAACTAGACATAGTTTCCAGTTGAGTTCTACAAATGCTACTGCATTGTTGCAATTAGTTCATTGTGATGTTTGGGGACCTTATAGAACACCATATTCTAGTGGTACATTTTATTTTTTGACTATAGTAGATGATTACTCCCAAGCTGTTTGGGTTTATTTGAGTAGCTAAATCTAAAATAGCTTCTAGATTTCTAGAATTTACCTTAGTGAAGAACCAGTGGGGCCGAACAATTCAACGAGTTTGGGCTGATAATGACACTAAATTTTTGCCTCTGTGATCTCACTTTACTGCATCTGGGATCATTTTTTAGACATCTATGGTTGATACTCCACAACAGAATGGTCGAGTTGAAAGAAAGCATCGTCATTTACTTAATGTGGCGCGTGCTTTACGGTTCCAAGCTAGTCTTCCTATTGAATTTTGGGGAGAATGTGTTCTTACTGCTGCCTACCTGATCAACGGAATACCGACTCAGCATCTCAACGGTCGTACTCCATTTGAGTTGCTCTATGGGCAAGCTCCAAATTATTCATCATTAAGAGTTTTTGGATGCTTGTGTTTTGCTGCTCATGTTCCCAGATATCATGACAAGTTTGCACCTCGAAGTCGGCGGTGTCTGTTCCTAGGTTATCCTGGCTATCACCTTTTTGACTTGGAGTCCTGAGTGATCTTTAACAGTCGGGATGCTGATTTCTTTGAAGACAAGTTCCCGTACTCTGCAACTCCGACATCTGCTTCAACCGATGAACCCAGTGGCGCCACCACATTCCCGCCGGATTCCTCCTCATTCTTACCGGAGACGCACGGAATTTTGATTCCACCTTCTGCTGCCGATCCAATGCCGCCGGTCGCCGTTAGCCTTCCACCGTCCGCCGGTGGTCAGCTGCTGCCGTCCGTCGCCTGCCGGTCACCGCCGTCCGCGGCCGGCCAGCCACTGTTGGTCACCGCTGGCCAATCTACGCTGGTCAACGCCGGTCAGTCAATGCCCGTCAATGCCAGCCTCGTCAACCCTAGCCCCAGCACCGCTCAACCCCAGCCTCAGCCTCGTCACCGCCACCGCTCAACCCTAACCTAGTCGCGCCACCACGCTCTACCTCTCCCTAGAACACCGATTGGAAACCTGATTGGAATGCATCTTCGATTCACCTCCACCGCCGCCTTCGACTCACCTCCACCACCATTTTCGCCTTTGATTCACCTCCACCGCCACAGCTTTGCATTACCAGGGAAAAAAGAAAGCTTGAGAAGAAGAGGGAGAAAACAGATCTGACGGAAGAGGGGAAATGGAGGTTTTGTTCATTGAGGAACAAGGGTATAAATGTCTTTCTAGCTTTTCTGATTTTATTTATTTATTAAATTGTAGAGGGTATAGTAGTCACTTCATGTCTTTCCAGCCAAATTCAGGTCAGCAGGGTTATATTAGCACATTCTAGCAAAACACAGGGCTACAATGGCACTTTCCAACTTCACAAGGCCATATTAGCACAAACCCTCAAAACATAGGGTTATATGAGCACTTTACTCTTTGTTTTTTAACACTAAATACTAGCAACTAATTTTACTTTTTAAACAAATAGCAGTGAAAATAAATATTTTAATTAAAATTATCATCCTCATTTTGATGAATTTAGATGGGATGATATTATAAACAAAGAATTCCATATTTACAAAAGAGATCTTTTTAGTACTTCTAACTAAGAATAGTTTTAATATTTTATTTTTTAAAAATAAAATTTTACTAAAATTTTTAATGTAATTATTGATTAATTATAAATATATATTTCATACTTTTATCAATATACAATTTATAATAAAAAAATATTTCTATACAGATTTTTTATCCTTATAAATACATTATCAATTCAAAATTATATTATTTTTATCAACAAATAGTAAATTAAATTATATTCAAATTTTTAGTAGTAAATAAAATAAAATATTAATAAATGTGATTACTTATTTTTAAATTGTGCATCGCACGGGTATAAACTAGTTTTATAAATAAATATAAGTAGTACATAAAATTGTGAAAATAATATTTTAAGTTATCATTAATCTAAATTATTTAAGTAAATTTTTAATAGTAAATAAATAAATATAAATAAATGTGATTACTTATTTTAAAATTTTATAAATAATACTTTATTTATTTGGCACACTTCCTATTTTTATCAACATTTTTTCAATTTCATCTGCTCATTCTATATTTTACTTTCTACATTCAATTTCATCCACCAATTTTCTTCACCTAAATCCAAGGTGCCATAAATAGAAAACCGGAGGGAGTATAAAAAAACGGAATAGATATTCGATTTCGATTATATATCACTCTCGAATTCTACGTTTAATTTCTTCCATTTAAAAATTTAAACATAAAAGTCATACTTAAAAATATAGTAATGAAATGTTTTAAAATTAAAAAAAGGAAATAGTATAAATTATTCATATATAAAAATAGAAATAGACATTCGACTTCAGTCATATATCACTCGAACTCTACGTTTAATTTCTTTCATTTAAAAATTTAAATATAAAAGTCATAGGTAATTAAATATTTTTAAAATTCAAAAGAAATGGAAAAGTATAATTAGTCATTTTAATTTTATTTTAAAAATAATTTATATATATTCACATATTTTAAATTTGAGTAGTGAATTGCACGGTTATTATTCAGTTTCACATATGGAAACTCAACCATACACTACCTTACCAAACAAATTTATTAATGTCTACCGTGTCAATCACTAGTATTCTTTACTCCGCTCCAGCATCAAAATTAAGAAAGAAACCAAGAAATGAGTATACAGGGGAGTATCGTGTCAATCTTATTGGGATTTTAAATGGTTAAATTGGAAAGGTTTTTCAACAACAAAGTGCGAAAACACGGGTCCACCATGGTCCGGGGTGTGTGATTGATTTTAATGAAGAAATTGGTGGACAAAACAAGGACGAACTACATTTAAACACAACAAGATGATGAAGACGTATTCACCGAATGCGTCCTCTTAAAAATTAGATGTATCCTCAACCAATTACGTCAAAAAATTGGAATATTCGTGAAGATGCATTCACCAAATGCATCCTCAACATTTCTGCAAAAAAAAAAGAAGGTAAATTCATGAGGATGCATTTGGTAAATGGGTCCTCGTTCAGCCATGCAAAAAAAAAGTGAAATTCATGAGAACGCATTAGCTAAATGCGTTCTCCATGCATCTAGCACACGCTACTGTAGTCACAACAGTAGAAGTTTCTCCCATCTTCAGGGGGATATCATGAACAACGAAGCTACAATTTGAGCTTATGCTGATAGTTTACAAGCTCGCGGATTACGTTTTGGATTATCTCCCTCAATACTTGGAGCTGCTCATCGACAAGATCAGGAGATAGAATTCCCTAACATGGTAAGGTTTATAATCTCGTGAAGAGCTGGAAGGACAGGAGAAGAAGGTTGGAATCGATAGGAGCTTTTACAAGGATCATTAAAGAATGCTTAGAAGTAGAAGTTGGGGGAAGAGGGTTGGACCTTATAAAGATCGAGGTTGCTCTTCCCGCTGGTTTAGATGATAGGCTATGATATCTAGGATGTTTTCCTTTCGAGTTTAGGTCGTAATATTTTCACAAATGCTTGTAGACATTTTATAAGAGTAAAATTTCCCTTTTTGTTTCACATGGGATTCTTCTTCAGTGAAACTTGATCTCTCCAACAGCATACACAAAAATTTACTTATCGAGCCCGATCTTAAAGCTTCGCATAAGCGTCAAGGGTGGTCGATAGGTCGGAGCCATCAATAGTTTGGCTTATGAATAGGCATAATATAAATCAATAATGAACATGCATATGAATCTGAAATGCAATTTTATTAAAAAGTGCTTGTCCCAATACAAAAAGAAAGGTACTTTCGATCTACAGTGACATCTTTGTGGGGGTGCGCTATTCCCTTATCTAAAAGCACAAGTCATCACCTATAGCAATTTCAGGGTACCATAAGAAACGAGGAAAGGGAAAGGGGAACTGAAAGGGAATGTCATTTGATAATGCTTTGGACCTGTTTGTAGTCAATGATACTTTCTAAGGTTTACGACATTCCATCACCTTGGGATGTGCTTCCCGGCCATGGTTTTCCAACATATAGCTGCCTACTGGGTAAGATTTGATTACCTTGTAGGGTCCTTCCTAGTTCGCAGCAAGCTTACTATCATCGTTCTACCGACTTTATCATTTCTTCGCGGAATGGGTTAGCTGAGAACAAATTGAACCTTTCAACCTCTTCGATAATAATAGCGCTTCACCCTCTCCTTCACCTTAGCTTCACGGAGAGATGCTTTTTCTCTCTCATTTTTTGTCTACCAAGTCCTGATCAAGCCAATAATTCTCTTTGTTGGCCGATTGATTCTGTTGGCCAATGCTTAGAAGCTCCATGGTCCTTAGACTTGGCATACCAATCTTGCTGGGATTACTGCCTTTGAGCCTTAAACTAGACCATAGGGGGGGCGGGGTTTCTTTCGTACCAAACAATTTCTCTGTCCTATAGGACCAAAGAAATATTGGGAGTTTGTTTAACCAATTTTCCTCTACACCTTCAAGCCTTTCCCGTATGCCATTTAAAATATGTAAAAGCCATCACAAAATATTCAATTCCTATGAAAAACATGCAATAAATTTCAAACATTTAAACTAGGGACCCAATACAACTAACCCTATGTCCTACAAGTGAGAAACATAGAGATAGAACATTCATATCCTCTAATAACGACTACATGCTAGAAGTTATTAGTTGGCTACATCGACAATTAGGAAAATCCATTCAAATTCACCCTAAATATAAGCAATTTCATCAATTGACAATCAAAATTAGTTGCCGCACCTAATTACGACCTTCCATCAATTAATTACAACCACATCGATAAAAAGATAAAATTTTCCAAGTTTATCCTAATATCTAGCAAATAATTAATTCAAAATCATAAACTAGTTGTACATTCTAATTAAAATCATGTATTAATCACACAATGCGAGACAAATACAATTGAAAATCAATGGCAACAAGTAGAAGGAATCAAATCTCCTAATATCATGCTAGAAATGCTTATACCAATTGCTCCCAATATAATATTTAGCCTAGATATGCAAAACCCATCACAAAATATTCAATTCCCATGAAAAACATGCAATAAATTTCAAACATTCAAGAAGAAAACTAGGGTTGATACGAATCAGTGTTTCTAAATTCATTTATTAAATTAGGATTTTTAAGATGATAACACTATACTCTTTTTTCCACTGGTTTTTTTTAATGAGGTAGTGTAATCATTTGTAATTTATTTTATTTTAAAATAAGACCCATTAACTCAGTCATGTTGGCTTAGAAGAGTTTTGATATATTTTAATTAGGGTTTATAATATTTAGTTCTAATTTAATTATAATTAGATTTGGTAAGATTAGATAAAACAATATTCATTTATTTTAGGTATTCTAGTTAGATATGATTTCAGCTTCTTAAAGCTGCCATAAGTTATTCCAGTCTCTATTTGTACTGGCCGAATTATACCCTATAAATGGGGGAGGTCATTCATGATTTTATTACACCATTTTTATCAATCAAAATACAATCTTTTGAGTTCATACTCTTTGCTTGTGAGCTATTCCATTGTTGCTTAACCTCGAGAGCTAGTTAAGTGTCAATAAACCTTGTAATCTGATCCTAAGGGCTAGTTAGAGAGCAAGTCGAAATTGAGTGTACCCCGAGGGCTAGACCTTGAATTTTGTGCTGCATTGAAGGGTTTGTGAGTTCCCTTGTTTTGTAAAAGATCTTAATTCCACAATCCAGATTTTTCGCAATGGGATTCATATCAGTTGGTATCAGAGCAAAGCAAAAGATCCTTGGATGAGTTCATCAAAAAGGATTTCAAGTTTTGCTTGAATTTATTTTTTTTAAATCAAAAAAAATTCTGGCGGTGGTGAGGCTTCAAAGATGTCTTCCTCTCTTCCCAAAAACCAGCAGACCAACTTCAAAACCCTAGATCTACTTTTGGGGAGGCTGCCGCCGCTCTCCACCTCTGGCGGTGGCCTCCCTCCCCTCCACCACCACCACCACCACACTCTCTGTACTCTCATCGTTCCGAACCTCCCCCTTGTAGAACCTTCGTGGCATCACCTTGGTTATGATTTGAAAAACTATTTTCGATCTCCCTCCATCCCGCCTTTCTAATTCGTGATACCCCTAACATTTTTAGACCGATGGAAGCTTCCCATCGTGGTCGACTGTAGCTACGACAACCACGTAGCGGCCATGGCTAAGGTCACATCGAAGAGTTTATCATCCACAACGGGTGGTGCATAGGTGATGAAATGACAGGTTTTGAAGATAGATCTGGATACCCTAAAAAATGAGAAGCGCGATTGAGGAAAAAATGGGCTTCGATGCACCGCCTACGTTGGACAAGCGCCTCTAAGGTCGGACAAGCACTGCTGGCCAATGCCACACACGGCTGGCCAAAGCCACACGCCACCGCGACCAGCTATCCCGAAGATCCCAGGCGCCGGTAACCTTCTACAGCCGAGGAGAGTTAGAACGTCTTTCTCTTTCTACTTTTTTTTCTCTTTTTATATTCTTTTAAGATTAGATTTGGTGGTGGGTTATATTTTATATTCTGTAGGTCTTTCTTTCTTTGTTTTGTGTTTTTTTTTCCAGTTTTAAATGGTAGAGCTCAAATTGGTTTTTTTGTTTTAGGTATTAGATTAGATTTGTCTTTGTCAATATAAGTTTTTTCGGTGACCTTATTTCCGATAAAATGGTCCGGTTAAACCTTATTGACTTGAAATTCTTTTTTCAAAGCGGTTAGGAGAAATCCAAGTCATAGTCATTTAAACAACTGACTTTTGGCGATACAATGATTCAGATTTGTAGATTCAAGTTCGTTAGGATATTTGGGCAAATTAATCTAAATTTTCAGTTTAAATTGTCTTGTCTTTTCGGATACTGATTTAGAGACTATTCTGCGCATTATTTGTGTTTCCTATACACCTACAATAAAACTTTTGGGACAGTCTAAGCAACCGACTACAGTCTCCTACTTTAGTAAAAGGGTCGGAACAGGTTTAATGGAGACTAATCGGACTTTTAGTTGCGGAGCTTCATTTTCTTCGTTTTGGATTGTCCCGAAGTTGGTTTGAAGTGTGGATGAATCATTTTTGTGCATTTAATCTGATACACACTACTGCGATGGTTTTTGTTTGGTGATTTTGGGTCGATGTTACTACACAGCTACACAGTGAAGACCACCCATCCTACTATACACCTTTCTTATTACCACTCAGGCTTGATTGAAATTTAATGTTTAGTTAGTGTCTTTGTGTATCTTTCTTACTGTCACTTAGGCCATGGTTTAGTATTGTAAAATCTAGATAGTGCCTTTGTGTACACTCTTATTTCCACTTAGGCCATAGATTACCATTGTTACATCTCTTTAGTGCCTTAGTGTAAATGGGATCATCCCATAGCTTGATGTAAAGATCACTCAAATGTAGGCTATTTGGCCAATTTGGTAATATAAAGGGTTGGATTCCCTAACAACCCTGTCATTGACAATTTTAATTTTTTTAAAAAAGAAGACAGTTGGCGCGTGGCACAGATGCGCGTGCCACCAACCACGTGAGTGAATACCACGCGCGAGACATTTGAGGCGTGTCTACCTCACGCGCTCAGCTCTTGATTCGTATCTCATATCGTGAGTTATTTGAATTTATCGCTGGTTTGTCTTTTTCTCGTGAGTTGAAGCCAATTTTTTGGCTACATCAGCATACAGTCACTGCCTAGTCAGCATCCAGTCATCGTATAATAGCAGGATTTTGCAGGGATGGCGTGAGACATTTATCTACATTTTTTTTTGAAGATTGTTCATGTTTCGGGGACAAAACTATTCGACCTTGGCGGGAATGATACGAATCAGGATTTCGAAATTCATTTATTAAATTAGGGTTTTTAGGATGATAACATTATACTCTTTTTTCCACTGTGTTTTTTTTTAATGAAGTAGTATGATCATTTGTAATTTATTTTATTTTAGAATAAGGTCCGTTAACTCAGCCATGTTGGCTTAGAAGAGTTTTGGTATATTTTAATTATGGTTTAGAATATTTAGTTATAATTTGATTAAAATTAGATTTGGTAAGATTAGATAAGGCAATATCCATTTATTTTAGGTATTCTAGTTAGATATGATTTTAGCTTCTTAAAGCTGCCATAAGTTATTCCAGTCTCTATTTGTACTGGCCAAATTATACCCTATAAATAGGGGAGGTCATTCATATTTTATTACACCATTTTTATCAATCAAAATACAACATTTTGAGTTCATACTCTTTGCTTGTGAGCTATTCCATTGTTGCTTAACCCCAAGGGCTAGTTAAGTGTCAATAAACCTTGTAATCTGATCCTGAGGGCTAGATAGAGAGCAAGTCAAAATTGAGTGTACCCCGAGGGCTAGACCTTGAATTTCGTGCTACATTGAAAGGTTTGCGAGTTTCCTTATTTTGTCAAAGATCTTAATTCCGCAATCTAGATTCTTTGCAAGGGGATTCCTATCAAGGGTTTTTGTCTAAGGGTTTGCTCCTTTACACAATGGATAAAACTAGGCCTTTATAGTCTAGAAGAAATGAAGAAGAAAACATGAGAAATGGGCCTTTAGGCCGGCTGCCACGGACTGTGGAATATACCACAGCCTGTGGTGACCAAACTATCAAGTTTCTACCACTTTTGAGAAGAAAGTGGCCTTCTCTCCAAATCTTATTGCCTTTTCAACATTAAACTCTTTAAAACTGACTTGATATTAGGAGATCTTCAAGATGATCCTCTAACACATAAATCAAAGAATTAGGACATAAAAACATGCGATATCATTCTAACCCTCTAATTTATAAAATGTTAGCTCTCTAATTTATTAGAAATTGGATTTCAAATGCACTAAATATAGGGCATAAATTGGGCAAATCACATACTAATGCCTTCCAACTCTTCTTTTTTCACAACCGTCAAGTCCAAATAATAGAACATGAAAGATGTCATCCCCATTATACCATAACACAATTATATCTCCCGCGGACAAACCACTTTCCTTGATAAATATCGGCCAACCATCAAGAAAGCAATTTTCAGTTAGATATCTACCTAGCTTGATAGGCCAAGTATTCCCATACTTATCCTTAAGTACTGCATGACTCGGAAGCTTTCCTTCCATATAGTTTGTATAAGCCCAGGAAAGTCATTGTAATCATATAAATTGATTGTCACTCAAAAATTTGATAAACAAAATGTATAATTGTGAATTACTGAAATAAAAAAAGAAGGAACACAATATTTAGACTTGTATAAGCTTCATCAACATTTGCATGAATTATAGCAAAATTAGTATTCCATGTGTCAAACCATAATTTATTCTTAAAATTAATAAAGAAACAAATGGGGAAATATTAACATTAAGAATCAAATCTAAAGAAATAGAAGGAAGATAGAGAAGACATATCTAATTCACATTAGAGATGAACCATTATTAACAATTCTTTTTTACTAACTATATGTAAAATTATAAACTTGTAGATATTTGTATTGCCTCTATTTCTCTTTCTCAAATGTATGGGTGAGAACGTACACGAACATTCATGAATTAACTTGAGATCAGCTCAATTTAAGATGATTCATATATAAAATGAACGAACATGAACAAAATCATAAGCTCAGTTAATAAACGAACAAAATCAGAAGCTCGGTTCATGCCTGATTGCCCTCCAGCGCAGTAATTTCCTCAGCCACAGCATCTCGCCAATGAGAATGACGGGAAGCCTCGGAGTAAGTAGTGGGATCTGCACTAGATGTTACAGCACTCAAAAATCTAAAATGCATACTAGAAAAATTATCACAATTTACATAATCAGTAAGGGGATAGGGAACACCCGAGGAAAGTGATGACGCATAAGGGAACGTAGTCGAAGGGAGGGTCTTCAGTAGTAAGAGCACAAGCATAATCATCACACTCGTAATCTGCCAAGTAAGACGGTGGACGACGAGATCGAAAACTCTGTTTGGTAGGTGGTAACTCAGCAGCGGAACCATCCGGGACCAGAGAAGCCGGTAAAGTAGAAACCGAAGGAGAAAGATCAGCGGCAGTCGAATGACCGGCGGCGACTGGTGGTGGTGCACCGGCGGCGAAAGATGGCAGTTGACCGGCGGTGGACGGCTGTGACTGGCCGGTGGCAGATGACGGCGATGGGCCGGCGGCGGATGGTGCAATTGACCGTTGACGAACCGGCAGTAGAATACGGCAACCGGTCTGCAGCGGTCGATGGTGATGGGCAGGCGGCAAACGGCAGAGACAAACCGGCAGCAGGCAGCAGCAGCTGACTGCCGGTGAATGGTGGGATGCCAATGGTGACCGGCGGCGAAGGAACTGCAACAGCTGGAGGAATAAAAATTTTGGGCGGCTCCGGCAGCAAGGAGGAGGAAACTGGCGGTGAGGAGGATGCGTTGCAGGGTTTGTTGGCAGAAGTTAGAGTAGCAGAAAATGGGAACTGGTCTTCAAAGAAATCAGCATCCCGACTGGTAAAGATCACACCGGTTTCTAAGTCATAAAGGTGAAAGCCTTTCTTTCCGGTAGGATAACCAATAAATAGACACCGCGGACTTCTTGGAGCAAACTTATCACGGTATCTGGGAACATGAGTAGCAAAACACAAGCATCTAAAAACTCTTAATGATGAGTACTTGGGAGCTTGCCCATAGAGAAACTCAAAGGGAGTACGACCATTGAGATGCTGTGACAGTGTTCGGTTAATCAAGTAAGTAGCAGTAAGAACACATTCTCCCCAAAACTCAATAGGAAGACTGGCTTGGAATCGTAAAGCACACGCCACATTGAGTAAATGGCGATGCTTTCTTTCAACCCGACCATTATGTTGTGGTGTGTCAACCATAGATGCCTCAAAGATGATCCTAGATGCAGCAAAATGAGATCGCAAAGGCAGAAATTTAGTCCCATTATCACCCCAAACATGTTGTATGGTTCGGCCCCACTGGTTCTTCACTAAGGCACTAAATTCTAAAAATCTAGAGGCTACTTCAGACTTAACGACTAATAAATAAACACAAAAAGCTCGGGAATAATCATCGACTATCGTCAAAAAATAAAATGCACCACTAGATGATGGAGTTTGATAAGGTCCCCAAATATCACAATGTACTAATTCAAATAATGCAGTAGCATTTGTAGAACTCAATGGAAAACTATGTCTAGTCTGTTTAGCTCTATAACATAAAGACCAAGGTATAGTAGTATGATTTGTGCTAAAATCAAGAGTAGGAATAGAAGACAACACCGTAGATGATGGATGATCAAAATGTTGATGCCATAAATCAGATAAAGAAATCGAAGCAACTGTCGGAATAGACTGCAGGATATGAGGACGAATGCGAGTATCCAATAGACAAAGCCAATAAACCCCCCTTTCTGTTCACCCACGCCAATCACAATTCCCGTACTGATTTTATGTAAAATGAAATAATTTTCAGTAAACAAGGCTAGACATTTTAAGGTAGATAACAATCTAGAGCATGATAATAAATTGCATCGCAAAGTAGGTACGTAGAGCACATGAGTAAGGGTGACATCACCAAAAAAATAGACCCATATTGTGTAGCAGACGACACAGATCCATCAGGTAGTATAATATTCACAGTATTGGTAGGAGTAGTAATATTAGTACGAGAACCTTTGTCACCAGTCATGTGATATGAGGCTTTTGAATCAAGAATCTAGGGTAAAGTAGACTTACCTGACCCATGGTCAGATAACGAATAAAACTGATTAAATAAATGTACGGCTATACTCCATTGGTCATCAGACAGAGCAGGACCGAAATCAGATGAGTAGGGGTGCTAGAGGAGGTTGCCACTGCAAACCCTTGCGGCGATGTCACTGCGTCAGCAGAAAATGCCATAACCCAAATGGTAATCAAAATAAATTAATACACCAGAGTAATAAGCGGAAAATGAAATTGTTGGGCGCATTAACTACTAACCGCGCATGGTGACATGCGCTCCTGAGGGAATGGTGCGTTTGGTGTACCACGTGTGGCTTTCAAGCGTTTCTGGAAGGTGCGCGCATGAATCTCACCCGCTCTAGGGGGAATGGTGCATTTGGTGTACCGCGTGTGGCTTTCACGTGCTTTTGGAAGGTGCGCGCATAAATCTCACGCGCGCCTATGTCGTCATCGTTTTGAGTGAGAGGTCCGCGTGTGTCGTTGTGTAGGTTGGCCGGATGGAGTAAACAAGATCACTGTGGAGAAGATGTCGGTCGTTGGCGGCACAAACCAAGGCTTCGTCACCAGAGATGCAAAACTAAGGCGCAAAACTGAGGCTCGTGGCCGGAGTGAACAATGGAGGCAACGTCAGCGGCGGTCGGAGGTGAACAACGAAGATTTGAGCAGAGGTGGTGGTGAGCTTGTACCGTAGCAGAACGACACAGGAGATCGGCGGTGGTGGTGATCTGAGCAGAGGCTCGGCGGCGGGCTGAAGTTTTTTATTTTTTTATTTTTATAAAGGTAGTTCGGATCGACGGCGCGTGGAAGTCACGTATGGACGACGATGGAAAATTTAGGATGGTATTTTAAGGTCTTTGGTTTCAGGATTTTAGGCTCGTTTACCTATGCATAAGAAGGCGATTGGGTGCAAATGGGTCTACCGGACGAAGTTTCAGTTAGATGGTACTATTGAACGTCATAAGGTGCGCCTAGTGGTTCTTGGGAATCGCCAGGTTGAAGGAATTGATTACACTGAGCCTTTTGCTCTGGTAGCGAAGATGAGTTATGTTCGCTTGTTCCTATTATAGTTGCAGTTATTCGTGGTTGGGAACTGCATCAGATGGATGTTCATAATGCCTTCCTGTATAGTGATTTGCATAAGGAAGTGTTTATGCGTCCTCCACCTGGCTACGCTGTACCGCCTGGTCAGGTCTGTCGCCTTCAGAAATCTCTTTATGGTCTTCGTGAGGCTCCTATAAATTGGTTTGCAAAACTGGCTCAGGCTTTACGGGCATTTGGATTTGTTCATAGTAAGGCCGATTACTCTTTGTTTGTCTTTTCTCGTGGATCCGTTTCTTTACATGTTCTGGTTTACATGGATGATTTGGTTATTACTGGTAGTTCTTCTTCGCTCATCGCTGAGTTCAAGAAATACTTAGGTTCTTGTTTCCGTATGAAGTATCTTGGTCTGCTTAAGTATTTTTTGGGCATAGAGATTGCTAGAAGACTGGAGGGGATGTTCCTTTTGCAAAGGAAATATGCTTTGGACATTTTATCGGATACCGATTTATCTGCCTCTAAGCAGACTAACTTTCCGATGGAGCAACAGCATGATTTGGCACGTGTTAAAGGTCCAGCCTACCATGACCCAGAGCAGTATCGACGCCTGGTTGGGCGCTTGATTTACTTGACTATTACTCGTCCTGAACTGAGTTATTCAGTCCACACTCTTGCGCAATTCATGAAGTCCCCTTGTGTTCCTCACTGGCAAGCTGCTGTTCGTGTGTTGCACTACCTGAAGAGTCATCCTGGTCAAGGTTTATTTCTCTCTTCTCGTAGTACGTTACAATTGACTACTTATTGTGATTCTGATTGGGCTGCATGTCCAATTACTCGGCGTTCTCTTTCTGGTTATTTTGTGATGATTGGTGATTCCCCGGTTTCTTGGAAGAGTAAGAAGCAACGTATTGTTTCTCGTTCTTTCGCTGAGGCGGAGTATCGTGCCATGGCTGTTACTTGCTATGAGTTGTTATGACTTCGGTCTTTACTGAAAGATTTGGGGGTTTCGCATTCCTCTCCTATGCGGTTGTTTTGTGACAGTCAATCTGCTCTTCATATTGCGGCCAATCCAGTTTTTCATGAACGTACCAAACACATTGAAGTAGATTGTCATTTTGTCCGGGATCTTGTTCAATTTGGCGTTATTGTTACTCACCATATTCGTACGATGAACCAACCTGCAGACTTGTTCACTAAGGCTCTCGGACGTAATCGGTTTCATTCATTACTTGGCAAGTTGGGTATTTCTGATCCGCATGCTCCAACTTGAGGAGAAGTGTTAAGGAATTAGAATATTCTTGCAATATTACTTGTAATTGTAATTATATTCTATTACATTTTCCTACCTTGTATAGGTATCCTGTACCACTATATAATGTATCATGAATTCATAAATAAAGATACACATTATTACCCTTATTTTCTACGGGTGGCTAAAGCTTATATGTGTACTTGAACAACCTGGTAAGATTTAGTTTAATTTACAAGCATAATATGTATGTGAATAGTGTCTATATTATAACAAATAATGAGATAAAAAGAAAGGCATTACTAGAAGAAACATAGTAGATGTTAAACAAAGGAGTCGGGCATCGCTAGAAGTAAGGAATTTGTGGCTGGAATTCGCTCATAAATAACCTTGAGTTGACTCAAGAGAGCATGTGATTTTTGTGAAATTAACCAATTGGTTCATAAAAGATCATAATTGTATTCATTAATTCAGGGGCTAAATATTGGATTAAAACCCCAGATGTAAACTTCCTTTTACAAAAAGATTAAAATATATTTGAACATGTAAACAAGCTCGAACATAATTCTCAGGCTCCAACCGAGCTTGTGTCTGATCACGAGCCAACAAATATTTAACCGAGTCAAACCTAAACAAGTCAAAACTCGGTTTGGTTAGGATCGATATAAACCCTACGCAAATGGTAAATTTGTAATAAAAACTTATTCAGTAGATAGTGAGAAATGAGAACAATAATCAGAACATAGTCGAGTAATTAAGGGAATTGGCTAAAAAATTTTTTTTTTAAAAAAATAATAAGATTTTTTGAAAGATTTAGTGAAACGACAACGTTTTAAACTAATATTTTCTTCTCTTTCCCTTTCCCAACAACTACCGTGGGACTAAGCATAAATTTTTTACCTAAAATAGATTTGTGGGGGAACAAGAATTGAAAACGAATCTGAATTAAATCATACCAAATCCAGATCTAGCCCACATATAGTTCTTCTAGAGGGAAAAAAATACACAATCATAACTGTTAAATCTAATAGGTTATTAGATGTAAAGGAAAGGGAAACTAAACAATTTTTGGTTTACTGTCAAATATGATCATTGAAGATTGTAAAAAAATAAATATACCAATACTCGCGGGACGGAGGAAGTATTACATATTTCCCTTATCTTTAATTTGCATTCTGATCTTACGATGAGACTGTCTCAAAGTGCTAGTCGATTGTCCAGTATTATCCTTCTCCCCCTTTGAAAAGCTTCTACTTCTGCCTTTTCTTATGGTCAGAAGAAGTAGAGGTGTGGAGCTTTGATTATCATGTTGGTGTGGGCAAGTATTTGAAGCTTGTCGATGACCGGAAAAGGCTCGTGAAGAAGCTAAGGAGTTGGACCTTGGGTTATGCGCTTGAAGACTTGAAAAAGAAGTATGGCTTTGTGGCTGCCTGCGTCCGCCATGCAGATGATTACTACAAGCTTCACAGTTGACACACGTTCGATTTTAGCAAGTTGAAAGATAGAATAGGAGGTTGGTAAAGACTTTTTCAAATCGTGCATTCGTGAAAAAACCTCTGAAACAGTAAAATAACGAACATCTCCATCTTCTTCATTTCTTCCCTCGTCGGTAACGGCTATTTCCCGCCATTAACGGCTAACCTGCCGCTAACAATTCACGAGGGAGAAGGCCACTACTAAGCCGGCCGCTATGGCAGTAACCAACGCCAATCAAGCCTCACCAAAATCCTTCGCTGCTGTTCTCCAGAACAAATCCCCCTCACTGTCGAACTCACTGCCCAGTAACCCAGAGCTAATCCCTAAATCAGAACATCTAGGTGATCCGGCTTGTCTCTATTCCGACGAACAAATTACCAAACTCTCAGCACACTATGCGAATGCTCTGGTCGGAAAGTTCACAAAAGGGAGACTCTCAATGGAGCGTCTTTAACTAGCTTTCAAAACAGTAGGTTTTGCCGGTAAATATCAGTTAGGTTCCTTAGATTACAAACATGTTCTGATTAGGTTTGAGCAAGTCAACGATTATCAAAGATGCTGGATGAAAGGAGTGTGGAACTTCAATGGAATCCTCCTGAAGATGCTCAAATGGTCTCCAGATTTCTCAACACACAAAGAATCCCCAATTGTGCCCATTTGGTGTACGATCAGGGAAGTCCCTCTGTACTATTACAATTCAGCATCTATTGAAGCAATTGGAAATAGCATAAGTAGTTTTATTAAGAACGATTTAGCTACTGATATGCTCACTAGGCCTTCTGCAATTAAATTTTGTGTTGAAATTGATCTACAGAAGCCTATGTGTAACTATATTAGACTGGGTTCAGTTTCTAACAATAGGAAGTATGCAATTGAGTTCGAAGATGTCCTCCTCTACTGTGATCACTGTGCTAAGTTAGGATATTCTCTAAGTCAATGTAGAGCTATCCCACAAAATATCAATGGCAAACCACTGGAAAATCACATACCCCAAAGCCTAATTCATACTCAGCGGCAAGCTACTGGTAACAAATTTAGCAAGCCTCCTCTGATCTCCTTAGATAACCAGAATGACTCCTCCTTCCCTAATAATGGCAATGTAGTGAACCTGAGAGCTAGAACAAGCCCCTCCCTAACCCCTGCCACCAACTCCTTCCCAGGGTTAACAGAGTGCCTGAAAATGATACTTTAAAATCACCTGTCCAACCACTTAGAATCCAACCTCATGGAAACTCTGAAAATTCCATGTCAAAGCTGTTAAATGCTACTGTACAATCCAAACCTACTCTGATTGCCTATGCAAAAGATGATATCCAAATTGGTTCACTTAGGTTAAGCCTGAACCTATCCCCTACAAATAACCCCCCACTTTCCCTACAAGGAAAGATGGAAAATAGGTTTTCTGTTTTGCAGGATCTAGATAATCTCCCCCAGGGTCAAGATGAACTGGAAGTAGAAGATTCTGATGATGAGACTACTATCAGTCACCATGACAATTCAGTTACATATTCTATGAAACTCAATGGTAAGAGTAACCAGCAAGGTAAATCTAAGATTAGAAAAATAATTATTTTATCCAGCTGAATAAGATGATGCTTAGATCAGCTACAAAAAGTCATAAATCAAGTGAACAATGACATAAACCTTAACTTTTAATTTTTTAGTTTGGAATCTTAGAGGTATGTAATCTTCTATGCTAAGGCTAATTAACTTAGTTAAGCTTAAGAAAATTCAACTTCTGTGTATAATCGAACCAATGCATGATAACTCTCAATGTCAATCATATATATGGATAAGCTCAATTTCTCTCATAATTTGACACTCCATAATGGTAAAATATGGCTTATGTGGACTAATTCAATTACTGTCACACTCAGCTCTCATCATGAACAGTTTCTGCATGTTAAGATATCACACCTTTCTCAACATTTAGATATGGAAGCAGTCTTTGTTTATGCACTTAGGAATAGGGAGGGTAGAAAATTTTTTATGGAAGGATCTGACTACCATTACTAAAGGTGATACTATATTCATAGGTGATTTTAATACCATCACCTCACTTTCAGAATATGGAAGCCCTAGCTCCCCTTCTCTAGGAAGTATTAGGGATTTCAATAACTGGATTAGTTCCTCTGGAGTTCAGGAAATTAGCACAGTAGGAAATCTGTTCACTTGGTGCAATTCCAGACTTAGGAACCCTACCTCCAAAAGATTAGATAGAGGCCTCTGTACAATTTCATGGAACTGCAAATTTCCTTCATCCTCTATCCAAATCTTGAACAGGCAAACCTCAGATCACTCCTCTCTTCTCCTCCAGGTGTCTACCTTGACTAATTCCCACCCTAAACCCTTTAGATTTATAAATACCTGGTTCAATAGACCAGAATTTATAAACCTAATCAAGGAAAACTGGGATAAACCACTTTCAGAGTCTGGAATGCTTGGTTTCTATCTAAAATTGATTAGACTTAAGAAGGTGATAAAAATCTGGAATAGAGATTGCTTTGGAAACATTGATGCAAATGTAATGTCAACAGAGGAGGCTTTAAGACTTTAGGAACTTGTTTTTGACCTGACCCCCTCAGATTCTGAACTTATCAAACTAAATGAGAAAAAAGCATTACTGCTTAGAGCCCTAAAAGAGAAGGAAAAATTTTGGAAGCAAAAAGCTAGATCTAAATGGCATAAGTTAGGAGATAACAACACCCAATTTTTCCATAAGACAGTGCAGGAGAAAAACTGTAGGTTACAGATCACCAAGATTAAAAATAGGGAGGGACAGTGGCTAAACTCACACTCAGATATTCAGAGGGAAGCTATTGCCTATTTTTCATATCTGTTATGTGAACCTAACCAAATGGCTAATGACACCTATTATCCTCACTTTCTCAGCCAAATCCCAAATATCATCACTGACCAGGACAATCAAGCATTATCTATTCCAGTCTCAGAGGACGAACTGAAATCAGTGATTAAGGATCTGAATAAAAATGGTAGCCCAGGTCCAGATGGTTTTTCATGTAAATTCTACTGTAAGTGCTGGACTATTATTAAAACAGATTTAACTGAAGCTGTTAATGAATTCATTTTAGATTTAGATATGCCAAGGGGAATAGCTAGTACCTGGATAACCCTAATTCCAAAAAAGGCTACACCTTGCTCTTTTGATGATTTCAGACCAATTAGTTTCTCTAATGTTATCAATAAAATCTGCTCAAAGGTTTTAATGGAAAGATTGAGACCTCACATGGATAAATTAATCTCCCCCAATCAATCTGTCTTTATGAAAGATAGAGATATTTCGGATAACATACTCTACCTGTAGGAAATGATAAGATTCTTAGATAAAAAGAGTAGAAATCCTAATTGTATACTTAAATTGGACCTTAGGAAGGCTTTTGATAGAGTGAACTGGAATTTTCTTAGGAATGTTTTGACTAAGTTTGGATTTAATGGTAACTTCCTAAATGCTGTTATGAACAATCTTTCACAAGCCCATTTCTCAGTCCTTCTCAATGGCAATCCAGTGGGCTTTTTCAAAGCCACTAGAGGCATCAAACAAGGTGATCCACTCTCTCCTTTCCTCTTTAATATTTTCTCAGAGGCTTTTTCTAGGAGCCTTTCTTTTATATTTTGGAACAATAGCCTCTCATATTATCAGCTGCCTGCTTCAATCCCAGCTGCCTCTCATCTAATGTATGCTGATGATACAATCATTTTTATGCAAGCCTCTAGGACTAACCTGATTAAGATTAAAGCCTTCCCAGAGATCTTTGAATATACCTCAGGTCAAAAATTTATTTTGAGAAATATGATTTTTACTTAAGGAAAAGAGCCACAACAGCTAAATTAAATCAGATGAGGATGATCTTGAAAATGAAATAAGGCTCTTTTCCTTTTAAATACTTAGGTTGCCCTATTTTCAAAGGCAGAACTTTAAATAGATATTTCCAACCTTTGATGGAAAATATTGATAAAAAACTTCTTAACTGGAAAAATAAATGGCTGAGCTCAGGGGGTAAATTGACTCTAATCCAATCTTGTCTTTACTCTATGCCACAACATCTGTGGACTGTTATCAAGCCCCCTAACCATATAGTTAAAACGCTTGAGAAACAAAATGGCTAGATTTTTCTGGGGAGAGTCAGATGGTAGAAAGAACAAAGTTTGGAAAAGATGGTCGGAATTAGCTGTACCAAAAGCCCAGAATGGCCTAGGTTTTGGATCAATTCAAGCCATAATTGATTCCTGCTCCCTTAAACTGTGGTGGAAGAGCCAACTAGGTATTACCATGTGGGCAAAATTGATATGGTCCTTGCCACACTTACATAGGAAATCAATGACTTGGAAAAGAATCTGTTTAATGAACTCTTTTGCAGAAAATAATACCTTAATAATTCATGGCAAAGGTCGCTGCAATTTTTTGACTGCTAACTGGTGCCCCAATGGCCCTCTTTTTAACTATATCCCCAGCCCCATCTCTTCTACATTGCAGTATTGCTCTGTGGCAGATTTCATAAGTAACAAAGCTACTATTCTAGCTCAGATCCCCCCCTTCCTGGAACATGATACTCTTTCTTTTCTTCAGGAGGCTGAAATTAGACAAGATAGAGATGATAGACTGATATGGAAACCAGAAATGTCAGGGGCTTTCTCCTTCAAATTAGCTTATAAAGAGGTCACACTCTTATCAGGTAATTTTCCTGCCACCAAGCTTATCTGGAACCCTATACTACAGAAAAAGGTTTCTATATTCACTTGGAAAATGTTGCACTCTTTCCTGCCTTTTGATGATGTGCTAATTAGGTGTGGTTTTAGTCTAGCTTCTAAATGTCCTGCATGTTCTCATTCAGATTCTATTCAACATTTCTTCATATCATGTCCTCTTGCCCAAACTGTATGGAATAAGATGGCATCTTTAGTGGACTTTCACCTTAATGATCAACATTCCATCAATGATAGATTTTTTTCTCTTCTGGAATAGTCATGATCTCCCTTGGTGGCACCAAATGATTTATAAAATTCTCCCATCTCTGATTTGCTGGTGTCTGTGGAAGGCACGAAATAGGTTTTTATTTGATCAGAGACGTTTCTCTTCAGACCTTATATGTAAGGAAGTTCATGATCAAATCCAACTGTCTATATGTGCCAAACCTTCCCACCTAGTCTCCCTTTCAGTTATTCCAGCTACCCTTATGCATCTGATTCCATATCTTAGACCACCCCCAAAACTAAATATATATACTATTTTCTGGGAAAGGCCTAAGACTGAGTCAATAAAAATCCACGTTGATGCATCCTGGTTTCCTAACAAAGCTGCAGCAGGGCTGATTGCAAGGAACAGTTCTGGAATACCACTCCTTATTAAATCAACTGCAGTTACTGCTGCTTCCCCACTTCAAGCTGAGATCTTAGCCATATTATTTGTCTACCAAACTTTTCCAGAACTAGATCACACTTTCATAATTGAATCAGATTCTAGTTTGACAGTTAAAATAATTAATGATCCCTATACTGCACATTGGCCGCTGTTCGATCTGACTTCGAAAGTACAATCCCTTCTAAGGAATGCTGAGCTTAAACATGTTTTTAGGGAATGCAATTCAGTGGTAAATGAAATTGCTAAACATCACTCTATCCATAATCACAGCATTTGCCTTAATAATGTTCCTATACATATCAAAGGCCTCGTTTCTTTAGATAAAGAGCATACTCCCGATATTAGAATGCATAAAAATGGCTCTCCATAGGATTGATACTGCTGAGAAGTTTTATTTTTTCTGCATGTTCATTGGAAGAAATTACAAGCAACTAAATTCTCATCAACTCACTCTCAAGTGGCTTCTTACTATGGTTCTCTACATGACAGATCCACCATTTCATATTGGATTATGAGACTCAAAACTATAGATTCGGTTACAATGATGGGATATGTACTTTCCTGTTTAAAGTTGCCTGGCTAAAGGAAGAATTAACACAAGGGGTGGAGATTCTTCGCTTTGGAATCACAACTTTAACAACTAACCTCTTTTGCTTTGGTTAGTTTCTAGTATAGTCTAATGTTTCGATAGGTACCTCTTTTGGAGGCAACTAAAACTCTCTGTACATCCATTCCTTAAAGGCTTGGGGAACCTTATATATTATCCCCCACCTTCGGGTGCTTTCATTTAAAAAAAAGAATAGGAGGTTGGTTGAAGAGAGCATCCGTCTTCAAGGTGTTTAGCACTTGAAAAGCTTGTTCACACTCATCCTTACATTCGAATTTTTTAGCCTTCTTCAAGATGTTGAAGATATAAAAGATTTTCCATCACCTTTTAAGAGAAAACAACTCAAAACTACCAATGACCCAGTTAATCTTTGAACGTCTTTGATGGTCTGCAGAGGCTTCCATTTTTGTCAAGGCCTAAATTTTTTCTGTTGTAACATCAATCCCTCCATCAGAAACCATAAAACCCAAAACTTCCCATCCCCACTCAAATCATGCATTTGGCAGGGTTTAACTTTAGGTTGGCTTTTTCGGAGTTCCTCGAACATCTCTTTAAGGTCAAGCAGGAAGTCCTCGTATGTTTACAACCATGTCGTTAATGTAAATCTCCTGATATGTGTGTGAAACAACTTGCCTACCATTCTCTGGTAGGTTGCTCCAACATTCTTGAGCCAAAAAGGCATCTTCTTGTAGCACCAGGTTCAAGCATCGGTGATGAACGATATATTCTCCTTATATTTGTTAGTCATTAGGATTTGGTGGTAGCCTTTGTGTGTATCAAAGATGGAAAAAACTTGATACACGGTGATTGCCTCTACCAATGTTTCTATCAGTGGCAATGGGTTACTATCTTTTGGATAACACTTGTTTAGATCAGTGATATTGATGCATGTGCACCATTATTCGTCATGAATTTTCACCTACTAGGGTTTGCTATCCATTATGGGTATGGCGCATGTGCATCAATTTTACTGATCTTAACAACTATTATCCAAAGGATAATTATCTGCAGAATTGCCACCGAGGTATCTGAAATCAATTTCAAATAACTATTTGGATAGTAATTTCTTCGATGACATCAGCCTTTAGCAATATCTTGATTTTGTCCTTAATTGCCTTTGCTCTTTAGGAGCAAAAGAGTCTTCGGTTTTACTTGACATGTTTAAGAGCTGTATTGATGTTTAAATTGTGAACCGCCAAGTGTTGGGGTACTCCTGTAAGATCTGAGGTACTCCGTGAGAAAACATCAAGAGATTTGTTTGTTAACACTTATGGTCCCTGAAGATCGAATTGGGAGTTGCTTAGTATGTGTATGACGGATTTCTCCGTGAACCAATGTGAAGTATTTTACGTCTCTGTCTTCTTTTAAGGTTGTAAGCATGCAGCTTTTGGCCACCTCTTTGTACCTCATACAGTTTCTATGCCATTATCTGTGAGAAACTTCATCCCTAGGTGGTATGGTGACCACACTTCTCTCGCTTGGCTAATCCATGCCCTCCCTAGAATGACATTAAATAGAGATTGGGCATTGATAACAGGAAAATTACATTGTATCGTGACTCTCTTATCCCCATCAGCCACTCGAATGGGTAATGTGATTATCACTAGTGGAATATTTGTCTTCCCAGTAAAGCCAAATAAGGGAGAGGCTTATTTTTGCAAGTTTTGTCTCCCGATGTTCAGCTAATTGAAGAAACTGGGGAACATCACTTCAACTTCACTACCATCGTTGATGAATACCCTTTCAAGTGAGGTGTTTAGTTGGAGATTACATCTACATCAGATACGGTGATAGTCTCATTAGGTCACAAAAGCTTGTTTTGGGGTTCTCCCAGATTAACATAACGTGATTTTTCCTTGATGACCGTGTTTGAGAACCTATGTCCAATGATGCCATTTAAGATTACTTGATTCGTGCCATTAGCCCCATTACCTCCATTACCTCTAGGTGGATATGGAGGTTGCACGGTATTTTGATCTCCCCCCACGCCACCACTAGCATTATTTTCGATATATTTTTTCTTTAAATTCTGCCAAGGTTGACCCCCACTCTTCTTCGATTGATCGTCCTGGCTCTATACTTTGATCACAGAGTCGCAAAGAAGGGCGCCCTTAACGCACCTCTTGATCTCGGTTTTGAGATTATGAGACTCTTCGGTGTTGTGACCACGATCTTTATGGTGATCACACCATTTGGTCGACGATCTTCTTGAGGGGTAATCTTTCATAGGCAGAGGATCCATGAATAGATTCCGATGGATGGTTTGAATACCTGCACAAGGTCAAGAAACTAGGTTTTTGAAATTACTAATCAACGGTTAAACCTTACTTGACTTTTAATAATCAACGGTTAAACCTTACTTGACTTTTAATGTATATACACTAATAACTAAGTTGAATAATTAATAAATGGTCAAAATTTATTTGAATTAGTATATATAAATACAAATAAAAATGTTTGACTTTGACTAATCAACGGTCACCCTTACTTGACTTTCTATATACAAACACTAATAACAAACTTGACTTTAACTAATCCACGGTCAACCCTTACTTGGCTTTCTACATAAAAATACTAATAACAAAGTTTACTTTAACTAATCGACGATCAACCCTTACTTTGCTTTCTTTATACAAACACTAATAACTAAGTTGACTTTAACCAATCCACGATCAACCCTTGCTTGACTTTCTATATACGAACACTAATAACTAAGTTGACTTTAACTAATCAACGGTCAACCCATACTTTTCTTTCTACATAAAAATACTAATAACAAAGTTGACTGTAACTAATCGACGGTCAACCCTTACTTTGCTTTCTATATACAAACACTAATAACTAAGTTGAATTTAACTAATCCATGGTCAACCCTTACTTGACTTTCTATATGCAACACTAATAACTAAGTTGACTTTAACTAATCTACAGTCAACCCTTACTTTACTTTCTACATGCAAATACTAATAACAAAGTTGACTTTAACTAATCCACAACAAACCCTTACTTGGCTTTCTACATATAAATACAAATAACAAAGTTGACTATAACTAATCGACGATCAACCCTCACTTTGCTTTCTGTATACAAACAGTAATAACTAAGTTGACTTTAACTAATCCCTTACTTGACTTTTTATATACAAACACTAATAACTAGGTTGGCTTTGACTAATCAACGGTCAAACCTTAGTTGACTTTTAATATATAAACACTAATTACTTGGTTGACTTTGACTAATCAACGGTCACACCTTACTTAACTTTCAATATATAAGCACTAATAACTAAGTTGACTTTAACTAATTAGCGGTCAAAATTTATTTGAATTAGTATATATAAATACAAATAAAAATGTTTGACTTTGACTAATCAACGGTCAACCCTTACTTGACTTTCTAAATCAAACACTAATAACAAAGTTGACTTTAACTAATCAACGGTCAACCCTTACTTGGCTTTCTGCATAAAAATACTAATAACAAAGTTGACTTTAACTAATTGACGGTTAACCCTTACTTTGCTTTCTATATACAAACACTAATAACTGAGTTAACTTTAACTAATCCATAGTATACCCTTACTTGATTTTCTATATACAAACACTAATAACTAAGTTAACTTTAACTAATCAAAGGTCAACCATTACTTGACTTTCTACATACAAACACTAATAACTAAGTTGACTTTAACTAATCAACGGTTAACCCTTAGTTGGCTTTCAATATAAAAATACTAATAACAAAGTTGACTTTAACTAATCGACGGTCAACCCTTACTTTGCTTTCTATATACAAACACTAATAACTAAGTTGACTTTAACTAATCCACGTTCAACCCTTACTTGACTTTTTATATACAAACACTAATAACTAAGTTGACTTTAACTGATCAACGGTCAACCCTTACTTGACTTTCTACATACAAATACTAATAACAAAGTTGACTTTAACTAATTCACGGTAAACCCTTACTTGGCTTTCTGTATACAAAAACTAATAACAAAGTTGACTTTAAGTAATCGACGGTCAACCCTTACTTTGCTTTATATATACAGACACTAATAACTAGGTTGACTTTGACTAATCAATTGTCAAACCTTACTTGACTTTCAATATATAAACACTAATTACTATGTTGACTTTGACTAATCAATGGTGAAACCTTACTTGACTTTCAATATATAAACACTAATTTCTAGGTTGACTTTGATTAATCAACGGTCAAACCTTGCTTGTCTTTCAATATATAAGCACTAATAACTAGGTTGACTTTAACTAATTAATGGTCAAAATTTATTTGAATTAGGATATATAATTACAAATAAAAATGTTTGACTTTGACTAATCAACGGTCAACCCTTACTTGACTTTCTATATACAAACACTAATAACAAAGTTGACTTTAACTAATCCATGGTCAACTCTTACTTGTCTTTCTGCATTAAAATACTAATGACAAAGTTGACTTTAACAAATCGACGGTCAACCCTTACTTTGCTTTCTATATGCAAACACTAATAACTAAGTTGACTTTAACTAATCAACGGTCAACCCTTATTTGACTTTCTATATATAAACACTAATAATTAAGTTGACTTTAACTAATCAATGGTCAACCCTTACTTGACTTTCTACGTACAAATACTAATAACAAAGTTAACTTTGACTAATCTGCGGTCAACCCTTACTTGGCTTTCTGCATACTAATACTAATAACAAAGTTGACTTTAAGTAATCGACTGTCAACCCTTACTTTGCTTTCTATATACAATTACTAATAACTAAGTTGACTTTAACTAATGCACGATCAACCCTTACTTGACTTTCTATATACAAACATTGATAACTAGGTTGACTTTCACTAATCAACGGTCAAACCTTACTTAACTTTGAATATATAAACACTAATTACTAGGTTGACTTTGACTAATCAACGGTCAAATCTTACTTGAATTTCAATATATAAACACTAATAACTAAGTTGACTTTCACTAATTAATGATCAAAATTTATTTGAATTAGTATATATAATACAAATAAAAATGTTTGACTTTGATTGATAACTGGTCAACCCTTACTTGACTTTCTATATACAAACACTAATTACAAAGTTGACTTTAACTAATCCACAGTCAACCCTTACTTGGCTTTCTACATAAACATACTAATAACAAAGTTGGCTTTAACTAATCGACGGTCAACCCTTACTTTGCTTTCTATATACAAACACTAATAACTAAGTTGACTTTAACTAATCCATGGTGCTTGACTTTCTATGTACAAACACTAATAACTAAGTTGACTTTAACTAATCAACGGTCAACCCTTACTTGACTTTCTACATACAAATACTAATAACAAAGTTGACTTTAACTAATCCGTGGTCAACCTTTACTTGGCTTTCTACATATAAATACTAATAAAAAAGTTAACTTTACGCAATCGACGATCAACCATTACTTTGCTTTCTATATACAAACAATAAAAATTAAGTTTACTTTGACTAATCCAGGGTCAACCCTTACTTGACTTTCAATTTATAAATACTAATAACTAAGTTGACTTTAACTAATCCACGGTCAACCCTTACTTGGCTTTCTACATAAAAATTCTAATAACAAAGTTGACTTTAACTAATCGACGGTCAACCATTATTTTTCTTTCTACATACAAACAATAATAACTAAGTTGACTTTGACTAATCTACGGTCAACCCCTTACTTGAATTTCAATATATAAATACTAATAACTAAGTTGGCCTTAACTAATTAACGGTTAAACTTTATTTGATTTTAGCTAATGAAAACTTTAATCGGCTCAATCCCTTAAATTTTGGCCCAAACCCCATGTCCTATTTTCATATACTTAGCCCAAATTTACTAATTACTTTTCGTTTTCCCCAATTTCATTCCACTTCGATCAAACCCTATTTTCAACTCTCTCACACTCCTTACCGTCCCTCCGCCTCCTCTGGTTTTCTCCGCTGATTAGCCACCGGCCACGCCACCCCTCTACTCGCCTACGGTTCTCTCCACCGCTGCTAGCCCCCCTCACCGTCGCCAGCCATGCCTCTGATGCTCGCCTCAGGTTCTCTTCGCCGCTGCTAGCCAGAGTCAGTGGAGGAGAAGCTATGACCGCTCACCTCTAGTTTTCTTTGCCGCTCGCCACCAACGCTAGCCCCCATTCGCCTCTGGTTTTCTCCGTCGTCGCTAGCCAAAGATGATTGGATCTGTCGTTCAACAACCTTTAATATGGTATCTATTCAATCATGTATGATTCCTTGTAGTTTGGTGACTAGTTGTTCTGATGTTGATTGTTTTGATTTGATTATGGAAATATGTACTTCCTTAAGGTCCTTCTTTAAAGGAATTGAGATGTGGAAAGAAGAGAACTTATTGAAGGTAGTTGCAGTAGTCTAACCTTTTCTTTTTATTGGATCGTGGACCATTTTATGTGGTAAGAATGCCAGATGTTAAAATTTCATACGGAAGGGCCCTCTTGAGGCTTTTGATTTCTAAGACTGATTATTGTCTGGCTTTGATTGCAAAAAGAAATGGCGGAAAAAACAAGGGATGTTAATTCTCACAGAAAAATTATTTTTTAGAATACGAGTTTGAGAATGAGGGAGAAGTGGTTTGATAATGGAAGATGATGATATTCATTCTTATTTTCCTTGTTTTAATCGGTTATGCTAGACACTGAGTATGAGCCTCTGGTCCCCAGCGAGGAAAAAAATGCTGGTAATCTTAGGAAATCTTTAAAATACTAACTTTTTAGTTATATCATCACTAGTTGGCTTAATATGTATAACTTACATTAATGTATATGTAATTTGTGTCATTTCAGTAAATTGTGATGTCAAACTTGAATTTAAAAGGATTTTTGGTGGTGCTGCTGATATGGACATGCTTTCTGGTTCTGCAGATCGTTAAGGCAAGTTATATCTCCCTTTGGAGAGCTTGATTCAGTTTACTTAAAGCCATGTTAAGTAACATTACTTGACGTGCGATTGTTGATTGCTGTTTGCAAATTAATCTAGCGGTTTGTAGTGCTCTGTACAGGGTACTATTAACCAGCTGGTCCAAGAGGGAGCAACCTACCAAATGCTGCAACTGTTGCTAAAGGATAAATAGGTGTGCATCACCTTGGGTTTCCTTTTATTGCAATTTTAGTGCATTAGCTGTAGATGCTATTCTACCTGATTGAAACTCTCATTTGGTAATGGTTGCTACATTTTAGAGTATGTTGTCTACTGATGATGCTACTGCAAAATTCTGTATGTTGTGTGTTGAGTATATGTATGTTCTCACCGTAGTGTGGTTTTGTGTTATAGTCTGGAATCTGTATGTTGTGTGTTGTAGCTGAACTTAACATCAGATTTGTGAATGCAGTATTTCAAAGACAACCCTGATAACAAGAATCCCCTTTACAACACTAGGAATGGAGTCTACACTCAAGGCTGAATATTGGGCAATGTAGTGATATCTTGGGGGCATGATGAATACATGTATTTGGTACATTTTCTTCAATTTCTTAATGAGTAATTATTTTGAGTAATTAGTTCAGATTGGGTGAAAAGTTGAGTATTTAGTTTTTTAGCATATGGTATGGTAGGGTATATTTGAGCATTTCTAAAGACCATAGATTCAAGACTAGTTGTGTAGCTTAACCTTGTGATTTGATGTGTACACGCCATATGATTTAATTGCTAGTTCAAGCTAAAGTTATGTTTAGTCTCGTAGATAGTTATGTTTTGGATAGTTATGTTTAGTCCCATAGATTATAAATTTTGTATCATACATTTTTTTGGTTTTATTTCTATATTATCAATTTTGTGAAGTTAATTTTATTATTAAATTAATGTCCTACTAAATTTTTAATTTTGGGTCTTTTCCCCATCCTCTAGAAGCAGCTGCGAGCAGTAGCAGAGGAAGGGATTTTTTAATCGTTGTAAAAATTTTATCACCGGTTTTTTGAAAACCGGTGCCTTTAAAAACAGGTGCTAAAATTAACACTGGTTAAAAAACCAGTGCTAACAAAAAAACCGGTGCTATATGGGGGTTCCTGTGATAGTGTTTACACCGTCTCAGGGTTTAGTTTATTAAACCATTCCTCGGATTTTCCTCAATGGTAGCTCCCACTAGCTTGCGATTCACCTTCTCCTCAAAGTCTTGAGAATTCATCTAACTTAAGTAGGTTTGGAATTTTTCTGGGATCAGTATCACCATTGTACGTGAGGAGCTTTTCTGGTGGATTTTTGTCATTGGGCCACTGTGTGAACACAATTTCAGGAGCAAAGGGAGACTAGCAGTTTACCGCGATGGGCCTATTAGTCGATTTAGACGTTGAAAATAGGTTTGGATTGTGCCATCGAAAGTACAACTTCGGATCCTGGAAGATGATTATGATTTATCCTTCGATGATAATCTTCCATCTCTGAATCGCCAAACACTTCGCTCATCTACCCATCGATCATAGGTTGGGGATCCAATGGGGGGTTATGCACATTGGTGCCTGCTATCATTGGTCCTGAACTTAATATTGGTTGACGCGATGGTCCCGCACCACCGACTTTCAAACCTTCGACGGCGTTTGTGATTAGTATAGTGTTTAAACCCTGGATGGCCGAAGCACTAGCCGACATCGTGCTCATTGGTTTTGATCCTATGTTAGCCATTTCTTTATTATTAGGCATGGATTGCCGCTGGTAAGTTCTTTTGTACATTGATTGTACTTCTTCATCAACGCTTGCTCTCTGGTTCCTTAACCTTTCACTTCTGCACAACGTATTATTTGTAGAATCAGACATATGGTGAGGATTCGACTATCTGACTTAATCAGACATGCTCGTGTTTTTATAGGGGAGAGATAATGTGATATCTCCGAAATTGTTTAGGGTTAGAGTTCTCTTTCCCTACCGAGGAAGTAGTAGTATTATACTTTCCATGTCGGAGTGGATGTCGAATATTCTCACCTTATGAACCCCTTCGAAACATCAATAATGTGGTGGCCAATGATCAACTGAGTTTGGCCCTAAGTATCATCATCAAACATAAAA
Source organism: Rubia yunnanensis (assembly GCA_037428765.1). Taxonomy (NCBI): domain Eukaryota; kingdom Viridiplantae; phylum Streptophyta; class Magnoliopsida; order Gentianales; family Rubiaceae; genus Rubia; species Rubia yunnanensis. The sequence goes on along the minus strand of CM075071.1, from coordinate 62,355,214 downwards.
CAACATAATGGCAAACATGTTTACTTTTCGATTAGTATTATAGTGTTCAAAATATAAAGATAAAAAAAATTAGATGTAATATCATTAAACTCACAGTAAGCCTTCGTGAATTAGTAAACAACCTTCGCATTTTAAGCGAAAATTACAACAATTCCAAGATAAAAAAAAACACAATGATGATGATAACGTTCAATTTTCCTTTTCATCAATTGGGTCGGGTTTCACATTAAGATCCAGCCGCACACTGTCCCTCACCGTCTCAGAGCCCCTTTTAACGCCGTTACAGTTGTCACCGCTACCGAAATCCTCCCGCCGGAAGTTCGGACTCCACGGCGTCGCACTTGCAGTAGCTTTCGAAGTCGCCGTGATCGCCGAGCTCTCCTTCTTGTCATCCGCGCTCCCGCTCCGGCTCTTACTCCTCTCGAAATACTTAACCGCCACGTGAATTCTCCGCAGAATCGCGTAGAATTCCTCGACCTCTCCATCACAATTGCCACTGCCGTGATCTGCCTCCGCCGCCGTCTCTTCGCCGTCGTGATTCCGATTAGCTCTCTTCCCTTCGATGACTGCTTCCTCATTCTCGAAACGCTTTCTCTTCATCTCCCTGTCCATGGTTAACGGCGTAAACGGTGCCGTTTTCTAGGAAATGGAAATGAGGGGAAGAATATAAAGAGAGGTCACGAGGAGGACTAATGAGTACGAGGTGAATATTTCTGACTTGCGAAGTCGTCGGCTAATGGAGTTAAATATATGGGATGACGTACGATTTATGACGTACGGTGATGGAAGGCTAGTGACGTCATTCCGTATTAGGAGAAACACCTAACAATGGATTAGTAGTAAGGACACGGTCTTGCTAAGGCAAAAATAGTTTATGAAAGAAGCCGCAAAACGTTTTCTCTTAAGGCTTACGTAGCTGTATTTGCGTCATCCTTGAGTTTGAATATCTCATCATTAATTCAAATATGTTTTGCGACTTGGAAGTAGAATCGACAAAGACAAAGTTTGATGTTAGATCGATTAACTTTTAAGCAATTATAAAAAACTTTCATTTCATAATTTTTACACTCAAATTATAATCATTTATGGAGGGCAAAGTCTTGTTATAATAATAAAAGGTAAAAGGTCTTAGTTGCAACATTGAAAATTTAGTATGCAACATGTAGTAGTTATAAAATTTATAACCCGGTTCATGCAACCCAAAAATTTTATCTTAATTTCTTCCAATTTACACTTTAAACCTTGGTCTTTCCATGACTTATGGAAAGACCGTCTTTCAAGAGACGCACTCTTTATGGAGCAGGAAATTCGTTGCGATAAATATAAATAAACATCAAATTATACTTAGTGAAAGAAGGGATTTTGGGAAAGAATTTTCTGATATGATATTCACACAATGAAAGAGATTTATACCCAAATATACAAGTAGACTAGACTAAATAAGTGAAGTACAAAGTCTATTGCAACACAAACTCTAACTCTATTACTTCCCCTCAAGTTGGAGCATGAAGATCGAGAATGCCCAACTTATAACTGAGATGGATGCAAGCTGCCCGTCCTAGTGCATTGGTGAAAATGTCCGCCGGCTGATCCGAAGTGGAAATTTGATGAGTAGAAATGACACGCGAAGACACTAGATCACAAACAAGATGGCAATCAATCTCAATGTGTTTGGTCCTCTCATGAAAGATCGGATTGGCTGCAATGTGAAGGGCAACCTGACTATCACAAAAGAGTCGAACCGGAGAAGAGTGGAGACACTAAGGGTGCGAAGGAGAGAACGGAGCCAAAGGGTTTCGCAGCAAGCATTTGCCATAGCCCTATACTCGGCCTCAGCTGAAGAACGCAAAATAGTGTGTTGCTTCTTGGTCTTCCAAGAAACTAGCGAGACTCCCAAGGTGACAAAATACCCCATGACAGAACGTTGAGTGATAGGACAAGTTGCCTAATCTGAGTCGTAGTAGGTAGTCAGAGCCAAGCTACTATCTTGAGAAAGAAATAGACCCTGTTCTGGACTGCCTTTAACATAGTGTAGAACTCTCAAAGTTGCAGACCAATTATCCACTTTCGGCTGCTGCATAAACTGCGAAAGAGTATGAACTACAAAACTGAGCTCAGGGCGAGTGATAGTTAGATAGACCAACTTCCCAATAAGGCGACAATACTGCTATGGGTGATCATAATCCGGACCAGAAGCTTTGGCAAGGGCCTGTGTTGGATCTATAGGTGAAGCAATGGGCTTGCAGCCTAGCAGACCGGCTTCGGCCACCACCTCCAAAGCTTATTTGTGTCGAGAGACAAAGATGCCTGATGTATTTCGCACAACTTCCATTCCTAAGAAATATTTAAGAATCCCGAGATCCTTCCTATGAAAACAGGATGACAAGTACTGCTTAAAAGTAGATATGGCAGTTAAACTATCCCCAGCAATAATGAGATCATCGACATACACCAAAACATGAAGAGTATGACCAGAATGAGTAAGACTGAATAATGAGTAATCTGCATAGCTCTGACCAAACCCGTACTGGCAAAGAGCATGTGCAAGCTTAGAAAACCAGTTTCTAGGTGCCTGAGACCATACAGGGACTTATGTAGGCGACATACCTGACCAGGAAGTGCCTTGGAGTAGCCCGGTGATGGAGTCATAAACACAAGCTCGTCTAAGTTGCCATGCAGAAAGGCGTTATGAACATCCATTTGGCGCAGTTCCCAATTTCGTACAACAGCAATGGAAAGAAATGTACAAAATGTTACCATCTTGGCAATGGGAGCAAAAGTCTCATTGAAGTCAATGCCTTCAACCTAGTGATTCCCTAACACAACAAGACGAGCCTGATAGCGTTCAATATCACCATTAGACTTGGACTTGATGTGATACACCCACTTACAACCAATTGGCTTCTTGTCAGGAGAAAGAGCTGTGAGAAACCAGGTGCCATTTCTCTCGAGGGCCTCAATTTCGGCGTGCATTGCATCACACCAAGGAGCTTGCTGGACGGCCTTTGAGAAGCAAAGTGGTTCATGGCCTAAGGTGACTGTGGCCAGGAAGTGAGCATGAGCTGGAGCAAATTTAGCAGAGGGGACAAAACTAGTGATCGGATATGGAGTGAAGGAGATAATCGACTGAGAATCATCACGATGCATGGAACTTCATACAAAATCCTTTAGTAAAACACTGGGTTGACGTTGGCGGGAGCTACGCCGAATGTCCAAAATGACCCCTCGGCTGGCAAGCTGGCCGTGGCAGGCAGCGAGAAGCAGTCGCCGGTTGGCGCTAGCTCGGCTGAGGATGGGAACGGCGCTGGCAGAACGGCTGTGGATGAGCTGCCTAGGTCCAGATGGATGCTTCCCCTGACCGTGGAGGGTGGATAAAGTTGCGAAGAACTCCCCCTGACTAGAAGGGGTGAAGTATCCGGACTATCATAGACAGCCGGATGAGTGTCTACCTGCGTCAAAGCCTGCGACAGATAAGTGGATGAGCTGTAAAATGGAAATATATCTTCAAAGAACACAACATCTCTGGAGAAGAAAAACTGTTCCGATTCAAGATCATAAAGACGCTAGCCTTGCTTTCCACTTGGATAACCCATGGAGATGCATTTCCGACTATGAGCAGCAAACTTGTCAGTAGGCCGAGGGAGAGTGGAGGTGAAGCAGAGACACCCAAAGACCCAAATGTCTTAGTACTTCAGAGCTCTTTGGAAAAGCAAATGAAAAGGAGTCTGATTTTGAAGAACCGGCATGAGAGTGCGGTTGATAAAATAGCATGATGTAAGAATACATTTGCCCCAAAACATGATCAGAAGAGCAGCCTGAAATCGCAAAGCACATGCCACATTTAGGAGATGGCTATGCTTGCATTCCACTATGCCATTCTGCTGAGGTGCATAAGTGCACGAATTCTTGTGAAGAATACCGTGGGAGGCAAAGTAAGCCTTAAGACCAAAAAATTCAGTACCATTGTCAGACCTGAAATGACGAACTGAAGTCTGAAATTGAGTGATAGTTAATGCACAAAAATCAATAACCAGTTTTGTAACCTCTGACTTGGACTTAATTAAATAAACCCATATAGCATAAGAGTAATCATCAATGATGGTAGCAAAATAAGTTGCACCATAAGAAGAAGGAATTATGTATGGTCCCCAAATGTCACAATGAACAAGATCAAACAAGCGTGTGGCTTTATTAGAACTCGATGGAAAAAATAGCTCGGGTTTGTTTGGAATGAAAAAAAATATTACAAGGAGTAGAACTCCGTACAGAAGCATAAGGAAAAGGTAAATATGCTAAAATTGTAAAGGAGGGATGTCCCAGTCTTCAATGCCACCACTCGGCTGAGGTCACCTTCTCGGTCTTGGTCGCAGAGCAGGCACGTGCGGCTACCAAAAAATGCCGTAACCAGTAAAAACCATGTCCTTTGCTCACCCACACCAATCACTATCTTTGTATCGCTTTCCTGAAGTATACACAACTTTTCGGTTAAGAAAGAAAAACAATAAGCATTTTGAAACAACCTAGCAAAGGACACGAGATTGCATTCCAGTGTCGGAAGATACATAACATGGTCAATCATGGCAGACTGAGAGAAAACCAAAGAACCTTCCTTGACAACTAAAACAGCACGGTTATCTGGAAGCTTAATAGGCATAGAGGCAATATTGACAATATCATGTAGGATTGAAAGATTTCCAGTCATATGAAAAGAAGCACCCATGTCGAGAATCTAGAGAGAGTGCTTACCAGTAGCATCTGAAGAAGGAGTGTTCATGGTGTTGTATATTTGTAACACTGCCTTCCACTGGTCGAGGTTGAGATTTGAGCCTCGAGTAGCAGACTCCGTGAGGGACATGACGTCAGATGCTTGAGCAGGTACTTACTGCTGCACCGAGAGGGCGACTCTGGCTGACGGACTACCACGGCCACGACAAGCGCCCTGGTTGCGTACCATGGCCGACCGGTGAATAAACCCCTCAGGAACTCCATGGAGCTTCCCGCACTTAGAGACGTCATGTGTGTGCTTACCACAGTGAGAACACACGGGATGTATGGCTGATCGTTCCGGCGCAGATGGAGGCTAAATGCGTGCCAAAGGGACTGACATGGCCTGAGCCGCAAATGCGATACCATCATATTTGGTATCGTATTCGAGTAGGAGAGTCTTATGGCGTTCTTCCTGCACGACCAAAGCATAAACACGATTGATGGACAGGAGGGGCTCTTGTGCCATGATGCTACGAAGAGTTCGAAAGGAGTTATCTAGCCCAAGAAGAAATTGGTGAAGATGCTCAACATCACGTTCTGCACAAAGTTTGGCCGTGATATTGCAAGTACAATTTGCGTAGAGACATGCTTGAAGGGGAACATATGTCTGGACTTCATCCCGGATCTTCTTGAGAGTGCCATAATATGACACAACAGTTTTCCCACCTTGGCGACAATTTGCCAAGTCTGCACGAAGCTGAAGGAGACGTGGCCCGTTGCTGACAGAGAATCAATGGTGTAGTTCCTCCCAGAGCTCAAAGACAGTTTATGGATAAGTGATGGAATATCGTAGAGACGAATCAATAGATTTCACAACCCATCCGATGAGCATGGAATTGACACTATACCAGTCATCAAGATCAACAGGGGAAACATCGGCTTGAGATATGCGACCATCTACAAATCCTAATTTACGTTTATCCTTGAGTGCATTCTTCATCGAGGTAGTCCACTCCTGATAGTTATCGTCCTTAAGAACAACCGGACAGAGAGACAAGCCCGGGTGATCCAAAGGGTGAAGGTAGAAAGGAGAAAAATGATCAAGAGGTGGTTCTAGTGGTTGAGGTCCGTCGTCGCCATAGACGCTCGAAGGCGGTGGAGTGTCGCCGGAGGAAGGCGGCACCGACGGTGTGTTGACGACGCTGTCCGAATCGCTCATTGTTAATGGTGAGTTTGGACGGAAGCTAAGGTGAAAAATATAGGGTTTCAGAGAGTTGGCTCTGATACCATGAAATAAGGGATTTTGGGAAAGAGTTTTCTGATCTGATATTTACACAATGAAAGAGATTTATACCCAAATATACAAGTTGACTAGACTAACTAAGTGAAGAACAAAGTCTATTACAACACAAACTCTAACTCTATTAATTAGTTATATCAATTATAAAATGGTATTGTCTAACGGTTAACCGGTCTATAGAAAATAATGGTAATAATTGTGTGTCTATATTCATGATCTCAGGATACATTATATAGTGGTACATGATACCTATACAAGGTAGGAAAAGGTAATAGAATATAATTACAATTACAAGTAATATTCTAATTCCTTAATACAGCTCCTCAAGTTGGAGCATGGGGATCAGAAATGCCCAAATTGCCAAGCAGGGAATGGAACTAGTTATGTCTGAGAGCCGTAGTGAACAAGTCCGCAGGTTGGTTTGACGTGTGGATATGCTGAGTAACAATAGTGCCAAATTGAACAAGATCCCGGACAAAATGACAATTAACTTCATTGTGCTTTGTACGTTCATGGAACACTGGCTTTTCCGCAATATGAAGAGCAAATTGACTATCACAAAACAGTCGCATAAGAAGAGTGCATAACCCCTAAGTCTTTCAGTAAAGACTTAAGCCATAACAACTCACAACAGGTGACAGCCATAACACGATACTCCGCTTCAGCAGAAGACCGAGAAATAGTAGGTTGCTACTTAGTCTTTCGAGAAACCAAAGAATCACCAATCATCACAAAATATCTAGAAAGAGAACGCCGAGTAATCAGACATGCAGCCCAATCTGAATAACAGTAAGCAGTCAACTGTAACGCACTACTGGAAGAGAGAAATAAACCTTGACCAGGATGATTCTTCGGGTAGTGCAACACACGAACAACAACTTACCAGTGAGGAACACAAGGAGAATTTATGAATTGCGCAAGGTTATGAACCGAATAACTAAGCTCAGGACGAGTGATCGTCAGATATATCTGGCACTCAACCAGACGTATATACTGCTCCGGTTCATGGTAGGTTGGACCTTCAACACGTGCCAGATCATATTGTCGCTCCATCAGAAAGTTACATGGTTTTGAGGCAGATAAACATGTATCCGACAAAATGTCCAAAGCATATTTCCTTTACGAAAGAAATATCCCCTCTAATCTTCTAACAATCTCTATGTCCAAAAAATACTTAAGCAGACCAAGGTCTTTCATATGGAAACAAGAACTCAAGTATTTCTTAAACTCAGAGATGAGCGCAGAAGAACTACCAGCAATGACCAAATCATCCACATAAACCAGAACATGCAAAGAAACTGATCCACGTGAAAAGACAAACAAAGAGTAATCTGCCTTACTCTGAACAAAACCAAATGCGCGTAAATCCTGAGCTAATTTGGCAAACCAATTTCTAGGATCCTGGCGAAGACCGTAAAGAGATTTCTGAAGGCGACATACCTGACCAGGGGGGCGCGGCATAGCCTGGTGGAGGTCGCATAAAAATCTCTTCATGTAAATCACCATGCATGAAAGGCATAATGGAAATCCATCTAATGAAGTTCCCAACCACAAATGACCACAACAGATAAGAATAGGTGAACATAACTCATCTTCGCAACCAGAGAAAATGTCTCAGTATAATCAATTCCTTCAAGCTGGCAATTCCCGAGAACCACTAGGCGCGCCTTATGGCATTCAATAGTACCATCTGACTTTAACTTCATCTGGTAAACCCATTTGCAACCAATCGCATTCTCATCCAGAGGCAGAGGAGCCAAAGTCCAAGTCCGATTGCGCTCAAGCACAGTACGCTCTTCAGTTATAGCATCTCGCCAATGTGCATGCTGTGAAGCCTCAGAGTAAGTAGTGGGATCTTCACTAGATGTTGCTGCACCCAAAAATCTAGAATGCATTATCACAATTTACATAATCGGTAAGAGAATAGAGAACATCTGAGGATAGTGATGACACATGAGTGAACGTAGACATAAGGGGGGGTCTTTAGTAGAAAGAGCACATGCATAATCATCACAATCATAATCTTCCAAATAAGGAAGCGGTCGACGAGCACGAATACTCTGTCAGATAGGTGGCAATTTGGCAGCGGAACCATCTGGAGCTGGAGATGCTGTAGAAGGAAACTGGGCAGGCGGGGCCGGGTGGTTAGAGCCGGTAGCGATCTGCGTAGAAGATCCAGCGATGACCGACGGTAATGGAGAACCATCGAAGATTGGGCAAAGGCCAGTGATGGAGGACCGTTGACGGTCGGTGGCAGTAAACCGACGGTGATAGACTGGTGGTGGACGATGGTGGTAGATCGACGACGGCTTGTGGCAGTAGGTCATGCAACTCCAGCAACGGTGATGAGGGGCCCAATGGTGTGGTGGTGGCACTGCTGGGTTCTTTGGAAAAGGCTGATGTTAGAGTTGCATAGTATGGGAACCGATCTTCACAAAAATTGGCATCCCAACTGGTAAAGATCACACAGGATTCCAAGTCAAAAGGGCGATAGCCTTTCTTTCTAGCAGGATAACCAAGAAATAAACAACGCCGACTTCTTAGTGCAAACTTGTCACGATATCTAGGAACATGAGCAGCAAAACACAAGCATCTAAAAACTCTTAATGATGAGTAATTTGGAGCTTGCCCATAGAGAAACTCAAAAGGAGTATGACCGTTAAGATGCTTTAACGGTGTCCAGTTAATCAGATAAGCGGCAGTAAGAACACATTCTCCCCAAAAATAAATTGGAAGACTGGCTTGGAACCATAAAGCACGCGTCACATTGAGTAAATGATGATGCTTTCTTTCAACTCGACCATTCTGCTATGGTGTATCAACCATAGACGTCTCAAAAATGATCCCAGATGCAGCAAAATGAGATCTTAAAGGCAAAAATTCAGTTCCGTTATCAGCCTGAAAATGGAGTATGGTTCGGCCTCTCTGGTTCTTCACTAAGGCACAAAACTCCAAAAATCTAGAAGCTACTTCTGATTTTGCCACTAATAAATAAACCCAAACAACTCGGGAATAATCATCAACAGTAGTTAAAAAATAAAATGCACCACTAGAAGATGGTGTTCTATAAGGACCACAAACATCACAATGAATTAATTGAAATAGTGCAGTAGTGTTTGTAGAACTCAATGGAAAACCATGTCTAGTATGTTTTGCTCTATAACATATAGAGCAAGGAACAAAAGTCTTATTAGTGCTAAAATCAATAGAAGAAATAGAAGACAACACCGTAGAGGAAGGATGTCTAAAACATTGATGCCATAAATAAGAAGAAGACACAGAAGCAATTGTTGGAAGAGACCGCAGGATATGCGGATGATCACGAGTATCCAACAGACAAAGCCCTCTTTCTGTTCAACCACGCCAATCACATTCCTTGTACTGATTTTTAGTAAAATGCAATAGTTTTCAGTAAACAAAGTTAGACATTTCAAGGCAGATAACAATCTAGAACATAATAATAAATTGCACCGCAAAGTAGGTATACATAGCACATGAGTAAGGATGACAACACCAAAGAAAATATAACCATATTGGGTAGTGGATGACACAGATCCATAAGGCAGAATAACATTCACAGTATCAACAGTAGTAGTAAGATCATTAAGAGTTGTACAAGTCATGTGATATGAGGCTCCTGAATCAAGTATCCATGGTAAAGTAGACTTACCTGACCCATTGTCAGTAAAATGGTTAAATAATTTCATGGTCGTGCTCCAGTGGTCATTAGACATAGTAGGGCCAAAGTCGGATCGGGTAGGGACGCGACCAGAGGAAGCCGCTGCCACTAGACCAGGCGGCACTGGCGAGAGTGAAAGTGCCATGGAGGAACCTTCGGTTACCGCGGTCGACGGTCGGCCGAGAGGCCGGCGTCGTCTTCTTGATGGCGCTGGCTTTCTCCTTCAACTCCTTGAACCATTCTGGTACACCAATGATCTGGAAGCAGGAATCCTTATCGTGACCCTTGCGATGACAATGTGTACAAACAAGATTCTTGAGTCAGATGTGGAAAGAACAACTGGTGAAGAAATTGTAGGTTGTGGGTGTCGTGCAACATATGACATGGAGTTAGAAGAAGGCTCACAAGCTCGAATGACAGCTCGATGATTCTCCTCCTGGGTAACAAGGGCATATACTTTCATGACAAATAACATTTGATCAATGCTCATGATATGTGATCCCAGGGTGTGAAAGCCTTCGTCAAGGCTAGAGATGAATTTGCTAATCAAATCATTCTCTCTATCTTGGAAGACTCTCGCAGAAATATTGCAATGGCACAATGCCTTGATCTCTTCACAGTCACAAACTAGAGAAGGCCGCATGCAGTGACAATATGCAAACAACTTCTTCAGTTTTCCAAAGTAAATGTCGATGGCCTTACCGTTCTGCCTGTAACTCTAAATAACCTCTTGCATTTGCAAAACTTTCATACCATCGCCAAGAATAAATTGTGCCTTCAGGTCATCCCACAGTTCCTTAACCGTGGCAATTGAGCTTGTAGAAGATCTCAACACCGGATCCAGGGTTTGCAAGATCCAGCAGGCAAGAGTAGCATTAACCCCATGCCAATGAGCAGCATCAGGATGACTATCATGGGGTTTGGTAATAGATCCATTAATAAACCCAATCTTGTTCTTAGCAAGGAATGCGCGGAACATCGCATCAGACCATTCAATGTAATTTTCTTGACCTTTCAGCATGTTCGGTATAAGTTGTAAACCTGGACATCGCTAGAGCCAATAAAGTAAGGATCAGTCAACATACGACCAATAAGTACAACAGTCTGAGGGTCAGATTGCAAGTGCAACTGCTTCAGTAAAGTCGCAATCACATCATAACCACTCATATCCTGAAGCCTTGGAACCTCAGGAGTAGCATCAAGATGGTTCTGTTCTTTGGGATTTCTTCCGGAGTCAGACATAGTGTAAAATCAGGTACATATCAGTAGCAGGTATAATGACTGGTGGTAGATCGGATTAGCAAGACACACCATCTCATTGAACGAGCGGCGGCTCATGGAGATCGGTGCAATGGCGCATGGAGAACGACGGCAGCGCGTGCGAATCGATAAGGGCAGCAGACAGATCGTCGACGATGACAACTAGGTCACGGTGGCTGTGGCCGGCGATGCAGCGACGAACGATGAGCATCGGCGGTGGCGCAGTGGTAGTGCGTGGAGGAACGCGCTGTCGTTGGTGGCGGCAGGAGCTCAGAAAAATGATAGCAGAATTTTCTTTTAAGGTTTCAGGATTTTAGTCTTTGATACCATGTAGAAATTAAGGGTAATAATTGAGTGTATGTATTCATGATCCCAAGATACATTATGTAGTGGTACATGATACTTATACAAGTAAGGAAAAAGTAATAGAATATACATTATAATTACAAGTAATATTCTAAATCCTTAAAACAATCTAAAACAAGAATTTGTGACAAGAAAAAATACTCGAATTTAAATTTAAATATTTGAAATTAAATACTCCTCACATCCCACCTTAAATTAAACACTCCTCACATCCCACCTTAAATTAAACACTTACCATTTGACAGTCAACACCATAGGACTATAGGGAACCCTGGTTGTATTTGGTCCAATCGACTATCGTTCTATCATTTCTCTATTTGCAATTCAATATAGATGGATGTATAGATAGAGAAAATATATATCTAACTGTCATGTTTCTGATGTAATTTTGAATGATAGAATATTCGATTCTTCTTTTTTGTTGTATTAATTTATGTCTTTACTACTCACCTCTTTGTGAATGAAAGTTGGGAGTGTCTCATTATTTATAACTAAATATTCCAAATTGGAACTATATAATTATGATATAGAATCAAATAAAAATAATAGAATAACAAGAAGTTTAAATGTCATTTGAATTGAAAGATGAAAACTTATGTGATATTGTTGGATTCGTCGTATTGAGTAGTATTTAATATAGAAAAATTATGTGTCAGTTATTATTCGTAGATAAATATATTAATTGTAAAAAAAATTTGTAGACCATGAAAAAATTCAATATAATATAAAGTGGGATGGGGGGAGTAACTGAACTAAATTTAAATGGATATTCATTGGTGGAACTATGTGGGATCAAACCAAAGTGTAAGAAGAAGCTTATAGTGATGGAAAAGAAGAGAATTAGGTGAAATTAATTGTGGGATTCAAAATTTATAAGTCAGGAATTGTTAGTTCCGGGATCATTCTATAATTAGTATAAATTCTGAATGGAATGGGTATTAGGAATATCACGTGCAATTTTTACATTTCTCTTCGTCTATCCCCATTATCATATCGATCTTAACCCTAACGGAATCATTCCCAACCATATGAAGAAATATGTTGTTGATCATGATCAGAATGGAGCTGGAGCTGATGATCACAGTTGATCTTTGGAGCTTGATTATAATTTTGGCGCCAACTTAAGTCGGTGGAGCTGTTTTAAGCCGGTGGACTTCTTTTTCTTATTTTGATCAGATTTTAGAGTAGGTTTCCTGTTTGATTGTTAGTCCACTTGTATAGTTCAGTAGTTGGTTAGTTTGTTAGGCAGTTAGCACTTGATTTGTGTATATAAACTAGATGTAATCCTCTCATTTGGTAAGTTAATACAACCAAGATTTCCCTCCATATTCCCTTCATTTTCTCTCTATGAACAAACTGTTTTTTTTCTCTTCTGATTCATAGCTCTTTTGAGCTTGTTGCTCGGCTTAACTACCTTGATTTCTTCATGGTATCAGAGCTCTAGGCTCTCAATCCAATACTTCTTGAAAACTTCTGAATCTTTGATTCCATTGTTCAAAGATGAGCAATGGATCAGTGAATGGTGAAATAGGAAAAGATCCTCATATTGCTGATGCTGAAGGCTTTGTGAGAATCAAGCCAAATGATCCACTGCTGCTCACATCTTCAGATCAAGCGAGCCTTGTGATCGTCTCCGATCTATTGACAGAGTATAACTATGTGATTTGGAGAGAGGCAATGATCACTGCACTCTTAGCAAGAGGGAAGCTGAAGTTCATAACTGGAGAAGTTCCAAAACATGCAGCAAATTCTCCAATGCTTCATATCTGGACTAGGATAATTCGATGATTGTTCATGGACTAGGAACTCGATTAGCAGAGACATTGTGAGGAACTTTGCTTTTCAAGCTGATACGAAGAAGCTATGGGATGAGGTTGAAGAGAGCTGTGTAGTTAGCCATGGACCTCTGTATTACCAATTGAAGACTAATGTGGCAAAAACTGAACATGGTACTAATTCAATTGCTCATTATTTCTACAATTTGAAAGAAATTTGGGATCAGATTGATGTAGTTAGACCAAGGCTGAAGTGCACTTGATTTCACCGTGAGTGCAATTGTGGTTTTTCTGCTAAGCTAGAGATGCAGGCTAACCAGGACAGATTGCAGCAATTCATGTCTAGTTTAAATGATGAGTATGATGCACTAAGAGATCAGATCCTTGTAATGGATCCATTTCCTACAGTTGGAAATACATATTCTTTGTTCAGTAAGTAGGAGCAACAAAGGAGTGTGCAAAGTAACATGATCAAGAACTTGATCAGTCAGCTGCTATGTTAGTAAAGCAGGGATCAGGATATAATTATGCAGAGAAATTTGGCCAAAAGAAGAAAGATGTTGAGGCAAAGTGGTTGTTAAAATGTGATTATTGCCACAGAAATGGTCATTTGAAGGACTCTTGCTTCAAATTGAATGGATATCCAAACTGGTGGCTAGATTCAAGCAAGGTGAAAGGGAAGCCTTATGAAAATGCTTCTAATTCGTTGGGTTTTGAAGATGAATCTGAGCAGGTTGCACCTGGAGTTTGTTTGAGGGTGGAGAAAACAAAGGAATGGGAAACATACAGGCTATGATTGCAAGCATGATTCAAATGGAGTTTGGCAAATTGATGTAAGTAAAGGAAAAGGAGCAAGGAGAAGATTCAGGAGACATGATCAACTTTTCCCATCTTGACTTTGCAGATAGTCTTATAACTCACTTGCCCATACTGCTACTTGTTTTGAGATTAATGATTGGATTCTTAACAGTGGTGTTACTTCACATATATGCAGTAATATATCTTTGTTTGAAACTCTTCATTCAGTCACTCATAAAACACCAATACTCTTGCCAGATCATTCAAAAGTCTCTATAGATGCCATAGGATCTGTCAAACTGAACAACCAGCTGAAACTTGTGAACTACTTGTTTCTTAGAAGCTTCAAGTTTAATCTTCTTTCAGTGCAAAAGATTGCCCAAGATTCTCAAGTTTATCTCACTTTCTATCCTAATGTGTGCATCCCACATGACCACATGACTAATTCATTACTAGGCATTGTAACTCAAAGAAATGGTCTGTATATTCTGAACAAGAGATCATTTCAAACTGAGGTTATCAAATTATATCTGTCTACACTTAAGTTAGATAGCTTAGTTGTTCACTCAGCATTAAACTCTTTACACTCTCTATCTGATAATGATCTAGAAATCTTACACAATAAGCTAGGTAACCCCTCTGATGTTGTATTAAATCATATGAATCTTCCAAACATGAGAAATAAATGTGGTATTTGTCCCATTGCTAAGCAGACAAAATTACCATTTCCTGAAAAATCCAAACACAGTTCTACTCTTTTTGATACACTTCATATGGATCTTTGGGGGCCTTTTAAGGTCAAAACTAGCAGTGGTGAACAATCTTTTCTCACCATTGTAGATGATTTTAGTAGGGAAACTTGGACTTTTCTGATTAAAAGGAAAGATCAAGTGCCTTTCATTATCAAAGATTTTATTCTCATGTTGTAGACTCAGTTTAATGCTAAAATTAAAAAAGATAAGAACTAACAATGGTAGTGTTTTTGCAAATAAAAGTTGTTCACACTTCTTTGCTTCATTAGGAATCCTACACCAGAGATCATGTCCATACTCACCATAGAAAAATGGTGTAGTTGAAAGAAAACACAAATCTATTCTTCAAATAGCTAAAGCCCTTATTCATCAGTTCAATATCCCTTTGCATTTTTGGGGGGAATCAGACCTTACAACCACATACATATTGAACAAATTACCTTCTTCAGTTCTAAACTGGAAATCACCATATGAAATTCTCTTCCATAAACCTCATAATATCAACAAATTAAGGGTGTTTAGCTCTCTATGCTATGCAACAAATCGTAGTCCACATAAACATAAATTCAATCCAAGATTAGTTCCATGTGTTTTCATAGGATACTCAGCTACTCATAAAGGATATAAGCTATTTGGTCTTCTAAGTAAGAAGTTCTTTGTTGCTAGAGATGTTATCTTTTATAGAAATCTCTTTCCCTATAGAAGTTCTGATTCCGCAGTTCATCATTCCAATCATGATCATAATAAAATTATGCTTCCTATTCCTCCATCTGATATTGATTCCTTCACTGATGCGCTAGATCAGAACTCCTTTTCTGATCCAACCAGTACTCAACCAAGTAATGTTTCTTGATATGAATCTCCTTGCGAAGACTCACGATTTGCGGAATTAATATCTTTGATCTAGTGAAGGGATCTACAAACCCGCACTATCTCGCACGAAATTCAGGAGTCTAGCCCTCGGGGTACGCCTAACTTCGACTTGCTCTCTAACTAGCCCTCAGGATCAGATTACAAGGTTTATTGGTACTTAACTAGCCCTCAGGGTTAAGCAACAATGGAATAGCTCGCAAGCAAAGAGTATGAACTCAAAAGGTTGTATATTTGATTGATGAAAGGTTGTAAAATTTTGTCCACAAGGCCTCCCTTTTTATAGGGTTACAATCTTGCCTGAAACCCTAATCACGAATGGAAACTGAATCGAGTTATGGCAGCTTTAAGAAACTAAAACCATATCTAACTAAATTACCTAAAATAAATGGTAATCTAAGGTAATCTGGTTGAATTCTTCAAGAAGTAACATTGAAGAATATTACCTTATCTAATCTTACCAAATCTAATCTTACCAAATCTAATCTTACCAAATCTAATTCTAATCAGAATAAAATTGAATATACTAAACCTTAATGGACTTATTTTTGAAATTCAGCTCTTCAAAGCCCACATGGCTGAGCTATCAGTCCAATAAACCCAAAATGAAATAATTTTACAATATTTTACAATGATCACACTACCTCATTAAAAACCCAGTAGGAAAAAAGAGTATAGTGTTCTTCATGATGTCTTCAGTTCGTCGACAATCTTGAATAATGAATCCAAGATGCCGATAATGACTCCTTCTTCAATTCTTCATCATAAAGTTGATCCATCAAACCATTTAAAGCACCATCAAAGAATTTGATATTCGTATCATTTCTTCTCATGATAACAATGACTCCACACACTTGACTTTGCAACCATGACATATTCATGAAAACCCTTCTCCTAGTACTCATGTAAGTCCTATTAGAAATGATGCACACATTTATGTTCCTCGTAGACAAAGTGTTACAATCTGATCCAGACCTTCTTGGATGGATGATTTTGTTGTGAATAATGTTCAAACTTTAGATGCCTATATTCCCATTTTTTCTCCTGCACATATGAGTGTTATGTCACAGCTATTGGAGATTTATAAACCTCAGTTATATAAACAAGATTGTAGTAATCAGCACCAGGTTAAGGCTATGCAAGCTGAGTTAAGTGCCCTTGAAGTTAATCATACATGGGACTTGGTTGCTTTTCCTGCTAGAAAGAAACCTATTGGTTGTAAATGGGTTTACAAGGTTATTTTTAAGGCAGATGGTTCAGTAGAGAGGTATAAGGCCAGGTTAGTGGCAAATGCATTTTCTCAAATTGAAGGAGTTGACTAATATGATTCTTTTTCACCAATTGCCAAACAAGTCACAGTCATACTATTTTTGGCAACAACTTCATTGAAAAATTGGCATTTTCATAATGCCTCCCTTTATGGATGCATATGTGAGGAGCTCTATGTGTCACCACCACCAGGTTATGAGAAAACTCTTCCAGGACAGGTTTGCAGGTTTAGAAGGTCCCTTTATGGCTTGAAACAAGCTTCCAGAGAATGGAATGGTGAGTTTACCAAGCATCTGATTCTATATAGATTCAGACAGTCAAAGCACAATCATTGCTTATTCATCCAAATGACTACTCAACATAGCCTGGTTCTGTTGATCTATGTAGATGATGTCCTGATGCAGGAGATACTGAGGAGGAAATACAAGCATTCAAGACTTATCTTCATAAAATTTTTACCATTAAATATTTGGGATATTCCAAGTACTTCTTAGGCATAGAAATTTCCAGATCTCAGCAATCTTTCCCAGTCAGACAAAATATATTACTAATTTGATCAGAGATGTTCATTTGTCTGACAACAATGCATCAACAACACCATTGTCTGCTCCTTGGAAAATTGAGGACAAGTTTTCACCTTCGATGCATGATCCAAGTCCTTATAGAAGATTGATTGGCATACTTCTTTACTTATCTTACACCAGGCCAGACATCACCTTTTCAGTCTATCAGTTGAGCCAGTTTGTTTAAAGACCTGTTGATTATCACTGGAAAGCTGATTTGCATATTGCTAGATACTTGAAAAGATGCTCAACTCATGGCCTACTTTTCCTTGCGACATCATCAAAATATTTATCTGCTTATTGTGATGCAGATTGGAACACTTGCAGGATCACTAAGACGTCAGTCACTGGTTACTGCATCTTTCTAGGTGATTCTATGATATCTTGGAAGTCAAAGAAGCAAAACGCTGTGAGAAAATCCCCTGCTAATATGAGTATAGAGCAATGTCCATAATAGTTTCATAACTCAAGTGGATCACATTTCTTCTCACTGATTTGCAGCATCCGTTTACACTTTCTATTCCCTTGAAATGTTATAACATTGATGCCCTTCACATAACTCAGAATCCTATCTTCCATGAGAGAACTAAAAATATAGATATTGATTGCCACTATATCAGGGATACTTATCAAGATGGCTTCATCTATTCACTCCATGTTTTTTCCAATGATCAACTAGCTGATGGTTTTACTAAGCTCCTTTCACCATCTGCTGCTCACTCTTTATTGTCCAAGATGGGGTTCCTTTACTAGCATCCTCATCTTGATTTGGGGGGGGGGTTGTGAAGAAATATGTGGTTGATCATAATCATAATGGAGCTAGAGCTGATAATCATAGTTGATCTCTGGAGCTTGATCACAATTTTGGCGCCAACTTAAGTCGGTGAACTTCTTTTTTTCTTTTGATTAGATTTTAGAGTAGGTTTTCTATTTTGATAGTTAGTCCACTTGTATAGTTCAGTAGTTGGTTAGTTTGTAGGCAGTTTAGCACTTGATTTGTTTTATATAAACTAGATGCAATCATCTAATTTGGTAGGTTAATACAACATAAATTTTCCCTCAATTTTCTCTCTATGAACAAACTGCTTTTTGCTCTTCTGATTCATTTCTCTTTTCAGCTTGTTGCTCGGCTTAACTACCTTGATTTCTTCACCATCCTAACCACTTTTCCGGTGATCCCACCCTCACTGTTCACCATCGTCCGTCTCTCTATAATTACTCCTCTGATTTCTAGTCCTTCATCCACCACTTTTCTGCTAGCTTTCCTTTGATTTTTCACCATCCATATGATTTTTGCTTCTTTTCCTCTAGCAATTCTGAGGTGGAAAAACTTTTCCTGTCCCACTAACGACGACGGAGGCAAAAGTGATGTTAAAATTTTTGCCTCCGTACTCTTCGAATGTGTGCGGATCTCTGGATCGTTTTCATCTCAGTCGGGGCGTGTGCCATGCAAAAATCACACAGGTAGATACTCGATGTTGTTATTCCATATTTTGAGTTATGTTATTGGTAACTGTTAAGTTTCTTCTATAAGTAAAGTTTATGATCATAGGAAAAGGAAAATCTATGATTACAGAACATATTCTGTCTCAACAAGGTTATAGGAAAAGAAACGTTGTAGCTCTCATTGCATTTTCAGTTCCTAGTTATCAGAATTTTGAGTTTATCTCTTGCTTGTGCAGTTCTATTTATGAATATGCTCGATTTGAGAAGTACTCTATTGAAATGACTGATTTTATAACAACCTGCTGAGGAAGAGGCTTTTCATGAATGTTCGAATTAGAAGCATTGTTCTGACAAAAACAACTGATTAAAAAGACATTGTTTGTCAAGTTTTGGTGCTTGCACCTTGAAAATAGTACTCCCTTGGTCCCATTTCAAGCTGCAATTTTACTATTCATTTAGTCAAACTTTAAAATTTAGACCATAAAATTGAATAGGTGTATAAGTATAAATACTATAGTATAATATCTTGTTAGATTTGTTATAACATAGATTTTTAAAATAGCACCATTTCACGTGCTTATTAAGGATAAAACAATGTTCAAGGCAACTGCTGAAAGTTAAATTGTGCAGCTTGAAATGAGATGAAAAGAGTAAATGAATGGATTAACATTTTTAGTTTTGTTGATGTTTATGTTATTTCTTTGATGTTTACGTGTATTTTGTTAATGTTTACTACTTTTATAAATTTTTACTATTGAGTGGAGTTTGTGTGGTTTCATCGTAGTTTTAATTTTCCCATTGATGTTTATATGTGAACATCTTTTTTGTTTATGCCATATTTTTGTGATATAGAGATGCTTTCGTTCATCACAATTGTACTACTTCGGAGAGTAAGGGTAAGAAACTTGATGATAAATGTCCTTAGTTGCATAATGAGATTGCATCCGAGAGTTCAGAAGCTTTGTCCCGCCATCTCTGAAATATTTTGATAGTAGTGGAAAACTAATTCTCAATCAAAGTCTCAAAGTCAAACTTATGACGCATAGGATATAGCCCAGTAAAGTGTGAGTGATCATCGGCAAATGTAACATAATAAGATAATCAAACATGATAGGGTCCCAAAAGATTAGAATGAACTAAATCAAGTATGTTTTGTGTGCGTTTAATATTATTACCAGAAGAATGGTGTTTGCATCTAGGTATTTCACGAGAAGAACATAATTGTGGCTTAGGCAGTATCCTAGTAACATATAAAAAACTAGTTCTATTTAAAGACGAAATAAAAACTAGTAGGTACATGACCTAAATTAGAGATACGCGAGAACTTCCATCAAGATATGGCAAGTTGAGAATCAGTTTTCCATAATTATGGCCACCCGCAGTGCCGACAGAAGACGGACCGCAACAACTGCACTAAGAACCACCACCATGTCTTGAGATAGAGCCACCTCGGCATCATGATTTCTTGACTGGTCTGAAGCCACGAAGGTAGTTGGGGTAACACCAAAGTCGTCTGATGTGTAGTGCGAGTCGTTAAAAAAACTTATGCGCTAAACTTTTGCCACCACATCGAGCAAATGTGTAGGAGGATCAATGTTCTGAGAAGTTGCATATTCGGTGATGGTAGAATTCAATCCCTAAAGAAAGCACAAAATCTTTTGATCATAAAAAAGAGACTAACACCCATAGCATTAAAATGGTCCATTCGTGGCAAGTATAATAATCCAGCTCTCCAAAATATGAAGCTTACAAGTTAAAGAGAAGTTTGGATAAGCATCCATTAACACTTTATGAATCTGAGCATACATCTTGGAGCCAACCGCAACTGACATGGATATAGCATTTAAAAAAAGAGTACGAAAATCTCTTTATATGTTGATCTACCTTACGCTATCTTATCACACACACCATCTTTACATACACATGTCATTTTATTTGAAAATGGTGTATGTGTGTGTATGAAGATGGTGTGCATGTGTGTGTAAAGAAGATGATGCATGTACGTGAAGGTGGTGTGTGTGTGTGTGTGTGTCTGTGTGTGTGTGTGTGAAATGAATATTTGTGTGTATGCAAAATGTATATGTGTGTGTATGAAGATGGTGTGCATGTGTGTGTAAAGAAGATGATGCATGTACGTGAAGGTGGTGTGTGTGTGTGTGTGAAATGAATATTTGTGTGTATGCAAAATGTATATGTGTGTGAAAATAGTGTGAGTTAAGTGTGTATGAAGATGGTGTGTGTGTGTGTATGAAGATGTGTGTGTTTGTGTGTGTGTATGAAGATGTGTGTGTGAAGTGTGTGTGTAAAGAATGTTAAGATGGTGTGTGTGAAATGTGTGTATGTGTGTGAGAGAGAGATGTATTAAGATGGTGTGTGTGAAGTGTGTGTATGTGTAAAGATGTGTAGGTAAGTATGTGTGTGTGTGTGAAGATGGTGTGTTTGAGTGAAGTGAGTGTGTGGTGTGTGTTAATTGTGTGTGTGCGCACGTGAAGTGTGTGTTTTGTGTGTGTGTGTGTGTGAATTGTGTTAAGATGGTGCGTGTGTGTGTGAAGTGTGGTAAGATGGTGTGTGATGTGTGTTAAGATGGTGTGTGTGTGTGTGCGCGCATGTGTGTATTTGAAGATAATGTGTGTCATATTTGTCCATGTGCGAAGATATGTGTGTGTGTGTGAAGATAGTTTGTGTTGTGTGTGTGAGAGAGAAATGTGCTAAGATGGTGTGTGCGTGTGTATGTGTGTGTATGTGTGTTATATGTGTTATGTGTGTGCAAGTGTGTCATAATGTGTGTGTGATTTATGTGTGTGTGTGTGTGTGATTGTATGAAGATGTTGTGTTTGTGTGTTGTGTGTGTTCAGTTCGTGTGTATGTTGTGTGTGTGTGTGTGAAGTGTGTTAAGATGATATATGTGTGCGTATGTTTGTGTGTGTTAAGTGTGTGTGAAGTGTGTGAAGATGGTATGTGCTATGTGTGTATGTGCTTAGATATGTGTGTGTGTGGTGTGTTTGTGTGTGTGAATTGTGTGAAGATGGTGTGTTTGTGTGAAATGTGTGTCTGTGTATTGTATGTGTGTGAAGTGTGTATGTGTGTGTGAAGTGTGTGTGTTTTTTGTGAAGTGTGCATGTGCGAACTCTGTGTGTATGTGTGTAAAGATGGTGTGTGTGTGTCTGTGAATTGTGTTAAGATAGTGTGTGAAGTGTGTAAGATGATGTGTGTGCGTGTGAAGTGTGTGAAGATAGTGTGTGCTATGTATGTGTGTGTATGCTTTGTGTGTGTGAAGTGTGCATGTGTGTGTGTGTGTTGTGTGTGGAGATGGTGTATTTGTGTGAAATGTGTGTGTGTGTTGTGTGTGTGTGTATATTTTGTGTATGTGTGTGTGAAGTGTGTGTGTGTGTGTGTATGAAGTGTGTATATTTTGTGTGTATATGGGTGTGAAGTGTGTGTGTGAGCGAGCACATGTGCGTGAAGTGTATGTGTATGTGGTATGTGTATGTGTGTGTGAATTGTAAGAAGATGGTGTGTGTTTTGTGTGTGTGCGAAGATGTTGTGTAGTGTGTGTGTGTGTGTGTGTGTGTGTTTGTGTGGTGTGTGTGTGGGTGGGTGTGAAGTGTGTGTGTGTGTGTGTGTGAAGATGGTGTGTTTATGTGAAATGTGTGTGTGTGTAAAGTGTTTATGTTTGTGCGGTGTGTGTGTGTGTGTGTGAACCATGTGTGTATATGGTTGCAGATGGTGTGTGTGTGTGTGTGAAGTGTGGGAAGATAGTGTGTGTTATGTTTGTGTATGTGTGAAGATATGTGTGTGTGTGGTGTCTGTGTGTGTGTGTGAAGATGTGTGTGTGTGTGTGTAAATGTGCGCGAATGTGTGTGCATGTGAAGTGTGTGAAGATTGTGAGTTAATGTGAAATTTGTGTGTGTATGTTGTGAAGTGTGTGTGTGTGTGTGTGTGAAGTGTGTGCGTGAAGTGTTTGTGTGTGTGACGTGTAGTGTGTAAGTGAGGTGTGTGAAGATGGTGTGTTTGTGTGAAGTGTATGTGTGTGTGTTGTGTGTACGTGAGGTGTGTGAAGATGGTGTGCTTGTGTGAAATGTATGTGTATGTGTATGTGTGTGAAATATGTGTATATGTGTTGTGTTTATGTGTGATGTGTGCATGTGCATGTTGTGTGTTGTATGTGTGTGTGTGTTTGTGTGGACATGTGGGCGTGTTTGTGTGTGTTTGTGTGAAGATGTTGTGTGTGTGAATAAGGTGTGTGTGCATGTGTGTGTGATATGTTGGAAGTGTGTGTATGTTTGTGTGTGTGTGCAGAGGGGGAACTAGGGGGTGAGGGGGGTGCCGGCGCCTCCCTTAGGATCCGGTGGAGCTCAAATTAGGCCTAGCCTCCACAAGAATCCATGGCTTCCACCACCCCTGGCTCTGTGTTTTCCACCCCTGTTTAGATGGCATGATGAGGAAGACGACTTCCACTTTCTTTTTTAATTTGCAACCCAATACTTAAATGACACCGTTTAAGTATTGAGTTTTATATTAAATATTTGGTTAAATCCAATTGGGCCAATCGAGTGGCTCACAATTTATAAATCCGCAAATTAAAACCCTACCTTACCTCGCGAATGTCTCCTCTCCTCCTGCTTAAACCTCATCTGTGCCGCTGTAGATTCTCCGACGCCTGTGGTGCAATGACCCTGCGTTGCTACAGCATTTCCGAGGCTCTAAAGTGGCAAAGTTCGTCCAACGACACTAACATAGGCAGATTCTCTACCTTTGCCGCTTTACCCCTCTGTGTATGTATTTTGTTTATTTTCAAGAGTCTCAAATTAAGATTGGGCTTTTTTGATTGGCCTTTTTGTGCTTATTTTAATGAGTCCATTTTTTCACTAATTTAATTTGGTCACTAGCTAGGCCATTTAATTTGTTCACTAATTAAAATCAAAATATTATTTATATTATATTTAATTCTATAATTAAGATGATAGAGTAATTTTAATTTGTTAGTTTATAAGTTATATTTATTTTTTTCATTTGAAGTTAGATTTGAATTTTAATTCTTGAAGTTAAACATAAATTATTAAGTATGAATTTGGTTTCTAAATAATTTCGTATTAAGGGGGAAAATATTTTTAAGCGGGCAAAATTTTGTCGGGTTAGGCAGGCAAAACTATTTATTTTTCCTTTCTTAGTCAGCCCCCTATGCATAATCCCCTAATTCCGCCCATGTGTGTGTGTGTCTGTGTGAAGATGTGTGTGAAATGTGTGTGTGTGTTTTTGTGTGAACATGAGTGCATGTGAAATATGTGTGTGAAAACCATGTGTGTGTGTTTGTGTGTGAACATGTGTGCGTGTGAAGTATGTGTGTGAAAACCGTGTGTGTAGAAGGTGTGTGTGATGTGTTAAAATTGTGTGTATGTGTGTTGAAAGTGTTTGTGTGATGTGTGTGTGATGTGTGTGTATGTAGGAGGTGTGGGAAGATAGTGTGTGTTGTATGCGTAAAATGTGTATATGTTTGTGTAATTTTGTGTGTGCAGTGTGTGTGTGTGTGTGTGAATATGGTGTCTGTGTGAAGTATGTGTGTATGTGTGAAGATGTGTGTGTGTAAGTGTGTGTGTGTGACAAAGTGTGTGAAGATGGTGCGTTTGTGTGAAATGTGTGTGTGTTGTGTGTGTTGTGTGTGTGTGTTTTGTGTGTATGTTTGTGTGAACCGTGTGTGTATGAAGATGGTTTGTGTGTGTGTGTGTGAAGTGTGTTAAGATGGTAAGTTTGTGTGAAATGTGTGTGTGTGTGCGTGTGTGTGTATGTGTGTGTGCTGTGAAGTGTGTGTGTGCTGTGAAGTGTGTGTATGTTGTGTGTGTTGGGGGGGGGGGAGTTGTGTATATGTGTGTATGTGTGTGTGTGTGCTGTGAAGTGAGTGTATGTTGTGTGTGTGGGGGTGGTTTGTGTGCATGTGTGTATGTGTGTGTGGTTTGTGTGCATTTGTGTATGTGTGTGTGAAGTGTGTGCGTGCTAGTGAAGTGTGTGAAGTGTGTGCGTGCTAGTGAAGTGTGTGAAGTGTGTGCGTGCTAGTGAAGTGTGTGCGTGCGTCAAGTGTTTGTGTGTGTGAAGTGTGGCGTGTGGCGTATGGCGTGTGTGTGAAGATGGTGTGTTTGCATGAAATGTATATGTGTGTGTGTATGAAGTGTGCATGTGAAGTGTGTGTGTGTGTGTGTGTGTGTGTGTGAAGAATAGATAGCTTGTCTATCTAGTGATGGCTTCCATTAGCTTGTCTATTGGTGGTAACAGATAGCTGTCTTTGGGGTAGCACTTGAACTAATCGGTGGAATCTATACACATTTTGGGACCATAACCAAATTAGCTAACAATTCGGGGTAGAACACCTCCTCGAAAACAATCGCCTTCAGCAACTTTTGACCTTTTCTTTCATTGCCTCATTTCTCTCAGGCGCAAACACTCTCCTCTTCTGCTGGACCGACTTTGTCGATGGATCTACATTCAACCTGTGTAGTGCCAGACTCGAGGGTACTCTCGTAAGGTCAAAAGTATCCCATGAGAACACATTCCCATATTTTTCCAATAGATATTTTAGTCTTTCCTTGATGTCTTCGGGCATTAGTTTCCCCACGTCTAATTATCATAAGTCTCAAATGGGCATCTGCATAGTATTGGTGAGCCCCACTTCCACGTGTACTGTTGCTACATCACTCCACTTTCTTGCCTTTTTCACCCCGGAAAGATTTCAACTTTGGGCCACAGCCTGATCTCCGAGAATGGATGCTATATCATTCTCTGCTCGGAACTTCATCATAAGGTGGTAAGGTGACCAGACAGCTCAAGCTTGGCACATCCACGGTCTTCCTAGAATCACATTATACGGAGATTGGGTATCAACAATTGCAAAGTTGAAACTTATGGTTAACCCCTTATTACCGTCTGCCCTATGAATCGATAGGGTTATCTCTCTTAGGGGAAACCTGTGAAGCCAGATAGGGGCGATGTTGACTTTTTTAAATTGCCATGCCCTATGTCTAGCTGGTCAAAACACACAACGAATATTACTTCTACTCCACTTTCGTCATCAATGAATACCCTCTTTACCAAAGATGTTCCAATGATCGCTGAAACCACCATGGGGTCAGCATGAGACATCTGACTTGGTACTGCATTTGCCTCTGAGAATATTATGGTCTTGTCTGGCCGAAACCTTTTATGGCGAGGTTCTGAAGTAGGGACCCTTCGAGCCTCTGCTCTTATTGCGTTTTCAAGGATCTTTCTCCAACAACTCTATTGATGACATTAATCACTCTTCGAATAGGCGGGTTCTCTCTATTCCTGTTATCCTGATTACCCCCTTGTTGTTCCCATGGTCTTTCCTTCCTTCCCTCATGCACCATATATTGAACCATCTGTTATTGAAGCCTTCTGTCACCACTACCCCCATTATTCTAATTATTTCTTCTATAGGGTTGCCATTGATTCACTCGAGGCCTCGGATGTGCGACCTGATTTCTGGGCCCTTGCCCTTAAAACCGTCCTTCTTGCTCGCATCTATCAATATCCATTCTAAACTGCATGCAATCATTTGTATCATGTCCATAGTCTCTGTGATGATCACAATATCAATTCGTTGCCCCCTAGCCATAATCACACTAAGCGAATTTTGTAAAGGTTGTGGGGGGAGGGGATCGAAGCAATCCTCGATGTATACTCAAGATTTATGTGGGGATTCTTCCTCCCACTGTTGATGGCATGGGAGTGTATCCCTTGAATGGTGTTCTTATGGGCTTAATCGGTTTTTTCCCTCAAACATCTATATTTCTTCCAGCCTTCTCTGTGAGGCTATCTCTTTTCTTTCTGATTGTCTCTTCTACCTTCGAATATTAATCCACAACCTCCTGAAGCTTTTGCAGAGTCTTAGGAGAATTTGTACCCAACTTCTTATATAACTCCAAGTCCTACATACCTAGCAGATACCCTTGAATCACCTCATTTTCCATAGTCTCTATTACGCCTAAATTCTCGTCTACATATCGATGGTAAAAGGCTTTCATGCTTTATCCTTACTTCTATTTTGTTTGATAAAGCTCCAATAGGGTTTTCGTGAACTTATTCTTCTTATGTACGTACTGGATTAATAATCCTCCACTAAAGTATCGATGGGAGTGAAGAGAGCCTCTTGGTAACTTGTTGAAACATCCCTGAGCATTCCCTCAGAGATAGCTTCATTTCAGCTTACATGTCACTTTTTCATCAAAGTCTCTCGACCTCATGCAGCTTAGGAACATTTGTATGAACTTTTAAGGATCCGTCTCGCCATTGTAAGTGAGGAGCCCTTTTGGGGGTTAAATTTCCATTGGCCAGCGAATCCCTGTTATCGGGGCACTGAAAGGTGACCCCGTGACCTGCTCTATTTAACTCTCTTTGAAGGGTATCACTTGCATAATTTCCTGGTTCTTGCTGTCTCCCTACCACATTCGGGCCCCTATTGTGGCCCCCAAACTGCGACAGGTGAATGAGATGGGTTCCCATATACCCAGAATTTGCCCATGTATGTCCAAAACCCAAGCGTGTTGGCAGTTGCCAATAGGGATTGTAATGTCCCTGGTTAGCCATTGCCCCCTGCGATCCATCACTTCTATATCCCTGGATACATGAAGAAGTCATCATCCTATATGTTGCCTTTATTCCTAGGAGCGTGAAGTTGAAGCAAATGGGGCTAATGGAGGCATTGGGTATGCTTGACCCTGTGAGTGATCTGAGAAAGAAGGCTGAGGCCTCACGTGTTGTGCCTCTCCTGCATACACAGTGTATGGGTATACTACCACAAGCTGAGAAGTTAACCCTATAATCCCTCCCATGGGTGAGCGTGGAAATACCTCATATGTGACTCCCACACCCCTCGGGGGGAGAGGAGGAAGGGGTAACTCGATACCCTGCTGCCGCGAGAACCTGCGCTGCTTGCTACACATCCTGACTTGGGCCCATCCCCCGTGCATTCTGGTTTCCTTATGCGTTGAACCCATGGGCCTCCATGTACGAATCCTCAAAAACCTCATTGAACCTTCCTTCCCTATCATCCCTCGAATTGGTTGGCCCACCCTGCGCGCATCCAAGGTTCCTGAAATCTTGTCCAGTAATTACCTTCGTGCGTATCAAGGGCACCGCAACATCCCCTCATGTGGGTGCGACCGTACTTGGAATAAATTCGTTCGAGGCTGGTATCTCTTAGCGTTCTACAACTGGAACAGACTCTGCCCTTAATTCAACCAGTGGCATTTGAACATCACTTATCGAGGGACCTTGCATCTATTGGGGGTTAACTATGTTTGACCTTTCGGGCTGCGCTGTAGTATCAATTCTTCCACCTCTCAACCTTAATCTTTTACTCCTTCTGAGGGGCTTCTCTGCGTTACCTGCTCCCGTTCCTTTTGACCTTAATCTTTCACTCCTCCGTGCAACCGTAGACATAAACTCCAAAAAACCCAAAGCTGGCTTAGTCGTTCCCCACAGACGGCGCCCCTTGATGTGTTTTGAATGACCGACCAGTCAACGGGCTCGAGCTCCTCGAAATGACCTGCAATAAAACAGTCTCTGGGGGTCCTAGGGATCAGTTCTCCGATGGCTAAGTTAGTCAAAGAGTCCATATCAGATTAAGGTATAAATGAATGAGAAAATGAATACATACTTGGTATTTATACCGTATGTCTTAACTAACAATCTCATTAATTATAGCCATCAATTACCCTATAAATACGGTAATTTTTGTAATACAATATCTCAGATGGGCCGTGATTATTATGGCCCAACATACCTCTGGGGCCTGACCTACATCAATTTTATTATTGGCAAAGTCTCATGTTAGATCAAGTAACAATTAAATCAATTATGAAAAAATTTATTTCAAAAACGTTTAGCGTCAAATTATAATGATTTATACACAGTAACATATTTTTTAAAAAAATTTAAAATTATAATTATTAAAGACTTTTTCCAATTTATAAAAATAATATTAAATCAATTATGAAATATTCGTCTAATGGATCTAAACAAGACTTTATGTTTATTATTATTATTTAATATAGGAGTTTAGTCTCTTTACGCTTAACTTATCATGACATTATGAGCTATGTCATTGGGTAATCAATTTATCAATAACAAAAGGGGCATTATATAACGATTCCATCTCTTGAAAGACGGTCTTTCCATAAGTCATGGAAAGATCAATGTTTAAAGTGCAAGAGTTTAGCTATTCTTCTTCTTCTATTTTACTTTACATTATTTTTCTTCAATTTTATATACATACTTATCTTGCAAAATGTCTATGTCTAAACTATCTCTGGAAGTCGTCCGCTAAACCCTTCTTCAAGCCGCAGTCTCTTCAAGCCGCAATCCTTCTTCTTCAAGTTTTCCCCATTCCCCTAAGGGGACATGAGGAATAACAGTTTATTTTAATTCATATTTTTGTTATTGAATAAGTGTGAGAATTTCTCCACAGATTAGTTTTATTCTTCAACCTGATCGATTAGATCGTTGTATTAATGATGATAATTCGATTTAATTGTTCATGTTGATGTATTGTTCTCGATCTGCTTGTACACATCGTGTGTTCGCAATTTTGTTTGTGGTTTTATTTTTGGTTCATAAATTCTGGTTCATCAGATTTGTGTTTCTCAAGGTGTTTATAGTTTAGATAACATAGATCGTGGTTGGATCAAGTGGTGTTATAGTTGTAGAAGATCCCTGTTTGGCACAGTGATATTAATGCGTGATGCGCTCCTCTTTGCCAAGTGGTCATATTTTTTGCGGAAAGCAAGTTAATATCCCCAGGGACGATGTTACAATTCCAACATGGAAAGATTTTTGTTTCCAAATATGTTAACAAAATTTCCAAATAAAATATTCAATGAATACCACTTGACTTTACAATCTCCCCCTTTGGCATTTTGTGGAACCAAAACTTTTTTGGCCATTAATATCACAACGAAAAACTTGTAAGCAAACACATAGGTCTTCCCAACTCCACCTATGTTGGAACATATGAAAAATACTGAATCTGTTAAAAAAGAATACGAACTAAAAACCAGAATTCCATAAAAAATGAATCAGAATCGAATAAACTGAATACTGGAATTCTAGATTACCATAAAAAATACACAATCATATTACAGCCAAAATATTCTCCCCCTGGGGCCATAAATATGCCAAAGGCAAATAAACCAAAAAAAATATAAACAGAAAGTAGGCTTCCCCTGAATATGACATCTATGTTGTAACATATAGAAAAAAATCCCGTTCAAGAGCAGGCCTCCAGCTGCGCTTTCTCCACCTCCAGTTTAGCCTTTTCTGCTTTGAGTGCTGCTATTTGAATGGCTATTGCCCCCAGTTTTTCATTCAGGACCACCAATTTGGCCGTCTTTTCAGTTGTCGCAGAGGTAGAGCCTTCAGGGTTCCAAGGTAGATCATGGACATGCCTCATGCCAAATGTCTTCTTGTTAGGCTGTAGGACCTCCGTGTCTATGATCACATATTTTTCCTTCCTCTTCACCTTAGCACTCTTAGCCAATGCCGAAATCAAGCAGGGATACACAATGGCATGTTTTTCCTTAGGAGCTGTAGCTTGCCTCATTAGATTATGCTGTATGAACAATCCAAGGTTGACTGATTTCTGTGTTCCAACACAGAACAGTGGCTTAGCCATTTCTCTAGTCAAGGCCATCATGTTCGAGGATGGCATCCAGCAATTTACTGCTACCTGATACAGACCAAAGAATTTTGATGACAGACAAGAAGCTTGTGAATAACCAGTTTCGGGCCACTTGGTCTTGCATCCTCCTGAAATTGTCTCCAGAATCTGATCATCTGACACTTCTAGATCCACTGGAAACACCCCTCAAATTTTGGTGTTTGCAGCCCCAAAATCTTGTTTATTCTAGCAGTTGAGAAGTCAACAATCTTCCCCCGTAAATACTCCCTTTCAAACCAAGGAGAGTCAGCTTCTGAAGTTCCAGCCATTAAGTTGGCGTACACCTCAATAACCACCTGTCTATTGTACTGAAGTTGTACAGTGGTAGCCCTCTTCATTCCTATCCATTCCAAAAAATCTAAAAATTTCTACTAGCCCTGTATGCTTCCAGGTCTACGGGTCTCTCAGAGATCACCTTTCTCTCTGCAAATACTTCCCCCATCTCTTCACATTTTATATCAAAGTATAAAAATGAGAGTGCATAACTTACAGGTATAGGTGGTAGCACTTTCCTCTTGAGAGCATCCTGATTTTTCTTGGCCTTTTTAGTTGGTGGGGAATCCTCTATAGTAGCCACCTTTATCTTGCCCTTGGCAGCCTGTAAGAACTCATCTAGCATCTCATTACTTGAGTAGTTAATCTCAGGATGTTCCTGTGTTGGAACATGCTTAGTATCCTCATTTCCTTCTTCTTCAACAGTCTGTGGTTCAACATGATAGTCTTGGTCTGGTTCACTTTGTCTAGAAATAGGTTCTATTGTTTGCTTTCCATCAGCATCAGCATCACTCGATACCTCAACCTGGTCTTCACCCCCCATGTCTTCATCATCAACCTCCATCTCGACAGTATTTTCAGCCTCTTCTTTCTGTGTTGGAACATAGCTAACATGGTCTTATTCTTTGCTATCAAAGACTTCAATTATCACTGGTTTTCTCATTTCTTCCATTCTCTGAGCTGCCATTGAATCAAAGAATCCTATAGGTAACCTATCTGTAGACTTGATCACATCACGTCCTGCTGCCTCATCATCGCTAATCTCTCTCATAAACACATAACCCGGGCATGGTATAGATGAATAAAAGTGAAACTTATCCTTCCCTCTGTACACACCATATCTCCCTCTCTGAAACTTAACCTTATAGTTTTCAATATCCCATAAATTTTCAATATCACCGGACACGAATTCTTTGGCCTTAACATTCGAGATTCCCCCTCTATACTCTTAATCTTGGTCAAATCTACTGTAATTCTATTTTCTTCCAACCAGTAAAAGATCTCATCTACAGTATTGAATTCCATTACATGAATTTTAAGAGTTGGAGGATCAGGATCCGTTACCTTCTGAACTGGACTCTTTCCTTTGTCTCTGGTGCTTTCATCCTGACCGTCACCACCGAAGCTTGAACCAACAACTTCTACATTCTCTTCACCAACATCGGTCAAGTCAGTCTCTATATTTTCTTCACCTTGTCCGTAACCTTCGGGCAAGACCGCCTGCACACTGTCTTTCGTTTGTTTGTCATTTACATCTTCTAGAGGTTGAAGAGTTTCTTGAATTTCTTCTTTGACAATGGGAGAGTTGTGGTTCGAAGACATCTTTTGTCAAAGATTTGTTGCGTAGAGAGAAAATTGGGGAGGAGTTTGGAAACAAGAATCTGAAAGAAACCAAGATGAGTGGGAGAGTGGCCAAAAAGAGAGAGATTTGGAGGGATTTAGACAACTTACAAACACAAACTCTTCACTTAACTTCCTTGGTTGCCGCAATTTTTTTCCCTTTTCGAGATGAGCAATGATGTTTCTTTTCTCTCTTGTCAACTCAAGACATACCAGCTTCCAACCTACCATAACTATACAACTTCTATTTTTGTAAAACTTTTTTTCTTTCTATTTTTTGTTTTTTCAATTTTCTAAGCAGAAATAAAATAGAATATTTACAGCAAAATAAAGGAAAGAATTACCTCAAATTTGACAAACACCTAAGTGTTGTCTGAGACTTTCAAAAGTGGCGGTGTCCAATGGCTTTGTAAAGATATCAACAAATTGCTCTTGTGTTGGAATATATACTACCAAAACATCCTTCCTTTCAACAAGATCTCTAATAAAATGATGCCTTATGTCAATATGCTTAGTTCGAGAGTGCTGGACTGGATTTTTTGAAATATCAATAGCATTTGTGTTGTCACACAAAATCTTCAAAGGGCCATGATGAATTCCATAGTCATTCATCATTTGCTTCATCCATAAAAATTCTGCACAATAGCTTCTAGCATCAAGATATTTAGCTTCCGTAGTAGACAAGGAAATTGAGTTCTGTTTCTTCCTATACCAAGACACTAGGTTCGTACCAATAAAGAAACATCCACATGTAGTGCTCTTTCGATCATCAGCATTACCAGCCTAATTAGAATCATTGTACACAATTAAGTTAGAATCTTGATTCTTAGAATACCAGACACCATACTCAAAAGTCCCACTTACATATCGAATAACTCTTACCGCAGTGAGATGAGACTCATTTGGATCAGCCTGAAATCTTGCACATATCCCTAAACTGAGACACATATCTGATCTACTTGCTGTTAAATACAATAGACTCTCAATCATTCCCCTGTACAACTTTTGATCAACTGCGACTCCTTTCTCATCCTTGACCAGTTTGTCAGAAACCCCCATAAGTGTTCGAACTGCTTGGGCATTGCTTAAACCAAATATCTTTACTAGATTCAGTGCATACTTACTCTGATTTATGAACAGACCATGTTTTCCTTACTTAACTTGCAGTCCTAGAAAGTATGTGAGCTCTCCAACCACGCTCATTTCAAATTCAGCCTGCATAACCGTGACAAAATCATATACCATAGATGGTGAAGTAGAGCCGAATACTATATCACCCACATAAATTTAAGCAATCAGAATTTTTGATGACTTATCAAGCACAAATAAAGTGCGATCTACTACCCCTCGACGATAACCTTTCTTAAGAAGAAAGTTAGTAAGTCGTTCATACCATGCCTTGGGTGCTTGCTTTAGGCCATATAGAACCTTCTTGAGGCGATACACATGATAAGGGTAATAAGGATCCTCAAATTCTTTAGGTTGTTCCACATAAACTTCTTCATTTACCACACCATTTAAAAATGCACTCTTGACATCCATTTGATACAGAGTAAAGTTCAGAGAATAGGCAATAGCAAGTAAAATTTGAATTGACTCTAACCGGGAAACTGGTGTGAATGTCTCATCAAAGTCGACTCCTTCAACTTGTGTATATGCTTGAGCTACCAGTCTGGCTTTGTTTTGAGTAATATGTCCATCAGCATCAGATTTATTCTTGAAAATCCATTTTGTGCCGATGACATTTACACCTTTAGGGCGAGGAGTGAGAAACCATACATCATTTCTTGCAAACTGACCTAGTTCTTCTTGCATTGTAGCAATCCAGTATTCATCCAGTAATGCCTCCTTGTAATTATTTGGTTCAATGAGAGAGATGGAGCATTGTAATCCTGCCAACTTCCTATAATCCACCTGAGAAACTGGTCGAGTACTCCGTGCCATTGATTCAGGTTGATCCTGTGTTGGAACATAGGATACAGCAGTGGGGGATGATGTTCCAACATGCTCAATTTCAACTGTTTCAGCATCAGTCTACTTAGATGTTCCAACATTCAATGGATCTGCCTTGTCAGGTTGATGAGGCTGTGTTGGAACATGAGTGTTACCAAGTTCTTCTTCTACGACATCTGACTTTTTGTCCTTCTTTAGAATCGTCCACAATAACATTTATAGACTCCATAAGTGTGTTGGTCTGATGGTTATAAACACGATACGCATGGCTTTTGATAGAATACCCAAGCAAAATTCTAGTATCACTGCGATTGCCGAATTTTTCCAATTGCTCTCTGTCTCTGAGAATGTAGCACTTGCTTCCGAACACATGAAAGTAGGAGACATTGGGTTTCCTACCCTTCCAAATCTCATAAGATGTTTTGTTGGTGAATGGACGCAGATATACTTGATTAATCGTATAACAAGCTGTGTTAATAGCTTCTGCCACCATTTTTTGTGAATTTCTCTCTCGGCTAACATAACTTGAGCCATCTCCTGCAAGATTTTATTTTTCCGTTCTACAACACCATTCTACTGAGCGGTGATTGGTGTAAAAAACTTGTGTTGAATCCCGAGCTCATCACAGAAGTCACTAAATTGAGAATTTTCAAATTCTCTACCATGATCACTACGAATTCGAACAATCTTTCCAACTAGACTTCCTTTTTCAGTCTGTAACTTTATCACCAGACTTCTAAATACTTCCACCGTATCAGATTTTTCTTTAAGGAATGCTACCCATGTATATCTGGAGAAACCAGGAACATATACAAAGATATATTTCTTCCCACATATACTAGGTGTATTGACTGGACCCATCAAATCCATATGCAATAATTCCAGATTTCTTGAGGTGGTTATATATTGAACTGATGAGTGAGGAGATCAAATTTGTTTACCTTGTTGACATGGTCTGCACACAATTCCATCCTTGCTTGTTAAGGTAGGCATACCTCGTACAGCTTTTGCATTTACAATTTTCACCAAGGTTTTGTAATTAATGTGACCGAGCTTCCTGTGCCACAGAAATCCTTCATCCTGTTTTGAGATCATACATCATACTTCCTGTTCCAGTAGATAGCAATTATCTGATGATCGTATGCCTAAAAGAACCTTGGATTCTCCGTATTTCACTATGCATTTGTCTTTTTAAAATTCCACAGTCATATTGTCATCACACAATTGACTTATGTTCAGCAGATTGGCCTTCAGGTTTTACACAAACAGCACACTAGTGAATACTGGAAATCCTTCAATCTGTAGTTCACCTTTTCCAACCACTATACTCTTCTTTCCATCACCAAAAGTAACATAACCACCATCGTATGGTGTGAGATTTGCAAGGAATTCTTGAGTACCAGTCATATGGCGAGAGCAGCCGCTATCAAAGTACCATGAATCTCTGGAATATGATATAAGTGAAGTATGCGCAACAAAGCATGTACCAGATCTTTTGACAACCCATACCTTTCTGACCATTCTGGTTTTCTGGACTTCGCCTATGTTGGAACATACCACAAATTGGCGTCCTGTCATTTGATCTCTAAGTAGTTTCTGGCATTGATCCTCTAAGTGACCTTGATATGAACAGTATTTGCAGATGAGAGGTTTCCTTTGATTGGGCTTGCCGAACTTCCTCTTTACCTCTCGAATCTTTGTCTTGAGATTTACTGGACTCTTGAGTAACTCGTGTGCCTTAGGCTTGAGTGTGCATGTGTTTCTGAGTGGATGTAATACCCAATTCTGTTTGGATCTCCAAAGTTCTTCCCATATCCTGAATATCGTCATGCTTTGCATTTCCAGAATTTAGCTTAGAATTACTGGTTCAGAAGTCTCAGCTCTTTTGATTGCTAATATTAGCTTTTCATTTATTTCTTCATTCTCCTTTCTGAGTTCAACAACTTTCACACGTAATTCTCTTTCTATTTCCATCAACTGCACTTTTTCTTCCTTCAGTTCTTTGTTTGTGTCAACCACTTGAAGCCACATAGCATACATCTTTTCGTAAGTGCTGTAGATTTCTTCATCACTTACAACAAGTACATCGTCTTCATCACTGGATGCTTCATACAGATCTATGTTGGAACATATAGCTTTAACTTTATCCAGTGTGTTGGAACATCCATCCTCCGATGCATCATGAATTTTTGCTCCAAATTCCACATAGTTTCTTACAAGCTCCTCTTCGTCTTTCTCTTCATATTCATCTTCACTCCATAAGGTGACATAAGATCTTCTCTGTTTCTTCCGGGTATTTGCACATTCAGCCTGAATATGACCATATCATTCACATTCCCTGCATTGAATTCATCCAGGCTGTTTTGGTTCACTACTTTGATTTCTGGAGAACTGCTGATTTCCTTGCTCAAATCTCGTTCCACGATTATTTCTGAAATCATGTGGCCTTGGTCTATTTCCTCCAAACCTCTCCTGAGATTTCATGTTTACTACTTTCTTCAACATTCTTGAGAAATTCTTCGTGATAAGTGCAAGTTTTTCAAATTCATCATCACTGTCAGATTCGTGATTGTCTTTTGATGAAGATGTTCTAAATGCCAACTCCTTATGGACCCTTTTTGTAGTTTGTTGAAAGGTCATCTCATACGTCTGTAATGATCCCATTAGTTCATCTAAGCTCATGGTAGCTACATCTCTTGCTTCTTCTATTGCCGCAACCTTCATTGCAAACCTTTTAGGAAGTGATCTCAAGGTCTTTTTCACCAACTTCGCCTCTTTGTAGACCTTTCCAAGTTGATATGCCATATTGGAGATGTTCCTGAGTTTTCCGTTGAATATAGCAATAGTGTCATCTTCCTCCATCTTGAGTTCCTCAAACTTAGTAGCCAACATCTGTAGTTTAGATTTTCGAACTCGACTAGTTCCTTCATGAATAGTTTGTAGAATATCCCATGTTTTCTTTGCTTGATGACACGTAGAGATGAGTTTTAACTGGTTTTCATCAACCGCAGTGAAGATAACATTTAGTGCCTTTGAATTCGCCAGAAATGCCTTGAGGTCATTAAGAGTCCAATTAGATTTGTCTTTGAGTTTTTGCTCCCTTTGACCTGACTCTCATTTTTTGGCCTTAGAGCTTGTATTAGCATCTTCAGTAGGGTGATTCCACTCATTTTTAACATAGTACCACGCAAGTTCATCCATTGAGTTGATGAAAATTCTCATGTGTGCCTTCCAATAATTGTAGTTGTTGCCTTCCAGCAGAGGTGGCCGAGACACCGAAACTCCTTCTTTGGTTGCCATGGTAAAAGCGGATCACACTTTTCTTGACACAACCAAGGGAAAAATAAGTGACCAAGCTCTAATACCAAATGAAATTTGGTTTTACCAAAATTTTCTAATTATTACTAGTATGTTCCAACATAACCTATCTAACCGAGTATACAATAAAATAAAGCATTAAAGACACGAGACTTGATTACGCAGTTCGGTGAAATCCACCTACATCTGCGGGGCCTGGCCCAGTTCAGAATAAATTCACTAATTAAAAAGATACAGTACAAAGTACACCATACAAAATACTTATCTTTACTAATTAAACGTGTGAATTCTGCTAACTCTCCTAGCTACCGATCCGCCTTGATCAGACTCCCTCTGACCTCGAAACTCGTTGACGCTGGATCTCCTCCTCCCGAGGAATTAAGGCATATGATTATGAACTTTGAACAGCATGTCACGTATGTTGGAACATAGAATTCTGGCTCTTTGCAATTATCTCGAAAGATTGAAAATCTATGTGCAGATTTTCTCTGATTAAAACCGTGATGAATGCAGCCGTGGTTGTCCCATTTTAAAGCCATGAGCAGATCGGAACTCTCCATGATTATCTCCATAATATTCTTATTCCTTATCTGCTTCTTGAAGCATTTCCAAATCTCATAAATAAAGCGATTTTCCTTATCACAATATCTCTCATATATTCGATAATATCAAAACTATATTTGTAGGAATTTTTCATAAATTAACTATGCTTCTACACACCTAATATATAGCAGAATATTCAGATTTCCATATCTCACAAATCCCATAATATTCTAACCCTTGTACGTAAGATCTGATAGGCGTATATATGCTAATTCGCATGTTCCAATATAAAAATATTTTCGTTTCTAAATATATTTATAAAATTATCAATTAAAATATTCCATAAATACCACTTAACTGATTTTGGAAAATTCGAGGTTAATTATTATTGAAAACCCATACACCGAGCGCCACAAATTGAGCACAAATAATTGAAAGCTTGATCAATAATTCTTAGTGTTTTGTTATTCGGTAGAGCGCATCACATGATGTATGAGTGAGTAAATAAAAAGCCAGAAATTGGGTTGTTTGAATAATGGCTTGCGGAGCATCTAGGTTGCGATCGTGGTGTCTGATGTAGTGAGTTGGTTTAAGTTACGTCATGTAGATGTCGTCATCATTCTATCCAATCCTATTTTATACAAAATTTTTTTACGATCTTCTGTAAATATGTTTGATTGTAAATATGTGTACCTACAGACAATAATGACACACACAAATTTGATATTTAGAAACTACATGTTACGATGAATCTAACCATATCTCATATCATAAAATTATTGCTCATATACCTATTCAAATATGCGGTCAAAGTTTGGCATCTTTGACCAAAAAATATTCTGTGCAGAATAAGTTGAGGCTGAAGGAGTATTAATAATCAAATTGGCAGAATCTTACAATTTGGTTGGAACAATGATAGATTTGTTGCCCACTTTTAGACAAATGACATGGTTTCGTTTCTCTTTTTGTAAATTGTTTCCAAAACGTTTCCACATCATTACAAAATGTTCTCCATTTATTTCCACTTACTTTTAACCAGTTTAAGTCATTCAACATTGAGTCAACATTTCTAATGACGATAGTGTCACCATTGGAAAGCAGGAAACATGTAAATCAAGGACGATAGAAGAGACAGTGAGTATGTTGGATTAGTGGCGTTCAAAACATGGTGGATTAGGCAGTAAAGAAAGAATTGGAAAAAATAAAAATAAATGAATCTAATATCAAAAGTTGTAAAATTATATACTCCCTTTGTCCCAAACTAAGCTGCACACTTACTATTTGGCAGTCAATACTGTCAAACTTTGACTAGATATTTATATAGATATATAAACAATAATATTTTTGTATGTGATATTGTTGGATTCGTCATAGTAAGTAGTTTCTATAAAAAAAATTTTATTTTTCGTTACCATGCGTAGTTAAAAATATTAATGGTCAAACATGTTTCTTGAAGACCGTGAAAAAGATTCTGTGAAGCTTAGTTTGGGACAGAGGGAATATATACTTTTTAAATTTCAATAACTATTAACGGACATGTTAACTTAATAATTAAAATGTGTTATATCTGATAAAGGAACCAATTGAGAACATTTCGTAATAATCTGGGAACCGCTTATGCAAAAAGAGGAACATAACCTGTAATTTCAACTAAAAGTGGGCACCTAAACTGTCATTTTCTTCAATTTGGTTGTTCTTGTACAATAGGATGAGATGAGATATACCCCTAACCACACGACCTGAGTCAACTCCAACACAATTAAACTATCCAGTTTTGAGTCGGATCACCCAACTCCAATCCAATCAAAATTATCAACTTAGGCTAAAACATAAAGCCAGCCGACAACAACCATGATTGTGACTTAGAAAAATTTCCCCCAAACATTTATTTTGAACATCAACTTTGAAGTAGGATACAAATTCAAAGCTCAAACCAAAACAAAGTTACCAAGAACTCAAATATTTCTTTGGCTTGTTCAGAAATCTAACACTCCAGTCATTTTTCAAAAACAAACCGGTCATGCCGTGTCGTATTATACCTATTTCACTGGAGAGATTTTCGGAACTCAATGACCTTGGGGTTGCAGAAGATTTCAGGTTAAGGGAGCTTGTCGGAGAGCTGTAATTTCTCGATTCACCATCATTGATTCACCCTTCAACAACATAGGAGAAACACCATTGACGATGCCAAAAGCCGTATATGTC
This sequence comes from Rubia yunnanensis, assembly GCA_037428765.1. NCBI lineage: Eukaryota > Viridiplantae > Streptophyta > Magnoliopsida > Gentianales > Rubiaceae > Rubia > Rubia yunnanensis. The sequence goes on along the minus strand of CM075071.1, from coordinate 62,315,071 downwards.
GCTGGAACTTTCACAAAAGTTTGCTCATATCTGAATCATGAATTTGCAAAAAAAATAAATAAATCTAAAGATATAAGAAGAATATAGAAAGGAGGAGTAGGGATTCCCCTCTTCCAGTTACAAAAATCACCGGGAGAGGGGGATTGGGGGTGGGGCGGATTTATGTTTTCAGGGGAGAGGATTTTAGGAAGAGAGGAGTTTTGGATATGAATCATATGCACCATGTGAAATTATGCAATCTACCCCCCCCCCCCCCCCCACAACCCCCTTACCCCCTTTTGAAAATTTGTAACTTTCATTAATCTCTAAACATTAAAGTCTCCTCTTTACATCACTAATATCATCTATCATATTCTACCATAACTTTAGCCACTAAACCCCTCAGTTTTGTCACCTCCCAACTCCTATATGGAATCGTATCTAAAATCTGAGTAAAGATGTTCTCTGCCTTCTTTTCCTCCTTAAACAAAACTACATTCCTCCATAGCCATACTCCATAAATAGCCTCCGTAACTACCATTTTCAGCAGCACGACTTTCTTGTTTTTACCCTTGCAGTGGTACAGTAACCATTCAAGCTCATCACTCCATCTTCTTGGGTCTCTGTCCATTTGTATCCACTCCAGAATACCCTTCCAAACTTGCTTCGTTTTGCAGCAAGCAAAGAAAAAATGATCAATAGATTCATCACAACCACAAAGCACACATTTGGTATCTACATGTATGCTAAACTTCTGCAACCTGTCCTTCGTTGGGAGCTTATGACACAACATCTAGAACATAAACTTTGCTCTCGTTTTTGCAAAATTTCCATAAAAGAGTGTTTTCCATTTTGTAGCGGATTCCTTCTCCTTCAGGTCCGTATATAACCTCCGGATATTGAATTCATGCGCATATACCTGAGTTTGCCAAGCCTCCATTGTTTTCAATTGGTTTATGCATTTCCCAACTCCTTTCACCACCCATGAACAATCAACTAGTAGCTTTACATCCATGACATTAATCCCCTTTATATACATCTCGTGTACCTATTTTATCCATAATCGAACCATCTTTCGACACAGATTCCATAGTAATTTCCCAGTACCAGCAGTACTCCATTTTGTCAAAGCTGTCACATTTAGTCCTCTTGATTTCTTCGGCTGACAGATCTTTTCCCACGATACTGGAGCTTTCCTGGTGATGGTTTCAGTACCACTCCACAGGTATGAACGACAAATGACTTCTATGTGTTTGAGAACAGCTTTCGATATTAGGAATGCCTGCATCCAAAAATTTGTAACCGAAAAAATGACACTATTTATGAGTTGAAGTTTCCCGGTATAGCTCAGTAGCTTCGAGCTCCAGTGCTTCCCTCTCCAAACAATTTTATCGATGAGTGACTGGCAGATCTGGACAGTGATTTTCCTGATGGCTAATGGTACTCCCAGGTATCGAAAAAGTAGTGATCCTTCTTCGAATCCTGTCAATTCCAGCAGCTTATCATTCTCAGGAGTTTCTACTCAAACACAGTATAACCTGCATTTTCCCTTACTTAACCTTAGTCCAGTCGATCTTTCAAACTTCCAGTATTCCTGCATGTGACACCAGACTGACCTGTGATTTAACACAAGAGAGCAGTAGGACATCGCCTGCAAAGTTCATATTCAGCAACATAATGCCTTCACATCTGGGATGGAATTTAAAACCATTTTTCTCTTCTGCCACCTGTAAACATCTGGTAAGGTATTCCATCACCAATACAAATAGGAGTGGAGCTATAGGGTCCCCTCATCTCAACCCTTGTTTAGCTTACAAAAACCCAGTTGGATATCCATTTACAACATATTTTAAGGACATCGTTCTCACACATAGAATTACCCAATCAACATACAATTCTAGCATTCCGATGTACTTCATTATTTCCTACAAGCTATCCAACGCCACAGTATCGTACGCTTTCTGAATATCCATTTGGATTGTGCAACGAGGAACACCTATTTTTCTGCTATAGCCTTGCACCACTTCATAGGTCATTAGAATATGATCGTGAATGCTTCTATTTAGCACAAAAGATGCCTAGTTCAATTGCACCACCTCAGAGATCACTCTGTTTGTCAAAATCTTGGAAATTATCTTGTATACAACTATGCAACAAGAAATAGACCTTAAGTCTTTCACCTTATCAACTGCTTCATGCTTAGGGATGAGTGTCACTATAGTCCCATTAACAACCCTGTACAGTTTCTTCTTGACAAAGAATTCATCAACTGCACCCATGATATCTATCTTGATCAGCTCCCAGTTGCTCTTGAAAAACTTAGCATTGAATCCATTATGCTCAATGGGCTACAAATTCCCAATATTGTGCAAAGCTTCTTACACTTCCTTTATCTCCACTGATTTAATCAGTTGTCTTCTACTTTTTTAAGCGGAAGCATGCACCTCTTCTCATAACCATCTCATCTAATTTTTCAGTCCGAATTGCTTCTTGGCCTACCAATTTAGCATAAAAATCTTATCACTTCTTTCTCCATGTCTCTCTGCTCAGTTAACATAGTCCCATCATCCTTCACTAACCTCTGAAGCCATGCCACTTTGCTTTTTTGACTTAGCAAATGCATGGAAATATGCATTATTGCCATCCCCATTATTTCCATCCCCTAAAAGGAGCAAATAAACTTTTGACTTTTGCCTGCTAGTTTTTCATCCGCAATACTCCACTTTTGCACCTCCTCTATCCCCATAATCACCTCCCTAATCAGCTCACCATTCATCCTTTGCTTACCAAGCCTGATCTGGGCATCAGTCAGTTGTTTCCTGGTCATCTCCAGCTATCCTCTAACACCACTCATCTGCTTGGTAAACTGTTTGATCACTGGCTAAAGTTTGATTAGTTTCCTCCATAGTTGGTACATCCTAGTTCCCTCCACTGGCTCCATCCAACTCTGCCTTATAGCCTGAACTACCTCTGGATTTTCCATCAGACAACTTATGAATTTAAACTGTCTATATCCCTTTTCTGCTCCTTCTGCATTTTAACCCTTATCAGGACATGATCAGAAATCCCAGGAACCATGATCTCGTATTCAGTCTCAGGATATTTCCTGAACCATTCCACATTGACCATAACTCTATCATCTTTGAATATATAACTCCACTTGCTTGTCTATTAGACCAAGTAAAGTACTCCCCCACTGAGTCACACTCACTCATCCCAGTGTTCAGTAGCATTATCTCCAAATCATAGAATTCCCGAGGTTGAACCTCATTGCCACCTATTCTGTCTCCCAGCTTCAACACATTATTAAAGTCCCCTAGCACTATCCAGAGTCCTTGAGTCAATTGTTGAGTTTGTTCCACATCCAGCCATAGTTTCTTTTTCAGTTTCAACTGGTCACTTGCTTAGATTGCAGTTAACCAAAACAACATTGTTCCATCCTTAGTCACTTCACAAAGGATCATTTGGTCTGTTTTCTTCTTCACTTGTACACTTACTCTTTTTTCCTCCCACATCACCCACAACCTACCATTTGGATGTTCATCGTAGCTGTCGATAAACCTCTACTTCTCCCCAAATCCCTTCTGAATCAAACAAGTCAGTTCTTTTTTTACTCGAGTTTCTATAAGAATAGCAAACTTAAACTTCATCCCTAGGAGGTGAACTTTAACCTCCCTCTGTTTTGCTATATTAATCAAGTCCCTAACGTTCCACGCACAGATCATGGAACATCATAGCCCCCAACAGGATGTAGCCAAATCCCTAAGAATCTATCTTATATATCTCCAATTCATTTTTCCATTCTGCCCATAATCCTATCATTACCCTATTCTTCACCAACTTTCGTTTTACCCCTTCTTGTAATCGATGCCCATTCCATGTTCTACATAGTCTCACATTGGCTTGTCCCCTCGGCCTGTTTCTGTTTCTCTTCATTCTTGCCCTGCTTACCAGTATCTTTAATTTTTCCCTTTTGTTTCACCTACCATCTCCGTACAATCCTAGCTTTTCCAGTCTCCTCAGAACAGCTATGGCTTCCAAACTGACATTTTCTACTTTACAGTGGCTTACCCTCCAGTTCAATGGCCTGCTCAAACACCTTTCCCTCCAAGTATTTGATGGTTACAGTTTCAGGTACCTCCTGCAAGATATCAACCTCCACCAAGATACGTGCATATGAGACCCTGAGTTTCTCCACAGTGCATTCATCTGTACAAATCGGCCTACCAATAACACTGCCTATCTTACCCAAACTCCAGGCTCCCCACAGATACAAAGACAATTTAGGCAACTTTACCCATATTGGTAATGTACACACCATATCATCCTTTAAAGAAAAATTATGTTTTCGGACTTGCAGACACACAACTATATTGAAAATGGTATAAGGCCCCCTTCTTAGAACAGAATCCCTATCCTCTTTAGATCTAAATCTCATGATGAAGTACCCATCCTCATTATAGAACAATTGTGGCAATGACACAAAAGACCAGACCCTCTCCATAAACTTTTTGACCGCATTCATACTTAGATCCCCTAAAAAACATACATTATTAGTGATTTTTCCAAGTATTTCATTTCATCCTTTACATCAGCCATTTCAATCACAATTTCAAACTTCCCCTCAACAAATTTTGGTGCAACATAATCAATTTTTAATCCATTTGACTGTGTTCTATTACCCCTGATCACATCCACCCAGTGTTTAGTCCCATCTAACTTAGCCCCAACTTCAATTACAATACTAGCCTCAGGGATTACCTCAACCTCCGATGCGTGCTCAGACTTTGATTCCTCCTTCACCATTTTGTCTTCTCTGATCTGGTCCTGACGGGCGTCCTCAGTAGCCATTCCACCACTCGAGTCGCTCTAATTCTCCAACGGCAGCGCCGCCTTCTTTCGTGGCTGGCCCTACCCTCGTTTCATGGCTGGATTTCAATCGTACATTCATTGTGTGAAAATCACCCACAGTCTTTCAAAAATCAAACTGAAAAATAATTTTGAATTCATCCCCCCTTTTTTTCTTTGTGAAAAATGCGTTTACTACCCTATATAATTGACATAAGTGCCAAGATAACCATGCAGTGTTTGAAAGTACCAATATAGCCCTAGATGATCAGTGAAAGTGCAAAACTAACCAATCCAACAATTTTTGGCTAGAATGATATGAAATGACTCTCTTACCCCTCTTTAAAAAAGGAAAAATATAAAAATAACTATTATGCCCTATCTAAACACTTTTTCTCTCCCGCCGACCCTTATTCTTTTCTTCTTCTCTCACATTCTTCTCTCCTACCAGTGGTGTGGTTCTCTTATTCTCCCAACCTCTGGCATTGAATCGGGCTAATCAGGATGGGGTGGAGTCTAATTGGCGTGGAGTTGAGGCTGGGAATCTGGATTTCCTGGGGATGAAATTAGGGCAGGGAATCGACGTGGGGTTGGGGCTGGGAATCGGGCTTGGGCGGTGGCACGTGGTAGGAGGTATTGCTTCGATGGTAATGATGTTGTATGAGCAGAGCTGGTGCTGTTGTTGTGGAAGGCGGTGAAGTTAGGCGTGTGCATGGAATTGACAGCGACTTTCGAAACTGCAATGGTGGCTGTGTTGGTGGAGCTCGAACGATGATGGCAGCTATTGGTCTGGACGAAGATTCAGGTGGTGCTTCCTTAAGCTTGAGCGACACAACTGGATTAGTGGTTCAGCCGGAACTGATGCGTCAGGCGGTTGTGTGTAGGATCAGGCATATTTGTTTGGGGGGGGAGGTGTCGGACGGTAGTGGGGCTAGGGTTTGGGGGGGAGATTTTGGGGCGGGGCAACAAGTGATAGGAGTGGGCAAGGGTAAAATAGTCCACACAATTTCATTTTTTGGTCGAGGGGCATTTTCATCCTTTTAAGTCTAGTCAATGACGTCATTAATTGACAAGGTCAACACCGGAAGTGGCGCTTGAAAGTTATGTATTGGCACTTTTATTAAATAGTTAGGATTGATTTTTTTACTTTCAAATATTTAAGAGTTATATCAACACTTTCACTAATATATATACTTATATTTATATATTACCTTTTTCTTTTTCTCTAAAGTCCAAGTACAATACATTCTTCAACATCTTTTCCACACAAGGGAAAAGTAAAAACTTGAATTATTTACAAAATGAAATTTAAACTTTAACTTGAAAATCCTTATCAAATTTATAGTGCACTAAGGTTGTCTAACCTCAAATATTTCCCCCTTTAGTCATTTGTGATTGAAATTTAAACATTAAACAATATTATCTGCTAAGAGTAAATTTGTTGCTAAAATTTCTTCGAAAAAGTATTAGGAAAGACGGTCTTTCCATATGCTTATGGAAAGACGGGTTCAATTCGAATAATAAAGGGTAAAAGGTTTTAGTTGCAATATTAAAAATTCATTATGCAACGTGTAGTAGTTATAAAGTTCATAACCCGATTCATGCAACCCGAAAATTTTATGTTCATTTTTTCTAATTTTCACTTTAAACCTTGATCTTTCCATGACTTATGGAAAGATTATCTTTCAAGAGACATACTCGATTTCTTCTTTGCTTTATTTTTTAAAAAAATGTGAAATTGGCTAATCAAACAACTTACTGGAACGGTGAAAGTATATATAAAGTACTCATTATAATTTCACAGAGAAAAACATTGAGAATAAAATTACGTCTACAATGATTTAGTCATTAATAGCCAGCAATGCAATCTGGTAGGGTATGAAGATTTTAAATATGTTATTCTATTATACTTAATTTATATTAAAATAGTTCTAATTTCTCATGCTATAAACATTGATGCACCAAGCACAGTGGAGCATATTAATTTTATCATTACTTCGTCAAATTTGTGTGCCTGTGATTTAAATATCGTAGAATTGTGAAACACGATGGAAAATAAAAATGGTGTGTATACTAGAGCCGATATATAGGTAAAGTGTGCATCTCAGGGGTCTCGCATGCTCTGCGTATGAATTAATTAAGAAATGTGAGTCAATGATTGAGTAGAGGATTATAATAGCATCTTGTTTCAAAAGTAAACAATAAATAGAATACCTTAGGAACAGGAAGGCCTTTTGAGTAGAGGATTATAATAGCATCTTGTTTCAAAAGTAAAAAAATTAATGTTCATAACAATAAATAGAACACCTTTGGAACAAGAAGGCCGTTTTTTTTTTCTAATAAAAGTTAAGTAACTCGAAAACATCCAAATTGTTTGACAAGAAATGTGATGGGGATCGATCATTTAAGCAAAATTCGCAGGTGAATGCATGCGCCATAAAATTTTGTCTCGTGAAATCCAAAACAGATTTATATCAGAGCTATTCTATCACGCACTTTTAACTGAACTATTTCTATCAAATTTACACAAGGTTTTGAACTTTTTGGATGCCCTTTCACCGTTTAAATTAGCTGCATATGTGTAGACCAGAATTCATTAAAATTGGGTATTGTGTTGATAGTATAAAGCAGTTAGATTAGGTTTAGATCAGGGCCCTCAGAGTGGTTGTTTAACTTTCTCCTCTTTTATTTAACTTGATCAGATCCAAACTTTGCGTGTTTTTAAAATTCTACTTTGATAAAATGACAATTTAAATAATTAAGATTGTAGGTTTTGTTTTATGCTTTTATTATAAAAAAAAAGTCTTTACTGGATATAATCCGATTTATTTAAGTCAATAAACGGTTACTGGGATATTTTTTTATAATTATTTTAACACTTTGTGAGATCAAAATGATGTTTTAAAAAAGAAGAGTGTCTTCCTGGTTCTTCTACCATGTTTTCACCACCACCAATCCAACTTACTCCCTCTGTCCAAACTCTATTTGCAACGAACATTATATTTAGTCAAACTTTGTTAATTAGAAAAGTAAATTTCAAGTAATATATAAGATAATATACTATCATGTGAGATATCATTATAATTGTATTAACATCTAGTTTTGTAATATAATTTTTTAATCCTTTTTAAATACGCGCAATTAAAGATAATAATGGTCAAAATAGTTCTGGTCAATTTGAAAAAGTCAAAGTTTGCAAATAGAGCTGGGACAGGGGAGTACAATTTAGGGTAAAATGCATTTCTAACCCAACCTTTAGTCTGAAAGTGCCAATATAAACCTGCAAAATGATAAAATGTCAAACTAACCCTAACTATGATGTATTGTGCCAATATAACCTTCAGGCTACATACCGGCGTTGACTCACCAATTGGGCCATTGACCGGACCAAAAATAACAAATATGTCCTCGCTCATTCCAGCTTAAATTGTTTTCCCATTTTACCCCTCCTATTGCCGCTAACAACCACCTTCTGCCGCCAGCCATCACCGCTCGCCACCCTCTCTGCTGCTGCTCTACCTGCCAGAATCTAGAAACCCTAGCCCTCTCAGACCACCATCCCACCACTTCCAACCACCGCACCACCACCACTACCACCACCACTACCACCACCACTACCACCACTTTCTCATACCCATACCCCTCACTCAACGAACCAGCAATTCAATAGCAAAATCAAAATCATGGCATCACTCTCCTCCTCGGTGTCCACGCCAACACAAATCTGGCGCCTATTGTCCTACCGTTGCAGCCTGCGCTGAGGCCTAGAACAGTTCCAGTGGTGCAGGCGAAGATCCAGGAGATCTTTATACCGATTGTTAGCTCCACCAAGATGAAGGGAAAGATCGTGTCGAAACCTCTTGCTTTCCAGGGGCGAGCCTGTCGTCCCAATCCTCCCAGGGCTCGCGTTTTCCAAGAATCTGGTTCATGGAACCAAGATTGATATACACCTTGGGATCTGGCTTCTAAATCGACTGCTTGCTCCGATGAGGACTTCTAATCCAGCAAAGTCGGTGGCTAGCATACATAACATAGCATGGTTTATTGATTTTTTTTCCTTTTATTATGCAGGGGTAAAATTAACATTTTCTTGAAATCCGGCCACATTTGGTGTTGAAAATTGGAGTCAATGGCTCCCAGGGTTATATTGATGCATACACCATAAATTTAGGGTTATTTTGACATTTTCTTGTTTTGCAAGGTAATATTGGCACTTTCAACCTAAAGGTAGGGTTATTTTAGCACTTTACTCTACAATTTATTTTGTCGTCCATGTTTCCCGCATTACATGTTTGTCAGTAGTGACACTTTCACCACTAAAATTGTTGAGTCAAAGTTATTTAAGTTATACATGATAATAATATGTAAATAACCAATTGAAAACATTTCATGATAAGTTAGAAATGCATGTTTCAAAAACATTTTGAAAAATTCAAATGAAACTTGTAATTTCAAATAAAAATGTACCTTAACCATCGATTTCTCATTTTACTGTTACCTAGTGTGTGAGAACTGTAAAGTTTACTTTGTATTATGGTTAGTCGATCTCTATATTTTTGTATTCATATAGTTAGAATATAAATATCCCTAATAGAGATGTAATTAAATTAGAATCAGGATAAGAAACAAATACTCTTTCTGATTGGTTTTGTATATTCATGTTCAATATTTATTTAGGTCTTGTATACCCTTTGTACTCACTATAAATATGAATACACACAGCCACAACTGCTTGTGTGTTTTACATTCTATCATGATATCAGTCATGTATCTTTTAAAATTCTTTGGCTTTTCTCAAAATTTCCCCAGTCTTTTTGTTATTCTTGGTCACGCCCACCCGCCGTCCTCAACAGATCGTCATCGCAAAACCCTAGCTGCCGACGATCGTAAATTGAAAACCACCAGCCGCCGACACCACAGGCCTCCATGTGCCGCCAATCGTGTCCTACACGCACCACCACAGATCACTCGTCCGGTGCTGGTTTTTCATCTCCTGCTCATTGTCGTTTCTCTGCTGCTCCATATTCCACGCCTGAAAGATAGATCAGTCATCCACTGCCATTCACAAGCTCGCTGTGTGTTTGGTGCAATTTGATTTTTCTTCTGTGTGTGGATTTGTTCCTGCTCGTTCCCGATGACGTCAATTACGCTTCCTGCATTGATCAACTACATCACCATCAAGCTTGATGGTTCCAACTACTCTCACTAGCGTACTCAGGTTACCTCTGTTTTGCACACTACCAAGTTAATTGGTTTTGTTGATGGATCGAACAAGTGTCCGACTCCACCACCATTTGGTTCAACCTCAAAGGGATCTACTGACAAGAATTTCAATGATGCCAAATCAATAAAAGCTGTCACAACAGCTTATGATGCTTGGATTCAATCAAATCAGCTAGTCCAAGCAGCCATCTTTTCATCCACAAATTCATCTCCGATGTCAGTAGTTGATGGTATGATCACTGCTGCTCAGGTGTGGGATGCTTTGCCTACTAAATATCATAACAGTTCTGGTGCTCGTCGTCTTCATCTATGTGATCATTTGTATGGCATTCGTCAAGATGATTAGTTTGTTCAGGATTACTACTCTCGCTTTATAGATATTATTAATGAATTTCGTGTTATGGGTCATGCCCTTACAGATGATGACATTGTTCAGTTATTTTGTCGTGGTTTGAGTAATAATTTTTCCCAGTTTTCACAAGCTCGGATGATTAAAAATCCACCGCCTGAGTTGTTTACTATTATGGTTGATGCTGAAGCTTTAGAGTATTCTTTTAAAGCTAAATTGACTTTTGCATCCAGACCTACTGCTTTTACAGCATCCCAGCAATCATCAGGACAGTCTGCCCGTGGCAGGGGAGGCTGTGAAAATGGATGTAGCAGGGACGACCGAGGCCGTGGCCGTGGAAGAGGCATTAGCCGGTCGACAGCTCCAGGTGGCAACGGCTACAACCTTCAGGTAGGTCGTGGCGGCTACAACCTGAAGGGTGGTCGTGGCGGCTGTGACACCTACATCTACTAGTGGTGTTATTGTCTCGGTCACCTAGCTGAATACTACTACAAGCTTTCTTATGTATCTCACGATGATGTTGCCCATACTGCAGATACAACTCATCCACAACAATATAATGCCACTCCTGATTGGTATATGAACTCTTGTGCTACCAATCACATGACTGCCTCTGCATCCAATCTGGATATCATCGTTCCTTATAACGGTAATCGTTGTGTTTATTTTGGCAATGGTTCTTCTTTGCATATTTCTCACACTGGAAATTTACAGATTTTTGATTCACTCACTTTATTTAACGTCTTGGTTGTTCCAAACATCACCAAGAATTTATTATTGATTGCAAAGTTATCCAGAGATCTAAATGCTGTTGTTTGTTTTGATGACAATTCTTTCACTATCCAGAACAAGGTTACCAAGGAGCTTGTTGGCCAAGGACACAGTGAGAGAGGTCTCTTCATTTTAAATTATGGTGGTGCTGCTTTAGTTTCTTTTGTCAACTCAAATAAAGCCAATGCCTCATTTGAGCTATGGCATAGTCGTTTAGGACATGTTCCATTTTTAGTTATTTCATCATTGAGTAGAACTAGTAGTTTGTCAGTTACTAGTTTGCTGCCTAAGCCTCATTTATGTTCTTCTTGTGAGATGGCTAAAGGAAAACATCTTTTTTTAATGATAATTTTAAAATGTGTACCACACATACTTGATTTAGTTCATTAAGACCTTTGGGGACCCTCACCCGTTGTCTCTCGAGCTGGCTACCTTTATCATGTCCTTTTTATTAGTGATTTTTCTCGGTTTTCTTGGTTATATCCTCTACGATGAAAGTCTGATTTTGTCGAGGCTTATATGCAATTTTGAAGCACTTGTTGAGAATCGATTTTCCATCACTATTAAAGTATTTCAAAGTGATGGTGTAATCGAGTTTCAGAATCATCGCATGTGATCTCATTTTGCGACTAAGGGCATTCATCGCCAGCTTTCATGTCTTTACACTCCTGAGAAAAATGGTCGCACGGAGAGGAAGCGTCGTCATATCATTGAGACAGGTCTATCAATGCTCTTTCATTTAGGCCTTCATCATTCATTTTGGTATGATGCTTTTTCGACAGCAGTCAACATCATCAACTGATCGCTAACTTCGATTTTATCTGGTTAGTCTCCACTCTCTATTATTTTTAGTATTGCGCCTGACTACTCCAATTTTCATCCATTTGGTTGTCAATTTTTTCTGTATTTAAGGCCCTATGTTGTGCATAGATTAGTGCCTCGGAGTATTCCTTGCATATTTTTGGGTAACAGTTCACAGTATAAGGGTTATCACTGTCTTGATTCCCTTACGAAGAAGGAGTACATCACTTGCCATGCTCAGTTTGATGAGATGTTTTTTCCAACTACCTGTATTGGTTCTCTTACAGATACATTATCACTAGAATTTTCTGCAGTTTTGGAGCCTTCATCAATCTCATTGGAGGTTTTTGAGCCATCTTCTTCAATCACATCACCCATTATTTTGGAAAATTCTGTACAAGGAGCTCAGGGTTTATTTGAAAGTTGTATATGTCTGCCACCTAGTGACCAGCAGTCTGTACGACAGCCGCCCGCGCCATCCGGATCATCGTACACACCGTCGACTGCAACCCATGCGCCGGCCACATCGGCCATTCGTGTTCATCATGCGCCACCCACCGCATCTCTAGCGGCTCCGATAATCATTCCGGTGCCTTTTGATTTTCCAGCGCAGCCTTCGTCCACCGATTCTCCAACTTGGCTGTTGTCGCCTGTCTTGGTTTCTATGCCCGCTTTGGGTTCCGCACCCGCTTTGGAATCCATGCCATCTCTAGTGCCGAGTCCCTCTTCTTGGCATCTGATGGCTACTCAATCGCGCAATGGCTCGCTCCGTTAAAGGGATTTTTTTAAGTATGATATTTCTGGTTTACTGAGTGCTTTATTTTCTAAGACCAAGCCTTGCAGTCATCGCTCAGTTGTCAAAGATCCTAAACTTGTTACTGCTATAGACTCTGAGATGAATTCTCTCTGCACCCAACAAACGTGGGATATAGTTCCCCATCCTTCCAATGCCAATGTTTTTGGTTCAAAATGGGTTTATCTATTGAAAACAAGGCTGATGGCTCTCTTGACAGGCACAAATCAAGGTTAGTTGCTCAAGGTTTTTTTTTTCAATTACATGGTTTTAATTATGATCATAATTTTAGTCCAGTTGCTATACCATTTGTGGTTTTTTCGCAGCTTTTTAGCTCTTCTAATAAGCCGTTTTATCGTTCGTTGTTTTTTTAAAAAATTTGAAGTCACTGATTGTAATGAGCGGAGGGATATATCTGCTCCATAAACCGTACCAAAACAAAGCCGAATCAGCCTTCAAAAGTGAACATACTAAGTTTGTCCAAGGTATTTGGACCAAAAACCTTTACAAAAGGAAAAAGGATTTTAATGGAAGTGATTCCACGCCAGCCCCCTGTGTCGAGTTCGATGTGGCCAGACCTCCATAAAAATCCTATTTTCCGTAGCTACCTATCGAGAGCTGACTTTTGGTGCACCATTTAAAGCGTGGAAACAGAATGTCTCTTCTTCTTAAGAATATGAATTCGTCCATCTGCTTTATCTTTTCTGTCGACCAATTCCGTGTTGTCTTCACTGCCAATCTCGCCAGAAAGTCGGCCGGCTGGTTCCCTTCCCTTGGAATATGCCTGATGATGATTCTTCTTGCACTAACCAAAGGCTTGATCTGCCTTACTAAGGAGATGGTGTCCCACGGCTCAGTTACTTGTTCATTAAGAATTGATGAGGCCATCATGCAGTCAGTTTTGATACAGCAAGGGAGGTTGTCATTTCCAACTAACTCAACACCTGAAAGAATTGAGTACAATTCATATTTAAGTGCAGAAGTTGATAAACCAAAGTTAGATATAGCATGTATCACCATTTCATTCACATCTCTCAATACACATCTTATACCCATCCTAGTTCCTTTAAATGAGGCGTCATAGTTGATGATAAATCCTACATCTGGAGGATTCCATTTGATTAGGCAGAGTTTTTAAATTCTTTTTCTTCCAAGATTTGGTAACAAAGCGGCCATGATTAATGTTGTGTCAGATGTTATTCCTCTAAAGTTAAGGGAAAATGTGTATAATAGCAATGCATGGTCAGTGATGTAGGTCAGGCCCAAGAGGTATGTTGGGCCATAATAACCACGGGCCATCTGAGATATTGCTTTACGATAATTACCGTATTTATAGGGTAATTGACAGTTATAATTAAGGAGATTGTTAGTTAAGACATATGGTATAAATAACGGGTATGTATTCATTTTTTTCATTCATTTTCTATAATAATCTGATACAGACTCTTTGACTGACTTAGCCATCGAAGGACTGGCCCCTAGGACCCCCATGGACAGTTTTATTGCAGGTCGGTTCGAGGAGCTCAAGCCCGTTGACTGGTCAGTCATTTGAAACGCATCAAGTTGCGCCGTCTGTGGGAACGACTAAGCCAGATTTGGATTTTTTGGAGTTTATATCTACAGTTGCATGAAGGAGTGAAAGATTAAGGTCAAAAGGAATGAGAGCCAGTATCGCAGAGCAGCCCCTCGGAAGGAGTAAAAGATTAAGGTTGAGAGGTGGAAGAATTGGTAGTACAGCGCAGCCCAAAAGGTCAGACATGCTTAACCTCCAGAAGATGCATGGTTCCTTAATAAGTGGTGTTCAAATGTCGGTGGTTGAATCAAGGGCAGAGTCTGTTCCGTTTGTAGAATGCGAAGTGATACTATCATCAACCGGATTTATTCCAAGTACGGTTGCACCACCCACGCTAGGAAATGTTGCGGGGCACTCAATACGCACAGAGGAAATTAGTGGACAAGATGTCGGGAACCTTGGACGGTTGTAGGGTGGGCTAACCAGTTCGAGAGATGATAGGGATGGAAGGTTCACTGAGGATTTTGAAGATTCGTACATGGAGACCCATGGGTTCAACGCACAAGGAAATCAGAATACAAGGGAGACGGGCCCGAGTCAGGATGTGGAGCAAGTAATGTAGGTTCACGCGGCAGCAGGGTATCGAGTTACCCCCCCTCCCTCTCCGAGAGGTGTGGGAATCACATATGAGGTATTGCCACCCTCGCCCGTGATGGATTATAGGTTAATTTCTCAGCCCATGGTAGCATACCCTTACACGACGTATGCAGGAGAGGCACAACAGGTAAGGCCTCAGCCTTCTTTCCCAGATCACTCACAAGGTTGGGCGTACCCAGTGCCTCTACTAGCCCCATTTGCTTCAACCTTCAAGCTCTCATGAATAGAGGCAGCTTATGGGATGATAACTTCTTCAAGTATCCAGGGATATGGAAGTGCAAGATTACAGGGGGCAATGGCTAACCAGGGACCTTACAACCCCTATTAGAAATTTCCAACACACCCGGGTTTCGGACAGACTTGGGTGAATTCTAGGTATATGGGAACCCATCTCATTCCACCGTCACAGTTTGGGGGCTATGATAGGGAAAGCTCGGGAATGGTTCAACAGATTACCGAGAGGCCTCTCCACTCCTATCGAGACTTTAGTAGAGCATTATTAAGCCACTACGCACAAAAGAAGAAGTTCACAAAAATTCTGTTGGAGATTTATCAAATAAATCAGAAGTCATGAGAAAGCACGGAAGCCTTTTACCATCGATATGTGGACGAGAGTTTATACATAATAGATACCACAGAAAATGAGGTAATTCAAGGGTATCTGCTTGGGATGCAGGACTTGGAGTTATACAAGAAGTTGAGCACAAATACTCCTAAGACTTTGCAAAAGCTTCAGGAGGTCGTGGACAATATTCGAAGGTAGAAGAGGCAACTAGGAAGAAAAGAGATAGCTTCACAGAGAAGGTTGGAAGTAATACGGATGCTCGAGGGAAAAGATTGATCG
Source organism: Rubia yunnanensis (assembly GCA_037428765.1). Lineage (NCBI taxonomy): Eukaryota > Viridiplantae > Streptophyta > Magnoliopsida > Gentianales > Rubiaceae > Rubia > Rubia yunnanensis. The sequence goes on along the minus strand of CM075071.1, from coordinate 62,299,293 downwards.
AACCCATAAGAACATAATTTGAGAGATACACTTACATGCCATCGATGCTAGGAGAAAGAACCCTCACACAGATCTTAAGTATACATCGAGGATTGCTTCGACCCCCCACCTTTGCAGAATTTGTACAATGCAATTATGGCCAGGAAGGTGATGAACCGATATTGTGATCATCATAGAGATTACGACCATGATACAAATGATTGGATGAAGTTGAGAATGGAAATTGATAGATGCAAGTGAGAAGGATGGTTTCGAGGGCAAGGGCCCAGAAATTAGGTTGCACCTCTGAGGCCTCAAGTGAATCAATGGCGGCCCTACAAAAGAAATAATCATAATAATAAGAGTAGAGGTGACAGAAGGATTCGAGAATAGATGGTTTGAGATAGGGCGCATGAGGGAAGGCAGGAAAGACCTCAGGAACAGCAGGGGGGGTAAATAGGATAACAGGAATGGGGAAAATCCGCTTGTTTGAAGAGTGATTAATGTTATCAATGGCGCTGTTGGAGAAAGATCCTCGAATTCCGTAATAAGAGCAGAGGCTCAAAGGGTCCCTGCAGAAGAACCTTTCCATAAAAGGTTTCGAATAGACGAGACCGTAACATTCTCGGAGACAAATGCAGTACCAAGTCAGACGCCTCATGCTGACCCCAGGGTGGTTTCAGCGATCATTGGAACATCTTTGGTAAATAGGGTATTCATTGTTGCAGGAGTGGAGTAGAAGTAATGTTCGTTAACTGTTTTGACCAGCTAGACATAGGGCATGGCAATTGGAAAAAGTTGACCTCGCCCCTATCTGGCTTCACGGGGAACCCAATATTTCCCCTGGGAGAGATAACCATGTCGGTTTGTGTGGCAGATGGTAATAAGGGGGTAACCATAAGTTGCAACTTTGCAGTTGTTGATGCCCCATCTCCGTATAATGTGATTCTAGAAAGACCGTGGATATGCTAGGCTCGAGCAGTTTGGTCACCTTACAATCTTATGATGAAGTTCCCTACAGAGAATGGGATAGCATCCATTTGCGGAGATCGGGCTGTGGCCCGAAGTTGTAATCTTACCACGGTGAAAGAGGTAATAAAATAGAGGGATGTAACAACAGTACACGTAGACGTGGGGTCATCGATACCGTGTAGATGTCCGTTCGAGCCATAAGATCAGTGGCCGTGGGGGAAACTGATGCCTGAAGACATCAAGGAAAGACTAAAATATCTATTGGAAAAATATGGGATGTGTTCTTGTGGGATACTTCTGACCTTAAGGGAGTACCCTCGAGTCTGGAACTACACAGGTTAAATATAGATCCCTCGACAAAGCCGATCAAGCAGAAGAGGAGAGTGTTTGCGCCTAAGGGAGCTGAGGCAAATAAAGAAGAGGTCAAAAAGTTGGTGAAGACGGATGTTATTGAGAAGGTATTCTACCCCAAATGGTTAGCTAATCCAGTTATGGTCCCCAAACATGATATGGCTTGGCGAATGTGTATAGATTTCACCTATTTGAACAAGTACTACCCCAAAGACAGCTATCTGTTGCCAACAATAGACAAGCTAGTGGAAGCCATCACGGGATATTAGATTTTGGCTTTCTTTGACCCATACAAGGGATATCATCAAATACTTATAGCAGAAGGTGACAAAGAGAAAACATCATTCATTACAGATGTAGGAACTTATTGTTATAAGAAGATGCCGTTCGGGCTAAAGAATGCTAGAGCCACTTATCACAGGTTAGTGGACGAGTTATTCAGGATGAAAATCAGGAGGAATATGGAGATTTATGTGGATGATATGGTAGTAAAAAGAAGAAGCCACGGGTAATTCATAACAAATTTGGAGGAGACTTTTGACAGGCTTCGAGGGGTTAACTTGAAGTTAAACCCGTCCAAATGTGTTATTGGTGTAGGAGTAGGAAAATTCCTTAGATTCATGATCTTTGAGAGGGATATTGATGTGAACCCAGAGAAGGTCAAAGCATTGATGAGAATGAGAACTCCACAATCAATAAAAGACGTGCAAAAACTTACGGGGTCTCTAGTAGCATTGAGCAGGTTCCTCTTGAAGGGAGCAGAGAAACACCTACCCTTTTTCAACGTCCTCCAAAGGGCAAAGAAATTTGAGTGGACTGACAAATGTGAAGAAGCGTTCAATCAGTTGAAAGAGCACTTAGGGAAGCTACCTACCCTGATGAAGCCTGATAAAGAGGAGGTGTTATACCTATACATTTCTGCATCGCCTTTGGTAATTAGCACGGTGCTAGTAAAAGAAAAGTAAAGGGTGAAGCACCCCACTTACTTTGTCAGTCGTGCCTTGCAAGGGCCGGAGACGAGGTACATGACTCTCGAGAGGTTAATTCTATCCCTGGTACATGCTTCCAGGGGATTATGAACATACTTCTAGGAGATTGTGAACATACTTCCAGGGGCACATGATAGTACTGCCCACAAATCACGCAATCTGGCAGATTATGTTAAAAATAGAAATTTCAGGAAGAATGATGAAGTAGGCAGTGGATAGGGGAGCATTACATCAGATATCAGCCCTAGTGGTAATCAAAGGCCAGGCGCTGGCCGACTTCATAGTAGAAACTTCAGATCTTATTGAATACCAGGATCTTATTCGAGAGGTGGAGGCGCGTAAGAAGGAAATGTGGAGGCTATATGTGCATGGTTTATCACATTCAAGAGGGAGTGGATTCGGGGTTCTATTAACCAATCCCGATGGATAGGATTATCCTTATGCATTAAACTTCACATTCAAAGCAACAAACAATGAGGCAGAGTATGAAGCCCTGATAACGGGATTGCGATTAGCAAGGGAATTGAAAGTGGAAGGTTCGGAGGCGTATTGCGACTCTCAGATAGTTGTTCAGCAGGTGAATGGAGAATATGAAACCAAAGAGCTTAACCTTCAAAGGTACCTTAAGGTAGTGCAAAATCTCTTGAAAGCTTTTAAATCTTATACTCTGACACATGTCCCAAAGGAGAACAATCATAAAGAACATGCCCTTAGCAAGCTTTCTTCCTCGGACCTATTAATTCAATCTCAGAAGCAGTTACTGATGGAAACTTTAAATAAATGAAGTTTTGAAGAATCTGTGGTTATGGAAGTTGAGGTGGTGGACGATTGGATGACCACGATCGTGGCATACTTTCAAGAGGGTGTCCTTTCGGAGAATGAAATTGAGGCTAGAAAGATAAGGTTGAAGGCGCTAAGATATGTGCCGTAGGAAGGAGTTCTACCTTGCTTCTTCAAAAACCCCTCATTTCAGTCATGTTTTCTTGATGACCTCTTAGCAGCCTGATTCGAGGACCCAAGATTCTTATCATATCTCTTGGGAGACAGCTTTGGCCGAGAAGACCTGTGGATGGGCCCTTTATCACAATTCCTTTAACCATTCGAGATTAAGGTCGGAAAATTTCTTTTATCGAGGGGTATCATTACACGTTAACCTCCTTAATTCAATAAGAAGAGGCCTTGAGAAAAAACTTTGGCAATTGATCATTGTCAATCAAATATGGAATGGGAATTCCATGAGAAAGCATGTGGGCTCGAAGGCTTACTTCATAAACTACTATGTTCTTCTCAAACTCTGCAATACGCTCCTCAAGGTCCTTGGCCTGGACTTTCCAAGCCTCAATATCTCATACGAGTAGAGTATTCTGAAATAAAAGGGACTCTACCAGAGTAATGTCTCATGCAGATGAGTTCATCATGGGAAATTCCCTTACTAGGGAGGGGTCTTCACTAGCTACTTTCCATGCTGGCAACTCCTCTTCAAGTCAAGTTATTTTCCCCACAACAAACATGTATCATTTGGTGATGTCCTCTCTTTGCGCCCTTAACTTGTCATTTTCGCCCTTACAAGCAGTTAGGTGCCCTTCCACGATTGGTAGCCTAGTCGTGTTAGCAACACACGCCTTCAGAGACCCAAACTTCAAATTTAGTTGGCGCAATAATTCTTCATAGCTTTGATCTATGAGATCACGATCTTTTATCACCTCCAAAGGATATGTCCCGTTAAACTCCTTGGCTAAGAAATCCTTAACAAATTCCTTAAAGACTGGATGAGCTTTAGTTTGCCACAACTTAAGTTTCTCTTCGAGCTGATTAATTTCATTCTTTAAGTTTTTTTTGTCCTCCTTACATGTGGAAAGTGCTCGCATCACCTGAATCAGTTCCTTTTTACTCACTATATATGAATACTCCTAGCTACAATTACTTGTGAGTTTTACATTCTATAAACCCCATATTGGAAAAAAAATTAAGATACGAGTTTTCTACTAGTATACGTATAAGTGTAGGTTATATACTAGGGCGCTATTACTCATGCTAGTCAACTTTAGAATCGAATCTACTCACATGTTTTTCTTTATTATTTCCACCCTAACAAAAAGAAGGATCATCCGAAGATTTTGTTTAAAAAGTGTAAAGTCCAAAATGTGTTAGTTAGCAATTTATGACTATGTTGTAACATCAAAGAAAGTGTCATGACGAAAGAAGGATATCGTGAAAGGATGAATCCAAGAAAGTCTAATCTCATTCAATTGTAATTGATTTTCTGAATATTTCATCTCCCATATTTGTGGGATTGGATTAAGATCTATAGAGTTGGAGGAAAATATGGAGTTTGATTATGGAAAAGGATTGGAACGAGATATTATGAATCCCTTACTTCAAGGGATTAAATTTTCTAAATCCCATCTTCATTAAGATTTCATTGATATGAAAATATTATGAAGATAGAGTTTTATTCGCACAGGTAACTGAGACGTGCGGAAGGGCTATATATAGCGGACATTACTGGCTAAGCTACTTACGCAATTATAGAAAGAAATCTGCAATCAGGGTTTTGCTTTCATCAATGTAGTGCAGAGCCATATATTGGTGTTCCAACATGATCAATGTTGTTTGATCTCAAAGTTCATAACGAAAGCCTTAGTTCCTCGGGAGGAGGAGATCAAGCGTCAACGGAGCTTGAGGTCAGAGGGAGTCTGATCAAGGCGAATCAGTAACTTGGAGGAGCTAGTAGAATTTACGAGTTGAATTAGAAAAGATAAGCATTGTGTATGATGCATCTTGTAATATCTTTCTAATTAGTGGATTCATTCTGAACTGGATCAGGCCCCACATATGAAGCTTATTTTCACCGAACTGCGTAACCAACTTTGTGTGTTCTTAAAGTTTTACTTTACTTACAAACTTGGTTAATTAGGTGATGTTGGAACACGGTAATCACAATTGAAGTAATTAGGTAAAACCAAATTTCAATTGGTATCAGAGCTAAGTCACTTACTCTTACCTTGGTTGTGTCAAGGAAAGTGCTGATCCAGTTTTACCATGGCAGTCAAAGAAGGTGCTTCAATCTATCGGCCACCACTTCTCGAAGGGTCAAACTACAACTATTGGAAGGCGCAAATGCATGTATTCATCACTTGATAAACTTTCCTGGTATTTCATCGAAACTGAATGGAATCATCTGATGGAAGATGGTTATTCAAGTTCAAGGGAGAAAGAAGGAGAATCAAGTTCAAAAAAGCAAGGAGCCAAAGACAAGTCAACATGGAGTGCAGAAGAGTTGAGGGCCTCAATGGAAAATTCCAAAGCACTAAATGATATCTTTACTGCAGTAGACAAAAATCAGTATAAACTTATTTCAAACTGCTATCAAGCAAAGAATGCATGGGACCCTACAAACAATACATGAAGGAATAATTCGTGTACAGAACTCCAAGTTGCAAATGTTGGCCACAAAGTTTGAAGAATTGAAGATGGAGGAAGATGAAACTGTTGCTATCTTCAACGGCAAGATAAGGGATATTGCCAATATGGCATATCAACTTGGTAAAACTTACAAAGAAGAAAATTTGGTAAAGAAGACATTAAGATCTCTTCCTAAACACTTCTCTAGGAAGGTGGCTGCCATTGAAGAAGCACGGGATGTGACAACAATGACACTTGACAAATTGATGGGATCACTGCAAACTTATAAGATGACGTTTGATCAACCATCAAATAAAGCCCATAGAGAGCTATCCTTTAAGGCGTCATTCCCAAGAAATGTTCATGAAGGAGATAGTGAGAGTGAAGCTGAAGAACTTGCACTTATTACTAAGAATTTCTCAAAAATGTTGAAAAAGGTACTGAACAGAAGATTATAGGACAGAATGGGCGGAAACAGACCTCGGTCACAGGAGGTCAGAAATTCTTGTTGACTCAGAATTGAGCGGAATAACCAGTAATTTATGAAAAAAGTTGAAAAATGAGTCAAAACAGGAGGAAGGATCCAATGTAGAGAATGTGAAGGGTTTGGTCATATCCAGGCGGAATGCGCTAACACTAGAAAGAAAGAAGGCATGTCATATGTTACTTCATGGAGTGAAGATGAGGAAGAGGATGCAGAAGTAGAACTCACCAGCAACTATGTAGCTTTTAGAGCGAAGATAAATGAAGTTGATACTACATGTTCCAACATCGGAAAAATGGAGGAGTTCAGATGTTCCAACATGGAAATACTGAGTGAAAACTCATCATGCAACGATGATGGTCAAGAAGTAAACGATGACAAAATTTTCCAAGAATATGAGAAAATGTATTCCATGTGGCTGAAAGTTGTTGAGGCGAATAAAATATTGAAAGCTGAAAACACCAGCTTATGGAAAAAAAGAGGAGTTATTTTATATGATGGAGTTGTTAGAAAATGAGATTGAAGTACTAAATCAGAAACTTAAGCCAGTAACTGAAAGAGCTGAAACTGCTGAAGATGCAATCAAATGACTTAATTCTGGAAAGGCAAAGCTTGATGACATTCCGAAAATGGGAAAGAATGCAGGTGACAGACAAGGAATTAGGTACAAAAAAGTTAAGATTAGACCGACTGATTTCAAAGCTGAGAGACAGGCCATGAAGGTAAAAAAATTATGAATACGCATCCCCGACGCAAGCTTATACTATGCCCCTACTGCTCATACCAAGGCCATGAAGGGGAACAATGTCCCAGGCTACTCAGAGATATCATGAATGGATGACATTTGTCAGTATGTTCCAACATGAGCAATATTCAAAGAGCCAGACTCATCAGAAAGGTATGGATTCCTAAACGAAATACTGTATGACTTGTAGCTCACACATCTCTCATTGCACACCCTAGAGACTCTTGATAGTTTGATAGTGGTTGTTCTAGACATATGACAGGAACTCCATAATACTTGAACATCCTCAAATCATATGACGGTGGATTTGTTACTTTTGGTGACGGGAAGAAGAGACGAGTGGCTGGAAAAGGAGAACACCAGATAGTGAGATTTCCCAGCTTTTCAAATGTTCTACTGGTCGAAGATTTAAAGGAAACCCTCCTGAGTATCAGTCAATTGTGCGATGAAGATATGACTGTTGAGTTCCAAAGGGACATGTGTATTGTGAAGCATGGAGAAAACAAGGTACTGTCAGGAGCACGATCGTCAGACAACTGTTATCTCCTGGAACAAGAAGTTAAGTGTTTAAGTTCTAAGGAGGATGAGGGTACTTTGTGGCATCGAAATCTTATACACATAAATTACAAGACCTTGGTAAAAATTGCTAATGGCAAAGCAGTACGGGGTATGCCTATTCTTACACGTCAAAAAGGTAATGTGTGTGGACCATACCAACATGTAAACAGATTCGATCTTCTCACTCTTTAGTTCAATATATTACTACCTCACGAAATCTTGAATTACTGCATATAGATTTAATGGGTTCGGTTAACACTCCTAGTATTACTGGGAAAAAGTATATTTTTGTTTATGTTAATGTCCAGATACACGTGGGTAGCCTTTCTTAAGAAAAAAATTAGATGCAGTGGATGTCTTCAGGAGTTTGGTGATTAAGTTACAAACCAAGAAAGGGAGTCACGTTGGAAAGATTGTGAGAATCCATAGTGATCATGGGAGAGAATTTGAAAAATCTCAGTTTAGTGATTTCTATGATGAACTTGGCATACATCATGAGTTCTCTGCTCCCATCACTCCTTAGCAAAATGGGATTGTAGAAAGGAAGAACAGAACCCTGCAGGAGATAGCCCGAGTCATGTTAGCAGATAAGGGTATTAACAAGAAATGGTGGGCAGAAGCCATCAACACAGCATGTTATACCAACAACAGGGTAAATCTATGACCATTTACAAGCAAGACGTCATATGAAATCTGGAAAGGGAGAAATCCAAATGTGGAATACTTTCATGTGTTTGGGAGCAAGTGCTACATACTCAGGACAGAGAGCAGCTAGGAAAAATTGACAATCGTAGTGATGAAGAAGTATTTCTGGGGTATTCAGTAAATAGTCATGCATACATAGTGTTCAATCTCCACACTAACACCTTCATGGAGTCAATCAATGTGATTGTTGACGATTCTGATGATAAGAAAGGGTCGGGAAAAGGGGAGGATGAAGTTGTTTCGCCAACACTAGAAATTCCGACCAACCAACATGTCAATGTTGGAACATCAAAGCTTTCAAATAGTCTATATGCGTCTATTGAAAGTGATTTTGGAACATCAACTCCAGATGCCCCATCTCATGTTCCAACACAGGCTGAACCTAAACCAAGTACGAAACGAACTCGAACTCTACCACGAGTTAATTACAGGGAGCTTGCTGGATTACAATGCTTCATCTCACTGATAGAGCCGAAGAACTATAAGGAAGCCTTGCTTGATGAGTACTGGATTGCGGCAATACAGGAAGAACTTGAACAGTTTGCAAGGAACGATGCATGGTACCTCACTCCTTGACCAAAAGGGGTAAACAACATTGGTACTAAGTGGATCATTAAAAACAAGTCTGATGATGATGATCAAATCACTCGTAATAAAGCCATATTAGTGGCACATGGATACACTCAAGTAGAAGGTGTTAATTTTGATGAAACATTTGCACCCGTTGCCAGGTTAGAATCGATTCACATCTTGCTTGCTATTTCATGCTCTATGATTTTCACATTGTACCAGATGGACTTGAAAAGTGCCTTTCTAAATGGAGTAGTAAATGAAGAGGTCTATGTGGAACAACCTAAAGGATTTGAGGATCTGTATCATCCTCGTCACGTGTATAGATTAAAAAAGACACTGTATGAGTTGAAACAGGCACCAAGGGCATGGTTTGAACGACTGGCTATCTTTCTTATTTAGAAAGGTTATCGTCGAGGGGGAGTAGATTGCACCCTATTTGTGCTTACCAGATCATCAAATTTTTTTTGTTGCTTAAATTTATGTAGATGCCATTGTTTTTGGCTCTACCTCATTATCTATGGTACAATATTTTGTAAGTCTTATGCAGGATGAGTTCAAGACGAGCATGGTCGGTGAACTTACCTACTTCCTAGGACTCCAAGTCAAGCAACAAAAGAGTGGGATGTTCATAAATCGAAGCAAATATGCCATGAATTTAGTGAAACACTTTGGATTGGGCAATTCTCGATCAGTGAGAACTCTTATGGGTGATACAGACAAATTAGTGAAGAATGAGAAAGGTGTCTCAGTTGATCAGAAATTGTATAGAAGTATGATCGGGAGTCTTCTATACCTCATAGCTAGTCGACCAGATATATGCTTCAGTGTTGGAGTGTGTGCAAGATTCTAGGAAAATCCAAAGGAATCACATTTGCTGCAGTAAAGAGGATTATTTTATATATTAGTGGAACTTCTGAGTATGGTATCTGGTATTCAAAACTCAAGATTCAGATTTCTTTGGCTTTAGTGATTCAGATTAGGCTAGAAATGCAGATGATTGTAAAAGCACAACTGGTGGATGTTTCTTTATTGGCACAAATTTGGTCTCTTGGTACAGTAAGAAACAGAATTCTATATCCTTGGCATCCACTGAAGCTGAATATTTAGCTGACGTAAGTTGCTGTGCGCAGTTGTTGTGGATGAAGCAAGTGATGAAAGATTATGGGATTCATCAAGGGACTCTAAAGATTATGGAATTCATCAAGGGACTCTAAAGATTTTATGCGATAACAAGAGTGTTATAGATATATCCAAGAATCCAGTCCAGCACTCTCAGACAAAGCACATTGATATATGACATCACTTTATTTGAGATCTTGTGGAAAGAGGAGAAATCACTGTGGTTTATGTTCCAACATTCGAACAATTTGCAGATATTTTCACAAAACCACTGGATTCTGCCACATTTGAACTTCTCAGACAACAACTTAGGTGTTTTTCATATTTGAGGTATTTTTGCCTAATATTTTTCTAGATGTAGATATTACGGTTTATTTTTTGTGTGCAGGGAACTTTTTTAAAAAATTGGAAAAGAAGGAATTTGGAAAGAATAGATGCATGTTGGAATATGGTAAGTGGAATCTGAAGAAAGAGAAAAGGGGACAAAGTGGCGGCTGGTAATTATGGCATTAGAAAGGGGAAAAGGAGGTTGAGTATTTGAGGAAGAAAAGTAAATATTTTAAAATTTTTACCTTCCCTTCTTTGTTCCGTATTCCCTCTTTTACCAAACTTCCTCTCAAAAAAATTTCCGCTTCTGAGAGTGTGACTCAAGGTAAAACTCTCCGACCTACAACTTAAACGCAGCACAGATTCTTCACTCACAAGTCAAAAAATTTCGGAGACTCTAGATGGAGACTTTCAAGATGGAGAAAAGCAAGAAATTTCAAATGTTTTTTGGTGAACTGGAGACGACGAATGAAATACCCGAGAGCTATTTGATTGAAGAATGGAATGGTGTGGAAGAATCAGGCATTGAAGTGGTCAAGTCACCAGCAGTGAAGCCCGTCACGGCCAAATATGAGAAAGTAAAAAATCAAGGTATTTCGGGAGAAAAAATTTACTCTCAATGGTCAAACTTTTAAATCTCTAGAGAGGATTGTATGACTCATTACCTAGAGAAAAATAAGAGAGTATACTTAAGGGGATACAAGTCAATGTTTGGGTATGTGAATTGGGTGAATCTGTTTCAGATATTGAAAGGGGATATTGGGGGTATTTGGAAAATTGAAAACTGGAACCCCGAGTTGAAAGAATTGGCATGCGTAAAGTATGAGGGTAAGAAGGTTATGTGTGTCTATACTACTGCATCGTTGCCAAAACAAGTGAAGTTGAGGGAAGTAAAGATTGGCATTAAAGCCGGAGAACTCTGAGCTCTGCGAGTTACAAAGCTGTAAAGGTGTATGATTCTATGGTTAGCTAGAATATTGAAAAACTTAGGGTTTTATCTTCGGACAGTAAGAAGGAAACAAATGTTGAAGAAGGATGTGCTGGTGATGTTCCAACACAGGATGCAGGAGATACACAGGAAGCTGAAGTTGAGGAAGACATGGATGTTGATTTTGGAGGAGAAGATGCCGTTCAGACCCCAGAGAAAGAAGCAGGAACAGAGGAAGAAAAGGCTCAGACTAAAAGTGCTCAGGAAGATGCACCGGACGAGCAGGATTTGAATCCTTAGATGGAAACACGGGGAGAAAGAAATGAAGACACTACTGAAGATGATGTTCCAACATCAAAACAGTCTGCTGCAGCAATTGAAAAACCAAGCCTTGATGATTTTCCAACATCAGGCCAGGAGAAAGATGATGTTCCAACACAAGAAGTCAGTGTTGATGATTTAACCTTCTCCAGTGATGAAGCACTTGATGAGTTTGTGCAGACTCAGTTGAGAAGGCTAAAGAGAAGAGCCACGTGAGAGGAGAATGAACAGCCGAAGAAGAAGAAGAAATGGACTACTACGGGTCAAAGCTCAAAACCAGGTAATTCTGTTAAGGTAGCTCTAAGTTTAATTTTTTTTATGAAGGATGCTTGAAGATCAGTAAGGATATCTGCAAAAAGAGACTGATAGTTGAACAACTTGTTTATCTGGTGGATTACATGGAGTGTGGATTCAATGAATTTCTAAAATATTAAGGATTTACAAAGGTAGGCTCAGTATACAAGCAATACAACCAGACTTTGGTACATGAGTTCTACTCAAATTTAATGGAAGGAAATCTGGATCCTGAATCACCCTAGTACAATAGAGTATATGTTAGATGAAAAGTAGTTATATTTTCTGAAGAAAGGATCAATAAGTTGTTGGGACTACTAACACCTGGATTTGGATTAATATTTCCAGAATATTTTGATGTATCCCTTGATCAGATCCTGATTGAGATTACAGAAGGATATCAGACTGAGTGGCCTTGTCAAGGTAATGCTGCAACATCAAGTCTGAGTACCAGGTACTTCTGTCTTTTTCAGGTAGCTATTAACTCGTGGATGGCATCCTCTAACACCACTGCTATCGCCCGAGATATGGAAAAGGCATTGTACTGTATTGGCACAAAATCTCCTATGAATCTTGGTCTCCTTATCCAAGCTAACTTATTGGAGAATGCTAGTTCTGCAAGGGCTAAAAACTCTCTGTCATGCCCTTGTATTATCTCTGCTGTGCTAAAAGGAGAAAAGGTGAAGGCACAAGAGGGTGATGTTATTGTTGCAGCAATACCTCTGAAGCCCAATAAGAAGACTTTCAATTTGAGAAGTGTGAAAGATTTGTTGTGGAAGCCATCACAGGGTGGATGCTCTATTCAGAAAGGGAAAGAGGCCAAGAAGACTGATGTGAAAGCTAAGATTGCAGACTTACAGGTTCAAATTGCTGCACTGGAAGAGGAATTAAAGAGATTGGATTCAGAGAATGATGTCCTGGAAGCCATTGAAGAAGCCTGGAAGCCACTGAAGAAGTTGATGGCTAATAGGCCTATATTAGTTATTTATTTTTGGATATTTGACATGTTTTATGGCCCCAAGGGGAAGTATTTTGGGTTTTTTGGATTTCTATTCTTGATTTCTTGAACTAGATATCTTTTTTTTTGTGTTAATCCCAGCTGGAAGCTAAGGGTTTTTTTGTTTCTCGGATTTCCACTACTCGCATGTTTTTTGGTGGTTGAATTAAATAACTGAGTACTGATGTAATTTGATGTTCCAACATGGATGTTGAGGGTCTATATTTTTTGGTGCTGATGGATTCAGAGGGAGCTAAAATATTTTTTCTCAGCTTATGTTCCAACATCCATATGTGGATTACTTAAGGTCTTTATTTGTATAATCCGTGTTGAAAGTCCAAAATATTGATGGGTTCACAAAATGACAAAGGGGGAGATTGTAAAGTCCAAAATGTGTTAGTTGGCAATTTGTGACTATGTTGTAACATCAAAGAAAGTGTCATGGTGGAAGAAGTATATCGTGAATGGATGAATCCGAGAAAGACTAATCTCGTTCAATCGTAATTGATTTGCTGAATATTTCATCTCCCATATTTATGGGATTGGATTAAGATCTATAGAGTTGGAAGAAGGAAGGAGTTCGGTTATGGAAAAGGATTGGAACAAGATATTTTGAATCCCTTACTTCAAGGGATTAGAATTCCTAAGTCCTATCTTCATCAAGATTTGATTAATACGAAAATATTGTGATTATAGAGTTGTATTCGCACAGGTAACTGAGATGTGCGGAAGGCCCATATATGGCGGACATTACTGGCTAAGATACTTACGAAATTATAGAGGAGTTTCACTTTCATCAAAGTAGCCTAGAGCCGTATATTGGTGTTCCAACATGATCAACGTTGTTTGATCCAAAGTTCAGAACGAAAGCCATAATTCCTCGGGAGGAGGAGATCCAGCGTCGACGGAGCTCGAGGTCAGAGGGAGTATGATCAAGGCGGATCGGTAACTAAGGGAGCTAGTAGAATTCACGAGTTGAATTAGAAAATATAAGTATTGTGTATGATGCATCTTGTACTATCTTTCTAATTAGTAGATTTATTCTGAAGTAGGCCTGGCCCCGCAGATGTAGGTGTTTTTCACCTAACTGCGTAACCAATTTTGTGTGTTTTTAAAGTTTTATTTTACTTACAAACTTGGTTAATTAGGTGATGTTGGAACACGATAATCACAATTGAAGTAATTATGTAAAACTAAATTTTAAAAAGTTTCCGCAGATTTGAATGAAGGAAAGGAAGTATTCGATTAGAAAAGCATGCAATTGATATTAATTAATTGAAGAACGTGGTTGCACTATTAAAAGAGGGAATCACTTATACGCTTCTAATTAACTTGCAATGGTGAGAACCATGTATCTAAATTAAAGGTTTGTTGTAGGAGTACTTGAGAAAGAAGAAATATTCCATTTCATGCAAAATGGGAAAAAGAAAACTCGTAAAACCAGTAATGAAGACATTCATTTGAAAGAAAAGCAGAGGAAAACCACATCAACCAACAAAGTTAAGGTATATTTCATGAAGGCACGATGAAGTAATAGTGTTTATATATATGTGCATATTATATAACCGACGAATAAAAAACACCACTGACAGAGAAAAGGAAACTCCATTTGATTTGTAAAGGAAATTCAATTCTTAATCAATTAATTACTCAAAGGATGGCAACAACTGCAACCAACTATGAAGAATTCGATCCGACAACTGAAACGGTGCAAGAGAAAGATGGTGCTGAAACCATTCTTCTTTATGTACCCGGTAAGATTTGTCTCAATTTCTACCATTACTTCTTATTTTTATATGATTTTAGTCATACATATCCATGTCATTGAATCTTAATAAAACACGAAAACTTGCAAAAATAAAATATGCAGGTTTTACGAAAGGACAACTACGGGTGCAATTCACTCCAACAAACCAAGTGAGGATTAGCGGAGAAAGGGAACGTGAAGGTGGTAAATCTCTCCGCTTCCAGAAAGAATTCCCCGTGAAACCTAAGACTGACACGAACGGAATCAGCGCCAAGTTTGAGAAGGGAATACTGCAAATCAAGTTGCCACAGCTGAATGATCAGCAGCAAGAGAGTGAAATGCAGAAAACTGGTAAAGAATCCGATCAATTAATTACTCAAAGGATGGCAACACCTGCAACCAAGTATGAAGAATTCGATCCGACAACTGAAACAGTGCAAGAGAAAGATGGTGAAACCATTCTTCTTTATTTACCCGGTAAGATTTATTTCAATTTCTACCATTACTTCTTATTTTTTAAATGATTTTAGCCATACATATCCATGTCATTGAATCTTAATAAAACACGAAAACTCGCAAAATAAAATCTGCAGGTTTTACGAAAGGACAACTACGGGTGCAATTCATTTCAACAAACCAAGTGAGGATTAGCGGAGAAAAGGAAAGTGAAGATGGTAAATCTCTCCGCTTCCTAAAAGAATTCCCTGTGAAACCTAAGACCGACACGAACAGAATCAGCGCCAAGTTTGAGAAGGGCATACTGCAAGTCAAGTTGCCACAGCTCAATGATCAGCTGCAAGAGAGTGAGATGCAGAAAACCATGGATTTTTCCGGTAAAGAATCCGATCAATTAATTACTCAAACGTTGGCAGCAGCGGCAACCAAGTATGAAGAATTCGATCCGACAACTGAAACGGTGCTAGAGAAAGATGGTGAAACCATTCTTCTTTATGTACCTGGTAAGATTTGTCTCAATTTCTACCATTACTTCTTATTTTTATATGTTTTAGCCATACATATCCATGTCATTGAATCTTAATAAAACACGAAAACTCGCAAAATAAAATATGCAGGTTTTACGAAAGGACAACTACGGGTGCAATTCACTTCAACAAACCAAGTGAGGATTAGCGGAGAAAAGGAAAGTGAAGGTGGTAAATCTCTCCGCTTCCGGAAAGAATTTCCCGTGAAACCTAAGACCGACACGAACGGAATCAGCGCCAAGTTTGAGAAGGGCATACTGCAAGTCAAGTTGCCACAACTGAATGATCAGCAGCAAGAGAGTGCGATGCAGAAAATCGCAGATTTCGCCGGTAAAGAATCCGATCAATTAATTACTCAAACGATGGCAGCAACTGCAACCAAGTATGAAGAATTCGATCCAACAACTGAAACGGTTCTAGAGAAAGATGGTGAAACCATTCTTCTTTATGTACCCAGTAAGATTTGTCTCAATTTCTACCATTACTTCTTATTTTTATATGGTTTTAGCCACACATATCCATGTCATTGAATCTTAATAAACTACGAAAACTCGCAAAATAAAATATGCAGGTTTTACGAAAGGACAACTACGGGTGCAACTCACTTCAACAAACCAAGTGAGGATTAGCGGAGAAAAAGAAAGTGAAGGTGGTAAATCTCTCCGCTTCCGGAAAGAATTCCCCGTGAAACCTAAGACTGACACGAACGCAATCAGCGCCAAGTTTGAGAAGGGCATACTGCATGTCAAGTTGCCAAAGCTGAATGATCAGCAGCAAGAGAGTGAGATGCAGAAAACCACAAATTTCGTCGATAAAGAATCTGATCAAGTGTCCGATCAGAAAAAGTTTGACGATGATACACGAAATGCGAATGTTGATAAGGGGAATGCAACAACATTGGCATCATCTGAAATCGGCCAGAAGTTGTCAAAGATTGCAGTGTATGCAGTTCTTGTTGTTTTAGTTGTTGTTAGTGCAGGTCTATATTTCACTAATGTTGAGAAATGTAAGACCTAATATGATGTGAGTAAAGCTCACAAGAATACCTGTTTTTAAAAAATAAATTCATCAGATATAAATTATAATGAAAGGAGGGATACGTGACCATGTTAGAAAAACAACGTGCACGTATTACAAAAAGATGCTATGTAATTCTAGTTCTGTATGCAGGTGTTACACGATGCCTGATCATGCTAAAGTGTGCTTTATCTCATTTTGAAACAATTTAAAATACTCTTTCCAATTGGCTAAGAGAAGAACTAACATGATTTGAAATTGCACTTGAATCGTTATTGTTAGTTTCCTACATCGGTGGTTGATAGATTTAAAATTCAATAATTAAGATCATGGATCATCCCTACATAATACCAATTGGTTTTATGTTAGGAGACTATGATTCTAATTATATGGTATCAAAGCACACAGGCCCGTGACCTCGTTATATTTACGTTTGACCGATGATTAATATCGTTGCACGTGAGGGGGTTGTTATTGTCCCACATCGGTGGTTGACAGAGTTACGACCCAATATATAAGATCATGGGTCACCCCTACATAGTACCAATTGGTTTTATGATAGGAGTTCATGATAATAATATGGTATCATAGCATCAGTATGCTAGGGATATTCTCGGTCGGGCCTCCATGTCATCATGTAACCCATTGGCAACGCCCATTGATACTGGTGCCACTGGTCCATTGCTTGATGATCCTGGTCTGTACAAAAGTCTGGTTGGAACTCTTCAGTACCTCACCATCTCACTCGTCTAGACATTGCTTATGTTGTACAACATGTTTTCTTATTTATGCATGCACCTCGGGAACCTCATATGTAGCCCATTAAGCGCATTTTGAGGTACATTCAGGGCGTTATTGATTTTGGGCTTCATTTGGTCAGGTCTCAGTCCCACACAATTACTGCTTATTCTAATGCAGATTGGGCTGGCTATCTAGATTCTAGATGTTCGACTTCTAGCTATTGTGTATTTCTTGGCGACAACCTGGTGTCTTGGTCTTCCAAACGTCAGGCGACTATATATCTATCGTTCTAGTTGCAGCAGCCGAATACAGGGGTGTTGCAAATGTAGTCACAGAAATGAGTTGGATACGCAACCTTTTCCTTGAGCTGCGTGTTCAGATCAGGCATGTCGTACTTGTCTATTGCGACAACATTTCTGTTGTGTACCTATCCAGCAATCCAGTGCAACATCAGCGGACCAAGCATGTGGAGCTTTATATTCATTTTGTTCGTAAAAAGGTTTATGTTAGTTCTATTCGTGTGCTTCATGTTCTTGCTGAGTACCAGTATACTGATATATTTACTAAAGGACTACCACGACATCTTTTTCTCCATTTTTTATCTAGCCTGAGCATTTGCCCTTCTCCCGCTCCGACTAAGGCGGTGTATTATGTGTAAATATTTAGTTACCTAGAATAGCACAGTTGTAGATATCGTATTACTCTCTTGTACAATCTATTTATACTTAAAGATAATGAATCACCCATTACGGGATTACGCATTTATGATGGATGAAATGAGTGGAAAATTGAATTAAAAATTGAAAAATTAGCATGAGTGGATAAAATTATGTTAAAAATTTCCATAAAAGAAAGTATGTCACTGCTAAAATATTATCCTAACATGGAAAATGTGTCACTCTCACATAATCACTGGTGGAAACAAGGATCATTAAAGGTGGTTCTACTGTACCAACAAAGGCAGTTTTCAGGCACCTTCTTTGGCTCCGTCCTTAATCGTTTAAATGTTGTTAAAATACTGCCTTAAATTGAGGTCCGAATTCAGCTCTGAATTTGAACCTGTACAAGAGGTCCAAAAAAACTGTTGGAAACCATATCGATTTCCGATAGTGTTGTCCCAAACCGGAACCCTCCATCTTTACAAATTTTGATGAACTCTGAAGTAGAGTCAAAATTTTTCTTGCCATCAACAACATATGAAAGTCACCTCTTCATTTTCCTTGTTGTTTTCTTCGTTTCCCAGACCTGCTCATACAGTCAGAAAATTGAATCATCTAACAAGACACACCCATATCATCATTTTCCATTTGAAAGACACACTCTCATATTCTCAAGAAATAAACCACAACAAGAAACACTAAACTTACACATGATTTTTTGTGGCGATTATGAACACCAGATGCACGGTGGCGATGGGTGGTGGCAATAGATTGATGGGTGGAGGCGTGCAGTGACGACGGGTGGAGAGGATATGAGATCAGCGATTGTTTTTGTATAGAAGAAGGAGGTTTGGTCATTTTTCTGGAAAACAAAAGATGGAAGATAGAAGAGAAAGAGCTAAAACCCTAGGCCTTATATAGTTGGACCAAAAATAAAAACAAAGACAACTCATTAAAAGCATAATTGCTTTTAATCTATGTCTATTATAGGCAGTTCTTCAAGAACTACTGTTAAGGAAATAGAAACTGAACTACTGTTAAGGAAATAGAAACTCTTTCCTTGTAGGAAATGTTATAGATTGTATTTACCTTATGGAATTAGTTATAGATGGTAGTTTCCCTATAGACCTAGAATCCTATTCCTGTTAGACTGTGGTTTGTTGTAGCCCTATATATTGTAATATCAGTGCACCATAATAAATTCTTTTATATTTTATCATGGTATCAGAGCGGGTTCAATCTGGGACCCCTTATCTTTAGTTGTATCCGCGCTGTCGCGGCCGCCCTTACCTTCTCTGCCGCCGCCGTGATCCACACCGCCGCCACCGGAGGAGCCTAGCTTCGCCGCCGCTTCGCTTTATTATCCATACGCGCCAATGCCGCATTTAGTTATTGTCCTCACGCGCCGCCGTCACTATTACTCAGCCGCTGCAGCCCGCGAGAATTCCTTCAAATATTGCTCTTACTAAAGTTGAATACTACTCTACCGCTACTACTACTGCTAATAGAACTAAATATTGCTCTACCGCTGCTACTATTACTGCTGTTGCTGCTACTTCTACCCCTACTGAGATTTTTAAAAAAAAGTCTATTTTTTTAATGATTAGCAATTTCATAATCTTCTTTGCAAGTTGGGCATTCTTGTCATCAAGCTCCAACTTGAGGGAGGGTGTTAAGGAAATAGAAACTCTTTCCTTGTAGAAAAGGTTATAGATGGTAGTTACCTTATAAAATTAGTTTCATTATAGAATTAGTTATATATGGTAGTTTCCCTATAGACTTAGAATCCTATTCATGTTAGACTGTGGTTTGTTGTAGCCCTATATATTGTTATCCTCGTCATTGATGAGAGGTGTGATTGATTAATATCAATGCATCCTTAATAAAGTCTTTTATATATTATCAACATCCTTTATTCAAATCTGAACTGCCTTTAAAATGAAGGAGAGCTCATAGAGAAGGATTCCGAACTTAGAAGTCCTTCCCAAAGTTGGTTCCTTCAAAATTTTGAAGGAACCGTGTTTGATCGCTACCTTTAATAGATACTTTCTATATGTTAACTATTTTTTATCATCAAACATATGAGTGCGTCTCTTGAAAAACGGTCTTTCCATAAGTCATGGAAAGACCAAGGTTTAAAGTGTAAATTAAAAGAAATGAAGATAAAAATTTCGTTTTGCATGAACCGGGTTATAAATTTTATAACTACTACATGTTGCATACTAAATTTTTAATGTTGCAACTATGATCTTTTACCTTTTATTATTCAAATTAAACCCCATTTTTCCATAAGACTGTGGAAAGACCGTCTTTCCCAAAACTTTGCCCAAACATATTATGTAAATCACGAAGAGAAAGAGAACAAACTATGAAACGAATTGAGTATGTAATGATTTAATAAATTATATGATCAACTATATATCTTCTAAATTATAATAAAAAGGGGAAGAAACTATAGAACGGAGTTAGTATAATCATAAGCTTATGGACAGACCGCCTACCAAGAGACTCACTCGCTAATTTATACCAACCTCCCACTTTTTTTTATCAGAACCTCCCACTTCAGTGTAACATCCGATTTTAGTTCTGAGTTTGTTCTCAGGTTTTTTCATAATTCCAACCTCATTACCGGATGGATGTTCCAAAATTCGAATCTTGGGGTGGGGACCAACATACTTTTGATACTGAAAGCCATTAAATGGCTAAATTGTATGAAAAATCAGAAAAGGAGCCGAAATGTAGCTCAGCGCTGAAAATGTCAAGAATTTATTTATATTATGATTTGCAAACAGGTTTGGGACATATACTCTAAAAAGGACTTATTGTGGGTGAAGTGGATCCAAGCTTACTACTTGAAGAAGGTGGATTTCAAGGATTACAAGTGCCCTAAAAGTAGCAGTTGGGCTTGGAAGAACCATTGCAGGTTGAAAAGCAACTTGGGAGTTATCAGTGATTGTACTGATATTCAAGTGAGGCTGAAAGTAAGATTTGTTTATAACAGAATGAAGGGAGATAGTAGTAAGTATGTTTATGCAAAGGTTATTTGGCATTGAAGTGTGTTGCCTAGGCACAGATTCTTTGTATGGATGTTTATGAGGGGATGTTTGCCCACAGTTGAAAGATTAATGGCACATGGAGCTCTGAAATCACAGCAGAAGTGTGTATAATGTGACCTGGTGGATGAAGATGCTTCTCATCTGTTTATTGGCTGTTCTTGTATATCATAAATGAGCCGATTGATGACTTTGGTCCGGCCAAAGAGAGAGAGAATTGAGAAAAGGACCGCTGATGGCAGTAAGAATGAAGCTGAATGGCAAGGTGGTGAGAATGATAACTGAATTTCTGTTTCACCTAAATTCCAAAACTCTATACCAAGTTGTTTAACCGTTTGGTGTTGAAACACCAAGTTCAGTTTAATGTTTAAAACACAAAACGAAATAACGCAGTGCACACACAACTTGGTTACGCAGTTCGGTGCGAATACACCTACGTCTGCGGGGCCTTGCCCAGATCAGAAACCATTCACTAGAAAGCAGTCTTTAGTACAAGAAGCTTAACTTAAATACTAATCCATTGCTAACCTATAGAGTGAATGTTGTGAGATCCCCTCACTGCCGATCCTACGCCGTTGAACCCCCACGATCAACACGTCTCTCTGGATCTCCTCCTCCCGAGGAATTAAGGCTTCCTTGTTTCTGATCTTTAAGAACTTGGTCGGTTGTTTTGACGAACCTCCAAAAACCACGACGAAGAGCTTCAATAACGTATCTCACGTAGAGATAAAAACTTGATTGCTTCGCTCAACTTTTTACAAACTTGGTCAGATTAAACAATCCTCCAAAACCTGAGACGAACTTCTCCACCAACGTATCTCACGTAGAGATAAAACTTGGTCGCTTCGTCTCCAGACACCACAGGCAGATCGCTCCAAACTTCTCACGTAGAGAATAATCCTTGGTCGCTTAATTGATTGCGTTGTATCTTCTTGTATTTATATCCATCGCAATCCTGCCTTCAATCAAACTCTTTCCTTGTCTAACTCTACCATGAATAGACTTCTAAACTAAGGAAAGATCTAATCCTAATCTGGTTTGTAAATGGACAATCCTTTATTAATAGGACTTGTACCATAAATAAACTATTTAATCAATTCCTAACTATTACAGGAATATTCGTTTACCAGAATTAGATAGCCACGAAATCACATACTTATCTTCACAATATTCTGATCTGATCGCATAATCATACTCCATAATTAGCTCCATAATTCGTGGCTAAAACCTGCTGTCCAGAAACCTGCTGTCGCAGTGGTGCTTAAACACCAGCTCTCCAGAAACCTGCTGTCGCAGTGGTGTTAAAACACCAGATCCCAGTATTCACAATATGCCATAAAGAAGTCCAACTCCCAAGGACTCTACAATAACAGTGATGTAAAAAGTATGGATGGAAAGAAACAAAAGGACTTTCCAAAAGGATTTTGAAAGCTAAAACAATAGCTGCTCAAGTAGAGGATGAATGCGGACGGAGAGAAGAGATGGAGTGGAAGATGATACTGGATGAAAAGGCTGTGATCAATGCAGGTTCCTGAAAATTTTGGGAAGCCTGTGATTTTTTTTTTTTTGGCTAATTTTAATGTGTTTGGGCTGTTTTAATTAGATTCCTAATTGTAAATGGGCTGCATAGATTAGTCTGGGCAGGGAAAATATTTAAAAAAAGGTAGAGGAGGAAGGAAGGGCTGTAATGGGCTGGAGCTGAAAGCCCAAAACTTTTTCCATTGTTGGTTTGGTTGGGTTAATATACGAAGCTTTCATTAAAAAAATCAATGTCCACACCGCAACATAGGGTTACAATTTCTGAACACTGGTATGAATCAATGCCCACACACAGGTTTTGAATTCGGAGAATGCTTTCTTTCTAGAGGTGAAATAAATTTGCCCCGGTTGCAACTAAGTAAAAAGTGAATTTGGAAACATATGGGGAGAATGCGTCCTTTATTTTGTTTTTCTTTTTTTCTAACGTTTATGACGTCCTCTAATTTATTTTTCCTTTTTATTTTGAACCTCCTAGGTACTAGAATAAAAGAAAACAAAAAATGGAATGAAGATGATGTCTGTAGATAATTTTATCTACTTCACGTGTAAATACAATTGGTTTGGCGGTGACACTTTGTAGAATTTTGGTCACCAGTGTTAACTAGTTAAATCAAACTTATACATGGTGTCAATTGTGAGTTTTATGATATTGGACCATATATATTATTAAAATAATATTAGTTAACTATATTATTATTAAAATTACATTGGATAAATTCTTATTAATTAAGAGACTGAATCCATTTTTACTATATATTAAGTTTATAAACAAAAACGTGGGTGAGACGGTCTCACATAATCTTATTGTGAGACGGAGGGTCTAAACACAATTATTTAAAGGTGGGAGATGACATGAGGTGCTTTTTATAATTTCTAAACCTTTACTTTGTACTTTGTCTCACCATAAATTATGTTGAGACGGTCTCATATGAGTCGTTCTCAAGTTTTTTTTTGTTGGAATAAATGACTTTCATTGCATCTTAAGAACCACAATTTACATCTCCATCAAACATACTAGTCTGCTATCATGAGGGTTGCACAATACTTTCTAATTTTAGTATTAACCCATGCTCTATACACTACCACATCCAAAATTGATTTTGTGACTTCCATTACATTTATACACTCACGACGCCGGAAACATATCTCATTCCTTACCCTCCAAACTTCATACACCGTTTCAGCAATCAATAGTTTCATGAGCATGGCTCTCCATCCCTTACCTCTGCATGTACAAATGATCCAGGGAAGCTCTGCATCCCACGTCTGTGGTTGCCTCCAGATTTGTGCCCATTGCAACACACCCGCCCAAATTCTCCTTGTTGTACCGCAATCAAACAGAAGATGTTGGAGTGTTTCCACTTCACTACACATACCACATTTATCATCAGCCAATAGACCAAACCTCTTCAGTCGCTGCTTGGTTGGTAATCTGTCATGACAAGCCAGCCACCCACAAAATAAATTTAGCCCTCGGTCTAGCCAGGTTACCACAGAAAAAAAAATTTCCACTCTACTCTCTGTTGTGCCCCTCGTAATTCCTGGTATACTTCCCTGGTGTTGAACCTGGGCTTACCCAATTGCTGCTTCCAAGCCTTGAACTTTGCTTCGACACTTACTGAGATTCTTCAACATCCAAGATGCAGAATCTGGGAATTCCACCTCCAGCACCCCTCTGCCCTTTATATATGTAGCATGAACCCAACGTATCCCTAGCCTATCAGCTTTGCGGCATAAATTCCAGAGGTTCTTACTCTGTACAGCAGTACTCCACTCCTGCAGATCTACAACATTCTACCCTCCAGCCTTATATGAATCACAGACCTTCTCCCAGGCCACTGGTGCTTTTTTGGTGATGGTTTCACCCCCACTCCACAAAAATGACCTACATAATGCTTCTACATGCTTGATCACAGTTTTAGGAACTGGAAAGCATTGCATCCAGTAGTTTACCACAGCAAATAGGACACTTTTTTACCAGCTGTAATCTACCAGTATAACTTAACAATCTAGAGCTCCAATGTTTCAGTTATCAATCATTCTATCTACTAAAGGCTGACATGCAATCACAGTCAATTTCTTGCTGGTCAGTGGTACCTCTAAATACTTGAAAGGAAGCATACCTTCCTCAAATCCAGTAATGGCTAGGATCCCTTGCTTTTGTTCCTCCTCCACTGAGCCAAAAAAAACTTTACATTTGGCAGGATTAACTCTCAATCCAGCTGACTTCTCAAATTGCCTATAAGCCTGCATCAGGGCTGAGACTGACTCTGGATTCCCTCTGGACAGCAAGATTCATCAATCTTATATCTTCACATTGCGGATGGAATTTAAACTCCTTCCTTCCTTCTACAGCTTGGAGACACCTGCACATATACTCCATTACCAGCACAAATAGCAGCGGGGAAATTGGATCTCCCTGCCTCAAACCTCTTACAGCAGTAATAAAGGTGGTCAGTTTGCCATTGATGCTATATCTATAGCTAACTGTAGAAACACAGATCACGACCCACTCCACAAACTTTCGGGGTAGTCCTAATTCACTCATGATTACCTGCAAAACATTCCAATCTATAGTGTCATAGGCCTTTTGTGTATCCATTTGGATGACGCATTTGGCAGTTCCACTCCACCTGTTATATCCCCCGACTAGTTCATATGCAAGCATAATGTGGTCGTGGAAGTTCCTTCCTGGTACAAAGGCTGCCTGATTCTCCTGAACCACTTCTGCTATAATTCTACTCAGCCTACCTGTTAAGACCTTCGAGATAATCTGATACAGTGTGGAGCAACAGGAGATAGGCTTGAGATCCTGTACCCTTCTAGCAGCAGCATGCTTTGGAATCAAAGTCACCAATGTGTTATTAACTGCTCTGTACATTCTTCCTTGTTTGAAAAATTCCTAGACAACCTCCATGGCATCTGCCCTGACTACCTGCCAGTTTTTCTTAAAATATTTTGCTCCATACCCATCTGTGCCAGGCGCTTTTAAGTCTCCAATACTCTTTAAAGCCTCCTAAACCTCCTTCTCCTGCACTTCCTGGATCAGCAGTTTCCTAGCCTCCACCCCCAGTCTCTTTCCATTTCTTAAGGCTTCAATATCTACTCCCTCTAAGCTTGTGGCCCTCTCCCCTACCAGTCTCTTATAGAACTGGAGAATCTCACCCTCCATGTCCTCTTGGGTACTGACCAGCTCCCCTGAATCTGTTTCCAGCTTCTCTAATCCTATCATCTTGTTTTTTCCTTGGACTGTGGCATGAAAGTAGGCATTATTGCCATCTCCCAGCCTTAGCCAATCTATTTTTTCCTTCTGCCTTGCTATACCTTCATCTATATCACTCCATTTCTGGACCAGCTCAATCCCCCTGATCACATCCTCAATTTTCTCCTTATTTAATCTGTCATGTCCCAAAGCCTTATGAGCTAGTTCCAAATTTTTCCTCTCCTCATCCAGTTTCTTTTTTGCTCCACTAACCTGCTTAGAATGCTCCTTAATGTTCCCCTGGAGCCTTTTCAGCTTATGCCAGACCACAAACATTGGCCTTCCTCTTAACTCCTTCCGCCAGCTCTTTTTAATATTCTCCAGTACATCCTTCCTGTCTAATAAACAATTCAGAAATTTGAACTGTTTGTGCACTGGTGTTAGCTCCTTTTGAATTGTAATTCGGACCAAGGCATGGTCAGAAACCCCTGGCTCCAGATTATCCACCACCATCTCAGGATATTTAGTAAGCCACTCCAGGTTTGCTACTGCTCTATCTATCCGAGAGTAAATCACTCCATTCAAATGCCTATTAGACCACGTATAATAGTCTCCATTACTCACATATTCAAACAAGCCTGCTCTCAGCATAATTTGCTCCAAATCCCAGTATTCCTGCACCACCACTTCACTTCCTCCAATTCTATCTTTTAGTGTAAGAACGTTATTGAAATCTCCAACCACTAGTACAGGGCCATGCACCTGTGAGGTAGCCCTATCTATCTCCTTCCATAGTTTCTTCCTCATCTTCAATTGGTTTCCAGCATACACTGCAATCATCCAGTACATCAGAGCTCCCTGTTTATCCTTCACTTCCACTAGCATCATCTGATCAGACATTTTATGTGTCTGAATATCCACCTTCCTGAAATCCCACAATACCCAAATCCTGCCATTATAGTGGCTACTATAATTATCAGTAAATTACCATTTACCACCAAACTTCTTCTTGATCCCCTCAGCTTTATCCTGTTTCACCCTCGTTTCTAGAAGCACAGCAACATCCAATTTTAGACCAATGAGACGGGAGCTAATCTCATTCCCCTTTGCTGCCTTATTGAGCCCCCTAACATTCCATGCACCTATCATGGGCATAAGCCCGAGTCCTTCTCTTGATCCTTCCAAATCCTGAGAGAATGCTCAAATTTCTCTGCTATAGTACATTCTCATCCTCATTGTTGAAATCAATGATCCCAAGTTGCTCCAACTCCATAACCCTCTTTCCTTTGTTTTTATACTTAACCAAAGTCCATTGAGCTGAGTCTGTCCCTTTTGCTACATTAGATTCCCCTGTCTCCAATTTACCATCCTTCACTATCTCCTCTTTATGTTCCACAGCTTTCTCCTGTACTTTAACCTTCCACTGCTATGTCACTTTTTTGCTATCTTGCCCACATTTGTGTCCCCCAACCTAACATTTCTCAGAGAATAGTGGCTTTCCCTCCACTTCAATTTTCTGATTGAGAATATTCCCATCAATATCTCGGATTTTAACTACCTCTGGCACTGGCTGGGAGATATCTATTCCACCATCAATCTGGCATAAGAAATCCTGAGTTTACTAGCTGTACATTCATCTGTGAATAGAGGTTTGCCTATCACACTTCCTATTTTCCCCAAGCTTTTAACCCCCCACAGGTGCAATGGAAGCCTAGGAAGTTTCACCCAGACTGCAACTGTTCTCAACATATCTTTCTCCATAGAAAACCCAGCCTTCCACAGATGGAGAAACATAGCCATTCCATAGATTGTGTAAGGGCCCTTCTTGATAACCTCCTCCCTATCCCTCTTACTTTTGAACTTAATCACAAAATAGCCTTCATCATTATAAAGCAGCTCCGGATTCTATACAAAAGCCCAATTACTCAATATAAAACATTTAAAAACATTCATGGTCAGCTCCCCTCCTATAACATATATAATTAGGGCAGTTTCCCAGTACTTCAATTCCGACTCTACATCACAAGGTTCTATTTCCACCTCAATCTCCCCATTCACCATTTTCGGAGCAGAGAATTCCATGTTCATACCATTCATCGATATCCTATTTCCCCTAATCACATCAACCCATAGATTACCCTTCTCAAATCTCATCGCAGTATTAATAGGGGCAGGAATTTCAGGTCTTACCGGTTGAGCAATTGAAACTTCCCGGTGATTTTCTGCTATACCAATCTCCTTCAGTTTGCTCTCCTCCTCCCGATCCACCTCCAATTCCATGCTAGGAGCCTCCACGCTCCCCTCCCTCACCGAGCCACACCACTTCACCGTGATTAGAGACACCTTCTTCCTCGGCCGTCCCCTTCCTCGTTTCATGGCCGGTGCAATCGCACTTTTTAGTGTGTGAAATCACACCGTCGAACACTCATAGTTTTTGTCTTTCTCAAGTTTATAATCATATAATATTTTTTTAAAAATAAAACCTAGAACAATATATTACCATGCACTTAGAGTTTATGCTTAAAATTATAATTTACTTTATTTTAACTCTATTTTAAATATTTTTATTTTAAAATTTTAAATATCCAAAAAAAGTTGACTAACGCACAATATAATATATTTATATTACATGACATCCATCAAGCTATCAATTTGTTAACCTAATTAATATTTGATAAATCTTTTTTGTGGTTTTAGTCTATATATTTTATAATTTATGGATGAAAATTTACCTTTTCAATTATTTGTACTGCAAATAGGGGTTTAAAAAAATATTAATAAGTTTTATCATTTGTAGATGTTGTATGATGCATTTAAAATTAATAGTGGTTATGAGATATTTTGTTATTGTGTGTAAATTTATTTACCATTTAAAATTATTATTATTATCTTTATTCAAAACAGGCATATTAATGAGTGGGGCAATGAATTGGCTCCCCTAACCTTAACCAAAAATTTTAGTGCATCAGTGAGTTCCTTAGATAAAAAGTAATTATAAGCATGGGCGGAACTAGGGGGGCGAGGGGTGCTAGCGCCACCCCTAGGATCCGGCGGCATGGAATTTAGGCCTAGAGCCACCGGAAGCCACCGGATTCCGCCCCCCACCCTTGAGCCACCGGCGGGCCGGAAGTAGCCTTCTGTTTTGCAGCGTCACTTTTGAGAAGATGACCTGTGTTTTTTTTTTTTACTTTTGTTTTCTAACTAAACAAAATGACATCGTTTTGGCTTAAGTAAAACAAAGTCATTTTGTTGAGGTGAAGCAAAAAAAAATTGAGGTCAATTAGACTGAAATCCAATTGGCCCAAATAATAATTAAAAACCTAATAAAAATTCATCGGCCAAAACATAATTGAAGGTCTTGTCTTCCTTCAACCAAAACGCGGATCCTTCCGTTGCCCGGCTGCCGCCGTCCGTCCGCCGCCTGCCCCCCTAACATATCATCCTGGTTCCGCCACTGATTATAAGGCCAATCGAATTGTTGGGCCTTATATTTGTGATTAATATCACATGGCTAGAAGGAAGGGTCGATAATGGTGGTGTTTCCGGTGTAAAAACTCCACCCCTCGTGTCGAATTTACCACGGCCGGACCCCCATTGAGACACATCCTTAACTATCTAAATTCCTGATCTAGAAGACCTGATATTGGTGCAAACCTTCAAGAATTGGTGATGAGTTTCGTCTGCTGCTAGCATTATGGTTTGAACTAATCATGCATTGGTGTGTGTGATCTGAGAGATGGAAACTGCATGATGTCCCCTTGAATTGCCATTTTTGTTCTCTGATTGAGGTTGCTTCGGAAGACTTCATGGATAAGATCTTTTGAGTTGGGAGACTGGAATTGTAGCTGAGCAAGGTGATGTGCTACCTAATTTTGTTCTCTAAAAACATGTTGAAGCTGGATTTGATGTTGTGCCTTCGGCCTCTGGATTTCCCATATCAATGGTGTCAATCTACATGGAGCTGTTATCTCACCCGGAATGTATTGTATTGCCTGCGAAGAGTCCATTTCAACAATTAGTGGAAGATAGTTTCTTTTAATACAAGTGATCATACCTGAGATGCAGCCAATAAGCTCGGAATGGGTTGGATCCATTCTTTCTGTGATCTTTCCTTTACCCATGAATGGACAAGAGGCACCGGTGTTTAACCTATAACCTACATCCGGTGGGTACCATTTATAAGCCCTTTTTGGAGGAAGAGTTTTCAAAAGAATCCCCTTTTCAATGAGAAGCTGACAATCAGGTTTATTTACTTGTGGATGTAATAAAAAAGTGGAAGTGCAGAGCCTGTATAATTCTTTTTTCATGGATGGGATATGCGGTTTAACATTTTCAAACAAGATTTGGTTTCTGGCTTTCCACATTATCCACATTAGAATGTTAGGCAAAGCATGAGCAAAAATACTTTTGGTTTTTGAAAATTGTTGTGTGGACCAGAACCATGAGAGGGAGTGGAAAATGTGATTAAATGTTTTGAAAGGAATTGTAACAGTGCAAAGATCTCTTTCCAGAGAGTTACATCAATGCAACAATCATTAAGGAAGTGAGTCAGGGACTGATCTTTATCACAAAAGCAACACTTTTGAGGCTAGCTTAAAATCCATTTTCCTAAGAATATCATCAAACAGGAGGAAATTATTAGCTAACTTCCAGATGAAGATGGATATTTTAGGGGGAATAATTTGTTCCACGCCTTTTTAAGTGATGTGATTTCAGAACCTGCAGGTGTTAAGCATCCATATGCTAACGAGGCTGTCAAAATACCTGATCTGGAAGGTTTCCAGATTAACATATCGTCCCTGTCAAAGAAAGGCAATTGCAGCTGCATAGATTGCAGTATATCAAAATTAAAACCAACCATTATCTGAATGAGGTTATTCTTATCATCATGGAATTATTTAATTGTCAGTTTAGGAGTTGGAGATGGAGTTTGTGAAGTCCAGTGATCTATCAAATGAGCATTATCAGTCCAATTAGCAATCCAAAACGAAGCCTCACCTCTACCTACTTGTGACAGTGGAGCACAAAGTGATTGCCATCTTTTCCAGTATCTTCTGGTATTGTTCTCATAATCACCCCATAGGAAGTCCCTAAAGCATTTTTCCAACTGATTTATGGTATGCTTAGTGGGGGACATAACACGCCAAATGTGTTGTGGTATGGATGCTAGCACAATTTTAATTAGTACTACTACTCTACCAATCATGTTCAACCATTTATTAGTTCATTTGTTTTTTTTATCCTACTTTTTCCACTATTGGCTGAAAGCAGACATTCTTCTTTTGGCCTTTAAAGACTGGGACTCCCAAATAAGTTAAAAGGGAATGAGCCTTGCTTCATTTTAGTGAGATTTTGCACCATAGCTATTTTATTTGGGCTGGTTTTGTTGCCCATATAAAAAGCACTCTCGGTGAAATTCACTAGTTGACCTGAAGCATTTTGGTAGGGGTTAAGGAAATTAACTAGATTCAGGATGGATTTCTTAGTAGCTCTTATGAATATAACTGTATCGTCTGCATATGATAAATGTGTGCCATTAATCGTTTATGTAGGCATCTTAAATCTAGTAATGCAGCTGATCTCAAACATTCTTTTTAAACCTTTGTTTAGAAGCTTCGTTATAAAATTACACAGAATGGGAGAGAGAGGGTCTCCTTGTTTGAAACCCCTTGAAGGTTTGAAGAAACCATATGGCATGCCATTAATTGAAAGAGAGAACAAAGCGGAGCTGATATTCCTCATTATTAAGGTAGTGAAGGGACCATGTAAGCCATATTTTAGCAACATCGAATTAAGCATTGGCCGTGAAACCCTAGCAAATGCCTTGGACATATCTAATTTCACTATAATGTTTACACTTTGATTTCTTTTATCCAAGAGTCTAACCATCCCTTGCATAACAAGGATATTATCCGCACTTTCCTTTCCTTGGATAAATGCGGATTGTTCCTGTGACATACATTTGTTAAGAAGAGGTTTCAGACTTTCTGCCATCACCTTGGATAAAATTTTGTTTGTGAAATTTGATAGTCAAATAGGTCTATGCTTAGAGTAGGTGGCTGGAGTTTGAACATTGGGTATTAGAGTGATTAAGGTGCCGGTGAAGTATTTGGGTATAGGAATCCCATTCATGAATTCTCCGACCGTACAGAGCATATCATGTTTGATTACTTCCCAAGCTGCTCTATAAAAGCTCCCATTAAAACGGTTGGGGCCAGCCACACTATGTTCTCCTAGGCTGAATGTTGCTAATTTAACCTTCTCCATTTGGATCTGTCTTAGAAGATGCTGGTTATCTTCATCATTGATCACTGTAGGTATATATCCTAAGAAGTGGGTTAAATCAGTGGCTGAAGGGTCTTTACTGTTGTCGGTGAGTAGTTCTTGATAGAATTGAACTCCCGATTCAGCATTCTTTTCTTGATCAGATAACCATTGGTTGTTTTGATCTTTGGTTTTTTTTTATTCCCAACCATGAGTGTGCGTCTTTCTAGCTATTATGAAAAACCTTGGTGTTATGGTCCCCAAGTTTTAGCCACTTGTTTCTTGCTTTCTGTTGCTAGAATATTTCTTCTTGTAGAAGAAGAAGACTGACCCGGCTTGTGCTTCAACTAGGAGTTTAAAGTCAGATTGATTCGGGTTCAGATCATTCCTAGTTTCTAGGTCACTAATCCTTGATTCTAAGTAAACTGTCAATGATGAGGATGTTTGGGAATCCAACCCCTTTCATTATTTAGAATGATCAAAAGACCTACACTTGAGTGAACATCAGTCTATGGGATAATCACATTTACACAAAGGCACTAACTAAATATTACAATTTCAATTTAAGGCCTTAGTGGCAATAAGATAATACATAAAGGGTACTAATCTCTTACTCAAACCCAAAAAAACACCAAATAAACGATCTAAAGACCAATTCAATCAGATATGATTGGCCTCAACATGCTAAAAGGATACCGAATAAATGATCTAAATACCAATTAAATCAAATTAACGATATAACTGGCCTAAACATCCTAAAAGGATACCAAATAGATGATCTAGAGACCAATTCAGTCGTTATTGACCTAAACATCCTAAAAGAATACCGAATAAACGATCTCATGACCAATTCAATCGAGTTAACGATGTGAATGGCATAAACATCCTAAAGGATTGAGTTCACTGTAAATACGAATGGAATCGACAAAGGTAAGTTGTTGTAACTATCTTGACTCAGATTTCACCTGTACCAACATATAGACCAGATCAGAAGTTAACGCCACTAAATATCCCAGCAAAAAGCTAGTTTGATCCACTACCCAAAAAAAGAAAAATAAACTAAATAATGAAAATTAATAGCCTCCCACCTGAAAGGAGAAATAAAAGAATAGAAATATAAAATTTAAATAGAGAATAACCCCTTGTAGCTTTACTATCACCGAGAAGACTAGGATTTGAGTTGATCGAAAATGAGATCGTCCGGGCTGAGTTGACCCCCTCTGACTCGACCAGAGTTATGTTGACCCAAGTCCTTAGTTTGATCAAGTTGGTCACTACTGGATCTGACTTGTCCAACTCAGATCCGAGTATACTAAAAAAATAGGTTTTAAGTGAAGAAGACTCGTCCCCTACCTGATTCGGAAACCCTTCGATCTGGGTCGAGTTGACCGTCCTGCGCCGGAGTGGATTGAAGACACCAGTGTGAGCTGGGTGGTGTTATGTCTTCTTCGAACACTCCGACAGATCTGTTCGTCGCTGCAGATAATAAAAATCTTGCCGGACCTCGATCTGACCACCACTCACTCATCGAAACTGGACCGTAGTGATATTGGTCTCTAGTATCACAGTTGCTCGTTCGGCGGTAGCTCACCGGAGTATAAATCATCACTCGCTAGATCCAGCTCGCAGGAAAAGGATGCTGGTAGCATCGCCACTCATTGGGATGCCATAAATCACCACCGCGCCACTCTACATGAATGGAGAGAAAAAACGTGGGGTAAAACTCGATAGCTGACTCGCCGAGAAGCTCAAGAATGGGGGTAGGGTGTTGGGGGTGGGGGATAGCTGGAGTTAGGTGGCAGGAACGGCCCCCTGTGTGATTTGGGTTCTTGGCAAAGAGCGGTAGAAGGAAAAGGGGTAGAGAGAGAAGTAGGATTTTTTCCTGTCTTATTCCGTGTACAATTATCATTTTAAATTAATAGTGGCGATGAGATATTTGGTTATTGAGAGTAGATTTATTTACCATTTATTTTAATGCGTCCATTTTTAAACTTCTATTTTCTTTTCTAAAACATAATTGACTGCTGCAAAATATTTAAAAAATATATAACGTTGAGGAAGGGTTCGCTAAATGCGTCTTCTGCTTTTACTTTTTGTCTTCCATTTTTTGAAAACAGAGTTGCCATAAAACAGGATAGAATAGTCAATGATACAGAACATTTGTATTAATTTACAGAGTATATTTCAAACTAATGCAATCAATGATCCCAACAACATTAAGATTAAATCCAACAGAAAAAGAAGAATCAGTTTATGTAACAACAAATTATGATAACATATCAATAGAGACACCTAAATTACTAAAATGGAATGAAATAACTATTCCAGCGGAGATATTAGCGGAAAGACCATTAGGAATACAAAGAAAAACTATTCAACAGTTAAACAAGAAGTTTTATCCATAGTTTTATGCATTTTAAAATTTCAAGACGATTTATACAACAAAAAGTTTTTATTAAATATTGATTGCAAATCAGCAAAAGATATTTTACAAAAAGATGTAAAAAATTTGGTTTCAAAACAGATTTTTGCCAGATGGGAAGCAATTTTATCAGTTTTTGATTTTGATATTCAATTTATCAAAGGAAAGGATAATTTCTTCCAGATTTCCTAACTCGTGAATTCCTTATAGGGAACCATGAGTGACAATTCAAAATCATCTAGTTCCTCCAATTCAAGAACAAGTAAGGATTATGCCAATCCCAGACCTCTTACTCCATCTATTCCATCAAATCAATTTCAAAATTCAATGTTACAAATGTAAGAAATTTGGTCATACTGCAAATTATTGCAAAACAGAAAAGAAAATAAATGCATTAGAAGATACAAAATTAAGAAATAAATTATTATCTATATTAATTGATAATTCAGACACTGAACATTCAAATTATGAGTCAGAATCAGAATCTTCTAGTGGTTCTGATGATATATGTCAATGTAACATTCCAACCATTAATATGCTAAATAGTACAAATAATAAGAAAAAAGAATTATTAGATATAATAGATAAAATAGGAAATTCTGAGGATAAAATAGAATATATACAAAGATTAAAAAATTTAGTATTAGAAGAAAATAAACCAAAAATAACAGAAGCCTTTAGTTTAAGTAAAACAATCAAAAAATATTCAGAACTAGAAAAAAAGAAGTCCATAGTCAGTCCAACTGATACTCAAGATTTAAGAAAAGAGATTAATATATTAAAATCTGAAATTAGTCATATCAAAATGGAATTAGATACTTTAAAAGAAAAAAGATTTAGAATTAGAATTAAAGATAACATCATTAGAAAAACCCAATAGTTCGGATATTCCAATTTCAAATGAAACCCCAACTAAACAACAATTCTTTAATGTTATCAATAGAATTAATATGGAAAAATGGTATTCATTAGTTACAATAGGAGTTCAAGACTTTAGTACAACCATAGTAGCCTTGATTGATAGTGGTGCAGATCAATCATGTATCAGATCAGGGATAATTCCAAGTAAATACTTAAAAAAAACTAATGAACAATTATCAGCAGCAAATGGTACTCCAATGATTACTAGGAAAAAACTATCCAATGGATATATTGTATTAAACATTCATTTTTAATATTAGAAAATGTATCATATGATGCAGTACTAGGAAACTCATTTTTGTATCAAATAACCCTCAAGAAGGAATTAGTACAAAAATATTAGGAAAGAAATTATTATTTTCTTTTATTAGTCCTCCTAGTCAAGTCGAATTACATTTACTACAAACCAATTCAATATACAAAAGAATATGTGTTTTAAATAGAAAACAAAAAGATATTTTATTTTTAAAAGAAGAATTAAGTTATTCCAAGATAGAAGAACAATTAAGTAATAAAATAATACAAGAAAAGATAAAAAATATAGAGAAAGAATTTAAAAAACAAATATGTTCAAGTCATCCCAATGCATTTTGGGATAGAAAGAAACATATAATTTCATTACCATATGAAAAAGATTTTAATGAACAAAATATTCCAACTAAGGCAAGACCTATTCAAATGAATGTTGAATTAATAGAATTATGTAAGCAAGAAATTCAAGATCATCTAGATAAGAAATTAATAAGAAAAAACAAATCTCCATGGAGCTGTTATGCTTTCTATGTAAATAAAAATGCAGAAAAAGAAAGAGCAGTTCCAAGATTAGTCATAAACTATAAGCCACTGAATAAAGTATTACAGTGGATTAGATACCACATTCCAAACAAAAGAGATTTAATTAATAGACTAGTTAGTGCCAAAGTATTTTTAAAATTTGATTTAAAATCAGGATATCGGCAAATTCAAATAAATGAAAAGGATAAATACAAAACAACATTTGTAGTTCCATTTGGTCAATATGAATGGAATGTTATGCCATTCGGATTAAAAAATGCACCATCAGAATTCCAAAAAATTATGAATGACATTTTTAATCCTTATTCATCATTTGTCATAGTATATATTGATGATATATTAGTATATTCAAATACAATTGATAGTCATTTCAAACACTTAAATATTTTACTAAAAACAATAAGAACAAATGGGTTAGTCATGTCTGAACCTAAGATGAAACTATTTCAGACAAATATTAGATTTCTAGGATTTAATATACATTTAGGAAAAATTAGACCTATTCAAAGGTCCATAGAATTTGCAGAAAAATTTCCAGATGAAATTAAAGAAAAAAATCAATTACAAAGATTTTTAGGATGTGTCAATTATATTTCCGATTTCTTTCCAAAAATCAAAATCATATGTAAAAGTTTATATGAAAGATTAAAATCCAATCCCCCAGCATGGTCTGACATTCATACTAATTTGGTAAAAGAAATTAAATTAAAAGCTAAGTCATTACCATGTTTAGGAATTCCACATCCAGATGCATTCATGATAGTTGAAACAGATGCCTCAAACATAGGACATGGAGGCATACTAAAACAAAAATATTTAGGAAAAATATCTATAGTAAGATACCATCTTTATACCATTTGAAATCAGTTAATGTTGGACATCTTAGGTTAGTTAAACATATTTTTGAGCTTTCTAATGCATCTTCTGGATTTCCTACAAAATACATTCTTTTTTTATTATATATATATTTTTTAAATAATATTCGAACCACATAAAAAATTTCATTTGTCTAATTTTCTTAGTTTAGAATATCAATTATTAAATATACTACAAGAAATGGATATGGCCAGAATGCCTACAAAGCAAATTTAAATACTACTGAACAAAGTATAGTCATGTTATTAGTAATAGGATTTACTGGTAAACTAAAAGGTTGGTGGGATAACCATCTCACTCTACAAGATAAACAAACTATTATGAATCATAAAACAGAAGAAGCCCAAGGAGAGGGAGATGAAATAAATTTTGTCATGGTCCCAGATGGATCTGCCTTCTTAGTTTATGCCATATCAATGAAATGATTTTGATAAACAAATACATTCAATAGAAAGCCAATTTCAAGAAACCTTAGAAGATAAACCTGATATGCAAATCAATAAATTAAAAACTCATAGATATCATAATAATTGGAAAAGTCATAATACAAAAGCTTATTATCCTAGACCTACTCAGATTGTCTCATTTGACTAAGAGTTGGTGAACCTATTGAAGAACTATTATCTGGAATAATTTCTGGCAATGGAGTAGAATATCGTACCCTTGCATCATTGAAATGTGTTGGAATATCTGATGTTGAATACCTATGGGTTCCATAACTATCTGTATTTGAATACCTAGAAAATGGTCCTGGAGGAAACCTACTAGACATGGATTTATTAAATTTGATTAATATTTTCCCATCATTTTGTTCTTCTATTTCTGAAGGTTCAGTAATTCTTACATTTCTTATACCTGTAAATCAGTTGGTCAGCCCACAGAGAAGAGAAAGGGTGGTCCACGTATGGTATAGGTGTGGTCCCGATAAGATAAACGTGATTTGTACATCAGTAAAACTGATCAATTATTAATAATTTTAATATGGGAGAAAGGATAAAAAGATTTTTATTCGGAAGCTCCAGTACTAGTAATATAAGATCTACATCTTCTAATGTTTTACAAAGTCATGAAATTCAACAGATTTTGCCAAATAAAACTTTAAAACCAATTTATCAACAAGGCATTGTAGGCCATTCTGGCCATACCCATTTCTTGTAGTATATTTAATAATTGATATTATGATAATCCATCTTTGTATTATGACTTTTCCAATTATTATGATATCTATGAGTTTTTAATTTATTGATTTGCATATCAGGTTTATCTTCTAAGGTTTCAAAGTGTCCAATATCCATTCCATTACTCCTTTTTCAGTGGATTATTTCCCTCATGGATTTAATTATGCTGATTACATTCAAGCTTGGTATAGAACCTTTTTTTTCAGATCTTTTGACCATTCATGGTTTATTAATTTTCATCAAAATTTTAATAACCATATTCCAAATTGGTTCATAGACTAGTGGGTCAAATTTGGACCATCCACAGAAATCTTTCCACAGCCCATTCTGGAAGGATTTCAGACATTCCAGAAACTCAGTCAACAGACACTTAGCCATTCCAAACCCTATGAAAGAAAAATCTTATTCCATGCTATTTTCAGGGTACCCTGGATCTTTGCTTGGAGCTTCCAAGTCCAACCATTCTACCCTTCAAATCCATTTTCTCTAGTAAGACAATACAGAGTTAAATGGTGGGGTAATTACAAGCCAGAATTTTGTAACTCAAAAGTAGTAACTCATTACTTTCAGACTGGAGAGAAACTAAAAATCTCCTTCAAACCAACTATTCAACACACACTTCCTTCACCCACTACCATATATCCTCCTCAAATTCCTTATCCTTAATCTCCTCATCCAACACCCATTGGACCAGTTAGTACAATTCCACAGCCTCTAATTCCCTGTCCAACACCCATTAGACAAAGTCCAATTCCACAGATTCCGACAGCTGTAAGTCCAAAAGATGAGCCAGATGAAGATTTCCAGAAGGCTCTTGAATTATATAAACAGCTAGTTAGTAAAAAACAAGCATTCAAAAAGGAAGCAGATACTCAAATGGATGATTTTCTTCAACATAGTCAAGATCCCTTTGAAATGTAAGAGACGTAGGCAATGACGTATTCCAGCATTCGACTCAATTAGCCAAGTGATAAGGTGGATCCCAGCTTCCACCACAAAATCAGCAAGTGGCAAAGACAGCAGTTAGTGTTTGTGATGAGATGATGGGGGTTTGATTCCTGTTATACCAAATTGTTGGCAAAATGATCCCATCTCTTTTCTCTCTGATCCATATTTATGTTGAATTTTTAAATCTTGACACAAAGTTAAAGCTTCTTTCTTTACAAAAGCAAAAATTTGACCAAAAGTTATTGTATTATAATCTAACTTTTCTGTTCCTAATGCTTTATGTAAACTTGTTAATATTCTTTGAGAAAATAAATTTGGTAATCCTGTAATAAATTTTTCTTTCCAAAATGGGAAGTCCACTCCTATAAGTAGGAGCATTCTATTTCAGTTTTAGGTACGCTTGAAATATCGCCCCCTCTTGTAACGTACAAACTTGAGTTCCATTCCCATTGTAAGCCTAAATCTATTCTAATATAAAAAGAAATTTATTCAAGTATTTGTTTTATTTTACTGCTTTAAATATAATACTGTTGTTCTTTCTGTTTAAATATATCCACTGAAAAAGGAGTAATGGAATGGATATTGGACACTTGGTGAGGACTTAAAATTTGTTTGATATAAATCTTGGAATATTCTATTCTATTGGGGTCCTGTTTATTTGGAATGTGTTGGATTTCAAGGGACTGTGTATCTACTAGAATTAATTCATAGAATTGTTGAGTCTTATAGGTATCATCAGCCATCCATAGAGATGATGGCAGGAATATATTAGAGACAAATATTTTTAGCTGTGGAATATCTGGTGCAGATTCAAAATGAGTAACTAATATGTGCTCTGGATTGGGTTTATCAAAGTAAGTTGGAGAAGATTTTGAGCTGCTAGGAATGGATTTCGTGTCTGGGAGTGGAGTAGAAGCTCTAGTTAATGGAGTAAAATTTGACAATTTATTGATTTGCATATCAGGTTTATCTACTAAGGTTTCTTGACATTGGCTTTCTATTGAATATATTTGTTTATCAAAATCATTTTCTGACTCTTCTTCTGAATAAGAAGTACCATCATAACTATTGAATGTTGGGATTTTTTCTTCATATTGAATATCTTGAGGAATAGGTCTAGGATAATAAGCTTTTGTATTATGACTTTTCCAATTATTTGGCAATTCAAGAACAAGGATTATGCCAATCCCAGACCTCTTACTCCATCTATTCCATCTCATCTATATTCCATTGATATATGGATGTACCATCAAAATGCTTCTGGCTTATTATCTAATTTAGTGGAAATAAAATAAATTTGATTTGCTATTGTATGTAATATTTGATTTGAATAATTATTCTGTTGATATACTTTCTTAATATCTTCTAAATTTAATGACTCTGAATCAGCTCCTTCTCTTTTGGACTTGAGGGGGGAGGCTATTACTATAGTATTGTCAGTGGTTATGTGTAATGATTTTAATGGTGGATGTATAGAACTAACTACTGTATTGTTTTGTAATTTCCATTTTTTGTAAAGATTTGACTGGACATTTATAACTGGAATCTCTG
Organism: Rubia yunnanensis; assembly: GCA_037428765.1. Taxonomy (NCBI): domain Eukaryota; kingdom Viridiplantae; phylum Streptophyta; class Magnoliopsida; order Gentianales; family Rubiaceae; genus Rubia; species Rubia yunnanensis. The sequence continues at coordinate 62,258,650 of CM075071.1, read as the reverse complement.
TAAAATTATCTTTTTTTATTATATTATCTTTTTTTATTTATTCACAATAGATAAAGTATATTTAAATAATGATTACTACAGTTCAGAAAATACTACAAATGGAATTTGGTTTGAAAAACTAAGTATAGATAACAGAGAACAAATTAAAAAACAATTTTATAATGAACGCATTTACTAAATGCATCCTCCCTATTAGCATCCAAGTAGCACCATTTAAAGAAATTTCTCAGAATTTAGAACCTGTTTGAGGAGCTGACATGATGGCCTCGAGCTTCGAATTTGAAACCCAACAAAACAGTTCTATCATTCAGGTAAAGGTGGCAAAAATTTCCTTTGATTGAATTCGATTAGTATGCCCTCACAGAAAGATGGTTTTTATTAGAAAAAAATGTTTCCACATATTCGAATGAAGGAAGGAAGGGAAGTTTTTTATTTTTTATTTTACAGAAAATTTGTGAAGTCCAGATTAATCTAGTTGGGAATTTGTGAAAGGTATGCAAATATGGAATTGTTGTGTTGAAACATCAAAGAATGAATGTTTGGAGTTTTATGGAATGACGTGAGAAATCCGATGAGATATTTTGTCCATGGTTTTAATTTCAGAATATATCAATTCCTATATTTATGGGATTGGATTGGATTTATGGAAATTGGAATTTATTGGATAAATATCCTTTGTGGAAAGGATTTGGACGGAATATATTAATTACTTTCTTCAATGGATTAGATTTGATAATTTTTATCCCCAGGAGATTTGATTAAAATCAGAATTTGGAATGGAGAATGAATTATATTTGCGCAAAACTTTCCATGTTGGAACATACGGAAAGCTGAAGCCTATTTTAGGCGTATAGTAGAAGCATAATGTGTTTATGGAATATCCCTATAAATATGGAATTGCATTAATGGAATATTATGTGATATTTGAGATAAGAAAATTTGCTTTATTTATGTGATTTGGATATGCTTTAGAAGCAGATAAGGAATATGAATATTATGGAGATAATCATGGAGAATTTCGATCTGCTCAATGTACTATATAAAGAGGACATCACGACTGCAATAACTGACAAACTTAATTGTGAAAACATGCATCTAGATTTTCTATCTTTCCGAGAGTACTGCGAGAGCCGGCACATATATGTTCCAACATATCGTAACTTGTTGATCAAGTTCATAATCGTATACCATAATTCCTTGGGAGGAGGAGATCCAGCGTTGATGAGGTTTGAGGTCAGGGGGAGTCTGATTAAGGCGGATCGGTAGCTAGGAGAGCTAGCAGAATTCACACATTATAGTAAGATAAGATAAGTATAATTGTATGGTGTACTTTATACTGTATATTTATGATTAGTGAATTTATTTTGAAATGGGCCAGGCCCCCCAGATGTAGGTGGATTTCACCGAACTGCGTAACCAAGTCTCGTGTGTTTATGCTTTACTTTACTGCATACTTAGTTAGATAGATTATGTTGGAACACGGTAGTAATAATTGAACTAATTAGGTGAAACAAAATTTCAATTGGTATCAGAGTTAAGTCACTTGTTTGACCTTGGTTTTGACAAGGAAAGTGTGATCCAGCTTTACCAATGGTGACCAGAGAAGGAGCTACTGTGTCTCGGCTACCAATGCTAGAAGGAACAAATTACAACTACTAGAAGACTTGCATGTGGGTGTTCATAAATTCACTGAATCAATTAGCTTGGCACTATGTTCAAATAGGAAACCCCCAGTTGTTGGAAGTTTTGAATGAGGAGAATCTAGTTCTAAAGAGCCAGTAGTTAAGCCTAAAGAGTCGTGAACACCAGTTAGAAAAATGGGTGGCTTGGCAGACTTCAGAGCATTAAATTTCATCTTTACTGCAGTAGATGAAAATCAGTTCAAACTCATCTCTACGCGGCATCAAGCAAAGAAAGCATGGGATATCCTACAAACTGTACATAAGGGGACAAGTCGTGTACGTGAATCAAAGCTAAAAATACTGGCCACTAAATTTGAAGAGCTAAAAATGGAAGATATGAGACTATTGCAGTATTCAATGGAAGACTCAGAGACATCACAAATATGGCGTATCAATTGGGAAAAATTTACAAAGAGTCAAAGCTGGTGAAGAAGACACAGAGGTCACTTCCCTAAATATTTTCCATTAAAGTAACATCAATAGAAGAAGCAAGGGACGTGGCCACAATGACTTTGGATGAGTTAATGAGATCACTACAAACCTATGAAATGACGTTGGAACATCCAACAAAGGAGTTGGCATTTAAAACTTCGTCATGAAGAAACAATTATGAAGAGGTTAGTGATGATGAAAATGAAGACCTTTCTTTTATCACAAAGAATTTCTCAAGGATGCTGAAGAAAGTGGTAAAAATAATTCTCAGGAAAGGTTTAATAGGAACAGATCATGGTTTCAAGACTTTGGCAACAATCATGGACCAGGGATGGAGTAAGCCACTCATCAATCCTTAAGAAATCAAAATGGCGAATTGAGGCAGTCAGGATGGATACAATGCAAAGAATGCGAAGGGTATGGACATATCCAGGTTGAATGTGTCAACACTCAGAAGAAGCAAGGAAAATCATTTGTACTCTCATGGAGTGAAGATGAAGAAGAGAAGAATCATGAAGAGTAATTGACCAGTAATTATATGGCTTTCGGAGCAAAACTTCAAGGAGGCTCATAACTCGGTACTGAATGTTCAAACATCGGAGAAGAAGAAGTGGATCGATGTTCCAACATGGTTCAAGTTGCTGAAGTCTGATGTTCCAACACAGAGAAGGTATGTGAACAATACTCCTCGAATGATGGCAAAAACAATATTGTGAGTAATGAGGATGTCTATGATGCTTATGAAAATATTTATGACTTATGGCTAAATGTTGTTGATGCTAACAAACTATTAAAAAGGGAGAAAACATTTTAGCTGAAGAAGGAAGACAGATGACATCCCTAGTGGAAGGACCCCAAAAGAAAATTGAGTTGTTGGAATTGAATCTGAGCTCAATGACAAAATGGGTTGAAGTTGCTGAGATAACTATTAAAAGATTGAATTCTAGAAAAAAAAAATTGGATGACATTCTCATCATGGTTAGAGTTCTGGAAATCGACAAGGGATAGGCTACGAAGAACCATCTACCAGTACTAAGGTATTTAAAAAAAGAGATTCAAGTTATGAAGAGAAAAGTGGTCAAAAAATGCCCACAAAAAGCTTTAATGTGAGATTATTGTGCCTAACAAGGTTATACATAGGATCATTTCTTTAAGCTTCTCAGAGATATTATGAATTGACATTAGCCTGCAACATGTTCCAACATGGACCAAGTGCAATGGTCAAGTATAGTCAAAAAGGTATAGATCCCTAAAACCTCTAAACTTTTCTTTGTTACTCACACTTCCCTTAGTGCACACCCTGGGGATTCTTGGTACCTTGATAGTGGATGTTCTCAATGTATGACTGGATCACAAGAGTACCTAAAGAATATCAAGCCCTGTGATGTTGGATTCGTTACATTTGGCGATGGAAAGAAAAGCACAGTAGTTGGAAAAGGTGAGCTATCGATTAAGGGATTTATAACCTTTACTAGTGTTCTGTTGGTGGAAGATCTAAAAGATAATCTCCTAAGTATCATCTAGATGTGTGATGATAATATGACTGTGGAATTCCATAAGGAGAAGTGCATAGTGAAGAGTGGCAACAACAAAGTGCTTACTGGTATTCGGTCATCAGACAAATGTTACTTGTTGGAACTAGAAGTGAACTGCTTGAGTGTTGAATATAATGAGTTAGATCTTAAGGGTGACCATGTTCCAACATCGAATGATTTCTAAGATCAGGGACGTAATGATGTTGGAACATCAGATGAGGTAGATCTTACATATGAAGCTGATGATTCTTATAACTTCAGCGATGTTGGAACACCGTCCTCCTCAGAACTCTCTCATGTTCCAACATCAGTGCATGTTTAATCAAGCAGAAAAAGTACTCGATCGATCCCTTGGGTTAAATATAGGGAACTTGCTGGTCTACAATGTTTTCACTCCCTCATTGAACCTAAGAATTACAAAGAGACTCTACTTGATGAGTATTGGATTATGGCAATGCAAGAAGAACTTGGGAAATTCAAACTCAATGATAATAAAGAAAGGTTAATTGCTCAGGACTACACCCAGGTTGAAGGACTTGATTTTGATGAGACATTCGCACCAGTTACCAGGTTAGAATCTATTCACATTCTCCTTGCTATGGCTTGCACTATAAATTTTAAGTTGTACCAAATAGTTGTCAAGAGTGCTCTCCTAAATGGTGTGGTTAATGAGGAAGTATATCATCGACTCAAGAAGATTTTGTATGGATCAAAACAAGCACCAAGGACATGGTATGAGTGACTCATTAACTTTCCTATTCGAAAGGTTGTCTTCGAGGGGGGGGGAGTAGAATGCACCTTTCTGTTTTTTGTGAATAATCAAATATACTGATTGTAATCTATGTTGATGATATAATCTTTGGGTCTACTTCACCATCACCGGTACAAGATCTTGTGACTTTGATGCAAGCCGAATTTGAGATGAGTGATGTGGGGTATTTGCAAGATTTCAGTCTAATCCTAAAGAATCTCACATGATTGCAGTCAAAAGGATAATTCGATATGTTAGTGGGACTTCTGAGTATGAAACCTGGTATTCTATGAATCAAGACTCTAATATGGTTGGTTATAGTGATTTTGACTGGGCCGGTAATGTAGATGATCGTAAAATCACCACATGTGGATGTTTCTTTATTGGTGGAAGGTTTTATGCACAATTATTATTGATGAAGCAAATGTTGAGTGATTATGGAATTAATGAATGGCTTCTAACAATGTTATGTGACAACAAAAGTGTTATTAACATCTCAAAGAATCCATTACAACATTCTTGGACAAAGCTCATTGATATAAGCCTTCATTTTATTCGAAAACTGGTTAATTAGAAAGAAGTGGCAGTTGACTATGTTCCAACATCGAAAACTTTTAAGCCTTCATTGAACTGGTTGAACTCTACAACTTTTGAGCTCCTCAGACAACACTTAGGTGTTTGTCAATTTTGAGGTATTTATTATTTTCTACAGCTTTGTGTGATTTTTTTGTACATACATTAGAAACAAATTTTAAAAAATGGAAAGGAGAAAAAGAAAAGGAAAAATTGGAGGCATAGTTGGACATGTTGGCCCAGGTGTTGAAGATATTATGGTGATTGATGTGATGACTAGTTGGTGAAAAAATTGGGAGAATTATGATTGACATGCTAGTGAGGATTTTAGATGAGAGGACAACTGATCTGATATGGGGAATGTGGATTTACCGCCTACATGGACTATTTGGATTTCAAGACTGCTGCCTCAATTTATAAGGAGTACAACCGAGAGATTGTAGAAGAATTTTATTCAAACTAAATGTAAGGCAACATTGATCCAGATTCTGAGTGGTACAACAGAGTTTACATTAGAGGTAAGGTAGTGAGATTTTCTGGAAGACTGATCAATCAGTAACTTTGGCTACCCACCCTCAAGGATTTAGAGACAGATTATGTTGTGGACTTTGCAGTGACATACGATCAGATTTTGTCAGAAATTACTGGAGGATTTCAGTCTCAGTGGCCACTCAAGGCTCTTCCTTGAGAAAAAACCAAACCAAAGGACATTTGATTGAAGATATGTGCATGATCAGCCATGGAATCCTAGGGCTACAACTTCTGATGTTTATGAGAAGAAGGCCAAGCTTGTGGCCATTAACGCAGAGTTAGAAGCTCTACTAATTCAGATATCTTCTCATAAAGAGATTTGAAAGTTCTGATATGGCTACATTCCAACATAGGCTAGATATTTGAATCAGGGGGAGATGCATTTATTGGATATTTTTCTTTCATTTTCTAGGTTGTTGCATTTAGCATGTTTATGGTCTCAAGGGGAGATATTTTGGATTTCTTGGATAACTTTATTGGCTTTGTTTGGTTGACGTTTCAACATGCTTATTATTCTTGGATGTTGAGGGAGTTCTGTAATTCAGGGGGAGATATTATGTTCCAACATCCAGAGTGATTTTTCAAAGATTGATCGTATTTGCATAAGTTATTGTGATGAAATGCCAAAAGGTGATTGGATCCACAAAATTTCAAAGTGGGAGATTGTAAAGTTCAGATTTATCTAGTTGGCAATTTGTGGAAGTTATGCAAATATGGAATTGTTGTGTTGAAACATCAAATAAGGAATGTTTGGAGTTTTATGGAATGATGTGAAGAAATCCGATGAGAAATTGCGTCCATGGTTTTAATTTTCAGAATGTATCAATTTCTATATTTATGGGATTGGATTGGATTTGCGGAAATTGGAATTGATTTGATAAATATACTTTGTGAAAGGATTTGGACGGAATATATTAATTTCTTTATTTAAGGGATTAGATTTGATAATTTTTATTTGCAAGGGATTTGATTAAAATCAAAATTTGAAATAAAGAAGGAATTATATTTGCACAAGATTTTCCATGTTGGAATATACGGAAAGCTGAGCCTAAAAGGTTTTAACCGTTAACAGAATATTGCGTGGATATTTGTTTATGGAAGAAAGAAGATTCCTCAATATGGTATTTTAGACGTGTAGTAGAAGCATAATGGGTTTATGGAAAATCCCTATAAATATGGAATTGGATTTATAGAATATTATGAGATATTTGAGATAACGAAAAGACTAAATCCTCTCATCTCTCTCCTCCTCCACCCCCTCTGTACTCATTTTTCTACTGTAGAGACCGGTAACGGCCACATCTTCGCCGTTAATGGCTCTCTCTCGCCTTGACGAGAGAGTTGCTCCGTTTACCAGAAACCATGGCTGACAAATCAACAACCACAAATGCTAAATCGTTCATCGCAACGCTCCAATCGAAAGCCCCGCCACTCCTCTCAGCCCTACCAAACAATCCAGAGATCACCCCAAAATCTGAACATCTCGGAGAACCCGCTTGTTTATACTCTGACGATGAAATATCCACACTCTCGGTTCACTATACGAATGCCCTCATGGGTAAGTTCACCAAAGGGAGATTATCTATAGAGCAGCTGGAAGGGGCTTTCAAGACTGTGGGCTTCTCAGGGAAATACCAATTGGGATTGCTCGACTACAAACATTTACTCATCCGCTTTGAACTACCAAACGACTATCAACGCTGTTGGATCAAAGGTCTGTGGAGCTTCAACGGAGTTCACATGAAGATCCTCAAATGGTCGCCGGATTTCTCCACACAGAAGGAATCGCCGATCGTCCCCATCTGGTGTACAATCAGGGAAGTTCCCCTTTACTATTACTATACTTCATCTATATAGGCTATTGGGAATAGTATTGGAAATTTCATCAAAAAAGATTTAGCAACTGAAATGCTAACTAGACCATCTGCAATCAAGCTCTGTGTTGATATAGACTTGCAAAACCCCCTAAATCAGTTCATAAGATTAGGCTCTGTCTCAAACAATAGGAAGTATAACATTGAATATGAGGATATACCCCTGTACTGTGAAAATTGTGCTAAGTTAGGACACTCACTGAACCAATGTAGAGGCCTAACCCAGACCAACACAGCTCCACAATGGCAACCCACAGGGAACAAGTTTGAGAAGATGCCTAAAATTGTTAATGACCCACAACCTACTAACAGCACCCATCTCAAAGACCAACTACTACATCAAAAAGCCACTACTAATCCTATACTGCAACCATCCTCCTACATACCCAAGCACCTGGAAAATAACTCTGCTAAGATCATTGCACTGTAAGAAGTCAGTCCAGTAAGTAACACAACACACACACCTCATCCATCTCCAATCCTTGACCTCACAGACTCACCCCAAGCTGGCCCAGTATCACCTACTACAGAGTTGATCAATGCAACAGCACTACCAAGCCATAACAAAACTCATAAGGTCTATGCTCAGGATGATATACAGATAGGGTCCCAAAAACTTTTTACCCACAAATTCTCTCACACTAATCCTCCGTTTTCTCAACATAGAAAGATGGAAAATAGATTTTCTGTTCTGCAGGACACAGGTGTATCCCCAGAAGCAGAGGAAGAATCGAACCATCCACAACAACAAACACTGCTAGGAGAAATGGAGGAAGAAGGAACTTTCCTGGATTACACAACTACAATACCTAAGCAGGTTAATGTTCAATCTCAATCAACAGGTAACATAAATACTACAGGTAAGTCCAAGTCTAGGAAGAACACTTACCTGAATCAGTTAAATAAAATGATGTTAAGATCCAATACTAAAAGCCACAAATCAGGTGAACAATGACATACACCACTTCCATTAATTTCCTGGTCTGGAACCTTAGGGGTTTAAAGACTTCAATGCTTAGATTAAAACACATCGTCAGGAAAAATAAAATTGAGCTGTTGTGTATAATAGATCCAATGCATGATAACAGTGAATGTCACTCCTACATGGAGAAACTTAGTTATTCACATTTCTTACCTCTTCAAAATGGGAAAATATGGTTGTTCTGGAATGACACTCTAAATGTTGCCTTACTGTCCCAGCATGAACAATTTTTACATGCTAAAATTACACATGTCATAACAAAGATTGAAATGGATGGTGTTTTTGTCTATGGCCTTAGGAATAGAGAAGGCAGAAAGGTCCTGTGGCATGACCTGAGTCACCTTCCAATTTCAGAAACAATTTTCATAGGTGATTTTAACACAATTTCTTCACTTACAGAATACAGGGGACCTTCCAACCCAAGTCTAGGTAGTATAAGAGATTTTAATAATTGGATAACCACAAATGGAATTCAGGAAATCAATACAGTGGGAAATCTCTATACATGGACTAACTCTAGGTTGGGAAAACCTACTTTCAAAAGACTAGATAGAGGTCTTAGTACCATGCAATGTAATGCTAAATTCCCAGCATCTTCCATTCAAGTACTAAATAGGCAATCCTCAGACCACTCCCCTCTTCTTCTGCAAATCTCATCCACAGTCCCCTCCCAGCCAAAACCCTTCAAATTTCTTAACACATGATTCAACAGATCAGAATTTATAGAATTGGTTAGGAATAACTGGGCCATACCAAACCCTAACCAAGGAATGCTCAGACTTTATCTTAAACTAATAAGGCTAAAAAAGGTAATTAAGGTCTGGAATAAAGAGTCTTTTGGAAACATTGATTCTAATGTATTAGATGCTGAAGAAAATTTAAGACTGCAGGAGATAAACTATGACACCATAGGCACAGATACAGAATTAATTAAACTGAATGAGAAAAAGGCCCTGCTAATTAGAGCTTTAAAAGAAAGAGAAAAATTTTGGAAGCAGAAATCTAGAACTAACTGGACCAAACTTGGAGATAATAACACAGCTTTTTTTCATAAATCAGTTCAGGAAAAGAACTGCAAGCTACACATCTCAAAAAAAAAAAAAACAAGGTCTCTGGTTTGAAACTCATACTGACATACAGGAGGAGGCAGTGTCTTTTTACTCTGACCTGCTCTTTGAACCTAATCAGCCCAACACTACCACATATTATTCCCAATTTCTGAGCCAAATCCCAGAACTAATATCTCCCCAGGACAACCAGTCTTTGTCCAAACCGGTTTCAGAAGACGAATTAAAAAAAGTGTTAATGAGTTTGAATAGGAATAGTAGCCCAGGCCCTGATGGTTTTACCCCAAAATTTTATGCTAAATGCTGGGATATAATCAAACAGGACCTAATAGATGCAGTAAATGATTTCCTCCTAGGGTCAGAAATACCAAGAGGAATTAGCAGCACATGGATATCCTTAATACCCAAAAATAGACACCCTCCTCCTTTGATGATTATAGGCCTATTAGTCTATCAAATGTTGCAAATAAAATCTGTTCTAAGGTGCTAATGGAAAGAATGAAACCATACATGGACAACTTAATTTCCCCTAACCAGACAGCTTTCATGAAAAATAGAGACATATCTGATAATGTACTCTACCTCCAGGAAATGATTAAGTTCTTAGTCAAGAAAAATAGGATACCAAACTGCATCTTAAAGTTAGACCTTAGAAAATCTTTTGATAGAGTTAATTGGCAATTTCTGGAAAGGGTTCTTAGTAAATTTGGATTCACAGGGAGTTTTTTAAAAGCTGTAATGAACAACCTATCTCAGGCCTACTTTTCTATTCTTATAAATGGTAATCCGGTTGGATTTTTCAGAGCTACAAGGGGCATCAAACAAGGTGATCCTCTATCTCCTTTTCTTTTCAACATTTTCTCTAAAGCTTTCTCCAGAAGCTTATCTTTTATTTTCATGAATGAAAAGCTCAGTTACTATCAGCTCCCCACTGGTATCACACCTGCATCTCACCTAAGCTATGCTGATGATACTATCATTTTCATGCAAGCATCAAAGTCTAATCTGATCAGAATAAAAGCCTTTTTTAGAAACTTTTGAACTAACTTCTGGGCAAAAGATAAACTATGATAAATCTGATTTCTATGCTAGCAAAAGAGCAACAACTGTTAAGATAAATCAGATAAAATCAATCTTAGGGATGAAGAAAGGAATATTTCCATTTAAATACCTGGGATGTCCAATTTTCATAGGTAGGACTTTTAATGTATATTTTGAACCTTTGTTGGAAGCTGTAGATAGAAAGCTTCTGAATTGGAAAAATAGGTGGTTAAGTTTGGGAGGCAAAATGGTGCTTATTGAATCTTGTTTATATTCCCTCCCACAGCATATTTGGTCAGTCCTAAAGGCCCTTAAACAGATAATAAAAGCACTCGAAAAGAAGATGACAAGGTTTTTCTGGGGGGAAACGGATGGGAAATTACACAAAGTGTGGAGGAAATGGAATGACCCGTGTAAACATAAATTCCATAATGGTTTAGGATTTAGATCTGTAAGAGCTATAATTGACTCATGCTCAGCCAAACTATGGTGGAAAAGCCAATTGGGTACAACCATGTGGTCAAAACTGCTATGGGCACTTCCACAGTCCCACAAGAAATCCCATACCTGGAAAAGGATATGTAGTATTAACTCCTTTGCAGAAGAAAACTCTCTCATCATACATTATAAAGGATTGAGTAATTGCTGGAATGCAAACTGGTGCCCAAATGGTCCGCTCTCTAAATATGTTCCACTCTCAGCCCTGTCACCCTTTTACTATCACACCATTGCTGATTTCATCCAAGAAAAAAACCAGATACTGCAGAATATCTCACCTTATCTAGAACATGATACTTTGACTTTCTTGTAGGATGCACAGCCTCACACAGATAGGGAAGATAGACTAATATGGAAACTAGAAGATATAGGTATCTTCTCTTTCAAATCAACATATAGAGGCCTTACTCAGCAATCAGGTAATTTTCCAGCCACTGCATATATTTGGAACCCTAGACTACCAAAAAAGATTTCCATTTTCACATGGAAGCTGCTAAACACCCTCCTGATGTCTTAGTCCAATGTGGTTTTAGCTTAGCCTCGAAATGTCCTGCATGCAATCATCCTGATTCAATAGAGCATTTTTTCACTTCATGCCATTTAGCTCAACCAGTTTGGGATAATACTTATGATATTCTGGGGATAAAAATGGATACATTAGACAGCTTAACCCTAAGGTTTTTTGCCTACTAGAACAATACTGAACCCTCTAAGGTGCATAGAGATATTGGTAGAATGTTGCCATCTCTGATATGCTGGTCATTATGGAAAGCAAGAAATTCATTCCTCTATGACAACAAAAAATTTTCACAAGTAATAATTATTAAAGAAGTGAGGGATCTTATCTTTCTGTCGTTCTCAGCTAAACCTGCTCACTCCAATGTGTATCTTACCAGAAGCTATCCTATTTTCTCCCTAATTCCGCCTCCGAGACCACCACCTAAGCCTTTGATATCCATTATCTCTTGGAAAAAGCCTCCACAAAATAGTATAACTGTGAATGTGGATGCATCATGGTCTCCCGACATGTCCACAATTGGCCTAATAGCTAGAGACTGGACTGGTAAGCTGTGCCTAATACAATCCTTCACTACCATTGCTAGTACACCTTTAGAGGCGGAAATGAAGGCCATCCAGGCAGCAGCTAGATGTTTCCCCACTTTGGACCCCGAATGTTCCTATATAGTGGAATCAGATGCCATGAGCGCGGTGAACATGATAAACAATCCCAGATATGCCAAATGGTCTCTATATGTCTTAGCTTTCCAAATTCACACTGAGCTTAACCAAGCTATTTTAAGACATGTATATAGGGAATGTAATGCAGTTGCTGATGCAATCTCAAAGCATAAACCGACCCACCCTCCCCAACATGACATTAGCATCTCTAACATTCCAGCTTTCATCAGAGGTCTTATCGAACTGGACAAAAATGATTTTCCTTACATCCAAAAACAGAAGCATGCTGCTAAATAATAGAAACTGCCGAGTTTTTCCTTTCATTTTGTGCAGGGACACACCTTTGAGCTTAGTCTACTTCCACCTCGAGCCTAGAGCGTCGAACACTCGAATAGGGAGCCCTAGAGCCTTTGCACCCTTGAGCAATCAAGCTTTGGTGGCATCGTGTATTGGAACCCTCGAGCTACAGAGCAATCGAGAACTGGACTCCTCGAAGGATATCAGTTTGAATCACGGTATTGTGCATTGACAATTCTCTTGCTTGAGCCTGGAGCATCGAGCACTCGGGCCCGGGGCTTCGAGCACTCGGGCCCGGGGCTTCGAGCACTCGGGCCCGGGGCTTCGAGCACTCAGGCCCGGAGCTTCGAGCACTCGGGCCCGGGGCTTCGAGCAATCGAGACTGGAGCACAGAGCACTCATACTTGGAACCTAGAGCATCGAGCATGGAGCATGGAGTACTCGAGAAGGGAACATCGAGCATTCATCCTTGGAACCTGAAGCATCGAGCATGGAGCACTTGAGATTGGAGCATCGAGCACTCGAGACTGGAACATTGAGCTCTCGACACTAGAGCCTGGAGCATCGTGCTCCAATTTTGGTGCCTGAAGCATCGAGCACTCGAGAATGGAGCATTGAGCAATCGAGATGGGTTTCCGAGCACTCGACAATGGAGCATCGAGCAATCGAGATGAGTATTCGAGCACTCGAGAATGGAGCATCGAGTAATCGAGATGGGTATTCGAGCACTCAACAATGGAGCATCGAGCACTCGAGACAGGAGCATCAACCACTCAGGAATGGAGCATCGAGCACTGCTAGAGTCTGGATCATCAAGCACTCGAGCCTGGTGCATCGAGCACTCGAATACTTCAGTTTGGAGCATTGACCACTTGACCCTGGAGCATCGTGCACTCGAGCATCGAGTACTCAAGCACTCGCACATCGATCACTCGAGCACGTGGTGCATCGATCACTCGAGCACTCGAGTATGGTGTATCGAGCACTCGACACTGAAGTACCCAAGACTGGAACATCGACCACTCGAGACCGGAGCAGCGAGCACTCGAGACCGACGTACTCGAGACTGGAGACTCGAGACCGTGCCCCATAAAGCATCGAGAACTCGAGACTGGCAACGAGACCTCGAGATTGGAGCATCGAGAACGCGCCTGACATACCTCACCCCATGGAGTCCCGACACCATGGAGCCCACGAATCTTGAAGCCCTCGAACTATGGAGCCCTCGAACACGAGCACAACACCCCATGAGAACTAAGGCACTCGACAACTATGGACCTCTCGAACACAAGCACACCACCCCTCGATAATTACAACACTTGAAATCCAAAACATATCACCCCTCGAGCACACCACCGGACCCCGACCCAACAAGTTTCAACTCCTTTCAGTTTACATCCACCAGTCCACTACTATTAGTTTATTCTTTTGAAGGCAACGAGGTTGCCTTACCGATGTAATATCCCAAACATCTTTGTACATCTTTTGGTTTCTACATAGGTCTGGGGAACCTAATACATATCCCCCACCTTAGGGTGCTTAAATTTTTTTAAAAAAAGGAAAAGACTAAATTATTTTTTTGGTCCCCGACAGAGCATCTTATACCATGTTTTGGACCCTGATTGCAAAACAACCCTCGTTCAGTACCCCACAAATTCAGACCGATTTGTTTGGTCCCCAAACCAGATTTTGGGCGGTTTTCAGGTAGACTAAATTATTTTTTTGGTCCCTAACATATGATCTTATACCATTATTTGGTCCTCAAACCCACTTGAAAACCACCTTGAAAACTGCCTTGGGAACCAAACAAATCGTTCTGAATTTGTGGGAGTACTGAACGAGGGTTGTTTTGCAATCGGGGATCAAAACATGGTATAAGATACTATGTCAGGGACCAAAAAAATAATTTAGTTTTAGGAAAATCCTTTATTTATGATATTTGGACAAGCTTTAGAAGCATATAAGGAATAGGAATATTATGGAGATAATCACAGAGATTTCCAATCAGCTTAATGAACTATATAAAGAGGACATCACAGCTGCAATAACTCATGAACTTAATTGCAAAAATCTGCATCCAAATTTTCTATCTTTCCGAGAGTACAGCAAGAGCCAGCGTATATATGTTCAAACATACCGTAACCTGTTGATCAAGTTCAGAATCGTATACCTTAATTTCTCAGGAGGATGAGATCCAACGCTGACGGGTTTCGAGGTCCGGGGGGGTGTAGTAGAATTCACATGTTATAGTTAGATAAGATAAGTACAATTGCATGATGTACTTTGTACCGTATCTGTCTGATTAGTGGATTCATTCTGAACTGGGCCAGACCTCGCAGATATAGGTGGATTTCACCAAATTGTGTAACCAACACTAGTGGAGGATGGCCTATTAAAGGCAGTTGTATTGGACATTAGAAGTCACATTGAAGGTGACTTCTCTGGTTGTGACTCTGGTCAATTTCGATCAAAGTCACTTCTGAAAATTGCCTTCTATCAAGGTCAGAAGCAATTCGAAATTCAGAACTTGTTTCTGATGTCTAAAAAAAGCCGTCGGAAACCAATCGGTTTCCCACGACGGCGAATCAAACCCAGATATGGTACCTAAAACAATAGTATAGAAATAACATCATAAAAACATAGATATGAAAACCACATTAACATATCTAAAAAACACATGAACATGTTTCCTAACAGATCCCAAAATATGAAAACTTAGACTTAACCCTAATAGAGGCGGCGGAGGAGATCTTCAGTGGCGGAGGCGATCAGCGGATGAAAACTTCGTCGGCGGTGGAGAAAGAGTCACCGGCGGAGGGATTCATGGCGGGAATGAGGGATTCACACAGATGCCTTCACTCGACGGGGGGATTTATGCGGCAGGCCATTCATGCTGAGGATGCGAGCTTCGTCGGCGGTAGAGGGATTCACTAGCGGAGGGGCTTCGTCGGTAGAGATGATTCTCGGCGGGAAGAATAGGAGGGTGGGAGAGGGTGAGCGGTGGAGGGATTCACGTGGCAAATGCGAGCCTCGTCGGTGGTGAAGGGATTCACCGGTGGAGGGGATTCGTCGGCAGAGGGGATTCTCGGCGGGAGGGAGAGGATGGCCGGAGAGGGAGAGGGCGAGCGGCGGGGGGAGAGGAGAGTGTGTGGTGGAGAGTGGGCGATGGAGGGAGGGGAGAGATGGGGTTTGAGGGTGAGCGGCGGGAGAGTGTTTGGGTGTGTTAGAAAATTTTAGAAATTTTTGCCAAGGGCAGAGAAGAGAAAAAGAGTTATTTATACTTTGGCCCAAAAATCCAACAAATTCACCCCATTTGAGTCAGAACCACCTTCTATTGATGTCAATCAAAGGTGATTCTTCAAGAACCACCTTTGATCATTTTAAACTGCCTTCTATTGGATACGAAAGCAGTTCCGATATCGGAACCTCAAAAAATACATGGAACCACCTTCTAATGTTATCTTTAATGAGGCATCCTCCACTAGTGCAAGTCTCGTGTGTTTATATTTTACTTTACTGCATACTTGGTTAGATATGTTATGTTGCAACACAGTAGTAATAATTGAACTAATTAGGTGAAAGCAAATTTCAAAATTGTTTCATTTTATTTTAAAATGAGATACAAAAATTTGAGGTGAACTCCAAGATGTAAAATCCTATGAAATATACCCCGAATATTGTGCCAATTTATAGGCAATTCAATTTTCTTATCTAGAAATCCATCTTACTTGTGGATTATTGAAAATTCATGATGAAAGATCTAATATCTCCTTAGTTTTACATCTGTCTTATCTTCTTCCAATTTTTGGATAGACAATTAACATTAATTGCAATATTTTAAAGAGAGAAACACGCATACTGCTTCTAATTAACTTGCAGTGATGAGGATCCATAAACCTAGTTTAAAGGTTTGTTGTATTGTATGAGTACTTTAAAAACAAGAGATATTCCATTCCATGCAATATGAGAGAAGGAAAACTCATAAACCGGTATCTAAATGAGAACGAGTAATGAAGACATTCATTTGAGAGGGAAACAAAGGAAAACCGCATCAACCAACAAAGTTAAGGTATATTTCATGAAAGCTCGATGAAGAAATAATGTTTATAACACATCCGACGAATAAGAAACAACCATTGACAAAGAAAAGAAAATTCCATTAGATTTGTGAAGGAAACTCAATCCCTAATCAATTATTTGCTCAAAAATGGCAGCAGCTGCAACCAATTTCGATCCAACAACTGAAACGGTGGAAGAGAAAGATGGTGACACCATTCTTCTCTATGTACCCGTAAGATTTATCTCAATTTACATCTTACAAGCTCTTTTTTGTGTGGTGGTTGTGGTTTTTGAAATTATATGAACCTTAATGCAGTAAATGAAAATAAACATCAAATTATCACATTAGTTACGCTAATTGTAAAATTATTCCAATGGTACAGTTTAAGACAAGACTATGTGATATATGAAATGCAAAGTAGCAAAATAAAACTACAGGTTTTAAAAAAGGACAAATGTGGGTTCGACTCACTTCAACAAACCTAGTGAGGGTTAGCGGAGTAAAGAAAAGTGAAGATGGTAAATCTCTCCACTTCCGGAAAGAATTTCCCGTGAAACCTAATACTGATAGGAACCGAATCAGCGCCAAGTTTGAGAAGGGCAGACTGCAAGTTAAGTTGCCAAAGATGAATGATCAGTAGCAAGAGAGTGAGATGCAGAAAAGTGCGGATTTCGCCGGTAAAGAATCTGATACACGAGATGCGAATGATGATAAAGGGGATGCAACAACAATGACATCATCTGAAATCGGCCGGAAGTTGTCAAAGATGGCAGTGTATGCAGTTCTTGTTGGTTTAGTTGTTGGTGGTGCAGGTCTATATTTCACGTAATGTTGAGAAATCTCAGACCTAATATGATGTGAGTAAAGCTCACGTGAGTACCTATTTTTTTAAAATAAATTCATCAAATATAAATTATAATGAAAGGAGGGATACGTGACCATGTTACTTCTGGAAAAACAACGTGCACCTGTTACACGTAAACTAATCATACTAATGTGTCCTTTATCGCTTTTTATAAAAAATCAAACAAATACATTCTCCCATTGCTTAAATGTAGCACAGACGCTTTTTGAAATAACACTTGAATTTATGATAAATAAAATGGATAGAGAAAATTGAATTGATGATTGTAAAAGTAGAATAAGTTGAGAAAATGAAATTAGATTATGTCATAGAAGAAAATGTGCACTATTAAAAACCATCACAGTACAAATATTGTGTTACTCTTAGATTTTTTTTTAATAAAAACACCCTAAGGTGGGGGAGTTATGTATTGGGTTCCCCATGCCCTATATCAAAAGAAACAGTATGTACATGAGTGTGTCTAGGTCACTAGACTTGAGGCAACATTGTTGTCTCCAAAAGTATTAGCCTACATATATGTGCATCTATACTATAGTAGTTCAGTATCTGAAGAAGTTGCGATCCGAGGGAGAAAATCTCCACCCCTTGTGTTAATTTTCTCCCCCGGCCAGGCAACTCCTACTTGTAACTAATGTTCACAACATATCTACATTAAAAGGTAATGCAGATGTTGGGAGAGTCGTCCTCCGAATTGATGGACCAGCCATTGTGTTGTATTGTCTTCTGTAACTCCTTTCCGTACCTGCATATTCGTTCAAAACTCCATCAGCAGTATCAATTCAAATTGATGTTACGAACTCGGATGGAAGGCAAGGATTGTTTATCTAAAGTAATAAGACCATTAATATGCTTGGACAGATTAGCTAAAGAAAACCCCGGATCAACATGGTTTTTAGCAAGAACATCAGCAACAAGGTTCCCCTCCCTAAAGACATGTTGGAGCTTAGCCCGGCCTAACAAAGCCCTAGCTTTATAGACCTTGTCAAAAAATTCCCACTGAGCATTATAAGGATCATTAATCATAGCAACAGCCACTTTTGAGTCCGATTCAATTACATGTGTATGATTCAGATGAGGGAAAATGTGACAAACATATAATATTGCCTCAATTTCAGCTGAAAGAGGAGAAGCAGCTGACAAGGTAGCAGAAGAAATCATAATTGGACAAGCCGAAGAATCTCTAGCAATAAGACCCATTGAAGCATTACCATTAGACCAAGATGCATCAACATTTATTTTTATATAACCATGTCCAGGCCTTTCCCATATAATCTTTGAAAAATTTGGCTTAGGGGGGGGGGGGTCTAGATAGAGTAACAAGTTGTCTAAGTGAGGGAGTTATAGGACCAGTTGATGTCAGTTTTCCAGGGTATACCAAAAAAGTTAGTTTGATCAAGTCTTCAACCTCTTTGCAGATAGCATTCAGTGAAAAAGGTTTATTATCAAAGAGGAAACCAGTTCTAGCCTTCCATAGGCCCCAACAAATCAAGGAAGGTAAGATTTTGCAATAAATATGTTCAGTTTTTGGTAAGTCACTGCAATTCCAAAACATGAAGAATCTATGTGAAATAGATTGCAGAGCATTTAGGTTGAAGTGTAACAAGGATGCAAAATTAGTCCAGACAGCCTGAGCTAAATTACAGTTCACAAAGAAATGTTGGATGGAATCAGAATGATTGCAGATAGGGCATTTGGATGCAAGACTAAAGCCACATGAAATAAGCACCTCATCAAAAGGGAGAAAAGAGTTCAGTAATTTCCATGTGAAAATAAGGATCTTTGTTTGCACAGGTATTTTCCATAAGAAGCAGTTTGCTATAAAATTACCTGTCTGTGAGGTTAAGGCCTTATAGCATGATTTGAATGTGAAGTTACCTGAGTGCTCAGCTTTCCACACCATTCTGTCATCCCTTTCAGTAGTTATTTCCACCCCCTGTAAAAATTGAAGAGTATCATGCCCCAAGAAGGAGGAAATCTGATCCAGAATAGAGTTTCTACTGTTGATAAAATCTGCCACACTGATGTAGGGCATAAGAGATATTATACTATCTGGGATATGGTTTATAAGGGGACCATGTGGACACCAGTTGGCCAGCCAAAAACTACAACTCCCTTTCCCATGTATGATTAAGGAGTTAGACTCAGCAAAAGTGTTGATTAGACTGATCCTTTTCCATGAGACAGATTTCCTATGGGTTGTAGGAAGTGCCCATATGAATTTAGCTGATAGTGCAGTGCCTTGTTGAGACTTCCACCACAGTTTACAGGAGCAAGACTCTACAATGGCTGTAATGGATCTAAAACCAAGGCCATTAAGCTTAGTAGGCTTAGCAAGGTCTACCCATTTTTTCCATACTCTATTGTTTTTGTCCTCAGTTTTCCCCCAAAAGAATCGAGCCAATTTTTTCTCAATTAATTTAATGGTTCCTTTGGGTGGATTAGTTACTGTCCATATATGTTGAGGAATAGAGTAGAGACAAGATTTAATTAAGACCATTTTTCCCCCACTACTAAGCCATTTGTTTTTCCAATTTTGAAGCTTTTGGTCCATGCTGGCTAGCAAAGGTTGGTAATATCTCCTAAGAGTTCTACCTCTGAAAATTGGGCAGCCTAAGTATTGAAAAGGGAAGGATCCTTTTTTCATTTGTAATACAGCTTTAACTTGATGAAGCTTAGCAGTGCTTGCCCTTTTG
This sequence comes from Rubia yunnanensis, assembly GCA_037428765.1. Lineage (NCBI taxonomy): Eukaryota > Viridiplantae > Streptophyta > Magnoliopsida > Gentianales > Rubiaceae > Rubia > Rubia yunnanensis. Next base: position 62,238,590 of record CM075071.1, on the reverse strand, counting down.
CTTAGATAGAATTCAGACTTGTCAAAATTGATTTTTTGACCCGAAGTGTACTCAAAAACTTCAAGGAATGCCTTGATCTTAATTAAATTGGACTTTGAAGCTTGCATGAACAAAATAGTGTCATCAGCATAGCTAAGATGAGACACTGAAGGAATGGATGCAGCAGTCTGAAAGCTAGCTAGCTTATTATTATGAAATAGAAAAGCTAAACTCCTTGAAAAGGCTTCTGAAAATAGATTAAATAGGAAGGGTGATAGAGGATCACCTTGTTTAATGCCCCTAGATGCCTTGAAGTAACCTGCAGGATTACCATTGACTAGAACAGAAAAATATGCTTGAGACAAGTTATTAAGAACTGCATTTAAAAACTTCCCACTGAAACCAAACTTAAGCAAAATATGTTTAAGGAAGTTCCAACTAATTCTATCAAAAGCCTTTCTTAAATCAAGTTTAAGTATACAGTTTGGAGTTCTGTTTTTCTTGTCCAAAAACCTGAGCATTTCCTGTAAATACAAGATATTATCCGAAATGTCCCTGTTCTTCATAAATGCAGTTTGGTTAGGTGAGATCAACCTGTCCATGTAAGGTTTTAACCTTTCCATTAAGATTTTAGAGCAGATTTTATTCAGTACATTAGAAAGGCTAATAGGTCTAAAATCATCAAAAGAGGAGGGGGTAGTCTTTTTAGGAATCAATGTAATCCAAGTGCTAGTAATGCCCCTAGGCATAGCTGTTCCATCTATGAAATCATTAACTGCAGAAATCAGATCATCTTTAATGATATGCCAACACTTTGAGTAGAATTTAGGTGAAAAACCATCCGGACCTGGACTACTATTTTTTTTCAATCCTTTTACTACTCTTTCCAATTCAGATTCAGATACTAATGCTGCCAGAATTTGGTTATCACTGTCTTGAATAATGTTTGGGATCTGACTTAGGAAATGAGGATAATATGTCATATCAGATTCCTGTGTGGGTTTAGTAAGCAAATCAGTGAAGTATTCAACAGCTACATTTTGGATTTCCACCTGGGAGTTAATCCAATTGCCAGCACCATTTTTTATTTTTGTGATCTGCAACCTACTATTTCTCTCAAGCACAGTCTTGTGAAAGAAATTAGTATTATTATCCCCCAGTTTGTGCCATTTAAGTCTTGCCTTCTGTTTCCAAAATTTTTCTTTTTCCTTTAAAGCTTTTAACAGTAATGCATTTTTCTCATTTAGTTTGACTCTTTCCTGAGTTGTGGGATTAAGGTCAAAGTTAATTTCTTGAGATCTTAATGCCTCCTCTGCTAGCTTGACATTAAGGTCAATATTACCAAAACTGACCCTATTCCAATTCTTAAGAACGTTTTTTAACCTAATGAGTTTTAGGTAAAACCTAAGCATACCTGTTTCAGCCATTGGTAAATTCCAGCATTCATTAATTATGCCTTTAAACTCCAGTCTAAGGAACCATGCATCTATAAATCTAAAAGGCTTTGGATTTATAGATGTTAAAGAAGAGATTTGGAGAAGAAGGGGAGAGTGGTCAGATGTCTGCCTATTTAGGATTTGAATGGAAGAGGAAGGGAATCTTGAGTTCCAGGAAATGGTGCACAGGCCTCTATCTAGCCTTTTAGAGGTCGGGTTTCTAAGCCTTGCATTACACCAAGTAAAAAGGTTTCCAACAGTGTTGACTTCCTGTATCCCATTTAAGTTAATCCATGAGTTAAAATCCCTGATACTACCAAGTGCCGGGGAACAAGGGCCTCTATATTCTGTTAGGGAAGTTATTGAATTAAAATCACCAATGAAAATTATTTCCCCTTTAGAAATAGGGGTCAGATCAGTCCATAGAGTCTTCCTACCTTCCCTATTCCTAAGGCCATATATAAATACTGCCTCCATATGCCAGTTAAAGGTATGATGCAAGACATTAACATGCAGGAACTGTTCATGTGTAGAAAGCAGTGTAACAGAAATAGAGTTAGTCCACATTAACCAAATTTTCCCATTATATAGTGTGAGATTATGAGTAAAGTGGAGTTTCTGCATATATGATTGACAAGAACTGTTATCATGCATTGGTTCTATGATACACAACAACTGAATTTTCTTAATCTTACATAAATTAGATAATCTAAGCATTGATGTGTCCATGCCTCTAATGTTCCACACTAACCAATTGACATGTGAATTGACTAACATTGTTCACCTGATTTGGCACTTTTTGTTGCTGATCTCAGCATCATCCTATTTAATTGACTCAAATAATTATTTTTCTTTAGTTTAGATTTACCTTGTTGCATACCTGTGATGGAAGGGGAAGTAGTGTTTTGCTGGTTTGAAGCATCTTCCATGGGTTTAATTGTCTCAGAAATATTACCTTGTTTCTTGGAGCCATCCTCCAAATTCTGCAAAACAGAAAACCTGTTTGCCCTAATCCCAGGCTGTGAGAGCACTAGATTGTGATTTGGGCTGTACATAGGAATAGAAAAGGATCCTATCTGAATGTCATCTTTAGCATATGTCATAATAGGTGATTTATGGATAGCAGTATCCCTTAACAGCCTAGATATAGAACTGTCATAGTTATCCTGAGTATGTGAGATGGCAGTGGGAGATCTCTAGTTATTAATGGTACCCTGTGGGGGGGGGCTATGTGATATGTTGTGTTCAGATCCACTAGATGTACCAATATTCTTATTAATCTGATGTGATAGAGATTGATCTTGAGAGTCAACTATTAGAGGGGCCTTCTCAAATTTTTTCCCAGTTTGCTGCCATTTTGATTGGGATACAATTGGCTCTAGGTTTGTATCCTGAATTAGATCATCTTTAGGCATATGCTTAGCCTTACATTGGGGCAAAGAGTGTCCAAGTTTCAAGCAGTAATCACAGTACAGAGGCACATCCTCATATTCCACCTGATATTTTCTATTATTGGTTACAGAACCAAGCCTTATAAAGTGATTCATTGGTTTTTGGAGATCCATTTCTACACAGAATTTAATGGCAGAAGGCCTGGTTAGCATATCTGTGGCCAAATCGTTCTTAATGAAACTGCCAAGACTATTCCCAATTGCTTCTATAGAGGCTGAGTTATAGTAGTATAATGGGACTTCACGAATTGTACACCAGATTGGGACTATTGGAGACTCGATATGGGTAGAGAATTCAGGTGTCCATTTTAGGATTTTCAGTGAGATGCCATTAAGATTCCAAACACATTTCATCCAGCATCTTTGGTAATCGTTAAGCAGTTCAAACCTAATCAGGACATGTTTGAAATCAAGTGAGCCTAATTGATACTTACCTTCAAACCCCATCGTTTTGAAGGCCTGCTCCAATAGTTCCATCGAAATTCTGCCCCTGGTGAACTTCCCCACAAGTGCATTTGAGTAATGCGCAGAGAGAGTTGCAATCTGTTCCTCCGAGTACAGACAGGATGGATCACCCAGGTGGTTTGTTTTGGGAGTGATTTCTGGGTTATTGGGCAGAATTTTGGACAGAGGAGGGGCTTTGATTTGTAGAGCAGCGGCGAAGGTTTTCGGTGGAGCTTGCTCATTAGCGTTCGCGGCCATGCTGGCCTCCGGTGAAACCTGCAAGCTAGCAGTGGTTTCAGCAGCGGCAAGAAGCCGTTACCGGCCAGAAGCCGTTAACAGCAGCGGAAAGCTTAAGAGAAGGTACTGATTTCCGTTAATTGGGAAACGTGCCTGAGAGTATTTGGAGACTGTGAAATTCAATGCACTGTGTTACTCTTAGATAACCAGACGGAGGGGTCAATAGGATTGAGAACTCGGACATAAAGTTCAACAACAAAAAGAAAATCCGAAACCTAATATAAGGTATTTGAGAAATCTTGAAGCCAAATTCAAACTAATAAGGTCTCACATGCATAATAATATTATTATTCATGTTAATTATTTTTTATGATCAAACATATTGGGTAAATCATGACAAAATAAATAGGACAAACTCTGAAAAGAATTGAGTGAGTTAAGTATATTAAATTTATGAGCCCAGCCCGTGTAAAACCCAATTAAAACCTATCAAAACTCAAGAAATTGTACAAACAAGATAGCATCAGTTTTCATTCATCCATTTTCTCCAATGGCCTCCAGCATCTGATTCATTGTTTCTCCCAGGCTCCCAGCTTCTTCTTATATGATTCTTCCTCCTCCATTCACATTACGTCTTGATCTGAAAAGCCAAGGTTTCTGCTCTCAGTTGTTGCTTTGAAAAAATTCTTCGGTTTCTTTCCATTCAAACATAATATAAAGCTGTGACAGTTAACACAAACTTCATGCTTCTCTTCTTTTTAGCCTGTAGAAATAACCTCTTCTTCATCTCCCTGATTCCAGCATGATAGAATGATTTGCCGTAATCAATTGTATTATTGATATCTAAATATATAGAGATTACAATAGAGGTGTAATAAGGAAAGAACTCTAATCATAATAAATCATAATCTAATCAGGAGTCTGATTTATCCTAACACCCCCCTCAAGCGGAGTGTCAGATGCTCGTCGACGCACAGCTTGGACCTGAAGAACTCGAACAGCGGACGAGAGAGCCCCTTGGTGAAAATGTCCGCAATCTGAAGAGAAGTCGGAACATGAGCAACACACAGCTTTTCGGATGTCACCAACTCACGAACAAAATGGTAGTCGATGTCGATGTGCTTCGCCCGCTTGTGAGCCACTGGATTCTGAGCCAAGAAGATAGCACTACTATTGTCGCATAACAACAGTGAAGAACCAGAAAGCGGAAACCGAAGATCACGAAGCAAATGAGTGAGCCAGACCACTTCTAAGGCAGTGTTGGCGAGAGCACGGTATTCAGACTCAGTGCTAGAGCGAGATACAGTGGGCTGTTTCTTGGCACTCCAAGAAACCATATTCCCACCAAGAAAAACTGCATAACCATAAGTGGACCGAAGAGTCTCCAGACAGCGAGCCCAATCAGCATCAGAGTATCCTAACACATCAGGAGTACTAGCAGAACAAAACCGGAGACCAAAATGAAGAGTGCCACGAACATACCGCAAAATCTGAGTCACAGCAGAAAAATGATCATCTCTGGGATCCTGAAGAAACTGACTCACCGTGTTGACCGAGAATGCCAAATCCAGGCGATAGATGGTGAGATACTGGAGAGCACCAACAAGAGAACGATAAAGTGTAGGATCCCGAAATGGAGGACTGGTAGAGCTGTGAAGCTGAGAACCAGCAACAAATGGAGTAGAAACATGTGCCACGTCAGACATACCGGCCCGTTTCAAAATATCCCGAGCATACTTTGCTAGGCCAAGCAGTAATCCTGAGGAGGTATGCGAAACTTCAAGACCAAGAAAGTAATGAAGAGCACCAAGATCCTTGATCGCAAACTCTCTGTGTGTCCGATCAATGAACTAGCGAAGAAGAGTCGAGTCATATCCTGTAAGAATGATATCATCCACATACACAAGTAGGTACAGTAACGACGACCCTCTCGAAAGGACAAACAAAGAAGTATCAACTGAGCTGTACCGAAAACCAAGCTGTGTCAGATAACTGCTGAAACGCTGGAACCAAGCCCGGGGAGCCTGCTTAAGACCATAAATGGCCTTTTTCAAATGACAAACATAGTCTGGATGGACAGAATCCTGATAACCAACGGGCTGTTTCATGTAAACTGGAACATCAAGAACACCATTAAGGAAAGCATTCTTGACATCCAACTGATAAAGTGGCTAGGAACGCATGGTGGTTATGGCAAGAACCGTCCTATAGTGGAGGCTTTGACCACAGGACTGAAAGTGTGATCAAAATCAAAACCCGGAATCTGCGAGAAACCCTGCGCCACAAGTCTAGCTTTGTGATGCTCTATAGTGCCATCTGGTCGATACTTGAGCCCATAGACCCATTTGGAGCCAACAATGTTGACATTCGAAGGTCGAGGCACCAAATCCCAAGTGTGCTGACCATGAAGAGCATCCATCTCATCATCCATGGCTGAAACCCAGGCTGGATCCTGAAGGGCAGTGCAATAATCAGTGGGCTCTGTCTGAGAGAGGAGTGCGGCAGTGAGACCATGAGCAATAATATCCGAATAATCCCGGTGCTGAATGGTACCAGTAGAAGACCGAGTTGCCATCCGATGAGTACGGAGCTGGGGCGGCAAAGCTGGAGGAGTCGAACCAGCTGATGACACGGAGGAAGATCGAGCTGTGCCAACTGGAGAGTGGCCTTCGGAAGTCACCGGAGAAAGAACAGCCGATACTGGCTGAGATGTGGTGGCCGGTGGCTGAGACGGTGGCAGAGGAGTGCTGGCAGCAGCTAAGATATGGTGGGCGTTTGGCGAGGAGCTGGGTCCAGGTCAACCGTCCAGATGGAAAATGGTGGTGAAGGAGGGGCAGCTGGAATAGACACAGACACAGGCATGGTGGCCCCAATCGATGAAGTAACAGTTCCATCAAAAAATGATGAAATCTCCAGATCTGAAATCGAAAAACTGTCCGTGGAAGATGAGACATAAGGGAAGAAAGTTTCATCAAAACGAACATGGAGAGAGATATAGATGCGCCCAGAAGTCGGGTTGAGACACTAGAAGCCCTTGTAACGAGGGTGATAGCCAATAAAAACACAAGGAATGGATCAGGGTGCAAACTTATCAGTAGCAGTGGCACGCAGACATGGAAATGCACGGCAACCAAACGGGTGAAAGAGGGTATAGCCAGGCACATGACCAAAAACAACCTCAAAAGGTGATTTGCCACTCAGAACCGAACTAGGTAGATGGTTAATAATGTAAACCGCAGAGGAGAAAGCTTCCACCCAATAACAGTGCGGCACAGAAGAGTGAAAAAGCATGGCAAGACCAGTCTCTGTGCTGTGGCAATGCTTCCGCTCAGCCCGGCCATTCTGAGCAGGTGTATAGGGAGAGGACATCTGATGATGAATGCCACATGATATAAGATGAGCCTGAAGTCAGTGATTAGTAAACTCGGTGCCACCATCGGTCTGAAAATTTTTAACCCTAGCAGAAAATTGATTCTCAACGAATTTCTGAAACTGGATAAAGTTGTCATAGAAATCCGACTTATGCCACATCGAAAGAAACCATGTGAATCACGAAAAATCATCAATGAAAACGGCATAATAAGAGAAATCGTTGACAGATAAAACAGGAGCTGGTCCCCACAAATCACAATGTACTTTATCCAGTAAACCAGTAGCGCGCTTGTCACTAGTGGAAAAGGGCAAACGGCTACTCTTGGCCATCTGACAAGGAGAGCAACTGACAGGTGCAGGCATAGCAGAAGTGACAGAAATAAGGCCCCGTCGATTCAATAACTGAACAGTATCATGGGACACATGACCGAGGCGAGAGTGCCACTGCTCAAAAGAAGCATGAAGCTTTGTAGAGCATAGTTTGCCTAAAAAAATGGAATCACCAGTCTCAAGAAAATAAAGACCAGACCTATGACGGTCTTTACCAATTATCGCCCATGTAAGCTTGTGCTCAATGGAAAATGCATCGGCATCAAATATAACACGGACAGGTAGATCACGAGTAAGCTTACTAATGGACAATAAACTTCTAGTAATCTTAGGTACCACAAGGACATCATTAACAGAGAAACCAGATAAATGACATTGGCCGATGTGAGAAATAGATAATGATTCACCATTTCCAACAAGAATAGAATCAGAACCACGATAACGTTGTACCTGATCAAGATGACTGGTGTGAGCAGTGATATGAGATGTAGCACCTGAATCAACGATCCACTGATTCGACGAAGAATGACGGTTGGGACCATTCAAACTGGCCTGAAACAATAACTTGTCTGCAACCCAATTAGTGGAGCAATCTTCCCGAGATGTAGAACCCAAACAAACCATAGCAAAAGCCTAAGAATTGCATAGAAATTGACTGGGTGCTGATTAGAATATGAAAAACTCGTGATAAAGGGCCTCAACTCGCGATAAGCAGCATCAACTCGCGATAAACAGCATTAACTCGCGATAAACAGCATTAACTCACGATAAACAGCATTAACTCGTGATAAAATGAATGACGCGAGAAATCTGAAAGTTTCGCGAGTCGAATCGCGCATGACTTCACGCACTGGAATGATGAAACGTGCTGGAATCTCCTTCGCGCGTGTTTTCACACACGTGGGCGCGTGGATCTCGCTGCCGGAAAAATGGGGATAATCACCGTCGGAAACTCGCTACTGAAGCTCGCTGCTGGAGGCACGAAACTTGTCACTGAAGATAGGTTCCGACGCCATTGGAGAGAAGAGCTTCGACAATCGCAGTGAAGAATGGCTTCGCCGATCGCCGTGAAAAATGGCTTCGCCGCTCACCATGAAGAATGGCTTCGCCCCTCACCGTGAAGAATGGCTTCACCGCTCGACTCTGGAAGAATCCTCTGGATGACGATGACGCCTCTGGATCGATGATGACGCCTTTGGAAGAACTCCGATGCCGATGAACCTGTTGGTACTCCAGTGGGCAGAAAAATTCCGCCGGAATTTGACCAGGAACTTCCGCGGAAACTTCCACCGGAAAAAAAGAGAGGTGCTGAACAGTAAATTAAAATTTATGGCGTAGGATCAGAACTTGCTCTGATACCATGATAGAATGATTTTTCGTAATCAATTGTATTATTAATATCTAAATATATAGAGAGTACAATATAGGTGTAATAAGGAAAGAACTCTAATCATAATCTAATCAGGAGTCTGATTTATCCTAACACATCATATCTTTTGACTTGCAAAGCAGCCTGAATCTCCTAGACAAACTGACACTCAAAGAAAATATGATGTGCTGATTTAGGAACTAAATCATAGAAACAGCATAGTATTTGGCTTCCCAGAACACCAAAACCATATAGTGTATCAGTGGTAGCCAGCTTGCCATTAAAGAATAACCGAAAGAAAAATCTGTGCTTTGGCAGGATCATTTTATGCAAAAGGATTATGAATGTAGCACTCTCTTCATCTCCCCTTTTCATCCTGTTATACACTATTGCACTTTCAATTTACCCTCTCTGTCTCCGCATTCTTCCAGGCCTAGAAAGCTTTTGTTTCTGAGTCTGAGCAAAAACTTCCATACCCAGCTCTGTGACTCTGTAGCCTTGCACTCACACAATTCCTTCTCCTTCATATAATAAGCCTGCAACCACTGAATCCACAGAATGTCTTCTTTCTGATTAATATCCCAAAGTTACTGGCATAGTGCTGCTTGATTCCATACTCCTGGATCCCTTATCCCCATTCCACCATATTTTTTACCCCTATAAATAGCATCCCATGAAGCATCAGTAAACCCCCTTTGATCTTCCTCCCTTCCCCGCAAAATAGGAAGAACAAATTTTTACTATTCTTCCCACTATGCTTTCAGGAATCTTCATGGTACAACCCTAACATCAAGTAATACTTAGGAGTACTGTATCCAGCTGTAGCTTTCCTGCATATGAAAGGCTTTTTGAGCACCAACTTTTGATTCTTCCCCTTATCTTTTCCAGTAAGCATTCACAATCAGTTTTGTCCCATTTCATGGATGATAAAGGTTAGCCAAGATATTTCACAAGAAATTCACTTTTCACAATCCTCAAACAATCAGCTAAGAGCAGTGGATCAGTTTCACTCATTTTTAGAAGCAAATTTTGGACTTACTTACAAATGATGTAGAAAATATGATGTCATGCACTTACTCTACAGATGTACTAAAATTCAACTAAATATTAAAAAGAAGAAAAATAAAAAAGAAAAAGGAAAATGCTCCCTAGGTGGTTAATTAGCCTTGAGGTCAACGAGTGCACCTTGGTTCGCATTGGGCATCCTGACAACTTTGCCTGAAAGTAGAATGGCTCGGTTCATATTTGGTTTGCTTTCAAAATCCCCCTTCATCTTTTGGAGATCTTCTTGGAACCGTGTATGTCCAAAAAAATCAAAGTGGAATGGATGAATAATATTGTTTTTGTTTTTTTTTGAAGAGAAATAATGAAGAGAACGAAAATAAAAATCTTGGGTTGCCTCCCAAGCAGCGACCTTACTTAACGTCTTAGGCTAGACTCAGTTGGCTTGCTCAGATCAACCATATAGAGGCAATGCAAGTGTCATTCCCTCGACCTTGGAGAGTTGCATTCCCTCGGGATACATGACATGTATGGTCTGATTCTCCCCTAAGAATGCATATTTCAGAGGATTAATTTCTTCAACTCTACCTTTGGTTATTTCTCAATTGGAGGAAAAGTGCATTCAGGGATAGCCGCGATCACCATCCCAACTGATGTCGACTGAGAAACATGTCGCACTTCTGATCTGGATCTGGGCGGTATGGGCAAAACTGACTGAAAGTGGCTGGAAGCTAATTTTCTGAGTTTCTGAGCAGAACACGAGCGGTGTGGTCATACCAACCGAAAGTGGCTGCAAGCTGATTTTCCAAGTTTCTGAGCAGAAAATGGGTGGTATGGGCATATCGACCAAAAGTGGTTGAGAGCTGATTTTCTGAGTTTCTGAGCAGAAAATGGGCGGTATGGGCATACCGACCAAAAGTGACTGGGAGCTGATTTCTTTGGTGGAGTAAAGCTGCATGATGATTTCACATAAAATTTCATCCAAGACATCCATCGTATCCTTGTCGACCCATCCATTGGAGAGTGCATGTTCCAACTTGTCATCCCTGGAGTACCTTTCTATAAAATCATCAACCAATGGGTCAATCACATCAAGGTTAAACATAGATTCAGGATCATCCACATATCTCATGGCATCAAAAATATTGAAAGAAACTACATCTCCATCAAACTCAAGACTAAGTGTTCCCTTATCAACATCGATCTTGGTTTTCGTTGTCTTCATGAATGGTCTTCCTAGAAGAATTAGGGACTTATTAGCAGAGAATAAATCATCCATATCAACAATGTAGAAATCCACTGAAAATATCATATCATTTAATTTTACTAGTACATCCTCTATTATTCCCTCTGGGTATGCATTAGACCTATATGCTAATTGGATTATAACACGAGTTTCCTTCAATTTTCCTAATTGCAAGTCATTATACTCAGATAGAGGCATGACATTAATTCATGCACCTAGATCTAACATGGTTTTTTCAACAGTTTTTGTGCCAATTATGCATGGAATAGAAAACAATTATTGGGTTCTTACATTTTTGTGGCAACTTACGTTGAATAAAAGCATAAACATTTTCACTCACCCTAATTTTTGCATATTTCCCATACTTCATCTTCTTCGAACAAAGTTCTTTAAGAAATTTTACGTACCTGGGATCCTGCTTTATAGCTTCAATCAAGGGAAAGTTTATTTCTACTTTCTTGAGGACCTCCAAGATCTCCTTCTCATAATCTTCCTTCTTTATACGAGCTAATCTGGATGGGAAAGGTAGAGAGACCTTTGAGTTAGAAATAGATATCATGGGTTCAGTGTTTACCTTTGAGAACTCATTTTTACTCTCCTTGGCTTCTTCATGCTGGTTTTTCTCCATGTCAACTTCCTTAGGCTCAAGATTGACAACTCTTTCCCAGTCCTTAAAGTAACTGCACTTACATTTTCTCTGGGATACGGTTCAGTCTGGGAAGGTAACTTTCTAGCGTTGAAATTTAACTTGTTTACCTCCACAGCCAGTTGAGTCACTTGTTGCTCGATATTCCCTATAGCATCCCTTGACTCTTGCTGAAAAGCATTCTTGTTTTGGCTAAATTTTGTACCACTTCGTTGCTTTGGGCCATAGTCTTAAAGACTTTATTCATAGTGACTCTTTGATCATCTGGTGCTAGATTTTCATTACGACCAACTTGTGATTGATTTGGAGCATACATTCTGGGGGCCTTCTAATTCCATCTGAAGTTTGGACGACTCCTCCATCCCGGATTGTATGTATCCGAAAATGGGTTCCATCTTGGCCTCTGCGAGATATCTTCAAATCCAAAGAAAGTTTTTTCGGTCTGAGAATCTTGAAGAGTAGGGCAAGCATCAGTGTAGTGTCCCATGTGTGAGCAAATTTTGCATTTCACTCTTCTGGCACTCTTCATGGCTAGATTTTTTTCAATTGAAGTGAGGGCATCTAGCTTCTCATCCAAATATGAGGTACCAGCTGCCTTGACTGGTCTAGACCTATTATAATCTTCATCATATTCATGAGTGACCATATCAACGATGATCTCTTTTGCTTCATCCATGGTTTTGTTCAGCACATTTCCTCCACAAGCTGCATTAAAAATCTTCTTATCAATAGAACACATACCATCATAAAAGTAATTAGTGATGAGCTGATACTCAGTAAAACCATGGTTAGGACACTTTCAACACAATTGGTTATATCCCAGTAACTCACAAGACTCTCTCATTTTTTTTGTCTAATACCACTTATTGCAGATCTCAAATTGGCTGCTCTAGACTTGGGAAAAAATTTTTTGAAAAAATTTCTCCTCCAAATCTTCCCAAGTTCGAATTGAACCAGGTGGGAGTTCAAAAAGCCATTCTCGAGCTTTTCCCTACAATGTGTGTGTAAAGGTGAGCAGTTTAATATGATCATTCGAAAAACCTTATGGTCGAAGAGTTGCACAAACGAGGTCAAATTCATCAAGATGGTTATGAGCAATCTCACCTGGCATATCACCAAATTTAGGTAGTACTTGTATGAAAGCTGGTTTAATCTCGGAGTTGCGGTTAATGTTGGGAAGGACAATGCACAAAGGACGATTGTGTCTGTAACGTCTCATGTCTCTTATACACTGGGCTGGTGGTTCCTTTTCACGTATTTGTTCATCAGCCATGTTGCAATGGGTTTTGGTGGCGGTTGACTCAGACGAGAAAGGTCTTTTTAAGGATTTTGTCTGCTTAGTAGACTTCGTGCAAGTTTCTAAATCTATGGAGTGAAGATTAATTCTCATGTACGAGAAGAACGAGGCATAAACCAAGAAAAAGTGAAAACAAATTGAAGAATTAAAAGGAAAATACTGCTTAAAACCAATCCCCGGCAGCGGCGCCAAAATCTAGCTGAATTTTCAGCTCAGGATTCTGCTGTCGGTATGGGTATACCGACCAGTATAGCTGCGAGCAGGTTTGTTTCCCAAGAGCTTGCCAAAAATTTTTCCTTAATCTTTAATCTGCAAATTTGTAACCAAAAGAACCAGATGAGGGTTGTGAATTAGAGACACTAAAAATTGAGTAAAAACAAGAATGAGAAATTGTTACAGATTGCAAAACAATTCAATTATGATGAGAAGATTCCGATTTCCATCAATTCCGAACTGACTTTCTATCTCGATCCTTGATGCTAAGATGACTTTAAATGCATGCACACAAATTGGTTATAGTTTCAAGCAACCAATCTTTCCTTACCTTGTTGATAATCAGGTGGATGCCTCACCAACTATTTCTCTAACTAGCATATAACCTAAGAGACGCTCTATAGATTTAATATGCCAGCAACATTAAGAATAAGAAAGACCTAATTCATAACCAACAAACTCGGATGCCGGATTGTTAAATTAAGACTATTATTCCCTACCACTGAATGAACTGAAATCACAATTATGGATGATTGGTTCAATTGGCATTAAATTAACTAACATGCTATCAAATATTACGCACTACTCAATAACATGAAATCAATCATAAACATTATAATCAAGAACAACAGATGCTAGCATCAAAGTATATAATGCTAATTAGATCTCACGAGAATTGACGTTAGTACTTCCTTGATCTTTACCGTAAAGGAAGAATTTAGCTAGAATACATAATTAAATTAACAATCAAATGCATAAAAATAAATGATGAAAATTGTATGAATAAAATACTGGAAAGCCCTAAATCGCAAAATACTGTTCTGCACAGATGAACTGTGCGTACGTATTTCTATCTCTGTGTTCCACGTACATATCTGTCTTTATGCGTATGAATGAAATTCCAGTCTATGAAAAATTACTACAGTCAAAAGATAGGTAAGGAATGAATAATGTCTTTTCTTATCTAATTAGAACTCAAAGAGATAAACACAATATTCACTCCCAACATTTAGAAGTCTTCAAATCAATCATGATTCTTCTCCAACTACATTTTTAATTGGCATAGTTCAGCACCAAAATTCTCCATAATTATTCTAGCATCTCCATATTTTTCTCCTCTTCCATCTCTAAGCACAAATGACCACAAACTGCAACAATTTGCCAATTCAACCTCTAAATCTTTAAACTGCAAGAACATTACAAATAACATAAATATCCAAGGATTTAATCAACCATTCAACTCAATAACAACCCAAAATATATGGTAAAATCAACCCCATCACAAAGGCCAAATCAGGGTGTGTAATGGTCAAGTACTGAAGAGCACCAACCAAAGAGCAATAGAGAGTTAAATTCCCAAATGGCTCACTGGTACTGCTATGGGGCTGAGACAATGGAACAAAAGGTGTGGACATAGGAGCAGCATCACTCATGCCCGCACGATGGAGAATGCCAGGGGCATACTTGGCCAGCCCTAGAAACAGACCAGATGGAGTGGTAGTGACCTCTAACCCTAGGAAGTAGTTCAAGGGCTCTAAATCTTTGATCGAGAACTTGCGATCAGTTCGAGTGATAAACTAGTGAATTACGACAGTATTATTGCCCATTAAGATAATGCCATCCACGTATACAATGAGATATACTAGCATAGAACCTTGAGAGAAAACAAACAGAGAGGTATCTACCAAGCTGCAAAGAAAACCAAAACCCTGAAGATAAGTGCTAAATCTATGAAACCAAGCTCGAGGAGCTTGCTTGAGTCCATAGATAGCCTTCTGAAGACAACAAACATGATCTGGTCAAGTTGGATCCTTGTAGTAAACTGGATGGGCCATGTACATGGGAGTGTTAAGAACGCCATTGAGAAATGCATTCTTCATGTCAAACTGGTGAAGAGGCTAATGTCGAAGGGTAGTAATGGCAAGGACAATGCAAATAGTAGAGGCTTTGACAACGAGGGTTGAAGGTGTGGTCAGAGTAAAAACCTAGGATCTAAGAGTAACCTTGAGTGACAAGGCAAGTCTTGTAGCAATCAATGCAACCATCGGGGCGATACATTTGGCAAAAACCCCATTTGGACCCAACAACATTGATATTCGGCGGGCAGGGTACTAGATCCCATGTGTGTTGGTGACGAAGAGCAGTCATTTCCTCATCCATGGTAGTGGCCCATTGTGGGTCACGAAGAGCAGTGTGATAGTCACGAGGCTTCAACTAAGTGAGAAGAGCAGCAAGAAAACCAGAAACCACATAATTATAATAGCTCTTGAGATACCAAGATCCATTACGGGTCCTCGTAACCTTATGATGGGTTCGAGGTGGAGAGGATTCAGGGTCAGAATTAAAAGAGGAAGATCGTGAAGATATAGATGGTGAAGAGACAGCCGGGGACACCAGAGGGGACTTAACTGAAGGTGTTGGCAGTGGAGGCGAACATGTGTCAAAAGCACAAATTGAGCAGGAAGAAGATGAAAAGGCTAAATTTGAGACCTACAACGAAGTGCCATCAACTGTCTCAACCCAATTAGGATCAATGAAGGCGGAAACGTCCAAGGAGGAGAATGACTGAGCAGGTCCAGCAGTAGGAGCAAATGGAAAACATCCCTCATTGAATTGGGCATACTTAATAATATAGATACGACTAGTAGTGCAATCAAGACACCAATATCCTTTATAGTGAGAATTGTAACCAATGAACACACAAGGAATCTACGTGGAGATAGTTTATGTTCAGCATAGAGGCAAATGAACAGATAAACTCAAGTGGCGTGAGGATAAACGAAAGGTTAAACTTGGTATAAAAGGGAGAACAGCCAAACAACAAGGAGTAGGGTGAGGCACCACTAAGAACAGATGAGGGCAAGCAATTAATGGCATAGACTGCAGTGGAAAAAGCATTATCCCAATGAGAGAGTGGGAGATGCGAGTGGAAGAGCATTGTCAAACCAATTTCGACAACATGGCGATGTTTACGCTCATCTCTACCATTTTGTTCTAGAGTGTAAGGGAAGGACACCTGATGATGAATCCCCTTGGTGGAGAAATGAGAGCGAAGTTTATTGTTAAGAAATTTGGTACCCCCATCACTCTGAAAAGTATTAATAGTAGTTGAAAACTGATTCTCGACAAAATCCTAAAACTGAAAGTAAGTGCCTACGAAATCTAATTTTTTATGGAGGGGATATAGCCAAGTGAATCTGGAGTAGTCATCAACAAATAATGCATAAAAAGAAAATCCATTTCCAAATAAAACTGGGGAGGGACCCCATAAGTCACAATGAATCAATTCCAAAACACAAGAAGCTTGTTTAGGGTTATCATCAAACGACTGCCTTTAACCTCTGGCCATTACACAAGGGGCACAAAGGTTAGGTTTAGGTAATAAAGAAGAAAATTCACAATCTCATGTTTTAATCAAAAGGGAAATAACATTATTGGCCACATGGCCCAAACGAGCATGCCACAACTCAAAAGAAGCATGCTTCTTTTTTTTCTGAACAAAAGACACCAGTGCTGCTTCGCCTTTGTCCAACACGTACAACCCATTTTCACTGTGGCCCCCTGCCCACGACTACCTTGGCAACCTTGTCCCGAATAATAAAATTTCGATCATCCAAGATAAAAATGGCATCAAGATTTCTTATGAGTTTACTAATCGAAAATAGGTCTTAGTAATATTAGGCACAAGTAAAAATTTGGATAATCGTAAAGAAGAAGTAATCTGACAGTCGCCAACAGATTTAATAAATATAGAATCACCATTTCCAATAGAAACTTGAGAATTACCATTATAAGGAGTTATATTCTTAAGGCATGATGCGGAATAAACAAAGTGATTGGTAGCCCCAGAGTCAATATACCAATCAGAGGCAATTGTAGAAGGTTCCACCTGCAGCTCGGACTGAAAATTTTTAGTAAGGTGAGTCGATTCAGTGTGGCGAGAACGAGGAACCAAAAGTTTACAACTAGAAGCCCCGTGACCAATCTTTCCACACCATTGACAAAGAAGATCTGATCAACAACCACGACCAAGAAGATAGCCTCGACCTGCAAAGCGACCACGACCACCAGTCCGGCCATTTCAACAGGCGCGTGAGCTCCACACGCGGGCACGTGACCCCAAGCACAACCTAATGCAGATGGTTGACATTGATCAGGCATGAGAAAGGTGACTGGATGGTTAAACAGTGGTCTAGGGGTTACCGAATGTCTGCAAGTTTTTCAAAAAGGCTTTATGATTCTCTGCCTCTGCCACGACATCAACGTAGTTCGACATCAGAGAATGGTGAAACAAAGGAGCATTAAAATCCTTGAATTCAGCCCCCAAAGCAGTTAAAAACCAGATTACCTGATCATCAATACTAGCAGGAGAATCCATAGCAGCAAGTATCAAAATTTTCCTTAAACTTCAAATGCTATACATGAATAGACCCAGTACGACGAATACCCAAAATTTGGACACGTAGATTCAAAATAGTAAATTTTCTACGATTATGAAACACCGTGGAAAGAGTATTCCAAATCTGAACAGCAGTGTCACAACAAGTAATTTGGACATTACCTCAACCGAGGTTAATGAAAGGAGGGGACTGATAAGTTTTTCATTGTCGGATTTCCAAAGGTCATAGGCAGCATATCGTTTCTCATATTCTGCCTTTTGAGTATCCCTCCCAGATGATGGTGAAGCAGCAAAAAGATATAATGTAGCTGTGGGAGGCACTGAGAGAGCATGGCATGGTTGAGTGTCGTCGAGGTGTCAGTAGAGCTTCTGGGAGCGAAGAAGGTGCTAAACCTGCTTCCTCCACATCATGTAGTTGGAAGGGTCTAACTTGATTTTCAGGAGATGAAAGAGATTTCCGTATGAAAGCTTGTGTTTAGCCATGAAATTGTCATGCAAAGAGACGAGAGAAGGAGTTACAGGTTTTTTGAGAGTTGATGCTTCTGGAACGACCGAACCGTCAACGGGCTTGAGCTCCTCGAATGAGACCTGCAATAAAATTATCCCTGGAGATCCCAGAGTCAGTTCTCTGATGCTTAAGCTAGTAAAGAGTATGTATACAGTTAAGACAGACAGAATGAATAAAATAAACACATACCTGATATTTATACTGTACCTTACTGACAAAAATATCCTTAATTGTATCTTTTAATGCTAGTAAATACGGTAGATGTTACGTGGTCTAATAACACCGTACTTTGGCCGACATTAATACAGCCTACCATAGCTTTTGGGTCCAACCTCTATCAAGAGCCCCCAGAAAACTAGATTTTTCTTCGAGGTCCTGGAATATTACACTAGCGGCTTGAGATCTTCACATAAACGCATTTGAGGCCTCGTTGTTCCTTGGCGGTTCAAGGATCTCCACTTAAACATTTTTTAGACCTAGTTTTCCCTTGGTGTTTCGAGGATATATGGGTTCAAGCTCTAACCCATCATTTATGATTCCAGGTCTCGAAAGAGAACATTCAATTTTCAGATTTCTAATTTTTTTACCAAAACAGCGAAAGGCGTCGTGTTTGACAATCGCGCGTGTTGCGTCTCTCATAGTTGTGCATTAAAAGAAGGTGAAAAGATAGTTTCGTATTTTCACACTTTTTTTAGTTTTTCAAAGCCATTATTACCATGCCACCGTTTCAAGTTTAATAATTTCTTTTCATTCCTTCGTCTTCCATTTTCATTCATTTTTGGGTAGCTTCACAAAAGAGGTTTGTATTTCGGAGTCACTTTTTTTCCTTTTCCCATCAGCAACTTCGTCCTCACCGCATTTCCCCCGGAACTTGTAAGTCTTTCCCTCTTCTCCCTCTTTTATTCTCTTTCTTTCTTTGAAATAATGGTTGTCTCCTATGAGGGTTCCACTAAGAGAAGACTTTTTGGTGAGGCTAGGATAAACGAGGAATAGATTAGTTCACCCGAGAGGGTAAGTGTCGATTTAGAATACAAGCGTTCTAATAGGTCGCCATGTGAATCCGACATGGAAGAAGATGTTCTTGGCTACACCAGCCCCAACCCTTAAGTTTTTTCCCATCATGAATATGCCTCTTCAAGGATATACTGAAAACTGGCCACCGAATATAGGTAAACCCTTCGTGAAGTGGTACCCCACTAGTGGCAAGATCAATTTCTACCCTTCATCAAATATAACCCTCGAGGTCCCGGAAGAGGAGGAAATTTTTCCTCAAGGAGAAGAGGTACCCCTCGAGGGGGAGGAGGTACCGAAAAATATTTTAAATGTGTCTCGAGGGAAAAAAAACCTCGAGGAAAAAAGGGAGTCCCTCGAGGGTGAGAAGCTGGAGCTTCTGCCAAAAAGCCTCCATCCTGAAAGGCAGGAAAAGCTATCTCAAGACTCCTAACCTTAATTCCCCTTGGCCAGCGAGTGGCTTCAAATGCAAAATTTTTGTTTTTTAAGAGGGAGATACTCTAAGCAGTCTTCCCAAGGGGAGATCAGCCATTTCCCTTAGGCATTTGCATTGCGAGCTCTGCTTTCCTTCTCCTCCCCTCTTTTCTAAACTTCTCAAGGAGTTTCAAGTCAGTCCCACACAAGTTCATCATAATGTTTTGGGAATTATTATGATGTTTAAAACGAGATTCCATGAGTTTGGGATTACACCAAGATATAAGCTTCTTTGCTTGTTGTACTACGTATCCTACAGTGGCAAGTCCTCGAGGAGGAGTATCACCTTCACTAGTCGGGAAATGCATCACAAAGTCTTTACTGTTCCCTCCCATTCGGGTGATTGGAAGAGTTGGAAGAAAGGGATCTCCTTTGATTGCCGAAGGTATCGATTTCCCTAGTGGAACTCGAATGTGCAGGTTGAGTCCCCTAAGCCAGGGGAATACACTTGTCCTGAGTGCCTCGAGGGCGACAGTCGACGCCTTTTATCCACCTCCCTTAATTTCAGCCTTTACTCGAATCCCAACCAGAATATTGATGGCTTTGTCTGGACATCTCTGATTTATGAGAAGTATGTGTACAAAAATCTTTTGAAGAATAGAAAAAAAAGGATATTTGATAACCCCCTCTAGAAGTCCCCCTCTTGATACCCCTAATGGTGGTTTTAGACCCTCGAAAGTCTCCGAAGGTGTTTAATAAAATTTTGTTTTTGTTTTCTTTCCTTATATATTTTATCTTCCTCCACTAATCTCCTTTTTGTGTCTCTTTCCTATGGGTCTTGGTGCAGCCTTAGGTCTCAAGAAGAATGACAAGAAAAGTGACCCTAAGGGAGCCCTTACCCCCTCGAATCAGACATCCACTCATGTAGTGGGTGGTGGATGGATTGTTCATAAGAAAAGGCTGGATGATCAAGCCTCTATGTCAAGGAATCAATGCCAAATGGTAGAAGGTGATAGTGACCAAGCTGCCCACATTTCCCAACAGCCAAATCCAACGTTGTCTCTCTCGAACATTGGGGTAGCCGTTCCACGTGTGCTTAATCTTAATTAAGAGGTTCTCACTACTGTGATCGACGATCCTCAGGTTAGCTCATACTTATTTGTGAAGATTTCTGTTACTTGCATGTCCTCATTTAATTAACCTAACGAGTTACTTTTTTTTGGGCTCCCCAAAAACTCGACCAAATAACCCAATGGTTGGCCTCTTTTTATAAACTGTGACCTCAGGTCATGGTAAAATGCAAGAGCATTTAAGCCAAATGGATGTTGAGATTGCTGATCTAAAAAGGTCAATAAAGGCTCTATAAAGGAAAGTTGAAGCTTTTGAGCTCGAGAAAACATCTCTCGAGGCTGAGAAGAAGAAGATAGAGGCGTTTAAGGCCAAGAAGTGAAAGTTGATCTTCGAGAAGATGCGCTCAAGCAGAGGGTTACAATAGTTGGAGACCCTGTTGGCTAATTTCGCATGCTTGAAGCATTCAAGGACAAGTTGTTGAACAGCCCAGATTGTTTAAACTCTTTGTGGACCTCCTCGAATTGGAAAAAAAACTTGGTTGCACCAACCTAGCTAAGGAAACGTTGATCCCCCCCTATCCTTTTCCTTATATGAGGATGATGCTAAATTGGTGGATAAGCTTATCAAACCTGAGCTCGTGGACCTTTTGAATGCAAAGTGAGATGAGGCAATCAAACTTTGTGGTCTTAACTTTGCCTTAATAGACAATCTTAAGTCCAATGGGCAATTTCTTACTGTTGAAGGGATTCAAGTGATTCCCCTTCCAAAAAATGATGACGAGGTTCCCAAGAAAATAACTTCAGCTGAGCAAATTGTGGAGGAGCAGAATCTGGTTCCCTCAATGGAGGATAACTCTAGGGCTCATGCTTAAATGTAGTTTTTTGCCTGATTGGCCTCCTCGTGTAACTCTTTTTCATTTCAATGACAAGGATCTTTTTTGCTTCTCATTTATTTCCTTATTATCTCTTCATTTTCTCGTAGTGTAATTCATTACAAAGGCTACTGGAATACGCTTACCATGAGCTTTCAAGTACTCGAATAGAGTTGAATATCACCTGTGAGCATCTAATGAGGGTCATGCATGACCTTTGCACATGTAATGAGGGAAAAAGCTCTTTGAAAAACAAAAATAACCAACACAAAGAGGAACTAAAGTTTTGGAGGTCTAAGGAACATTCTTCTTTTAAGGATTTTGTGAATAACTTCTTAACTAAGAAGTTCAATGAAGTGGTTCCTCTCGAGGTGGTGGAAGACCATAATCCTGTGGAACAAAGCTATGAAGAATTGGTGCGTCAAATAAATAAATAGTATAGGTCTTTGACAAGATGTTTCGCTGAGACAAACAGGCTACCTGTCCTCGAAGGGAGCCTGAACGCTTGCTTGGGTGAAATTGCTAGGCTAGAGGAAGAACTGTTATCGAAGGGATCTGCTAATGAAGATCCATCTCTAGCTGACTCCCTCCTTACTGAGAATACTCAAATTTGAGGGGAAGTCGAGGCTTGGAAGATAAAAGATAAGGAGTTTGAGGATAGGATCTCTTTACATGAAGTGATCCTTCAAGCCCACATGCTCTCTCTTGGTATTCACACTCCCTATTTGATAGACGCTGAAGAACTGCAAATATTTCTCTTTAAAGCTTCTAAATATTGGATTAAGGAGGTCAATGTGTACGAGAATGGGACTGACCGACAGAAAGCATCGTCTTACCTTATCTTGAAGTGGTTGAGGGAGTTGTGGTCAAAAGCTCACCCCCTACTGAAAGTCTCATATCACCTCGGTCAAAGAAAATAGTCTCGAATGGAGCAAATAGGGGCATTGCATCCTCTAGTAAGGCTACTAAAATATCTCAAAAAAGGACATGTATTGGTGAGAGGTCTACTTCAGGGGATCTAGTTAGCAGGCCAGCGACAAAGCATTGTAAAGTAATACCTCCATTAGACCCGTCCGAGTACCCTGAAGAGGAGAAAATGAATGATTTTCAAAGGGCAGCCGGCATTCAAATTGAAGAATTTGAGGAATTAGAATCAAGATTGGAAGAGTTGGCTCCTTCCCAAGAGGGGGTTCTTCCACCTGAGTAGATAGGTTTATCACTTGTTGTTCTGTAGGCATATTTTGTTGATGTCAAAAATCCAATGTACCATGTACCTCATATTTATATATAAAAATGTTTAAGTCTACCACAATGTGATTAATACTGAATTATTGTATATAAGATTGAAAATCTCATAGACTGTTACCATTCGAGAATTAGAATAGACGCTAAAAGTTATAATACAATGGACCACTTTTTGTCCTAGAATGGTGTTTGAGGACTTAATGATCTAGAATAGGATTCGAGTTACTTATCATCATTAAGTGTATGAGTTTGAAATTTTAAATTTGTTTGAGATTGAGATTAACTTTTGAGTGTCGCTTATATGCATATCACTCGCTTTTCCTAAGATATTATAAGCATTTTATAAAAGGAATCGAAAAATGCAAAAATGCCAGAAATTTTACTCAAGTTCAGTGTTTCCACCTACATCATGCAAAAATAGCTTTACTAGATAACCAATCAAGATTACAATGGTACTATGAGAGTGCCGCTTATCAGCATATCACTCAATCATCAGCCTTAGCTGGCATTAAAATTCAGAGTGCAAATTATCAGCATATCACTCGATCATCAGCCTTAGCTGGCATTAAAATTCAGAGTGCCACTTATCAGCATATCACTCGATCATCAACCTTAGCTGGAAGTAACACTAAAAGTACCGCTTATAAGCATATTATTGGATCATTAGCCTTAGCTAAAATTAACATTCAGAGTGCCGCTTATTAGCATAGCACTCGATCATCAACCTTAGCTGGAATTAACACTCAGAATGCCACTTATCAGCATATCACTCGTGTTATCAAAGATGATAATACTTCCTTAAATTGGTTACATTCCACCTTCTCGGTATTCGAACTCTATCCAGGGTTTTGAGGATGTAGCTTTCTCCTGGATGTGCTTCAATCACCTTGTACGGCCATTCCCGGTTTGCAACCAGTTTTTCTTCAGGCCCCCGCTGAATCTCTTCATTCTTTCTCATCACCAAATCCCCTGGATTAAATAACACTTTTTTCACCCTTCTATCGTGATAACCTTTAACCAGTTCTGTTATCTTGGCCTCGTGCAGGGAAGCCAGCTCTCGTCTTTCTTCTACTATCTCAAGATCAAGACACTGGTTCTCCTGGTTATTTATCTCATCCACAGCTGCAATCACCCTCGGACTAGAAATCCCTATCTCAGTTAGAATTACTAATTCCATCCTGTATACGAGGTTGTATGGTGTTTCGTCAGTAGCAGAGGATTCAGCCTTTCGATATGCCTATAAAATATTCGGCAACTCCCATATCTAATTACCTTCTACCCCCTCGAGCCTAGCTCGGATTCCATACACTATTGTTCAGATGGTTACTTCTATTTGTACATTGTCCTGGGGATGATAGACTGTCGTTACCTTTTGTTTGATTTTATACTCCTCCCACCACTTCTTGAATGGATCCCGAGAAAATTGCATTATGTTATCCGTAAGTACTGTTCTTGGAATCCCAAAGTGACATATAATGTTCTTCCAACAAAATGAAATAACTGTCTTTCCCCTTATATTCGTTAAAGGCTCAGCTTCCACCCACGGAGCCTCTCTAAGGTTTCCTCCAGATCTACTAAGAATTCCTCGTGACTTCTGATTTTTACTACCATATCATCCACATAAATTTCCATATTATTTCCAATTTGAGTTTTGAACAAGTTATCCACTAACATCTAATAAGTTGCTCCATCATTCTTTAGCCAAAATGGCATCCTTTTGTTGCAATAAGTTCCGACATCCGTAATGAATGAAATTTTCTCCTCATCCTCCTCTGCCATAAGAATCTTATGGTATCTCTTATGTGCATCAAAAAAGGCCAAAACTTCAGATCCATTTATGGATTCCACTAACTTATCAATTGGTGGCAACGGGCAGCTGTCCTTGGGGCAACATCTGTTCAAGTCAGTGAAATCTATGCACATTTTCCAAGCCACGTCATGCTTTTGGAATCATGACAAGATTGGCTATCCACTCAGGGTAGAATACCTCTTCGATGACATCTTCTTTCAATAGTTTTCCAACCTCCTCAATTGCCTCAGTCCTCTTAGAGGTAAACATCCTTCTTTTATACTTTACTGGCTTTATCAAAGGGTCTATATTCAACCTATGTACTGTCATACTTAAGGGTACTTCTATGAGGTCAGAAGTGTCCCATGAAAAGATATCACCATCTTTATCCAACAAATCTTTCAACTTCCTTTTAACGTCATTGGGCATCAGTTTTCCACAGCTACTGTTCCAGTATCTTGAATGGGCATTTGCACTGTATCTACGGGGCCTACCTCTCCATGTACCGATGCTACATTCCTTCGTCTCCTCGCCTCTCTCACTGCTGTGAGATTGAAAATTTGGGCCACAGTATGATCTCCTAAAATAGAAGCTATCCCTTTTTCAGTTAGGTATTTCATCATAAGATAATAGGGTGACCAGATATCTCGAGCCTGGCATATCCATGGCCTTCCAAGAATCACATTATAAGGGGAAAAGGCTTCAATGACAGAAAAGTTACAGTTTATAGTTACCACTTTATCACCATCCACTACTCGAACTGACAAGGATATCTCCTCTAGAGGAAATATTGGGTTCCTTGTGAAGCCAGATAGAGTCGAGGTTAACCTTTTCATGTTACCACGCCCTATATCCAACTGATCAAAATAGTCAACGAACATTACTTCTACTCCACTCACATCATCAATGAACACCCTTTTTACTAGAGACATTCCAATTACCACTGAAACCACCATAGGATCAACGTTGGGCGTCTGATCTGGGACTGCATCTGCTTCCGAGAATGTTGCAATCTTGTCTGGTTGAAATCTTTTATGACAAGGTTCTCCTACATGGACCTTTCGTCTGTCCACCCTCATTACAGCATTTGAGAACCTTTCTCCAATGATACCATTGATGACGTTAATCACTTTCCAAATTGGTGGATTTTCCCCATTCATGTTATCTTGATTACCATCTTGTTGATCCTGCTGTCTTTCCTATCTTCCCTCCCATCCTCTATCTCAAATCATGTGCTTTCGAGGCCTCCGGTCTCCCCTAACCCTATTATTCTGATTGTTCCCTCAGTATGGTTACCATTCTCTTCGATCATTCTGAGGCCTTGGAATTCTCTCACACATTTCAATCTCTATCCTTAACTATACGCAATCGTACATGTTATGGCCATAGTCCCTATGATGATCACAATCGGTTTGTTGCCTTCCTGGCAATCACCGAATGTCTGCAAGTTTTTCAAAAAGGCTTCATGGTTCTCTGCCTGAGCCACGACATCAACGTAGTTGGTCGTCGGAGAACGGTGAAACAAAGGAGCATTAAAATCCTTGAATTCAGCCCCCAAAGTAGTTAAAAACCAGATTACTTGATCATCATTACTAGCAGGAGAATCCATAGCAGCAAGTTTATCAAAAATTTCCTTAAAGTACAAATGCTATACATGAACAGACCCAGTACGACGAAGACCCAAAATTTGAACACGTGGTATCAAAACAGTAAAATTTCTACGATTATGAAACACCGTGGAAAGAGTATTCCAAATCTGAGCAGCAGTGTCACAACAAGAAATTTTGGACATTACCTCGACCGAGGTTAATGAAAGGAGGAGACTGCCAAGGTTTTCATCATCGGATTTCCAAAGGTCATAGGTAGCGCATCATTTCTCCTATTCTTCCTTTTGAGTATCCCTCCCAGATGATGGTGAAGCAGCAGAAAGATATAATGTAGCTCTGGGAGGCACCAGGAGAGCATGGCATGGTTGAGTGTTGTCGAGGTGTCCGTAGAGCTTCTGGGAGCGAAGAAGGTGCTGAACTTGCTTCCTCCACATCATGTAGTTGGAAGGGTCTAACTTGATTGTCAGGAGATGAAAGAAATTTTCGTACGAAAGCTTGTCTTTAGCCATGAAACTATCGTGCAAAGAGACGAGAGAAGGAGTTACAAGTTTTTGGGAGTTGATGCATCTAGAATGACTGAACCATCAACATGCTTGAGCTCCTCGAACGAGACCTGCAATAAAATTATCCCTAGGGATCCCAGAGTTAGATCTCCGATGCTTAAGTCAGTAAAGAGTCTGTATACGGTTAAGACAGAATGAATGAATAAAAATAAATACATACCTGGTATTTATACTGTACCTTCCTGACAAAAATATCCTTAATCGTAGCTTTTAATGCTAGTAAATATAGTAGATGTTACGAGGTCTAATAACATCATACTTGGGCCGACATTAATATAGAATATTATAGCTTTTGGGTCCGACCTCTATCAAGAGCCCCCAAAAAACTAGATTTTCCTTCGAGGTCCTGGAATATTACATTAGCAGCTCGAGATCTTCACATAAACGCATTTGAGGCCTCGTTCCTCGGCGGTTCAAGGATCTCCACTTAAACATTTTCGAGACCTCGTTTTCCCTTGGTGTTTTGAGGATATAGGGGTTCAAGCTCTAACCTATCATAGATGATTCTAGGTCTTGACAGAGGAAATTCAATTTTCTGATTTCTATTTTTTTTACCAAAACAGCGAAAGGCGCGCGTGTCTGACAATCACGCGTGTTGCGGCTCCCATAGTTGTGCGTTGAAAGAAGGTGAAAGACAGTTTCATCTTTTCACACTTTTTTTTAGTTTTTCAAAGCCATTATTACCATGCCACCACTTCAAGTTTAATAATTGCTTTTCATTCCTTTGCCATCCATTTTCATTCATTTTTGGGTAGCTTCACAAAAGAGGTTTGTATTTCGGAGTCACTTGTTTTCCTTTTTCCATCAGCAACTTCGTCCTCACCACCTTTCCCCCGGAACTAGCAAGTCTTTCCCTCTTCTCCCATTTTTATTCTCCTTGTTTCTTCGAAACAATGGCCATCTCCTACAAGGGTTCCACTAATAGAAGGCTTTTGGTGAGGCTAGGTTAAACGAGGAATAGATTAGTTCACCCGAGAGGGTGAGTGTCGATTTAGAATACAGTCATTCTAATGGGTCACCATGTGAATCCGACATGGAAGAAGATGTTCTTGGCTACACTAGCCCCAACCCTTAAGTTTTTCCCATCATGAACATGCCTCTTCAAGGATATACTGAAAACTGGCCAAAGGATATAGGTAAACCCTTCGTGAGGCGGTCCCCCACTAGTGACAAGATCAATTTCTACCCTCCATCAAATTTAATCCTTGAGGTCCCGGAAGAGGAGTAAATTTTTCCTCAAGGAGTAGAGGTACCCCTCGAGGGGGGGAGAGGTACCAAAAAATATTTTAAAGGTGTCTTGAGGGAAAAAAACACCTCGAGGGAAAAAGGGAGTGCCTCAAGGAGGAGAAACTGGAGCTTCTACCAAAAAGCCCCCATCCTCAAAGGCTGGAAAAGCTACCTTGAGACTCTTAACCTCAATTCCCCTTGGCCAGCGAGTGGCTTCAGATGCATATTTCCAATTTTTTAAGAGGGAGATACTCTAAGTAGTCCTCCCAAGGGGAGATCAGCCATTTCCCTTAGGCATTTGCATTGCTACTTGTCCCGAGTGCCTCGAGGGCGATTGTCGACGCCTTTTATCCACCTCCCTTAATTTCAGCCTTTACTCGAATCCCAACCAGAATATTGGTGGCTTTGTCTGGTCATTTGTGATTTATGAGAAGTATGTGTACAAAAATCTTTTTGAAGAATAGCAAGAAACGGAAAAGGAGAATTGAGAATCCCCTCCAGAAGCCCCATATAGATACCCCAAATGGTGGTTTTAGACCCTCGAAAGTCTTTGAAGGTGTTTAATAAAATTTTGTTTCTATATATATATTTTATCTTCCTCTACTAATATCCTTCTTGTGTCTCTTTCCTATGGGTCTTGGTGCAGCCTTAGGTCTCAAGAAGAATGACAAGAAAAGTGACCCTAAGGGAGCCCCTACCCCCTCGAATCAGATATCCACTCCTTTAGTGAGTGGTGGATGGATTGTTCATAAGAAAAGGCCAGATGATCAGGCCTCTATGTCAAAGAATCAATGCCAAAGGGTAGAAGGTGATGGTGACCAAGCTGCCCACATCTCCCAACCGGAAAATCCCACGTTGTCTCTCTCGAACATTGGGGTAACCATTCCACGTGTGCTTACTCTTAATGAAAAAGTTCTCGCTACTGTGACCGCCGATCCTCAGGTTAGCTCATACATATTTGTGAAGATTTCTGTTACTTGCATGTCCTCGTTTAATTAACCTAACGAGTTACTTTTTTTTGAGCTTCCCAAAAACTCGACCAAATAACCCAATAGTTAGCCTCTTTTTATAAACTGTAACCTCAGGTCATGGTAAACTGCAAGAGCGGTTAAGCCAATGGGTGTTGAGATTGCTGATCTAAAATGGTCACTTAAGGCTCTATGAAGGAAAGTTAAAGCTTTTGAGCTCGAGAAAAAATCTCTCAAGGCTGAGAAGAAGAAGATAGAGGCGTTCGAGGCTGCAGAGTAAAAGTTCATCCTTGAGAGAGATGCGCTCAAGCAGAGGGTTACAACAGCTGGGGACCCCGTTAGCCAATTTTTCCTACTTGAAGCATTCAAGGACAAGTTGTTGAACAGCCCGGATTGTTTAAACTCATTGTGGACCGCCTCGAAATGGCAAAACAACTTGGTTACACCAACCTGGCTGAGGAAACGTTGATGCCCCACCTATCCTTTTCTCTATATGAGGATGATGCTAAATTGGTGGATGAGTTTATCAAACTTGAGCTTGTGGACCTTTTAGACGCAAAGTGGGATGAGGCAATCAAACTTGGTGGTCTAAACTTTGCCTTAACAGACTATCTTAAGTCCAATGGGCAATTTCTTACTGTTGAAGGGATTCAAGTGATTCCCCTTCCAAAAGCTACTGAAGAGGTTCCCGAGAAAATGACTTCATCTGATCAAATTGTGAAGGAGCAAAATCTGGTTCCCTCAAAGGAGGATAACTCTAGGGCTCATGCTTAAATGTAGTTTTTTTCCTGATTGG
Organism: Rubia yunnanensis; assembly: GCA_037428765.1. NCBI lineage: Eukaryota > Viridiplantae > Streptophyta > Magnoliopsida > Gentianales > Rubiaceae > Rubia > Rubia yunnanensis. The sequence continues at coordinate 62,209,099 of CM075071.1, read as the reverse complement.
CCTCCTCGTATAACTCTTTTTCATTTTAATAACAAGGATTTTTTTTTCTTCTCATCTATTTCCTTATTATCTCATCATTTTCTCGTAGTGTAATTCATTACAAATGTATAAATAGTATGGATCTTTGACAAGATGTTTCGCTGAGGCAAACAGGCTACCTGTCCTCGAAGGGAGCCTGATCGCTTGCTTGGGTGAAATTTCCAGGCTAGAGGAAGAATTGTTATCGAAGGGGTCTGCTAATGAAGATCATTCTCTAGCTGACTCCCTCCTTACTGAGAATGCTCGACTTTTAGGGGAAGTCGAGGCTTGGAAGATACAAGTCGGGGAGTTTGAGGATAGGATCTCTTTAGATGAAGTGAGCCTTCAAGCCCACATACTCTTTCATGGTATTCATACTCCCTATCTGATAGACGCTGAAGAACTGCAAATATTTCTCCTTAAAGTTTCCCAATATTGGATTAAGGATGTCAATGTGTACGAGAATTGGACTAACCGACAGAGAGAATTGTCTTACCTTATCTTAGAGTGGTTGAGGGAGTTGCGGTCAAAAGCTCACCCCCTACTAAAAGTCGCATATCATCTCAGTCAAAGAAAACAGTCTCGAATGGAGCTAATAGGGGCATCGCATCCTCTATTAAGGCTACTAAAATATCTCAAAAAAGGTGATGCATAGGTGAGAGGTCTACTTCAGGGGATCTGGATAGCAGGCCAGCGACAAAGCATTGTAAAGTAATACCTCCATTAGACCCGTCCGAGTACCCTGAAGAGGAGCAAATGAATGATTTTCAAAGGGCAACCGGTATTCAAATGGAATAATTTGAGGAATTAGAATCAAGATTGGAAGAGTTGGCTACTTCTCAAGAGGGGGCTCTTCCACCTTAGTAGATAGGTTATCACTTGTTGTTTTGTAGGTATATTCTGCTGATGTCAAAAATCCAATGTACCATGTACCTCATATTTATATATAAAAGTGTTTAATTCTACCACAATGTGATTAATACTGAATGAGTGTATATAAAATTGAAAATCTCACAGACTGTCACCATTCGAGAATTAGAATTGACGCCTAAAGTTTTAATATAACAGACCACTTTTTGTCCTGGAATGGTGTTTGAGGAATTAATGATCATAAATAGGATTCGATTTACTTATCATCATTCTCCCTTAGCCAAATCATTAAGTGTATGATTTTGAAATTTTAACTTTGTTCGAGATTGAGATTAACTTTCGAGTGTCGCTTATCAGCATATCACTCGTTTTTCCTAAGATATTATAAGCATGTTATAAACCATATTGAAAAACGCAAAAATGCCAGAACTTTTACCCAAGTTCAGTGTTTCCACCTACATCATGCAAAAATAGCTTCACTAGATAACCAATCAAGATTACAATGGTACTATGAGAGTGCCGCTTATCAGCATATCACTCGATCATCAGCCTTAGCTGGCATTAACATTCAGAGTGCAACTTATCAGCATATCACTCGATCATCAACCTTAGATGGAATTAACACTCAAAGTGCCGCTTATAAGCATATTGCTGGATCATTATCCTTAGCCAAAATTAACATTCAGAGTGTCGCTTATGAGTATAGCACTCGATCATCAGCCTTAGATGGAATTAACACTTAGAGTGCCGCTTATCAGCATATCACTCGTGTTATCAAAGATGATAATACTTCCTGAAATTGGTTACATTCCATCGAATTCCATCCAGGGTTTTGAGGACGTAGCTTTCTCCTAGATGTGCTTCGATCACCTTGTACGGTCATTCCCGGTTTGCAGCCAGTTTTCCTCCAGGCTCCCGACGAATCTCTTCATTCTTTCTCATCACCAAATCCCCTGGATTAAATAACACTTTTTTCACCCTTCTACCGCGATACCCTTTAACCAGTTCCATTACCTTGGCCTCGTGCTGGGAAGCCAGCTCTCGCCTTTCTTCTACCATGCCAAATATAAACACTGGTTCTCCTGGTTATTTATCTCATCCACAGTTGCCATCACCCTCGGACTAGAAATCCCTATCTCAGTTACAATTACTAATTCCAAACCGTATACAAGGTCGTATGGTGTTTCTTCAGTAGCAGAGGATTCAGCCGTTCGATATGCCCACAAAACATTCGGCAACTCCCATATCCAATTACCTTCTGCCCCCTCGAGCCTAGGTCGGATTCCATACACTATCGTTCAGATGGTTACTTCTATTTGTACATTAGCCTGGGGATGATAGACTGTCATTACCTTTTGTTTGATTTTATACTCCTCCCACCACTTCTTGAATGGATCCCAAGAAAATTGCATTTCACTATCCGTAAGTACTGTTCTTGGAATCCTAAAGCAACATATGATGTTCTTCCAACAAAATGAAATAACTGTCTTTCCCCTTATGTTTGTAAAAGGCTTAGCTTCCACCCACGGAGCCTCTCTAAGGTTTCCTCCAGATCTACTAAGAATTCCTCGTGACTTCTGATTTTTACTACCATATCATCCACATAAATTTCCATATTCTTTCCAATTTGAGTTTTGAACAGCTTATCCACTAACATCTAATAAGTTGCTCCATCATTCTTTAGCCCAAATGGCATCTTTTTGTTGCAATAAGTTCCGTCATCCGTAATGAATGAAATTTTCTCCTTATCTGTCTTTGCCACAAGCATCTTATGGTATCCCTTATGTGCGTTAAAAAAGGCCAAAACTTGAGATCCAGTTATAGCTTCCACTAACTTATGAATTGGTGGCAATGGGTAGCTGTCCTTGGGGTAACATCTGTTCAAGTCGGTGAAATCTATGCACATTTGCCAAGCCACATCATGCTTTGGAATTATGATATGAATGGCTATCCACTCGGGGTAGAATATCTCTTCGATGACATCTTCTTTCAATAGTTTTCCAACCCCATCCTTAATTGCCTAAGTCCTCTCATAGGCAAACATCATTCTTTTATACTTTACTGGTTTTATCAAAGGGTTTATATTCAACCTACGTACTGTCAGACTTAAGGGAACTCCTATGAGGTCAGAAGTGTCCCCTAAAAAGATGTCACCATATTTATCTAACAAATCTTTCAACTTCCTTTTAATGCCACCGGGCATAAGTTTTCCACAGCCACTATTCCAATATCTCGAATTGGCATTCACACTGTATTTGCAGGGCCTACCTCCCCATGTACCGATGCTACATTCATTTGTCTCCTCACCCATGTCACTGCTGTGAGATTGCAAATGTGGGCCACAGTCTGATCTCCTAAAATAGAAACTATCCATTTTTCAGTTAGGAATTTCATCATAAGATAATAGGGTGACCAGACATCTCGAGCCGGCACATCCATGGCCTTCCAAGAATCACATTATAAGGGGAAGAGGCTTCAATGACGGCAAAGTTACAGTTTATAGTTACCCCTTTATCATCATCCGCTACTCGAACTGACAAGGCTATCTCCTCTAGAGGAAATATTGGGTTCCCTGCGAAGCTAGATAGAACATAGGTTAACTTTTTTAGGTTACCACGCCCTATATCCAACTGATCAAAACAGTCAACGAACATTACTTCTACTCCACTCACATCGTCAATGAGCACCCTTTCTACTAGAGAGATTCTAATTACCACTAAAAACACCATAAGATCAGCTTAGGGCGTCTGATCTGGGACTGCATCTACTTTCAAGAATGTCACAATCTTGTCTGGTCGAAACCTTCTATAATGGGGTTCTCCTGCAGGGACCTTTCGTGTGTCTGCCCTCATTACAACATTCAAAACCTTTCTTCAATGATACCATTTATGACGTTAATCACTATCCAAATTGGTGGATTTTCCCCATTCCTGTTATCTAGATTACCCTCTTGTTGCTCCTTCTGTCTTTCTTGTCTTCCCTCCCATCCTCTATCTCAAATCATGTGCTCTTGAGGCCTCTTGTATTTTTCTGATTGTTTCTTCAGTATGGTTGCCATTCTCTTTGATCATTCTGAGGCCTTGGAAGTCTAGCATGGTTATTTTGGGGTCGTGGGCCTCAAAATCGCCCTTCTCTCACACTTTTCAATCTCCATCCTTAACTGTACGCAATCGTAATTGTCATGGCCATAATCCCTATGATGATCACAGTTGTTTTGTTGCCCTCCTGGAAATCACCACATTTTGTGAGTTTTGCATAGGTGGGGGTTGTCAAAACAGTCCTTTATGTATACTAAGAATCTACATAGGAGTTATTCCTCTAGGTGTTGGTAACATGGGAGATTACCTCTCGAACGGGGGTCTAGCTGGTTCCACTGGTCTTTTTTCTCGAGGATCAATATTCTTTCCAGGCTTCTCCGTCAAGATGTCTTTCTTCTTCCTAGTAGCTTCCTCTAACCTTAAGTATTATTCTACTACCTCCTGAAGTTTTGCAAGGTTTTAGGAGCATTCGTGCTCAATTTCTTGTACAATTCCAAATCCCTCATCCCCAGAAAATATCCTTGAATCACTTCATTCTTCGTGGTCTCGATTACTCCCAAACTCTTAGCCACATATCGATGATAAAAAGTCTGCGTACTTTCCCCCAATTTTTGCTTAGTTTGATAAAGTTCCAACAAAGTCTTTCTGAACTTTTTCTTTTACGAATATTGACTTAACAAAGCTTCACTAAAAATCTCTGTAGGAGTGTAGTGAGCCCCTTGGCAGCTTTTTGAACAATTCTTGGGCCTTCCCTAGAAGATAGCTCCCTACCAGCTTATACGTTAATTTCAACACAAAGTCCCTCGAATTCATTAAACTTAGGAATGTTTGGATAAACTATCAAGGATCCGTCTTGCCACTATAAGTAGGAAGCCTCTTTGGGGGCTTCACATCCATTGGCCAATGAACCCCTATTATCACCGAGCTAAAGGGTGATCCGGTTGCCTGGTCTATTGGTGCAATCAATCTATCTAACTCCCTTTTAAGGGAATCACCGACATTGGCTCCTTATTCATGTTTCCTTCCTATCAGATTCAATCCTCGTTCATTCCCTCCAAATTGTAAGGGGTAGGTAGGCCAGGCTCCTACATGCCCAGGCTGCATGAACCCTGGATAAGGCGGCAACTGCCCATAAGGGTTGTAAAGCCCCTGATTGGCCATTGCCCTATGTATCCCTACATTTCTGTCTCCTTGAACACCAGAAGAAGTCACCATCTTGTATCTTATTTCCACTCCTGGAAGTGCAACGGCTGAAGTAAATAGAGCTAGTGGAGGCATCGAGTAAATTAATCCTTGTGGGTAATCTGGAAGAGAAGGTTGAGGCCTCGCATGTAACACATCTTCGACATACGCCGGGTAAGGATAAGCTACCATGGGCTGAGATGTCAGCCCTACTGTTGCTCCTATAGGCATGGGTGAAAATACATTATACGGGACCCTCGCACCCCTCGAGGGGGAAAGAGGGTAACTCGATATCCTGCCGCAGCCCCTATATTCTGATTTGGCCATGTTGCCCCTATATTCTTATTCCCTTGCATGGTTCGCTCGTAAGCTTCTATATAAGAATCATCTGAAACCTACGTGAACCTTCAATCCCTATCATCTTTCGAACCAGTTGGCCCGCTCTGAGCAGGTCCAAGGTTTCCCACTTCCTGTGTTGTAGTAACTTCAGGGGGTCTCGAGGACCCCTCCACATCTTTTCATCTAGCTACATAAATATTTAAATTAAGTCCACTTGATATTTGACCCTTTCATGTTCCACAGCCGGAACGGGCTCCACCCTCGGCTCAACCGCTGATACTTGAACATCTCCCATCGCAGCACCCTGCATTTCCTGAGGGTTAACCATGTATGTTCTCTTAGATTGTGCTTCGCTACCGACTCCTATACCTTTTAACCTTAATGTCTCACTCCTTCGAGTAAACGCAGACATAAGCTTGAAAGCCCAAATTTAGCGTAGTCGTCCCCACATACGGTGCCAATTGATGCATTCAGAATGACCGAACAGTCAATATGCGCAAGCTCCTCAAACGTGACATGCAATAAAACTATCCCTAGGGATACCAGGGGTTAGTCCTCTGATGCTTAAGTCAGTAAATAGTTTGTATACGGTTAAGAAAGAATGAATGAATAAAAATAAGTACATACCTGGTATTTATATTGTACCTTCCTAATAACAATATCCTTAATTATAGCTTTTAATGCCGGCAAATACAGTAGACATTACATGGTTTAATAACACCGTACTTGGACCGTTATTAATACAGCCTATTATAGCTTTTGGGCCCGACCTCTATCAGGGGCGTGCAGAAGAAAGGAAAATATGTGCTTTGGAATATTCTTGGGACGTGGAGTGTGCAGATGAAAGGGATTATTATTTGACTGAAAAAAGGGAAAGAAATAAAGGCAGAATCGTGAAATTGTACCATGATTAAAGGATAAATCTCAATGATTGTATTAGTGATAAGCATGGAGTTAAATAGATACAAGAGTGAGCCCTAGTACAGTCCTACTACAACTCATTCAACAAATGTCTTGACTAGTTTTCCTCTAGTCTAACACTAATTCAATTCCATCTTTTCATACGCCTATGAAAAAATGTTATTTTCCAAAATTTTACCCTGAAAGGATATAAGTAATTAAAAATATGGATATGAGTCATTTCAACCTGTTTTATAACAGAAACATGTCAAAAATGGGTTGAATAATGAGATAAACCAAATAGCGGCTTTATATGAAAGCGGCGTATAACGATTGTGAATTCCAATTTGTGTTCATCATTAATAATGTTTATATATATATATATTCTGAATTAACTTTGTTATTAGAGGCGATAAAATTTTGGATGAACACAAGTTATAATTTGTCAAATTACCACTAGTAGAGAAAGCTCTATGAAAGGAATTGTTAGAATGTGGTTCTATTGGAATCGCCTTTAATTGAGGTCTGGAAGCATTTTCGAGTTCGAAAATTCTTTCTGGGTCATTTTAAAGGCGGTTCGAATTAATTAAATGCGTAATTTAGGTCCAGAAGAATTTTTGAATTCAAGAATTCTTCCCGGGGTCATTTTAAAGGCGGTTCCGCCTAAAATGGCAATCGATTAAAGACGGTTCCACCTTTAGAACCACCATTAATTGAGGACCAAAACATTTCCAAACTCAAAAATACTATCTGGATCCCCAATTTAATTTAAAGGAGATTCTAAGTCAGAACCGCCTTTAATGGGCATTCGTTAGCCTAACACTTGTATTTTTATTATTTCTAAACCCTACTCGCACAGACCTATTTTCTTCCTTCTCCATTTTTTATCTCGTCGATGCAGACTTCTCTTTTTTTGTCCATCTCCATATTCAATCGGCTATTTCTCTATTTTCTCTCATCGCCTCTCCCTCTCCCTATCCCTCCGATGTGCGCCTCCTCACTCTCCCTATGATCGCCTCTTAGAGCCTCTGTCATTGCCGCCGCCAGGAGCTTCGTCATCACGTCCCTCAGCCTGCTCTCGCTCTCGTTGTCGCTTGGAGTCTCACCGGCGCGTTCCTCCGCCTTCTTAAGCTCTTTTCGCCGCCTCGAGCTCTGCCACCGAGTCCAGCCTACTCTCCCTGTCGTTGCCACTTAGAGTCTCGCAGGCGTGTCCCTCCCCCTCCGCCATGCGCTCGCCTCCGCCATTCCATTCAGTCTCCTCCATCGTTCTCTCGCCTCCACCGTTCGCCTGGAAGCCTCGCCAGAGATGGCGTTTGTATTGCTATTGTTTTTTGCGTCATTATTGCAAAGGAAATAACGTTTGTATAGCTATTGTTATGTTTGTATTGTGTTTGTATTCTTTGTTATAGTCGATCTGGATGTAGGAATTCATGGATTTTGAAGAATTGAGAGAACCAAAAACACCTAAAGTGAAAATTATATCTCAATAAAATCGTAATAATCCCTCAAAATTTGAACACAATATAACACGCATCAAACTATTACACGTTATAAAAAAAATTTTATATTGTAACTAAAATATTTTGACTTTCTATAATTCTAATCCAACCCCTTCTTTCCATATGTCTGTGAAAATACAATCTTTTCTAAAACTTTGCCCTGAAAGAATATGAGTGATTAAAAATATGGATATGAGTTATTTTTACCAGTTTTATAACAGGTAAAAATGGTTGAGTTGAGTTAAACCAAATAGTGGCTTTATAAGAAAGCGGCGTACTACGTAGGATTGTGAGTTCCAATTTGTGTTCATCAGCACTAATGTTCTTTTTTATTTATTATGAATTTCAACTTTGTTATCAGAGGTGATAAAATTTTGAATGATCACTAGTTATATTTTGTCAAATTATCACTAGACACTAGTAGAGAAAACTCTATTAAAGATAGCGTTATAAGGGGTTGAAGATGATTTGAATTAATTAAAGGTGGTTCCATAAACCTCCCTCCCGCCACCGTGAGTCTCTCAACCATGGAGACCACTTTCTCAAACACCTCCGACATATGCCAGCAGCTCCACGACCGTTACGGCAAATCCTCCACCCAGCAGCACCGCCACCTCTGCGCTACCGCCGTCGCCACTCGCTCCCTCATCCACTCAGAATCCCTCCCGCTCACTCCCTTCTCCTACTTCGCCGCTGCCATCTCCACCCTCTCCGACCAAAATCCCCACCTAGACCCCCACGCCTTCGCCGCGCTTTCTTCTTTCCTCACTATCGTCCTTCCTTTGGTGCACGACCATACCATCACGGTGGACAAAGCCAGGGAGGTGGTGGAGGTTGTGGCGGAGAAAATTAACGGCGTTAACGAGGCTTTTCTCGGAACTGCTACTGTTAGGGCTCTGATTAAGTCTTTAGGAGCTCTGCTAGGGCTCTGTGATATCGAGGACTGGGATTCTATCAAGATGGGGTTCAGTACACTTCTTAGCTTTTCCACTGATAAGCAACCTAAGCTAAGGAGATGCGCTCAAGATTGTCTTGTGGCCCTCTTTAAGCCATTAGGGGCTTCTGGTGTGATCAAGCAGGCTAGCAAAATAGTTTACTCATTTATGAAGGAACAGATAACGTCGACGTCCAAAGTTGGAGTGAAGAATATACCTGAAAACCAAGAACTTGTCCATACGTTGAATGCACTGAAAATTGTTGTTCCCTATCTCTCTATCAAACTATGTGCGAGAGTGCTTGATCAGTTGATAAAGTTCTTGAGGTGTGAATTTGCATCGTTGTCGAAGCATGTTGGTATGCCTTGAATATGTATTAGCCGCTCCAACGGTATAGCTTGTCTCTTTATTGGACTGCTGTTGATTTGGGCTAAATTGTGTTTTGGCCCAGTTTGTTAGGGTTTAGTGGAGATAGCATATAAAGTGTCTCTCTTCTCTCTGTAAACATTAATTCTGATATAGTGGAATCCGTCTCCCATGGATGTAGCCAAATTGGTGAACCACGTAAATCTTGTGTCTTGTTATTTTCGTTCATATTTTCTGTTCTTTCTCCATTCCGCACAACAAACTGGTATCAGAGCGGGGCTGATCGGGGAGAAAAATGTCTGGGTTGAACGTGAAGATCGACAAGCTTACTGGGGGAAATAGTTTCAGTTTATGGCAGATCAAGATGCGAGCTTTGCTGAAACAGCAAGGTTTGTGGACTCTGCTGATGAAGGATTTCGCGAGCAGTTCTGGCGATGTGGTGGGTCTGGAAGAAAAGGCACACTCGATGATTATGCTATGTCTCGCGGACGAAACCATCACTGAGGTCTCAGATCAGGAGACTGCTGCACAACTGTGGCTGAAGTTGGAGAGTTTGTATATGACGAAATCTCTAACCAACAAGCTGCTTCTGAAACAACGCCTCTTCGGTCTCCAAATGCAGGAAGGTACGCAATTCAAAGACCATCTAGAGCAATTGAATACTTTCTTATTAGAATTGCGAAATATATATGTGAAAATTGAAGATGAAGATGCTGCTTTGATTTTGCTAGTGTCTTTACCGCTTTCGTATGAGAATTTTGTTCAGTCATTTATTGTTGGTAAAGATTCCGTGTCTCTGGAGGAAGTTAGATCCTCTCTCCATAGTAGAGAGTTACGACATAAGGCAAACGGTACAGGTACAGAAAGTCAGGCCTCTGGCTTGTTTGCTAGTGACGGAAACACAAAGGGCAAGGGAACCGGCAGTAAGAAGAAGGGCAAGAAGTCATCTTCAAAGGGTCCCAAGGCCAATGATGTTTGTAACTACTGTAAGGAGAAGGGGCATTGGAAAAAGGAGTGTCCGAAGAAGGCTAGTAAATCTGGGAGCACATCTGGTACTGCTGCTATGGCTGAAGGGGATTTCAGTTCTGAAGATGATTTTGCTCTAGCTGCTACTGGGCAAAATAATCATCCTAATGCGTGGTTTCTTGATTCTGGGGCATCTTACCATATATGCCCAAGGAGAGATTATTTCTCAACTGATGAGCAAGCTGAGGGCATCATTACTACGGCAAATGGTGTTGCGTGCAAGGTAGTTGGGATTGGTTCAATCAAGATCAGGACGCATGATGGTAGTTTTTGTACTTTGAACGATGTCAGGCATGTTCCATCGATGACAAAGAATCTGATTTCTCTTCCTACGTTGGATAGAAAGGGTTTCGTCTACTCAGGGAGTGATGGAGTTCTGTGTGTCTGCAAAGGTTCTAGGCTAGCTCTGAAAGGTGTTCTGCATGGTACTTTGTATTTTCTACAAGGTTCCACGGTTATGGATTCTGTTAATGTTGCATCTTCGGAGGTTCACCAGGATGATATGACTAAGTTATGGCATATGAGGCTTGGTCACATGGGTGAAAGAGGGATGCAGATTCTGTCGAAATATGATCTTCTTGGTGGCCACAAGGTCAAGAGCTTGGACTTCTGTGAGCATTGCATTTTTGGGAAGCATCACCGCAGCAAGTTTCCTAAGGCGATTCATAGAACAAAGGGCACATTGGATTACATCCATTCTGATTGTTGGGGACCTTCCCGAGTTGAGTCGCTGGGAGGTCACAGGTACTTTGTTTCTCTGATTGATGATTACTCAAGGATAACTTGGGTTATCATGATGAAACATAAGAGTGAAGCTTTCTCGAAGTTCAAGGAGTGGAAAGCTTTGGTGGAGAATCAGACCGGGAAGAAGATCAAGAGGCTTCGAACTGATAATGGGCTAGAATTCTGCTCGTCTGAGTTTGATCAGTTTTGTAGGGATGAAGGGATCGCTCGTCATCATACAGTCAGGAATACGCCACAGCAGAACGGCGTAGCTGAGCGGATGAATCAGACATTGCTGGCGAGAGCGAGGTGCATGCTCTCTAATGCTGGTTTGGAAAGGAGATTCTGGGCAGAGGCGGTGAGTACAGCTTGTTACTTGATCAACCGCGGGCCTCACACGGGTATAGAGTACAAAATACCTATGGAGTTGTGGTCAGGTAAAGTTGTTGATTACTCCAAGTTAAAAGTTTTTGGTTGTACATCTTATTATCATGTTAGTGATGGTAAGTTAGAGCCCCGAGCCAAGAAGGGTGTCTTTGTGGGTTATGGAGATGGAGTTAAAGGCTCCAGAATATGGTCTCCATCTGAGAAGAGGGTTATTCTGAGTAGGGACGTTGTCTTTGATGAAAATTCTTTGCTTAGATCTATGGTGAAGCCCACAGTTGTTCCAGAAACTAGTGGAGTTGATAAACAGGTGGAGCTTGAAGTCACTCAAGGTGAAAATAGATTGGAACAATTTGAGGTGGATCAAGAGCCACAGACAGAATCTGAGATACCGGAATCTCCACCACCAGATCCTCAACCATCAGGAGCTACAGTCCGCAGTTTAGCTCGGGACCAACCCAGGAGGGTTGGAGTTGGGGCGCCGAAGAGATATGGGTTTGAGGATATGGTGGGTTATGCACTACAGGTTGCTGAGGAGGTGGATACTCATGAGCCATCCACCTACAGAGAAGCTGTTTCAGGTACTGATGCTGACAAATGGTTTGTAGCAATGGGAGATGAGATGGAGTCCCTCCAGAAGAATCAGACATGGGATTTGGTTCAACAGCCTCAAGGGAGAAAGGTTATCACTTGCAAATGGGTTTTCAAGAAAAAGGAAGGGATATCACCTACAGAGGGAGTCAAGTACAAGGCTAGAGTTGTTGCTAGAGGTTTCAGTCAGAGAGAGGGAGTAGATTACAATGAGATTTTCTCACCAGTGGTCAGACACACTTCCATCAGGGTGTTGCTAGTTACAGTGACACATCAGGATTTGGAGCTTGAACAACTTGATGTGAAGACCGCTTTTCTACATGGAGAGTTGGAGGAAGAGATATACATGACTCAGCCAGATGGTTTCCAAGTTCCTGGCAAGGAAAAATATGTTTGCAAGTTGAAGAAGTCCTTATATGGGCTTAAGCAGTCTCTGAGGCAGTGGTACAAGAGATTTGACAGCTACATGCTTGAGTTGGGCTACACAAGGAGTTCATATGATTGTTGTGTCTACTACAGCAAGTTGAGAGATGAGTCATTCATCTATCTGGTGCTTTATGTAGATGACATGCTGGTAGCCGCAAAGAGTAAGCACGAGGTTCAGAAGTTGAAAGGACTTCTTAGTGCTGAGTTTGAGATGAAGGATCTGGGTGCAGCTCGGAAGATACTAGGAATGGAGATTCTTAGGGATCGAAGTCAGCGGAAGCTTTTCTTGTCACAGAAAGGCTATATTCAGAAAGTGTTAGCTAGGTTTGGCATGTCTACAGCCAAGCCTATAGACACTCCTAGTGCTGCAAATATCCATCTCACCACCATGTTTGCTCCTCAGTCAGACGAGGAGAAGGAGTATATGTCTCGGGTTCCTTATGCCAGCGCGGTGGGGAGTTTGATGTATGCTGTGGTTTACACGAGGCCAGATTTAGCACAGGCAGTCAGTGTTGTGAGCAGGTTCATGGGGCAACCGGGAAAGGAACATTGGCAAGCAGTGAAGAGGATCTTCAGGTATCTTAGAGGTACGTAGGTACGTCTGATGTGGGTCTCATTTATGGAGGTGATACCGAGTGCTTAGTTACAGGCTACTCTGATTCTGATTATGCTGGTGATGTTGACACGAGAAGATCGATGACTGGTTATGTATTCACTTTGGGAGGTTCTGTGGTTAGTTGGAAGGCGACTTTGCAACCTACAATGACGTTGTCCACTACAGAAGCAGAGTACATGGCTCTGACAGAGGCTGCAAAAGAGGGAATATGGCTGAAAGGGCTAGTCAGTGATCTTGGTCTACATCATGATCAGGCTACTGTGTACTGTGACAGCTTGAGTGCAATCTGCCTAGCCAAGGACCAGGTCCATCATGAGAGGACCAAGCATATTGATGTCAGATATCGTTTCCTGAGGAGTGAGAGGAGAATCAGGGTGAAGAAAGTGGGAACTGCTGATAACCCCGCTGATATGTTCACCAAATCTGTTCCACATAGCAAGTTTCAACATTGTTTGGACTTGCTGAACATCAGAGCTGATTAGGTGCTCTATGGGCAGTCCCGGGAGTGGAGGGCGAAGTCTACTCATCTGGCACTGTAATGGTGCATCTGGAGTTTTCTACTTTGAGGATTCAAGTCAAGGTGGAGATTTGTTGGTATGCCTTGAATACTGTATTAGCCGCTTCGACAGGTTAGTACTGGGATCTCGCTCCGACGGTATAGCTTGTCTCTTTATTGGACTGCTGTTGATTTGGGCCGAATTGTGTTTTGGCCCAGTTTGTTAGGGTTTAGTGGAGACAGCATATAAAGTGTCTCTCTTCTCTCTGTAAACATTAATTCTGATATAGTAGAATCCGTCTCCCGTGGATGTAGCCAAATTGGTGAACCACATAAATCTTGTGTCTTGTTATTTTCGTTCATATTTTCTATTTTTTCTCCATTCCGCACAACGGATATTGCTTCTCTCAGAAGCCGCTTTAACTGTCTCCGGACCTTGCTGATTCATGCATTAAAGGAAAGCTTGGATGAGGAGAACACAAAGGCTTTTCTAATACTAAATGAGATCATTATTGCGCTAAAAGATTCTACGGAAGAAGGTAGAAAAGCAGCCTACGACATCCTTGCCGAGATCAGAGCCACCTTGCGAAGCATTTCGTCTTCCACTTCTGAAGGAATTTATCAGAAGCTCATCAATATGGTGATGGGTTATCTTGTGGAATCTTCACCTCACATGAAGAGTGGAGCAGTTTCTGCGTTGTCTGTACTCGTTTACAGTGATACTGATATCTGTGTCGTTATGCCTGAACTGGTTCCATCGGTTCTGAGACTGCTGCAAGAGAAAAAGAAAGTTATTGAAGTTATAAAAGCTGTTCTGGGCTTTGTCAAAGTACTGGAGATCAGAGTTCATGATTTTTGTAAGATGGAAAGTGGCATGATGGGCGTAAGTGTGGCAGGTTGTATTTTTGGACACTTTGGGGGGAGGACGCATTTCCATAATGCGTCCTCCAAAGGCCCAAATTTTTTTTTATTCTGCATTTTTGGAGGACGCATTACGATAATGCGTCCTCCCGGTTTGTTTTATTTTTTTTTCAGCATTTAAATAGAGGGCTCCGTTTTTTGTTCCGAAAATGTTTTTCCCTTATTTTTTTTTTAATTTAATTTGTCCCTCCATTTTTGTCTTCTGAAAGTAGTACGGATTTATTTTTTTGTTTATGAAAAAAATTAGAGTACCCATTTTGGAAACGATTTTATTTTTAGCATCAATTGGAGGACTCGGGCCTAATTGTGACAACTTTTTTTTGGAAGTTGAGGGGTGAGAACGCATTTCAATAATGCGTCCTCTTGGTGCTTTTGAATTTTTTTTTCAAGCTTTGATTAGAGGGGACTCGTTTCTCCTCTTTTGTTTTCCATAATAGTTCCCCTTTCATTTTTTTTATATTTATATTTTTTAAATTTTCTGAAATTATTTATTTATTTTTCTATTTTATTTTTCCGAAAATAGTTAGGATTTATTTTATTTTTTCTAAAATCAATTAGAGGACTCATGGGGCATTATTTTATTTTATTTTTCTAATGTGGCATTATTTTATTTTTTTCGAAATGATTTTCGTAGCACTCGTTTTTTAAACGACTCCGCGGAACAGGTGAATTGTTTTTTTGAAATTAATTTTTTTTCTGGAAATTATTTAGAGGACTCTATTTTGAAACATAAATATATACATATATATAAATATAAATATAAATATATAAATATAAATATAAATAAATATAAATTAAAAAATATATAAAAATATATACATATACGGATAAATATATAAAAATATATATATACGGATATATATAAATATATAGATAAATATAAATAAATATATATATATGAATAAATATATATATATATAAATATATATAAATGTGTGGATGTGCACACATGTAAATGTGTGGATGTGCACACATGTAAATGTGTGGATGTGCACACATGTAAATGTGTGGATGTGCACACATGTAAATGTGTGGATGTGCACACATGTAAATGTGTGGATGTGCACACATGTAAATGTGTGGATGTACACACATGTAAATGTGTGTAAATATAAATATAATTATAAATATAATTATAAATATAAAATAAATATAAATATATACATATATATAAATACAAATATAAATATAAATATAAATAAAGATATATATGTATATATATAAATGTATATATATATATACATTTATATAAATATATAAATATATATAAATATAAATAAAGATATATATATAAATATGAATATATATATATAAATATATACACATATATATATATAAATATGTACATATATATAAATATACATAAATATAAATATAAATATAAAGAAAGATATATATACAAATATATAAATATATATATATAGATATAAATATGCACACACGTAAATGTGTGGATGTACACACACGTAAATGTGTGGATGTACACACGTAAATGTGTGGATGTATATATATATATATATATATATATATACATATAAATAAATAAATATATATATATATAAAGATATATATAAATATATATATATATAAAGATATATATAAATATATATATATATATATAAAGATATATATAAATATAAATATATACATAAATATAAATATAAATATATACACATATATAAATATAAATAATGATATATATATAAACATATAAATATATATAAATATAAAAAATATATATAAATATAAAAATATACATACATATAAATATAAAAATATATAAAAATATAAATATAAATAAAGATATATATATATAAATATGAATATATATATATATATAAATATATAAATATAAATAAAGATATATATAAATATAAATGTATACAAATATATAAATATATAAATATATATATATATATAAATATGCACACACGTAAATATGTGGATGTACACACACGTAAATGTGTGGATGTACACACACGTAAATGTGTGGATGTACACACACGTAAATGTGTGGATGTACACACACATAAATGTGTGGATGTACATATATATATATATATAAATAAAGATATATACAAATATAAATATATACATAAATATAAAAATATATATACATATAAATATAAAAATACACATAAATATAAATATAAATATAAATAAAGATATATATACAAATATAAATATATATATATATATAAATATATTCATATATATATACATATAAATATGAAGATATACATATATATAAATATAAATATAAATATATATAAATATAAATATAAATATAAAAATATACATACATATAAATATAAAAATATAAATATAAATAAAGATATATATATAAATATGAATATATATATACATATAAATATATACACATATATATATAAATATAAAAATATATATAAATATAAAAATATATATAAATATAAATATAAATAAAGATATATATAAATATAAATATATACATATATATAAATATAAAAATAAATATAAATAAAGATATATATAAATATGAATATATAAATATATACACATATATATAAATATAAAAATATATATAAATATAAATATAAATAAAGATATATATAAATATAAATATATACATATATAAAAATATAAATATATATATATATACATATATATAAATATATATATATATATATAAAGATATATATAAATATAAATATAAACACATATATATATATATAAATAAATATAAATATAAACATAAATAGAGGACGCATTATGGTAATGCGTCCTCGCCACGTGGCGTGGCCCCATTCGGCCACGTGGCATTACCTCAATTTGACCAGCATTTATTAAAAAAAATTTAAAATGGAACGGAGGACGCATTATGGTAATGCATCCTCCACATGCAAATTCCGTTTGTGGCAACTATAGCCACAAACAAGTCATTTTCTCCTGGAGATCATGAGGAGAAAGTGTGGAGCTGCAACAGTCAAATCACTTGTCCCCCAGAAGTATAGGGATTTTCTAGGGAGTGTGTTGGAGAATCGTCATGGAAAGTAGGCCCGTCAAATGGGTCGGGTGATCCGTTGGATAACCGTTACCCATATACTATTTTCACTTATTGGATAAGACTTATTGGATAATGATCCATTGGGTTAATGGATATAATTGAGTTGTAGTTATTGGGTTTAGTTGGGTTGGATAATGGATTATCCGTTGGATAATTTTGGGTGGGTCGAGTTGGGTTGGGTAACGGGTGACCCGTGGATAATTTCATATCATAAGATAATAAAATTTTCACAAGTTTGATTACGAATGATTTAATTTTTCCCTAACACGTATAATCATTTTAGAAACGATCAAATTCTCGATTTATCATATTTATCGATTTCGGTTCATGTCTTAATCAATTTTAATTTGAACCAATTAAAAATTGATAAAAAATCTTGATGAAAGAAGTAGAAGTAGTATTTAAAAAACTTTTACTAAATTTGAAAAATCTCCTCCATGAAATATGAAGATTTTTAAAAATATTTTCTTTTTTTGAACATAAGAAAATAATAAATGAAATCCCCACATTTTGCTACTCGAATAAATATTTCCTCTTTTGTAGTTATGTACACGATTCAACCTATATCAAAAAATGATTAGAGTTAATCGTAATTTTTCACTCCAAGTAAAATGTTACGTGGCTTATCCATTTAAAGTTTAAATGGTTGAAAATACCAATTATCCATTATGTATATACTGAATTATCCATTGGGTATAAACTAATTATCAATTGGGTCTATACTAATTATCCATTGGGTCTATACTAATTATCCATTGGGTCTATACTAATTATCCATTGGGTCTATACTAATTATCTTGGATCAAACTAAATGACCCATTGGGTATAGGTCATTTATTTGGGTGAAACGTGAATTACCCATCAAGTCCTTGTTCTTTCTCAGTTCTCACTTCTCACTTCCCAGTCTACGTTTTGTTTCATCAGTCCGCGTTTTGTTCATCAATCGGTCTGCGTTTTGTTCATATTCGGGTTCATAATATTATATTATATTATGTAATATAATATTATGTATTATATTATATTATATTTAATAAAAATAAAAAATATATAATATGTTGTCTTTGTAAACTCGACGAAACTAACGAACAATATTACTTGGGATCGAGCTCGAGCTCAAATACTGTATGAACTCGAATATTGTATGAAGTCGAATGCTGTATGAGATTGAGCTCGAATACTGTACAAACTCGAATACTGTACGAGATTGAACTCGAATAATGTACGAACTCGAATACTGTACGAAATTGAACTCGAATACTGTACGAGATTGAGCTCGAATATTGTACGAACTCGAATACTGTACGAGATTGAACTCGGATATTGTACGAACTCGAATACTATACAAGATTGAGCTTGAATACTGTACGAACTCGAATACTGTATGAACTCGAATACTGTACGAGATTGAGCTCGAATATTGTACGAACTTGAATACTGTATGAGATTGAACTCGAATACTGTATGAACTTGAATACTGTACGAGATTGAGCTCGAATATTATACGAACTCGAATACTGTACGAGATTGAACTCGAATATTGTACGAACTCGAATACTGTACGAGATTGAACTCGAATATTGTACGAGATTGAACTCGAATACTGTACGAACTCGAATGTTGTACGAGATTGAGCTCGAATACTGTACAAGCTCGAATACTGTACGAGATTGACCTCGAATATTGTACGAACTCGAATACTGTACGAGATTGAACTCGAATATTGTATGAACTCGAATACTGTACGAGATTGAACTCGAATATTGTACGAACTCAAATGCTTTACGAGATTGAGTGTGAATTTTGTACGAACTCGAACACCGTACGAGATTGAATTCGAATACTGTACGAGCTCGAATACTGTACGAACTCGAATATTGTACGATATTGAACTCGAATAATTTGTGAATTATAATTTGTATAATTTGTGAATTATAGTGAATATTTATGTTAAATATTACACATGCATTTAATTGGGTAATTTTGAATATTTATTGGGCATGTGTTATATTCCGTTAACATAATATGGGACCCATTGAGATCAAAATTTCCCATTAACATAATTATTCTCATCCCAAATCCTAAAAAATAATGTGCATTTAACACCTGATCTCATTGGATAATGACAACTTGTAACCCAAATCGATAGAAAATGTTTAATGATAACTTATTGGGTTAATTATATAATGATTTATTGAATAATGACTTATTGGATAATATATTTTAACTCATTGGGTCATATGAATACCTCATGGGTTATCCAATGGGTTATCCATTTAATGACCCAACTCATTTATGACCCAATCCATTATGATCCATTTAATAAACGGGTTAATTGGATAATGACCCATTAGATAATGATCTATTGGGTTTGAATAATGAGTTTATCTAATTAACCCATTTGACGGGCCTAATGGAAAGACAAGCTCCAAGGGGACTAGCACTAATGAGACTGAACCGAAACCTTCAGATTCTTCCCAGAAAGGGTCTGATTTTTTGTCGAGGAAGAGGACGCATGAGGAATCTACAGTTTTGCCCAGAGAAAGCTGAAAGGTTTCTAGAAAAAGGCCAAGAGAGAGTAAACAAAAAGGCTCAAGCTCGACAAACAGTGCACAAGAGGCTAATAGATCTTCTGCTCATGTTAATGCACAGAAGTCAGTGGGAAGAAAGAACGAGAATCCCGAAAGACAACGATCAGTAAGGCAAGGCAGAAATAGTAGGGAAAGTGCTCCAAAGGTAGAGTCGGGGGAGAAGAGAAAGATGCATGGCAGACCCAAACCTGCTACTGGGTTAGTCAAGATCAAAAGGGTGAGCAAGAAACGGATGAGAGTCGAGAAGTAAATTATTGACAGGCATACGTAATGCTGGAGATTTTATGAAGGGCGTTTCGTATCACTGCCAGGATGGACGTTGAATGCTAATGATCAGGTGAGATTCCATCCGCCATGATTGTGAAGCAGCAGCAACACTGCCGCCATGTTGATTGATAAAAGTTTCAACGTTTTTCTAAAAGGAAGGTGCGGAAGTAATTGGCACTTCGGTTACCGCAATTTTTTAACATCAACGAAGAAGGTGCAGCACAGGGTGCTTGGCAGGCCAACATCTGCATACTTTCTCTATGTTCAGTATCTGTTATCACAAATATGTACCGTAGTTCTCAAGTTTTGTAGTAGAACAGGAATGTAGTAAATTATTTTGATGATAGAGCACAACTGTAGCTACTATATAAATCGCCAAAGTTAAAAGCGGGACTAAGATGCTGTAGAAAAGCCATACAGAAATTTATAAGGTAGACTGGATTCAATTTGGATAAATGTACTTAGGGTTTTCTTATGTTTGAATTAAAGATTCTGTAGTAAAAAAAATAAATTAAAGGTGGTTCCGCCTTTAGAACCGTCGGATGTACTATCCCGGATCCCCAATTTATTAAAGGTGGTTCCGAAAACATTTCCAAACTCGGATGTACTATCCCGGATCCCCAATTTATTTTAAAGGTGGTTCTAAGTCAAAACCGCCTTTAATGGGCCTTTGTTGGCCCAACACTTGTATTTTTATAATTTTTAAACCCTACTCGCGCATACCTATTTTCTTCCTTCTCCATTTTTTATCTTGTCGGCGTAGAATTCTCCATTTTCTCCCTTCTCCATATTCAATCAGCTATTTCTCCATTTTCTCTTGCCGACTCTCCCTCTGATCGGCGCCCCTCCCTCTCCCTCTGATTTGCACCTCTCCCTCTCCCCCCGATCACCACCTAGAGCCTCTGTCGTCGCCACCACCTCGAGTTTCGCCATCGTGTCTCTCAGCCTGCTCCCATTCTCGCTGCCGCCTAGAGTCTCAGCGGTGCATTTCTCCTCCTTCTCTAGCTCTTGCCACCGCCAGGAGCTCTACCGCCGCATCCCTCACCTTGCTCTTGCTCTCGCCGCCTGGAGTCTCGTCGGTGCGTTCCTCCGCCTTCTCTAGCTCTTGTTGTCGTCACATCCAGCCTGTTCTCGCTGTCGCCACCAGTTGGAGTCTCACCGGCGTGTCCTTTTGCCTCTGCCATTTGCTCGCCCTTTTGTTTGCCTGGAAGCCTCACCAAAAATGGCATTTGTATTGCTTTTGTTTGTGTGAAGGAAATATCGTTTGTATAGCTATTGTTCTGTTTGTATTCTGCTTTGTTGTCGATCTAGGTCTCGTTGTCGGAAACCAATTTTTTGGAAGGTAAGGAATAGTTTCCGAGTTTGAAAACTATTTCTGGTCCTATTAAATCTAGTTATTTGAACCACCTTATTTTCTGATTGATTAATGGCAAGGCCATTAAAGGCGGTTCTCAAGTGCCTTTAATTTGCCAATAGAACTGCCTTTAATATGCCTCTCCTACACTAGTGTACTCCAACTTCAATTTCGACAATAAAAGCACTTCAACTGGAATAACTTTTCAGCCTTTTATTGCTTCATCTTCCTACATTAGAGCATGAACAAATCAGTGATTTCTCTAGTTCAAAAATGAAAAACCATAAGAAGGGGTTGAAGGCGGTTTGAATTAATTAAAGGTGGTTCCGACTTTAGAACCGTCTTTAATTGAGGTCCGAAAATATTTCCAAACTCGGATGTACTATCCCGGATCCCCAATTTATTTTAAAGGTGGTTCTAAGTTAAAACCGCCTTTAATGGGCCTTTGTTGGCCCAACACTTGTATTTTTATTATTTTTAAGGGTAATATGTAAATATAACCCTATATGTTGAAGAAAGTGCAGATATAACCCTCAGTTGTTTTTAGTGCAAAAATAACCCTGTCTATTGAATGAAAGTGTAAATATAACCCTCCAACCATGATTCTGGCATTAACTAACAAATTCCGGCCATTGATCGACTCAAAAAGACTAAAATACCCTTATGCCCCAAACCTTATAATGAGAAGGACAATTATGCCCTTATTAAAGTGGACCCCACAAAAACAATATCAAACTTCCTTTCATTTCAAATTATCTCCGTCACTGTTCCTCTGAATAGCATCACCGTCAGCACCGATAAACCCAAGCTTCCGCCGTGTTCTACCTCCTACCACTCCCATCAACCTCCCCCACACCACTACCACCACTACCATCCCTCTGAACCTAGCTTACTCTGAATATAATAGCAAAATTGAAAATATCATGACCTAAATTACAATGCTGGCAGATGGGTTCTGAAGGGATGATTAAAAGAACAATTCGTTGAGGTTTGAAAATTTTTACACCACCAAAGTGCAGATGGCTGCAGGACAACATTATATTTCCCACTCCAGCAAATGATGATGAACACAATTATTTACAATGAATGTTGCAGCTTTGTTTTATCCTCCTCACTAGTTACAAATCAGTCCCCTTTTCACAAACCAGTCCCCTTTTCACAAACCAATCCTCTGAACCTAGCCACGCCTCTAGCCTTTCCCCTGCCACCACCAGCCACTCCTCCCATCAGCCTTTTCCCCACCACCACCAGTCACCCCTTCCATCAGCCTTACCCCCCCCCCCCCGCTAGGGCTTCCACCGCTGCCACCACCACCACTGGGTCTAGAGGGTCAAGCATTCTAGACGGCGGAGGGATCAGATCCAGCGGAGGGACGGTGGCACCACCTAGCGCCGGCGAAAAGAATTGCTCCGCAGCGAATGTTCACTTTTGAAGAGCTCTTTGGTTGGGAACGGATGGAACAACAAAAAGAAAGAGAACGGCTGGAGGAAAGAGAAGCAATTAGGGTTACAAATTTTTGGGGTCAAAATAGTTAATTTCACTTTTTCCTTTTTTTTCTTTTTTAGAAGGGTAATATTGACATTTCATTTAATTCTGACCTCAAATGGCCAGAGAAGGTTATATTTGCACATAACCTAAATATTTAGGGTTATATTTGCACTTTCAATTATCACAGGGTTATATCTGCACTTTCTTCAATTATGTAGGGTTATATATGCACTTTTCTTTATTTTTAAACCCTACTCGCGCATACCTATTTTCTTCCTTCTCCATTTTTTATCTTGTCGGCGTAGAATTCTCCATTTTCATCCTTCTCCATTTTCATCCTTCTCCATATTCAATCAGCTATTTCTCCATTTTCTCTCATCGCATCTCCCTCTGATCGGTGCCTCTCCCTCTCCCTCTCCCTCTCCCTCTCCCTCCGATTTGCGCCTCTCCCTCTCTCCCGATCGCCACCTAGAGCCTCTGTCGTCGCCACCACCTTGAGCTTCACCATCATGTCCCTCATCCCGCTCTTACTTTCGCTGCAACCTAGAGTCTCAGCGGTGCATTTCTCCGCCTTCTCTAGCTCTTGCCACCGCCAGGAGCTCTGCCGCCACATCCCTCACCCTGCTCTTGCTCTCGCCGCCGCCTGGAGTCTTGTCGGCGTGTTCCTCCGCCTTCTCTAGCTCTTGTCGTCGTTGCATCCAGCCTGCTCTCGCTGTCGCCACCAGTTGGAGTCTCACTGGTGTGTCATTTTGCCTCTGCCATTCGCTCGCCTACATTGTTCCGTTCAGTCTCCTCCGTCGTTCGCTCGCCCTTTTGTTTGCCTGGAAGCCTCGCCGAGAATGGCATTTGTATTGCTTTTGTTTTTGTGAAGGCAATATCGTTTGTATGGCTATTGTTCTGTTTGTATTGCGTTTGCATTCTGCTTTGTTGTCGATCTAGGTCTCGCTGCCGGAAACCAATTTTTTGGAAGGTAAGAAATAGTTTCCGAGTTTGAAAACTGTTTCTGGTCCTATTAAATCTAGTTATTTGAACCACCTTATTTTCTGATTGATTAATGGCAAGGCCATTAAAGGCGGTTCTCAAGTGCCTTTAATTTTCCAATAGAAGGCGAATTAAAACCATAAGAAGGCGAAACACCAAGAACACTTAGTATAAGTGCAAATTTTGGGAATAATTTTTCCTGATTTGATTGAGTTAAATGTAAGAGATTGTTTTAAAATAAAAGATTGTAAATTAATTTGTCAAAAATATATGTCTAGGAAAGAGCCTGATTCACTTGAAAATAGTTGAATATTTCACTAGTTAAATGCCCTAAGCAAACGCCACTTAAGTTTCTTTAAGAGTTAATTATTAAAAAATTGAGTTGTAATGGATGTTTCCTCCTTTAAAGTCAATAAATGCCGCTCAACGCTGCAACTTCATGCAAAATCAAACTCTTTAAACACTCTAAATCTGAATCAAAGTCCAAAGAAATTCTTCCTCCCCTTCTTATTGGTCATATTATTAATTTCTATGGCTATTAGGTGATTGAAAAGAATCATAGTTGGTACTTAAAAGGGGAAAACTTACTTCTAGCACTGATCGATCATCTGTGTCGGAACTCCATCACCACCTAACCCACCCTAGATTCTTCCTTGATTGTATTTAGGAGATATATATATCTTCCACACTATATCCCAAAAATACAATTTACAAATAACTATAAGAGCATGTCTCTTGAAAGACAATATTTTCATAAGTTATGGAAAATCATGGTTTAAACTGCAAAATAGAAGAAATCAAAATAAAATATTTGTGTTGCATTAATCGGGTCACAAACTTATAACTACTACATGTTACATAATAATTTTTTAATATTGCAACTAAAAACCTTTTACCTTTCTCTAATTCTAATTCAACCACGTCTTTCCATATGCATATAGAAAGACGGTCTTTTCTAAAATTTTGCCCAACTATAAAGTTCTTAAACCTTAAAAAAAGTAAATTATAAAATATCTTAATATTTTTAAGTACACAAAAGCACTCGGAACATTATTCTCATTCACTACAAAATAAAAGTGTAGTAGTGACGCATATTTTATGACTAGATAAGGAAATGTCATGAATGTGTCACTAAATATTTCTGACGTGTGCACATGTCACTAAACTGAACTACTACATCAATCCATGTCACAGAATTTAATGACACTTCTAAATTGAGCTGCATCTTTAAACATAACAAAAATATAACGATATTTCAACGCGTCAGAATATTTTAGTGACACGCTGAATAGAGACAATTCATAAGGCGTCACTAAAAACTGTAGCGATACCTTTGAGTGTCACGAATGCTCCAAAAAGCATCATAACTGGAAGTTTTTTTTAGCATATTGTACCTAAATACAGTATACTTATAGCACAAAAGATGTACTCCCTCTGTCCCACCTCAAATTGCACATAATATTTTTCACACTCATCAAGAAATTTATCTAACCGTTAATATGTTTAACTACATATAATAACGGCAAACAATAAAGTTACTTTTGTAAAACTCCTTGTTACGACGAATCCAACCATATAACATATGATAATATTATTTTTTATATATTCATTCAAATATGTGATAAAACTTGTGATTAGTGAAATAAACTAAATTGTGCAGTTTGAAGTTTGACGTGGGACGGAGGGAGCATACATAGAGGTTGCCACAAAGTTCATTTTGTGACCATATTTTATCCGCCACAAATATGAAGTATCTTCCAAAACATCATACACTCACATTATCGCCCAAGTGGTTGGGCCTCTGACTTATGCTCTTGCCATCGTGAATTCAACTCTCGACAGCGGTAGTGTGAAAATTTCTTCAGTGGGGAGGTCCCTTGTGCGCATCAAGAACAGTCGAGGGTCAGGGGTTCAACTATGGAAATGCTATAATTTACCTCTTCAATTATGACCGTGATATCGGTGCAACCAAAACAGCTGAGGTCTAGTTGTTTGATCGCCTTTTACCTTCCAAAACATCATGCTACAAATGAGGGCTTCTGAAATGGCGGACACTCGGACACTAGTTAAAGTAACGTGGGGCTCCATTTTGCATTTATTTGTCGAGTTTGGACTTAAATAATTAGTGCAGTTTTATTGTATGACTGGCTAAAGGCGATCAATCCGCTCGCCCTCAGCGGCCCATACCAGCCCACACCCAGGCCGTATGAGAGGTAAATCACGGTAGCCCAGCACCAGGACCCATGGGCTTGGCATTGCCTCGGTGCGCACAAGGGAGCCTTGCAAAGCAAGAACTCCCTACACTGCCGCTGCCGAGGATCGAACCTGGGATTATTGGCTTACCCACCCATGTCCCAACCACTGGGGTACACCCGTGGGTGTAGTTTTATTGTATGACTGGAACTTACAGCTTGTGTGTCGTTTGATTAATTAGGGCATAACTTCTTCCACTTAAATTAAATTGAACTAAACTCAATTAAATTATACTCCAAATATTGTGACAAGCACATGCAACAAACTTAGTTTCTGTAGTGGAAAATGTCACCACTGCCCCTCCACTCGTACTCAGCGGCAGAACTAGAGGAGGTGCTAGCGTCACCCCTAAGATCCGACGGCCCGGAATTTAGGCCTAGAACCACCGGAAGCCACTGGATTCCGCCCCCTTGAACCACCGGCGGCCAGATCGGCCTTCAGCGTTTGCACGCGGAAGAAGAAGACCAATTTTGTTTTTATTTTTTTTCTTTTCCAACTAGACAAAACGACGTCGTTTTGGCTTAAGTGAAACAACGTCGCTTTGTTTAGTGAAGGAAAAAAAATTTGAGGCCAATTGGGCTAAAACTCAATTGGCCCAAAGAATAATTTAAAACACTTATGAAACCCAATTGTCAAACCTAAGAAACTCTTCCTTCCTCCGAGCTCCAGCCAAACCGCAGCCACCACCGCCTGCCTGCCATGCCGCCGTCTGCCGTCCGCCGCCTGCCGCCGTCTCCTTCCTCAACCACAACTGGCGACCGCGTGGTCCGCGTCCAAGCCAAACCAAGGGCAAGGTATCAAGGAGCCAATATATTATTGTTGTGTAATTTGTGTTGAATAACTTGAATTGAATTTCTTATTTGTGTAAAATTGTGAATACTGAATATAGATATGAATAATTTAGTGGTTGTGTTGAAATTGTGAAATTGTGCTAAATATATATATATATGAATAATTTGACATATTTTTGACATATTTAATTAGACATATTTTTGAGAAATTGTGAATACTGAATATAGATAATGAACCAATTTTGCAACATCGTAGGATACAGTTGTCTCCTGGAGTTAGTGGTTCTAGTTCTAGCAACCCAAGTATTGAAACTTAGTTTTTTATGCCGTGATAGTTCTTTATTGTAAAAATATAATTATTATGTATTCATATTATTATGTAAGCGTTGTTTGTTAAAAATTTGTTGTATTTAGCGTTGAAAAAAAAAATTTACCTCTTTCTAGCCCTCCTAACATTTCCTCCTGGTTCCGCCACTGCTTGTACTCCTCCCATCATTGATGTCACCTACTTAATCGCTCTCTGTATAAGCAGCTAATCCCTCCACATCACCTTTTTTATATAATGTACCCTTCCTTGCTGCTTTCATATCAACTTCAGTTGGATCAGCCATGTATCTGCTTAGTAAACACATGGGATCCGGTCTTGTAGCGGTGATGTACATCACACTTCCAATCAATTGCTTCGAGAGTTTTGACCCGGGCATAATTGGATTCCTTTCCAACAATTCACCACCATACTTCTTCTGACTCAAATAAATACCTTCAACCTCCACACCAAGAAAGTATTTCATTTTCCCCAAATCGGTCCCATGTTTCATTGACATCATAAACTGCTCAGGATTATTTCCAGTGAATATCAAATCATCAACGTACCAACTTACAATTAACTGAACCTTACCTCTTTCTCCTGATTTGATAGAATAAGCTTCAATTCTGCTGTACCAAGCACGGGGTGCTTGTTTCCCGGAGCTTGTAAACTTTCCATTCTTCACCTTTACCAACATATCCCTGTGGCTGCTCTACATACGCATCTTCTTTTAACATCAGTTGGTACACACTCCAACGAGACCTGTCAAATGGGTTAATTGGATAAACTCATTATCCAAATCCAATGGGTCTTTATTTAATGGGTCATTATCCAACTAACTGATTTATTAATGGGTCATAATGGGTTAGGTCATAAATGAGTTTGGTCATTAAATGAATAATCCATTTGATAACCCATGAGATATTCATATGACCCAATAGGTTAAAATATATTATCCAATAAGTCATTATATAATCAACCCAATAAGTTATCATTCAATATTTTCTTCTGGTTTGGGTAACAAGTTGTCATTATCCAATGGGATCGGGTATTAAATACTCATTAGTTTTTGGGATTGAGCGGGATGAGAATAATTGTGTTATGTCTCCATGGGTCCCATATTATATTAACTCAATGAGAATGTAGCAAATACCAATAAATATCCAAAATTACCCAATTAAATGCATGTGTAATATTTAACATAAATATTCACTATAATTCACAAATTATACAAATTATAATTCACAAATTATTCAAGCTCAATCTCGTACAATATTCGAGTTCGTACAGTATTCGATCCCGTACAGTATTCGAACTCAATCTCATAAAGTATTCGAATTCGTACAAAATTTGCACTCAATCTCGTACAGTATTCGAGTTCGCACAGTATTCGAGTTCGCACAGTATTCGAGTTCAATCTCATATAGTATTCGAGTTCGTACAGTATTCGAGTTCATACAGTATTCGAGCTCAATCTCGTACAGTATTCGAGTTCGTACAGTATTCGAATTCAATCTCGTAAGTATTCGAGTTTGTACAGTATTCAAGCTCAATCTCGTACAGTATTCGAGTTCGTACAATATTCGAGTTCGTACAATATTCGAGTTCGTACAGTATTTGAGCTCGAGCTCGATCCCAAGTAATATTGTTCATTAGTTTCGTCGAGTTTACAAAGCCAACATATTATATATTTTTTATTTTTTATTAAATATAATATAATATAATGTACATAATATTATATTACATAATATAATATTATGAACTCGAATATGAACAAAACGCAGATCGATTGTTGAACAAAACACGGACTGATGAAACAAAACGCAGACTGGGAAGTGAGAAGTGAGAACTGAGAACTGAGAAAGAACACGGACTTGATGGGTAATTCACGTTTCACCCAAATAAATGACCTATACACAATGGGTCATTTAGTTCGACCCAATGGATAATTAGTATAGACCCAATGGATAATTAGTATATACCCAATGGATAATTCATTATATACTTAATGGATAATTGGTGTTTTCAACCATTTAAACTTTAAATGGATAAGTCACGTAACATTTTACTTGGAGTGAAAAATTACGATTAACTCTAATCATTTTTTGATATAGGCTGGATCGTGTACATAACTACAAAGAGGAAATATTTATTCGAGTGGCTAAATGTGGAGATTTCATTTATTATTTTCTTATGTTCAATAGAAGAAAATATTTTTAAAAATCTTCATATTTCATGGAGAAGATTTTTCAAATTTAGTAAAAGTTTCTTAAATACTACTTCTACTTCTTTCGTCAAGATCTTTTATCAATTTTAAATTGGTTCAAATTAAAATTGATTAAGACATGAACCGAAATCGATAAATATGATGAATCGAGAATTTGATCGTTTCTAAAATGATTATATGTGTTAGGAAAAAATAAAATCATTCGTAATCAAACTTGTGAAAATTTTGTTATCTTATGATATGAAATTATCTACGGGTCACCCTTTACCCAACCCAACTCGACCCACCCAAAATTATCCAACCCAACTAAACCCAATAACTACAACCCAATGGGTCATTATCAAATAAGTCTTATCTAGTACGTGAAAATAGTATATGGGTAACGGTTATCCAACGGATCACCCGACCCATTTGATGGGCCTAACTCCAACCCGCTAGAGCTAGAATCACACGAATCGTATCCCACCTAGCCACTGGAGCAAACACTTCATTATAAGTGGATTGCTATTTCACGCCCTGTATTTTACTAGTTACGCCCTGTATTTTATACTATATAAACACTTACCTTTTTTGACATTAATTTATATGACATTGATTATCAAATTTAATTATGGCTATTATTATTAGTAATTAATGCATAATTAGTGATAATTAAATGTGCAATCAATGTAATTGATTGAGTTGGGATCTGGTAGCGACGGTGGTGGTCAACGCCTGAGTACGGTGGCAGTCAACTGCGTTTTCCGACAAGAAAATTGAATGGAGAAGATGAACTATGGCGATGGTGGAGCAAACGTTTTTCCAGCGGTGGAGCACACGTTTTTCCGACCAAGTTTTTCCGGTGGCGGCACGGTCTTCTCTCGGGCGACGCCGCTGGAGCTTTCCCTCCTCGGTTCTCTCCTCTCCGGCGGCGGTCTTCTCCTCCAGCTCTCCGGCCTCCGTTCTTTCCACTCCGATCTCCGCCGCGCAAGCCCATGATTTTCCAAGCTCCGTTCTCTCCGCTCCGTTCTCCTCGACCAGTCCGGCTCCGGTTCTCCTCGCCCAGCTCGCTCCCGTTCTCCTTAGGCAGTGGAGAGCCGGAGTCGCTCCCGTTCTCCTCGCCTAAGATCGGTTCCGCTCTCCTCGGCCAGTGGAGAGCCGGAGTCGCTCCCGTTCTCCTCGGCCAGTGGAGAGCCGGAGTCGCTCCCGTTCTCCTCGGCCAGTGGAGAGCCGGAGTCGCTCCCGTTCTCCTCGCCTAAGCTCAGTTCTGCTCTCCTCGGCCAGTGGAGAGCCGGAGTCCCTCCCGTTCACCTTGGCCAGTGGAGAGCCGGAGTTCCTCCCGTTCTCCTCGGCCAGTGGAGAGCCGGAGTCGCTCCCGTTCTCCTCGCCTATGCTCGGTCCCGTTCTCCTCGGCCAGTGGAGAGCCGGAGTCCCTCCCGTTCTCCTCGCCTAAGCTCGCTCCCGTTCTCCTCGGCCAGTGGAGAACCGGTCTCCCTTGAATTTTTCTCCCGTTCTCCCTTGTATGTTTCTCCCGTTCTCCTCTCCCCAAACCCGGTTCTCCTTTGAATTTTTCAGCTTTCTCCCACAACTACCATCTACCCACATTTAATGTCATTTACTCCTTTTAATCTGAAAAAGTCTAGTTTTTTTCTATAAATTATTCTGTGAATTTCCGTTGGGTAAAAATCACCAAATTTTTACTCCAAACAAGGGTGTTGAAAATTCCATGTCTATGGAGGTAATTTTTCTAATTATTGTCAAGTCTATAAGTAATAGTTAAATTTATTATTTATTAGTTTTTTAAGTAGAAATTTATGTTCATCTTAGTATTGTAATTGATTAATTGTAATCTAGTAATTATTGCAATTTACTAAGTTGTTCATCTTACTGTATTTGAGTACAGTAGGGATTTATTTAAATTTCAATACTTTAATGTGCTGTATGTATTTATTGTATTGTATTTAATTGTAATCTACGCTAATTTGTTATTTTAATTTATAGAAATATAATTACTTTATTTTACTTTATATTATGTAAATGTAATTATTAAAACTTAATCTGAAATGATTTAATGCAATTTTATTTTCAAAAGTTAATTATTAAACGTTAAATTTGTGACGTTAATTTTATATTATTTTATTTAAACCTTAATTTAAAATGGAAGAATGTAATTTTAGTTTAATTAAATAATTATTAAACTTAAATCTTATAACCATAATTTTATTTCATTTAATTTAATTTTTACTTTATTATATTTTTATATTTTAATCTATGTTTTAACCGTTAATTAAAAATGGAGCAATGCACTTTTAATTCCAAAAGTTAATTATTAAACATTGATTTTGTAACGTTAATTTTAAATTATTTTATTTAAACCTTAATTTGAAATGGATGAATGTAATTTTAGTTTTGGGAGTTAATTTATACACGCAAATTTTATAACTTTAATTTTATTTCATCTAATTTAATTTTAACTTTATTATTTTCTTATATATAAATTTTTGTTTTAACCGTTAATTAAAAATGGAACAATGCAATTTTATTTTCAAAAGTTAATTATTAAACGTTAAATTTGTAGCGTTAATTTTATATTATTTTATGTAAACCTTAATTTAAAATAGAAGAATGTAATTTTAGTTTTATTAATTAATTATTAAACATAAATTTTATAACCATAATTTTATTTCATCTAATTTAATTTTTACTTTATTATTTTTTTATATTTAAATCCATGTTTTAACCGTTAATTAAAAATGAAGCAACGCAATTTTATTTTGTAAAAGTTAATTTTGTAACGTTAAAATTGTAAGCTTAAATTTATTTCATCAAATTTAATTTCTATTTTATGTTATTTAATTTTATTTAAACAATTAACTTATTTAAATGTTAATTGACGACATCATTGTTGTCGGCAGAATATTTGAGTGAAACTAATTACTTGATGTTTATTGCTGTTTAAGGATTACAATCAGTCATGTGGAGCTGTTGCGGGGGGGGGGGGGGGTGGAATGGATACTCAGCATTTGCAACCACAAATGTGTTTCCAAGTCACATCGAAACTTATTCCTACCTGCAACAGACGGCTCGTCATGTAGGATTTGAACTTGTCATGGGGTCCTACAAAAAAATCAGAATGGTCCCCTGAGGATATATTGCATTTGCAATCGGGGCTGAAAAGATAAGGTTGTCGATGTGAGCGATTCTGATATTGTCCGACGGAGTAACACTTCGACTAGAAGTTGTGACTGCCCATTCATGATTGTCATGAAAGAGGACAGCACAGGGGAGGGTTGGAATGTAATACCGTGCAAAGATTCTCGCTGAGGGATGCACAACCACCCATTTTCATAGTACGCTGAGGGTTATAGACAGAGCAGCATGCTCCATGCGGAGGCGAAACAAATGATTAGAGATTTGACGAATTCTGAAACAGCCCCCAGGCATATCAATGCCAGCCTTAGTCATTCATTTCCAGACCTGCATCAGACCATTAGGCAGGTGTACAATGAGAGATCGGCCTATGGAAGAGAAAGGCGAGGTGGGCGCAACACAGCCGAGAATTGTTTGCATCTTGCCACCTCGAACGGGTATGTCACTAGTAACCGCTCAGCACTTGATGGTACTTTGACTCATTTATTCATGGCTCATCCCGATGCTGTTGTGGCATTTCGCAAGTATCCGTGGGTTGTGGTCATCGATTTAACGTACAAGACTAATCGCTACGGCATGCCATTCATTGAGATGGTTGGTATGTCTCCTTGCAACACAAATTTCCTGATTGCCTACGCAATTGTCGTTGAAGAAATGGCAGATACCTATGAGTGGGTTCTAAATGCACTTAGAAGCTTGCTTGTCGATGGACCGTTCCCTGAGGTTGTGGTCACCGATCGGGAGATGGGATTGATTAGGCCACTTCGGGTTGTGTTTCCAGAATTGAATCATTTGCTTTGCACCTGGCATATTAACAAGGACGTGGAGGCACGTGTTACGGTGCTAATGGGGAATAAGAGGAACGGGGCATCCTTCAAGAATGGTGCATGGTCCCGGGTTTGCAATGCATCCACCGTTTCTGCGTACGAAACCGCTTTGGTATATTTGAGGGCTGGATGGTCTTGGAACGAAGCTGTTATTAGTTACGCTGAAACCACATGGCTCAACCCCCATAAAGAGAAATTTGTTCGGGCATGGACGAATAGATTTCTGCATTTTGGGAACACAACTACATGCCGGGTCGAAAGTGCACACTCGTCATTGAAAGGGTGGTTACAAACATCAACTGGTTCATTGGATACGATATGGAGGCGTGTCGACCTGCAGATAACCGGGCAAATTACTATAATCGAGGACAACCTCGAGAAATCAAGAACGCGCATTGGTAGATTGCACCGTAGAGTCCTTTTCAACAACTTGTTCAACAATGTGTCCAAATATTGTCTGGATAAAGTGACGGTTGAGTACAGGAGGATTGACACACTTGGAGCACAGGTATATACATATTGTGGTTGTGTACTGCGTTCGACACACGGAATACCATGTGCATGCGTCATGTCGAGGGCAATTGAACAAGGAATCCCCTTGTACTTGGACGACATTCATCCACTGTTTAAGACTCTGGCATTAGGTGATCACTTGCAGAACAGGGAAAATATTTCGAGGTTTGAACAGGATCTAGTGTTCAACAGTCAGTTGGAGGAGCTGGCATGCAGCGACCCATCAGTTCTCCGACGGGTTTCAAGGTACATAGATGAGCAGTTGCATCCAGAGGACAACGGCATTGGAGAGCCGGACAATTGTACTAGTGCACGTGGGAGACCAAGCGAGCAGGTCCCCCGCTCAAGATCAACCCGACGATCACCAAGCTACCACGAGCACGTGAACAGGCGGTACAGGCCATCTGTAAGCGCACGTAGTTCAAGGTCCCCGGGGCGCAACACATCAGGGAGAGGTAGCCGGCACGGTTAGTACAAACATTATTCTTCCTATTGAATGCCTCATTAGAATGAAATTAATCTTAATGTTTTCTCCTCTAGCGACATTCCCGTACCTCGAAAGTGCCCCCCACATTATCAGGCGTTACATCGAAGGCTGGAACGATGTGTTGAGTGATGGAAACTGTGGCTTCAGATGCATTGCTGATGTGTTCCATATAGATGGTGAAGGTGAATGGTCTGGGGCGTGCCGGGCAGTATTTAACGAGATATCGACTCATTGGCCTGACTATGTTCCCATATACGGTTCAAAAGACAACGTTGAATTAGCTAGAGCCCGTATACACCACACCAAAGGTCCATGTGGATGAGAACATTGGTTTGCAGTCATTGCAGACATGTTTCCTGTCGCCGCCTACTACAACACGGTTGTAGTTTTATATTACATTCTAGAGAATGGATCGGCAGACTATTGTTGTACAATCCTTCCATTGAGGGCAGGCGGGGGCGAGGATGGAACAAGGAGGGAGCTACACATTGTATACGTTCGCAGTGCAAGCCATTTCGTCCGGATACATGTGAAGGAAAACTTCCCCATGCCCCCCGTGGTTAATCTGTGGACCACATTGAGGAAGTCTGATGACGTTGGTTGGGAGTTACCCTTCCGTAGGAGGATAATGGCTTGGACCAAAGCATACACGCCTCATAATTAATTGTTGTACCCAATGAAACAGTTTGGTATGTATGCAACCGTAAAAAATATTATCAAAGAGTTCCGATTACAGAAATGAACAAATTAAAGGCAAACAGTGTGTTCATACATAAGTGATCCAGTCACCTAGGGAATGGGTTCATAACCGTGGCGTCTGCGATACTCATCGCGACGACTGATCCAAGTAGTCAACAACTCCTTCATACACGGGTCGACAAGTCCATCGATGGAAGTAGAGTCAAACCGATCCAAGTCGCTCATCATGTCATTCAACATCTGATGCATAGGAAACACATATTATCATAACGAAAAAAATTAGATTTAATATAATTAATTAAAGCAAACAGTTATAGAAAACTTACCAGTGAGTCAAAATGTGTCCTATCTGGTCTACAACTCGTGGCATCATGTATATGATTTGTGATCAATGGGTGCGAATGATTCATGAACCACTCCACACTTGTGGCAATGGGTGCTTCAGCGTTTGATGATGATCATGTTTTATGATTTTTAAATGCTCTTGGGGCTGAGTATAAGAAGTTTAGTGCGCCGCTTCTTAATGAGGTTTCCCAAGCTTAAGAGCACGAGTATAATCCCAACTCTCTGGCTGATTTTGATGCTCAAAATGCTCCCCTCCACAGCTGTCCACTTTCATCGTTTTGGACCTAGCCTAGGACAACAATGTGTGAGATCACGCATTCGCCACATGAGCTGCCCGTGGTGGATATCTTAGCGATTGCAATGGCCCCCATTGCTATAGGTGTGATTAGTACCATATGTGATCGTGGTGATGCAGTTAAGTATCAATGGTGTGGTAAATTCGGTCATGTTGCCTCCTTATGCTTTCGTCTAATTCTGTTATCTTGTTAGTCAAACTTTGTCAATCTTGTTGATTCCTTTCAATCGCTACAATTGGAACCTTCCTCTAGTTCATCTGATTGGTATATTGATTCATGCGCCACCAATATGATTTCTTCCGCTTATACACTAGAGAGTGTCACTCCTTATGATGTTAACTCTTGTGACTCTCGTTATTTCAATTTTATACATTGGAAACTCTCGTATTAATTCTACTTTACGTTTGTTTGATGTCTTGATTGTTCCAAATATCACTAAAAATTTACTTTCTATTAGCAAGTTTACACGAGATCTGAGTGTTCTTATTTCTTTGATTATCGATCATTTGTCATTTAGAACAAAGTCACCTAAAAAATTGTGGACAGAGGCCAGTGGAAAATATCGTGAAACCATATTAAATTTCTTACATTCAGAATAAAAAGGAATGAACATTGTTTGAGCTTTCATATGCTTGACTAGATCGGGCATTGTAAGAGCTTTTACATTTTGAATAGAGCTGTCAATCCCTGACCCGAACCGAAAACCCGACACGGACCGAAACGTTCGATTCAACCCGAAAACGAATTCAACCCGTGAGAAATCAACCCGAACATGAGCGGACACGACCGAACTCAACCCGAAACCCGAATATAACCCGAGAAAGATCGACCCGACGTGAACCCGACATGACTAAGTTCAACCCGAGACCCAATTCCGACCTGAGAGATATCAACACGAACCCGAACCCGACACGACCAGGCTTAACCCGAACCCGAACCCGACACGACTAGGCTTAACCCGAACCCGAACCCGACACGACCAGGCTTAACCCGAACCCGAACCCGACACGACCAGGCTTAACCCGAACATGTACCCGACACGACCATCCTTAACCCGAACCCATACCCGACACGACCAGCCTTAACCCGAACTCGAACCCGACACGACAAGACTTAAACTGCACCCAAACCCAACACGATCAGACTCAACCTGATACTCAATCTGAACCTGAACACGATTCAACTTGACTCACAATTATCCTGAACAATATTCAACCCGATAAATCAACAAAATAACCATATAAAACTATGAGCGACACTGTAGATAAGATTTAGGGTTGTTTTCATGCGTTCTGTTATGTACTTTTGGATCGCTTTTTTACATCCCAAAATTATCATATTGGGTTGCTTTTTTGCATCCTAAAATTAACATATTGAGATGATTATTTGCATCCTAAGTTAACATATTGGGTTTCTTTTGCATCTTAAAATTAACATATTAGAACGGTTTTTTGCATCCTAAAATTAACATATTGGGATGCTGTGATTTTAAATTATGTATAAGGGTGCTTTTATGTATACTGAATTTAATTAATGGATTGCCTTTTTATGCCTTATGGTGTGTAACTGTATACTGGATCTTCTTTTTTGCATTTTGAATTGAACATGTTAAGCCTTTTTTTGTAATTTAGAATTGTATATTGGATCACTTTTTTTGAAAACTAACAGTTCGGATCACTTTTTTGGAAAACTAACAGTTCAAATATGTACGCCCTTATGGACATTAGGAACCGACAATTGTACGAATGTAGTTAACCAAAATTAAAAAATAATATATGTAAAAGACACATCAAATATATCCTCCATTCATATTAACCGAATATAGTTAATGTGGAATTCATAAATGTCTAATGAACAATGAGTAATTAACTAGGAAACATTACATAAGCCTATCAAAGAATTCAAATGCTGTGTTATAGAACCCTTCATCACCGCAAATCTCATTAATGACCCCAATAGGCCAAAATTTCACCTACAAAAACGAGCAAGAAAAATTATAGTCAACAAATTAATAATGACTAATTGTAGTAGTTTAATATGAAGCTCTCAGATCCAGTAATTAACCGTAAGGAAAATTTCCTAGGTTTATTACAAGAATGATCATCATAGAGTTCTTGGTTGACAATTTGCAAACATAGAAGCCATCACCAGCAAATACAATATGGGCATCACTCTATAGCGGAGAGGTCACCATCACATGTAAGGGCAATAACTTCAAATGAATTGCAAATGACAACGTATTAGTAATCTTTGCACAAGAGACCTACCAAAACCACCCACCATTAGTTGTCACAATGCAGAAAAGTCATCACCAGCAAATACCATATGGGCAACTTCAAAATGAAGTCACCATCACATGTAAGGGCAATGACCTAAGAATAAATTGGAAATGACAACATAAATCCAGATTCAAGAAGAAAACTCATTTTGAAGCTCATTCCCTATTTCGAGAACATTCTCTTCAATTTCCTCATATCCATGCAGCCAATTTTGAGTTGTGACTAGAATTTCAACATTCTTTGGTAAGAGAGCAGATCTGTATTTGCTCAAAGTACGTGCTCCCATGCTGAAAGCTGACTCGGAAGCAACTGAAGTAATTGGGATAGTTAAAACATCTCTAGCCAAAACAGCAAGCACGGGATAACTAACAAGTTGACTTTGCCAATATTTAAGGACATCATAATCATCATGATCAACATCAACAGGTTTAGGCTCAAGTGGAGTTAACAAATAACGCTCAATTTCAGATTGAGTGGTCATTGTTGCGGCTGAACTATTTTGGAATTCCTGGTAGCAACAACAAAAAGTAACTTAAGTACATGGTACAAAACCTAATACTGGACAAATAAATCACAAGGAAAAACTTATACCTGCAGTATGTTAGCCCTTTTAAAGGGTCGAAAAGAACTTATCGCTGCATTTGTTGCAGAAGTAGATGACACTTGACGAGAAGAATTAGAAGTGGATGATAGAGATGAATAATAATCATACAAATCCTTTAAAGCTAGCCTAACCTGATTTACCTTTATTTGACACTCTGAGTCAACATATAGACGACTATACATAGAAGCAACAAATTGTAACTTGTAACGCGGGTCAAGAACAACAGCAACAGAAAGAATTACAGAATAACTATCCCAATAAGACTGAAATTTATCAAGCATGGATTTAGCCATTTCATTTAGTTTTGGATCCAAGTGCCCTCGCATTAAATTTTCTTCAATCATGATTATGTTCAAAAAATACTGATTAGCAGTAGGGTATAAGGAGCCAGAAAATAAATTAGTTATAACAGAAAATGGTTCAAGAAACTCAGTAATACTTCCAATAGTTTCCCATTCCTCCTCATCCAATCTATCCACAACATCCATATTACGGACAACAAAATAGTTTAATGGTTCCTTGGCTTGTAAAGCTTTCGAAAGCATTGCAAATGTAGAATTCCATCGAGTCGACACATCAAGTATTAATTTACATGAAAAATTAGACCCAACTTCAGTCACAGCTCGTTCAAATGATGTAATCCTAGAATCCGATCCATCAATAAATTTCACAATATTACGTAGCTTACAAACACTAGCATCAACACACTTCAAACCAGATTGAACAATAAGATTCAGCACATGAGCACAACAACGAACATGGAAAAATTTTCCACCACAAGGTAGAGGTGTCATATTATTCAATTCAATTTTCAAAGAGTTGACCATATTATCCATACATCGGGCATTGTCTAGTGTCATAGATAGAACTTTTTCTTCAAGTTTCCATTCTTTTAATAAATCAAGCACAAAATTTTTAATATTGGCAGCACAATGAGGAGGCTCAAGATATCTTAAATTCAGTATTTTAGACCTAAGAATCCAATCTTTATCGACATAATGAGCGGTAAGTGTGAGATAACCACGACTAGTGCAAGCAGTCCATAAATCAGTAGTAAAACTAATCCTACCGGGAACATCAGTAGTCAAAGTCTTAAGCAACTCGCATTTGAACTTTTCATGTTCTGAAATACAATACTTAAGCATCGTATTACGAGACACATGTATCACATTGGGGTTCAAATAGGTAAGCATTTTCCTAAGGTACTCATGCTCGACTATTCTCAAGGGATATGCATGACAAATAATGGCACGTGCAAATAATTCACAATAGATTTTTTGATCAAATGGAGCTGAATTTGAACACCCTTTTTCAGTTAATGATGCTTTACCTTTGCAAACCTGTATATGCTTTCTTGGATTTCCAGTACCATCTTTACCCTCAGCGGGGTATGTCATACAGCAAAACTTACAGCGAGCACGCAACAAAGTTACCCCATCTTTAACTTCTTTATCAGAATTATAGTGAGACCATACCTCTGAACGCTTTAGTAAAATCTTCCGGTCACTGTCATCAACCGGTATTTCCTCCGGAACATTGTTACCTACCTGGGAATTTAAGTCCACGGCACTTTCAGCATTAACTTCAAAAGATCTAGAAGTTTCATCCATCACCACCTGCATAAAAAGATTCAGTAAGAGGATTCAGTAACATTAAGCAAACATCATGAACTTATCACATACTTATCTGACCTAGGGGAACAGCAAACAGCATGAACAAGACCAGATTAAACACCTCAATAAATTTGCTTAATAAGCCAACAGATCCGAGCCAGGTAATACATGTGTACTAAATAGACAGACTCTAACATTAACAGGCAGCACACAGTTCTGAGCAAGCTAGCAAATAAGCCTTTTTTTAAGGCATATGACAGAGGGGGAGCAGAACCACAATTGCAAAAGGATCCAACCAAAACCCTAACCACAGTACTTCTGAGCCAGGTAATACACATGCAATAAATAGACAGACTCCCGAATAAATAGGCAGCACACAGTTCTGAGCAAGCTAGTAAACAAGCAATTTTTTTTAAAACAAACAGGAAAGATTTGACAAGAAGTGAAGCTTCGGACAGCAGTACAATCAGAATAAATATGATCAACTATAACAATCAGCCAACAAGAGCAATAGCACAAAGCAAAAAAGAAAAGAAAAGAGAGGGAGAGCAGGGACGAGAACAGAGGGGGAGCCGAACCACAATTGCAACAGGATCCAACATAACACTAATCTGTATTCACAGTACTTCTACATCCATCGAAAATTTCAGACCTGATAAAGCAGCTAAAAAATAGAGAACAATATTTTCAGAAATCCCAACAGTACATGAGTAACACATTCAGTAAACATGGCAACACCAAACTCCATAACTACAACTCATACAGACTAATCACATACTCTGAACTAGAGGAACAGCAAACAGCATGAACAAGACCTGATAAACATGTCCCTAAATTTGTTTCATACGCAAACAGATCTGAGCCAGGTAATACACATGCAATACATAGACAGACTCCCGAATAAACATGCAGCACACAGTTCTGAGCAAGCTAGCAAACAAGCCATTTTTTTAAAAAAACAAACAGGAAAGATTTGACAAGAAGTGAAAGGAATAGGGTACAAAGGATTTGACAAGAGGGAGATAGGGTTTCAGTTCAGGAAGATCGAGAGAGAAAGGAATAGGGTTTCGCCTTCTGAGAGTCACTCGAAGGCATTTATACCATGCGCCCAAACAATCAACGCCACAGATTAACCCTAGTTGAAATCAACGGCTGAGATAATTTGTCTCTAATTTATTATTCTTCTTTTCTCATTTGTTACTTACCTTTTAACCTAATTTCATTTCTTTTATTTTTTTAATGTTTTCTAATTAATTCAGCTTTTTTCATTTCTTATTTCTAAATTTATTTAAGCTTTGTTATGAATTCTCAATCATAAATTCATTTAATTAATGATATGCTAAACTGTAAAAATTGAAATAAAGTACTGTAAAAACAGTAAAAATTTGGCAAATAAGTTATTTGTGAAGTATCAACTAAAGATTAATTAATTAGTGCCAAACTAGTTATAAATAGAAATGTTTATAAAAAAAAGGTACAAAGGATAATCAGTGTAGATATAAATGCAGTTATTCAAAACAAAATCAACTTCTCATGTAAGAATGCAGCTACTGAGCTACATGTTTAAGAATGCTAATTAGAATTGTAACATCTATACCTTATTATATCATTGCGTTATTGCATTACAAATTTCCAATCATAACATCTAGTTCAAAGGAAAATCATATATATTATATATACCTTATATGTACTTATAACCGGAAAATAACCGTATATATTACAGTTAAATATATTTTTCACTTATTAAGACAACAGTAGTCATTAAAAATTACATTAGTTATTATTATATGTGAATGTAATAATCATTAGATATATGTACAAATGTAAAAGACAATTGATGTATATTAACCATTTTATGAGTTATTGCAAAAAGTCATAATTAAATGATCATTTTAAATTAGATGTTGAATTTAAATTAGTGTCTACACAAATGAAACGTATGCTTTGTTAGATAAATATATATTTATGTGAAAAATTTCATATATATACATATATATATATATACATAACCAAATGTTGATTCGTGATTTCTATTAGTTATACACAATTTATATAATTGTATAGGGATATAGTTTAGTGTGTAAAACTCATTAACAATGTATATAATTGTATAGGGATCTCCTCCTCCCGAGGAATTAAGACTTCCTTGTTTCTGATCTTTAAGAACTTGGTCAGATAAATCAGCACTCCTCCAAACACCTCAGGCAAATCGCTCTAACACTTCTCACGTAGAGATGAATTCTTGGTCGCTTACTGATTGCGTTGTATCTTCTTCTTTTTATATCCTTCGCAATCCTGCCTTCTATCAAACTCTTTCCTTGTCTAACTCTACCATAAATAGACTTCTACACTAAGGAAAGATCTAATTCTAATCTGGTATTTAACTGGACAATCCTTTATCAATAGGACTTGTACCATAAATAAACTACTTAATCAATTCCTAACTATTACAGGGAATATTCGTTTACCAGAATTAGACTGCCACGAAATCACATAATAATCTTCACAATATTCTGATCTGATCGAACAATTATACTCCATAGTTCGCTCCATTATTCGTCGACAGAATCCTGCGATCTGGAAAAACTGGATAGCAGTGGTGTTAAAACACCATATCACCAGAATTCGCAATATGCCATAAATAAGTCCAACCCCCGAGAACTCTACAAAGTTTATAAAGTCAATGAATAATATTAAAATAGAGACAGGTGTTTAATAATAATCATGATTTTGAGTAATTAATATAGAAGATCGACTAAATATTGATTTTAATAAATTGTAGTTAAAAATTACATATTACAATGAACATAACCCAATAATTTTGTAACTATAAGAATGTGAATCAACCTAAATTTAGTCAAGTAGTATAATGACTTGATCCAAAATATACCCAATGCCAAATCTAATATGAAACATTGAAATTTAATAAAGTGACATGACCTAACTTTTCCAATTTTCCAACTTTCCCTTTCATTAATATTGCATTTTTTGGTTGAATTTATTTTGAGTCTGTCTCTTGACAGACTGTATTTCCGTAAGTCATGGAAATGTTATGGTTTAAAATGCAAATTAGAAGAAATGAAGATAAAATTTTTGGGTTGAATGAATCGGGTTATAAAATCTATAACTACTACACGTTCCATAATAAAATTTTATTATTGCAACTAAGACCTTTTACTTTGTATTATTATAATTAAACTCTGCCTTTCCATAAGCTTATGGAATGGTGGAAAGACGGTATTTTCCAAGATTTTGTCATTTATTATTACATTATTTAAATCGAGGAGTATGTTGTGACTGGGGATTATTTTGGCCATTGACTTGGAAAATACAATGGGGGTGTATCGGGTAGCATCATTTTCGAGCGGATTTTAATTTGGAGTTACGAGTCAAATTTTTACATTTTGCAAGTTACAAGTTACAACGAAACAATACATGATAATAGTGCAGTTGTAACAATAACATTATTGAAATATAACCTAAATCAACCCAAATTTAATCAGGTGACATGAAGCCGATCTAAAGTGAACCAACCCAAAATATATCTAAATTCAAGGTGAAACATTATGAACAATAAAATAATTGACATAATCAGATCCGAACAAAACTCCGGTACAAAAAAGGACACGACAATAACCCAATCCAATCCAACCCGACCCGACAATATTCTGACCCGACCCGATCTAATCCGAGTATAAAAATTACACGACACTAACCCAACCCGACAATACTCTGACCCGATCCGATCTAATCCGAGTATAAAAATTACACGACACTAACCCGACCCGATATTTACTCAACCCGACACTAACCCGACCCGATATTAACTTCACGCGACACGACCCGACACGAGAAAAAAACTGACACTTTTTCAACCCGACACGATAAAACCCAAATCCAACCCGACCCGACACGACAAATGAAAGTAACACGATTCAACCCGACACGTTTCAACACGACACATTTCCAACCCGACACGAAAAATGAAATCAACACGACCCAACCCGACACGTTTCAACACGACACATTTCAAACCCGATACGAATGCGACACGATAACCCGAATTGACACCTCTAATTTTGAATGTAAATTATTACTTATTTTTTGTTATAATGGTGGAATTTGTATACTGCATTTTCCCACTAC
Organism: Rubia yunnanensis; assembly: GCA_037428765.1. Taxonomy (NCBI): domain Eukaryota; kingdom Viridiplantae; phylum Streptophyta; class Magnoliopsida; order Gentianales; family Rubiaceae; genus Rubia; species Rubia yunnanensis. The sequence goes on along the minus strand of CM075071.1, from coordinate 62,164,529 downwards.
CTATTGTAGCAACTACTAACCAGCAAGCGGACCACCTTATAATAAAAAGCGTGAAGAAAAAAACATAGTGTCCAATGTGGGGATGAATTCAGCACTAACAAGTAACATAGCCTCGTGCAGATGAAAGATTCGTTCGTTACCCAAATCTTAATAAATATTGAATTGATTTTTCTTTTCGAGTAGTTTTGGGAGGAAGTTATGATGTTTCTAATTTATTTAGTTTAGTAAATTTGATCTATTATTTTTTTTATACTTAATTTTAATATATTTTAATTTAGTTAAGGAGAAATCCCCTTGGTTGCAATTTGCAAGAAACAAGTCATGAGAAGAGGGAAAATTCTTCGATGATTAAATTAGTCAATCGTATGAATATTGTATGAGAATGAATCATTGCTAAAATGTTGACATACCTTGTATTTATACCTGAGTAACCCTAATAGTATTTGAGTATAGTTTAACTTCTTTGTAATATCATTGATGCCAATAAATACATTTCGACGGTAGACTTTTCTATACTGACTTCATTGGGACAAAATAATCCCAACAGTTTATTTGGGCTCACTAGATTAAACCATCATCAGTGGATTCCTTCTGTTCGCTGGCTGAAATTTAATATTTTCACTCATGACAAAAGATTCATGAAATGTTTGATCATTAATATATTTAATTCTATATAATTAAAAATTATAAAATGAATATTTAAAAATAGACGTTTCAAAAAATCTAACACTATACCACATAATATTCTCCTTGCTTATATCAACAAATATTTATAATTAAATTTAACTAATTTTAATCAAATGAATTATGCCATTGTATCTTCAGGTGGAATAGAGGCTGATTGCGTTGATAGTAGTAAAAATATTGTTATTTGATTTCTTCTGCATTAACTTTTCAAATTTTAAAAATCCATAGAGTTAAATATATTAATGTTAAAATTTGTGTTTTCACAATGTTAATATATATTTTTCAATCAAAATATAAATTTTATTGATATTTAAAAATAGATATTACAAAAGTAAGCTGTTTTTTATCTGGCTGAACTGTCTTTCTCGAAACTTCGAACATAACATACTTATTTGATAGAATTTTGCTTCGCTAGACTACCGGATTGATACATCCTTTATATACTAACAAGCATGTGTGCAAAATGATAGACTTACAATATTGAATATTGGTAGCTGTTATTACTTCTGGAGTGCATTGAAACCCCTCTTTCAAAGGAGAACCCCAAGTGCATATTTGTGCCCTTTCACTAACCATTTGGAGTTCTTGTGCTAGTTCGAAACTCTGGAATGACATATTTTCTAAGCACCCACTTATTGCTGAAATCTTAGCCTGGATTCTCATGCCACCTAAGCCTGCTAGTTTTATTAGCTTAGTAACTACATTACTATTGAAGTAGTATATATAGAAACCTTTTTGAATCTCATACACCGGCTCTTTCATTTCCAGATAATGCGATCGAAACAGCCTTTGAAACATTTTTTTGTGCAAAAGGTCAATTGCAACCCATGTGATTCCAACACAAAGGACTCATGAGTTATTGGATGGTTGATTTGGGACAACCATCGAGAAGCCCCCAACAACATGATTCAGCTTATCCAGCAAAATGTCCATATTGTTGACAAGCCACGATGCCTGAATAAAGAAAATCTCCATTGTAACAAATGCATCCCAAACTTTACCAGATTTGTGCTTTTTAAGCCGAGACTCCAAACTTTCATCCGAATCCATGAGCATGTTTCCTCTCTTCCTACTCGACATATCTAAAGAAGCCTTTTGTTATGAACTTGGTAAAGTTATTTTTGAATCATCTTGATCTTTAATAACCAGCCTTTTGTTTTCCTCTTTTATTCCTCCAGAATTCAATGCAACAGTCTCTTTAACATATTTGGTTTTCTTCTTCATGTGAAGTAATCTAGAGTCAGGTACAACATGGAGATGAGTTACCTAGCCATCGGTGAATAAGGTTCCACCATCTTCAGTTTCTTTTTCAAGATTTGCATTTTGCGCCCTTTTTAAGAAGAGAAAACCAACACATTTGTTGCCTTTCTTTTGTTCTTGAAGTCTTTTTATGGTAAAATTGCTCACTGCTGGGAGAACCCCCCATAGGCACCAGTATTTTCACCCCATTGGTATCGGTATTTTGAGAATTTTTATACCGGTGCCTAAGTGACCCGTGCAAAAGATATAGTAGCATGGGCACCGATAAGTCGTACTCCATCACCGGTACATTTGACGGTGAAATACCGGTGCTAGTAAATAGGTGATCTAAAAAAATTGGCCAGAGAATAAACTCACCAGCCAGAATATGAAACACATAACGAACAAAACACAAAAAAAGAAGCTCATGTAAAAAACTAAAATTTTCATACCACAACTCAGAACGTCATTACATATAATTGAAAATACATAACACCTCTTAATTCATGAAATAAATTATACCTAAACATAGATTAACAACATCAATCATCATAAAAGCTATAACCTAATTTCCATAAACCCTAGATAACATTAAAGGACCGGAACAGTGAAGGTGAGGTCAGATCTGAGCTGAAGCAACAATTTTGGTGGAGCTCGCAACTCCGACCAGCGACCGAAGTGCGGGGAGATGGCATCAGGAATGGTGTGCCGTGGGGAGATGGAGTTGGAGCTGGTCAGGGAGATGGAGTCGGGGAGAGGTCTAAGCGGAGGATTCGGGGAAATGGAGTTAAGGAGAGGTCGAAGTGGAGGAGTTGGGGAGAGGTCAAAGCAGTGTCAAAGCGGAGGAGTCGAGGAGATAGAGTCAGAGCTGGTCCGGGAGATGGAGTCGGGGAGGCGTCGGTGGCGCTAGGCAGCGGCGAAGAGGGAGAGATGGTGAGGAAGGAGAGAGAAGATGGAGAGGAGGTAGATGAGAAAATAATGAGAGGGAAATGAGGATGGGTAGATTTAGGGTTTCAGGGGTAGTATATATAGGCAAATTTTTAATGATTGAGATTCAATCAACAAAAGAAATCAATGTTTCAGATGAAACCAAGTTGGCCTTTTTCTTAAAGTGTTGAGCACCGGTACCGGTGCCCAAAATGCTCATACAGGTGCCTAAGAAATTGAAACGCAGCTACTTAGGACTGCTTTGAATGGGTTTTTTTATAAAAACAAATTGAACCCAAGAGCAAACCTTGGAAAAAATTTCTAAGTGTGAGCACGGGTACAAATACCAGTGCCCAAAATGCTCATACCAGTACCTAAATAAATGAAACACAGCTGCTTAGGGCTGCTTTGAATGTATTTTTTTAAAACAATTGAACCCAAGAGCAAACCCAAGAAATATTTTCTATGTATTGAGCACCGGTACACATGGTGCCCAAAATTCTCATACCGGTGCCTAAACATACAAAAAGCAGCTGCTTAGGGTTGCTTTGAATGGTTTTTTTAAAAAAAATATTAACCCGAGAGCAAACCCAAGAAAATTTTTCTAAGTATTGAGCACCGGTACACGTACCGATGCCTAAGTAACTAATACTGGTGCTCATTCCAAAATTTTATAATATCTCTACAAAATTTGGAATGAAAATTAAAAAAATTCATTATCCCACCATAATATAGCACCGGTGTGAATGAAAAACAATGTCGGTGCTAGTATTATTTGATCTCTAAGTTAACTTTTAAATTTTTACTATTAGATCCATAGAAGAAATTTGGAGGCGGAAAATCACAAAATTGAAGACACCAAAATGCAATTAAATAAGAGATGATTGCGTCTTTAAAATTTGATGTACAATGGGTGAATGGAAAGTGCCTCTAACATATTTTTGGAAAATTATGTTATAGCCCAAAAACTTGTTATGACATTATCCTTCTGTCCAAAATATATAGATATTGTTATTCTTTCATAAATATAGAAATAGAAAATAAATTAATTTTTTGATGAAATTTTGAAAAGTGCTATTACATGTTCTATAGTAACATGGAGTTGATTACTTAGAAGATAGAAAGGGAAATCGGATGTGGTTATGTTCTTGTGCCCCATTGTTGATAAATATTTTGTTACGGATATGGAAAATACAATGAGGGTGTATAGGGTAGCATCATGTTCGAGCGGATTTCAATTTGGAGTTACGGGTAAAGTTTTTACTTTTTGCACTTAGATCCCTCCAAGAAAGTTGGAGTCGTCGAATCACAAAATTGGCGAAACTAAAATGTAATTCAATAATATATGATCGCAACTCTGCAATTTGGTTATGTATAGGTGAACGGAAGGGTCTCGAAAGTCATCATTGATTACTTCTACATACTCTTGGAAAATTACAATGTAGCCCAAAATTGTGTTACATCATTACCCATTGCTCCAAAATACATAATTTTTGTTATTATTTCCTAAATATAAATATATAAAATAAATATTTTTTTGGTGAATTATTGAAAATCGCTAGTATATGTTCTTGAGTAACTTATGGATGATTACTTGGAAGTTACAAAGTGATATCGAAAAGGATTATAGATATATTCTTGTGCTTGGTTTTTTATAAATATTCCCTTACATGCATGGAAAATACAATGGGGGTGTATAGGCTAGGATCACGTTCGAGCGGATTTCAGTTTGGAGTTACGAGTAAAGTTTTTACTTTTTGCACTTAGGTTTCTCAAAGAAAGTTGGAGTTATCAAATCACGTAATTGGCAAAACTAAAATATAATTCAATAATATACGATCGTAACTCAGCAATTTGGGAATGTATGGGTGAACGGAAGGGTCTCGAAAGTCAAGATTGATTACTTCTATAAATTCTTGGAAAATTACACCGTGGCCCAAAATTGTGTTACCAGTGCTTAATTTATTTATAGGTACCAGTTTTTTGTGTACTGGTGCTGAATTTTGGTTTTGTAGCACCGGTATTCAGTGTACCGGTGCTGAATTTATTCATAGGCACTGGTTTTTTGTGTACCGGTGCTAAATTTTGGTTTTGTAGCACCAGTATTCACTGCATAGACATCGGTTTTTTTATGTACCAGTGCTGAATTTTAGTTTTGTAGCACTAGTATTAGAGCATAGGCACCAATTTTTGGTGTATCTGTGCTGAATTTTAGTTTTTTAGCACCGGTATCACTAACATACCGGTGCCTATGTATCTGTTTTCCAGTATTGGCTTATTCTTTGGTGGTATTTCTTCACAACAATGTCTACCCCTTTTTCTTGTCACCTGTTTGGTGGTGAAAGAGAAGCCACTTCACCAACCAGCCTTATATTCATTATTGAGTAGATTTTCCTTCTCTTTCTGCTAATAAACTTTTGATGCAATTCCTGTCTTGAACGTTTGGCACCTTGCTTTGTAAAATACATAAAATATTTATCCGAGCCTTGTTGAGGGAGAATCTCCTGAAGTAGTAGACACCACATGTGATTAAATCCACAATAACTTGGACTTGATTTCCTCCATAAATAATCCCTTATGGACCATATTTCCAGGACCATGAGATTAGAGGCTCTGATAACAATCTTTCCACTTGTGCCCAATTCGTCCACAAACAAAGAAAGTAATTAGTAGTAGTTCATATCAGAGACTTCCATCGGCTACCATTTGATCTGGTCCTTCCAATTTAATCGATCTCTGTATTAGCATCATTATATTAATGAATGCTCTCACCTAAAAGAATTTTTCCCCTGTTAACAAAATTTCCCTCAACTGTATTTGGTTGCATGGGCCCAAACTAGTTGTGATTTTGGATGCTACATCCCTTGTGTAGAATTCAATAGGCAAGCCAATAATATTCAACCAAAAACACACAAATGCAAATTCTTGTTGACCTATCATGCAAAATGGTTTGCAACTCATCAACACCAAGAGATTATTTTTAATGTTCCACAGACCTCTTTGCAACACATATTACAAGCCTCCTTGATTTGGGAAGAAAAAATTAAATATGTTTCTTTGAAGTCAAACAATCTAGAAAGCAACTCCATTCCATGCTTGATGTAGAATAAGTTGCAGTGCTTTCAACTTCACTTCCTTCTTTGATAACACTTTTCCAAAGCAGCTCTTCAAATCAGGGTGCATATGTGAGACATTTAAAATATTCTCTGCAACCATCTCTAGATGGGTTTTTTTAAAATAATAAAAATTATAGAAGAATGAAAAAAATGAACACGGGAAATTGATATATTGAGAGAAAAGATATCTGGATGTTAGAAGTTTTTTCGAACACGGGAAATTGATATATTGAGAGAAGATATCTGGATGTCAGAAGTTTTTTCGAAAGAGAGAGAAGATGATTATTAAAGGAAAAGAGCTATGAAAGTCAAAAGATTTTAAAGGATGGAAGATAATATGAAATGGAAAGAGAAAATGAAGAAAAAAGTGTGCAGGAGAAAAAATGTGAAACTTGAGAATCAAAGATGGGAAGAGAAAATTAATATGTAAATAGAATATGAAGGAGAAAGAGAATGTAAATATGGAAAGAGAAAAATAAAGAACTTGTTGTAATTTTTACTGACTTTGCACTCATTTATTGAGAAATTAGTGAAGGACTTGATGTGGGAAGTAAGTAACAAGGAGAGAATGAGGAAGATGATAAGATGAGAAGAGGATTAGATGAGAAAAGGATAAGATGAAAAGAAGTGAGAAATGAGATAATGAGAGGTGCAATTTTTCTTCATCCTCTAAGGGGGTATTTATAGTAGAATTTGGGGGTGATGACATAGTATTCCCCCTTGGTAAATAACTAGTGATATAATTAATTATCACAAATGTAGTTTATTGCTAATGAGCATTTCATTATTGTTAACACTCCCCCCGAATGCTCATTTCAATAATTACGTGTTCATGTTGCCTCATTAAAAACTTTACTTAGAAAACCCCAGTGGGATAAAAACCACAGAAAGGGAAAAAGAGTATAGCCACGTATAGCTCTCCCCATGTTGGCATTGGTGATTTCTTCATAAATTTCGTAGTCTTCGCATTCCGATGTCATAAACATGTTTTCAGAACACTGAAGTGGGGAGAGCCTTTGTGAGGAGATCTGCTACGTTTTCACAAGAACGGATATATTAGATGTTGATAATATTACTCTCTTCCAGCTCTTGAGTAAATGAAAAGAACTTCGGAGAAATGTGCTTTGTTCTGTCGCTTTTGATGTACCCTTCCTTCATTTGATTAACACACGCAGCATTATCTTCATAAAGTGTGATGGGATTTTCATTTGATGGGAGACCACTTGTGGATCTGATATGTCGCTTCATTGACCTCAACCACACACACTCTCGACTTGCTTCATGCAATGCGAGAAACCTCAGCATGATTTGATGATGTTGTGGTGAGTGTTTGTTTCTCTGAACGCCAAGAAATCGCAGTCCCTCTGCAAGTAAACACATACCCAGTTTGAGATCTCCCTTTGTGTGGAGCTGACTGGTAACCTGCATCTGCATAGCCAACCAAAACTGGTTCCGTGGTGTTGGAATAAAATAATCCCAAATCAATTGTCCCTTGAAGGTAACAAAACACGTGTTTGATTCCGTTCCAGTGCCTTTTAGTAGGAGATGAACTAAACCCCGCTAATAAATTAACAACAAAAGCTATATCAGGTTGAGTGCAATTAGTGAGATACATAAGTGCATCAATTGCACTGGAATATGGTACTTCTGGACCAAGAACCTGTTCAGATTCCTCACATGGACGAAATTGATCCTTTTCCAAATTAAGGGATCTTATGACCATTGGGGTACTCAATGGATTTGATTTATCCATATTGAATCTCTTTAATACCTTTTTTGTGTAATTTGATTGATGCACAAGTATCCCATTTTGCAAGTGCTCAATTTGCAAACTAAGACAATATTTTATTTTCCCAAGGTATTTCATTTCAAACTCCTCCTTTAAGTAAGAGATTACTTCCAGAATCTCTTCATTGGTCATCAACATAGACAACGATAATCACACACCCTAATGTTGTTTTCTTGATAAAAACACAGGGACAAAGAGGGTCGCTAACATACCCCTTTTGTAACAGATATTCGCTTAGTCGGTTGTACCACATGCGTCCAGATTGCTTTAACCCATATAAAGATCTTTGTAATTTGATTGAACATCTTTATCTGGGTTTTGAAATTAATGCTTCGTGCATTTTGAATCCTTCAGGGATCCTCGTGTAAATTTCAGCATCAAGCGATCTGTATAAGTATGCGGCAACAACATCAATAAGGTGGATATTAAGTTTCTCAAGAACTACTAGAATGATAAGGAATCTGAATGTAATTACATCCAAGACTGGGAATATGTTTCCTCAAAATCAATTCCGGACCTTTGAGAAAAGCTTTGTACAACGATTCTAGCTTTGTATCTCACTATCTCGTTTTTCTCATTTCTTTTTCACACAAATACCCATTTGTATCCAACGGGTCTCACATCTTCAGGGGTGAGTACTATAGGCCCAAAAACTTTGCGCCGGTTAAGGGAATGTAACTCAGCTTCAATGGCCTTTTTCCATTCAGTCCAATCGTGTCTATTTTTACACTCAGTAACAAACCGTAGTTTAGGATCTCCATTATTTTCGTCTATAACATCACATGCCAAATAGTAAGAGAATGTATCATCGATTTCCTCATTTTGGTTCCACCTTATACCTGTATTGGCATAATTAATCAAAATTTCTTGATTTTCCTCGTTTCGTATTTCTACAGGAATACGTTCCTCCATTTTAGGGTCATCTTGTTTCTTTGATCCTTTCTTTTACAAGGATTTTTATCTTTGGATCCGAGTGGTCTTCCACGCTTCAGGCGTGTCGTGATTTCATGAGTGACATTGCTTTCAATTTTTTCCTTTCGGGATTTCAATTTGAGCAGGAGTCTTCTCGGCTGGAATGTGAGATTTAGTCACTCTCTTTGTGTCTGTAAATGCATCAGGAAGTTGATTTTCTATATCTTGCATATGCAAAATCTTTTGAACTTTTCCATCACACTCTTTTGTATAAGGACCAAGATGCAATAATGTTGGTACAGACCAGGTAATATTCCTTTCCAGTTATTTTCTTTCTCCCCTAATGCTGAAAATTTTTCTTCATCAAAATGGCAATCAGCAAAATGAGTTGTACAACTATTCCCAGTTAGGGGTTCAAGGCATCTAACAATAGATGGGCTTTCAAAGCCTACATAAATGCCAAGACTTCTCTGTGGTCTCATCTTTGTTCTTTGCGGTGGTGCAATAGGCACATAAACAGTGCAGCCAAAAATCCTTAGATGGGATATATTTGGTTCTTGGCCTGATGTAAGTTGTAGTGGGGAGTATTTATAATATGCACTTGGCCTGATGCGAATCAATGCTACAGCATGTAATATTGCATAACCCCATACTGAAGTAGGGAGCATTGTTCTCATTATTAATGGTCTAGCAATAAGTTAGAGACGTTTGATCAGTGATTTAGCCAGACCATTTTGTGTGTACACATGAGCAACAGGATGTTCAACAACAATCCCAATTAACATACAATAATCATCGAAAGTTTGGGATGTGAATTCACCGGTATTATCAAGTCTCATTTTCTTGCATATGATGAGGAAATTGAGCTCACAATTTGATTATCTCAGCAAGTAATTTAGCAAATGCCATATTTCGAGTTAATAACAGGTATACTTGTGACCATTTTCTAGAAGCATCTATCAATACCATGGAGTAACAAAATGGTTTACATGGTGAATGGATATGTCAGACATCGTACCATTTAGCTTCATTTCCAATAATATATATAACAGACATCGTACCATCTAGCTTCATTTCCAATAATAGTAATACAACTGTCCTTCTTCTAGTTTTCACCACTTGGTTGCTCAGTGAAATCACCAACTATGTCCATGAAATCATTATTGAAATTAGAAGCTTCGAGATGAGTGGATTCGTTGAAGTTTACCTCCTTCCCCTTTCCTTTTATGGACTCTTGGTAGAGATCGCATAAGTGCTTTGGGACTCTGCAGACTCTTGACCAATGTCCTTTTCCACCACATCTGAAACAAGAGGTTCCAGATCCCTTTGATGAACTGGCGTCTTTTTCCTTTTTATGTGTACTTTCATGGCTCCTCTCATATTGATGCTTCTTGTGGTAGTATTCACCAGACTTATAGGACAAATTGTAATTACCTCGACCGCGTCCGTAACCACAACCATGACCTCGACCTCGACCTCTCTCTTGACCCTGAAAATAATTTTTACGTTCAGGTTTGTCGGAGTTAACAGTGTTTGCTTTAAGAAACGCTCTTGAGCCAGTCGGGCGAGATTGATGATTCTTCATCAGCAACTCATTATTCTTTTCTGCAATGAGGAGACAAGCAATTAGCTCAGAATATCTTTTAAAACCTCACACATGATATTGTTGTTGCTAGGTCACATTTGATGCGTGAAAAGTAGAAAGATTCTTTTCCAGCATTTCATTGTCAGTTATTGTAACCCCACAGTATGTCAAGTGGGTTACTACAGCGTACATTGCAGAATTATAGTCGCAGACTTTTTTATAGTCTTGGAACCGTAGATTGTTCCAGTCATCGCGGCATGTGGGGAGCATTACATCTCTTGTGTGATTGTACCTTTCTTTCAATTTTTCCCACAACTCAAGTGGATCTTTCATAGTGAGATATTCATTTTTTAGACTCCCACCAAGGTGTCGACGAAGGAAGATTAAAGATCTTGCCTTGTCTATCCTTGATGAGTTATTCCCTTTTGGATTGTCTCAAGGAGGTTCATCGATTCCAAGTGCATCTCAACGTCTATCATCCATGGCATATAGTTGTTTCCACTGATGTCGAGTGGACTGAATTCAAGCTTCACAAGGTTTGACATGATGATAACTAATAGGGAAAGTAAAATAGTTCATTAGATATAATTCAAAATACAGAAGTCTATAATGATTGCGAAAAATAAAGATTAATACATGATTCCGATCATCAGTGAAGAAAAATGAAAATCTTTCTGTGAAACTTCTACAGTGAGAATGGTAACATGTAATACTAAAATAATTACAGTAACAAAGATAAATATTAGTCTAGACATTTTATCGGTAAAATTTAGCAAAAAATATGAGGTAGAAGAGGGGATGTGGTTTTGTATCATTTGATATTTTTTATTTATAGTGTAAAATATAGCCGCTTATAGCCGTTATATTACCGCTAAAAATATAGCTGTTTATAACTGTTAATTAATTAATTGTAGTTAAAATGTTAAGAGTATATTAGCAATGTAACATTATCAGATAAATAGACAAATATATTAGAGACATAATTAATCATAGAAATATTAAACTAAAGAAGTTAAAGATTAGTTAGATGTAGATCACACCATTTTACTATACGGTGAGCCCCCAGTGTATAGAAATATGGTGTTATGCATTTAGAAATTTAATAAATCACATCATATTACCATAAGGTGGCAAAGCCTCTTGTGTATAGTAATATGGTGTTATGTAGTTAGAAAGTAAATAAATCACATCACATTACCATAAGGCGGCAGAACCCCTGTGTACAGTAATATGGTGTTATGTAGTTACAAAGTCAGTAGTGTTATTTAGTTAGAAGGTTAATGATGTTATGAAATTAGAAAGTCAATTGTTATACATCACATCATTTCTATAGTGACTGATTATTATTATTATTATTATTATTATTATTTTAGACATTCTAATATGTTGAGATTTATTTGAAAATTGAGTCAATCAAAAGGGTCCTGATTAAGAGTGTTCTGGATGAGGAAAAAACTTTAGGTCATAGTAGAGAATGAGGAAGATGATAAGATGAGAAGGGGATAAGATGAGAAGAGGATAAAATGGGAAGACGTGAGAAATGAGAGAATGAGAGGTGCAAATTTTCTTCATCATCTAAGGAGGTATTTATAGTAGAATTTGGGGGTGATGGCATAGTATTCCCCCTTGGTAAATAAATAGTGATATAATTAATTATCACAAATGTAGCTTATTGCTAATGAGCATTTCATTATTCTTAACAGAACTCACAAACTATGCATAAGAAAGAAAATGTGAAAGTTAAAAGGATTTAATGATGAAAGAGAAGATGACGGAAAAGTGGAAATTGAGCTTTTTTTTCTTTTTTTTTGGTGAAAAATTGCAGAAAATTACATACTACGTAGATGGAACTACCTAATGAACTTGAAATTCAAACGTGATGAACAGATAAGAAGGCATTCAGGAAGAGGATGTAAAAATGGTAAGAGAAGCCGAAGATGGAAGAGAACAGGTAGGGAAAGAGAGAGGGGGGGGGAACCTCTACATTTTAGAGAGAGAATCCGAGTTTTGAGAGTATCACAATGTTAATATATCTTAAATCGAGAAGGAGTGAATGTTTTTAACGTTAGGAGTATGACAGAGTTTTCATGAGGCAATCTCACTGCAAATTTTTGGTGAGATAGGAACTAAATTGCAATTTTAGATGATAGTGGATCCTTCATAGTGACAACCTTTGATCGAATGTGTAGAATGCGCGTGGACTATAAATTGGGATGCATCAGTATTTTTTAGGTTGGATGACGATATAAACTCTCTTTTTATTGGTTTAACCACACCACTTAAAAAAGAGTTTGAAAATAGGGATTTCTTGGTGTCATTTGCTTGACTTGGGGCAGGTTCTTTCAACTACCCCTGACCCATGTTATGGAAGATTTAAATGGTGTTGTCTCCATTTCCATTTTAAAAGGTTGTGTTCTCAAGTCAAATAAATGGGTTGAAACATGTGGGTTATTACAATAACATGGGCGAAAAACTCATGCAATCGTAAATGATCTTTCTTACAAAGGTTAATGTGTTTATAACTTACTTTATAGGAGTGATATAATAGCTCATGTGTTTCAATACTCATTTTTTTATAGTATCATTCACATGTATATTCGAAGAGAGCAAATTTACTCATGACTCCATCATTTTATAATTTCATAAAACATTAACTTCTTTTGTTGTCAATACAATTGTTTAAAATTATATGTAATTTAACCTTTCCAATTTATGCATGATCCATTAATAAAATTTTATTATTCAAACATGGGTCATTAGCAATTTTATATTTTCATTTAATTGATCTAATAAACGTTTGCATAATAATATGAGTTTGATTGAGATGCACTCTGCTAAACATATCAATTTGATGAGGTGCACTAGTATTCATTTTAATGGTGAATATATACACTATGCTGAGTTAGACAAGTAACATCGGGTGCTTTGTTTTACAAAACAAAAAAAGCCAGCTACTTCATACCCCAAAAGATAAAGGAACTAGTTCCATACTGATCAGGTACTTCCAATAAATGAAATTCTATATTTAGGAGTTAGGCAAATGATTGACCAAACTAATCTGCAATCTTCATTAGAATCCCAAGCATATCCCACTTCACTCGCACTGCTCGTGAATTATTCATTCTGCACGTTCACTGTTCGCTATCCATATTCCTTGCTAAAAATCATACAAACCATTTTGTCTTAAGCAAAACTGGGATTTTTGTAACGATTTTATTTTTTGTAGGGTGAGCAGACCAGATTGATCTAATCACACATTTTGGTTCTGACTTCTGACACACGTACTATATTTTGAACGGACCAGATTGATCTAATCAATTTGTAACGATTTGTTGAATAAATATTGTTGAACCTTTGGAATTTTGTGCTGTTTGGAGGAAAATATATACTCCGCTATTTGCTAATACCCTGCCTTTTATATTTAGACTAAATTATTTTTTTGGTCCCCTACGTACTATCTTTTACTATCTTTTGGTCCCTATTTGCAAAACAACCATAAGAAGGGACCCTACAACTTGAAAACATTATTTTTGGTCCCCAAACCCAGTTTTCGGCCAGGTTTTCGATTTTCAGGCGCACATGCTCGGCACGTGCGTTACTTTCCGGTGAGTCCAGGGGCAAATTAGTTATTTTATTTAAATTACCCACATTTACTCATTTTTTCCATGAAATTTACCTGACCCTTGGAATTACCCTTCACTCTCGCCCAAACCCGATCTTTCCACAGTTCATCGTTTCCAAAATTATCTCAGAATCTCACCGGAAAGTTGCGACCTTAGAGATTGGCGATCTCCATTCACGTTGAATCCGGTCGTACCTGGGCATACCTGTGAAGTCGACGGCGGCGCGGAGTCGTTACGCGGCCATTTGCGCGGAGTCGTTACGCGGCCATTTGCGCGGAGTCGTTACGCGGCCATTTGCGACTGAACCCTAGGTATTTCCAAATGTTCTAGTGATTTCTCTGTTTGGGTTCATTTCTTTCCCCTCGACGTTGGTGGTTTGAGTAAGTTTTATGCTGATGGGTTGGCTTGTGCGAGTGTAGGTCAGAATGGAGTCGGATAAGAGGCTGTTGTTGCTTCTACAAGATCGTTGTTGTTTTAGTGAGGGAAACAGAGGTCCTAACTCAGGTATGTAATCTTTGAGAATTGCAGAGATATGTGCTTTGATTGTTGTCCCCACTGGTAGTTGAATACTCTTAATAATCTGGGCAACAGTTTGAATTGAGCGGTCCCCTATTTTGTGGTCCCTTAATAATCTGGCCAACCTGTTTGTCCGAATAAATAGCTAATGCATACGGCTGTCAGTGGGAATCCAATTAGTTCCGTTTTCAGATAAGATATGGTGTGGGATGGGAATAATATATTATTGGTGGGGATAATATATTCGGTAGGCCCCATTACTTAACTTAATAATTTTAATTTTGGCAATCCCTATTTAGTAATCTCTGTTTAATTTCAGTTTTGGAACCAACAGCTTCTCCATTAGAATACACTGTCATGGGAACCTGGTCTGGGAACCGTTTCCTACGTATGTTGGCGGCACTGTGTACATGGTTAATTGCTGTGAAGCTGAGGGTTTCAACCTGGGTATGTTGGATAATGCATATAATTATTTGGGATACAGGGGTATGGTATGTGGTGTGTTTTTGGAGCCCAGTATGTTGTTTAGTTCTGTGGAGGCAGACCATTTGCTGTGTCTTCCTGAGCAGGCCAAGGTACTAGCTAGCATAGGGCTGAAGAATGGTGTGGTTGATGTCTATTTCTACGGTTATTATTGGAATTATTTGAGTTGGCCTACTGGTTCTGAGATGAAGAAGAGTAGTGGTAGGAGACCAGGAAAAGGTCGGAAGCACAGAGCTCCGGAAAGGCTGGAGAAGGGGGAATCTATCCCTGGCCTGAAGTCTTATTACCAAAATGTGGATAAGTCGCAGAGGCAGCACCGGAGGATGTTGAAGAAAAAGGGAATTTATGTGGATCCCCGGACAAGACAAGGTTCAACTGTGGAATTGAAGGAAGTTGACGGAGTTCTAATTATTGATGAAGCTGAGAGCATGGATGATGAGGGTCCTGCAACACAGCCTTTTCAGCAGTCTGCGGCAGAAGCTAGAGAAGAAGAGGTATTGGCGGAGAACTTGTGGAAGGATGAAGAGGTATTGGCTGAGGAGTTGTCAAAAGATGAAGAAATTAATGGTGAAGGAGCAGAATCTGTAGAATCAGATGGCACAGATGGTGGTTTCAGAGATGGCAAAACATTGGATCAGGAACGAGGGGATGCAGTTGAGACAGTTATTAGTGTTCGTGGAAAAAGGGGAAGAGATACAGGAAAAGGTCAACATAGAGCAGGAAAAGAAATGGAAAGAATGCATCAGGTAACGAAGAAGTTAGTGAAGAAGCTCCACTAGTTGCGCCAGATGATAAGGATGATGTGGATGAGAAATTTGTAGACCCGGAATTTGATGTGGATGACGATGGTAATTTAGTGGTGATCAAGAATGATAGGGGAAAACAGTGGGATGAATTGTCAGAGAAAATGCTGCCCGACAGGGAAACAAGCATGGGAAAACAGAAGGTTAATATGGATAATTCAGACTCAAGTGAGGTTAATGGTGACGGGGGTGACCAAAGTCAGACAAGTTCTGATGAGGAAGATGAAGTTATGCAGCAGCGGATGAGGGTGTACAAAAGGTTCGTGCCACCGCTTGGTGACAGTGACGTGGAATTCCATCTGGGGCAGGCATTTGTTAACAAAGAAGAGTTCAAATTGGCTTGCAAACACCACGGCACAGTTGCTAGCAGGAGGATTCGTTTTAGGAAGAACAATTTGAAGAGGTGTACTGCTGTTTGTTCTTCAAATGGTGGAAAATGCAACTGGAAGGCATCAATCAACTTTAGGAAAAAAACAAAGCACTGGGAGTTAACTTCCCTCGTAAGGGCTCATTCCTGCAGTGCTACATTCCTCCACGGGTGTGCGAGTTATAAATACCTTAGTATGAGGCATAAGGATGACTTGAAGATTATGCCAAACATGAAGGTTTCAGAGCTTGTGAATAAAGTCCAGAAGGACCTGAGAATAAATATATCCAGGGATGTTGCATTTAAGGCGAGGAAGAGGGCCATTGATGAGATAGTTGGAGACTATAGGAAGCAGTATAGAATGATGAGGGACTACTGCAACGAGTTGTTGAGAACCAACCCCAGTTCGACAGTTGTGATGCAGACTGAAAAGGATGACTTTGGGAATGAAGTTTTTCGTAGAATTTACATATGCTTTGATGCATGCAAGAAGGGTTTCATAAGTGGGTGCAGACCCCTGATAGGACTCGATGGTTGCCACCTGACCAGGCCTCACAAGGGGATATTGTTGGCGGCTGTTGGACTGGACGGGAATGATCAAATTTACCCCGTGGCTTATTCTGTGGTGGAGATAGAGAACAAAAGTTCCTGGCAATGGTTCCTGACCCATTTGCAGAGAGATATTAACATAAAGAATGAACCTGGTTGGACTCTACTTTCGGACAAGCAGAAGGTATGATTTTTTATCATCGTTACCATCTACTTTCGGTACTCTAGTTTCTGATTTGATCTGTTGCCATGTCAAACCAGGGACTTGCAGCAGCAATGAAGGAGGTACTGGCAAATGCAGAACACAGACTCTACACATGGCACATGTATAAAAACTTCAAGGGATCATATTCAAGTTTGGAGTTAAAGGAAATGATTTGGTCGGCAGCCAAGTGCACCCATCCAGCCCAGTTTATGAACCATCTGAAAGACATCAGGGCACAAGATGCAGGAGCAATCAGGTGGTTAGAAACACGAACAAATCCAAAGAAATGGTCACGGGCTTTCTTCAATACTGAATCGAAATGTGATATTCTGGTAAATAACATCTGTGAGTGCTTCAACAAGGTCATACTACATGTGAGGGATAAACAGCTGCTGACTATGTTGGAAGCTGTCAGATTTTATTTCATGGACAGACTTACAAAAAAAAGGGCATCGATTGCAAGGTTTGATGGAAGATTTGGGCCGAAGATAATGAAGAAGTTGGAGGTTAACCGGTTTGCCTCAAACAGTTGCTTTGCTACTCCTTGTGGTGAATCGGAGTTTCAGGTGACTTGCATCTACAGGGGAAGTTACGCTGTTAATCTGAAGTCAAGGTCATGCGGATGTAGAAAATGGGACTTGACAGGGATACCCTGCCCTCATGCTGTTGCTGCAATTAGTTTTGTTAAGGAGGATGCAGCGGATTTCATGCATTCTTGGTACTCCATGGCAGTCTACTCCAGTGCATATAGGCACATTATCCATCCTATAAATGGTCCGGAATTATGGGTCAAGACTGATAATCATAGTTTGCTGCCACCCTTGGACATTAAGTTGCCTGTAAGACCATTGAAGTCCAGGAAAAAAATCTCCCGGTGAAGAGAATTCGACTAAGCCAAAAGTCAGGAAATAAGGTGAGGTTGAGAGGAAGATGGCCCATACAAGTGCTCGTTGTGTGTGCAGATTGGCCATAATGCGAAAACATGTCCAGTCGCAGTTGCAGAGAAGCCAAGAAACCCTCCAAATGAGGCTGAATCTGCATCTTCAAATCCGCCAAACAAGAAGGTAATTTGTTCAGTTTATCTGATTTTG
Organism: Rubia yunnanensis; assembly: GCA_037428765.1. Classification (NCBI taxonomy): domain Eukaryota; kingdom Viridiplantae; phylum Streptophyta; class Magnoliopsida; order Gentianales; family Rubiaceae; genus Rubia; species Rubia yunnanensis. The sequence goes on along the minus strand of CM075071.1, from coordinate 62,146,637 downwards.
TGTACAGGTTCAACAATTGAGGTATATGTTAATATTTGAATGTTTTCTGATCATGGCAATTTACAGGTAAAACGGGTATACAAGTGCACCTTGTGCCGTCAAGTTGGACATACAAAGATCACATGCAACAGCCCTTCATCATCACGGTTTCAAGAAGTTTACTATTCGGAGATACGTGGTGATGCTTGGCGATTTCCAGAGAATCACTAAATCTGCAAACTACCTCCTGCTACAGCTTCATAGTATAGATTAATTTGGACTTTGAATAGGTCTAATACCTTACTGCTGCATTTTGTGGTTAAGCAGCAGATTAGCCTTTTGAATTTGTGGTTTGTGGTTAGGCAGCAGCAGATTACTAACTCTTCATAGGTATGGAACTACTGTTTGGGTTCAGATAGGGAATTTGTCTAGAACCATGGCACTTCATTGCCATTATCTATTGCGGTGTAAATTACGCTTCTTTTCTAGACGTTCCGAAGCTCAAAATTGGCAGTTTGTGTATGAAAATGTGATCACTTCTTCCATCAACTTGTGGATGCTCAATATAGTTCATTATGTCAAAGAAATTATGCTCATTGATTTGTAATCATCATCAAACAAATGGAATGAATGAGCTTGAAGATTGCAGATTGCAAACTGTAACATCATTGAAACATTTGATCCAACGTACTAAATTTGAACATACTAAACATGTGACAAACTCATCATCGATTCCTTCATCTAACTACTCTATTACAGAAGAAGAACTGCATTCTAATCATCCACGGCACCAAGAAACAGACCTAGGGAAAACCTCCACAGCACTAAAATTGGTTCAATTAACACTAATCATAATCATTGCAAGAAATATCGCAATAACAAAACCCACCAAACGACAGTACTTCATCTTCTTGCAAATCTGGTGCTCCGTTTCAAGCTCATTTTTCAAGTCAACAACTTCGCCGCTTAACCTAGCCATCCCTTCCTTCAACGCACGGTTCCTAGCCTGAATTCCGTCAATAACCTCATGTGCGACCTCACATTCCCAGCAACCCTCGTCACACCACCTGAAGAAATCGCAACCAGCGCGACCTAGCGGGCAACCAAAAAACTTCCTTCCAAGATTCTCCACCGTGTTAGCGGTGCAAATACGGCAACGATGGCCGCACATACATCTCAAGTATCTGGCCACAAACAAAGTGGATGAGACGGAGGAGACGCTGCAAGTCGACATCAAGAAAATGGGTCTGAATCAGAAATTCAGTGCTAGAAGTAGGAACACAGAGACAAGATTAGATGATTTCAGAGGATTCAGGATGATTTCGGAGGAGGCGATTTTGGAGGAGTTGCAGGTTTAGAAGGATAGATGAAGAATAATGAGGTGGAAAAGATGAACTCTGGGGAAAAAATGAGTAAATGTGGGTAATTTAAATAAAATTACTAATTTGCCCCGGGACTCACCGGAAAGTAACGCACGCGCCTGAAAACCGGAAACCTGGCCGGAAACTGGGTTTGAGAACCAAAAACAATATTTTGAATTTGTAGGGTCCCTTCTCATGGTTTTGCAAATGGGGACCAAAAGATAGCAAAAGATAGCATGTAGGGGACAAAAAAAATAATTTAGTCTTATACTTATTATAAATATTAAATCTATCACCACCACCATCAATATGGTTGGTCCAGGCCTAAACTGACCCAAAACTTAGAGTCAAATGGGTTGAGTCGGGTCAAAATTCTCAAAGTTTTGGATTGGGTCGGGTTGGGTCACAATTCGAGCCAAATCAATCCAAATCATATTAAATCTTTTTATAGTTATTCAAATAAAATGAATAATTTTTAAATATATTAATACTTAAATAATAAATAAAATAATAATTATTTTTCATATAATTTAAAATAGTTATATTACGTTTTATTTAATTATAAGTTATTAACTTAATAAAGAAAAATACAATTATTTTCATTTTACTTAGTTGAAATACTTTTAATACTTCAATTAAAAAATATAATTTTACTAAAATTTGTATATATAAGTATGAATATATATTTCATATTTTAATCAATATATTATTTATAATTAATAGTAGTTTTAAAATTTTATTTTTATTTTTCTAAATATATATTTATTTTCAAGATTTTAAACTTGTTTGTTTATGAAGTAAATTGAATTGACCACCAAACTGATTATGTTCTTTCCTGAAGGAGAATGTATGTTATTATTCAAGAATGTTAAACTTGTTTTTGAAGTAAATTAATGTAGGATAAATTGTATTAAACTAATTTTTTTATTAAAAAAAAGAATTCAAGAAAATGGGGCAAAATTGCATATGGGTCAAAATCCGACCCAGCCCTTTTTTACCCTACCCACTTGAACCAAATTGGACATTGACCCGACCTGACCAAAATGGGTCAAGTCGGGCAATTTGAACACCCCTAACCATCAACATTTCTCTGTCCACAATCATATTTGGGTCAAGTTTGCACAGTTTTAATATTGAGTCAAATACCAAAAGTTCTCATACTAGGCAAATTATACCGTACCCTAGGGGTACAATGATTATCGTATCCCTTTTGTGTATTATATCAGTACAAATACATAATCATGCATATCCCTAAAATAACTCCTGAAAAAGTGGAATGTGAATTACTATATTATTACTACTGTTATTACTGGGGATACAGTAAGTATTATACCCCCAATATACCGTATACGAACTGCTCATACTAATGTAGTGGGAATAGCTTCCTCCACTTTCAATGTGTGACTTGGGTTGAACACTCTAAACAATCTCTCCCTCAGATTTAGGACCACACAGTGGTGTCTTTCATCCTCGTGGACCATTTTGCACCGCTGTCACACAAGCGAGACACGCCACCTGACAACCACTTTGGTCGGACAAACTTTCAACATAATTGCCATCGCCAAGGGTACACGAAAGGGCCTCTACATTGGGGGAACACACAGTCCTCGTGCGGAGCACAGCCATGACTCAAATATCAATTGTGAGGACTGTGTGACCCATCTCAACCAACATTAGTCTGATATTATCAATTTTGGGCCAAGCCCATACAATTTCAATATTGGGTCCAACCTAAAAAGACCCGTACTAATGTGGTGGGGCTATGGCCCCATTCTCCAGAGTTTATTTTCATTTCAGTTCAATTCAAATAACTACATAAATTTAATTTGATGAAATGTAGCTTAATTTAATCATATTATTATTGTTTTTTAGTACACTTATTTCAATTCAGTTCAATTAAGCAAAACTAAACACTTCCAATAATAAATATCAATATCTAGACAAAATATAGGTACAAAAGCTATTATTGAATCCAGAATGAAATAAATTCTAGAATGGAGTAGTTACTTACACAATCATTAATTGATTTATCACCATCACTATATAATAGAAATTGTTTACTTGGTGCTGTTAATCGGGGATATTGAAGTCATTTTGACTAATCTAAATCCAAGTTGTCTATGTTACTGATTTTAATTATTTTCTATATATAATCAATCATAACTTGTTAAAATATACTCCCTCTGTCTCACTATAAATTGCTTAATTGCTTTTTGGGAGTCTAACTTTGTAAACTTTGACCGTAAATATAAATTAATCAATATATAATAAAAATATCATGTGAGATATTGTTAAATTCATCTTAATATCTACTCCCTCCGTCCCACTTTAAATTGTTTTTTTTACGGTCTTCAATGAGTATGTTTGACCTAAATATCTCTAGTTACATATAATAATTCCGCATAAAATGGATATTTAGAAAATATCTAACCATATCTCACATGATATATTTATTATTTGTATATTAATTTATATTTAAGGTCAAAGTTTACAAAATTTGACTCTGAAAAAGTAAATAAGCAATTTAGACTGGGACGGAGGGAGTATTTATTAAATATTAATATTTTTATGCGGCATTATGATAGGCGACTAGAGATATTTATGGTCAAAGTTTAAAAAAATTTGACTCCCCAAATTTATAGTGGGACGAAGGGAGTATAACTTCTAAAGATATAGTTAAAACCATAAATATCTCATACTGTATCTTTATATCTTAAATGTGACAATTCAAAGAATGAACAGTGTTTTTTCATCGTCATTTCCTAATTTTGCTTTTTTCCCTCCCCCTCCTACGCATCGTTGGGAATTCATTTATTTTTTCTTTTTCCATCACCTGACTCCACGCGTCAGCATCTGAACTTCATAACTTCCACGCGTCATCACCATTCACCTTTTCCAGAAAACTCCATTATCATCTTCGTATTTCCCTGAATCACTTGCCTAACATTTTCTCTTTTCCTGGAATTTTTGAAGCCCTCTATTTTTGTGCGTGGCCATATCTGAAACTCTTTCCAATTACACGTATCTTCTCTTTTTTGGCTTCCATAAGAGTTTACTCACAGATGGTTGGGTTCCTGTCCTTGAACAATTCCTCAAGGTAATTTCATAGTTTTCCTAACCAAAATTGGCCACCTTTTCCATCATCGTTGCTCCGATTTTTGTAATGTTTATGATATGCTTTCAATTTTTTATTAGTAGAAATAGAGTCCAACTGAATGTGATTTTGGCCTTTTCTCTGGGTTCCTAATGTTAATGTGTTATTCTCCTTCAACCTACCGAAGTTTGATTTGTGAACGCAAGGTGTTCGTTGAATTGTCTGACTTGTTTTGCTAATTGATTTCTCCTTGTTTTCCCCTTCTTATTCGCAGATGTCGTGCCACCGCGATTCAAGACAGCTACGTAAATTGGGGGATTCTTTCTGATGGAGTTTGGTATGAAGGAGCAAATGGTGGCGATGGATTTTTCCTGGAAATACTTTTTTCTGGGTATGCATGCTTATATCATTGTTTTCTTAGTTTGTTGAAAATATTTTGTTTTCATTTGTGGTGATTCACTGATTGGACTGCGATTTCAATTATGGAGCTAAAGCTGGAGCTGAGAAGTGAGAGGAAGCCTTTTATAGACTCCGTGCTTTCATTCATCTGTTCGGCATGTGCTAATTCTGTGTATCCATCGTATGTACTTTTTTTTGTTGTAAAACTTGCCAAAATGTTCGTTTAGAAGAGTCATTAACTTTAATTTTGAACTCATCTGTAAAACAGGTTATATAATTTAGCATTTATCAGTGTTACGTGTCCATTAATGCTCTTTTGTGGCATAGAACATCAGAAACCAACGCAGTAAGAGGCAAAGAAATGTTTCAATCACAAGTTGAGGGGTTTCGAGGGTTCGAGTGGTGAGGTTCGAGTGGAGAGGTTTACATAGAAGATGGTTCAAATATAGGGTTCAAGTGGAGAGGGTTTGAGTGGTACTGGCTTCGACTTGTACTGGGTTTGAGTGGAGGTGGTTTGAGTGGAGAGGGTTCGGGTAGAGAGGGGTCAAGTGGAGAGAGGTCAAGTGGTGGTGGTTTGAGTGGAGAGGGTTTGGGTAGAGAGGGGTCAAGTGGAGAGAGTTCAAGTGGCAAGGGTTTGAATGGAGGGTTTAAGTTGAGTGGTCCAACTGGAGTGGTTCGAGTGGAGAGGTTCGAGTGGTACTGGGTTCGAGAGGTACTAGTCAGAGTGTTGAGGTTCGAGTGGTGATCCCTCAACTGGTACGGGTTTGAGTGGAGAGGGTTTGAATGAAGAGGGTTCGATTGGAGAGGGTTCGAGTGTAGATGGTTCGATTCGAGCGGTTTGAGTAATAAGAGTTCGAGTTGAGAGGGTTCGAATATAGGGTTCAAGTGGAGAGGGCTCGAGTGGAGTGGGTCCGAGCAGAGGATCGAGTGATACTGGGTTAATATGGTACTGGGTTCGAGTGGTACTGGGTCCGAGTGGTATTGGTTCGAGTGGAGAGGGTTCGAGCGGAGAGGTTCGAGTGGAGAGAGTTTTAGTGGTACATGTTTGAATGGAGAAGGTTCGAGTGGAGAGGATCGAGTGGAAAGAGTTCGAGTAGTCCTGGTTCGAGTGGAAAGAGTTCGAGTAGTCCTGGTTCGAGTGATGAGAATTCAAGTACGTCTCCCTCTCTACATACACCACATTCCGCTACTGCTGGCCTCCTCTCCACCAGCCACCTGGTGGCAAGCCTTGGCTCGCTAAGCCTCGGTGGCGACACCACCAGAGACCACCAGCTCTATTCCCAATCTTCCACTCATCCGCGCCTACCACCACTATCTCCCAACCTTCCTGCCACCTCTACAACCTAAGCCGACCACCTCCTCTGCCCCACCTTTGTCGGAGACGACCGATGCCCAGTCTGAATGACCTGTTTAAGAGGTGGCGCTGCTAAGAAAACCATTTATCCCCTTCTGCCACCACTAAGAATGATAAAGGCCTAACGAACTCTGCTCCAGCCCCGATGGAGAGCCATGTTCATAAAGACCGCTGCTACAACGCCGACGGAGATGGCCAGAGCAACTTGCCGATGGTCCCGAGCTCATCTTGATTCAGTGGAAGCATTCCCTCAAGCAGAGATGTTGCCGGAATAGATCACACCAGCTACAGATTCTCCAGATTCCACAAGGTAATTTCATAGGTTTTCGAACCAAAATTGGCCGCCTTTTCCATCATCGTTGCTCCGATTTCTGTAATGTTTCTGGTATGCTTTCAATTTTTTATTAGTCAAAATAGAGTCCGACAGAATGTGATTTTGGCCTTTTCTCTGGGTTCCTAATGTTGATGTGTTCTTCTCCTTCAACCTACCGAAGTTTGATTTGTGAACGCAAGGTGTTCGTTGAATTGCCTGAATTTTTTTGCTAATTGTTTTCTCCTTGTTTTCCCCTTCTTATTCGCAGAGGTTGTGCCACCGCGATTCAGGACAGGTACATGAATTGGGGGATTCTTTCTAATGGAGTTTGGTATGAAGGAGCCAATGGTGGCAATGGATTTTTCCAGGGAATACCTTTTTGGGTTTTTATGCATGCTTATCTCATTGTTTTCTTAGTTTGTTGAAAATATTTTGTTTTCATTTGTAGTGATCCACTGATTGGACTGCGATTTCAATTATGGAGCTGGAGCTGAGAAGTGAGAGGAAGCCTTTTATAGACTCCACGTTTTCATTCATCTGTTCCACGAGTGCTAATTCTGTGTACCCAGCGTATAGCCTTTTTTTGGTCGTAATGCTTGCCAAAATGTCCGTTTAGAAGAATCATTAACTTTAATTCCGAACTCATCTGTTAAAAAGGTTATATAATTTAGCATTTATCAGTGTTGCGCCTCCGTTAATGCTCTTTTATGGCATGGAGCATCAAAACCCAGCGCAGCTTTTTTGTGGTATAGAACATCAGAAACCAGCGCAGTAAGAGGCGAAGAAATGTTTCAATCTCGAGTAGAGGGGTTTCGAGGGTTCGGGTGGTGAGGTTGCTAGTGGTGAGAGTTCAAGTGGAGAGGTTCAAATGGAGACTGTTTGAATACAAGGTTCGAGCGGAGAGGGTTCGAGTGGTACTGGGTTTGAGTTGTACTGGGTTTGAGTTGAGGGGGTTTGAGTTGAGGGGGTTTGAGTTGAGAGGGTTTGAGTAGAGAGGGGTCGAGTGGAGAGGGTATAAGCAAAGAGGGTTTAAGCAAAGAGGGTTTGAATGGAAGGTTCAAGTGGAGAGGTCCGAGCGGAGTGGTTCGAGTGGAGATGTTCGAGTGGTACTAGGTTCGAGTGGTACTGGTTAGAGTGGTGAGGTTCGAGTGATGAGTCTTCGACTGGTACGGGTTCGAATAGAGGATTCGAGTGGAGTGGGTCCGAGTAGAGGTTTGAGTGATGCTGGGTTCGGGTGGTACTGGGTTTGGGTGGTACTGGTTCGAGTGATACTGGGTCCGACTGGTACTGGTTCGAGTAGAGAGGGTTCAAGCGGAAAGGTTCGAGTGGAGAGAGTTCGAGTGGTACAGGAATCGAGTGGAGAGGGTTTAAGTAAAGATCAAGTGGATAGGGTTCGAGTAAAGAGGGTTCGAGTGGAGAGGGTTCGAGTGATACTAGATTAGAGTGGTACTGGGTTTGTGTGGTAAGGTTCGAGTGGAAAGGGTACGAGTAGAGAAGGTTCGAGGGTTCGAGTGGAAAGGCTCCGAGTATAAGGTTCGAGTGGAGAGGGTTCGAGTGGAGAGGTTTGAGTGGTGAGAGTCAAGTGATGAGGGTACCATCCACCACTGGAGAGAGTACCATCCATCCCTCAAGAAGTTTGTCAACTACCCTTCGAGGGTACACCATCTACCTCTCAAGAGGGTAAACCATCCACCACTGGAGAGAGTACACCATCTACCCCTCCAGGGTACGCCATATACATCTCGAGAGAGGTGTACCAGCCCTCGAGAGGTCACACATCTACCCCTCTACAGTACACCAACCCTCGAGGGTAAAACACCATTTGGAACATCAACCATCCATCTGTCGGACCATCTTACATCCACTCCTGGAAAGGGTATCCCTCTTGTCGGACCATCTGGAACTCTCTCTAGTGGTGGATGGTATACCCCTCTCGAGGGGTGGTTTTATAACCTCTCGAGGGATGGATGGTACTCTCTCCACTGGTGGATGGTACCCTCACCACTCGACTCTCACCACTCGAACCCTCACCACTCGAACTTCTTCACTCGGACCCTCTCTACTCGAACCTTATACTCGGAGCCTTTCCACTCGAACCCTCGAACCCTCGAACCTCCTCTACTGGAACCCTTTCCACTCAAACCCTTATCACACGAACTTAGTACCACTCGAACATAGTATCGCTCGAACCCTGTCCAATCGAACCTCTCTGTTCGAACCCTCTCCACTCGAACCCTCTTTACTCGAACCCTCTCCACTCGATTCCTCATCACTCGAACCCTCACCACTTGAACCTCTCTGTTCAAACCCTCTCCACTCAAACTCTCTCCACTCGAACCCAGTACCACCAGAACCTAGTATCACTCAAACCTCTACTCGGATCCACTCCACTCAAACTCTCTATTCGAATCCTCTCCACTCGAACTCTTATTACTCGAACCATCTCCACTCGAACCATCTCCACTCAAACCCTCTCCATTCAAACCTTCTCTAGTCGAAACCTCTCCATTCGAACCCTCTTCACTTGAACCCATACCAGTCGAGTGGTGAGAATTTGTGTGCGCCTACCTCTCTACATACACCACCTTCCGCCAATGCTGGCCTCCTCTCCACCAGCCACCAGGCGATAAGCCGTGCCTCGCCAAACCTCAGCGGCGACACCACCGGAGACCACCAGCTCTATTCCAACTCTTCCACTCATCCCCGCCTACCACCACCATCTCCCCACCTTCCCGCCACCTCTACAGCCTAAGCCAACCACCTCCTCTGCCCCAACTTTGTCGGAGACGACCAAGGCCCAGCCTGAATGACCTGTTTGAGAGGTGCTGCCGCCAACAAAACCATCTATCCTCTTCTACCACCGCTAAGAATGATAAAGGCCCGGTGAACTCTGCTCCAGCCCTGCCGGAGAGCCCTGTTCGCAAAGACCACTGTTACAATGCCGACGGAGATAGCCAGAGAAACTCACCGACGGTCCCGAGCTCATCCTGATTCGGCGGAGGTATTCCCTCAAGCAGAGCCATTTTCGGAACAGATCACACCTACTGCGGATTCTCCAGATCCATTACTAACATAGGAGTACGCATCCCTATGCGATCACCACTATCACCAGCAACAGCTCCTTGTATTCACTGGATTCATGCTTCTCCATTCCTCTGATCTTGCGACCTTCTTGTTCAACAATCAATGCTATATAATATTGAAATGGAACAAATGCTAAATGGTAGTATATATATTGCTTAAGGTTATGATATCAACGGTTTCATATTCAAAAACTCCTCTGATCAACGGGAATAGAGACCAGAAATAGAGATTGGGGTTATCTACCTTATCCAAATCCACTGCTCTTACTTATAAGGATAACAACACACCCCATCTATCAAATACATACCTAACAAAGACAAAATAAGCAAAAACAATTTCTCGCAAGAACACCAAGCCATGTACTGCAATTATAACACAATTCAAGTGTATGGAAATACTTCTCGTAACTAATACAGATTTTGGTTCAAACAGGACATGACATTTAACTTATAATAATTCATTGCCTCTTTTGGTTAAAACCGTTTGATTACTGACAAAAAAACTGCAGTCAGTTTTGTTAACAAATCCATGGTCTACATTGCTTTTCACAGCAACCCTTTATTTTTTTTCCACCTTTGGAATGAGCTTGCATTATGTTAAAATACACGTGTGAGTGGAGATCGTTCGAGTGGAGACAGTTCGAGTTCAGGGTTCGAGTAGAGAGGTTCGAGTGCTAAGAGTTTGAGTGGTGACCCGTTGTCGACAGCCCACGCTTCGCGCGGGCTGGAGACCCCTAGTCTATATATATTTCACTAAAGAAAATCGAAAGAAACACACAATCTGAAATAACAAAAATGTTCGGATTTTTTTATACAATGATAGAGTACTTTTGATAGAAATATGTATACATATTATTTATTTATTATATATGGCAAAGTCGTATTTTAGACAGACTAATTGTTAAATGAGGACATTTTATAATTAGTGAGATTAATAAGATCATTTGATATTTACTTTTATTTATTGCAATGAGATACACATAATTATGGTAATAATTTAAAATAAATCCCAACATATAAATAATTACTTTTTTAAAAAAATGAATGAAATATTATAATAATAATCAATTTTTTATTGTATTCAATATGTAACGATTTCTAACTAAATTAATTATTTCACTTCATAACTCATATAGTTTTCCTTAGATGACTAATCCCAAACACCATATAATAGAAATTGTTTGCTTGGTGCTGTCAACTGGAGATATTGAAGTCATTTTGACTAATCTAAACCCAAGTTGTCCGTGTTACTGATTTTAATTCTTTACTATATATAATCAATCATAACTTGTTAAAATATAACTTCTAAAGATATATTTAAATCCACAAATATCTCATACTATATCTATATATATTTCACTAAAAAAAATCCAAAGAAACACATAATCTGAAATAACAAAATGTTTGGATTTTTTATACAATGATTGAGTGCTTTTGATATAAATATGTATTCATATTAATTATTTATTATATATGACAAAGTCATGTTTTAGACCGACTAACTGTTAAATGAGGGCATTTTATAATTAGTGAGACCAATAAGATCATTTGATATTTACTTTTATTTATTGCAATGAGATACACATAATTATTATAACAATTAAAAAGAATATCAACGTATGAATAGTTATTTTTAAAAAAAATTGAATAAAATATTATTAAAATAATCAATTTTTATTACATTCAATATTTAATAATTTCTAACTAAATTAATTATTTCACTTCATAACCCATTTTTCCCCGCTGCCACCCTTCTTCTTCGTCCTCCTGATTTCACGTTTAAGGTGGATGAGTGGCGGTGATTTCACGTGGGGCTAGGGTTTGTGGTAAGGCTAGGGTGGGTGATCGGCGGTGATTTCACGTGGGCTAGGGTTTGCGGCGGTGGGGTTTTCCGAAGCTCGCAGGTGGTGGGTAGGTGGGGTGGGTGAGCGAGGATGAGCGGCGAGGGTGGGTAAATGAACAGTGTGGATGAGCGATGTGGGTGGGTGAGCGGTCTGGATAAGCGGCGGGGTGGGTGAGTGGCAAGGGTGAGCGGCGGCAATGGTGGAGCACGACAGTGGCAACATTAAGTTTTGAAGAAGAAATATAGGTTTGTCAAAAGGGGTAGTTTTGTCACTTCAGTTTCTGGTCATGACTGAATTCATTTGGACAATGCCGGAATTAAGGAGTTTGGTTATATCAGCACAAATTTTTATAAGTTAGGGTTAGATTGTCTTATACAATAATTAGTTATGGTTAAATTGACACTTTATGAGATTGCATGGTTATATTAACATTTTCAACATAAAGTTAGAGTTATAAATTTATTTTGCCTAAATTTTAAATTAGTACTATTTATTTTGTTTTATTATATTTATTTCTATCTTTAATTTAATTTAGTAATCAACGAATAAACTTAATATTTTTACACATGGACAGTAACAGAAACAATTTATCTCAAGTATGGTTACAAACAAATAACTAGGCGATGCCCCCAAAGCGTTTCAGTATTCGTTCTCGAAAACCTACTTTTCCGAGTTTTAACACGAATGATAAGATAACGAAGACAAAATGCGAGCTCCTGTGCTTTCTGGGCAGGCTTAATCCAGCCAAAAATTAATGGAAAAGAAACACTGCAAAAGGCCAGTCATCGAGTGGGCTGATCAGAATATATGAATAAAAATATGCCCATGACTGACTCACAGAGTTTCTGGGTTTGGAAGTATTATTATTATTGCAAAAACCCGGGAAAAAGAAATCGCTCAAACAACGTGGGACCATAAGTCACAGGTCCAATCCACCGCATCATCGTTCACATGCAATTTAGCCACTTAATGACGCAATTCGCTACACCCTGCATATAGTATATATACACACACACAGAGCCAAACAGTCCCCTTACCTCTCCCAGGCCCAACTTGCACAATGCCATATCCTCTGTTTTCATGGATATGGCCTCTGTTTCTTACAACCCTCTTCGCCATTTCCTCTGTTTCTGCTACTCCCTCCAAGATCGGCGAGGGATACAAACTGGTCTCCGTTGAAGAAAGCCCAGATGGCGGAATCACCGGTCTTCTTCAAGTCAAGAAGAAGAACAATGTCTATGGCCCGGATATCCCCTATCTCCAGCTCTATGTCAAGTAAGACCCGATCATCTGCAGGTTTGATTTGATGAAATGTAGCCTTATTTAGCCTTTTCTAAGCACTTGTTTTAGTTCATTTCAATTCAGTAAAGCCATTCTGGATGTGGTGTTTTTGGGCAGGCATGAAACAGATAGCCGTTTGAGGGTTCACATAACAGATGCAGAGCAACCAAGATGGGAAGTTCCATACGACATAATCCCAAGACAGGAGGCAGGTCAGTTGAAATGGAAAAAGTCCCTGTTTTTCAGCAGAGAAACTCACCATTCAATCCCATCTTCCCAGTCCTACCAAAGCAGCGACCTTATCTTCAGCTACAAAACCGACCCGTTCAGCTTCTCAGTCAAAAGAACATCAAACGGCCAAACCCTGTTCGATTCAAACCTCAACACCCTGGTCTTCAAGGACCAGTACCTCGAAATCTCCACCATTCTGCCCAGAAACGCATCCCTCTATGGTCTGGGAGAGAGCTCGAAGCCCCGGGGGATAAGGCTCTACCCCAACGACCCTCCCTACACGCTCTTCACCACAGATGTCGCCGCCATCAACCTCAACACCGACCTGTACGGGTCCCACCCGGTGTACATGGACCTGAGGAACGATGGAGGGGGGGCCTGTGCCCACGCAGTGTTGCTGATGAACAGCAACGGGATGGATGTGTTCTACAGGGGGGATTCTTTGACCTACAAGGTGATTGGAGGGGTTCTGGATTACTACTTCTTCCCGGGTCCTTCGCCGCTGGAGGTTGTTGATCAGTACACTGCTTTCATTGGCCGACCTGCTCCTATGCCTTACTGGTCTCTTGGTTAGTACTGCCTTTCTTACACCTGTGCTTCATTTATTTCCTTTGAATCTGTGGTGTGCATTTGTGTGTTTTGCATTCTTTTAGTCTAGAATCTTCTGCTGTTATTAGTAAGAGATTCCGGAGAGTGGATGGTAGGATGCGAGAACATACATTTATTGTCTGTACAAGGTGATTTGGAATTCTTAAACTATAGAGGAAGGTTTTTGATTTGAGTAAACCATGGGGGGGCGATTGTGTTTTATTCCATTTGAGGTAAAATCAAGATGATTGATTTGGACATGTATGTAAAAGGTTGGGCATTGTCCCCACCACATGATGGAAGATAGAAAATCATTAGCTTGAATTGAAAGGTGAGGAAATGATCAGGAAAAGTTAAACAGAAATGATTATCATTTTTTCAATTTCTTTTCACTAAAATTCTATCCTCTTCATCTTAACTGGATTTAAATAAATAAATAAAAAGGAATTGAAATGGATCTGTTTTGGTCGATTGATTTTTTTAAGGATTATAACAGTGACGGGGTAGGTGTCTGTTGTGGGGCTACTGCTATGTAGTGATGGTGTGAGTTTGACAAAGGCCATAAACTTTTCCATTTATTGGTTTAAGAATGGGTACAACCACTTTATATGTATTGCAGTTAAGTGGTCGGGGACATAATCCAAACCAGTTAAAGATGTGAACCCATAAATGGACTTCTATTGCCTCTCATTTTGCCTGTGGTTACATGCTTGAAACTTCATTTCAGAAATTTAACACGTTCTGTTGCTTAGCGAATGAGCAATTCTTTGATGCTAACAAGAGAAAAATGTAAGGACAGATCTGTGCCTCTTTACGTGGAATCATATATTTAGATGCTTTGATTTTGACGAGCAGAATCAAATTTATAAAGTAATAAATTGAATAAGTTGATCAAATTAAAAATTATGCCATAATAAAAAAAAGAAAGTGTTTCATATACATAGATCGGAGGGGAATTTGAGTTCTGAAAATTTAACTCCTAGAATCCTAAGAGTAATAAAAACAATTATTACAGTCACAATGTCCTAGAGCGTCTTAGGTGAGGAATAATCAGAGGATCTTTTCAGTTTACTTTCGGATTTATAAAACAAATCCTAATTCTTGGGAAAAATAACCTTGTCTTCTGTTAGGACCATTGCCTTTTTTGGTATGAGTAAAAATAATAAATTTTGCGCATTAATTTGCGGGGTATATGTTCAATACAATTGGGGCATGTGGTCCTTGACGTTGCATATTCTTGGCATTTTTTTTGGTTGTGGAAAATTTAGATCTGCTCGCTAATTTCCTCAATTAATTGGACTGTGGATGTCGGCACAAACATTTGACTCATAATCGTGTGGTCTAATTACGCTTTTAAGGGAAGTCCAGAACCAAACAGCACATTTTCTACTATAAGGCGTGCTATTTTTGTCGTGATTGATTTGATTACTTCCTCGGTCTACTAATAATGGCTCACTTTTCTTTTTTGGATGGTTTTTTTATATTGGCTCCTTCCCCTTTTAGTAAATCCTAGATTGTTTTTACCCACACATTTTACTTTTTGTACTTTCAATACAATCTCTACCATTCATTTATTTTTTTAAAAAATTTATGCTCAAAAGTTGTGGCCATAATAAAAGAACCAGAGGGAGTATCTATAGCTCATATGGGCCCGTTTCCTTCCTTTGATTCTTGATCAATGTTCCTCTTTTTAATCTCTTTATTGTTCCTTTTATTGTTACTACTCAAGTTTTAACTTTCTAAGCCTCATTCTGGTTCTAGCTCTTAGCAATTGGAAAGATTTTTGGTAGCCTCCTTAGTATACTATCTTTATAGGTTGTGAATCACATACTTTGTGTAGATTAGGCCCGTCAAATGGGTCGGGTGATTCGTTGGATAACCGTTATCCATATACTATTTTCACTTATTGGATAAGACTTATTGGATAATGACCCATTGGGTTAATGGATATAATTGGGTTGTAGTTATTGGATTTAGTTGGGTTGGATAATGGATTATTCGTTGGATAATTTTGGGTGGGTCGAGCTGGGTTGGGTAACGGGTGACCCGTGGATAATTCATATCATAAGATAACAAAATTTTCACAAGTTTGATTACGAATGATTTAATTTTTTCCTAACACGTATAATCATTTTAGAAACGATCAAATTCTCGATTTATTATATTTATCGATTTCGGTTCATGTCTTAATCAATTTTAGTTTGAACCAATTAAAAATTGATAAAAGATCTTGATGAAAGAAGTAGAAGTAGTATTTAAGAAACTTTTACTAAATTTGAAAAATCTCCTCCATGAAATATGAAGATTTTTAAAAATATTTTCTTTTTTTGAACATAAGAAAATAATAAATGAAATCCCCACATTTTGCCACTCGAATAAATATTTCCTCTTTTGTAGTTATGTACACGGCCTATATCAAAAAATGATTAGAGTTAATCGTAATTTTTCACTCCAAGTAAAATGTTACGTGGCTTATCCATTTAAAGTTTAAATGGTTGAAAATACCAATTATCTATTAAGTATATATTGAATTATCCATTAGGTATAAAGTAATTATCAATTGGGTCTATACTAATTATCCATTGGATCTATACTAATTATCAATTGGATCAAACTAAATGACCCATTGGGTATAGGTCATTTATTTGGGTGAACCGTGAATTACCCATCAAGTCCTTGTTCTTTCTCAGTTCTCACTTCTCACTTCCCAGTCTGCGTTTTGTTTCATCAGTCTACGTTTTGTTTCATCAGTCCGCGTTTTGTTCATCAATCGGTCTGCGTTTTGTTCATATTCGGGTTCATAATATTATATTATGTAATATAATATTATGTATTATATTATATTATATTTAATAAAAATAAAAAATATATACTTGGGATCGAGCTCGAGCTTAAATACTGTACGAACTCGAATATTGTACGAACTCGAATGTTGTATGAGATTGAGCTCGAATACTGTACAAACTCGAATACTGTAAGAGATTGAACTCGAATAATGTACGAACTCGAATACGGTACGAAATTGAACTCGAATACTATACGTGAGCTCGAATATTGTACGAACTCGAATACTGTACGAGATTGAACTCGGATATTGTACGAACTCGAATACTATACAAGATTGAGCTCGAATACTGTACGAACTCGAATACTGTACGAACTCGAATACTGTATGAACTCGAATACTGTACGAGATTGAGCTCGAATATTGTACGGACTCGAATACTGTACGAACTCAAATACTGTACGAGATTGAACTCGAATACTGTACGAACTTGAATACTGTACGAGATTGAGCTCGAATATTATACGAACTCGAATACTGTACGAGATTGAACTCGAATATTGTACGAACTTGAATACTGTACAAGATTGAGCTCGAATACTGTACGAGATTGAACTCGAATACTGTACGAACTCGAATACTGTACGAGATTGAGCTCGAATATTGTACAAACTCGAATGTTGTACGAGATTGAGCTCGAATACTGTACAAACTCGAATACTGTACGAGATTGAGCTCGAATATTGTACGAACTCGAATACTGTACGAGATTGAACTCAAATATTGTATGAACTCGAATACTCTACGAGATTGAGCTCGAATGCTGTACGAGATTGAACTCGAATATTTGTACGAACTCAAATGCTGTACGAGATTGAGCGTGAATTTTGTACGAACTCGAATACCGTACGAGATTGAATTCGAATACTGTACGAGCTCGAATACTGTACGAACTCGAATATTGTACGATATTGAACTCGAATAATTTGTGAATTATAGTGAATATTTATGTTAAATATTACACATGCATTTAATTGGGTAATTTTGGATATTTATTGGGCATTTGTTATGTTTCGTTAACATAATATGGGACCCATTGAGATCAAAATTTCTCATTAACATAATTATTCTCATCCCAAATCCTAAAAAATAATGTGCATTTAACACTTGATTTCATTGGATAATGACAACTTGTAACCCAAATCGATAGAAAATGTTTAATGATAACTTATTGGGTTAATTATATAATGACTTATTGAATAATGACTTATTGGATAATATATTTTAATCCATTAGGTCATATGAATACCTCATGGGTTATCCAATGGGTTATCCATTTAATGACCCAACCCATTTATGACCCAATCCATTACGACCCATTTAATAAATGGATTAATTGAATAATGACCCATTGAATAATGATCTATTAGATTTGAATAATGAATTTATCCAATTAACCCATTTGACGGGCCTAGTGTAGATCAATAGTGCACCTTTAGGGGATGGAGATTCAAACTTGAATTGTACGCATAGTATCTTGACCACTTAAGCAAATCAAAGTGGTTGACCTTATACTCCCTTTAGTCCACTATGTATGGCCCTATTTGCCCAGCAATTTTTTTATGGCATGTTTAACCATCGATAACTTTTGTTGTATATAGTAATGGACCTTATGTGAGATGTCTTTGGATTCTCCGTAACGTATAGTTTTTTAAAAGTAAAATTTTATAAACTATTATCGTACGTAACAAAAGTTATCGATGGTCAAACATGCCTTGAAAAAATGTAAGAAAAAAAGGGGAATGAACAGTGGACTAGAGGGAGTATGTTAAGTTATTACTTATTCCGCAACTAATATGAAACTCTAACAAGCCCCGTGTGCATCAGTATCCTTCATCACACAAATGTGAACTGAAATGGGATCATGAGTCCGACAGTGAAAATAGCATCTACTAAACTCATCTTGAGCTCTAATATTATATTACAATCATAAATTTCCCTTGGAACAGTTTGCATGTCTATATATGATATTATATTACTCCCCCGGCTCTAAATATTGGCACACTTTCTTTTTATGTTTGATTTTTTAATATTGACACTCTCCTTTTAAAGTAAAATTAAGATTATTTTCATCTCTTTCAATACAATCTCCCCCTCCCACTCTACTTTTCAAAAGCAAGTGTGCCCATGGCTTTAGTGCTAATATTTTATGAGAGGGGTACTAATATCTACCATTTTTTCTTTATTAATAATGAAAAGAGAGAGGATCGACCTCATTTGATTTGATTGATACATTTGTGGTGTTTTTCGGTCGATTAAGATTTAGTGGATCTATAATGAAGATACCAATGATGAACTGGTGTAATGTGCACGTGGTTTTGTAACTAGGCTCTACTTGCCATTGCTGTTTGGTCATTTTCTCATTGGTTTTTCAACTCTAATTTTCCTTCTACTTTTATCTACGATGGGAATTTAAAAGAGTATTGAAACGAATATTTTATTTTCTAAATAAAGAAAAATCTATAAAATCTAGCCAAATTACAAATCATAATCATTTGGATACTTTATGTTTAGTGACTAGTGTAGTACGTAATCAAAATTTCTGAATAAGTGAATAAGTTCTTGTTTTTCAAGTGCACCTCCTCTTTAGCTCCGATTCCCGTTCCAATCTCTACCAAAACGTATTCTAATTCATCAACAAACCAATCACACTCTGAGAGTGCAAAACTCAATATTAATTAGGTGGTATTAAAATTTTGTTTGTAATATTAAAAGTTTCTTGTCACAGATACAGCGGGAAAGAGTACATATAATGAATGTAGTTTTCCCTACTGTGGGGAAGCCCAGAACATGATTTATAGTACTATTTCATTATGGCTGCGAGCATTATTTGAGGTCCCATTTGATGATAGTACAGAGGAGCTAGCCTGTCGGCCATTGCCTTATCTAGGTTCTTTGATTATTGAATTTCCGTCTCTAAACTTAGGAAAGTTGTAACTTTTTACCAAGATAACTGTACTCTTATGTTTGGTACCAACCAACCCATATGTTATAGTCTCTTACTCGTGGGTGGATGATCAAATTATTACCTAATATTTTTGTTCGTGGATGACACTTTCATAGTACCAATTGGTCTTGTAATACGAGTAAACTATATATATTCTCACTATTTGGTCTGTGACCCCTTTATGACGTTTACTGCTACACACGACGAGCCATGACCTTCTAATCAAATCTTTCAGTGTTATAGAATTTATTTGTTTATATTCAAACAACACTGCACAGTCTTCTTGTTCTATGATTATGGGCATGTTTTCTAGATAAACATCTGTTTAAATATGTTCAGCAACACTTTTGGTGTAACATTCTGCGCATTTCTGGGGTAGTAACCAGTCACTAATTCTTTAGAGTTATTTGATCTATTTGGTAAACTTTTATTATACTTCTGTGCATTTAGATGGTTTTACTGTTACTCCCAATGTTACAGTAAAATTTGTTTTTGAAATGCAATGTTACAGTAAATTTAATATGGTAAAATGTGGCAAACACACTTGCAGTAACATATGTTGTGGGTTCAGTGTGGCCTCAGATCGAGATTTATCTTTGATGGTGTTATGTGTGTGAGCTTTCGAACAAAATGGCTTATGATGTAAAGAACCAGAACAAAAAACTCTCAGTTTTAGTACAACCATTTAAAGTGCTACATTGTAAACTGAAGTTCTCAACATGATGTCTGTGAAACCCCAGGTTTCCATCAATGCAGATGGGGATACCGTAATCTATCAGTAGTTGAAGATGTTGTCGAGAGCTACAAGAAGGCGAAGATCCCTCTTGATGTCATCTGGAACGACGATGATCACATGGATGGCCACAAGGACTTCACTCTCAATCCAATCAACTATCCTCGTCCCAAGCTTTTACCATTCTTGGAGAAGATTCATGCTGAGGGGATGAAGTACATTGTCATCATTGACCCGGGGATCGGTGTGAACACCAGCTATGGAACATATGTGAGAGGAATGGAGAATGATGTGTTCATCAAGTACAATGGCAAGCCTTTCCTAGCTCAAGTCTGGCCTGGTGCTGTCTACTTCCCTGACTACCTGAACCCGAAGACAACTCAGTGGTGGATTGATGAAATCCGTCGTTTCCATGAGCTTGTCCCTGTTGATGGCCTGTGGATCGACATGAACGAGGTTTCCAACTTCTGTAATGGTTTGTGTACCATTCCAAAAGGGAAACAATGTCCCACTGGATATGGACCTGGTTGGGAGTGTTGCTTAGATTGCAAGAACATAACCGCCACGAAATGGGATGATCCGCCCTACAAGATCAATGCTTCAGGGATTGGAGCTCTACCGGGGTATAAAACCATCGCGACAAGTGCAGTTCATTACAATGGAGTTAGGGAGTATGATGCTCACAGCTTGTATGGCCTCACCGAGACAATGGCTACTCATCAGGGCCTTCAGGGGATCGCGGGGAAGCGCCCGTTCATTCTGTCGCGTGCTACATTCGTCAGTTCAGGCCGTTATGCTGCTCACTGGACTGGGGATAACCAGGGTACTTGGGAGGATTTGAAGTTCTCAATTACCACAATGCTGGATTTCGGCCTGTTTGGAGTTCCAATGGTTGGTTCAGACATATGTGGATTCTATCCTGATTGGGCTAACAAGGATCCTTACAAGATGGAAGAGCTCTGCAACCGTTGGATTGAGCTTGGCGCGTTCTATCCCTTCTCAAGGGATCACGCGAACTTCTACTCCCCGAGACAGGAGCTTTATCAGTGGGAGACAGTGGCTGAATCTGCTAGAAATGCTCTGGGGATGAGGTACAAGTTGCTGCCATATTTCTACACCTTGACCTATGAAGCACACATCAGTGGTGCTCCAATTGCTCGCCCGCTCTTCTACTCTTTCCCGGATAATACGAAGCTGTATGGCTTGAGCACTCAGTTCTTGCTAGGAAGCAGTGTCATGGTTTCCCCAGTTCTTGATCCTAATCGTACTACAGTCAAGGTTCTGTTCCCGCCCGGATCATGGTACAGTTTGTTCGATATGGCACAGGTTGTTGATTCCAAAGACACTCACAATGTCACCTTGGATGCTCCATTGCATGTCATCAATGTGCATTTGTACCAAAATGCCATTCTGCCAATGCAGCAAGGTGGGATGATCTCTAAGCAAGCGAGGATGACCCCGTTTAGCCTCATTGTCGCATTTCCACTTGGCGCAGCTGCAGGACAGGCTAAAGGGAAGCTTTTCCTGGACAATGATGAGCTTCCAGAGATGAAACTCGGGAGTGGATCAGCGTCGTACATAGAATTCTACGCCACAGTGAGTAACAAGACAGTTAAGGTATGGTCAGATGTGCAAGAAGGGAAGTTCGCGCTGGACAAAGGTTGGATCATCGAAAGAGTTGTTGTCTTAGGTTTGGATGCTGTTCATATTAGTAGCGCTCTCGCGCTCGAGGTTGAAGGGGATCGTGTCGTGGATGTCTCCAAGACGGAGTTCTCTCGGGCACATCATAGTCATGTGGTGAAGGTGGAAGAAGAGGGAGATGAAAAGACTAGCATGATGGTTGAGGTTAAAGGTTTGAAGCTGCTTGTTGGTAAGAAGTTTACCATGTCTTGGCATATGGGAGTTTAAACCTAGTTTCAGTCAAAAAGACAGTTGTTTTTTCATAAACTCCATTTTTAATTGTTCACTTGGTTGTACTAGTAGGAAGAATTTCCCTCAAATATGAGCATTTTGTGAGAAGAGTGGTAATGGTAAGGAGATGAGCTGCAGATAATTATGCCCATCCCTTTCCATATAGAAAAATTCAAGGTTTAATAATTTGAGTGAAAATTCAGAAATAACTTCATTGCTAGCTTCTTGAACACTTCTTCTTGCTGAATAACATTAGCAAAAAATAAAATAAAATTTGATGGTAACATTTTTTTTGTGAGGGGTAACTTTTTATGACTTCTGTTTGAGAAATGTAACTTTGGATTTCTTATTAAAGGCTCTTATTTATTGTGTTTATTACTTTATTACTCTAATTAGAAATAAAGAAATTAATATCAAGTTTATGAACAAATAAACTAATAAACATCATAAATATGAGCCTCTACTAAGAAAAAAGAGAGTCTTAGGAAAGGCGGCCTGTCCATAAACTTATGGACAGGCCAGGGACTGATATGTAAAATGAGGTCATATTATAATTATTTTTAAAATGGGGTGCCTAAAAATTATTTGTGTGGAATCATAAATTGTGCCTAATCAGCAGTGTAATTTTTGGGAAGCGTAATCATTTATCACGCTCGTTTGTTTTGCCCTTTCTTCTTCTCTCTTCGTTTTTCGATTTCTCTGTACTTGTCTCTTCGTTTTTGATTTCTCTCTGAAATTCGCTCTTCGTTCTCTTTAACACACGAAATTGCGCCGGAATCGTGTTGCTAAAGGTTGCGCCGGAATTGCCTGGATTCGGTAAGATTGATATTCTAGGTTTTGAAATTTCATTGCTGTTCGTTTCCTTTTTTGCTTTTATAGTTGTACGCGATTCGTTTTTTGTGTATTTGACCTAGCGAAGAGCTGTTCTTCCTGAAGGTGAGAAGTTGTCCCAGCCTTCTTCTTCTCCTGGTTCATATTTTTTCTGTTTTGAATATTTGTAGTTTTACATTTTAATTGTTATTGTTGTGTGTGCATGTGTTTTTTCAGTGTTGTTGATGATAAATTTTTTTAGAATTTCTTCGTAAGTCAGATCTGCATATGAGTTGTTGATGTTGATATTCTAGGTTTTGAAATTTTGTTGCTGTTCTTTTCCATTTTTGCTTTATAGTTGTACGCGAATCTGATTTGAGTTTTTTTTGTGTATTTGACCTAGTGATGGGTAAGGCAAAGGGAAAAGCTGTTCTTGCTGAAGCTGAGAAGTTGTCTCAGCCTTCTTCTTTTCCTGGTTCGTATTCATCTTGTTTTCTGTTTTGAATATTTGTAGTTTCGCGCTTTTTTTGTTCTTGTTGTGTGTGTATGTGTTTTTTCAGTCTTGTTGGTGTTGACTTTTTTTAGAATTTTATTCGTAAGTCAGATCTGCATATGAGTTGTTGATGTTGACTTTTTTGTTAGTCAGATCTGTATGTTTTGAGTTTTTTATATAACATGCATTTGATTGTTTAGAAGTTGCATTTGTTATTGTAAGATATGTACTAGTTAGTTGCTCTGTTTTTCCCAGCATGTTATTAGTTATAATGTGCATTTTTTTTCTTAGGAGTTGCATATGTTAGGTTAACAGCTGTATTAGTTAGTCATCCTATTATTTGAATTTGTATGTCAGGTCCGCATTTTCTTAGAAGTTAGGTAATGTGTTTTTCGAGTTACTTATTTTTGTTGTTGACTGATTGTTATATTGTGTACTTGTTTTCTTAGAATGTTCAAATGTTAATATAACTTATGTATTAGTTACTTAGGTTGTGTTTTAGTTTCACTGATTGTTAGTTAGTTATTGTTATTCTTTCTGATTTGGTAGTATGTATTTTGTTTCATTACAAGTTGCTCATGTTAGTTTACTATATGCATAAGTTAGTTAGAATGTGTATGTCAGATTATGTTGTTTATTAGAATGCGTCCTTGTTGTTAGTTTAATTTTTATACTGACTGTCAGACTATGTATGCATATATTAGTATAGCCTATTAAATAGTTAGTTATACTGTTTTTTTCCTAGATCAGGTTTCTTATTGGCTGTCAGAGTATGCATTAAAATATGTTTTTCTAAAGCTGAGAAGTTGTGTCAGCCTTTTTCTTCTGGAGTCTTATGCTTCTGGAGGTTTTTATTTACATGTTGCATTTTATTTGTGTGATTATGTTTATTTTTTAAATATGTGCTTATACAGTTTTTTGTTTTTCATTTTTTTGTGTAGCTGTTGTATTGGCACGTAGGTCTGCCAGGATTGGTGGTTCTACTCCACAGACATCAGTTCCTATTGTTCCTAAGCATAAGCCGGGAAAGAAGAAACGGATGAATGTGGTGGTTGAGCAGTTGAAAGATGGTGAAGGCGATTCAGCTGGTGTTGATGAAGCTGTACCTGGTGAAGGTGGGTCCAGTGATGATGGTGACAGTATGGATAGTAGGATTAAAGATTATATTAATGAAAATCAGTGGATTTTGGGTGCAGTTGCGAAGGCGGAGGCGGTGCAAGCTGCTGCGGCTGCGTGTGAGAGGGAAAGTGAGGGTGGTGAAGCTGATGTGGAATTGGGGGAGAGTGTTGAAGCTCGGCCTACTGTGGTGGTCTCATTTGAAGGAGAGAATAAGAGGTCGTCACCTTGTTTGTTGAGCAAGGAGAAGGGTAAACAATGTGAGACTTCTACTGGACAGAATAAAAGGAAGGCAGAAGAACTTGCTGCAAAGTCGCCTGTTGAGAAGGCGATGAAGACAAAGACTAAAAAAGTTGTTGTGAAGAAAGGTGGTGTGAAGGCGAAGAAATTTGGTGGGGTTTTGAAGGAGTCTGTTGAGAAGGTGAAGGAAGTTGATGAAGTAGCGAAAGAAACTGGTTTGAAGGAGTCTGCTAAGAAGGTGAAGAAAGTTGTTGAAGTGGCGAAAATAACTGGTTTGAAGAGGAAAACGGAGAGTACTGTTGGTGAAGCTCCTGGGTCAGGAAAAATGGTTGTTGGTGAAGAAGGAGCTGCGAAACAACAGCGCAACCGTCAGAAGAAGCAGGTGGTCCAACGTACTGATGAGGAGGGTAACACGTAAGTGTTTTTTGATGTGTTATAAACTGTACTTGATTTATAAGATGCTGCATTTGATAAGATTCAGTGTTTATTTGTGATTCACAGTCTCAAATAAACTTACAATCTTCATATTTTATTTTATTTTAGGTTTTCTAAGAAATTCTCAACCAGTTGTTGTCCTTCTAAACTGAAATCGTTAATTGCCTCACTCACTCCCGCCCAGAAGATTGACGTGGAAGATATAGGTTTTGGTAGACTTCTTTCATTCGACATCTCATCCATTCCTACTGGAATTGTTCCTTGGCTGGTTGACAGGTTTGATTATATGGGCTAATTTCATATTGTTTAATACTGATTACAAATTGTTCTAGGCTGACCTTTTTTTTGTTTTTTTAGGTTTGATCCTGTTGGCTGTGTGCAAGAAATATCAAGCTCAAGGTACATTATTACACCTGATGATGTGTTTGATATATTCTGTATCCCTAGGATTCCAGGCTGTGCCGTTGGTTTGGTTAGGAATAATGGTAGGGGTTTGTCAAGGGATGTGGACACTAGGAACAATTGGAGAGAAGAGTTGGGTGCTGATAAATATGGTAATATTTCTCATGTTAATCTTTTTGAGGAGCTGGGTAGACTAAGTGATGGTGGTGAGCGCTTTAAGAGATTTTTTGTTATGTATGTCATGTGTACTTTTTTTGGCGCCAACTACCAGAAATTTGGTTGATTTTAAGCTGGTTAGTGCTCTAGAAAATGTTGGGGCCATCAAGAGTCTTGATTGGTGTGGCTTAGTGCTTGATCGTCTCTGTAAGGGTGTTAGGAGTTTTAAATCTGATTCAGGTAAAAGAGACGTGTCTTGTGTTGGCGGTTGTGTGTTTGTATTGCTGCTAGCTTATATTTATAGGTTTCCCTTTAGAGGTCAGCCTGACCCTACCGGACTTCCCTTATACATGCATTGGTCGAACAAATCTTTGCTCGACAGGGCTCATCATCTGGAAAAAATGGGTTATGATAAGGGTGTTATGGTAGTTGCTGGTTTTCCTTTGACAAAGGATGAGAGGGTTAAAGATAACACAAGTAGCCAACAGCAATCTAAGGGAACTCGTAATAGCCACGACGGGCTTCATACACCTACTGCTGCATGTGATGGTATTACTCAGGAGCCAGGATTTATTTCTTATCGAATACCGAACGGTGTGATGAGCAATGAAAACATTGACAAAGCTACCAGCAATGTAAGTATTTTTTGTCTTTTTTTTATATAGTTTGTAAAAATTAGTGCATGTTGTTTTAAAACTAATGCAGATGTTAGTTAATCTAATGCAGTTTGTAGTTTATATTTCCTTTTTAGATAGATTCTGATTTTTTTATTGGACTGATATTTGTTCTTCTGCGGCAGCCTCTTAATAGGGCTTGCCTCGTTTTCAAACGAGACATGGAGGTCATTACACGTGTATTGGTTCAAAACCTTGAGAGGGAAAATGTTAGTCCGATTGTGCGACCACGACCGCAGCCGCAGTCGCAGTCGCAGCCACAATCAGAACCTCAGGAAGAAGGAACAACCACAGCCAATGAGGATGCTGTTCATGTGAAGACAACATAAGAAATTATGGAAGACCCAGCCACACATGAGTGGGTTGATAAGATAGTTGAAGAATACATGAGGAAAGCTCGTTCTATGATTCCTTCATTCTCCCTTGGGATTGAAGGACTTGATGATTTCTAGCTTTAGCATCTTTGGATTGTTGTTGGATGATCTGTAATTAGCTTATTTTGTGGCTGATTGTTTTGTTGGTGGCATGTTAAGTGCAATTGAAATGTTGTTTTAGGAGTTGTTTTTAAGGTTGAAGGTGTATTTGGATGATTTGTGACTGACTGTTTTGTGGGTGATACATTGAGCGCATTTGAGACGCTGTTTTTAGGATTTGTTTGTAGGGTTGCAGGTTTAATGAAACAAATGCATGTTTAGTTTTAAGAAGTACTATTTGTATGCTTTTAATTCCAAGTTTATTTTTTAATTATTTGATGGGGTTTATTGTGTTGTTTTTCTGAGTTTATAGGAAAACAAATGCAATTGGTAGGTTAATAAACTACATGTGTAAGCTAAGTAGTTCTACATGTATTAAGTGGTTTTTGTATCACTAAAATTATGTGAAATATATTACAAGTCCCTTTTAGGGAAACAAGTTCATGTCGAATGTTAAGAAGTAATGTTTGTATGCTTATTAATACGAAGCTAAAAAATATAGTACGTTATTGAATGTATAAAAATCTTAGGTACATAAAAATCAGTGGCATACAGTATGATCCTGGAAAACAAATACAATATATAGCTAAACAAATGCAACTTGTATCATATAGAATGCTACTTTTTACAGTGTCTTCACATCTGGTGTTTTTGTGCCGAATTCAGTAGTTTTCTTCCTTGGTTTTTTCTTTTCCATGCCTGATTTTAGCCTTTTCCCTCTTCCTTTTGTCTTCACTTGGGCTGGATCGAGTATCTTAGGTGCACTTGTTATGGTTGAGTTGCTTTGGCTACTTGTGGTTGATTGTTCAATGGCATTTGTTTTTTATGCCAACAAGTTTTCTATTCTTACCGAGCAGGTGTCAAACATCTCTTGAAGAGTGCTTCTAGCTTCTGAGTTTCCTTCGCTCTTTAGAACCAGATTGTAGAATCTGCTGGACATATGGTTCCTCCATGAGAGTACACTGTTGATGCTTTCTGATTGATGTTTTTCTTGGCCAAGAATCCTGTCCCAAACTTCTATTTTGGCCTTTTTTGTCCACCTTTTGAGGATGTATTTTGAAGGTATTTCTGTGATGGAATGAAGGTGCAATATCCTGAGGGTATGAAAGCAAAGCATACCTGACACCTCGAAGGACTTGCATGTGCATTGTACTTCAACCAGCCCATCTTCATTTTTGAACTCAACTGTCTCGTATTCAGATTCATCATGTTCTAGGCTGACCTCATATTTTTTTGTCGGTGGTTCTGAGAAAAGTTCCTTGACCTTAGTTGTCATTGCTAGGGAAAATTCCTTTTTGAATCCTTTGTACAATGCAAGTGTGTAAACCTGAGCAGCATGTTTTACCAAACCTGTACAAGTCCAGTAGTGGGATATAAATGCATACTGTAAGTTAACAAATTCGTGTTATAGACTAAGTAATACATATTTTCAAATGTGAACATACCTGCTTTGTTTTGATAATTTGGCTTTGCTTTTGTACATGCATTTTCCTTTTCTGCTTCATCTCTTCTCCACTTTCTGATTGTTTGGTTGAAGAGCTCATAGAAGTGTGTCAGTGTTGTTGTTTTGTTTGCATTGAAGCATAGTGCGTGGTTTGTGCTTTCACTTCGTTGTGATAGTAAGATGCCTGCTGAGAAAATATCTTTACTGAATGCCGTGCTCCATTTTTCACGGATGCTGTACAAGCGTTGAAACCAGGTGCTAGTTTCCAGCTTATATGTGCTGATCATGGAAGTCCATTTTTCTTCAAATTCTGCAGGATTATGACATCTTTTCATACAGTAGTCTAGATCGCTTTTGAAGGATTCATCTTTCTTTAATCTCCCATAATGTTGTATTGCATTTTGTTTTATGTGCCATATGCACAACCTGTGTTTTGTATTTTGGAAGACCTAGGAGTTGCAACAAGAAATGGATGTTGATCAGTATACATATTGTAAGCTGACACGTGCAGAAGCTAACATTTCCTACTCAGTTTCAGGTCTAAGAAAGGGAATTTATGAATTTGCAGCATTTTCAGGAAACCTGATTTATAAAGTAACAAATGCAACTTATAATCTATGTAATGCATACTGTAAGGTAAGAGGTTCAATGTCTACCAGTGCATATTCAGTTATCAGAACTGTGAGCAACAAATTTTCAGAACATACCTCATTTATTGCTTTGCCCATTGCAGGATCTTGATCTGTGAATATTTTGACAGGTTCCTTTCCTTCCATTGATTTTCGGAAAGTGTTGAGGAGCCACACAAAAGTTTCAGCCAACTCATTTGCTATAAAAGCACAAGCAAACATTGTTATGTTCCAGTGATTGTTGATTCCAACTATTGGCGCACAAATCAAGTTATACTTGTTTGTTCTGTATGTAGTGTCAAATATGGTGACATCTCCATAGAGTTTGTAGTCCTCCAGCATCATTGAATCCCTCCAAAACACTGCTGATAGTTTTGTTTCCTCGTCGAACTTGACTTTGAAGAAGAAATCTTTGTCCTTGGCATTGATTTCCATAAGTGTGTCAACAAGTTTCTGAGCATCTCCACTTTCTATTTCTTTCATCCGAAGTTGACACACAAAGTTGAGGTGGTCTTTCATTGTATGCCCTAGATTCTCTTCTCCACCAGCTTCAAAAGACATGTATTTATATCCTATAGTAGGTCTTAAACCTGCTTGTTCCATTGTTCTGATGGCTTTTCCTTTGTCTTCTGTAATCCTCCGTTCACTCCTACTGAGATACTGCCAGGCTGGTCCTGTTAACTCATGATTGTGTACGGTATTGTGATGTGCCACGATGTAATAATCCTACTCTAGCTTCACTTTAATTTCAGCTAGGCATCCTGTTTTTGTAATCAGGTCCTTTCTCTTCCTCTTCTTCCTCTTTTCAGAAGGATGTTCATTATCTATGCAAAGAACAGGACTGGTAGTACTGTTTTTTATCTTTTCAATTGGCCTCCAGCAGAGCACTTGTAGTACTTTTCACGAATTTGGCCTTTGCTATTTCGACGTTGGCAGTCCTTCCTGTAGCTGAAACCAATAGCATTTGCATGTTTCTTGTACATAGCATGAAGTGCTTCCAATGTTTTTGCTTTTACGCCAGTAAGATTTTCAGTGGCATCAATATCATTTAAATTTGGAAAATTTGTATCTGTAATAATAAAGAATACAATTTCTAATGTAAGCTCTGTTCTGATAAGCATAAGAAATACTACTTGTAGTGTAACATATGCAGAGTGTAGTGTGTTTTTTACATGTTATAATCTGAACAAAGCACAAGTTTCTTAAAAGTTGGAATTGACAAATGCATTTTCTGTGTTTTGTTCATTTTAATCTAATGCATGTTTATTTGTAGCATATACGTGATTTATGTTAACAAATGCATACATTATACTAAATTTCTGTGCAGCATGTAGTTTAAATTGCTAATGTTTCCACATGTTCATACATGTTCATAGCAGTCGAATATCAGTGTCCAGAAATTTAAAAAACAACTATATTCATATCGATTGCATTTGAACACAATAATTTCAGTTTGATGAGAGAAAATCATACTTTCATAGGAATTGAGTATTTCAGCTTCTTGCAATTGAATTTCTTCTCCTGGAATTTGAATCCTGGCGTTTAGAATCGTGTTTTCTCTTGCAGATTCCAATTCGATAGCAGTAGTGGTTACGATTAAAGCATCTGAAATTTCATTTGCTTCAAGAGGATCTAGAGACAGATTTTGTTGTTCAATTCCGTCGGAATCACAGCAGTTGTTGTTGTCGGAGGACATCGAAAAGGCGCCGTCAACGGATTGGACGAGAGGAATTGAAAATACATCGGTGGACTGGTGAGGAAGAATTGATCGGCGTTGAGAGGATTCTGGAGGACAAAAAGAGTCGTAATCGCACTGGTTGTTGTCGTCGGAGTACATCGGAAAGGCGTTGTACTGAGAGATCGAAAACGTGCTGGCAAGGAGATCGAAAAAGGCGTTGAGAGCTTTCCGGAGAAGAAAAACAGAGTACTCTGTGGGCGTTGAGAGCTTTCTGGAGAAGAACAGAGTACTATGTGTTAGTGTGTGAAAATTGTGTTTGTGGTTTATCGTTATATTTTTGTTTAAGTTTTCCTTATTTGCAAAGTGGCCCCTCCCTGTCCATAAGCTTATGGACAGGTTGCCTGTCAGGAGACCAACTCTTGAAAAAAAATATTCACATTAAGCATTCAAAATCAACATATACATGCTAGGTCATGGATCGCAGAAAATTTCGAGTCCCAAAAAGCATTGGATGGCAGATTCCCGCTATGGTCTTCTCTTCACTTATAGGTTCAATGCAATCTTAGGTTGGAATTTGAGGGTGGGTGGGGGTAGGTAGTAGCTTTTAGTAGGCATGACAAAGATTGGAGTGATTGAATTAGTGAAATTTGTGAGATCCGAATTGTGCAAAACTGTTAACGAAATAGACCTTGAAATTCAACAAAAACCCTTCACTTTTGTGATCTACTATTTGGACGATAAAAATAATTAAAAAAGAAAGACTCCAAACTTCGATAATGTATAGACTGAAACCTCAAGGTAAAAAGTGAATAATCTGCACAAAAAATTACTTACGTAAGTACTTCATTACCACCCTCTAATTGTTGGCTAACCTATGAAAAGGACAAATGTTTGGTCACTTATTTTTTGTTTGTTTTGTTTTGGTATTTGGTAATGATAAAACTTTTCATCACAACAATCAAACTGTGAATTGCTATATCATGCCTTGTATTTTATTTAATTACACTCTATATTTATACTATTTAAACACTCATGTATATTAACATTAATGTAAATGATATTCTAATTTAATGCTAGTTAAGGCTATTATCATTAGTATTTAATTAACAATTAGTGATAATTAATGGTGTAATCAATGCTAATTAACAGCTTTGGGAAGTGATGGTGGTTGGCAGCTGCCGACGTCGGTGAATGGCGGTGAAGTCGGAAGTCAATGGCGGTGGACGGTGGAAGTCGACAGAGATGATGAACGGCGGTGTACCATTTTTCTCCGGCGTCGGTCGACCTTCTCGTTTCTTCTTCAGTGGCAGCACACCATTTTTCGTTTCTTCTCCGACGACGGCGACGGCGCAGCAGTTTTCCGCGTCTTCTCCGGCCGTTCTCCTTCCCTCTCCGGCGTGCCTTCTCTCAATTTCTCCTCCTTTCCTCTCCGGCCTCCGTTCTCTCCAGATTTTCTCTCCGGCGCGCCACTTTTCTCCTTCCGCTCTCCGGCCTCCATTCTTTCCTCTCCGGCCGCTACTTTTCTCCTTCCGCTCTCCGGCCTCCGTTCTCTCCTCTCCGGCGCGCGAGTTTTCTCCTTCCGCTCTCCGGCCTCCGTTCTCTCCTCTCCGGCGCACGATTTTTCTCATCCCGCTCTCCCCGGTTCGCCTTTCATTGACCCGGACCGGATCTCCCTTTCGGTTCTCCTCTCCCAAACCCCTTCTGGTTCTCCTCTCCCAAACCCCTTCCGGTTCTCCTCTGAAATCCCTTTCTGGTTCTCCCCTCAAACCCCTTCCCGGTTCTCCTTCCCATATATTACTTCCGGTTCTCCTTTCATTCCTACTCTTCTTCTCATTTTCTTTCATTTTCGGTTCTCCTTTCAAATTTTCCAGCTTTTTCTTTCAAATTTTTGGTTCTCCATTGCCTAACTACCATCTACCCACATTTAATGTCATTTACTCCATTTTATGCTGTAAATGTCATTGGGTAGAAATCTCAAAAATTTTACTCCAAATTAGGGTGTTGGAAGTTCCATGTCTTTGGAGGTTATTTTTTTAATTATTGTTTTGTTTATTGTAATAATTAATAGTTAAATTTATGATTTATTAGTTTTTTAAGTAGAAACTTATATTCATCTTAGTATTGTTATTATTAATTGCAATTTATTAATTATTGCAATTTATTAATTTATTCATGTTAGTATAGTTATTAGTATAGAGATTTGTATTCTATCTAATACTATAATTTGTCATAGATAAATTTTATTCATCTAAGTTACATGAATATTTTTTTGAGTCTGTATTTTAGTTAAATTATTTACTTTTTATGAATTTTGATAGTTAAATTTTATTTAATTTAATTACGTTAATTTGCTTACTTTTACTTAAATTTGCAATTACCTTAATTTACACATTTATTTGCGTAAATGTATGTACGTAAATTTGAATTTCACTTCTTACATGTAATTGTTTTTTATGTAAATGTAATTGCTTGAATTTAAATTTTTTAATAGTTAAATTGAATAAGTTTTTATTTATTTATCTTGGTATTTTCTTGTGTACTACTAATTTATCTTGTTATTTATCTTGATATTTTTTTCGTGTAACAATAAATTGAATTTTATCTTGGTATAAATTGAATTTACGTAAATACCAAGATAAATTGAATTTAGGTGAATTTACTTTAATTATGCATAAATTGAATTTTTTCATGTATTTATCTTGGTATAAATTGAATTTTTTTAATATGATTTATTTTAGTTAAAGTTTATATATTTATTCTAATGCATAGAAAAATGTAAATATAACGTAAAAAAACACACTCTAAACAAAACATTTAATTCTTTTCAAATCCTATACAAAGAACTATTTATTTTTATTATTTACAAATTATAAAATAATTTACTAAATCATTATATAATAATTTACTTAATTATTAAATGAAATTATTATTATTATTTATTAAAATAATTATTTAATCATATCATCATCATTTACTTCACAATTATTTTTTTTAAAAAAATCATAAATTTATTTTTCATAATATTAATTTAAATAATATTATATTCTATAATATTATATTTACTTTTCAAATATTTACAATATTTTTCATTTTAAAATTTAAACTAAACAAATTTTACAATTTAAAATTTTTTCATTTTAATTCCAAAGTTTTTACAATTTATAATATTTAATTTTTTAGAATTTAATTTTCTATTTAATTTACAATTTTCAGATTAAAGTATTAATTTTTCATTTAAAACTTTAAATATTTAAATTGCACCCAAACCCCTTATTTTCTTCAACCCTTCATCTTCAGCCTAAACCCTAAACCACCAACCGCCGCCGTCCTCATCCTCTCCTTCTCCTCCGCCCGATGCCACCTCCTCTCCTCCTCCTCCATCACGATCTACCTCCTCTCCCGCCACATCCTATTCTCGCCCGACGCTGTCCGTCGCGGCCTCCGTCCTTCCCTCCGCAGGCGTGCCACCTCTTCTCCACCACGGTCACGCACGACGTGCGACGCCCAGCCCGAAGCCACCTCTGGTTCTTCCTCCTCCAGCCCAACACCACCATTCTGACGCACCACCATCTCCCTCCGCTCCATTCCGACGCTACCAGTTGTAACAATTTCTAACAATTCCCAATTCTAACAATTCTAACAAGTTCTAACAAATTCTAACAGATGGTAAAGAACATCTAACCCATTCAAGAATCAGAAAATCAAACTAATGGCAGAATTCAAAAAAAAAATTTGGAAAACTTAAGTTTCCTGCGAGATTCAGGCGACGTGCGGTGGCCGCCGGTGGTCAGCGGCAGTCTCCTTCGGCAGGTGGTGGTTGCTGGTGGCGGCGGTTAAAATGGAGGAGAAGCAAAAAAAAGGGTTAGAAATGTTTCAAGTTCTCACAAATGTTTTGTGAGAATTTTTAACCCACCCGCTTTTATATACCAATTTTCATTCAATAAAAATAATTAATTCAAAATATAAATACATGTATGTATATGTATTAGGGTGTAACTAGTAAAGTACAGGGCGTGATATAGCAATACCCATCAAAATTGAGTGGTTAAACTCATTGATTTTAAGTAGTTAAACTCATTTGCATCTTAATGAATGACATTACAGTTTTGCTTTGATCACAAGCCTAGGGCCGGCCTTAACATTTTGAAAATCTGAAGCAAATTCGAAAAAAATGGCCATCATATATAATATTTAGGATGTATTATATTTGTAAAATGGGCCTTATATGTGAGGGATTTTTTTTTACTGAGGCAGCTACTGAAAAATGTAATATTTATTAGTTTCCTCTTACAAAGTCTTAGGAAAGACGTCTTTCCACATGCTTATGGAAAGATGAGATTAGAATAATGAAAGGTAAAAGGTCTTAGTTGCAATATTAAAAATTTATTATGCAACATGTAGTAGTTATAAAGTTTATAACCCGATTCATGCAACCCAAAAATTTTATCTTCATTTTTTTAATTTACATTTTAAACCTTAGTCTTTCCATGAATTATGGAAACACCGTCTTTCAAGAGACGGACTCTACATATATATAGTACAATTTTTAAAAATGATAATTAAAAAAAAATAAAGGCCCGAGGCAAACATTTCATTTGCCTCAAGCTAGGGCCGTGTCTGCACAAGCCTTAAGAATTACCGTAAAATATGAACGCGTGTTTTCATTGATGGTACAAGGGTACAATATATAGACAGCATTTACAGAGTCAAGAAAGAAAAATGATTCTATCTAAGGTATGATAATATTGTAGAAGAGATTCACAAAATATCTCCTACACTCCTCCTCAAGTTGAAGCATGTGGATCTCAAATACCCAACTTGCCAAACAAAGTCTGAAATGTTTGTCGTCCAAGTGCCTTCGTAAACAAATCTGCTGGCTGACTAGCAGTCCGAATATGATAAGTAACCACAGCACCAGACTGTATCAAATCACGAACAAAATGACAATCAATTACAATATGCTTCGTCCTCTCATGAAAAACTAGATTGGCGACAATATGAAGAGCAGCCTGACTATCACAGTACAAATGCATCGTAGTAGGATGTGCCACTTCCAACAAATGAAGAAAGAACTTAAGCCGTAACAATTCACAACATGTGATTGCCATATCACGGTATTCTGCTTCAGCCGAAGACCGAGAAACAGTGGGTTATTTTTTCATCTTCCAAGAAACCGGAGATTAACCAATCATCACAAAATATCCAGTCAAAGATCTCCTAGTGATTGGGCAAGCGGCCCAATCGGAATCACAAAATGCTGTAAGCTGAAGAGAACTCTTAGCAGATAGAAATAAACTTTGACCAGGATGACTCTTTAAGTAATGCAGAACTTGCATGCCAATATGCCAAACGCGGTTTCTCCATGAACTGGGCCAAGGTATGGACTGAATAGCTAAGCTCAGGACGGGTGATGGTAAGGTAAATGAGCTTCGATACTGTGCAAAATCATCAAACAAAGGACCATCATCTTGCGCCAAATTGTGTTGTTGTTCCATGAGAAAATCTGTGGGCTTAGCTGCCAATAAGCCAGTATCAGACAAAATATCCAAGGAATATTTCCGCTGAGACAAAAAATTCCATCAGGCCGATGAGCTATCTCAATGCCTAAGAAATATTTCAGAGCACCAAGATTCTTCATATGAAAATAAGAGCACAAATACATTTTGAACTTGGTCATCATCTCAGGAGAGTAACCAGTAATGATAATATCATCAACATAAACCAATACATGAAGAGAAACACCATCCTTAAAGTAAGAAAACAAGAAGTAATCCACCTTACTTTGAACAAACCCAAAGAGGCGGAGAGCCGCTGCAAGTTTAGCAAACCAATTCTGCGGAGCCTGGCGTAAACCGTAAAGAGATTTGCGAAGCTTGCAAACCAACCCAGGTGCCGGAAGTGTATAATTAGGAGGCAGATGCATGTACGCCTCCTCCTCAAGATCACCATGCAAAAATACATTGTGAACGTCCATCTGATGAAGATCCCGACCAGGAATAACAGCAACAACCAAGAAACTACGAACATAACTCATCTTGGCAACATGAGCAAATGTCTCAGTAAAATCAATCCCCTCAATCTGACGATTACCAAGAAGAATAAAAAAAGCCTTGTAACGCTCAATAGAACCATCAGACTTAAACTTAGTCTGATAAACCCACTTACAACCAATAGCCTTTTTTCCAAGATGAAGAAGAGTAAGAACCCATGTATTATTATGCTATAAGGCATTAATCTCATCGGACATAGCCGCACGCCAAAGAGCATGGAAATAAGCATAAGAAAAAGTAACCGGATCAGCATCATCTGTCAATGCAGCCAAAAATCTAGAATGTGAAACCTAAAATTACTACAAGAAACATAATCAGCAATAGGGTAACGCATACCTGAGGGCAGTGAATCCGAGGACGCGGGATCAGTACAGGGGGGTTTTATGGAGCGAGTAGCAGTGCAAATGTAGTCTTTAAATTTAGCTAGAGGCTGACAAAGATGAGTTCTGGGAGAACGTAAAGCAGATGAAGGAGCAGCAGGAGTTGAAGCAGGCATCGTCTCGGAAGGAGGCAAAATGGGCAACAACGATTGAGTGGCCACGGACTGCCGCAACTGGAGCTTGAGAAGAGCTGGCTGGGGTTCTGGGCGAGTGGCCATGGATGGCCCCGACTGGAGTTCGAGAAGAGCTGGTCGTGGTTCTAGGCGAGCGGTCACGGATGGCTACAACTGGAGCTCGAGAAGACCTAGTCGCGGTTCTGGGTGAACAACCTCGGACTGCCTCAGGCGAGTGGCCACGGTCGGCTCGGCTTTGCTGGTTGCATCTCATTGGGAATGAGCGGCTCCTCTGGATTGAACGTCTAAGGCATGGAGTCGTAAAAAATGGCTGGTGACGGAGATAATAAGGGACCAGCCAATGACGAATTTGCAGACTCGGGCACAAATGGGAAACAGTCTTCATAAAAAATTACATCTCGGCTGTCAAACATAGTTCGAGACTCCAATTCGTAAACACGCCAAAATTTCTTGCCAACAGGGTAGTTAAGAAAAAATACACTTCGAACTTCTAGATGCAAACTTATCACGCGGCTGTGGAAGCTGAGAGGCAAAGCACAATGAACCGAACAAACGGAGATGCTGTAATCTGGTGCGCAACCGTGCAGGAAGTGATGAGGTGTTCAGCCATCTAACGCATATGTTTGCATGCGATTGATGTGGTAAGTCGTTATAAGAATGCATTCTCCCCAAAAACTGATAGGCAAATGAGCTTGAAAATGAAGAGCACGAGCAACATTAAGGATATATGTGTTCTTCCATTCCACGCGCCCATTTTGCTGAGGTGTGTAGACTGTGGAGGTCTCAAAATGAACACCTTTCTCCAAAAAAATGTATCTGAGAGGTAGGAATTCGGTTCCGTTCTTTGCCTGAACTCGTTGAATGGGATGGCGGAACTGTGTCTGAACAAACGCAAATAACTCCTTCATCTTCAATGGTACTTGAGACTTAGAAACTAATAAATAAATCCAAAAAGCTCGGGAATAGCCATCAACTATAGTCAAAAATAAAAATGCTCCACTAGAAGAGGGTGAACCATAAGGCCCCCAAACATCACAATGAATAGGTTCAAACAAATGACTAGCCTTAGCAGAACTAACATGGAAACTATTTCTAGACTATTTTGCACGATGGCTACCGAGCAGGGAACATATTTATTAAAATCACTATCATGTAAAGAAATGACTGGGATAGAAGACAACACCGATGAGGACGGATGCACAAAACGCTGATGCCATAAAGCAGACGAAGACACTGAAGCAACAACAAACAAGGATTCCTGTGTAGACCCAGAAACTCCAAATTTACGCAACCAATAAGCCCCTCCTCGTTGTTCACCTGCGCCAATCAATGTTCTCGTGCTGATATCCTATAGTACACATAATTTTCTGGTAAGCAAAACTAGATATTTTAAAGCAGCAGTTAACTTGGCAAACGATAGCAAATTGCATCGTAATGCCGGAATAAAAAAACATGATTCATGACAATATTTCTGGAAAAAAAATCTTTCCATTTCAACAATAATTGAAATAGAACCATCAGGAAGGATAACATCAACATTTGCAGCATGCTCAATATCATGAAGAAGATCCCTATTGCCGGTCATATGATACGATGCACCGGTATCAAGAATCTAAGGTAAAGTAGCCTTACCTGACAGATTTCCATAAGCATTTAACTTAGAGAACATGTTTAAAATCATACTTCATTGCTCCTTGGACAGTGATGGGCTGAAGACGGATCGATTGGAGTTCGAGACTATGGCAATGGCAGCGCTCGCAGGAGGAGGAGTGGAGGCGGCCACTGGCTGAGTAGCTCCGCCGAACTGTGCACCTGGTGGGGTGAGTGTCCTGAGTTTTGCAACAGCCTTTGGGCCTGATGCAGAGGGACGGTTCTCAGTGAACCATTTTGGATAACCAATAATGCGGAAGTAAGTAGTGATATCATGACCCTTACGACCACATTGAGTGCAAGTAAGACTCCGACGATCAACGGCGACGGCTGGAGTGGATACCGGAGTAGTGGCAGTAGACTTTGGAGTTGAGGATTGCGCCCGACGACGAGCAATAAAGGCCATGGTGTCTGCCGAAGTGATGGAATCACGAGCTGAGATGATAGTCTTCTGGCGCTCATCCTGAAAGACAAGGGAGTAAACCTTGTTGAGCAAAGGCAGAGGTTCCTGTGCACGAATGTATGAGCAAAGAGTAGCATAACTATCATCCAAACCAATGAGAAATTGACTAACCATCTCCTTCTCATGATCACTCTGAGAAATGGTGGCATCGGGGTATGCCATACAAGTACGGGGAGGCATGTAAGCAGATCATTCCACAACTTTTTGGAACGACTAAAGTAGGCTTTAACAGCCTGACCATTCTGATGACAGTTGTAAATGTCTGCACAAATCTGACACATGCGTGGGCCATTCCCAACTGCGTAACGGAGATGCAGATCATCCCAAAGTTCTTTAACCGAGTCATAATAAGTTACAAAGAATGAACAGATGGATCGAGTGTCTGAACGATCCAACCAATAAGCATGAAATTTAAACTACTCCAAATATCAGCAAAAGATTCACTAGGTAAAGGCTTGGTGATGGAACCATCCAAGAAACCAAGCTTATGTCTAGAATTAAAACCATGACGAATGGTAGCACTCAAATAGTTATAATTATTAGTACCCTTCAAGATGGTAGAAGAAATAAGCAACATGTATGATCTGAGGGGTGAACGTAGTACGGATGCGAAGGAGATATGGAGGCGGAATCCCCGACATAACGTCGAGAACTGGAAGAGGCTAAACCATCGGCGCCGAGCAGGAGCTGGCGGAGGGCTCGGTGGAGCAGGTTGGCGTCGTCTAGCAGCGGTGGAACATCCGACTAGAGTGGCTGGTTGACGGCAGGAATGATGGGAATGATAGGAGTCTCGATCTCGGTATCAAGATTTTCAATCAGGACTTGATTAATCGGATCCATTTAGACACAGGCAGCGATGGCACGTGGAGGTGCAGACCGGCGGCGTGTGGTGGAATGAAGCGCAGAGCGACGAAGCTGCGGGATAGAGAGTGGAGCGGTGGCGTGGTCTAGAGCGTGGCGGGATGGAGCGACGGGCTGGAATGGTGAGCGTCAGCCCGAGATGGAGATGGAACGCCACGGCGACGCTAGCTTCTCGGTGGCAGCGGCGGACGAAGAAGAGAGGGCGGCGGTGGCGATGGTCTTTTATGAGTAAGGAAAATTTAGGGTCTCGTGATTTAGGCTCTGATACCATGTAAAATATGAACGTGTGTTTTTATTGGAGAAAATTTTATTAGTACGGGTACAGTAGCCGGAGCTAGATGCAAAGGTGGAGACCGCATTCGCGCTGAATGCGTTCTCTAGTTTTTTTAAAAAAATATTTGCATGAAAATTGGATGACTCATTTACAAAATGCATTCTCATGATTTAAATTTTGTTTTACAGAAAAATGGAGGACGTATTTTGTGAATGCGTCCTCACAGGGCCGAATTTTTTTCAAAATCAGATTTTCAGAGGAGGTGAATGCGTCCTCATGTTATGTTAATTTTTTTTTTAAAAAAATTCAATGAAGAGGGATTTTAATATTTTTATTTTCGTGAAAGTCCTCAATATTGGGTTTAATTTTTTTTCTCTTGGTTTTATTAAATAAATTTTGACTTGCATGTTATTAAAAACGGGTCCTAAATTTAACAAATAAAATTTTTAATCGGACATTTTTAGAATGCGTCTTCAATATAAAATCAATATTTTAATCAGTCTATTATTTAAGTTATCAATTATTAATTTTCGTATTTTTATTTTGGGTGAAAATAGTGCATAAGTAGGCTTGTGTTTTTCCACCTGTGTTACACACACCATCGTGGTCGAATAAGTAAATAGTTGTACAAAATTATAAGTCTCAATTGTACGTGTATTCGACTATAATATAAAAATATTTTAGATATAATCATTAAATTGGAATATTTTAGACATTAGAATATTTTAGCCATTAAATTAACTCGGTAAAGCTCTACTTTTGTTGCTAACACGATAGTGTGGATTATGCAAGCATGATAAGTCCACTTGTGCGCTATTTTCACCCAAAACAAAAATATGAAAAATAATAATGGATAAATTAAATAATAATAGACTGATTAAAATATTGATTTTATATGGAGGACGCATTTTGAAAATGCTGGATTAAAAAAAATTATTTGTTAAATTCATGACCTATTTTTAATAACATGCAAGTCAAAATTTATTTAATAAAATCAAGAGAATTTTTTTAAGCCAATATTGAGGACTTTCACGAAAATAAAAATATTAAAATCACACATTGAGGATGCGTCCTCTTCATGAAAGATTTTTAAAAAAAAATTAACATAACATAACATGACATAACGAATGCATCCTCTGAAATGAGCAGGAAAAAAAAAGAAAAAACAGAGGACGCATTCAGTGCGTAAAAAAAATGTACAAGAGGACACATTCTACCATGGTGACAAATTTTCAGAATATGCACAATTGCATCTTATATCATGCAAACAAAAATAAAGCTCTCATTTTTATTGATGGTACAAGGGTATTAGGCCCGTCAAATGGGTCGGGTGACCCGTTGGATAACCGTTACCCATATACTTCACTTATTGGATAAGACTTATTGGATAATGACCCAGTGGGTTAATGGATATAATTGGGTTGTAGTTATTGGGTTTAGTTGGGTTGGATAATGGATTATCCGTTGGATAATTTTGGGTGGGTGAAGTTGGGTTGGGTAACGGGTGACCCGTGGATAATTTTATATCATAAGATAACAAAATTTTCACAAGTTTGATTACGAATGATTTATTTTTTTCCAGGTTCTTGTTTTTTTGTGTGTGTCATTCATCGACCACAAGTTAACCTTGGAAAAGGCACAGTGTCTTTCTGGGACTCCAACTGGTCATCTATGGGAATGTTATATGACCACCAACTCAACCCTCAACAACTCCTTTTCCTAATTTAACGGTGGCAAACTTCCTCCATAATAAAGACTACTACTTGGACCAAATCAGACCCTCCCTCCCGGATCAAATTTTCCAAAATCTGAACCGGGAATTCCTTTTATTTCCTGAACATGAAGACTCCCTGTTATGGAAACCGACACAGGACGGCCTGTTCACTGTCTACTCGGCTTATGAGCTGATCAGAGAAAGGAAAATGAGGATTCCTTCTTACACACACCTGTGGTCAAACCTATTACAAAGGAAGATCAGCCTTTTCAATTGGAAACTATTAAATAGGCTGATAGCTTTTCCGGATGTGCTTGAAGATTTTCATTTCCATCTTCCTTCGAGATGCAATTTTTGTTTCAACGATTTTGAAACAATCCACCATGTCTTCAACTCTTGTATCAAGGTCCAACAAATTTGGAACCTCCTGAACTGCTCCTTAGGTTTACCAAATAATCCTTTCCAACTGCTGTGGGATCGATGTTTCTTTTACTGGACTTACTCCTCTTCTGATACACAGCTCACAAAGCTCATCTGGATCCTACCTTGTATAGTGAACTGGCACCTGTGGTGTGCTAGATGCACGTTCAAACTTGAGGGAAAAAAGCCGAACGTAATGACCATCTTCAAGCGCATATTATTACATCTGAATGATAATTTGCTAGCTTTCAAACTAGATTTTACTTGGATCCTGCACCCTATCCCAAAACTCACGACCGTAAGACAAGTGAAACAAAGATCCATCAGTATCATAAAGTGGACGCTACCCCCTAAATTCAAATTAAATACTGATGGCTCCTTCCTCCACGGAGAAGCTGGAATCGGGTGCATTCTAAGGGACCATACGGGTAAGGTAATTTTTGCTATTTCGAAATCTATCGCTGCACTGTCTTCCTTGCAGTTTGAAGCTTCTGCTCTCCAGCACGGCATTGCTCTTTTAAGAGAAAGAGGAATTGCGGAAATTGAGATCGAAACTGACTCACAAGTTCTACTCGAAATCATTCGTTGCCAGCATAAGATCCCATGGAGACTGCTCCCAATCATAAGAGATATCTGGAACTTACTGCAAGGTCTGTCCTACTCTATGCTGCACATTTACAGAGAAGCAAATAGCGCCGCTGACGCGCTAAGATGGCAAGCCGCACACAGGTAAACATGTTTTATACAAACACGGTTCTGCCCGCACCAGTGGCAGGTATGGTAAGTCTTGATGCCATCGGCACTCCGCACATCAGAATTAAG
Source organism: Rubia yunnanensis (assembly GCA_037428765.1). Classification (NCBI taxonomy): domain Eukaryota; kingdom Viridiplantae; phylum Streptophyta; class Magnoliopsida; order Gentianales; family Rubiaceae; genus Rubia; species Rubia yunnanensis. The sequence continues at coordinate 62,103,356 of CM075071.1, read as the reverse complement.
TAGCATGCTCGTAATGTATTTTTCCAGAATGTACTTTTTCTCATGCTGACACCGCTGGTTTCTTTAGGGTAGTACTAGATCAATGTATAGATTTCAAAGAACAGCGGTTTCAAACAGTAATCGGAGGTACGGTATTAAGCCCCCCTCTTTTCTGTGTACTCACCTTTTATTTAATAAACAGGTAGGGGTCCGCCTAACCCCCCACCATCAAAGGTGGTATCTAATTAAAAAAAGATTACGAATGATTTAATTTTTCCCTAACACATATAATCATTTTAGAAACGATCAAATTCTCGATTCATCATATTTATCGATTTTGGTTCATGTTTTAATCAATTTTAATTTGAACCAATTAAAAATTGATAAAAGATCTTGACGAAAGAACTAGAAGTAGTATTTAAGAAACTTTTACTAAATTTGAAAAATCTCCTCCATGAAATATGAAGATTTTTAAAAATATTTTCTTTTATTGAATATAAGAAAATAATAAATGAAATCCCCACATTTAGCCACTCGAATAAATATTTCCTCTTTTGTAGTTATGTACACGATTCAACCTATATCAAAAAATGATTAGAGTTAATCGTAAATTTTCACTCCAAGTAAAATGTTACGTGACTTATCCATTTAAAGTTTAAATGGTTGAAAACACCAATTATCCATTAAGTATATACTGAATTATCCATTGGGTATATACTAATTATCCATTGGGTCTATACTAATTATCCATTGGGTCGAACTAAATGACCCATTGGGTATAGGTCATTTATTTGGGTGAAACGTGAAATACCCATCAAGTCCGTGTTCTTTCTCAGTTCTCAGTTCTCAGTTCTCACTTCCCAGTCTGCGTTTTGTTCATCAATCGATCTGCGATTTGTTCATCAATCGGTCTGCGTTTTGTTCATATGCGATTCCATAATATTATATTATGTAATATAATATTATGTACATTATATTATATTATATTTAATAAAAATAAAAAAATATATAATATGTTGGCTTTGTAAACTCGGCGAAACTAACGAACAATATTACTTGGGATCGAGCTCGAGCACAAATACTGTACGAACTCGAATATTGTACGAACTCGAATACTGTACAAGATTGAGCTCGAATATTGGTCAAACTTAAATACTGTACGAGATTGAACTCAAATACTGTACGAACTCGAATACTGTACGAGATTGAACTCAAATATTGTACGAACTTGAATACTGTACGAGATTGAGCTCGAATATTGTACGAACTCGAATACTGTACGAGATTGAACTCGAATATTGTACGAACTCGAATACTGTACAAGATTGAGCTCAAATACTGTACGGACTCGAATACTGTACGAGATTTAACTCGAATATTGTACGAGATTGAACTCGAATACTGTACGAGATTGAACTCGAATACTGTACGAGATTGAACTCGAATACTGTACGAGAGCTCGAATATTGTACGAACTCGAATGTTGTACGAGATTGAGCTCGAATATTGTACGAACTCGAATATTGTATGAGATTGAGCTCGAATATTGTACGAACTCGAATACTGTACGAGATTGAACTAGAATATTGTATGAACTCGATGACTGTACGAGATTGAGCTCAAATACTGTACAAGATTGAGCTCGAATACAGTACGAGATTGAACTCGAATATAGTACGAACTCAAATGATGTACGAGATTGAGTAAGAATTTTGTACGAACTCGAATACTGAACGAGATTGAATTCGAATACTGTACGAGTTCGAATATTGTACGAACTCGAATATTGTACGAGATTGAACTCGAATAATTTTTGAATTATAATTTGTGAATTATAGTGAATATTTATGCTAAATATTACACATGCATTTAATTGGGTAATTTTTTATATTTATTGGGTATTTGTTATGCTCTCATTGAGTTAACATAATATGAGACCCATTGAGATCAAAATTTTCCATTAATATAATTATTTTTATCTCAAATCCTAAAAAATAATGAGCATTTAATACCTGATCCCATTGGATAATGACAACTTGTAACCCAAATCGATAGAAAATGTTTAATGATAACTTATTGGGTTAATTATATAATGATTTATTGGATAATGACTTATTGGATAATATATTTTAACCCATTGGGTCATATGAATATCTCATGGGTTATCCAATGGGTTATCCATTTAATGACCCAACCCATTTATGACCCAACTCATTATGACCCATTTAATAAACGGGTTAATTGGATAATGACCCATTGGATAATAATCCATTGGGTTTGGATAATGGATTTATTCAATTAACCCATTTGACGGGCCTAAAGGGTACTCCCTCCGTCCCAGCTATTTTTGCACTCTTTCCCTTTTTGGACGTCCCAGCTGTTTTTGCACTACTTCATTTTTTACCATAAATGGATTGCTTTTATTATTTATTTACTCGATTTGGGCCCAATTTCTGATTTTTTAACCCAATAATATTAGAATACCCCACTTCAATTTCAAGATACCCCACTTCAAACACATAAAATAATATATCCTTAAAAATACTTTCAATTTCTCTCTTCGCAGAAAGAGCTGGGACGGAGGGAGTATAATATATAGACAATATTTACAGAATTAAGAAAGAAAAATGATTCTATCTAACGTTGTTACGGAATTAGTATTAGTGTTGTTATGGAATTAGTGTTAATTAGTTTGGTATTGAAATTGGATTTGTATTCCTACCATAATTGTAGATATAATTGTTTCTGTTACCTTCTCCTAGCTGGGATAGGTATCCTGTACTACTATATAATGTATCCTGAATTCTTGAATAGAATATACAGATTATTACCCTTATTTCCTACATGGTATCAGAGCCTAAAAATTTTGAAACCTGAAACAGAAAATTTTCCACTGCCCTAAATTTTTCCGAGCTGCCGCCCGTCGCCCCACGCGCTGCCACCAAGCCCACGCGCCACTGCTTGCCGCCGCTGTCCGCTGGTTTCCAACGATGCCCTTCAACGTCATTCGCTGCTCGAGTTTTTGCTCCGCCACCACCGGTCGAACTCCTTCACGCGCCGCCGATCACCGCCGGTGTGTTCTAATCCATACCTGATTTTACAATATGTCTGGTTCTGAAGAACAAACTCGTTTGGATATTCCCGAGGGTTCGAAACTTCAGGATATGAGTGGTTATGACGTGATTACAACTTTACTTCAGCAGCTGCAATTGCAATATAGCCCTCGTCCTGCTTTACCGATTGGTTGTGTGTCTACTGATCCTTACTTCATTGGTCCTGGGGATGGTCCAGGGTTACAACTTGTACCAATCACGCTGAAAGGTCAAGAAAATTACAATGAATGGTCCGATGCGATTTGTCGCGCATTCTTGGCCAAACACAAGATCTGGTTCATTACTGGATCCATCACCAAACCCCAGGATGATCATCCTGATGCTGCTGTTTGGCCTGGGGTTAATGCTACTCTTGTCTGCTGGATCTTGCAAACCCTGGATCCGGTGATAAGATCTTCTACAAGTTCTTTTTCCACATTCAAGAATTTGTGGGATGATCTTAAGGCACGATTTATTTTCGTCGATGGAATGAAGCTTTTGCAGACACAAGAAGCCATTCAAGGTTGCAGGCAGAACGGTCAGCCCATCGACATCTATTTTGCCACACTGAAGAAGTTGTTTGCAGATTATCACTGCATGCGACCTCCTCTGGTTTGTATCTGTGAAGATTGCAAGGCATTATGCCAGTGCAATTTCCAGGCGAAAATCCTCCAAGTGAGAGAGAAGGATTTGATCTACCAATTCATCTCTGGTCTCGACGAAGGTTTTCACACCTTGCGATCCCACATCTTGAGCATTGAGCCAATGCTATCTGTCATGAAGGTGTATGCCCTTTTTACTCAGGAGGAGAATCATAGAGCTATCGTTCGAGCTCGTGAGTCTTCTTCTAACTCCATGGCGTATGCTGCACGATGTTCACCACCTGCAAGTTCTTTGCCAGTTGTTCTTTCTGCAGCCGACCGCAAGAATCTTGTTTGTACCCATTATCGTCGCAAGGGTCATGATAAAGATACCTGTTTCAAGATACATGGTGTCCTAGAGTGGTTCAAGAAGGGAAAGAAATCGGCACCACCTGACCTGCCATTAGTCAACACCGGTCAAACAAGTGGCGCCACCAATCTCTCGCTCCCGCCGCCATTCACCGGAGCCGCCTTGTCGCCACCCAGTTTGGCGGTGGCACGGCAGCCTTCTCTGTTGTACCTGCCCGCTCCGATTTTAGCCCTGCTCTGTCTGATGAACAATGGAGCACGACCATGAACCTGTTTAATCAGCTTCACTCTCTTCCTGGTGATGAGTCTGGTAAGCATACTTTACCATGGATCCTTGATTCGGGAGCCTCCTATCATATGACCGGTGACAAAGGTTCTCTTTCTGATCTTACTACTACTATTGATGCTGTGAATATTTTTCTGCCCGATAGCTCGATGTTCTCCGCTACACAATTTGGATCTATTTGTTTTGATGGTTTTATACCGCCGCACGTGTTATATATACCTACATTGCGCTGCAACTTACTGTCATGCTCTAGATTGTTATCTACCCTAAACTGTCTAGCTTTGTTTACTGAAAATTATTGCATTTTACAGACAATCAGTACGAGGAGAGTGATAGGCGTGGGTGAATAGAAAGGGGGGTGTATTGGCTTCGTCTGCTGGATGCTCGTGTTCGAAGTCCTGTCATGCAGCCTCTTCCTACAGTTGCTTCACTGTCCTCTTCTGATTTATGTCATCAGCGTTTTGGTCATCCATCTTCCACGGTGTTGTCTTCTATTTATCCTAGCAATAATAAACATTATGTGCCTTGTTCTATATGTTATAGAGCAAAACAGCCTAGACATAGTTTTCCTTTAAGTACTATTAATGCTACTGAAATATTTCAATTAATTCATTGTGATGTTTGGGGACCTTATAATACACCATCTTCTAGTGGTGCTTTTTATTTCTTGACAATAGTAGATGATTTTTCCCGAGATGTTTGGGTTTATTTGTTAGTAGCTAAATCTGAAGTAGCTTTTAGATTTTTAGAATTTAGTGCCTTAGTTAAGAACCAGTGGGGAAGAACAATTCAACGAGTTCGAGCTGATAACGGCACTGAATTTTTGCCTCTCCAATCTCACTTTACTGCATCTGGGATTGTTTTTGAGACATCTATGGTTGATACTCCGTAACAAAATGGTCGAGTTGAAAGAAAACATCGTCATTTACTCAATGTGGCGCGAGCTTTACGATTTCAAGCCAATATTCCTATTGAATTCTGGGGAGAATGTGTTCTTACTGCTGCCTACCTGATCAACCGAACACTGACTCAGCTTCTCAACGGTCGTACTCCCTTTGAGTTACTCTACGGCCAGGCGCCAAATTACTCTTCTCTACGGGTTTTTGGATGCTTGTGTTTTGCTGCTCGTGTTCCTAGATACCGTGACAAGTTTGCACTAAGAAGCCGACGGTGTTTGTTCCTTGGTTTTCTTGCCGGAAAGAAAGGTTATCGGCTTCTCGACTTAGACTCTCGAGTTATCTTTAATACTCGGGATGCTGATTTCTTTGAAGGCCCGTTCCCGTATTCTGTAACTCAGCAATCTACTTCATCTGATGAACCTGGCGGTACCACCACTACACCGCCGATTTCCTCCTTCTTCTTGCCGAAACTGTACGCTTTTTCCGATCAACCACTTCCGGCAATGCCTATTCGCCGATCAACGCTGACCGTTGGTGGCCAGCTGCCGCCGACTGCCCTTTCACCGGTCAACGCCAACCAGTCCCCGCCGATCACCGCTGGCCAGTCAATGGTGGTCAATGCCGGAGGGTCAACGCAGGTCAACGCCGGTGGGTCAATGCCACCGACCTCCGGCCAATCACTTCAGGTTACTGCCGTCTGGTCAACGCTGGCCGGACAATGCCGGTCACCACTGGCCGGTCAACTCCAATCACCGTCGGTGTTTCCCTAACGGCCGATAACCTCCCGGTGGTAATCTCCGGTGGCTTACCATTGACAATGCCTCCCGACATCGGTACCTCAATACCGCCCGAGGCCGCCCTTCCTACACCTTCTGTCACCGGTTCTTCTCCACCAGTTACCGTCGATCCACCATTTACCAGACAGAGTGTTCGATCTCGACATCCACCAACGTATTTGGCTGATTATAATTGTGATAATTCTACTTGTGCTCTTGTTACTGAAGACCCCCCCTTCGACTACGTTCCCTCATGCGTCATCACTGTCCTCAGGTGTTCTTTACCCTCTTACTGATTATGTAAATTGTGATAATTTTTCTAGTATGCATTCTAGATTTTTGGGTGCTCTAACTTCTGGGGCAGATCCCACTACTTACTTTGAGGATTCCCGTCATTCTCATTAGCGAGATGCTATGGTTGAGGAACTTAGTGCCCTAGAGCGGAATCAGACTTGGACTTTGTCTACTTTGCCTACGCATAAAAAGGCTATTGGATGTAAATGAGTTTACCGAATGAAGTTTTGTTCTGATGGTACCATTGAACGTCATAAGGCTCGACTAGTGGTTCTTGAAAATCGCCAGGTTGAAGGAATTGATTACACAGAGACTTTTGCTTCGGTTGTGAAAATGTGTTCTGTTCGATTATTCCTGCCCGTTGCTGTTATACATGATTGGGAATTGCATCAGATGGATGTTCATAATGCCTTCCTGCATGGTGATTTACATGAAGAAGTGTTCATGCATCCTCCGCCTGGCTATGCAGTTCCGCATGGTCAGGTTTGTCGCCTTCAGAAATCTCTTTATGGTCTTCGCCAAGCTCCTAGGAATTGGTTTGCTAAACTGGCTCAGGCTTTACGGACATTTGGTTTTGTTCAAAGTAAGGCAGATTACTCTTTATTTGTTTATTCCCATAGATCAAAGTCTTTACATGTTCTGGTTTAGGTGGATGATTTGGTCATTGCTGGTAGCTCTTCTTCGCTCATCTTTGAGTTCAAGACATACTTGGGTTCTTGTTTCCACATGAAGAACCTTGGTTTGCTTAAGTATTTTTTTGGGCATAGAGATTGTTAGAAGACCGGAGGGGATGTTTCTCTCGCAAAGGAAATATGCTTTGGACATCCTATCTGATACAGGTTTATCTGCTTCTAAACCAGTTGATTTTTCAATGGAGCAACAGCATGATTTGGCACGTGTTGAAGGTCCAGCTTACCATGACCTGGAGCAGTATCACCGTTTAGTTGGGCGCCTGATTTATTTAACGATTACTCGTCCTGGGCTTAGTTATTCAGTTCATACTCTTGCGCAATTCATGAAGTCTCCTTATGTTCCTCACTGGCAAGCTGTGGTTCGTATTTTGAACTATCTGAAGAGTTATCCTGGTCAAGGTTTATTTCTTTCTTCCCGTAGTACTCTACAATTGACTGCTTATTGTGATTCGGATTGGGCCACCTGTCCAATTACTAGGTGTTCCTTATCTGGTTATTTTGTTATGATTGGTTATTCTCCAGTTTCCTAGAAGACTAAGAAGCAACCTACTGTTTCTCGGTCTTCTGCTGAAGCAGAGTATCGTGCTATGGCAGTTGCTTGCTATGAGTTATTATGGCTTCGGTCCTTGCTGAAAGACATAGGGGGTTCACGCTCTTTTCCTATGAAATTGTTTTGTGACAGTCAATCCGCTATTCACATTGTGGCCAACCCTGTTTTCCAAGAACGTACTAAGCACATTGAAGTTAATTGTCATTTTGTTCGAGATCTTGTCTAATCTGGCGCTATTGTTACTCAATATATTCGTACGGTTGACCAACCCACAGATTTGTTCACTAAAGCTCTTGGATGTAACCAGTTCCATTCCTTACTTGGCAAGTTGGGCATTTCTGATCCGTATGCTCCAACTTGAGGAGGAGTGTTACAGAATTAGTATTAGTGTTGTTATGGAATTAGTGTTAATTAGTATTGGTATTGGAATTGGATTTGTGTTCCTACCATAATTGTAGATATAATTGTATTCTGTTACCTTCTCCTAGCTGGGATAGGTATCATGTACTACTATATAATGTATCCTAAATTCTTGAATAGAATATACAGATTATTACCCTTGTTTCCTACAAACGTATAATAATATTGCTGAAGATATTCACAAAATATCTCCTACAAATACTCTACAATTCTTCGCAATCTAAGGAGTAGTACTTCATTTGTCATCAAGAATGCAACGAGACAGCTATACGTACTTCATCGCTTTCTTTCCTGGGCGATTTGAACACTAGTTGGAAAAGGCAGGATTTTGTAATGGATCTGAATGAAGGGTTGCAGACCAAACACCAGAGTAAAATCTTCAAAACAGAAGAAGATTGGTTTTAAGGCCTGGTTATCATCATATTAGGGTCAAGCCCTACTAATTAAACACCCTCACTTCCAAGAAAACTCTCTCAAAAGTTTCAAAAACACTCCCCTGTAGCTCTTCGGTGCCACTACCGTGGGTACTTGACAGAATGATTTACCGTAGTAAATTGTATTATTGATATCTGAATATATAGAAAGTACAATAGAGGTGTAATAAGGAAATAACTATAATCATAATCTAATCAGGAGTCTGATTTATTCTAACACACCCCTCAAGCGAAGCGTCGGATGCTCGCCGACGCATAGCTTGGATCTAAAAAACTCGAACAGCGGACAAGAGAGCCCCTTGGTGAAAATGTTTGCAATCTGAAAAAGAAGTCGGAACATGAGCAACGCGTAGCTTTTCGGATGTCACCAATTTATGAACAAAAAGGTAGTCAATGTCGATGTGTTTCGCCCGCTTGTGCGCCACCAGATTCTGAGCCAAGAAGATAGCACTACTATTGTCGCATAACAACATTGGAGAAACAGAAAGCAAAACCCAAAGATCACGAAGCAAATGAGTGAGCCATACCACTTCTGAGGCAGTGTTGGCGAGAGCACGATATCTAGACTCAGTGCTAGAGCGAGAAACATTGGGCTGTTTCTTGGCACTCCAAGAAACCAGATTTCCACCAAGAAAAATGCATAACCATAAGTGGACCGACGAGTCTCCAGACAGCGAGCCCAATCATCATCAGAGTACCCTAACACATCATGAGTACTAGCAGAACAAAACCTGAGACCAAAATGAAGAGTGCCACGAACATACCGCAAAATTCGAGCCACAGCAGCAAAATGGTCATCTCTGGGATCCTGAAGATACTGACTCACTGTGTTGACCGAGAATGCCAAATCTGGGCGAGAGATGGTGAGATACTGAAGAGCACCAACAAGAGAATGATAAAGTGTAGGATCCCGAAATGGAGGACTGGTAGTGTTGTGAAGCTGAGAACCAGCGACAAATGGAGTAGAAATAGGTGCTGCATCAGACATACCGGCCTGATTCAAAATATCACGAGCATACTTTTCTTGGCCAAGCAGTAACCCTGAGGAGGTAGGCGAAACTTCAAGGCCAAGAAAGTAATGAAGAGCACCAAGATCCTTGATCGCAAACTCTCTGTGTGTCCGATCAATGAACTGGCGAAGAAAAGTCGAGTCATTGCCTGTAAGAATGATATCGTCCACATACACGAGTAGATACAGTAACGACGACCCTCTCGAAAGGACAAATAAAGAAGTATCAGCTGAGCTACACCGAAAACCAAGCTGTGTCAGATAACTGCTGAAACGCTGGAACCAAGCCCGAGGAGCCTGCTTAAGACCATAAATGGCCTTTCGCAAGCGACAAACATAGTCTGAATGGACAGAATCCTGATAACCAACGGGCTGCTTCATGTAGACTGGAACATCAAGAACACCATTAAGGAAAGCGTTCTTGACATCCAACTGATGAAGTGGCCAGGAACGCATGGTGGCTATGGAGATAACCGTCCTAATGGAGGAGGCTTTGACCACAGGACTGAAAGTGTGGTCAAAATCAAAACCCGGAGTCCACGAGAAACCCTGCGCCATAAGTCTAGCTTTGTGACGCTTAATGGTGCCATCTGGTCGATACTTGAGCCTATAGACCCATTTGGAGCCTACAATGTTGACATTCGAAGGTCGAGGCACCAAATCCCAAGTGTGCTGACCACGAAGAGGGGCCATCTCATCATCCATGGCTGAAACCCAGGCTGGATCCTGAAGGGCAGAGCGATAATCAGTGGGCTTTGTCTGAGAGAAGTGCGACAGTGAGACCATGAGCAATAATATTCGAATAATCCCAGCACTGAATGGCACCAGTAGAAGACCGAGTGGCCATTCGATGAGTACAAAGCTGGGGCGGTGAAGCCAGAGGAGTTGAACCAGCTGACGATGCCGAGGAAGATCGAGCTGCGCTGATTGGAGAGTGGCAGTCGGAAGTCACCGAAGAAAGAATAGCCGATACTGGCTGAGACGTGGTGGCCGGTGGCTGAGACGGTGGCTGAGACGGTGGCTGAGGAGTGATGGCCAGCAACTGAGATATGGTGGGCGTTGTCCGAGGAGCTGGATCTGGGTCGGCCATCCAGATGGAAGATGGTGGTGAAGGAGGGGCGGCTGGCACAGGCGTGGTGGCCCCAATCGATGAAGGAACAAATCCATCAAAAATGATGAAATCTCCAGATCTGAAATAGAGCAATTGTCCACAGAGGATGAGACATAAGGGAATAAGGTTTCATCAAAGCGAATGTGGCGAGAAACATAGATACGCCTAGAAGTGGGATTGAGACACTGAAATCCCTTGTAACGAGGGCTGTAGCCAATAAAAACACACAGAATGGATTGCAGTACAAACTTATCAGTAGCAGTGGCACGCAGACATGGAAAAGCACGTCATCCAAATGGTGAAAGAGGGTATAGTCAGGCACATGACCAAAAACAACCTCAAAAGGTGATTTTCCACCAAGAACTGAGATGGGCAGACGGTGAATGATGTAAATCGCAGAGGAGAAAGCTTCCACCCAATAACAATGTGGCACGGAAGAGTGAAAAGGCATGGCAAGACCACTCTCTGTTGTGTGACGATGCTTCCGCTCAGTTCGGCCATTATGAGCAGGTGTATAGGGCGATGACATCTGATGATGAATGCCACATGATATGAAGTGAGCCTGAAGTCGATGATTAGTAAATTCTGTGCCACCATCGATCTGAAATTTTTAACCCTAGTAAAAAACTGGGTCTCAACGAATTTCTGAAACTGAATAAATGTGTCATAGAAGTCCAACTTATATCGCATCGGGAAAAATCATGTGAATCGCGAAAAGTAATCGATGAAAATGGCATAATAAGAAAAACCACATGCCGATAAGACAGGGGCTGGTCCCCACAAATCACAATGCACCCTGTCCAACAACCTAGTAGCGCGCCTGTCACTAGTGGAAAAAGGTAAACAGCTACTCTTGGCCATCTGACAAGGAGAGCAACTAATAGATGCCGGCATATTGGAAGTGATAGTAATATGACCACGTCGGCTTAACAACTGAACAGTATCATGAGACACATGACCGATGTGAGAGTGCCACTGCTCAAAAGAAGCCTGGAGCTTTCCCGAGCGTAATTTGCCTAGAAAGCTGGAATTACCAGTCTCGAGAAAATAAAGACCTGAACTATGACTGCCTTTACCAATTATCTTCCCTGTATGCTTGTGCTCAATGGAAAAAGCGTTGGCATCAAATATAACACAGACAGGTAAATCACGAGTAAGCTTACTAATAGATAATAAACTTCTAGTAATCTTAGAGACCACAAGGACATCATTAATAGAGAAACCAGATAAATGACATTGGCCGATGTGAGAAATAGATAATGATTCACCATTTCCAACAAGAATAGAATCAGAACCACGATAACGTTGTACTTGATCAAGATGACTAGTGCAAGCAGTGATATGAGATGTAGCACCTGAATATTCGACGAAGAATGACGCTTGGGACCATTCAAACTGGCCTGAAACAACACCTTGTCCGCAATCCAATAAGCGGAGCAATCTTCCCGAGATATAGGGCCCAAATAAACCATAGTAAAAGACCAAAATTGCAAGGAAATTGACTGGGTACTGACGAGAATTTGAGCAATTTGCGAGAAACGAGTTCAACTCGCGAGAAACAGATTCAACTCGCGATAAACAGGTTCTTATCGCGAGAAACAGGTTATACTCGCGAGAAATAGGTTCAACTCGCGTGAAATAAGTTCAACTCGTGAGAAATTGAAGGCGCGAGAAATTCACTTGATGCGCGAGTCTACTCGCGCGAGTCTACTCGCGCGTGTCCTTCACGCGCTGGAGGTCTCTTCTTCGGCCGAGCTGGCGCGTGACTTTCACGCGCTGGAAGATGGCGCGTGGATCTCGCGCTGGAGCTGGAAAACAAGACGCGCTGGATCTGCACTGGATCGGTGGTGATCGGATCTACGTCGGATGGAAACCTTCTTGTGGTCGGACGGAGACGGAGAATAGGACGGCAGTGTCGGATGATTGGTTGGAGACGGAGCTGGGTAGCTGATGAAGACGTCGGCACTAGAAGAACTCGCCGAAAAATCGAAGAGAATGCCAACGAACTTCTAGACGTCGGAGCAGAGTTCGAACTTCTGGAAGAGAATGCCAACGAAGCTGGAAACTTCGCCGCTGGAAGAAACTTCGTCGAGAGGACGCCGGAGGGAGGTGCTGAAAAATAAATTAAAATTTAGGGTTTAGGATCAAAACTTGCTCTGATACCATGACAGAATGATTTGCCGTAGTAAATTGTATTATTGATATCTGAATATATAAAGAGTACAATAGCGGTGTAATAAGGAAAGAACTCTAATCATAATAAATCATAATCAAATCAGGAGTCTGATTTATTCTAACAGTACTAATGGATTTCTTAGAAAATTTTATGCTCTTTATGATTTTTCTCATGTTAAGCTCATAAGTTATACTTTTTTGATGTAAAAATAGACACTTCCATTAACCTAAAAACAATACATAAAAGAAAATTTCAAATATAACATTAAGGAATTCATATGGCAATGTTTTTTACCTATGAAGTTTAGAGAGTTCAAAATTGTAATTTGTTTCCTTGATTGATGGATAGTACTTTTCAAAAAAAAAAGAAAAAAGTAGTGAAATCTAGAGATTGGACTTTTTTTTCTCTACGATGAGATCATGGCGTGCAGCCCACGACATATGTCTGATTTAGAAGAAAACATTGTCTGTAGGCACTTATATAACACGCTAAAATATTTTTATGTGCTACTATTATAAACAATGATGACTTGATATTGACCCAGAAATGGGCCTTAAATTATAGAAGCACGGCACGAGTACAACACAAACACGTCACGAAGCCAACTCTAGAACCAACATTATATTTCCCACTTTTTTTCCTCGTGAAACTTGAAATTTTCACCTTGAAATGACATAACACATGGTTGAACATTTATTATTAAACCACTCGTATACCAATTTAGAAACTAACATTTCCCGTTTTTTCCTGAATTGGGTCGACACATTTTCTTTCAGCTGGCCAAAAGTGCTGACCCAAATCCAAACTCCACCCAAATCTTCTGCCCCTAGATATAAGGAAAATAACTGGCCTCAACCTCAAGCCCTACTAAACACTCTCATTTCCAAGAATTCTCTCTCAAAAGTTACAGAAACACTCCCATGAAGCTCTTCCATGCCGCTACCGTGGGCATGACATTTGTCTAATTGAGAAGTAAACATTGTCAGTAAATACTTATATAACATGAATATATACTTTTATCTTCTATTATTATAAATAAAGATAACTTAATTTATTGACCAGAAAAATACTTGCATGTATATGCATGTATAAAAATTGTGTCAATGGTATGTTTAAAATAGGAATAAGAAAATTAGAGTCACAAAAACATATCAGTGCATTAAATCTTCAATCAAACGAAATAAGTATACCGTATGTATATGTTCGATTATAAGAAAATCACATCTCCCAACTCTCATCATTGAGTTGAACAACTTTGAAAACCTTTTACTCCCGAAGTGATTGAATGTGCTAAAAGTTTTCTTTAGCATACTTATAAATTCAACATAAGGCATCATTTGAATAATATCCTATCAAATAATGGGAATCCCCGGTGACTCCAACTACCCATCTCTGATCTCTTTCTATGGTGTAAACACTGTCATTCCTGAGATGGAATTTCTAGATGATGCCGTCAAATCAAGGAAAAACAAGAAGAATACGAAACCAATTTCATTTACAAAAGAGCAAAGAACATATATAACCCTACACAATTGACGAAAATGCAGATATAACTCTGCGATAATTGAAAGTGCAAATATAACTCTATATATTTAGGTTATGTGTAAATATAACCTTTTCCGGCAGTTTAAGGTCGAAATTCAATGAAAAAACTATTTTCCCCTCCGTAAAAAAAATAAATAATTGAAAAGGCATTAAAAATTTTCCATTTACTGGTGGAGAAGAGAGAGGCCGACTCACCTCTCATTCTTCTTCATTTACACATTTGGTCGCCGGCGTTAGAGTCAACTCCTTCTTTTTCTTCATTTATGCTGGAGAATCTCAGACTTCATCTTCCTGAAAATTTTGAGGGGCAAAACTTCACCACTGCCCAGCCCCACCATTCCACCTTCCTGAGAGGCCGACTCACCTCCTTCTTTTTCATTTACGCCGGTGAATCTCGGACTTACGCGGGGTTGATGAGGGAGTCGTTTGGTCGCCGACATCGTTTTCTTCTTCTTCTATGACATCACCAGAGAAGACAGGTGGGTAACAAAAAAGACGACCAGATTTGAATTAGAAGGTGGAATTGAGGCGATGTAGCGAATCTGGGAAAATGAAGAAGAAGAAGGAGGTGAGTCGGCTGTACCTAACCTTCATCGACCCCATGACGATTACATCGAATCTATGTTTATGATGGATTTTCGCTTGGAAGTTTTGCAAATTTTGTCAATAATTGAGGGTGGCAGGGAGATGGGAGAATCAATTGAGTAATTTTGTCGATGTTTTGGTTGGGCAATGGTCGGGCTGGGCAGTGGTGGCTGGATGGTTGGTGGTGGTGGTGGGGCGACAACAAGCTGGTGGTGGATGAGGTGGCAGCAAAGGCGGTGAAGGGATAGGGCGAAAAGATCGGGACGGTGGTGGAGGTGGTGGAGTAAGGCTAAGTTGGTGGAGCGGTGGTGAAGCAAGGTAGAGCGGTGGTAGAGCAGTGGTGGAGCAAGACTATTTTAGTCTTTTAGATTTTTGTATTTGGTTTAAAGGGCATTTTGTTCATTTGCGGTCGGTCAATGGCCGGAAATGGCCAGTCAATGACATAGGATTATATTTGCACTTTCATTCAATAGTCAAAATTATTTTTGCACTAAAAAAATTCAGAATTATATTTGCACTTTCTCCAACATAGGATTATATTTGCATATTACCCTTTATAAAACCATACATTACAGAAAGGAGCAACCAGTTTTTGATTAATTACTATTTTCTTATATTTTGTCAAATTATGATTGTTTTCTGTGGCCTGAGTAAAATCTCTATTTAAATGATCAATCCCTTCCCCACGAACATATATAAATAGTTATATGAAAACATTCTATATCTGGACATAAATCTAATAGCCTGTTAGATTTAATAATTATGTCTGTGTATTTTTTTGTTGCATGTATACCAATACCATATAGGCCAGATCATCTGGTATGATTTAATTTAGAGAAAATTTAAGGGAAGGTGGTCCGTTTATAAGTTTATGGATAGTTAAAATACATTAAATGTTGTAATTTTTTTTATAAAATTTAAATATTATATTTTAAAAGTTAAAACAAGTGTTAATGTGTATTTGAAAGTGAAAATATAAAAATATATTATATAAAAAATATTTTTAAAATTTAAATTTAATATGTAATTTGACAAATGCAATTTATAAGGTAAAAAAAATATGTGAACTGTCCATAAACTTGTGAATATGCTATCCGTCAGGACACACTCTCTTTAATTAATTATTGTTTTCAATTGTTGATGTTTATCTTTAGCCCCGCGATGGTTATATTGAAGGGGAAAGAGAAGACAGGGGCATTAGTTTAAAACAATGTTGTATCACTAAATATTTGGAAAAATCATACATACTCTATCTCGGATAAAATGAAAAAGTTACTTTTGATTCACTCTTTTATGCAAGTTGATGTGACATGAATAAGTGTTAAATATAGGTATAGTTTGGGAAAACAGTAAGCTCAGTCTGAAAGTTGTTGAAGTTAAAGAGCACAATATGAAAATTTTACAATATGTGTCATTTTTTTTGAGACGGACAAAAATATAAATTGTGTAATTTTATCTGATACAAAGAAAGTATAAATTAAAATATTTTCGTTTTAGTCAATACCCTTAACCTTACTATTGTGGCTTAATTAATGCTCTCATTTCTCACTTTCTACTAAATAAGATTTTGTTTAAAATTTACCATTTGCATAGGGGTTATACCAATCCGAGCCAAACTAAGTTTTGACATGTTTGGATTTGGCTCGATCAAATATTTGTTGGCTCAAGATCAGGCCTAATCGAATCTCCTTCAGACAATTCTAGATTGCAAAATTTTGATAATTTTTTGACTGCAATTAAGGGAATTTCACAAACCCTAACAACATCGGCACGAATTAATCACCAACTAGCCCTCGGGATTGACTCTCAGTTCAAAAAATTTCTCACTAAATAGCCCGCATAATTAGCTCACAAATTTGACAAATCGCTCACTAACTAGCCCACGGGATTAGCTCACAGATTTGAAGGCTATTGCTAACTTAATTAACCCGCAGGATTAAGTTACAATGAAACGCTCCAAGCAAAGAGTAATAACTCAATATATGATGTACAAAATGTCAAAGTAATTAAAATGTTTAAAACCATCCCCTTTATAGTACACTGGTATGACCTTCAAGCATACAAAGAAGGCAATGATTTGATCATTTCTATCCGAAACTGGAATGACTTGTGGCACCTTTAAAAAGCTAAAACCTACCCGACAATAATTTAGTGTCAAAAGGGATCGAATATGGTGACACTCAAATTTTCTATTTTCACCGCACGAAAATTCGATCAATTGAGTGTCTTGACTATTTTTCAACACATTTATTATATAAAGTGTCGTAAAATATATTTTCAATACAAACATTGTTGGTAGAGAGCTGAGCTGATTTCTTAGATGACCTACAAAAGCTTTTGAAAGCCATGTTGACACAATGCAACACAGAAGGAGTCCAAAATATTTTAGGATATTGAGCTTCAATAATAGAACACACACATATATGTATATATATATATATATATATATATATATATAAAACTTATTATTAGTCCATATAGACAGTCCCTATTGTACTCTATTTCTTGATGGTGCATCTCCCTACAGTTTACTTTTTGGGCGTTCTCCTGATTATTCCAATTTTCGGCCGTTTGGATGTCGGGTCTATCCATTTGTTCGACCTTATGCTGATCATAAGCTTTCACCGCGGAGTATTCCTTGTATCTTCATCGGGTACAGCTCTCAATATAAAGGTTTTCGTTGCCTGGATCCTTCTACTAATCGGGTTTACATCACTAGACATGCTCGCTTCGACGAGAATTGCTTTCCTATGGCTAATAAGAGTGTTACTCAGCCATTCTCTTCCTTGGATGTTCTTACTTTCATTGATCCCGATCAGACATCTGGTGTCCAGTCTCCATCTCCAGTTGTGTCATTGGTCAGTCCGCCATGCACCCTTTGCACTACTGATGCTTTGGCTCCTTTGCCAAATACAGTCATTGCTGATTCAGGGACAACCCCATCTTCTCCTCGGCCTACAACCCCAACTTTGCTGCCCTCAACTCCATTGTCTATGTCTTCGGCTTCCTCTTCTTCCTCGGATTCCAGGTCCTCTCCACCACCATGGGTTCATCATATGACTACTCGGAATCAGGATGGTACTCGTAAAGAGAAGTCTTTTGATGGTTTTGTTGTTACTGGTCTTCTGGCTAAGGTTATGGATCAGGTGGAGCCTCGGGATTATCGTGCTTATCTTAAGGATCCCAAGTGGGCTCATGCTATGGACGAGGAAATGACCGCACTTCGGACTCAGAATACTTGGGAATTGGTTCCTCAGCCTGAATCTACTAATGTTGTGGGGTCCAAGTGGGTTTTTCGTGTTAAGTATCATTCTGATGGGAACGTTGATCGGTAAAAAGCACGCCTTGTTGCTCAGGGATATTCTCAGGTACCAGGTTTTGACTTTGATCACACTTTCAGTCTTGTGATCAAAGCTGCCACTGTTCGTACGGTGCTTGCGATTGCTACTATGAGGCGATGGCCACTTCATCAGTTGGATGTCAAGAATGCTTTCCTTAATGGTGTTCTTGATACGCCCGTCTATATGGCTCAGCCTGCTGGCTATAAGGACCCTGTTCATCCAAATTATGTCTGCCGGCTTCGGAAAGCCCTCAACAGGCTCCTTGAGCTTGGTTTGATCGCTTCAGTTCTTATCTTCGTAAGCTTGGATTTCATTGCAGCTCCTCAGATACGTCACTATTTGTTTTCTCTCGTGGCACTACTCTATTCTATCTCTTGGTCTATGTGGATGACATCATCCTCACTGGTAACAATGTGAGTGTTATCCGTCAATTCATTATTCGCACTGATAAGGAATTCTCGATCAAGGATTTGGGCCATCTACACTATTTCTTGGGCCTTGAGGTTTCTCCTACTTCTCAGGGACTTTTTCTTTGTCAGGCTAAGTATGCTCGGGATATTCTTCGCCGGGCAGGGATGATTGCTCCTGTCCCAGTGACTACTCCTTTTGTTCCGCTTTCACAGCTTCATAGCAGCCCGAGTCCTTAGTTTGGGAATCCTACACTATACCGCTCATTGGTTGGTGCCTTGCAGTATCCCACTATCACTAGACCGGATTTGGCTTTTGCGGTTAACTCTATTAGTCAGTTTTTACAGGATCCTCGGGATGACCATTTTGCTGCTGTTACCAGGATTCTTTGATACGTTGCTGGGACTCTACATCATGGTCTAGTTTTTTGCTCTAGTGACCCCTCTGATGTTTGTGCTTACTCTGATGCTGATTGGGCTCGATGCGTAGAGACTCGACGTTCTACATATGGATATGCAGCTTTTCTGGGTGGTAACTTGGTGTCTTGGAGTGCCAAGAAGCAACCCACTATCTCTCATTTGAGCTCTGAGTCTCAGTATTGTGCTCTCGCAAACACTGCAGCTGAAGTTGTTTGGTTGTCTCATCTTCTCCGGGATCTGAAATTTTTGCTGACTGGTTCGCCTCTATTGCTTTGTGACAACAATCGTGCAATCTTTTTGGCTCAAAATCCTGTGGCGCACAAGCGGGCAAAGCACATTGATATAGATTATCACTTTGTTCGTGAGTTGGTTTCTATGCGCAAGCTTCGTGTTAGTCATGTTCCTACCTCGTTGCAGCTAGCTGACGTTTTCACCAAAGGGCTTCCTAAGCCTTTGTTCGAGTTTTTTAGGTCCAAGCTTTGCATTTTGGTTAATCCGACGCTTCACTTGAGGGGGGATGTTTGAATAGAGGAATTGGATTAATATTGGGCCCATGGCCCATGTTGTGTTCTCTAGAATATTCCTATTGTACTCTATTTATTTACCTAATATAGACAGTCCCAATTATGGAGTCTTTCTCAATCAAAAACTATATACTCCCTCTGTTCCAAACTAAGTTATGCACTTACTATTTGACAGGCAACAAGATCAAACTTTGACCACATATTTGTAAAGATATATAAACAAGAATATTATCATTTGTGATATTCCTGAACTTGTCCTAGTAAATAGTTTCTAAACATCAACTTTTATTTGTTGTTATTATACGTGGTTAAACATATTGATGGTCAAACATGTTCGTTGAAGATCGTGAAAAAGATTTCGTGAACCTTAGTCTGGGACGGAGGAAGTATATAAAATAGAACTTATTATCCATATTCAATTGAGTATACTTAAATTTGAATTAAATAAAAACAGAATGAAGTAACTGCAGTGGCAGAACCACCAACTTTACCGCCTCTTATTCTTTTATGTTGTTTCACATCACATCTGGTAAGAAGGGAAACATAAGATGCCCTTTGCTGCTCCGCACGAACATTATTTGTGACTTTTTCACATACAAAAATTCCCTTACCCCTTGATCAAACAGGTGAAACCTCAGCTTTGAGTAGAAACTGGCATTCTCCTTATTGCAAATGTTGCATTTATATAGTTTGTTCTCACCTCCGTTGATATTGTATTTAAGAATTAATACTTCCACAGGGGATTATTGAGTAAATTTGGCTTACGATGTTCATATTCTCCTGCATCCATTTTTGTATAATATATATTTTGGGTGTGAAATAAAATAGAAGGTGATATTTTTTGACATTCTGTAGAAGAAATTGGCAGTTTATATAATAATTTGAATTAGTGTGTTGGTGTTCTTGATGAGTTGGGAAGTAAAATAGACATCTACATTTATGATGTCAATGTCATATAATTAAGAATAAGAATGTGCCGTGGTAAATTTTGTGCATTGTGTTTCGATTCCCACATCCACTTTACGATCCATTTATCGATACACAACTCGGCCATATTTCGACGCGTGTCGCGTAGAATCGATACGCGATTCTCCACCCATTGTCAAGTGTCGGGGTAACACATGCTAAAACCATATTAAACTAAAATACCTATTTTAAATCTAAATGATGACCATATTCATCCAAGTAAATCAATCCAAATATTGGTTGAACTCTTGAATGAATCTGCCATATCTAAATTTAACATATCTAATTCTAATCAAATCAAAACTAAATATACTAAACCCTAATTAAAATATAGCTGAAACTCTTCGAAGCGAACATGACCGAGTTTATGGGATTTATTCATAATAATAAAAATAAACTAATATGATCATACTACCTCATTAAAAACCCAACAAAAAAAAGAGAATAGTATTATTTTCCCAAAAATACTAAACTAAGAAAAGTATAATAAATAACATTTTTGATATCACATCCCCTAAGCTTGAATGGAGCCTAAAAATTATGTTCGAGCTCGTTTAGAAGCTCAAACATATTTTAATCTTTGTTGTAAAAGGAAATGTTCAACTAGGATTTCAGTCCAATATTGAACTAGTCCATGTATAAATGAATGCAATTAAGGCTTTTCATGAACCAATCAATTAGCTTCACAAAACTTGCCTACTCTTTTGAGTTAGCTCAAGATGATTTATTACCGAGTTTCAACCACGAATATCTTACTTCTAACGATGTTGGACTCCTTTATTTCATATCTCCTATGTTTTTTTCTACCAATGCCTTTCTTTCTCATAATACTTTTATCTTTATTTTAACCTTTCTGTAATATTTATATTTTTAGTATTTAGTACTATTCACTTAAACATTATACTAGTACATTAAACTAAGGTTGTTTCAGTACACAAATAATTTTTACCACCGTGTTCATTTTTAACCGAGCTTTTAACTTTGTTCATATTCGTTTATTTTATATAAGAATGATCTCAATCCGAGTTTTAATAGAGTTGATCTCGAGTTTTTTATGAATGTTCGTGTTCGTTCTCACCCCTACATTTGAAAAAGAGAAATAGATTCAATATCAATATTTAGAGATTTACACTTTTTTTGTTCGTTTGCAAAACGTTAATGTATAAGAGTTGTTAGTAATGTTTCTCCTCTAATGCGAATTTGATATTCTCTCTATCTTATTCATGTTACTTTAGATTTTATTCTTAACGCTGATATTTCTTCATTGGGTTCTATATTAATTTTCAGAATAAATAATGTTTTGACACATGAACTATCTAATATTTTTATAATTCATGCAAATGCTTATGAAACTTATACAATTATAAATATTGTTTTCATTTTTAGTTGTTTCCAAAAGTGATTATTGTATGTTTTGTTTATCTTAGTCCTAATTGATAATCAATTCATACGATGACAGAGACTTCCTTT
Organism: Rubia yunnanensis; assembly: GCA_037428765.1. Classification (NCBI taxonomy): domain Eukaryota; kingdom Viridiplantae; phylum Streptophyta; class Magnoliopsida; order Gentianales; family Rubiaceae; genus Rubia; species Rubia yunnanensis. The sequence goes on along the minus strand of CM075071.1, from coordinate 62,081,430 downwards.
TGCTTATACAAACTATATGAAAGGAAAGCTTCCTAATCATGCCGTGCTTAAGGCTAAGTAAGGGAATACTTCGCCTAACGGGCTAGGTAGTTATCAAAATGAATTTTTCTTTCTTGATGGTTGGACGACATTTATCAACTAAGGTGGTTTATCCGCATGAGATTTCATTGTGTTATGGTACAATAGGGATGACATATTTTATGTCCAATTATGTAGACTTGACCGCTGTGACAAAAGAAGCGTTGGAAAGTATCATTATACTATGAAAGAAGCAAGAGACAAAGAAGAATATGAGGAGGAGGAGGTTAGTGATGAATATTATTCAACAACTAAAATTCGCTCGTTGATGATCAAACTCATAAACAAAAGAACATATACACAACGATCCAATATGCACCAGCATAATTGAGAAGTTAAACCATGTAAATAAACACAGTCACACACTAAACTTGTACACAATAAACCTGCACAAACCCTCAAGTCACACACTAAACCTGCACCATAACCTCAAGTCACATGCTAAACCTGCACACACTAAGTGATTATCAAATACAATCACACACTAAACCCGCATAAAATCTCTACAAAAATGGCATCAACACCATCTCCTTCCTCCAAAGAAGTGGACACTAATTACTCTCCATACCTCAAAGTCTACAAAGATGGCACCTAGAAAGAATCTTCGACTCCCCGTACATTGCCCCATCAAAGCAACATCCCACCAGCTATTCATTCGACCTCTGTAAAATATAATTTCCTGATTATATTAACAATAGAAGGGCCCTATATAGGGAAAATACAAAAACAAAAGGCCAACAAGAAAAGGAAAAAGGTAACTAACTAATCCTATATGGAAAAGGAAAATATACTAACTAATAATATATGGAAAATGATTCTATTCTAAGAATATTTACCTCAAGTTGGAGTGTGTAAGTCCAAAATGCCAAACTTGTGAAGTAGTAACTGAAACTGATGACGTCTAAGTGTTCTAGTGAAAATATCAGCTGGTGTACTTGAGGTGCCGATATAATGTGTGACGACCTCACCAGATTGAACAAGATCTCTAACAAAATGACAATCAATTTCAATATGCTTCGTTCGCTCATGAAAGACAGAATTAGCAGCAACATGAATGGCACCCTGATTGTCACAAAATAAGCTTATAGGAGAAGAATGATCAACAAGCAAACGAAGAAGAGACTTGAGCCTTATTAATTTGCCACAGACCACAGGCATAACACATTATTCTACTTCTGCCTAGGAGCGAGAAACCATAGGTTGTTTGTTAGTCTTCCAGGAAACAAAAGATTCACTAAGCATAACAAAATATCCAGATAGAGATCATCGAGTAATAGGACTTGGTGCCCAGTTTGAATTATAATAAGAAGTTAAATGTAAAGAACTCTCAGCAGAAAGAAATAGTCCCTGAATTGGATGATGCTTTAAGTAATGAAGAACACGCAAAAATGCATGCCAGTTTGCCACACGTGGTTCTTGCATAAACTTTGCAAGAGTATGAACTGAATAACTTAACTCAGGTCGAGTGATGATGAGATAAACTAGTCTCCCAGCCAATCGATGGTAGCGTGTAGAATCCTCAAACCAGGGACTAGTTGCTCGCGCGAGACTATGTCGTTGTCCATCGGAAAGTCAGTTGGCTTGGTTGCTAACAAACCACAATTAGATAAAATGTCAAGAACGTATTTCCATTGAGAAAGAAACATCCCATATAGATTTTGAGCAATCTCAATTCCAAGGAAGTATTAAAGAGAACCAAGATCCTTCATATGAAAATAGGAACTCAAGTATGTCTTGAACTTGTTTATGAGAAAAGGCGATGCGCCAGCAATAATCAAATTATCAACGTAAACTAGAACATGTAACTCCTAGGAATCACGAGTAAAATAGAATAGATAATAATCTGCCTTACTCTGTACGAAGCCACGAAGCCAAATAACTCAAAGGCCTCAGTCAATTTTGTAAACCAATTGTGAGGAGCTTGAAGAAAGCCATATAAAGATTACTGAAACTTACAAACAAGACCAGAGGTAGGTAACTGATAACCTGAAGGGATGCACATAAATACCTCCTCCTTAAGATCACCATGTAGAAAAGCATTATGAATACCAATTTAATAAATGTCTCACCCTTTTATCACCGCAATAACAAGAAATATACAAACAGAACATAACTTTGCATCAGGAGTAATTTTTTGGTAAAGTCAGTTCCTTCTATCTGACAATTACCCAAACTAATAAGGTGAGCTTTATAATGCTCAATAGAACCATTAGAATTATACTTAGTACAAAAAAACCCACTTACAACCAATAGCAGACTTTCTAGGTGCGAGAGAAGACATAACCCAAGTATGGTTGCATTCAAGTGCATCAATTTCTTCCGCCATTGTTGCTCTCCAGTGAGTAAAACAAGATGCTTCAGCATAAGAAGAAGGATTTGTACTAGAGTCATTACACCAAAAATATAGAGTGTGAAACTGAAAACTAATCACAAGAAACGTAATCAACAATATGATAAGTAATACCTGAGGACCGTGAAGAAGGCGTAGATAACGAAGAAGAAGTGGGGTGTTCTTGGAGATTGTTGTGCAAACATAGTTTGAAGATGAGCAGGTAGACGACGAATACGTGAGCTCTGTCAAGTGGGACCGGGTGCTTGCTCTGACTTAGGTTAAAAAACCATCTCATCGGAGCTAGCAGGGGTGGAGGTGAAACCTCAAGAAAGGCCAAGCCTGAGTGCTCAATAAGTTTCATGATGGGGACATCCAGTGATGGAGGCGCATTCTGATCGATAGAGGTTGGCAGTGACATCTCCGATGTCGGAATGGTAGTGGTAGGCAACGTAGATGGCTGCAAACAATCGGGAAGCAGTGACAGGTGATGGTGGTTGTCGGGCGGCAAAACTGGAGCAGATGGAGCAACGGTGACAGATGGGTCGGTGGAGGGTAGTTCGGTAGGCGGCAGAACAACGACTTCGGGAAGGTTTTCTTACAGTGCAAAAATAGCGTCGTCTGATGGTGAAAAATGTTGTCTGATGTGGGTTCATGATTTGAATTTGGAACTTGAGAGCATGGAAACTAATCTTCATAAAAGACAACATCACGAATATCAAATAAGTATTGATAATCAAGATCATAAACACGCCACACCTTGTTTCCAGTAGAGTAACCCAGAAAAACACAACAACAACTACGAGATCATGACGTCGAGAAGCTTAAGAAACAAAGCATAAGCATCCAAAAACCCTGAGAAGAGCAAATTTTGGTTCTCGTTCATGTAGTAATTGGTAAGGAGTTTTTCCATCCAACAAAGGTATATGAGTACGATTAATCAGAAAGGCATCAGTCAAGATGCATTGTCCCAAAAAATCAATAGGTAGACAAGCCTGAAAGCAAAGAGCACGAGCAACATTGAGAAGATGTTGATGTTTACGCTCAACACGACCATTCTACTGAGGCGTATCAATAGATGAAGTCTCAAATAAAATTCCCGATTCAACAAAGTAAGACCGTAGGGGTAAAAATTCTTTGCTATTGTCAGCCCGAACCCTGCATATGTGGCACCGGATTTGACGGAGAATAAGAGCACAAAAATCCTCGAATCTGGTAGCAACCTCTGATTTTGATGCAAGTAAATTGACCCAAACGACTCGAGAGTAGTCATCAACTATAGTTTAAAAAAAAAGCTCCACTAATGGAGGGGGAATTATAAGGTCCCCAAACATCACAATGAACCAACTCAAAAGGGCGAGTATTTTTAGACAAACTTAACGGAAAACTATTTCTAGATTGTTTTGCTCAATGATAGATTGAGCATGGAGAAATGGTAGTAAAATCTAAGTGACTATCTTTAGTAAAAGAAACAGAAGACAACATCAAAGCGAAATGATGAACAAATAGCTAATGCCAAAGACTAGCAGAAATAGAAGACCTAGAGATGGTAGAGATTATCGGCGCGTGTGTCGGAGAGGGAAAATTTTCAAACATGCGCAACAAATGAGCCCCACCCAACTGTTCACCCAGGCCAATTACCATACTAGATCTAACGTCTTATAATATTCATATATTTTTGGTAAACATAACTAGACAATGAAGGATGGCAAGTAACTTAACGCAAGATAATAAGTTGCAATGCAATTCAGGGATAAGAAAAACATGTGGCAGAATAATATTCCCAAGATGTAAAGTGACTTGGTAAACAACAGTAGATATAGTTCCATAAGGGAGAATAACTTCAATGAACTCAATAGGGATAATATCATTAAGAAGCTCCTTGTCACCAGTCATATGATAAGAAGCGCCGATATCAATAATCCAAGGTAAAGAAGACTTACCTGACTTATTGTCAATGATATTTGATTTAAAAATCAGATTTAAAACTGAATTCCATTGGGCATAAGATAAATTGGGTCCTACAACCAAATGATCAAGGGAAATCAATGAAGAACCAAGAGAGGAAGCAACAACGACTAGGTTGGCGGCAACACTACCGGTATGAATACGGCCAGCGGCTACAGCGATCCAGTTTCTGGGCTGCTGATGTTTTGGGCTGAGAGCTTCAGCCCATTCACAATAATTACCACCTTTTAGAATAACTAGAAAATAATTAGGCTCGGGTTATCTAAAGCGTGAAGAAAAATGGAGATCTAGGTAATGGTGCAAGAGGCCTTTAAGGAGGCACCGAGCTTTCTAGCCGAGTCAATTTTTTATTTGGAGTCTATCAGTGGTGGAGTGGCGGTTTGCAGCGGCGAGATCGGCGGTGGCTTAAGTGGAAAAAACATCCTCAACGGCCTTCGTGGCAGCAACAAAAACCTGGAGATAGGCGGCGGTGGCTTCATGCACGGAGTCGGTCATAATGTGTAAATCAACGTTGGCCATTGGTCGACGGAAGTGGAAGTGAAGATGATTTTTGGTATTTTAATAATTTTAATAATTTTATCTCTGATATCATGTAAAATATAATTGTGTGACTATATTGACAGTAGAAGGCTCATATATATAGAGAGCAAATACAGAAACCAAAGGCCAACAGGAAAAGGAAAAAGGTAACTAACTAATCCTATATGGAAAAGGAAAATATACTAACTAATCATACATGGAAAATGATTCTATGTTAAGCATATTTACCTGAATCAAATATGTAAATAATCTAATCCGAATATTGAAAAAATATCCTTAATAACATCAATGGTTCTCCTTTGAGATTTTCATCCTCCTCATCTGATGCTAGCTACCCCTTCGATCTCAACGGTTCTCCCTCGAGATCATCATCTTCCTCATCTGATGTCGACAATGAAAGTGGCGCTTTTGATTGCAACATAAGAGCTGGAGGTAAAAACTCGTGCATATCCTTAATATGTTTTCCTTTGTTTCTTGAAAATTTAAAGTAATGAAAATGTATTTCACTGATATGAAAAATTCAAAATAATATTTAAATTCCCATGTTTAACAAGAACAAAAAAATCATTTTATTTTGCACGCATTTAAAGAATTCCATACTTTTTGGCTTGTCCATGCTCTTCACATTATTTCATTTCTCTTCCATTCCATCACAATTTTTCATTTTCTGCCCCTCAAATTGATCATCAAAAATCAATTTCTCTGGAAATAAAAGCTCTGATTTTCTTCATCTAAGCTTTCTTCCGCAGTTTAGTTCGAGCAAGTTTTTCGTATTGGTTTTTTAGACAAAAAACCAATCATCAAAATCAAATTGACTTATAAGACACGATTATTCCCGTTTGTTTCTTCCATTTCAGTTTGAGCCACTAGTGTAGGATTTCCTATTAACAGTGCAGATGCTCACTGTTTTGAGTTTTTGGCCTGGAACCACACAACACGAGCACGACATAAGCAAGGCACGGAACCATCTCTAGAACCAACATTATATTTCCCACTTTTTCCTCGTGAAACTTGATAATTTTCAAATTGAAATGACATAACACGTGGATGAACATTTTAAATTAAACCACTCGTATACTTATTTTGAGATTAACATTTCTCAATTTTTTTCCTGAATCAGGCCAACACATTTTCTTTCAGCCGGCCCAAAATGCAGACCCAATTCAGAACCCCACCCAAATCTTCCTCCCCCATATAAAAGGGAAAAAACTAGCCTCAACCCCAAGCCCTACTAAACACCTTCATTTCCAAGAATTCTCCCTCAAAAATTACAGATACACTCATTTGCAGCTCTTCGGTTCCGCTTCCATGGGTGCTAATAAATTTCTTAGAAAATATTATGCTCTTTATGATTTTTCTTAGGTTAAACTAATAAAATATACTTCTTCGATGTAGCAATAGACTCTTCCAATAACCTAATTACAATCCATAATAGAAAATTTCAAATATAACCTTATGGAATCCATATGGTAAATATTTTGGCCCTTGAAGTTTAGAGAGTGAATATCTTTGATCTAGTGAAGAAATCTGCAAACCCTCACTATCTCGCACAAAATTCAGGCGTCTAGCCCTCAGGGTACGCCTAACCTTGACTTGCTCTCTAACTAGCCCCCAATATCAAATTAAAAGGTTTATTGATACTTAAGTAGGCCTCGGGGTTAAGCAACAATGGAATATCTCAAAAGAAAAAAGTATGAACTCAAAAGGTTGTATATTTGATTGAAAAAAGTGGTTAGGTAAAAATAATGTTAAAAACCACCCCTATTTATAGTACATAAGTATGGTCTTCAAAAATACAAAAAGAAAAATGAAAAGGATTATGACAGGTTTAAGAAGCTAAAACCATATTTAACTAGACTACCTAAAATAAATAACTATATTCTTCAAGATAAATCTTGAAACAATATTGCCTTATCTAATCTTACCAAATCTAATTCTAATCAAATCAGAACTAAATATTCTAAATCCTAATTAAAATATACGAAAACTCTTCTAATGCCAACATGGTAGAGTTAGTGGCTTTATTCTAAAATGAAATAAATTACTAATGATCACACCACCTCATTAAAAAACCCAATTGGAAAAAGAGTATAGTGTTATTATCCTAAAAACCCTAATTTAATAAATGAATTTAGAATCTCTGATTCGTATCAGTTTCCTTGATTGATGGACAGTAATTTCCAAAACAAAAACATCGTGAAACCTAGAGATTGGACATTTTTTTCTCTTTGATGAGATCATGGCGTGCAACGTACGACATTTGTCCGATTGAGAAGAAAACATTATCAGTAGATACTTATATAACATGAATATGTACTTTTATCTTCTATTACTATAAATAAAGATAACTTAATTCACTGACGTATGTATAAAAATGGTGTGAATTTTATTTTTAATATAGGAATAAGAAAATTAAAGTCACAGAAATAGACCAGTGCACTAAATATTTCTATTACTCTAGATTTGATTCTTAATGCTGATATTTCTTCATTGGTTTCTATATTAATTTTCAGAATAAGTAATGGTTTGACACATGAATTATCAAATATTTTTATATTTCATGAAAATGGTGATGAAACTTATACAATTATAAATATTGTTTTCATTCTTAGTTGTTTCAAAAAGTGATTATTATATAGTCCTAAGTGATAATCAATTCATATGATGACAGAGACTTCCTTTCGCTTATACAAACTATATGAAAGGAAAGCTTCCAAATCATGACGTGCTTAAGGATAAGTAAGGGAATACTTCGCCTAACAAGCTAAGTAGTTATTAAAATGAAATTTTCTTTCTTGATGGTTGGACGACATTTATCAACGAAAGTGGTTTATCCGCATGAGATTTCATTGTGTTCTGGTATACTAGGGATGACATATTTAATGTCCAATTATGTAGACTTGACCGTTGTGACAAAAGAAGCGTTGGAAAGTATCATTATTATACTATGAAAGAAGAAAGAGACAAAAAAGAATATGAGGAGAAGTAGGATAGTGATGAATATTATCGAAAAGCTGAAATTCGTGCGTCGATGATCAAACTCATAAGAGAAAGAACATATATACTACGTATCCAATATGCTCCAAGACAATTGAGAAGTTAAACCCATGTAAATAAACATAGTCACACACTAAACTTGTACATAATAAACTTGCACAAAACCTCAAGTCACACACTAAACTTGCACCAAAACCTCAAGTCACATGCTAAACCTTCACACACTAAGCAATTATCAAATAGAATCACACACTAAACCCACAAAAAACCTCTACAACAATGGCATCACCACCATCTCCTTCCTCCACAGAAGTAGACTTTGATTACTCTCCATACTTCAGTCTACAAAGATGGCACCTGGAAAGAATATTCGGCTCCCCGTACATTTCCCTATCAGAGAAACATCCCGCCAGCTAACCATTCGACCTCAACGGTTCTCCTTTGAGATCCATCATCCTCATCTGATGCTAGCTACCCATTTGATCTCAACGGGTATCCCTTGAGATCGTTGTTATCCTTATATGATGTAGCCAATTAAAATGGCGCTTTTGACTGCAACATAAGAGTTGGAGGTAAAAACGCATGTTTGTCCTTAACACATTTTCCTTTGTTTCTTGAAAATTTAAAGTAATGAAAAAGCATTTCACTGATATAAATAAATTAAAATAATATTTAAAATCCCACATTGAACAAGAGAAAAAAATCAAAATTATTTTTCACATATTTAAATAATTCCATACTTTTTGGCTTGTACACGCTCTTCACATTGTTTCTTTGCTCTTCTATTCCGTCGCCATTTTTCATTTTCTTCCCTTCAAATTGATCACTAGATATCAATTTCTTTGGAAATAAAAGCTCTGATTTTCTTCATGTAAGCTTTCTTCTGCTGTTTAGTTCGACCAAGTTTTTTGTACAAGTTTTTATGACAAAAATCAGTCATCAAAATCAAATTGACTTTTAAGACATGATGAATCCCATTTGTTTCTTTCATTTCAGTTTGAGTCACTTGTGTAGTATTTCCAGTTAACAACACGAATGCGTGCTATTTTTGAATTTTGGGCGTGAAACTACACAACACGAGCACCAAACAAGCACGACACGAAACTAACTCTAGAACCAACATAATATTTCCCACTTTTTTCTCGTGAAACTTGAAATTTTCACCTTAAAATGACATAACACATGGCCGACGAACATTTTAAATCAAACCACTCACATACATATTTTGAGATTAACACTAATTTATTTTTGTCCTGAATTGGGTCAACACCATTTTCTTTAAGCCGGCCCAAAATGCGGACCCCATTCAGAACCCCACCCAAATTTTCATCCTTCATATAAAAGGAAAACAACTTGCCTCAACCCCAAGCCCTACTAAACACCTTCATTTCCAAGAATTCCCTCTCAAAAATTACAGAACGCTCATTTGCAGCTCTTCGGTTCCGATACCATGGATGCTAATATATTTCTTAAAAAATTTTATACTCTTTTGATTTTTCTAGTGTTGAGCTTTTAAAATATACTTCTTCAATGTAACGATAGACGTTTCCAATAACCTAATAACAATACATAAATGAAATTTTCAAATATAACCTTAAGGAATCCATGTGGTAATTTTTTGGCCCGTGAAGCTTAGAGAATTTAAAATTGTAATTTGTTTCATTGATTGATAGAAAGTAATTTCCAAAAAAAAAAAAAATTGTGAAACCCAGACATTAGACTTTTTTTTTCTCTTCGATGAGATCATGGCGTGCAACGCATGATATTTTTTCGATTGAGAAGAAAACATTGTCAGTAGATACTTTAACATGAATTTAATGTTTAATATAGGAATACGAAAATAAAAGTTATAGAAATAGATCAGTGCATTAAATCTTCAATCAAACAAAATAAGTATATCGTATGCATATGTTCGGTTATAAGAAAATCACATCTCCCCACTCTTGCCATTGAACTGAACAACTTGAGAAACCTTTAACTCGAGAAGAAATGATTGAATGTGCATGGTAATTACCTGAAAAAAAAAGAAAACTTTTTCTTTAGCATATTTATAAATTCAACGTAAGGGATCATCTGAATAATATCCTATCAAGTAATGGGAATCCCCAGCGACTACAAGTACCTATCACCGGTCTCTTACTCAAGAGTAAAATTGTCATTCCCGACATGGAGTTTCAAGAGGATGCCATCAAATTAAGGAAAAACAAGAAGAATAAGAGGATAATTTCATTTATAAAACCGTACATTACAAAAATTGAGCAACCGGTTGTTGGTTAAGTACTATTTCCTTATATTTTATCAAATTATGATTGTTTTTTATGACATGGGTGAAACTTTTATTTAAGTGAACCTAGTTCAGATCTCAATCACTTCCCCACGAACATATATAAATAATTATATGAAAATATTCTAAATCTAGATATAAATCTAATAAAATTTAGATTTAATATGTATTTTTTGTTCCAATTATACTATATACAACCTAGATCTAGATTTGGTATGATTTGTTCATTGATGTTTTCAATTGTTGATGTTTATCTTTGGTCCCGCAGTAGTTATAGTGAAAGGGAAAGAGAAGACTAAGATACTATTTTAAAACAATGTTGATTTACTAAATTTTTAGAAAAATCGTACTCCCTCAATCTCAGATAAATTGAAAAAATTGTTTTTGACTGTCTCTTTTATGCAAACTGATGTGGCAGGGAATAAGTGTGAAAAAGTAGGGATCTTTTAAGAAAAACCCTAATTTAAAAGTTGTTGAAATTAAAAAGCACATTATTAAAATTTTCCAACATGTCCATTACCATTTAAAGTATTTTTTTAAAAAAATTGTGCTATTTTTCTTGGGACAGATGGAAATAAATTGTGTCTTTTTATCTGATACAAAGGAAATTTAAATTTACAATTAGTCAATACCCTTAATCTTATGATTGTGTCTTAATTAATGTTCTCATTTCTCATTTTCTACTAAATAATATTTCAAAATTTTTACCATTTGCGTAATGGTTATACCGATCCGAGTCGAGCATGGCAATGAGTCTTAAATTATAAAAGCATGCAAGTACGTCACGAAACCAACTCTAGAATCAACATTATAGTTCCCACTTTTTCCTCGTGAAACTTGAAAATTTTCACCTTATAATAACATAACACATGGTTAAACATTTTTTATTAAACCACTCGCATACCTATTTAGAGACCAAGAGCAGGGATGTTAGCAGGTCAGATTTAGTGGAGGTCTATCTTGCAACCACCCCAATGGAATGGGTATGGAGGTAGTTTTGGTGGTGGGGGGGGGGGGGGGGTAGGGCGGGCAGGGCGGGCATGGATATGAAAATTATACCCGCCATGGGTAGAGGGTCGGGTGTGGGTATTGGTTCACACCCGCCCTATCCCCATCCCGCTCCATCAAACCCGTTATATACCCGCTAATGTAATATAAAATAAATTATTATTCATCCATATTTCACATATCTTTCCTATAATATTTTCATGTAACTACATTTATTAATTTTAATATAAATTTACTTTTAAAAAGTAGATTTTAGTTAGATATAAGTGGGATGAGTACAACGAGATGAAGTGGGTAGGGAGACCCAAGTGGGTGATGGGGCGAGTATGGATTTTGTATAACACCCGATGGGGCGGGGTGGATTTTTAAGGTTATACTCACCATGGGTAATGGGGCGGGTATGTGTATGAAACTTTTAGGTGAGCCTGAGTATGGAGGTACCATAGCACTTTTATTTTGGGGAAACCATTATGGGGTTTTAAGTACCACTCTTTAATAAGAGTTCCTCCTTAATTAAAGAGTTGGTACCTCTATATTTGTGAAATGGTCAACCAACCAATGATTGACACTTGGCATGATTTGTTTTGTATTTCTAATTAATTATAATTTAAAATGAAAAATAAGTGCTTAAGATGTGTCTGTTTAAGGTCCATCGTTGGTAGTTGGCTCTTACTTTGTTTTTATCAAAATTCATGATGTGGCGCTCATTAAGTTCACTAGTATTGTGGATGCTCTAACATTTCCCCATTTTTTTTCTTGAATTGGGTCAACATTTTCTTTTAATTGACCCAAAATGCGGACCCAATTCCAAATCCCACCCAAATCTTCTGCCCCCATATAAATGAAAAACAATTGGCGTCAACCTCAAACCCTACTAAACGCCTCACTTCTAATTAGGGGTGTTCATCGGTCCAAAACCGGATCGGAACAGGTTAGGACTAGAATCGGAATTGCCAAAAACCTTGGACCGAAGACCGGATCGGTTAGTGGATATTTTAGATCGGGACCGGACCGGAATAATTCCGGTCTTAGACCGGTCCGGACCGATTGGACCGGATTCTAGTATACTTTATTTTTTTACTTTACATTTTTCTATAAAAAATGCCAAATCAATATTTTTTTCCCTTTAAAACATGGTAAAATAGAAGTTATTAGAAAAATTCACCTCAAAATAATAGAAGAATACTAGTTGTCACGAATAAATCTAAACTAGTGTGTTAAACTTATTCATTATCATTCTAAAAATATACATAGAAATAAAATACCGGTCTGGACCGGAAAAAAAAATCAATTTTAGACCGGACCGAACCGGAACCCGGAATCTAAAAAAAATATGGACCGAGGACCAGATCGAAATTTCATTTATACAATTCCGGTCCGGTCCGATCCATTTTACCGGTCCGGACCGGATCATGAATACCCCTACTTCTAATAATTATCTCTCAAAAGTTACGAAGACACTCCCTTGCATCTCTTTAGTGCCACTACCATGGGCGGAACTAGGGGGCCGAGGGGGTGCTAGCGCCACCCCTAGGATCCGGATGCCTGAAATTTAGGCTTAGAGCCACCGGAAGCCACCAGATTCCGCCCCCCCTTGAGCCACCGGCGGGCCGGATCCACCTTCAGCATTGCAGCGTGCATATTGAGGTGAAGCCAAAAACTTAAGTGAAACGAAGTCGTTTTGTTAAGGTGAAGCCAAAAAAAATTTGAGGCCAATTGGGTAGAGACCCAATTGGCCCAAATAATATTTAAATAAAACTCCATCGGCCAAACACAATTGGCAAGCTCTTGTCTTTCTCCAGCCAAAACGCAGATCCGCCGCCTGCAGCCAGCCAAAACAAATTTTCACCTCTTTTTAACCCCGCTAACATATCCTCTTGGTTCCGCCACTGAACACTACCATGGGTACTATAGATTTATTTAAAAAATTATATTCTTTGTTATTTTTCTCATGTTAAGCTCTTAAATTATACTTTTTCGATGTAATGATAGACGCTTCCAATAACCTACACTCAATACATTATAGAAAAATTTAACTATGACCTTAAGGAATCCATATGGCAATGTTTTAGCGAGCTCAAAACTGTAATTTACTTCCTTAATTGATGGACATTTTTTTCCAAAAAAAAAACATTGTGAAACATGGAGATTGGACTTTTTCTTCTTTACGATGAGACCATGCCGTGGAGCACACAACAATAGTCCGATTAAGAAGAAAACATTGCAGTAGATACTTATATATTATGAATAAATGTTTTTATGTTATACTATTATAAATAATGATAACTTAATATATTGTCCCAACAATGGGCCTTAAATTATAGAAGCATGCATGAGCACGACACAAGCATGTCACGAAACCAACTCTAGAACCAACATTATATTTCCCACTTTTTCCTCGTGAAACCTTTACCTAGCTGGGATAGGTATCATGTACTACTATATAATGTATCATGAATTTATGAATAGAATACAGATTATCACCCTTATTTCCTACATGGTATCAGAGTTTGAAATTCTGAAACAGAAAATTTTCCGTTGCTCTAAATTTTTCCGAGCTGCCGCCCGTCGCCCCACGCGTCGCCGCCAAGCCCATACGCCACCGCTGCTGCACCAGTACCACCGCTATCCGCCAGTTTCCGATGACGCCCTTCGACGCCGTTCGCTGCTCGAGTTTTTGTTCCGCCACCACCGGCCGAACTCCTTCACGTTCCGCCGATCACCGCTGGTGTGTTCTGATCCGTACATGATTTTACAATATGTCTGGTTCTGAAGAACAACCTTGTTTAGATATTCCTGAGGTTTGAAACTTCAGGATATGAGCGGTTATGACGTGATTACATCTTTACTTCAGCAGCTGCAATTGCAATCTGGCCCTCGTCCTGCTTTATCGATTGGTCATGTGTCGACTGATCCTTACTTCATTGGTCCTGGGGATGGTCCAGGGTTACAACTTGTACCAATCATGCTGAAAGGTCAAGAAAATTACAATGAATGGTCCGATGCGATTTGTCGCTCATTCTTGGCCAAACACAAGATTGGGTTCATTACCGGATCCATCACTAAACCCCAGGATGATCATCCTGATGCTGCTGTTTGGCCTGGGGTTAATGCTACTCTTGTCTGCTGGATCTTGCAAACCCTGGATCCGGTGATAAGATCTTCTACAAGTTCTTTTTCCACAGTCAAGGATTTGTGGGATGATCTTAAGGCACGATTTATTTTCACCGATGGAATGAAGCTTTTGCAAACACAAGAAGCCATTCAAGGTTGCAGGCAGACTGGTCAGCCCATCGACATCTATTTTGCCACACTGAAGAAGTTGTTTGCAGATTATCACTGCATGCGACCTCCTCTGGTTTGTATCTGTGAAGATTGTAAGGCATTATGCCAGTGCAATTTTCAAGCGAAAATCCTCCAAGAGAGAGAGAAGGATTTGATCTACCAATTCATCTCTGGTCTCGACGAAGGTTTTCACACCTTGCGATCCCACATCTTGAGCATTGAGCCACTGCCATCTGTCATGAAGGTGTATACCCTTGTTACTCAGGAGAAGAATCATAGAGCTATCATTCAAGCTCATGAGTCTTCTTCTACCTCTATGGCGTATGCTGCACGACGTTCACCACCTGCAAGTTCTTCGCCAGTTGTACTTTCTGTGGCCGACCGCAAGAATCTTGTTTGTACCCATTATCGTCGCAGGGGTCATGATAAAGATACTTGTTTCAAGATACATGGTGTCCCAGAGTGGTTCAAGAAGGGAAAGAAATCGGCACCACCTGACCGGCCATTAGTCAACGCCGGTCAACCAAGTGGCGCCACCAATCTCTCGCTCCTGCCGTCGTTCGCTGGAGCCGCCTTGTCGCCACCCAGCTTGGCGGCAGCGGCCTCCTCTGCTGTACCTGCCTATTTCAATTTTGGCCCTGCTCTATCTGATGAACAATGGAGCACGACCATGAACCTGTTTAATCAGCTTCATTCTCTTCCCGGTGATGAGTCCGGTAAGCATACTTTACCATGGATCCTTGATTCGGGAGCCTCTTATCATATGACCGGTGACAAAGGTTCTCTTTCTGATCTTACTACTACTATTGATGCTGTGAATATCTTTCTACCCGATGGCTCGATGTTCTCGGCTACTCAATTTGGATCTATTTGTTTTGATGGTTTTATATCGTCGCACGTGTTATATATCCCTACATTGCGCTGCAACTTACTGTTATGCTCCAGATTGTTATCTACCCTAAACTGTCTAGCTTTGTTTACTAAAAATTATTGCATTTTTACAGACTATCAGTACGAGGAGAGTGATTGGCGTGGGTGAACAGAAGGGGGGGGGGGTGTTTTGGCTTCGTCTGCTAGATGCTCGTGTTACTTGTCCTGTCCTGCAATCTCTTCCTACAGTCGCTTCACTGTCCTCTTCTGATTTATGGCATTAGCATTTTGGTTATCCATCTTCCACGGTGTTATCTTCTATTTCTCCTAGCAATAATAAACATTCTATACCTTGCTCTATATGTTATAGAGTGAAACAATCTAGACATAGTTTTCCTTTAAGTACTACTAATGCTACTGCATTATTTCAATTAATTCATTGTGATGTTTGGGGACCTTATCATACACCATCTTCTAGTGGTGCTTTTTATTTCTTAACAATAGTAGATGATTTTTCCCAAGCTGTTTGGGTTTATTTGTTAGTAGCTAAATCTGAAGTAGCTTCAAGATTTTTAGAATTTAGTGCTTTAGTTAAGAACCAGTGGGGAAGAACAATTTAACGAGTTCGAGCTGATAACGGCACTAAATTTTTGCCTCTCCGATCTCACTTTACTACATCTGGGATTGTTTTTGAGACGTCTATGGTTAATACTTCGCAACAGAATGGTCGAGTTGAAAGAAAGCATCATCATTTACTCAATGTGGCACGAGCTTTACGGTTTCAAGCCAATCTTCCTATTGACTTCTGGGGAGAATGTGTTCTTACTGCTTCCTACCTGATTAACCGAACACCGACTCAACTTCTCAACGGTCGTACTCTCTTTGAGTTACTCTATGGCCAGGCACCAAATTACTCGTCCTTACGAGTATTTGGATGCTTGTGTTTTGTTGCTCGTGTTCCAAGATTACCGTGGAAAATTTGCACCAAGAAGTCATCGGTGTTTGTTCCTTGGTTATCCTGCCAAAAAGAAAGGTTATCGTCTTCTCGACTTGGATTCTCGAGTTATCTTTAATACTCGGGATGCTGATTTCTTTGAAGAACAGTTCCCGTATTCTGCATATCAGCAATCTGCTTCTTCTGATGAACCTGGCGGTGCCACCACAACACCGCCGGTTTCCTCCTCCTACTCACCGGAACCGTACAGTTTTTTCGATCAACTGCCGGCTGCCCTTCCGCCGTCCGATGGTGGCCCACTACCGCCGGCTGCCCTTTTACCGGTCAATGCTGACCAGTCCCCATCAATCACTGTCAGCCGGTCAATGCCGGTCAACACCGGCCGGTCAACTCCGGTCGACGATGACGGGTCAACGCCTGCCAACTCCAGCGAGTCAACGCCGGCCAGTCAATGCCGGCCAGTCAATGCCGGCCTATCATCACCGGTCAATGCCGGTGTCCCACCTCCGATCGACAAACTCCCGTTGGTCGTCTCCGATGGAATACCGTCGACTACGCCGCCCAACGCCAGTTCTTCTCCGCCAGTTGCCGTCGATCCACCATCTACCAGACACAGTGATCGTGCTCGACGTCCACCATCGTATTTGGTTGATTATGATTGTGATGATTCTGCTTGTGCTCTTATTACTGAAGACCCCCCCATTCGACTACGTTCCCTCATGCGTCATCACTGTCCTCAGGTGTTCTCTACCCTCTTACTGATTTTGTAAATTATGATAAT
This sequence comes from Rubia yunnanensis, assembly GCA_037428765.1. Lineage (NCBI taxonomy): Eukaryota > Viridiplantae > Streptophyta > Magnoliopsida > Gentianales > Rubiaceae > Rubia > Rubia yunnanensis. The sequence goes on along the minus strand of CM075071.1, from coordinate 62,064,335 downwards.
TTTTCTAGTATGCATTCTAGATTTTTGGGTGCTGTAACTTCTAGTGCAGATCCCACTACTTACTCTGAGGCTTCTCGTCATTCTCATTGGCGAGATGCTATGGTTGAGGAACTTACTACCCTAGAGCGAAATCAGACTTGGACTTTGTCTCCTTTGCCTGCGCATAAAAAGACCATTGGATGTAAATGGGTTTACCGAATGAAGTTTCATTCTGATGGTACCATTGAACGTTACAAGGCTCGTCTCGTGGTTCTTGGAAATTGCCAGGTTGAAGGAATTGATTACATAGAGACTTTTGCTCCAGTTGCGAAGATGAGTTCCCTTCGGTTGTTCCTGTCTGTTGTTGTTATATGTGGTTGGGAATTGCATCGGATGGATGTTCATAATGCCTTCCTACATGGTGATTTACACGAATAAGTGTTCATGCGTCCTCCGCCTGGCTATGCAGTTCCGCATGGTCAGGTTTGTCGCCTTCAGAAATCCCTTTATGGACTTCGTCAAGCTCCTCGGAATTGGTTTGCTAAACTGGCTCAGGATTTACGGACATTTGGTTTTGTTCAAAGTAAGGAAGATTACTCTTTATTTGTCTATTCCCGTGGTTCACGGTCTTTACATGTTCTGATTTATATGGATGATTTGGTCATTGCTGGTAGCTCTTCTTCGCTCATCTCTGAGTTCAAGAAATACTTGAGTCCTTGTTTTCACATGAAGGATCTTGGTTTGCTTAAGTATTTTTTGGGCATAGAGATTGCTAGAAGACCGGAGGGGATGTTTCTCTTGCAAAGGAAATATGCTTTGGACATCTTATCTGATACAGGCTTATCTGCTTCTAAACCAGTTGATTTTCTGATGGAGTAACAACATGATTTGACACGTGTTGAAGGTCCAGCCTACCATGACCCGGAGCAGTATCGCCGCTTAGTTGGGCGCCTGATTTATTTGACGATCACTCATCCTGAACTTAGTTATTCAATTCATACCCTTGCACAATTCATGAAGTCTCCTTGTGTTCCTCACTAGCAAGCTGCGGTTCGTGTGTTGTACTACCTGAAGAGTCATCCTGGTCAAGGTTTATTTCTTTCTTCCAGTAGTCTTCTACAATTGACTGCTTATTGTGATTCGGATTGGGCCGCCTGTCCAATTACTAGGCGCTCCTTATCTGGTTATTTTGTTATGATTGGTGATTCTCCAGTTTACTAGAAGACTAAGAAGCAACCTACTGTTTCTCGGTCTTCTGCTGAAGCAGAGTATCGTGATATGGCAGTTAGCTGCTGTGAGTTATTATGGCTTCGGTCCTTGTTGAAGGACTTAGGGGTTTCGCACTCTTTCCCTATGAAATTGTTCTGTGACAGTCAATCTGCTATCCACATAGCGGCCAACCCGGTTTTCCATGAACGTACTAAGCACATTGAAGTTGATTGTCATTTTGTTCGAGATCTTGTACAATCTGGCGCTATTGTTACTCAACATATTCGTACAGTTGACCAACCCGCGGATTTGTTCACTAAAGCTCTTGGACGTAACCAGTTCCATTCCTTACTTGACAAGTTGGGCATTTCTGATCCGCATGCTCCAACTTGAGGATGAGTGTTACGGAATTGGTATTAGAGTTGTTATGGAATTAGTATTAATTAGTTTTGGTATTGGAATTGGATTTGTATTCCTACCATAATTGTAGATATAATTGTATTCTGTTACCTTCTCCTAGCTGGGATAGGTATCATGTACTACTATATAATGTATCCTGAATTCATGAATAGAATACAGATTATTACCCTTATTTCCTACCAACATAATACATGTTTGAACATAATTTATTAAACCACTCTTACACCTATTTAGAGACTAACATTTTCCTTTTTTTTTTCTTTTTCTTGAATCGGGTCAACACATTTTCTTTCAACCGGCCAGAAATGCAGACCCAATTCCAAACCCCAACCAAATATTATGCTTCCATATGAAAGGAAAAAAATTGGCCCCAACCTCCCGCCCCTACTAAACACCCTCATTTCCAAGAATTCTTTCTCAAAAGTTATAAAACCACTCCCTTGCAGCTCTTCGGTGCCCTCACCTTCGGTACTAAAAAATTTCTTATAAAATTTTATACTATTTATGATTTTTCTCATTTTAAGATCATAAATTTTACTTCTTTGATGTAACAATAGATTCTTTCAATAACCGAAAAACAACACAAAAATGAAAAATTCAAATAACCTTAAAGAATACAAATGGCAATTTTTTTCTGCCTGTGAAGTTGAAAGAGTTCAAAATTGTAGTTTGTTCCTTAATTGATGGACGATAATTTCCGAAAAATGAAAACATTGTGAAACTTGGAGATCGGACTTTTTATTCCTCTACGATGAGACCATTGCATGTTGCGCACGACATTTGTCCGAAGACATTGTCAGTAGGAGACCGTCTCTTGTGAGACCGTCTCATAGTGAGACCAAAGACTAGAGGTCAAATAGGAAAATAGCAAATTAAATTCGGGGGCAAAAAACTAATAGAACTGGACTAAATTATAAATTATCACAATTACACATTAAATTTCTAAACTTTTAAAATATTAATATAAAATTCCATCTTAAAATCTTTACAATTTAATCTTTGGTCTCACCGTCTTATACCAGAATTTGTCAAACCTAATAGCCTGTTAAATTTAATAATTATGGTTGTTTTGTTCCATACATACTATATATAGGCTAGACCTTGATCTGGTATGATTTAATCCATTGTTAATTTCAATTGTTGATGTTTATCTTCAGCCCCACGGTAGTGAAAGGAAAATAGAAGATAGGGATATTAGTTTAAAACAATGTTGTTTCACTAAATCTTTAGAAAAATAGAAAAGTGCTTTTATAACCCTATATAATTTACACAAGTGTCAATATAACCTTTTGATTATGAGCGCGTCTCTTGGAAGACGGTCTTTTCATAAGTCATGGAAAGACCAAGGTTTAAAGTGCAAATTAGAATAAATGAAAATAAAATTTTCAGGTAGCATGAATCAAGTTATAAACTCCATAACTACTACATGTTGTATAATAATTTTTTTAATATTGCAACTTATACCATATACCTTTTATTATTCTAATTAAACTTCTTCTTTCCATAAGCCTATGGAAAGACGGTCTTTCCCAAGACTTTGCCTTTGATTATTAAAAGTGTCAATATAACCCTAGACAATAAGTGAAAGTGCAAAAACATCCTTTCCGACAACTTCTAGCTGGAATTCCGTGAAAAGATATTATTGCCCCTGGAAAAAACAAAAAAAAACTAAAAAATAGGGAATGCCATTATTTTCCTCAGCATTATTAATACCCCAAATATTGTAGCCAGACCACCGCAGCGCCGTCATTGGACAGCCATGCCACCAACCGCCATCGTCGCCATAACAGGTAGGGTTATATAAGCACATTATGAAAACTGATATGGTTAAATCAGCACATTCATAAAATTTATAGGGTTATATTAGCACATTCAAAGGCCTTTTATTAGCACATTCGTAAAAAATGTAGGGTTATATCAGCACATCCTGTAAAAACAAAGTGTCATATCAGTACAAAATCAATGCCAACCGCACGCAAGTGCCATTTCAACCTCTTCTACAGATCGTTGACGTTCCAGAGGGTGATTATGGTGGCGAAAGAGGCATTTTAAAGAGGTTGGCGTGTGGATGTTGACGCGGAGGTGCGGGAGCCCTTCAAATATGGAATATTCATACAAAATTCCCCTTGGGTAACTAGATTAATGCAATATTGAGTTTGATTCTGTGATTTCTTTTGCTTCTCGTCATATGAATAGAGATATGTGGTATATGGTATAAAATATAGGGGTTTTGATGATATATTGTTTATTTTGTTGTGTTTAGTTTGGATTGATGATTGGATAACCTTTGGTGTTGTGTGTGTGGTTGCCATTTTGCTGTGTTTCTTCGACTGAGGGGTTTTTAATGTTGATAGGTTTTGAAATGAGGCTATGATATGTGATAATGGTGTCTAATATGAATAAGAGTGTTATGATGTCGAAGTTTATGGTGTATATGATGTTTTTTGTGATGTGATAATGGTGTATATAATGTTGTGGTTTCCCGTAAAAGCCAGCCAATTGTATACCACACACATTGCTTTTATACTATGTGTTGATATAACTCTACACTTTTTTACGAATGTGCTGATATGACCCTATAAGTTTTAGGAATGTGTTGATATAACTTTATCACTTTTCATAATGTGCCGATATAACCCTACATGTTACGATGGTGGTGGTGGCTCGTGGTCCGGTGGTGGTCTGACGGTAGTCTGGCAGTGGCGCGATAACACAGTGGTGGTGGAAAAGGGTATAATTGTCCACTTAAATTCATATTTTGGTCCAAGGGCCTTTTTGTCATTTCAGGGGGAGGTCAATGGTCAGAAACACAAGGTCAATGCCGGAATGTTCACCAGAGGGTTATATTGGCACTTTCATTAACTAGTTGGGATATTTTATTACTTTCAATCATTTTAGGGTTATATTGGCACTTTCACAATAACATAGGAGTTATATTGAAATATTACCCTTAGAAAAAACATTCTCCCTCCATCTTGAAAATGACAAAATTGCGTTTGGCTCACTTTTTTATGAAACTGATATGGCAGAGAATAAGTGTGAAAAAAGTAGGGATATTTTGGAAAAGTAGTGGTAGTAGTCTAAAAGTTGTTGAAGTTAAAGTGTATATTATGAAAATTTTACAATATGCCCCTTTCCTGATGCGTCTTCGACCACAGACCAGATCGTGGGCTTAGGTTCTTCTCGAAGATTACCTACAATCAAACTATCCATGGGGTTCCAGGGGTCAGCACTCTGATGCTTATGTTAGTCCAAGCGTTTAATATGATTAAGACATAATGAATGATAAGTAAATGTGTACCTTGTATTTATACTCCGTGTCCTAAATAACGTACTCTTTAATTATCGCCTTTAATTACCCATGAATGCCGTAATTAAGTTAGAGTATTAAATATTCCCCTAACCGGGCTGCCATACCTGCGGCCCAATGGCCTTCTTGGGCCTAACCTCTATCAAGAGCCCCCATAAAAGCAGGTTCTCGTCCTTAGAAAAATGGAATGTCACGAAGGTCTTCGAGGTCTCAAATGCATGGGACAATTCAAAAAATTGGAAGGGTCGCGCGTTGCGTTCCTACCTTTGAGGATGAGAGATGGTTTTCTATCAACTTCATCATTTAAGATTCCAAAAGGGCACTCGCGTGCTTTACAATCATGCGTGTCACTGCCCCCTAAACACTGCGCCGTCAAAAGAGGAAGATGCGACCACGTCTTTCTATAACTTTTTATATTTCCAATGCCAAAATAATTACCCGTCACTTTAGCCCCCCATATTTACCCCTCATCCGCACTTCTTTATTTACTTTTCTCGTTTGCAAGTGTCTTCTTACAAGATGTTTTTTCTATATTTCTCTCGTGATCGATCCAACCTCCATCATTTTTTCTAGGAATCAGTAAATTCTTTCATCTCTATTCTCTTTCTAATCTTCTCGTTTCCCCCTTTTCTATCATGGCCCGCTCTGATGAGGGTTCTGCCTTCGAGAAACTTTACGGTGAAATATGGGTAGGCGAGTCAGGGGTTAGTACGTTGGAGAGAATTCTTAGCGACCTGGAATGTACCCCCTCAAAAGAACTCCAACGTGACTTTGATGCTGAAGAGGGCATATCTAATAGTCCTGGGGAAGAGCGGATCTTTCCCATAACTGATATTCCTTCTCAAGAAGTTGTTGAAAAATTGCCACTGGGCATGGGAAAACCCTACATAAGGAGGTCCCCCACGAGCGGCAAGATTAGTTTTTACCCTCCCCCAAATCCAGAGTTCAAAGCCATAAGGGAGGATGAAGAAGTACTTCCTTTGAGGGAGAAGGCAATCCTCAGTGGGGGGGGGGGGGGAGGAAGCACCCTCAAGTGGAACCCATGAATCTTCTTAGGCTGAGCCCTTTCAAGAGAAGAAAAAAAGGGCTCGCCAAAGATTAAGGCTAAAGGACTCAGGACTCAGTGAGGGAGCCCCCAGTTCCAGTACCGGGAACGGCTATTTCCCAAATTTTGGACTCGATACCTCCTGGCCAACAAGTAGCTCCAGATGCCAATTTTCAACCCTTTCAAGAAGGTGACTCCCCTCATAACCTTCCCGAATAAAGATCATCCATCTCTCTCCGACACCTTCTTTGAGGGCTCACCTTTCCCTTTCCGCCCCATTTTTCCAAACTCCTTAGGCAATTTTAGGTGAGCCCTGCGCAAGTCCACCATAACATTTTGGTGATCATGATGATGTTCTTGACAAGATGTGACAAATTTGGTATTAAACCTAGTTATAAGCTGCTTCGCTCACTATACTTCGTGTCCTATAGTGGGCGGTCAACTGATATGATCGTCACGTTTGCCTATTGAGAAATACATCGTAAAGTTTTTGGTGTTTCTGGCAATTTGGGTGATTGAAAAAGCTGGAAAAATGTATCTCATTCGATACCCAGAGGTATCGAGTCCCTCCGTGGAATTGGGCCGTGCAAATTGAATCTCCCAAACGTGAGGAATACATCTGCCCAGATGCCCTGGAGAGGGACAGATAAAAACTGTTGTCTAGCTCCCTCGACTACAGCCTCTTCAACAACCCTGACCCCCGGATTGGCGGCTTTGCGTTCCCACCCAGAATCTATGAAGAATATGTGTATAACATACTTTGAAAAGATACAAGAAAAGGGCGAAGAGAACGTGAGGGTCCCAGAGATGGCCCTCCCCGCGAGGTCATTGTTAGTGACCCTAGGCATTTGGGACCTTCCGAAGGCGCCTTAATATAAATATATTTCTCTTACTTTTTGTGTTATTATGTTCATTAATATTGACTGACTCTCTTTCTTTTCCCATTTTCAATGGGTTTTGCTAAGGGCTTGAAGAAGCAGAAGCCTTCGAAGCAGGGCCAAGCTCGCTCCGAGGGGATCATTGATTCCTCGACTCTGGCTTCCATTCCCTCGACTCTAGTGTCTCCCCTCTTGAATTAGGCCTCCCCTCCTGCAGCAGGCCTCAAGAGGCCTATCTCAACCGGTGGTACTGAACAATCACCTCCCACCTGGAACATTCGCCAGAAAACAAGGGCGAACAACAAGACTATCAAGTCCTCCTCACCAAGATGGCTTATGGGAACACATAGCGGTGAAGATGTTCAATAACAATCACTGCCTTATTCGAATGAGGTGGTGCACGCATTCGGGTTCGACCATCACCTTTCAGAGATTTGCTCTAATCCTGAGGTTCTTTTCCATTCTCTTTTCTCTCTCTCTCTCTCTCTATCTCTCTCTCTCTCTCTCTCTCTCTCTCTCTTTTAATGTTAATCTGAGCTGAATTGTTTGATCAGGTTTCTAAAATATATCACGAGGCCACCACGAGAATAGCAGCCCTCTATTCCCTTGGCTCTGCTGGCGAGGATAACCTTCGTGAAGAGCTCAGCAAAAATGATGCTGAGAATTTGCAGCTAAGGGAATCTCTAGAGGGTCACCAGCAGGTCCTCGAAGGGAAAGAAAAAATGCTCGAGGAGAAAGACAGGGTGCTTGAAGAAAAGCAAAAGCTTTGGGACAGTGGGAAACAAGGTGTTGATGCCAAGAGGCGTCAATGGTTGCTAGAGAGGGATACCCTCACTAAGATGGTTCAAGCAGCAGAAGAGAAGGTTCAAGTTTCAGAAGATCCAGCCACGTAGGTGCGACTTCTCGAGGCCTTCAAACACAAGCTATCGAATAGCCTTGAGCTTGCTGAATTTCTCCTGGATCTTCTAAGGGTGGCCAAGGAGATCAGCTGCAGCGAATTAACCGATGAATTTATAAAGCCACAAGTGTCTGCCTCTCTTTCTGAAGATTTGGCCAAACAGGTGGAAAAATTTGTTAATCCAGAGCTCGAAGCCACCATGGATGCAAAATGGGATGAGGCTATAAAAACAACGGCCCTCACTTTGCTATATTGGATTTCATTAAGGCCAAAAGGGATTTATTCACTGCTAAGGGGATTTGAGCGATTCCCCTTCCAGAGGTTACAGACGCCTCTCCAGGGTAAGATTCCCCCGTCAATCAGGTGCAAGAAATGATTACTTCCATATTAAAGGATGATGATTCTAGGGTTGGTCCCTGATTGTAAAATTTTCCTCTTCTTTGTTTTTTTATGTAGTGATGTGCCCATTTTATACGGTTATATTAGGACTTTTAGGATTCATTTTTGTACACTTTTGCAAAAGCATTATACAGGTCCTTGAGGCTACAAGCCCTCGATTTGAGATGAACCCTTTGAAAAGCCATGAGTCCTTGAGACCATCATCCCTCGAGACCAGACCCTCGAGACCTCGAGTCCTCAAGGCTGCAAGAAAACCCCTTTGAAAAGCCATGAGTCCTCGATACCATCATCCCTCGAGACCAGACCCTCGAGACCAGTCAGCCCTCGAGACCTCAGGTCCTCAAGGCCGCAAGCCCTTGGCTCGAGCCGAACCTGAAAGATCATTATCCCTCTAGACTATCATTCCTCGAGTCGAGCCGAAGCTCTCGAGACATCATCCCTTTGAGACCTCAGGTTCTCGAGGCCACAAACCCTCTACTCAAGCTGAAACCCTTGAGACCTCGAGTCCTTGAGGCTGTAATCCCTCGACTCGAGCTGAAGCACTCGAGACCTCGGATCCTTGAAGCCACAAGCCCTCGATTCGAGCTGAAGCCCTTAATACCTCGGGTCCTCGAGCCCACAAACCTTCGATTTGAGCTGAGCCCCAAAGTGCATCAGGCCCTCGAGACCTCGGACCCTCGAGGCTGCAATCCCTCGACTCGAGCTAAGGCCCTCGAGACCTTGGATCCTCAAGGCTGCAAGCCTCGACTCGAGCTGAAGATCTCGAGACCTCATCCCCTCGAGACCTCGGATCCTTGATGCCAGAAGCCCTCAAGACTAGTGAAGCCTTTTAGCCTCTCGAGACCAAAACCCCCCGAGACGTTATCTTTCATCCTTAAGCCCAACCCCCAAGCCGGCAATACCTGTCACAACTTGCGATGATGCATCGCAAGTTGCGACCAGTGCTGTCACGAGTCGCAATGAGAAATCCAACCTTTCAACTGAGCTTAAACACTGCATAATCTTTCCTTCTTCTACAAATACTCCCAAGAACCACCACATACCCACTCATTCCTCCACCATATCTCATATAGTGACATATGAAAATTGTTGCATCTTTATGGTATCTTTGTTGATTGTATTATGCCGACTACATCATTGAGTCTTTAATTGCTATATTCTATAATGATGTTGGGATATGTGTCGATATATGTTAGATATTTTTACTGGACAATCTTATAGTGGTGATTTCATGATGGATTGATTTTTCTTTGATAATACTATGGTTATTAACTCTTGATGCTAAACCTAGTATTGCAAATCCTTATGTACTCGTGAGTTTGATGTTGTTCTTTGTGGTGTTAGTCTTGATCAAACGGCACAAAGGAGACAACGTTTTGCTCGAGGGGTGAGTTCTTCTACTGCACTTTTGCTCCCCTTTCCAGCTCCGAAACCAATTTCGGGCCCGATTCAATACAATTACATTAGATTGCGCCATATCACCAACGACTATACGGAGAAATGGGTGTCACTCTACCTCTTACCTTGAGTTTTATTATTCCTGCCTTACATGTTTACATGAGGGCAGTGTAATGTTTTAAGTGCGAGGAGGGGTTAGAGGACTCACATGTATGCTAGCTTCATTTGGAATGCGTTTTGCTACTTTTTATTGGAAATAAATGAGAATAAGAAAGAAAAAAATTTGAAAAATTGAAAAATTTGAAAAAAATAGAAAGAAAAGAAAACCCACTCAGTTGAAAACCCAAGAGGGCAACTTAGGTAACATTGAGGGCCCAGATATGTCAAAAACCCAAAAGGGTGACCTAGGAAAAAAATGAGAGGCCAAAATGTGTGGAAAAAGGTGAGATGTGAGCCAAAGAAACATGATGTGTGGCTAGGATGAAAACCCGAAAGGGCTCCAAGGAAAAATGAGAGAAAGAGAGAAAAGAAAATATGCTATGATTTCACTCATTTGCCAGCATTGGAGTCATAAGGTTGCGTTTGTCATATGGATGGATCGGGTAGCTCAACATCGTTAGACCTCTTGGGATTGGGTATCTTAGTGGGTTGAAAAATGAAGTATGGTTATGAAATTCTTGATTCTTTTATACTTTATTTTGATTGATGTATTGAGATTGGGTGAAGTATGTGTTTAAACCTCCTCTATGGTTTTGACTTCATTTTGTGTCATTGGATTTTGGTTGATATATTGCTATGAAGTGAAGTATGTGCTTGAACCTCCTAAATGGTTTTAACTTCATTTTGTATCATTGGACTTTGGGAATATCAATTCGGAACGCTGAAACGCTTTTATGGGTTGTGTATTGATAAGTGGTAGGTTTGGTTAGATTTAGGAATCGGGGTTGTGTGCGTGAAAAATTCTCATTTGACCTTTTATTTTGGGCCTTATGATACTGAGAATGTTTGTGAGGTTTTGATTGGGGGAATATTAGTTTAGGATATGGACATATGAATTCCTTCGTGTGCTTGAATCTTTTCTTACTCGATGGTGAGTAAGGTTTAAGTGCGGGGAGGTTTGATGTGCCCATTTTATACGGTTATATTAGGACTTTTAGGATTCACTTTTGTGCTCTAAATGTGACATTTTGCCTTGAAATTGTCTAAGGAGGGTTAAAAGCAACTTTTACACTTTTATTACTTTTCTAGAGAATTTTGTGTGACAAGGTAATTTGATTGAAGACTTTTAAGACTTTGAAGGATACCTTTGAAGATTTAAAGATTTGAAGACTTATATTTGAGCTTTTGAAGATTTCAAGAATTGAAGAAGTGAAGAGAAGAGGAGGACATGAAACAAAAGAAGAAAGAAAAAATGGTGCTGGAACTGGAGTCCATCGTGAGGCCGTCGCAAGCCCATCGCGACTCACGAAAGACGAATGGCCATATAATCTTCTTGCTTTTTGCACTATAAATACTCACCTTATCCTCTCATCTTAACAACACGAATCCACCTTCTTCTTCCTGCGATTTTTCTGGTTTCAGACCCTAGTTTTTCTTTCCTTGTTTTCTTAGTTTTTGTAGGTTAATCATGTCTTTTAATTATCTAGCTTAGTTTTATCTTTGGAGCAATGGATTGAAGCTTCCATAACTTTGTAGTAAGAACTATATCTATCTATTTGGTGCTTTTGCTATTGTGCATTTATTGAGCTTTGAATGTGAATTATTAATGTCATTGATGTTGTTGGAAGCTTGAGTATATCAATTGCTTGTATGATTACTTGTTAGGTTTGGGAGAAAGTAGCTAATTCTCCCCTCTTTTAATATGGAATCCAAGAGCATGAGTTAGAGCTTCTTAAATGATGTTGGTGTGTTGATAATTGCTAGATGAATGTTATGATGCCAAACTCTTTGTCATGTTTGTTTTAGGTAGCAAATGACAGAAGTGTATGAATGTCGATCGTTCTTGACTAATCTTGTGTAAATGAATGAATTGGTTAAATGCTTAGACACGGTGTAGTGTTTATAAGTGTTGCCAAGCTTGTTGGTTCTTCGTACTCAATGCCATAAATGGGATACTTTTAGTCGTGTTTCGGCTAAGGGAGTCATTGGTGAGGTTTGACAAGAGATGTCGAATTCACTCTTGAAAATTACTATCTAAGAAGGGTGGAAGATTTATCTTCACAACAAGTAGTCGAATAGATTGTTTCACTCGTTCTTGAAGCCTTTGTTATTTAGCATTCATGTGTTCTTAATGCTATGTTTTACTTCATTTATGCCATGGGTTGTTTGAGAATAGGAAGTGTTTGTATGAATTAAGTGTTAGGGAGTTAGGAAAGTGACGAATTCCTTAGTTCCCTTACATGAAAAATCTAAGAACATGAATTTATAACTTCTTGTGCATAATGTGTTGTGATTCTTGCTAGATAAGTATGTTAATGTGGATCATTTTCATATTTATCCTATAGATGCAATGAAAGGTTGAACCTTGAATGTGGCTTGTTCTAGGCTTTGCCTAATGAATGCTATGTTTGGTTGAATGGCTATGTCTTTGGTAGAAGGCTTGTTGTTGTCAAATCTATGGTCCTTCGTCCATAGGTAACAATTGTGATAGGATGAGTGAATGGTTTAATGATCTACATTTGGTTTGGAAGTGGATATCAATTGCCCCCAAGGCTTTGTTTTTGTAGTTTTAAAACCCCTTTTTCTTAGTTTGTTTGATGATTAGCATAGTTTCTTGACTTTGCTAGTTATCTTGTCTTTTACTTTTCATAGCTTAGGACCGCCAAACAACCAAATCCCACCCCCTATTTACTCTATTTTATATGTATATATATATATCTACTCCTAGCATAATATCAACCTTTTGTGTCTAAACGCTTGAGAAAATCCCCCTTCTCCGTGGATGACCCCGACTTGCCGCTATCTACTTATTTGTAGATAGTAAGCATTTATGGCTTATAAATATTAACTTTGAGAGGTACGGTGATGGCCTCCCAAATTTTGGCGCCGCTGCCAGGGAAGAGGCATTTATTTTTAAGTGTTTAGGTGTTTTTGGTTGCATATTAGCTAGTTGTTTTTATTTTCCACTCCATGGGGGTTGTTTTAGTTTGGAGTAGGTATTGCTTGAGTTCTTGGTAAATTTTTATCAAGAATCCTTGCATTATGATTTTGGACTTTTGAAAATTTTTAAAAATAAATGAAATAAAATAATGGAGCGTCTCACCTTGAGGGAACTCATGATGAGAAGAGAGGCTCAACAAGCAAGGTTTTGTAGGATGTGTCATTTCGACCATCCTACCAAGTTGTACTATTTATTGTGGGAAGAGCACTATGAAGGGGAAAGAACCCTTGGTTTCCGAAACCAAGGGTATTATGAAGAGTGCTACCAAGAGGTAAGAGATGTTGGTTTTCAAGGGCAACAAGCTCAAGAATGGTATCCATACCACAATGCTTATAATCCGGATTGGTGGTATGAGAATGAGCCGGAAAACCAACAATACGAGCAAAATAGTTGGCCATCACCACCTTATACCATACCCCAAAACCAAGCCCAACAAGGAAGTTCAAGTTTAACACTTGAGGAAGTCATGAATACAATAGCAAACTTGAAAAAATTTACTAGTGAGAAACCAGACACCCGACTCTCCTCTAGTGTTGAGGCTATTGAGGGGTATGTGAGGAGTATATTAGAAGTGTTAGCCCAAATGGAAGCTCGTGATTTTGAAAATACAACATCCCAAATCGAACTCGAGGATTCGGTGAGTGAGGTCACCATGGGAAATGATCTTGAGTTCGAAGGGGATGAGGAGTTGTTGTTGAGAATGATAAAAAGGAGAGAGAGGTGATTGATCTACCATCATTAGCATCATCACCCCTACCCCTACCTATTGAACCAACTCCACCATTTTTGGAAGTTTTGAGGGAGATAAAAGAGGAGCCAAAAGACTACCCCAAGCCTCCTAACAACCCAACTCCATTTAAACCATCTCCACCTCAATAAGACTTTCCTCTTGAAAGTTTTGTACCCCCACCTCTCTACTTTTGGATACTCATGGTGAAGGGGTTCAAGCCTTCACCATATGGATAACATTAGGGTCATGCCGATGACCTTAAATATACAGAGCTTTGTTGTGCCGACGACGTAAATAAACTAGGTCTTTTATTTTGGTTTTTGATTGTTTAGTTTTTAATTTTTTCTTGTTCTTTTTACGATGTGTTTTTCTGTGATTTTGAAGCACAGTGAAGTGCATTTCATTGGAGGAGATGAAGGAATGAGATCCATGAGAAAGGGAAGCAAGCTTGGAATGTTGGTAAGAAAATATTGAATTCTTTCTAGGTGCTGGGAGGTCTGGTCATCGCGAGTCGCGACGACCTTGCGATGACCTCACGATGACCTCGTGACGATGCATTGCGAGTCATGATGTGATCAGAAGTTTTGTGCTTAAATTCAAGTCCCAGCCTCCACTTTCTGCGAGTCACGACGAGCCGTCGCGACCAATGGGTCCTCGAGATACCATCCCCTCGAGATCTCGAGTCGAGCCAAACCAAAAAGCCATTAGTCCTCGAGGCCTTAGGCCCTCAAATTGAGCTGAAACCTTTGAGAAATAATTCCCTCAAGACTTCAGGTTCTTGAGACTGCTATCCCTCAACTTGAGTTGAAGCCTCTCAAGACCTCGGGTTCTCGAGGCTGTAAGACCAGCCCTACATTTTTTTGCTGATATAACCCTCAATTTGAGCTAAAGCCCTCGAGACCTCGGGTCCTCGAGGCCACAAGCCCTCCATTTGAGCTGAACCCTAAAGTGCATCTGGCCCTCGAGACATCGGGCCCTCAAGGCTGCAATCCCTCAACTCGAGCTGAGGCCCTCGAGACCTTGGGTCCTTGAGGCTGCAAGCCTCGACTCGAGCTGAAGCTCTCAAGACCTCATCCCCTCGAGACCTCGGATCCTTGATGCCAGAAGCCCCCGAGACCAGTGAAGCCTTTTAGCCCCTCGAGATGTTATCTTTCATCCTCGAGCCCAGCCCTCAAGCCCTAAATACCTGTCGTGACTCACGATGATGCATCGCGAGTCGCGACCAGTGCTGTCGTGATGAGAAATCCAACTTTTCAATTGAGCTTAAACACTGCATAATCCTCCCTTCTTCTCCAAATACTCCCAAGAACCACCACATATCCACTCATTCCTCCACCATCTCATATATATTGACATGAAAATTCTTGCATCTTTATAGTATCTTTGTTAATTGTAGTATTCTGACTACATCATTGAGTCTTTAATCGCTATATTCTATAATGATACTTGGATATGTGTTGATATATGTTAGATATTTTTTTGGACAATCTTATAGTGGTGATTGCATGATGGATTGGTTGTTCTTTGATAATACTATGGTTATTAGCTCTTGATGCTAAACCTAGTATTACAAATCCTTATGTACTTGTGAGTTTGATGTTGTTCTTTGTGGTGTTAGTCTTGATCAAATGGTGCCAAGGAGACAATGTTTTGCTTGAGGGGTGAGTTCTTCTACAACACTTTTGGTGTCCCTTCTAGCTCTGAAACCACTTTCGGGCCTGATTCTATACAATTACATTAGATTGCGCCATATCACAAGCGATTATGCAAAGAAACAGATGTCACTCTACCTCTTACCTTGAGTTTTATTATTCTTGCCTTACATGTTTACATTGAGGGCAATGTAATGTTTTAGAGGACTCACATGCATGCTAGCTTCATTTGGAATGCTTTTTGCTACTTTTGATTGGATAAACATGAGAAAAAGAAAATGAAAAATTGAAAATTTTGTAAAATAAAAAATAGAAAGAAAAGAAAACCCGCTAAGTTGAAAACCCAAGAGGGCAACTTAGGCAACATTGGGGGCCTGGATATGTCAAAAACCTGAAAGGGCGACCTAGGCAAAAATGAGAGGCCAAAATGTGTGGAAAAAGGTGAGATGTGAGCCAAAGACACATGATGTGCGGCTAGGATGAAAACCTGAAAGGGCTCCTAGGAAAAATGCAAGAAAGAGAGAAAAAGAAAATATGCTATGATTTCACTCATTTTCCGGCTTTGGAGTCATAAGGTTGCATTTGTCATATGGATAGATCGGGTAGCTCAACATCTTTAGACCTCTTGGGATTGGGTAACTTAGTTGGTTGAAAAATGAAGTATTGTTATGAAATTCTTGATTCTTTTTATACTTCATTTTGTTTGATATATTGACATTGGGTGAAGTAAGTGTTTAAACCTCCTATATGGTTTTGACTTCATTTTGTGTCATTGGATTTTGGTTGATATATTGGTATGAAGTGAAGTATGTGCTTGAACCTCCTAAATGGTTTTAACTTCATTTTGTGTCATTGGACTTTAGGAATATCAATTCGGAACTTTGAAACGCTTTATGGGTAGTTAATTGATAAGTGGTAGGTTTGGTTAGATTTAGGAATCGGGGTTGTGTGCATGAAAAATTCTCATTTGAACTTTGATTTTGGGATTTATGATATTGAGAGTTTTTGTGAGGTTTTGATTGGGGGAATATTAGTTTAGGATATGGACATATGAATCCCTTCGTGTGCTTGAATCTTTTCTTACTTGAGGGCGAGTAAGGTTTAAGTGCAGGGAGGTTTGTTGTGCCTATTTTATACGGTTATATTAGGACTTTTAGGATTCACTTTTGTACACTTTTGTGCTCTAAATGTGACATTTTGCCTTGAAATTGTCCAAGGAGGGTTAAAGCAACTTTTACACTTTTATTACTTTTCTAGAGAATTTTGTTTGACAAGGTAATTTGTTTGAAGACTTTAAAGACTTTGAAGAATATTTTTGAAGATTTTAAGATTTTAAGACTTATATTTGAGCTTTTGAAGATTTCAAGAATTGAAGAAGAGAAGAGAAGAGGAGGACATGAAACAAAAAGAAGAAAGAAAAAAGTGGTGCTGGAACTTGAGTTCGTCGTGAGTCTGGCCAGAAATTCTTCTTAATTTTTACTCTATAAATACTCACCTTAACCTCTCCTCTTAACAACACGAATCAACCTTCTTCTTCCTGCAATTTTTCTGGGTTTAAACACTAGTTTTTCTTTCCTTCTTTTCTTAGTTTTTGTAGGTTAATCATGTCTTTTAATTATCTAGCTTAGTTTTATCTTGGGAGCAATCGATTGAAGCTTCCATATCTATGTAGTAAGAACCATATCTATCTATTAGGTACTTTTTCTATTGTGCATTTATTGAGCTTTGAATGTGAATTGTTAATGTCATTGATGTTGTTGGAAGCTTGAGTATATGAAATGCTTGTATGATTACTTGTTTGGGTTGGGAGAAAGTAGCTAATTCTCCCCTCTTTTAATGTGGAATCCAAGAGCATGGGTTAGAGCTTCTTAAATGATGTTGGTGTGTTGATAATTGCTAGATGAATGTGATTATGTCGAACTCGTTGTCATGTTTGTTTTAGGTAGCAAATGAGAGAAGTCTATGAATGTCGATCGTTCTTGACTAATCTTGTGTAAATGAATGAATTGGTTAAATGCTTAGACACGGTGTAGTGTTTATAAGTGTTGCCAAGCTTATTGGCTCTTCATTCTCAATGTCATCAATGGAATACTTTTAGTCGTGTTTCGGCTAAGGGAGTCATTGGTGAGGTTTGACAAGAGATGTCGAATTCACTCTTGCAAACTACTATCTAAGAAGGATGGAAGATTTATCTTCACAACAAGTAGTCGAAGTAGTGAATAGATTGTTTCACTCGTTCTTGAAGCCTTTGTTATTTAGAATTCATGTGATCTTGATGCTATATTTTACTTCAATTATGCCATGGTTTGTTTGAGAATAGGAAGTGTTTGTATGAATTAAGTGTTAGGGAGTTAGAAAAGTGATGATTTCCTTAGTTCCTTTGCATGAAAATCTAAGAACATGAACTTAGAACTTCTTGCGCATAATGTGTTGTGATTCTTGCTAGATAAGTATGTTAATGTGGATCATTTTCATATTTATCCTATAGATGCAATAAAAGGTTGAACCTTGAATGTGGTTTGTTCTAGGTTTTGCCTAATGAATGCTATGTGGTTAAATGGCTATTTTTTTTTGAATGAAACCATCCGGAGATGGAGGGGAATTTTATTTAGCCCCCCTAAACCATTAAAAAGAACATTCACAAAATACAGGTAGCCGTCGCTAAGTTTGGATCATATGAGATACATATGAGAGTTGAAACACCCTCGAACCAACCCTAGTTGATTCCAAAAGAATAGTACTAACCTATGTTAGTGTGCAGGAAAAAAGAGTAGACTTGCTAAGAATTGAAAATCTATACTGGCCTGAAACAACCTACTATTTCGAGGGGTCGACACCCCTCGAGGTCTCGAGGCAATACCGGCCTTCAGGGTCTCAAACTGCGAGGAAAAACCTCGAGGGCTCGAACCACCCGTCGAGGTCTCGAAAACACTTTATCAGCCGTAATCTGCCACAGCCCCTGGAGGACTCGAACCGTAAATCTGTCACAGCCCATTTAGGATACGATCCACCATTTGCGAGGTCTCGAAACACCCCTCGAGGTCTCGAACCACCCCTCGAGGTCTTGAACCATCCCTCGGGGTCTCGAAACACCCCTTGAGGTCTCGAACTGCCGAAAAAACACTCCTTGATCCACCATGTGCGAGGTTTCGATCCACCTCGGATAAACACCTCGAGGTCCCAAACCACCCCTCGAGGCTTCGAACCATTCCTCGGGGTCTCAAAACACCCCTCGAGGTCTCGAACTGTCTAAAAAACACTCCTCGATCCACCATGTGCGAGGTTTCGATGTCTCGAAACCCTTTAGGTCCCGAAACCCTTTAGTTCCCGAAACCACCCCTCGAGGTCACGAACCCCCTCGAGGTCTCGAACCATCTGATCAGCCAAAATCTATGCAGTAGGTTTCTATGTTCACCCAATAATTTTAGCTCCGTACCCTCGAACAATTTAGTGATCGTATAAAACGAAGCACATTTTAGTCAAAAGGTGGAGCTAGAATTAAAAAGTGAGCTGGAAAGGAGAAACTCCTGAGCCGGAAATTGATCTTTGGCATTCATCATAAGGAACAAATGTGGCAATCTGGAAACTAGTTTGAAAGAAAGCTGAGTGTGGAAATATCTTCTGTATGAAAAACAAGTAAATCAGTAGCATCCATTCAAAAGGTGGAGCAAAAAATTAAGGATTGAGCTGGAGATGAGAACTTCCTGAACCGGAAATTGATCTTTGGAATGTAGTCCCAGTAAAGCTCATCATGGTCAGCATCCCGGATCCTCTCAGCTTGAATAGATCTTCTCAGTCATGGTGAACTTGAAAGGATCTTCTTAGTCAGAGGTGTGCACCTGTCAGAAAACAAGTAAGATCAGTAGCATCCGTTCAAGTTGCAATTCTTATAGTAGGTACACCAATCTGATCAAGTCTAATCAGTCCCTGTACAGTGTTAGATAGGGAACTAAAAGATAGGTTTGAACAAGATCGAGCTTGGAGGCATGATTTTGCTATGCTATTAGCAACTTGGTTAGCTTGTCTATATACATGCGTTAGGGTAATATCATTTAGAAGAAGGTTAATGTCATCAGCTAACTGGAACAATGTCCAATGAGCAGTTGATGAGTTTAGAACAAAGGAGACTGCATTAAGACAATCAGATTCAATACAGATAGGAACTGAATAGCATGCAACCAGCAGCCTCTGAAGAGCAAATAAAATTTCCCTAAGTTCTGCTTCTAGAGGAGTTTCAACATTTGTATACTTCCTGTGTGCATCAATGAAACCACCTCTATTATCTCTGATGATCATACCAAGCCCACACTTTTTAGAAAGACCACACCATGCAGCATCAACATTAACTTTAAAACCTATACACGGTTTAGACCAAGCAATTTTAAAAATTTTTGGCTTAGGGGCAGATTTGATTAGAGGAAGAAAGGAGTGATCTGCAATACCCAAGTTAAAAACAGAAGAAACATAAACAGGTTTAGCACTGAAAGAATAGAAGATCTGATCCTTGATCTGTGAAACAACAAAGCTGGTCAGTGGAGGCACATTGTCATACAGATATTTATTCCTGACCTTCCAGAGGTTCCAGCAAGTTATTGAAGGTGCTAATTTAATGATCAAGGAATGTAAAGAGCTGAGGCCAGAATATGTGAGGTAGCATGACAGTCTTTCCTATATGGATGGAAAAATTCTATCCCTAATACCCATAAACTCATGCACTGTCTTCCAAATGTGAATGGCAAAAGGACAGGAATTAAACAAATGATCTAGAGATTCCTCATGCTGATAGCACATACAACATCTTGAAGGCATGCAAAAACTCATCTTTTTCAAAACATTATCTAACGGGAGGAAAGAGTTAATCAATCTCCACATAAAAACTGAGACTTTCTTTTGAACCCTTGGATTCCAGAGGTGCTGGATTGAGGCAATATTACCTCTTTGTGATATGAGCAATTGATATGTAGAGTGAAAGGAGAATCTTCCCTTTTTGTCAGGTTTCCATATTAACCTATCCTGTCTGTGTGGAGAGAGTGTTGCACCCTGCAAAAGAGAGACAACATTAGGTGAGAGAAAAGGGGATATTTTAGGAAGAAGAGTGTCCTTGTGAAAGATGAAATTAGCCACTGTACATTCAGTTGGAATGTCAATAAGACTCTGGTCACACAGATCCATAACAGGACATAAGTCCAGCCAGTTGGATGACCAGAAATTACATGAACCTGTACCAACTATTACTCTAGAATGAGACTTAGCCCATGCATTAACATAGCAAATTCTTTTCCAATTTGATGAGCTTCTAAAGGAGGGTGGCAGGGAAGCAATAAAATGGGTCCATGGGGCATCAGCAATTTGATATTTCCACCATAATTTTACTGAGCAGGTGGTAATGATGGTGGGAATTGATCTGAAACCTAGGCCATTTTGATAGCCACTTATTTTTCCACTTATTTAACCTAGAATGAGAGTGATTTTTCCCCCAGTTGATAGCCACTTATTTTTCCAACTATTTAACCTAGAATCAATCTGTTCCATTAATGGTTGGAAAAATATTTTTTTTGTAAATCCATGAAAGATGGGGACACCTAAGTATTTAAAAGGAAGTTTACCAATTTTCATGCCAAGAATTGTCCTAACAGAGGTAATTTGATGAACAGAAGCATGCCTACTAATGAAAATATCACTCTTGTTGTAGTTTATCTTTTGCCAGTAGTATCCTCAAACTTAGATAAGAAGGCTTTAAACCTAATCAAAGTTTGAGTATTGGCTTTAAGAAAAAACACTGTATCATCTGCATAAGAGAGGTGAGAGGTTTGAAGAGCCTGACCAGGTAAATCATAGTAGGCTAGCTTACCGTTTTGAAAAATAAAAGCTAAGCTCCTGCTAAATGCTTCTGAAAAAATATTGAAAAAGAAAGGAGAGAGAGGATCACCTTGTTTAAGACCTCTTGATGCTTGGAAAAAACCAACAGGCTTACCATTTATCAGAATTGAGAACCATGACTGTGATAGATTCTTCATAATACTAAAAATGAATTTAGCATGGAAACCAAATTTAGCTAGCACACAATATAGAAAGGACCACTTAACTCTATCAAATGCTTTCCTGAGGTCTAGTTTAACAATACAATTAGGAGTTCTATTTTTCCTGTGCAAGAATCTGACCATTTCTTGAAGGTAGAGAACATTATCAGAGATATCTCTTCCTTTAAGAAAGGTAGTTTGCTGTAGAGAGATAATCCTGGGCATAAGGGGTTTAAGTCTTTCCATAAGCACCTTAAACCAGATTTTATTCACAACATTAGAAAGACTTATTGGCCTATAATCATTGAAAGACACGGGAATATCCTTTTTAGGGATAATTGTGATCCAAGTGCTGCCGATACCCCTAGGAATGTTGCTGCTAGATAAAAAATTATGTACTGCAGACAATAAATCATTGGCAATGACATCCCATGATTTGATATAGAAAATGGGAGTGAATCCATCAGGACCAGGAGTTCCATTTCTGTTCAGGCTAAAAACTATTTCTTTAAGCTCAGAAAGTACAACAGGTTGTAGCAATTTAGCATTGTCTTCACTGTTGATCAATTTAGGGATTTGGCTTAAGAAATGAGATTGAAATAGGTTGCTATCAGGGGTACTATCTTCGGTTAAGAGATCCTTGTAATAGTTAATGGCTTCATTCTCAATATCTTGCATGTTATCTAGCCATTGGTTATTACTGCTCTTAATTTTTGTGATGCCAAGCCTACTTTTTATTTCTTTAATAGAGTTATGAAAGAATTTGGTATTACTGTCTCCTTCCTTTAGCCATTTACCCTAGCCTTATGTTTCCAAAAATTCTTTTGCTCTGTGAGAGCTTTGACCAACCTAGCCTTAGCTTCTTTTACTCTAACCAGGTTTTCAATGGAAGCATTTATATCATATTCAGATTCATGGAAACCTAGAACTGATTCAGCCTTAATCACATTCTCATGGACATTACCGAAGTGGTCCCTATTCCAAATTTTAAGCTCCTTCTTCAGTCTTATTAATTTAAGAAAAAAGGCAAGCATTCCTATTTCACGGATAGGAAGATTCCAGTTCTGTTTGATAACATCCCTGAATTCTTTCCTTTTATACTAAGTATTCAGAAATCTAAAAGGCCTAGAGACAGATTGAATATCACTGCCAATGGAAAGAATCATAGGATTGTGGTCAGAAGAAGCTCTATTTAAAACTTGAACAGAAGAATCAGGAAAAGTGGATGACCATGATGATGTACAGAGACCTCTATCTAATCTTTGTCTAGTAGGGTTCCTAAGTCTGTTGTTGCTCCAAGTAAAAAAATTCCCAACAGTGTTTATTTCATCCAGTGCCATTACATTAATAAACTCATTAAAGTCCTTCATACTACCAAGTTTGGGAGTAGAAGGACCTTTATATTCGTTTATAGATGTAATAGCATTGAAATCTCCAATAAAAATTGACTCAGAGTGAACAAAAGACCTAAGGTCAGACCATAGATCTTTCCTACCATTTCTAGTTCTCAAACCATAAACAAAAAATGCATCCATACTTTTATTGAGAGTCAGAGAGTTCAAAGTTACAGCTAGAAACTGAAGATTATCAGCTTTAACAGATAATGACAAGTTGGTATTCCAAAAAAGCCAAATCTGTCCATTACTGGCATACATGCAATTGTCATAACGAAGTAGCTGTCTATAATGTTCGCATTGCATGTTATCATGTTTAGGTTCAATAATGCAGAGAAGTTCAAAGTTGTGCCTAGTGATTAGATTAGAAAGTCTAAGCATAGAAGTGTTCATTCCTCTGAGATTCCAAACCAGGAATTTTATTTTTATAGTTGTGCTATTCATAGAGAAACATCATTAGTGCTTTTTGATCTAGTCATGATAGTATTTAACTGAGTTAAATAGGTCTCATTAGCTGAAGTGCTAGATGTTCCCTGCTTGTCTAATTTAGATGGTTTCCTAGACTTGGAGGACTTTTTCTGGTTCTTTGTGGGACTTACCTGTGCCACATGGTGGGGCATATCCTGAGGAGGATTTAAAACAGGGATTTCTAGAACCTCAGTACTGGGAGCCGGACCCTCAGCACTGGTAGCAGGAGCCTCAGAGACCGATTCAGAAACTTCCACAGGGTTTTCAGGTTCAGCCAGGAGAAGGAACCTGTTTTGTTTGGATCTCTGCTGAGAGAAGATAAAATTTTTAGCAGCCAAAATTGTATTCAAAGGAGAGAAAGTCTTACCTCTTTTGGCCGGGGTGTCATCCCTAGCAGATGCTTTCTTACTGTTAAAGTGCGGTGGTGCAGAGGAGGAGGAATTGCCAGTATAGGTTTTGGGGTGAAGGTCCTGAGTAGGGGAAAGTTGTTGTTATGTAGGTGTGCCGGAGTGCTGGAGATGGAATCCAGATGAAGTTTCTGCTAGAGAGACCACCACAGGGGCCTTTGATTGAGAATCTTCATTGATTTCTTCTTGTTGAGAGGTTTCTTCTTGTTCCGTGATGTCCACAATTTCAGGAACATCCATAGAAAGATGTACATCATTCACAAGCTTAATAGGAGGTTCTGGTTCCCCATTATCCTCAGTGATGACTTCGGTGACCTTAGTGACCTCATTGACTTTAGTAACCTCCTCAATAACTCCATCTTCAGTGTTTACAGCCTTATTATCAACCATCAGGTCATCAGTAAGCGCTACTTTTGTTTTTGGCACATATTTGGATTTATGAGCCTTTTCCTAGTACTTAATTGTCTGAACCTTGTCTTGAGCAGAAACTCCAGATGAGCCAGCATTCAAAGCAGGAGGAACCACATCCTTTCCATCTTTATGTAGCATAGTGGCATCAGTGGTAGGATGAACTTTCTTAAAAGGTCTACTTCTCTTAAGTTCAGGGTGGAGATGTACACATTGATTGTCATCATGACCTATGGATTTACAGTGGTAGCAGTACAGTGGAAGCTCTTCAAATTCCAGAGGGAGTTTCATCACATTATATTCTACCCCATCCTCCTCTATTCCTCAAATAGCTATGTCTTTGGTAGAAGACTTGTTGTTAAATCTATGGTCCTTCGTCCATAGGTAACAATTGTGATAGGATGAGTGAATGGTTGAATGATCTAAATTTGGTTTGGAAGTGGATATCAATTGCTCCCAAGGCTTTGTTTTTGTAGTTTTAAAACCCCTTTTTCTTAGTTTGTTTGATGATTTGCATAGTTACTTGACTTTGCTAGTTATCTTGTCTTTTAATTTTCATAGCTTAGGACCACCAAACAACCAAACCCCACCCCCATTTACTCGATTTTATATGTATTATATATCTACTCCTAGCATAATATCAACCTTTTTGTGTCTAAATGCTTGAGAAAATCCCCCTTCTCCGTGGACGACCCCGACTTGCCGCTATCTACTTAGTTGTATATAGTAAGCATTTAGGGCTTATAAATGTTAACTTTGAGAGGTACGACAATGGCCTCCCATGTAGGGCCCCTCAATTGTAACCCTTTTTTCTCGAATCAATGAAAATACACATTTTTTTCCTTTTTGCTGCGACTTATTGATTTTACCTTTGTTTTCTTTTCATAGTATAATTCATTGAAAACGGTGCTAGAAGGCGCTTGTGAGGAGATTTTGAGTACCCAAAAAGAACTGAATGAGACAAATAAACAGTTACTGATTGCCCTTTGAGATCTTTCTAAATGAAACCAAGAGAAAGACTCCTTGAAGGACAAGCTCCATAACCTCGAGGCCAAGATGAAGTTGTGGCAATCTAAAGGTCATCCTATGTTCAAGGGGTTTGTCGGAGATTTTCTTAGCAAGGAATTTAATGTCACCTATCCTTTAGAAGTGTTCAAGGGTTGCGATATTGGTGATAAAGAACTAGTAGAAATGATGGGGAAAATTTATTTGAAGTTCAGTTCTCTAAAGTCCTGCCTTGCCGCTGCAACTAGGCTTTCAGTAGTGGAAGGGCGCCTAATCAGCTGCTTGGGAAAAAGTTGTAGACTAGTAGCCCAGAGGGAATTAATTTCCGAACAACATATGTTAGCTCAACGCAGAGTGGCTAGCCTTGAAGAGAACTTACTCGCTTGGAATATGACAGCTAACGATGACCCCTCTTTGGTAATCAAACCTCTTTCAGCCCCTCAAACCCCTTGAGAGAGCCCTCGAGTTGAAGAATGCTCTTTGGTGGAATCCCTTTTATCAGAAAATACAAAACTCACTGGGGAGATCGAGGCCTGGAAGGTACAAGCTACAGAAATGGAGCAGCGTTTTGCTGAGTACAAAGAAAAAATTTTCGCACACAAAGTAAGCCTTCATGCCCATATGCTTTCTCACGGCATTCTTTCCTCCTACTTAATCAGCAACGATCATCTTCCAATGTTTCTACTAAAATCTGCCCAGTATTGGATGGAAGAGGTCAACATTCATGAGAATGGGACTCCACGGCAGAAGAAGGCTTTTGACCTCATTCTCGATTGGCTAGCGGAACTTAAGGTAAATGGATTTACCCCCTCGAGTTTTCGCTCTGCCCCTCTATCACAGAAGTCTACCATTAAAGATGTTGAACAACACCTTCCATTGAGCCAAATTAACCAAGGGTCTTCCTCTAGATGCCACAAAAGCACAGGGTTATCCTCGAAGGCCCCATTCGAACCTTCCACAAAGAAACGATGTCGGACCATCGCCGTCACTCCCCCTGATTCCTCAGAATATCCTGTAGAGGAGCAAATGAAGGATATTCAAAGGGCAGCTAGTATGAAGCTTGAAGAACTTGAGGAAATAAAGGCAAATGTGAAGAAACTAGGAAAGTCTATTTCCACTGAAGAGTTGTTTCAAGTGGGATATCCTCCTAGTGAATGAATATATGTAGATGGATCAACTTGTATAATTATTAGTGTAATTATTGTATCCTTAGTTTTTGTTGGAATTTGAATGAATAATTAATATTCTTCCCATCTCTAATATTTTACCCCTTGAACATGGGCGCCCTGTGCATGTTTGGTAAATATAAACTAAACAATTTAAAGACAAGTATTTTACCCAGGTTCGGTGTTTTCACCTACATCCTACAAATTTTGCTTACTAGCCTATCATTTCAAGAGTATAATATGGCTTTCGAGTGCCGCTTTAGAGCCAACCACTCGAACATCATCTAGAGAGCCGCTTTTGAGCCAAACACTTGAACATCATCTAGAGTGCTGCTTTAGAGCCAACCACTCGAACATCAGCCATAGCTGGAAACATTATCTAGAGTGCTGCTATAAAGCAACCCGCTCGAATACCAACTACAGTGCCACTTTAGAGAAAACCACTCGAACATCAGCCGTAGCTGGAAATATTATCTAGAGCGCCGCTTTAAAGCAACCCGCTCGAATACCAACTTGAGTGCCACTTTAGAGAAAACCACTTGAAAATCAGCCGTAGCTGGAAATATTATCTAGAGCACCACTTTAAAGCAACCCACTCGAATACCAACTAGAGTGCCGCTTTAAAGCAAACCACTCGAACATCATAGCTTGTAGTATTTTCCCAAGTTGCTAATGTTCCACCTTCTTGGTACTCGAATCTCGTTCATCTATTCAAGAACATAACTTCCTCCCGGATGCGATTCGATCACTTTATAAGGTCGTTCCCAATTCGCAGCTAACTTTCCCTCAGGCTCCTTTATGCTTTTCTTGTTTTTCCTCATTACCAAGTCTCTCGGGTTGAAGAACACCTTCTTTGCCCTTCTGTCATGATACCTTGTGGCCCATTCCTTGACCTTAGCCTCGTGTAGAGAAGCTAGCTCTCTCTTTCCTCCATCATATCCAGATCCAGATATCTGTTTTGCTGATTCATTATCTCATCTGCAGCAGCCATTATCCTTGGGCTAGGAATTCCTATTTCCATAGGAATTACTTCTTCTGAACCATATACCAGACTATGAGGCATTTCTCTTGTAGCGGAAGACTCAGCTGTCCGATATGCCCACAACATATTTGGTAATTCCCATATCCAGTTACCTTCAGCCCTCTTGAGGCGCACTCGTATTCCATTTACTATTGTTCTGTTGGTCACTTCCACTTGCCTGTTGGCTTGGGGGTGGTAAAAAGATGTCACCTTCTACTTGATCTTATACTCCTCGTACCATTTCTTGAAGGGATCCTGAGCAAACTATCTTCTATTATCCGTAATAATTTTCCTTGGGATTCCAAAATGGCACACAATGTTCTTCCAGCAAAAGGAGATGCTTTTCCCCCTTATGTTTGTCAATGGCTCAGCCTCTACCAACTTGGTGAAATAATCAACAGCTTCTATTAGATATTTGAATTTTCCTGGTGCTTCCGAAAAAGGGCCCACCAAATCGATTCCCCATTTGTCAAATGGTCACGAACTATATATGCTTCTCATTTCTTCCTATGGAACATGTTTTATAGGTGCATGTCTCTGACATTGATGGAAAGCTTGAATATACCGGTTCGCATCCTTGAACATTGTCGGCCAGTAAAATCCTGCTCGAATGAGCCTTCTCACCATGGACCTGGCTCCCTGATGGCTGCCACATACCTCTTCGTGAGTCTCCCTTATAAGGTAATCCGCCTTGTGAGAGTCAATGCATCGAAGTAATGGCTGCAAATAGCCTCTTCTATATAACCTTTCCCCTTGCAACATATACATTGGAGCCTTCAACCTTATCTTTCTAGCATTCACTTCATTTTCTAGAAAGACTCCCTCTCGAAGATATACCACAAACGGTGTCATCCAGGAGTCTGCCACTTCAACCTCCATCACTACATGCTCTTCAAAACTTTGCTTAATCAATGTTTCCATGAGGAGTTGCTATTGGGATTGGGTTCCCAAATCTGAAGAAGCGAGCTTACTTAGAGTGTCTGCTTTATGATTGCTTTCCCTCGGAACCTGCATCTATTTTTTAAATTTCAAAAATTTTAACAAGTTCTTTACTACCATGAGTTATATCTGCAAATTACTCTCTCTGGCCTCATGTTCTCCATTCACCTGTTGAACCACAATTTGAGAATCACAGAAAACCTCCAGTTCCTCCACTTGCTGCTCTTTTGCGAGATGCAATCCAATGATCAATGCCTCATATTCGCTTCATTGTTAGTTTCTTTAAATGTAAAGTTCAATGCATAAGGATAATCTCTGCCCTCGGGGCTAGTAAATAGGACCCCTGCTCCACTTCCTCCTAAATGTTACGAACCATGCACATAAACTTCCATATCTTTCTTTGCCTTATGTCTTCATTCTAGATGGGCTTCAAACACACTTCAAGGGGTTCTGTAGTTTTCACTGTAAAATCTGCCAGTGCCTGCCCCTTAATCGCAACTCGAGACTGATACTGGATATCATGCTCTCCCAACTCTACTTCCCACTTCATCATTCTTCCAGAAATCTCTGGCTTTAGCAAGATCTGCCGAATTAGGTAGTTTGTGAGCACCACTATCTTATGTCCCTGGAAGTAGGGTCTCAACCTTCGAGCTGCATGCACGAGAGCTAGAATCAACCTTTCGAGAACTGTAAACCTCATCTCTGGTCCCTGTAAGGCACGGCTAATGAACTAGATCGGGTGCTGAACCTTTTCTTTTTCTTTAACCGAAGTCGCGCTAATTACTAGCGGTGACACAGAAATATACAAGTACAATGATTCATCCTTGTCTGGTTTCATCAAAGTAGGCAATGTCCTCAAATGCTCTTTCAACTGCTCGAATGCCTCTTCACACTTACCATTCCACTCGAACTTCTTTTCCCTTCGAAGAGCATCAAAGAAAGGCAAGTGCTTCTCTGTCTCCCTCTATAAGAACCTGCATAATGCTGTCAAAGATCATGTAAACTTTTTCACATCCTTTATCGATTGTGGAGTTTTCATTATCCTCAAAGCTTCGAAATTTTCCAGGTTTACATCAATCACCCTCTCTGAGCCCATAAATCTGAGAAACTTCCCTGATTTTACACTAATGACACACTTAGACGGGTTCAACTTCAAATTAGCTTCCCGAAGCTTACCAAATGTTTCTTACACGTCTTTTAAAAAATCTTCATAACTCTTGCTTTTGACCACCATGTCATCCATATATATCTCCATGTTTTTCCCCATATATTTCCTGAACAGTCTATCGACCAACCTCTGATAAGTAGCCCCAACATTCTTCAACCCAAAGGGCATATTCTTATAGCAGTACATGCCCACATCTGTGATGAACAGTGTTTTTTCCCTATCTTCCTTTGCCATGAGAATTTGGTTATACCCCTTTTGTGCGTAAAAAAATGCCAAAATTTGGTATCCAATGATAGCTTCTACCAACTTATCGAATGGTGGCAATAGGTAACTATATTTGGGGCAGCATTTATTTAGGTCCGTAAAATCTATACACATCCTCCATGCTCCGTCATGCTTTGGAACCATAACTGGGTTGGCAATCCAATTGGGGTAGACTACCTCCTCGATGATATCTGCCTTCAATAATTTTCCACCTCCTCTTTAATTGCCTCAACTCGTTCGAGAGCGAACACCCTTCTTTTCTGCTTCACTGGCTTAATCGAAGGGTTGATGTTTAGCCTATGCAATGCAATGCGAGACTCGAATGGACCCTCGTCAAGTCAGATGTATCCCATGAGAACACATCTCCATACCTTCTTAACAAGTCTTGCAATCCTCTTTTCACATCTTCAGTAATCAGTTTCCCAACAGCTACTAACCCTTTATCCTAAATGGGCATTTGTATTGTATCAGCTAGTCCCGCTTCTGCGTGTAATGCCGTTACATCCCTCTGTTTCCTTGCCTCTCACACTGCCACTAGGTAACATTTTCGTGCCATGGTCTGATCCCCTTGAATGGATGCCACCCCCTTTTCAGTTGGGAACTTCATTATCAGGTGGTAAGGTGACTAGACCGCCCCGAGCCTGGCACATCCATGGCCTTCCTAAGATCACATTATAAGGGGAAGGTGCATCCACGATTGTGAAACTACACTTGATAGCCAATCCCTTGTCGCCATCCACTACTTGAACAGGTAATGTTATCTCTCCTATGGGAAATATCAAGTTTCCCATGAATCCCGATAAAGGGGAAGCTAATTTTTTCAAGTTCTCACGCCTTATGTCTAACTGGTCAAAACACTCATCAAACATCACTTCTACCACGCTTCCATCATCAAAGAACACCCTTCTAATCAATGATGTTCCAATAATGGCTGAAATTACCATAGGGTCTACATGGGGTGTTTGGTCCAGCACAACTTCCGCTTCCAAGAAAGTGACGGTCTCATTCGGCCGAAACCTCTTATGACAGGGCTCCTTCGAGCTCCTACCTTTAAAACTGTGTTCGAGGATCTCTCTCTCACCATTCCATTGATAACGTTAATTACCCTTCAGACAGGTGGGTTTTCTCCATTTTGGTTTCCCTGATTTCCCCCCTATTGTTCCTGGGGTCTATCCTGCCTTCCTTCATACCCCATGTCTTGAACCACTTGTTCTCGAGGCCTTCTATCTCTTCTTCCTTCATTGTTTTGATTGTTTCTTCTGTAAGGCTACCATTGATTCATCCAGGGCCTCCATGGGGCAGCCTGGTTCCTGTGTCCTTGTCCTCAAAACCGTCATTCCCACTCACACCTATCAATCTCCATCCTTAACTGCATGCAATCGTTTGTGTCATGACCGTAATTACTGTGATAATCACAGTACCGATTTGTTACTCTCCGGGCTGCAACCGAGTTTTGCGAACTCTGCAAGGGTAGAGGTGTCTAAAATAAACCTCTACGTATGCTTAAAATCTGTGCAGGGGTTCTTCCTTCGAGCGTTGGGGGCAGCGGATTATACCTCTCGAATGGTGTTCATATGGGTTCGACCGGCCTCTTCCCTCATGGTCAACATTTCTTCCTGCTTTCTCTGCAAGGCTATCTCTTTTCCTTCTAGTTGCCTCCTTTACTCTCGAATATTGCTCCACGACCTCCTAAAGTTTTTGCAGTGTCTTAGGAGTATTAATACTCAACTTCTTGTATAGTTCCAGGTCATGCATCCCCAACAGGTACCCCTAGATTACCTCATTCTCCGTCATTTCTATCACCCTCAAACTCTGATCCACATATCGGTGATAGAAGGTTTCCGTGCTTTCCTCTGGTTTTTGCTTCATCTCGTAGAGTTCTAACAAAGTTTTGGTAAACTTCTTCTTTTGCGCGTACTGGCTCAACAACGCTCCGATGATAAACTCTCCAAACCCTTGATCCGGCTTAGTCATCCTCACAAATGGTGCCACTTGATGTGTCTTCGACCACCGACTGGATCATGGGCTTGGGTTCTTCTCGAAGATAACTTGCAATCAAACTATCCCTGGGGTTCCATAGGTTAGAACTCCAATGCATAAGTCAGTCCAAGTGTTTAATATGATTAAGACATAATGAATGATAAGTAAATGTGTACCTTGTATTTATACTCTGTGTCCTAAATAACTTACTCCTAATTATCGCCATTAATTACCCACGAATATGGTAATTAAGTTAGAGCATTAAATATTCCCCTAACCGGGCTGCCATACCTTGCGGCCCAATGGCCTTCTTGGGCCTAACCTCTATCATTTCCATTTTAAATAATTTTTAAATTGGGCCATTTTTCTTTGGACAGGAAAAAAAAGAAATTGTGCCAATTTATCTGATCGGAGAAAGTATAATTTAAAATTTTCTTTTAAGTCAATGCCCTTAATCTTACGATTGTATCTTAACTAATGTTCTCATTTGTCACTTTCTAGTATACTAGTTTGGCTATACCGCGCGTTGCGCGGTGGACTTAATAAAAAATATAAAAATTCTATAGGAATGTTAAAAGAGCTGTAATTTAAGCTATAAATGTACTTATAATACATGTAATTGAAGCGTGGAGATGGCGAGAGGTGAAGGTTCAGGTGGAGAGGGTTCAAGTGGAAGGGTTCGAGAGGTACGGATTCGAGATGTGATGGTTGCAGTGGAAGTTGGAGAGGTAGTTGGTTGGAGTGGAGGGTTTGAGAGGTACTTATTCGAGTGGTGAAGTTTCCATAGTAGGTTCGAGAGGTGAAGGTTCCATTGGACAATTTGAGAGGTGAAGGATAGGGGTTCCATTGGAGGGGTTGGAGAGGTACCCATTCGAGAGGTGAGGGTTAGGGGTTCCATTGGAGGGTTCGAGAGGTGTAGGCTCTGTTGGAAGGATTAAAGAGGTACCCATTCGATTGATAGGCTACGATAATCCATGTAAACCTCTCGAGGACGATTCGCAAATGGGTACGCATTCGCGAGGTGAAGGTGTAAGTGAGGAGGTCCAATGGGTAGTTCTCGAATGGTTACCTCTCGAATGGGTATCTCTCGAATTGGCACCTCTAGAGTGGGTACTTCTCGAATGGGTACCTTTCAAGTGGGAACCTCTCGAACCCATCCAGTCGAACCCCTCCATCTGGAACTATATCTCTTGAATGCGTACATCTCGAATGGATCCAGTGGAACCCCTCCACCTGGAACTTCACCTCTCGAATGAGTACCTCTTGTAAGGGTAAATCTCGAAAGGGTACCTCTCGAACCCATCCACCTGAAACTTCATCTCTCCAATGTTACTTCTGGAATAGATACATCTTGAGTGGGTACCCTTAGAATGGTACCTCTCGAACCCATCCCGTCAAACCCCTCCACTTGAAAGTTCACATCTCGAATGGGTACTTCTCGAATTGTTACATCACGAACCGATCCAATCGAACCCCTTCACCTGGAACTACACTACTCAAATGGGTACATCTCAAATGGATGCAGCGGAACCCCTCCACCTGAAATTTTAGGCGGGATGGAGATTGTAATTATTTCTACTTCTCGAGGTATAATGACAGACCCCAAGGACGGAACCCCTTCACTTGAAACTACACATCTTGAATGGGTACATCTCGAATGGATCCAACAGAACCCCTCCACCTGAAACTTCACCTCTTGAATGGGAACCTCTCGAATCCATCCAACGCAACCCCTCCACCTGAAGCTTCACCTCTTGAACGGTACCTCTCGAAAGGGTACCTCTCGAGTGGGAACCTCTCGAATGGGTACCTCTCGAATGGTTACCTCCCGAATGGGTACCACTCAAACCCAATCAATCGAATCCCTCCACCGGGAAGTTCACATCTCGAATGGGTACTTCTCGAATGGTACCTCTCGAACCCATTCAAACGAACCCATCCACCTGGAACTACACCTCTCAAATGGGTACATCTCGAATGGATCCAGGTGAACCCCTCCACCTGAAATGTCACCTCTCGAATGGGTACCTCTCGAACCCATCCAATGTAACCCCCCACCTAAAACTTCACCTCTCAAATGGGGTACCTCTCGAATGGATCCAATGGAACCTCTCTACTTGAAAGTTTAACTCTCAAATAGGTACCTCTCCACCTCAAACTTCACCTCTCGAATGGGGTACCTCTCCATCCGAACCTTCACCTCTCGAATGGGTACCTCCTGAAAGGGTAACTCTCAGATGGAACCCAGCAGAACCCCTCGAACTAGAACTTCTCGAACCCATTCAGTCAAACCCATCCACCTAGAACTACACCTCTCGAATGCGTACATCTCAAATGGATCCAGCAGAATCCCCCCACCTGAAACATTACCTCTCAAATGGGTACTTCTCGAGTGGATCCAACGGAACCCCTCCACCTGAAAATTTACCACTCGAATGGTACTTCTCGAATCCATCCAATGGAACATCTCCATCTGATACTTCACAGCTTGAATGGGCACTTCTCGAGTAGGAACCACTCGAACCCATCCAATGGAATCCCTCCACTAAAACTTCACCTCTCGAATGAGAACCTCTCGAATCTGTCCAATGGAACCCCACCACCTGAAGCTTCACCTCTTGAACGGTACCTCTCAAATGGGTACCTATCGAGTGGGGACCTCTTAAATGGGTAACTCTCGAATGGGCTCCTCCTGGAAGTTCACATCTCGAATGGGTACTTCCCAAATTGGTACCTCTCGAACCCCTCCACCTGGGACTACACCTCTCGAATGGGTACATCTCGAATGGATCCAGTTGAACTCCTCCACCTGAAACGTCACCTCTCGAACCCATCCAATGTAACCCCCCACCTGAAACTTCATCTCTCGAATAGGGTACCTCTCGAATGGATCCAATGGAACCTCTCTACCTGAAAGTTCAACTCTCGAATGGGTACCTCTCCACCAAAAACTTCACCTCTCGAATGGGGTACCTCTCCATCTGAACCTTCACCTCTCGAATGGGTACATCTTAAGAGGGTAACCCTCGGATAGAACCCAGCGGAACCCCTCAAACTAGAACTTCTTGAACCCATCCAGTCAAACCCCTCTACCTATAACTACACCTCTCGAATGCATTCATCTCGAATGGATCCAGTAGAATCCCTCCACCTAAAACGTTACCTCTCAAATGGGTACTTCTCGAGTGGATCCAACGGAACCCCTCCACCTGAAACTTTACCACTTGAATGGTACCTCTCGAACTTATCCAATGGAACATCTCCATCTGATACTCCATAGCTCGAATGGGTACTTCTCGAATAGGAACCTCTCGAATCCAATGGAACCCCTCCACCTAAAACATCACCTCTTGAATGGGATACCTCTCGAATGGGGTACCTCTCGA
Source organism: Rubia yunnanensis (assembly GCA_037428765.1). Lineage (NCBI taxonomy): Eukaryota > Viridiplantae > Streptophyta > Magnoliopsida > Gentianales > Rubiaceae > Rubia > Rubia yunnanensis. The sequence continues at coordinate 62,029,631 of CM075071.1, read as the reverse complement.
ATAGGGTATCTCTCGAATGGATCTAATGAAACCTCTCCATCTGAAACTTCACCTCTCGAATGGGTACCTCCTGAAAGGGTAACTCTCAAATGGAACTCTTGAACCCATCTAGTCGAACCCCTCCACCTGGAACTACACATCTCGAATTGGTACATCTTGAATGGATCTAACGGAACCTCTCCACCTAAAATTTTACCTCTTGAATGGGTACCTCTCGAGTGGATCCAACGGAAGCCCTCCACCTAAAAATTCACCACTCGAATGGTACCTTTGGAATCCATCCAACGGAACCCCTCTACCTAGAACTTCACCTCTCGAGTGGGTACCTCTCGAATGGGTACCTCTGGAGTGGGAACCTCTCAAATGGGGTACCTCTCGGATGGCCACGGCTCAAATGGGTACCTCTCGAACCCATCCAATCGAACCCCTCCACCTAAAAGTTCACAGTTCGAATGGGTACTTCCCGAATTGGTACCTTTCGAGCCCATCCTATCGAACCCTTCCACCTAGAACTTCACCTCTCGAATGGGTACATCTCGAATGGATCCAATGGAACCTCTCCATCTGAACCTTCACCTCTCGAATGGGTACCTCCTAAAAGGGTAAATCTCGGATAAAGCCCATTGGAATCCCTCGAATTGGAACCTCTCGAAGCCATCCGGTCGAGCCCTACAACCTGGAACTACACCTTTCGAATGGGTACCTCTTGAGTGGGTACCTCTCGAATGGGTACCTCTGGAGTGGGAACCTCTCGAATAGGTTACCTCTTGGATGGCCACATCTCGAATGAGTACCTCTAGAACCCATCCAGTCGAACCCCTCCACCTGAAAGTTCACAGCTCGAATGGGTATTTAACCCCTCCACCTGGAACTACATCTCTCGAATGGGTATATCTCGAATGGATCCATCAGAACCCCTCCACCTGGAACTTCACCTCTCGAATGAGTACCTCTCGGAAGGGTACATCTCGAAAGGGTACCTCTAGAATGGTACATCTCAAACCCATCCACCTGAAACTTCATCTCTCGAATGGTACCTATGGAATGGATACCTCTCGAGCGGGCACCCTTTGAACGGTACCTCTCAAACCCATCCCATCAAACCCCTCCACCTGAAAATTCACATCTCGAGTGGGTACTTCTCGAATTGTTACCTCTCGAACCTATCCAATCGAACCCCTCCACCTGGAACTACACTGCTCAAATGGGTACATCTTGAATGGATCCAGCGGAACCCCTCCACTTAAAATTTTAGGTGGGATAGGGATTGTAATTATTTCTACTTCTCGAGGTATAATGACAGACCCCAAAGATGGAACCCCTCCACCTGAAACTACATTTCTCGAATGGGTACATCTCGAATGGATCTAACGGAACCCCTCCACCTGAAACTTCACCTCTCGAATGGGAACCTCTCAAACCCATCCAATGGTACCTCTCCACCTAAAACTTCACCTCTCGAATAGGGTACCTCTCGAATGGATCCAATGGAATCCCTCCACCTGAAACTTCACCTCTCGAATGGCTACCTCTTGAGTAGGGAGCTCTTTAATGGTCACCTCTAGAATGTTAAAAGAGCTGTAATTTAAGCTATAAATGTACTTATTATACATGTAATTGAAGCGTGGAGTTGGCGAGAGGTGAAGGTTTAGGTGGAGAGGGTTCAAGTGGAGGGGTTCGAGAGGCACGAATTCGAGATGTGAAGGTTGCATTGGAAGTTTGAGAGGTAGTTGGTTGGAGCGAAGGGTTTGAGAGGTACCTATTCGAGTGGTGAAGGTTCCATAGTAGGTTCGAGAAGTGAAGGTTCCATTGGGCAATTCGAGAGGTGAAGGATATGGGTTCCATTGGAGGGGTACCCATTCGAAAGGTGAAGATTAGGGGTTCCATTGGGGAGGTTTGAGAGGTGTAGGTTCCGTTGGAAGGATTTGAGAGGTACCCATTCAATTGATAGGCTACGGTAATTCACGTAAACCTCACGAGGACTATTCACGAATGGGTACGGATTCGCGAGGTACAGATTCGTGAGGTTAAGGTTTAAGTGAGGAGGTCTAATGGGTACTTCTAGAATGGTTACCTCTTGAATGGGTATCTCTCGAATTGGCACATCTAGAGTGGGTACTTCTCGAATAGGTACCTTTCAAGTGGGAACCTCTCGAACCCATCCAGTCGAATCCCTCCACCTGGAACTACATCTCTAGAATGGGTACATCTCAAATGGGTACATCTCGAATGGATCCAGCAGAACCCTTCCACCTGGAACTTCACCTCTCGAATGAGTACCTCTCGGAAGGGTACATCTCAAAAGGGTACCTCTTGAATGGTACATCTCGAACCCATCCACCTGAAACTTCATCTCTCGAGTGGTACCTCGGGAATGGGTACCTATCGAGTGGGCACCCTTCGAACGGTACCTCTCAAACTAATCCCATCGAACCCCTCCACCTGAAAGTTCACATCTTGAATGGGTACTTCTCGAATTGTTACCTCTCGAACCCATCCAATCTAACCCCTCCACCTGGAACTACACTCCTGAAATGGGTAAATCTCGAATGGATCCAGCGGAACCCCTCCACCTGAAATTTTAGGCGGGATGGGAATTGTAATTATTTATACTTCTGGAGGTATAACGACAGACCCCAAGGACGGAACCCTTCCACTTGAAACTACACTTCTCGAATGGGTACATCTCAAATGGATCCAAAGGAAATCCTCCACCTGAAACTTCACCTCTCGAATGGGAACCTCTCGAATCCATCCAACATAACCCCTCCACCTGAAGCTTCACCTCTCAAATGGTACCTCTCGAGTAGGGACCTCTCAAATGGTCACCTCTCTAATGGGTACCTCTCAAATGCATTCAATCGAATCCCTCCACCTGGAAGTTCACATCTTGAATGGGTACTTCTCGAATTGGTACCTCTCGAACCCATCCAATCTCCTCCACTTGGAACTACACCTCTCGAATGGGTACATCTTGAATGGATCCATGTGAACCCCTCCACCTGAAACATCACCTCTCGAACCCATCCAATGTAACCCCCCCACCTAAAACTTCACCTCTCGAATGGGGTACCTCTCGAATGGATCCAATGGAACCTCTCTACCTGAAAGTTCAACTCTCGAATGTGTACCTCTCCACCTAAAACTTCAGCTCTCGAATGGGGTACCTCTCAAATGGGATACCTCTCCATATGAACCTTCACCTCTCGAATGGGTACCTCCTGAAAGGGTAACTCTCGCATAGAACCCAGAGGAACCCCTCAAACTGGAACTTATCGAACCCATCCAGTCGAACCCATCCACCAGGAACTACACCTCTCAAATGCGTGCATCTCGAATGGATCCAGCGGAACCCCTCCACCTGAAATGTCACCTCTCGAATGGGAACTTCTCGAGTGGATCCAAGGGAACCCCTCCACCTGAAACTTTACCACTTGAATGGTACCTCTCGAACCCATCTAATGGAAAGCCTCCATCTGATACTTCACAGCTCGAATGGGTACTTCCGAATAAGAACCTCTCGAACCCATCCAATGGAACCCCTCCATCTAAAACGTCACCTCTCGAATGGGGTACCTCTTGAATAGGTTACCTCTCGAATGGGTACCTCTCAAACCCATCCAATCGAACCCCTCCACCTGGATCTACACTTCTCGAATGGGTACATCTCGAATAGATCCAGCAAAACCCCTCCACCTGAAACTTCACCTCTCGAATGGGAACCTCTCGAACCTATCCAATGGAACACCACCAACTAAAATGTCACCTCTCGAATAGGGTTCCTCTCGAATTGATCCAATGGAACCCCTCCACCTGAAAATTCACCTCTCGAATTACTACCTCTCGAGTGGGGAGCTCTCAAATGGTCACCTCTCGAATGGGTACCTCTCAAACCCATCCAATCGAATCCCTCCATCAGGAAGTTCACATCTCGAATGGGTACTTCTCGAATTGGTACCTCTCGAACCTATCCAATCGAACCCCTCAACCTGGAACTACACCTCTTGAATGGGTACGTCTCCACCTAAAATGTCACCTCTCGAATGGGGTACCTCTCCATCTGAACCTTCACCTCTCGAATAGGTACCTCCTTAAAGGGTAACTGTCGGATGAAAGCCAGCGGAACCCCTCGAATTGGAACTCCACCTTGAACTACACCTCTCGAATGCGTACATCTCAAATGGATCCAGTGGAACCCCTCCACCTGAAACGTTACCTCTCAAATGGGTACTTCTCGAGTGGATCCAACGGAACCCCTCCATCTGAAAATTCACCACTTGAATGGTTCCTCTTGAACCCATCCAATGGAACACCTCCGCCGGATACTTCAAAGCTCGAATGGGTACTTCTCAAATAGGAACCTCTCGAACCCATCCAATGGAACCACTCCTCCTAAAAATTCACCTCTCGAATGGGGTACCTCTCGAATGGATCCAATGAAACCCCTCCACCTGCAAATTCACCTCTCGAATGGGGTATCTCTCGAATGGATCCAATGGAACCTCTCCATCTGAACCTTCATCTCTCGAATGGGTACCTCCTGAAAGGGTAACTCTCGGATGGAACCCAGAGGAACCCCTTGAATTTGAACCTCTTGAACCCATCCAGTCGAACCCCTCCACCTAGAACTACACCTCTCGAATGGGTACATCTCGAATGGATCCAGCGGAACCCCACTACCTGAAACATTACCCCTCGAATGGATACCTCTCGAGTGGATCCAACGGAACCCCTCCACCTGAAACTTCACCACTCGAATGGTACCTCTGGAATCCATCCAATGGAACCCCTCCATCTAAAACTTCACCTCCCTTGTGGGTACCTCTAGAACCGCTCGAATGGGTACCCTTACCAATCAAACCCCTCCACCTGAAAGTTCACAGCTATAATGGGTACATCTCAAATAGGTACCTCTCGAACCCATCCAATCGAACCCCTCCACCTGGATCTACACTTCTTGAATGGGTACATCTCGAATGGATCCAGTGGAACCCCTCAACGTGAAACGTCACCTCTCGAATGGGAACCTCTCATCCAATGGAACCCCTCCATCTAAAAAATTCACCTCTCGAATGGATCCAATGGAACCCCTCCACCTGAAACTTCACCTCTCAAATGGCTACCTCTCGAAGTGGGGAGCTCTCGAATGGTCACCTCTATAATGGGTACCTCTCGAATGTTAAAAGAGCTGTAATTTAAGCTATAAATGTACTTATTATACATGTAATTGAAGCATGGAGATGGTGAGAGGTGAAGGTTCAGGTGGAGAGGGTTCAAGTGGAGGGGTTCAAGAGGTACGGATTCGAGATGTGATGGTTGCAGTGGAAGTTTGAGAGGTAGTTGGTTGGAGCGGAGGGTTTGAGAGGTACAGATTCGAGTGGTGAAGGTTCCATAGTAGGTTCAAGAAGTGAAGGTTCCATTGGACAATTCGAGAGGTGAAGGATAGGGGTTCCATTGGAGGGGTTTGAGAGGTACCCATTCGAGAGGTGAACATTAGGGGTTCCATTGGAGGGGTTCGAGAGGTGTAGGTTCCGTTGGAAGGATTCGAGAGGTACCCATTCAATTGATAGGCTACGGTAATCCACGTAAACCTCTTGAGGACTATTCGCGAATGGGTACGGATCTGCGAGGTACGGATTTCCGAGGTTAAGGTTTAAGTGAGGAGGTCCAATGGGTACTTCTTGAATGGTTACCTCTTGAATGGGTATCTCTCAAATCGGCACCTCTACAGTGGGTACTTCTCGAATGGGTACTTTTGAGTGGGAACCTCTCGAACCCATCTAGTCGAACCCCCTCCGCCTGGAACTACATCTCTCGAATGGGTACATCTCGAATGGATCCTGTAAAACCCCTCCACCTGGAACTTCACCTCTCGAATGAGTACCTCTCGGAAGGGTACATCTCGAAAGGGTACCTCTCTAATGGTACATCTCAAACCCATCCCCCTGAAACTTCATCTCTCGAGTGGTACCTCTGGAATAGATACCTATCGAGTGGGCACCCTTCGAACGGTACCTCTCGAACTAATCCCATCGAACTCTTCAACCTGAATGTTCACATCTCGAATGGGTACTTCTCGAATTGTTACCTCTCGAACCCATCAAATCGAACCCCTCCACCTGGAACTACACTACTCAAATAGGTACAACTCGAATGGATCCAACAGAACCTCTCCACCTGGAACTTCACCTCTCGAATGAGTACCTCTCGGAAGGGTACATATCGAAAGGGTACTTATCGAATGGTATCCACTTGAAACTTCTTCTCTCGAATGGTACCTCTGGAATGAATACCTCTCGAGTGGGCACCCTTTGAACGGTACTTCTCAAACCCATCCCGTCGAACCCCTCCACCTGAAAGTTCACATATCAAATGTTTACTTCTCGAATTGTTACCTCTCAAACCCATCTAATCGAACCTCTCCACCTGGAACTACACTGCTCGAATTGGTACATCTCGAATGGATCCAGTGGAACCCCTCCACCTAAACTTTTAGGTGGGATATGGATTGTAATTATTTCTACTTCTCGAGGTATAATGACAGACCCCAAGGACGGAACCCCTCTACTTGAAACTACACTTCTCGAATAGGTACATCTCGAATGGATCCAACGGAACCCCTCTACCTGAAACTTCACCTTTCGAATGGGAACCTCTCGAATCCATCCAACGGAACCCCTCCACCTGAAGCTTCACCTCTCAAACGGTACCTCTCAAATGGGTACCTCTTGAGTGGGGACCTCTCAAATGGGTACCTCTCGAATGGTCACCTCTCGAATGGGTACCTCTCGAACCCATTCAATTGAATACCCCCGCCTGGAAGTTCACATCTCTAATGGATACTTCTCGAATTGGTTCCGCTCGAACCCATCATATCGCCTCCACCTGGAACAACACCTCTTGAATGGGTACATCTCGAATGCATCCAGGTGAACCCCTCCACCTGAAACGTCACCTCTCGAATGGGTACCTCTCGAACCCATCCAATGTAACCCCCTAACCTGAAACTTCACCTCTCGAATAGGGTACCTCTCGAATGGATCCAATGGAACCCCTCCATCCAAAACTTCAGCTACCTCTCGAATGGATCCAACCCTCCACTTGAAACTTCACCTCTCGAATAGGGTATCTCTCGAATGGATCCAATGCAACCTCTCCATCTGAACCTTCACCTTTTGAATGGGTACCTCCAGAAAGGGTAACTCTCAGATGGAACCCAGCGGAACCCCTCGAATTGGAATGTCTCAATCTCATTTAGTCGAACCCCTCCACCTGGAACTACACATCTCGAATGGGTACATCTCGAATGGATCCAGTGGAACCCCTCCACCGAAATGTTACCTCTTGAATGGGTATCTCTCGAGTGGATCCAAAGGAACTCCTCCACCTGAAACTTCACCACTCGAATGGTACCTCTGGAATCCATCCAACGGAACCCCTCCACCTTGATCTTCACCTCTTGAGTGGGTACCTCTCGAATGGGTAGCTCTAGAGTGGGAACCTCTCGAATGGGGTAATCGAACCCCTTCGCCTCTCGAATGGTACCTCTCAAACCCATATAATGGAACGCCTCCATCTGAAACTTCAACAGTCGAATGGTACCTCTCGAATGGTACCTCTCGAACCCCTCCACCTGAAACTTCACCTCTGGAGTGGGTACCTCTCGAATGGGTACATCTCGAGTGGGAACCGCTGGAATAGCCACCTCTTGAACCCATCCAATCGAACCCCTCCACCTGAAAGTTCACGTCTCGAATGGGAAACTTCACCGCTTGAATGGGTGCCTCTTAAATGGAACCTCTCGAGTCGGTACCTCTAGAATCCATCCAATGGAAACCCCCCCACCTGAAAGTTCACCTGTCGAATGGGTGCCTCTCGAACCCATCCGATGGAACCCCTCCACCTGAAAGTTCACCTCACGAATGGGTACATCTCAAATGCGTACCTCTCGAACTCCTCCACCTGAAAGTTTGCCTCTAAAATAGATACCTCTCGAATGGAACCTCTCGCATGCGTACCTGTCGAACACATTTAATGGAACTCCTCCACCTGAAAGCTCACCTCTCAAATGGGTACCTCTCGAATCCATCCAATGGAACCCCTCCACCTAAAACCTCACATCTCAAATCGGTAGCTCTCGAATCGGTACCTCACTTCATGAATCCTTACTTCTCGAACCCATCCAATGGAACCCTCTTGGCGAGAACCTTCATTGCTCGAATGGCTACCTCTCGAACCCCTCCAATAGAACCCTCTCCACATGAACCTTCACCTCTTGAATTAGTATTTCTCGAAACCCTCCACTCAAGCTCTCACCTCTCGAATCTCCACTGAAGCCTTCACCTTTCCAACCTCGAATGGAACTCTTACATCTCGAATCCATCCAATGGAACCTTCTCCACAAGAACCTTCACCGCTCGAATGGGTTCCTCTTGATCCCTTCCAACTGAACCCTCTCCACCTGAACCTTCACCTCTGGAATCGGTATCTGTCGAACATCCCTCCATCTGAAGCTTCACCTATTGAATCGGTACCTCTCAAACCATTAAGTGTCGAAACCCTCCACTCGAATTCTCGCCTCTTGAATTTCCACTGGAGCCTTCACCTCTTGAACTTCCAATGGAACTCTGACATCTCAAATCCTTACCACTTGAACCAATCCAATAGAACCTTCTTCACCGCTCGAATGGGTATCTCTCGAACCCCTCCAATTGAACCCTCTCACCTCTCGAATCTCCACTGGAGCCTTCACCTTTCCAACTACCAATGGAACTCTCACATCTCGAACCTTACCTCTCGAACCCATCCAATGAAACCTTCTCCACCAGAACCTTCACATCTCGAATGGGCACCTTCTCAAACCATTAACTCTCGAAACCCTCCATTCGAACTGTTACCTCTCGAATCTCCACTGGAGCCTTCACCTTTTCAACTTCCAATGGAACTCTCACATCTCGAATCCTTACCTCTCGAACCCATCCAATGAAACCTTCTCCACCAGAACCTTCACATCTCGAATGGGCACTTTCTCGAACCATTAACTCTCGAAACCCTCCATTCGAACTGTCACCTCTCGAATCTCCACTGGAGCCTTGACCTCTCAAATGAGTAGCTCTGGAGCCCCTTAAATGGAACCCCTCCACTTGAACCTCTACAACTAAACGTTCACCTCTCGAACTCCAATGGAGCTTTCACATCTCGAATCCTTACCTCTCGAACCCACCCAATGGAATCCTCTCGACCAGAACCTTCACTGCTCGAATGGTTACCTCTCGAACCCCTCCAATGGAACTCTGTCCACCTGAACCTGAACCTCTTGAATCTCCACTGGAGTCTTCACCTCTCGAACCTCTAATGGAACTCTGACATCTCAAATCCCTACCTCTCGAACCCATCCAATGGAACCCTCTCCACCTGAACCTTCACCTCTCTAATCGGTATCTCTCAAACTCTTCCATGTGAACCTTCACCAATCGAATCGGTACCGCTCGAACCATTAACTCTCGAAACCCTCCACTTGAGGTCTCACCTCTCGACTCTCCAATGGAGCCTTCACCTTTCCAACCTCCAATGGAACTCTCACATCTCGAATCCTTACGACTCAAACTCATCCAATGGAAACTTCTCCACCAGAACCTTCACCGCTCGAATGGGTTTCTTTTGAATCCCTCCAACTGAACCCTCTCCACTTGAACCTTTACCTCTCGAATCGGTATCTTTTGAACCCCTCCAGCTAAACCTTCACCTATCAAATCGGTAACTCTCGAACCATTAACTCTCGAAACCCTCCACTCGAACTCTGATCTCTCGAATCTCCACTGGAGTCTTCACCTCTCAAATGGGTATCATTGGAGCCCATCAAATGGAACTCCTCCACTTGAACCCTCTACAACTTAACCTTCACCTCTCAAACCTCCAATGGAACTCTGACATCTCGACATCTCGAATACAACTGAACCTTATCCAATGGAACTCTGACATCTCGAATACTTACCTGTCGAACCCATCCAATGGAACCCTCTTGATCAGAACCTACACTGCTCGAATGGGTACCTCTAAAACCCCTCCAATGGAACCTCCTCCAATAGAACTCGACATCTTGACATCTCAAATACAACTGAACCTTATTCAATGGAACTCTGACATCTCGAATACTTACCTCTCGAACCCATCCAATGGAACCCTCTCGACCAGAACTCACACTAGTCGAATGGGTACCTCTCGAACCCCTCCAATGGAACCTCTCCACCTGAACCTTCAGCCCTCGAATCGGTATCTATCGAACCCTTCCACCTGAAACTTCACCTATCGAATCGGTAACTCTCGAACCATTAACTCTCGAAACCCTCCACTCGAGCCCCCACCTCTCAAATCCCCACTGGACCCTTCAATTTTTCAACCTCCAATGGAACTCTCACATCTTGAATCCTCACCTCTCGAACCTATCAAATGGAACCCTCTCGACCAGAACCTTTATGGCTAAAATGGGTACCTCTCGAACCCCTCCAATTGAACACTCTCCACCTGAACCTTCACCTCTCGAATCTCCACTGGAGCCTTAACCTCTCGAACCTCCAATAGAAGTCTGACATCTCGAATCCTTACCTCTCGAACCCATCCAATGGAACCCTCTCTACCATAACCTTCGCAGCTCGAATGGGTACCTCTCGAACCCTTCCAATTGAACCCGCTCTACCTGAACCATCACATCTCGAAGCGGTATCTCTCGAACCCTTCCAACTAAACCTTCACATATCGAATTGGTAACTCTCGAATCATTAACTCTTGAAATCCTCCACTCGAGGCCCTCCAATGGAATGCCTCCACTTAAACCCTCTCCGACTGAATCTTTACCTCTCGAATCGGTACCTCTCAAACCCCTCCACTTGAACCTTCACATATCGAATTGGTAACTCTGGAATGGGCATCTCTCGAATGGATTCAATGGAACCTCTTCATTTGAACCTTCACCTCTGGAATGGGTGTTGCCTGAAAGGGTACCTCTCGAAGGGTACCTTCATCTGTTGAACTTCCACATGGATTTGTTAAATTTAAATATGATTAGTTTAAAGTTTTATATCTATTATTTCATGCCGGTTAAACTTGAAATGTACAATATTTATGCCGGTACAACTTTCAATGTATTATTTCATGGCGGTTAAATTTAAAACATCGTTGTTGAAAAACTTGTAATTTTTTTTAAAAGTATACAACCGAGCAATATAATTCTGAAAATGATATAATAATAATTCTGACATCTCTTAGGCATGCAATGCGAACATATTGAAAAATATTTATACAACAGAGCTGATAAAAAATGAATTATTGATGAATTGATCGCCACACAGTACTTCAACTTTAATTTATCAGCCTTAGAGGTTACTTACACCAAAAGATATCTTAAAGATGTGACAAAAGGTAACACCACAAAACAAAAGGTCACTTGATTTGAGAAACGATGCGACAAAAGGTTTCTGTTGGAGTTAGCCTAATTTAGGTTTTTTGCCTTCTGCCTTTGATAGTTGAAAGTCCGCTCTTTCAAATTGGGGAAAAAGGTTCTTTTTTGGCTTTGGTGAAGGTGGTTCACAATCTGCAGAGTCTGTGATTCAAGGAACATGCATTATATTTTTATTAGGATGTAAGGAAATCAATGATAAGGTACGAGGGTTATATCAGATTGAATGCAGTTGTACCTTGAATAGTAAGTTGTGTTGTAGTAGGTGGAGTTTTAATCTCCAAATGTGATTGATCATCACCTTTTTTGGGCAAATGAAGAGTTGAAACCTGGTCTTGCAAGTATTGCTTTTCAGCAAAATTAAACAGAGTATATATCGGGGTAAGCTGGCCACCCTTTAATTTGGAGATTTGAATTTGGACAACGTAGTCAACATTGTCAATGATAGAATGTCGATCTTCGATGTATTCCTGCAAGTTTATCAATATAAATCTATGTTATGTTTAAACCCAATGCATGGGTTTTTAATTTTCTGGAATGTTTTTTAAAATAGATGGAGTAAAGCAGAATAATTACAGGGATGATAAATTAAAAGTCCTAGTTCATATGTCAAAATAGAAGGCACTAACCTGCGTGACTCCATCAATAGCTTCCATTGATGTCAACCCCAATAATCTCTCAGTAGGTTCACCGAATAAGGCAGCAGTGATAATACCACTGTCATCGATAAGATATGCTTTGAAGCGACACCTACAAAAATAACACATTCATAATAAGAGTAGGAGTAATGTAGTAACTATGTGATATTTAAACAAATATGTATTCTTAAGACATTAACAATATATAATGAAAGGAATTGGTTGGTTTATAACCTTGGTTGAGCAAGTTGCTTCTCTAGGCATAAATTGTAGGTGAATTCATAATGAAAGGAGGCACTTGTTGAATGCAAACATTTTACGCAAGCCATATAGTGATAATTCTGAGAGATGTCTTTGAAAGATATCTTCACCTCTGAAGTCACCATCTATTTATCAAGAAAATTGTTCAGTCACAAATAACGGCCAAACTAATCAGCAAAACATGGTACTGGGGGGAAATGAAACATTATTTTTACCTTTTTAGTTGGTAGAATATAACCAACTGAAGTGTAGACAACATCCAAAGTTGTTGGTGGAATTTTCACCAAGGATTGGTTGAAGCTAGTGATGGTGTCCGTGATCTCCTTGTGGTGCTGTTTTTCCCTGCAAAATTATTATAGCAATAAATGTAAGCATTGGTTTGAATACACCTATCATCATATCATATAAATGAAAAAAATAGTACCATTTGCTCAATTCCAAATATTGACTATCAGTGCCATTAATTAAAAGGGATGATCTGTAATGTGTTGATACTTCTATCCCTGAATAAAGGAAAAGTGAAAATGTTAATAGAAGTTGTTTGATAATGAAATGGAGGTTAGACAGTGATTGCACATTTATTTTACAAATATAATACCTTGAAAGGAATCAACCTTGAGTCGACGACAAATTAGTACTGGCAGGTCATCCACGCTGGCTTGCAATTGGTTGCCTTCATTTTCAATAAATTCTTGCCACATATTGAAGTCAAAGCTTGTAATCTGAACATGGATGACAAACATTAAGGTAAATTGAAATGTAGAAGGTACTTATATAATAAATTTGCAACAAAAACTTATTTTTCTTACTTTTCATCAATAAGAACAAACTTTTGAATTTTCTTAGAGCCATTCGCTGTTTTGACAATGCGAATTGGGAGGCATTGAGCAACAACCCCTATAACATCTGTAATTTTATACCATTAGTAAAGATAAAAAATATGTTCAGATTTAAGTTAAAGAGACGCATTGGGAAATGATTACCTATCAGTTCTTCAGGTATATTGACTTGTTCATGGATTCTTTCAAATGGTGGATAGGAATGTTGAGCTGAAATGAGATGGTCGGAATCAAGCATTTCTTCAATAACTCTACTGGTGTCGATGATCCACTGCATTGCTATATCGCCCCTTTTATATCTAGGATCAATTTCTCTTATGTTTTCATTTGATATCCTGTACCTGTTATAAACCTGAATTCTTTGGCTCATGGTTTCATATGCTTTGTTAAACATTATACCTTCCACTTTGGCTCCTTATATCATCAGTAAACCTATAAGTATGAGAAATGATAGTATTATAGACTATTATATATATAAAAAAAGAGTTGATTACCTTTTCATAAAAAAAAAGAATTTTTGAACTTTTGTAGGACTCTTTTGGCTTTGAAGTACAAAGAATTTTTCATCAACTGTGACGACTCTGATCCAAGGGTGATCATTGTTGCTTAGTTTATCAATGGCTTTTTGTGATGCCATAGTTCCTGCATCACATATAATGACATCTCTAACTGGTTCAATATTTCAGTAAAGGTTTGAAGTATGGAAATTCAGAGTATAATACATGTATAGTTGTATTTAGTTTTCAGATTCGATACTTGTAGAGCATTTATGTTGCTGGTGTAATTATATGTTATTAGAAATCAATAAAGGAGAACAACATTAGCATGATGTTTTGAAATTGTGCAATAACATTAAAAAAGAGAAAACAAATAAGGAAAGGGGATTAAAGGAAGTTACTAGGAGTGGAAGATCTTCCTTTAATCTTTTGAAGGACGTTATCTTTAGAGCAGCTGTGTGATGTTAAGTTTACAGCAGCTTCTGAGTCTTTTTCTTCTTCTTTTGTTGTAACTTGAGAAGATGATGATGATGATGAAGGTAGGAAAGAAAGGTAAGTATATCTACGCAAATGTATTATAAATATATATAATAATATTTTTTTAAAAAATATATTAATATTAATATTATTATATTATAAAATATAATAAGAAAATAAGTAGATAAGAAGGAAGAGTATAGGAATTTGTGCAAATGATGAGTAGAAGGTGGAGCAGAACTATACTGTACCCGAGGAAACATTTTGGTGAATGAACAAACTATTTTAAAATAAGGTGGAACAGTAATAGACTGTACTTATATATATAAAATAAAATATAATAATAAGATAGGGAGATAAGAGGGAAGAGTATAGGAAATTGTGTAAATGATGAGGAGAAGGTGGAATAGTACTACACTGTACCCGAGGAAAGATTCTGGTAAACAAACAGTTTTAAGACAAGGAGGAACAGTAATGGATTGTACTTATACATATAAAATAAAAATATATAAAATAAGAAGATTACAAGGAAGAGTATAGGAAACTATGCAAATGATGAGGAGAAGCTGGAACAAGACAACACGGTACCCGATGAAACATTCCGGTCAACAACCAGTTTTAAGAGATGGTGGAACAGTAATATACTGTACCTGATTTGACTGATATTTTCACTCAAGCGGTGAAGCTTCCATGGGAGGTTTGATAGGTGAGTTTCAAGAGGTGAAAGTTGCATTGGAGGTTGGAGAGGTGAAGATTCCATTGGAGGTTTGAGTGGTGGTGATTGGAGTGGTACACCTGAAACATTAACTCTCGAATGAGTACCTCTCAAACCTCTCCATTGGAGAGAGAGAGTGCACCTGGAGTTAACTTCTTGAATAAGTACCTCTTGAACCTCTCAGCTGGAACCCTTCCACTTAAACCCTCTCCAGTTGAATCTTCACCTCTCGAATCATTACATGGCGAACCCCTCGAGTGGAACCCCTCAAATGTAACCTTCACCACTTGAACGTTCAGTTCTCGAACCAGTACCCTTCCAACCATTTCAATTTAATCTATCCAGCTTATCCTTCACCTCTCCAATTAGTATCACTCGAATCCCTCCACTGGAAACTCATCACCTGAACATTCACCTCTCTAATCATTAGCTCTCAAACTCCTATAATGGAACCTACCCACTTGAACTCTCTGCATTTGAACACTCACCTCTCGAATTAGTACCTCAGGAAAGAATTCTCAACTTTTGAATTTCCATTGGAACTTTGACCGCTTAAACTCTAATGAAATGTTTACTACTTGAACCTTTCATTCTTGGGCTCAAAACTTAAATTTTGAACCTTCCATTTGAACCCTCTCAAGTCGAACCTTAAAACTTAAACCTTCCACTCGAACCATTTTGACTCAAACCTCTCCACTCCATTGGAACCTGATTTGACTAATGTGTTTACTTAAGTGTTCCTCACATATTTGACCTACTCCAGTACAACCCTCTCCGCTGGAGGTGAAAGAATTTGAATATTGTATTACTATAATTACTTATATGAAGAACTATTAAACACATACCTTTAATATAGGTCCAATGAGATATACATAACCAGATCTTCATTGCATTATATTGGTCAATAGTTTCTGAATCTGAAATCTGCACATCAACATTAACCGTAGAGAAGAAAAACTTTATTAAAAAAATACATGCCTTGTATATAGGCAGAAAATGATGAAAGCAAGATGTATAAATAATTAAGATCCGAAGAATGTTCTTAAAGGCATTTATAGAAAATGAAATAAGGAAGTACCTGCAAATTAAAAAATGAGGGAGCTCAAAAAAATCTACCAAATCCAAAAGGAGAAGACAAAACCAACCCATATATTGCAAAATATGCAACAGAAAAAGGCAAAATGTTGCAGATCCAAAATGGGGAGCACAAGTTGAGCAAAAAAATAATAACTACTGCTCTTCAAAAATCTCCTTGTAAACTATATTTTTAGTTTTATTACTTAGTCGTAGCTCTCAAATGTCGGAGGTGTCAAAAGAACCTTCACAGATTCAGAGGTTTTTACTCAGGATAAAGCAACATACAACTGACCATGGGAAAACACGGGCTGTTCAAAATATAGTCCAACAAAATCTAATGTCTAGCCTTGGGACTTATTGATTGTCATAGCAAAGCAGAGTCTCATTGGGAATTGAAATCTTTTAAATAGGATGGAGGTCTTACTACTTTGGTCACAAATGATTGGGATTCTAGGAATAAAGACTTGTTTGTCCTTATAAAGCCCAAAAGCTATCTCAGCCCTGATAGTTGATTGACACAACTCACAACAAAAGTTCCATTACACAGTCCCTCGGTTGGATATGAATTACATATGAGCATGATAGGACAATTTGGTTTTAACACTAATTTATGGGGTGGGAGACCTTTTGGATTAAGTGTATTAAGAAAATTCTCATGATCACTCTGATTGTTTTCAACCAAAGTTCTATCTGTACTAATATATAATCTCGGGGTGCCAGGAAAAGTATCAATCAAAAAGCTATTTATGTTGTCAGCAGCAGCATTTGTTGCAGCCAAAACACACCTTCCTATCATATCAATTGGATTTACTGCATATGCAGCTAAATCTGTGAACACACATTGAATCAACTTGTAAACAATTCAAATATTGTCAATGTCTCCATTAATAATCCATTCACTATGTAGAAGGCTTGTACGAAAAGGATAAAAATGTCTTACTTTTGGATGGATGCTTCTTTCAAAATATATGGGATAGCAATGTGAGTTGGCAATTCCATCTCCTCATTGCAGTCAATATGCTCTGTCCCTTCACCTATACGTAGTAAAAAAGAGAAAAATTGAGGATCATTTAAGGCCCTTATGTTTTGTTGAAGATGGAACTTTTCCAATTTTGGCCACAAATGAGAATATACAATGGATGTTTGAACTGTTCCATCTCTTGAAGCACCTGATATAACAAGTAAAGTCTGCCTAAAATATCCTCCTAAAAGAACAACCTTACCACCAAATGGAGTATCGGTATCCATGAGGTTTTTTAGTAACATATCCCAAGCTTCTAATGGTTGACGTTTTGCTATTGTGGCCTCATCCCAAACAATCAACTTAGCTTCTATTATTAACTTTGCTAAACCACACTGCATGCTCAATTGACAAACTTCGGTGTTAGAACAATCACATGGAAACTTGAAATAGGAATGTGCAGTCCTTCCTCCAGGCAACACAGAGGCAACTACTCTAGAAGATGCAACAGCCAGTGCAATATGACCTTCAGACTGCAATGTCGCAAGCAAAGCTCTATACAAAAAGTTATTCCTGTACCACTAGGTCCGTCAATAAAGAAAGATTTTCTATTGTTGGCCATAACACTTTGCATGATCCGATCATATGCTAGCCTTTGCTCAACATTTAATAGACCGGACAGTAGTAATTTTTCATCAGAAATTTGAATACTCCTCTCACTGACTATTTCACGTGTTAAGACCTCATCAGTTGATACACCAACAATACTATCCATCAAACCATAATGTTCAATATCCTTACCCATTTCAAACAAAAATCCATTTATAATATTCAAAACCTTTGTATTTATAAAGGCTTCAGTGAGATGGGGCTGTGTTGTTGATTTTTTCAAAAAATCTGAACATAGTTCATCTCTGAACCTGAGCCATAATTCCTTCAGGTCATGTGGTGAGAAAAATACCAACAAAATAGCAAATAAAGATCTCAAAGTTGATGGCATCTCGAATGAACAAGCTTCCTGTAGGGCATCTTCAATATAAGTATCTGAAGTCAACAAACCATATGCAATTGCGGCTTCTCTATAAGTATTGTATTTACTTCCTTGCACACTCTTCATGTTTTCAAAAGACGTTAGTGATCTAACATGAGATAGAAGAAGACTTAAGTAATAGCGTTCACCTTTTGTGGGACTCACTGCGACCAGCCTACCGATAACATTCCTGGATTTTCTCTTCGCCCAAGTCCTGTTCGATGTTGACCACACAAAGTGTTCTGGAAATTCTTTATATAAGAGCTTCAATTCTTTTGCATCAGGGTTACATGCATTCATTTTAAAGAAATATGTAAGCGTAGTTCTACTAAGAAACTCATTTGCAGTAATCGACTAAGAGCGGCATTCTTGTGAAATGTAATATATTGCTGACCTGGTGAGTGGACTTGAAGAGAGTAAACAGCAGGCTGCATATGGTTTAACTTAAAACCATACATTCTCCAAGTTGCTTCAGATGGACCAATCCAATGGCCATCTTGATACAATTTGATTTCATCAATAATTGTATCATGTTCACCACCCTGTAATGCAAAGCCAACTTGGTCACTACCCTTAAAGATATACTTGTGAACATACTTGATGAGCCAAACAGTTGAGCAAATCTCCACATTTATATGACACACATATGTCGCAGATAAGTATTTATTATAGTCAACAACCCAGTTATTTCCCAGAGCATGTTTTTTATGGTAATTGTTCTACCATCGTCTCTCCTTCTGTATAATGGATAATCATCCTCTGCATGAAATGTTAACTGTGTAAATGGTTTAGGGAATCCAAATTTACGCTTATCATTTCTCATGCAGGGGCTTTTAGGATTCAATCTACCACATGGTCCATGCATCATATTTTTGCTGACAATACCAAAAAGATAAGATTCCTTGTCTGGATCCGGCAGTTCGGCACAAACAATTTTATCATAAGCATCTGGTCCCAAAGGTTTACAACCAGGTTTTAGAATGATTAACATGTGGAAGTGAGGCAGACCTCTTTTTTTATACTTAATAACGTACACCAAAGATTGCTTAGTACCAAAAATCTCCTTATGAATAATGTCATCCTTCAGCTCATAAACTTTAGCGCGGAAAACTCTTGCAAGTAAATCTGGCCTATCATTTGAAGCTTCACCAAAATGAAGGTTTTCTCTCTGCTCAATAGGGATTACAAGTCATGGTCGGAAATATATCAGGCTTACCAAATTTCTGAAAGATGGCCATGGCATCAAGATACCTACGCTGCATATCTCTAGAACCACCTATAAATGAATCTAGGAGTACCACCCGACGACCAAGTTCAGATCTCTCTGCTAAACCAGCATTCATACCATCCATAAGACCCTGCGACATTTCAGTTCGGAATTGCCTCTATTTGTCCCTAAAAAATTCCAACCGACTGGTTTCTATTTTATTGTAAGCATCAACAACAAACTGCTGTAAGAGGCGTCCAACATGTAGAAACATCGATTCATCATCTTACCTCATTTGTAATTTATAGCAGTAGTACTCCCTTGCAGTAACTGCATCCTTGTTTTTTTTCCATCCCTGACAACTATAAGGAAAGTAAAACATAAATATGTAGTAGTGTAAATTGTCAAAAAATCAAAACAACACAACTATTGAATTTAAAAGTTGATTACAGACCTTTACTCTCAGAATATATTAGTGATTGAGGACAAGCAAAGACCATCATTTCACCTCCAGACTCTTCACAGACCATATGCCTCTTCCTAATCCTTTTAATATTCAAATGCCAACCAGATTGACCCCTCGGAAAAATTAAAGGATATTGCACTGGATTGTAACATCCGTAATAATGTTTGATATTATAAGTTTTACCATCAGCATTGTAGACTTGAACAGGTACAGTCTTCATTGCGTCTTCCTCGAACGGCTCAACAAATCTACTACCAACCTGTGACACCGTTGGAATGTTGTATCGTCTCTGATCAAGTTTTGGGTCTGCACTTAGAACAATAGTCTATATTTTTCAAGTGCTTAAAGAACTGACAATACGAATTATCTCTCAATATATCCGTCAACAATTTCATCATTGCCTCATCGAATTTTTCAGCACAGTCAAACCCCATTCTTTTTTCCAACTCAAAGTTTGTGTCAAAAAAATACAGCTAAACACCAGCAGGTTCGGCTCCCTCTAAACCTTTCAAAGGTTTCAGGTAGTGATACATTTTACCATGAACTTTGAAGGTATAAATTCCGCTAGCATTAGTAGTTAAGTTACGATCATAACCTGCACTCAAAGTTGTAAATGCTAGGTTATTGTTGTAGGTCTGAACATTCTTCCTAAAATGGATAGACTGCGGTGTGATGCCAACAAAAAGAGCTCTTAATTTGTCTGGCATAGGCACAGATGGCAAGTAAATTTCCACTCCAGAACAACAGAACAAATTTGACTCTCCCTTAAACCTCCTTTCCTTGCAATGAACACAATCGGCCATTACATGTAATATCCATGCAGAGGTGGGAATATCATCTCCCAGAGCAATATTTTTATACTTTCTCTTTTTCAGTGGACCTGAACGGAAAAAAATTAAATATACTACAAATAACCACAAGCCAGTTAAACCTGACCTAATGTCATTAATTTTCTGCAATTGTTGATTCAGTAAAGATTTAATTTAATTTATTGATCACACATATAAAAACCTGCTGTTTTTACTAAAGAGCATCACATTTGGATATCATCTATTTAATTACATGTAAATTTTGACGTACATCTAAAATAAATATCTGATAAAGATCAAAGTAGCACTGATGATAGACCAAAAAAACCCTGCAGAAGTAGAAGGTAAATTTCCATTCCTTGTACTATAAAGAATATCAAAACTAATAATTGGCAAATGGGTTTGACAAGAGGAACAACCTGCTTGGTGAACATGACCAGAAATATCAACTGGAGAATTTCCTTGTGAGAAAGCATCGCGAGAAGAAAAAGAATTATATGTTGCAGGTTGGAATACACAGTAAAGAAAATGCTATATATGTCAAGAAAGAATGATGAATGATACACAAACATATATATACCTGCAGAGCTGGTGTTAGCAAAATGAACATACGAAGAAGAGGATACTGCGTGGTGACCATGAGCATCAATATCAGCTGAAATATTTCTTCGTGAAGATGCAACAGGATGGGAAAATGAACCATATGCTACAGGCAAGAATGCATAGTAAGTATCTGGCAAGAAAACATAGAGAAATGGATATACTAATCGTTGTGAATTAATTTAACTATATATAACAATCAAGAAAGTTTGACATTGACCAAATAATGCCACAGATACAAATCAAAATCTCTGACAAAACATAATGCTGCAAAGGTAGGTACAAAGGAATACAATGAACATGTAAACAGGAACTGACCCTTATAGCGAGCTCGCAGATTCCAAATTCGCTGGACATTCAAATCATTTGACTCAATGATTAATAAATCATCATGAGAGGACGCCAATCCTACTGGCTCTGCATTGCTATAACTACTGTTATCCATCAAATTCCTTGATGGTGCATTAGCTCGCAAATTCCGAATTTGCTGAACACTCAAATCATTTGACTCAATGATTAATAAATCATCACGAGAAGCCACTGATCGTGCTGGCTCTGCATTGTCATAACTACTGTTATCCATCAAATTCCTCAATAGGAATGCACCATCAGCAGATAATTGGCTAGAGGAAGATGTTTGTGGTTTCCTCTTTGAACCTGCATACCATGAACTGAAACTAATAAATTCAAACAGCTGATTATATAAACAAAAGAAGATAAATAAACACAGTTTAAAATTGTACACACAAACCTGCCACCGGCTGTTGATGGGATGTTTGAGATGAACATCTTAGTGCGGCTTGCTCTCTCTTTTGTTGGAGCATTAGTAATTTTTTTCGCTAGGGATCTGACCATAAGCCTTTCTTCTCTTAGAAATTTCATGGTTGATAGCTGATGGATCTCCTGCAACCTGTTCAATTTCAGCCCCTGTAGAAAAATATTTAGTAAATTTGATTCTAATATGAATGTTCATAATACCATTGTTGCATATATGTGACAGTGGTAAACCAAACCACCCCCTGTACGATGACCATTCGTTAAAATAACAGAAAATAGAGCTCACAAGGGAAGCAGGCACTGGCGATATCAGCAGTAATCATGACACTGGTGTTCAAACTGGGGGGAAAATTACGACCAAAAACACATACCAATATCATTTACCATTGAACCCTCCACTGACTTAAAAGAACGCTTTAAAGCATCCTGCTATCTTTTCCGCTGCAACAATTCTCCCTTTGCCTCAAGTGATAATTTAGCATAAGCCTTCCTCCTCTTAGCATTTCTATCTAATCGATCAACGACCTCCATTGGTATGTTTCTAGGTTTTATAACCAATTTTTTTAATGTTATATAAACTTGGCCAAAGACATGAAATTCAAAAACCCACAAGCATTTACCGGGAGAAGAACAAAGAACACGATTTCAGAACAGTACGATTCCAAATTCTGGGGAAAGAGTTTGGATTAGGGGAAAAAAAGGAGGAACAATGTTAATAATATTTGCTTTCTGCATAGTTTATTTATTCGTTGAGGGAATGCGTACCTCTCGAATGGGTACCTCTCGAACCCATTCAATGGAACCCCTCCACCTGAAACTTTACCTCTCGAATGCGTACCTCTCGAACACATCCAATGGAACTCCTCCACCTGAAAGTTCAACTCTCGAATGGGGAGCTCGCGAGTGGGCACCTTTCCAATCGGTACCTCTAGAAACCGTCCAATAGAACACCTCCACCTGAAAGTTCAACTCTCGAATGGGAACCGGTCAAATGTGCACCGGTCAAATGTGCACCTCTCGAATGGCACCTCTCGGCCTTATGGGCACTTCTCGAATGGATCCAATGGAAACCCCACATGATGCTTCACCTCTCGAATGTGTACCTCTCAAATGAATCCAATGGAAGCCCTCCACCTGATAGTTAACCTCTCGAATGGGTACCTCTCGAACGCGGACCTGTCGAACACATCCAATGGAGCTCCTCCACCTGGAAGTTTACCCCTCCACCTGAAAGCTCACCGCTCGAAATGGAACCCCTCGAATGCGTACCTCTCGAAGTAGGTACCTCTCGAATGAGTACCTCTGGAACTGTAACCTCTCGAATCCCCCCGGGGTCCTTCAGATCTCGAACCCCTACACCTGAACCCTCTAAACATCAACCTTAACCTCTGAAATTGTTGCCTCTCGAACCCCTCCACTTGAACCCTCTCCACCTAAACCATGACCTCTCAAATGGGTACCTTTCGAGCCCCTCCAATGGAACCCCTCCACTTGAACCTCTTGAACTGCACCTTCACCTCTCGAACCTCTCCACCTGAACCTTCAGCTATCAAATTGGTACCTCTCCAACCATTATCTCTCGAACCCCCCCCCACTCGAATTCTCACCTCTCGAATCTTCACTGAAACCTTCACATCTCCAACCTCGAATGAGTACGTCTCGAATGGGTACCTCTAGAATGGGTACCCCTCCAATGGGTACCCAAAACGACGTCGTTTTGGGCAGTCACCTGGCAGCACATGTAGACGCACATGGCAACGCCACAATGTTTGACAAAGGGGATGTACAAAACGACAACAACGGTGCCCAAAACGACGTCGTTTTGGGCGGCCACTTGAGAGCACATGCAGGGGCACACGTTTGGCTTGCCTGCAAAATGACCACTATGCCCCTGACGATGGTTGACACAAGCGTGTGATTTTGGAGTATTTATTTTATATAGTAACAAGATGAGATTTGGTTTAAAATTTACCATTTGCGTAGGGGCTTTTATACCGATCGCAGCTGAAATAAGTTTTGGCATGTTCAGATTTGACTCGGTTAAATATTTGTGGGCTCGAAATCAGGACCTTGCATGAATGGAGCCTGGAAATTATGTTCGAGCTTGTTAAAAAGCTCAAACATATTTTAATCTTTGTTGTAAAAGGAAAATTTTAACTGGGATTTCAGTCCAATATCTATATGGTTCATAGACAGATGAATACCATTAAGGCTTTATATAAACCAATTAATTAACTTCACAAAAAATTCATACTCTTTTGAGTAAACTCATGATTATTTATTTCCGAATTTTCAAATCTTACTTCTAACGATGTCCGACTCCTTTATTTCATCCATCTCTATTTGCACTTCTACTTTTGTTTTTACACTATTCTCTATATAAAGTTGAGATTTATTAATTGGCAATTTATGGTAATCATGAAAATATGATATTATTATGTTGCAATATCAAAGAATGAAGTATTATGATAAAAGGAACGTTAAAGAAAGAATCTGAGAGGTTGTATGTGCACTCACTTCTCCAACCCCGAATGAACAAAGGATTGAAGAGTAAGAATTGTCTAAGAATAATGCATTATCATTCTTTTCCTCTCTGTGAGGTTTTCTCTTATATTTGAGTAGTTCTCTTTTTTCTCTTATTTTCTTGTATTATAATAGTATTCTAGTTGTATCCTAGTTGTATCTTTCAAGGGAAGAAACCTCGTTTATTTATAGACTAATGACTTGAGATGAAATAAAACATCTCTTCATGACATATACCCTTTCGGAACTTGAACTCATATCTATTGGATATGAACAATGTTCACACCGCTTCATTATTCATAGTCACATCTTTTCAATCATTGAAAATATCCAACAATCCCCCGCCATTTCCGATAAACGTACTCTTGGAATCACAGAAAACTCTTGATAACCCATGCATCGGCAAGTGGTGTCTTTCGATTGAACCAAAGCCTTAGTGAAGGTCACTATAACTTGTTGGCCACTTGGTAGGCTATGCTTTGAACCAATGGTTTATGTAACAAGCCACATTGAGCAGCACACACAGATTCACTTCTTTCCCATTGTTATGAACCACACAGTTTAAGATTCATGTGTGTCTATCATTTCATGAATGTTTCCAAGAAGTAAAGTCCAAAAATCTTGTGATAGAATGATTTGCCGTAATAAATTGTATTATTGATATCTGAATATATAGAGAGTACAATAGAGGTATAATCAGGAAAGAACTCTAATCAGAATAAATCATCATCTAATCAGGAGTTTTATTTAGTCTAACACCCCCCTCAAGCGAAGCGTCGGATGCTCGCCGACGCACAGCTTAGATCTGAAGAACTCTAACAGCGGACGAGAGAACCCCTTGGTGAAAATGTCGGCAATCTGAAGAGAAGTCGAAACATGAGCAACGCGCAGCTTTTCGGATGTCACCAACTCACGAACAAAATGGTAGTCGATGTCGATGTGCTTCGCCCGCTTGTGAGCCACTGGATTCTGAGCCAAGAAGATAGCACTACTATTGTCACATAACAACAGTGGAGAACCAGAAAGTGGAATCCGAAGATCACGCAGTAAATGAGTGAGCCAAACCACTTCTGAGGCAGTGTTGGCGAGAGCACAGTATTCATACTCAGTGCTAGAGCGAGAAACAGTGGGCTGTTTTTGGCACTCCAAGAAACTAGATTCCCACCAAGAAAAACCGCATAACCATAAGTGAACCGATGAGTCTCTAGACATCGAGCCCAATCAGCATCAGAGTATCCTAACACATCAGGAGTACTAGCAGAACAAAACCGGAGACCAAAATGAAGAGTGCCACAAACATACCGCAAAATCCGAGTCACAGCAGCAAAATGGTCATCTCTGGGATCCTGAAGATACTGACTCACCGTGTTGACCAAGAATGCCAAATCCGGGCGAGAGATGGTGAGATACTGGAGAGCACCAACAAGAGAATGATAAAGGGTAGGATCCCGAAATGGAGGACTGGTAGAGCTGTGAAGCTGAGAACCAGCAACAAATGGAGTAGAAATAGGTGCCGCGTCAGACATACTGGCCCCATTTAAAATATCCCGAGCATACTTTGCTTGGCCAAGTAGTAATCCTGAGGAGGTAGGCGAAACTTCAAGACCAAGAAAG
Source organism: Rubia yunnanensis (assembly GCA_037428765.1). Taxonomy (NCBI): domain Eukaryota; kingdom Viridiplantae; phylum Streptophyta; class Magnoliopsida; order Gentianales; family Rubiaceae; genus Rubia; species Rubia yunnanensis. The sequence goes on along the minus strand of CM075071.1, from coordinate 62,003,685 downwards.
TAATGAAGAGCACCGAGATCCTTGATCGTAAACTCTCTGTGTGTCCGATCAATGAACTGGTGAAGAAGAGTCGAGTCATTGCCTGTAAGAATGATGTCGTCCACATACACAAGTAGGTACAGTAACGATGACCCTCTCGAAAGGACAAACAAAGAAGTATCAGCTGAGCTGCACCGAAAACCAAACTGTGTCAGATAACTGCTGAAACGCTGGAACCAAGCCCGGGGAGCTTGCTTAAGACCATAAATGGCCTTTCGCAAACGACAAACATAGTCTGGATGGACAGAATCCTGATAACCAACAGGCTGCTGCATGTAGACTGGAACATCAAGAACACCATTAAGGATAGCGTTCTTGACATCCAACTGATGAAGTGGCCAGGAACGCATGGTGGCTACGGCGAGAACCGTCCTAACAGTGGAGGCTTTGACCACGGGACTGAAAGTGTGGTCAAAATCAAAACCTGGAATCTGCGAGAAACCCTGCGCCACAAGTCTAGCTTTGTGACGCTTAAGAGTGCCATCTGGTAGATACTTGAGCCTATAGACCCATTTGGAGCCAACAATGTTGACATTCAAAGGTCGAGGCACCAAATCCCAAGTGTGCTGACCACGAAGAGCGGCCATCTCATCATCTATGGCTGAAACCCAGGTTGGATAGGGCAGAGCGATAATCAGTGGGCTCTGTCTGAGAGAGGAGTGCGGCAGTGAGACCATGAGCAATAATATCCGAATAATCCCGGCACTGAATGGCACCAGTAGAAGACCGAGTGGCCATCCGATGAGTACAAAGCGGGGGCGGCGAAGATGGAGGAGTCGAACCAGCTGATGACACGGAGGAAGATCGAGATGCACTGACTGGAGAGTGGCCGTCGGAAGTCGCCGGAGAAATAATAGCTGATAAAGGCTAAGACGTGGTGGCCGGTGACTGAGACGGTGGCTGAAGAGTGATGGCCAGTGGCTGAGGTATGGTGGGCGTTGGCCGAGGAGCCGGGTCCAGGTCAACCGTCCAGATGGAAGATGGTGGTGAAGGAGGGGCAGCTGGAACAGGCACAGACACAGGTGTGGTGGCCCCAATCGATGAAGTAACAGTTCCATCAAAAAATGATGAAATCTCCAGATCTGAAATCGAAATATTGTCCGTGGAAGATGAGACATAAGGGAAGAAAGTTTCATCGAAACGAACATGGTGAGAGATATATATGCGCCCAGAAGTCTGGTCGAGACACTGGAAGCCCTTGTGACGAGGGCTATAGCCAATAAAAACACAGGGAATGGATCGGGGTGCAAACTTATCAGTAGCAGTGGCAGGCAGACATGGAAATGCACGGCAACCAAACGGGTGAAAGAGGGTATAGTCAGGCACATGACCAAAAACAACCTCAAAATGTGATTTTCCACTCAGAATTGAACTAGTCAGACGGTTAATAATGTAAACCACAGAGGAGAAAGCTTCCACCCAATAACAGTGTGGCACAGAAGAGTGAAAAAGCATGGCAAGACCAGTCTCTGTGATGTGGCGATGCTTCCGCTCAGCCCGGCCATTCTGAGTAGGTGTATAGGGCGAGGACATCTGATGATGAATGCCACATGATATGAGATGAGCCTGAAGTCGGTGATTAGTAAACTCGGTGCCACCATCGGTCTGAAAATTTTTAACCCTAGCAGAAAACTGATTCTCAACGAATTTCTGAAACTGGATAAAAGTGTCATACAAATCCGACTTATGACGCATCGGAAGAAACCATGTGAATCGCAAAAAATCATCAACGAAAATGGCATAATAAGAGAAACCACTAACAGATAAAACAGGAGCTGGTCCCCACAAATCACAATGTATTTTATCCAGTAAACCAGTAGCGCGTTTGTCACTAGTGGAAAAGGGCAAACGGCTACTCTTGGCCATCTGACAAGGAGAGCAACTGACAGGTGCAGGCATAGCAGAAGTGACAGAAATAAGGCCCCGTCGATTAAATAACTGAACGGTATCATGAGACACATGACCGAGGCGAGAGTGCCACTGGTCAAAAGAAGCATGAAGCTTTGTAGAGCGTAGTTCGCCTAAAATGCTGGAATCACTAGTCTCAAGAAAATAAAGACCTGAACTATGACGGCCTTTACCAATTATCATCCCTGTATGCTTATGCTCAATGGAAAATGCATCAGCATCCAATATAATACGGACAGGTAAATCACGAGTAAGCTTACTGATGGACAATAAGCTTCTAGTAATCTTAGGAAATACCAGAACATCATTAACAGAGAAACCAGAGAAATAACATTGGTCGATGTGAGAAATAGATAATGATTCACCATTTCCAACAAGAATAGAATCAGAACCACGATAAGATTGTACCTTATCAAGATGACTGGTGTGAGCAGTGATGTGAGATGTAGCACCCGAATCAACAATCCACTGATTTGACAAAGGATGACGATTGAGACCATTCACACTGGCCTTAAACAAAGCTTTATCCGCAATCCAATTAGCGGGACCATCTGCCCGAGAAAAAGGTGCCAAATAAACCATAGCAAAAGCCCAAGAATTGCACAGGAATTGATTGAGTGCTAATTAGAATATGAAGAACTCATGATAAAGGACCTCAACTCGTGATAAGCAGCATCAACTCGCAATAAACATCATTAACTCACGATAAACAACATTAACCAGCGATAAGCAGCATTAACTCGTGATAAAATGAATGACGCGAGAAATCCGAATGTTTCGCGAGTCGAATCGCGCGTGACTTCACGCGCTGTAATGACGAAACGCGCTGGAATCTCCTTCGCGCGTGACCTTCACGCGAGCGCGTGGATCTCGCCGCCAGAAAAATGGGAATAATCGCCGCCGGAAATTCGCCGCTGAAGCTCGCCGCTGGAAGCACGAAACTCGTCACTGAAGATAGGTTCCGACGCCGTTGGAGAAGAGCTTCGACGATCACCGTGAAGAATGGCTTCGCCGATCGCCGTGAAGAATGGCTTCGCCGCTCGCCGTGAAGAATGGCTTTGCCGCTCGAATCTGGAAGAAGCCTCTGGACGACGACGCTGCCTCTAGATGAACTATGATGCCGATGACCAGTTGGTACTCCAGTGGGCAGAAAAATTCCGCCGGAATTGGACCGGAAACTTCTGCTGGAATTTGACCGGGAACTTCAGCAGGGATTTGACCGGAAACTTCCGCCGGAAAAAAAGGTGCTGAATAGTAAATTAAAATTTAGGGCGTAGGATCAGAACTTGCTCTGATTCCATGATAGAATGATTTGCAGTAATAAATTGTATTATTGATATCTGAATATATAGAGAGTACGATAGAGGTATAATAAGGAAAGAACTCTAATCAGAATAAATCATAATCTAATCAGGAGTCTGATTTAGTCTAACATCTTGCAATTGACATTTAAGTCTTACACTTATATAGGCAAGTCCATGAGCCTGTTTCATAGTACAAACAATACCAAAGTCAATAAAACTACCCCCAACATTTATGGCTCTTTCATGGACTTGTTAAGAACTTTAAAGTCCACCCTTAATATTAATCAAGCGGGTTAAACCAACACTCCCTCTTTTGGGATGTTTTTAATTGAGTTCTCAAATCACTATTATAGTGTACTTTGATTCATTGAATCCAAGACTTGGTATCTAACCAAGTGTGGATTGAGGTTCCACCATTTAGTGATTTATATGGACTTTCCATCCCACTTTTGATGGTTCACTAATAAACTTACTCAATGATATCATCTCTTTAAGTGACAATCACTTTCGTCAATAACCAAATACATGCCAAACATAATCATATAATGTTCAACTCGTCATAACGTAATTCATGATGTAAATTCTAATTTTCTTGTTCCATGCATTTACAAGAAACTTTTAACATTAAAAAATCAACCATGCATGAACAATATATCTTTTTCATGGATATAGTACAAATAAGACATATCATCATGCATCGCATCCTTCATGATTAAAATAAAAACTTATAATTAAAAGTACTTATCTCTTTCATGTCCATTGATCCTTTTTCTCCACAAATATCGTCATTTGTGCTATATCAATAAAAAATATATTCTTTGAATTTATGGGATTTTAAATCCTCCCAATTCAAGTATGGTTATAAACCAAACACTTCTAGAATTTCCTAGGATCACGGATTTAATGAAACTTTTACTTCTTGACAGAATCAAAAAAATTGGATTCTCTCAAAATCATCTTTTTATTCAGAAGAACTAACCGTTTGTTCTTGCAGAGTTACAACAACTCGTGCTTTAGGTTTTATCGATCGCCATGATTCATATAATCAACCATATGTCTTCAAGTTATTTAACACTAATCATAAATATGATTCACCTTGAGCACGCATGCTTCATAACTATAATAAAACATAACCAGTCACCAAAATATGCCTTTGAATTAGACAAATATTTTCTATTTGGCAAAACTCAATTAAAACTGTGAATTCCTTTTCGGGACCATAATATTACCAAGGGAAACTATTTACTCTATGAGCGCAGATTTACCAACCATAGTTGTGACTTTCTTCATGCATCAAAGCCCGTCTAGTACCGTATACAATCAACACTCAATTTACTCTCACAGTCAACATAATTTGATGCATACAATGCAATTTGGATATCTAATATATATATATATATATATATATATATATATATATATGGTACTTCATAGTTACCCATTTTCTAAGTATCTAGGTACCATGCATGCGAGGTTCAATCATATTTTTACTGAAGAATCAACATATTTAATTCACATAATTCATAAAAATAAAATTCAAATCAATAATTTTATTTATCCTTCATGCTTTGATTATTTATGCAAAATTGATTCCATTTACATAATTCTTTTCTTAGAACTAACCATTCTAGATTTCTCCACATAGCAACATGTCAAATTTTAAGTGTTCATCTAGTGATCATCATATTCCAAATATATTGCCATTTATTTGAGTTTAACATATACCATTAATGAACAGACTTAAAAACTCAATTCAACTCCAAAAGAAGGGTAATTATATCACAAGCACAATTAACAGTATCATATTTTTGAAGGATTGTGCCATATGATCACAAGGAGTATCATATCATCAACGGAGAAACATCAACAACTGTAAAATATTAGAAAAACATACCAAAGGCAGGCTCAAGATTATCCGATCCAAACTTCTTATTTTCTTCTCAAATTTGATTTAAGAAGCATCCACAAATTTTACATGATAGAAATAAAGCCTTAAGATTGTTGGTTTTACTCCACTGCATCAAACTTGACAGGAAACGACGTTGATGAATTCTTCTATGAACCTGCAAAACATATAACTCCACAAAATAATGTAATTAAAGACAACCTTCAAGTCGTGTATGAGACACTTTCCTTAAGGCTTTATTTGTTCCCTTTTGTGTGCATATGATTCAGAACAAATATCCTCTAGGATAAAATGAAGCTTGGTTGACAAAAGTGTGCACTCACTTCTCCAACCATGAATGAACAAAGGATCAAAGAGCAAGAATTCTCTAAAAATAAGGCATTATCATTCTTTTCGCCTTTGCGAGGTTTTCTCTCATATTTGAGTACTTCTCTTTTTTCTCTTTTTTTCTTGTATTCTGATAGTATTCTAGTTGTATCCTTCAAGGGAAGACAACTCGTCTATTTATAGACTAATGGCTTGAGATGAAATAATACATTTCTTCATGACATGTACCCTTTCGGAACTTGAAGTCATATCTATTGGTGATGAACAATGTTCACACCGCCTCATTATTCATAATCACATCTTTTCAAACATTGGAAATATCCAACATATATCTCGTCCATGTTGTGATTTGATTTGAAGAATATATCAATTCCTATATTTGTGGGATTGGATTAGATTTGTAGAGTTGGAATTGGTATGGGTTTCGGCTATGGTAAGGATATGGATGGGATATTCTAATTCCTATCTCCAAGGGATTAGATTTATCAATTCTATCTCTAAGGGATTTGGTTGTTATTAGAATATTCTGTTGAGATAGAATTCCTATCGCAGAGGTAATTGAAGACTGCGACAGTGCTATATATTGTGGACACTCTGGCTAAGCTACTTAGGCATTAATACAGAGAAAATTGGCATCCAGGTTTTCATCATACAGGAGTACCGCAGATCTCTATATTGGTGTTCCAACATGCACTACCACAGAGACCCACCTCTAGCACTGGTTTTTTAGCACTGGTTTTTTAGCACCGGTTTAAAAAACCGGTGCAAATAATCTAATAGCAACGGTTTTTATTTTGTTAGCATTGGTTCTAAAACCGGTGTTAATTTAGCACCGGTTATAATTATGTTAGCACTGGTTTTATTTATTATAACCGGTGTTAATATAATGCCGGTTAGAAAGCTGGTGATAGAATTTATGAAAATCGGTGTTAGTTACCGGTCAAAAAACTGGTGCTAAAAATAAGAAAAATCAGTTTTAAATTAGCACCGGTTTTCAAACCGGTGCTAAAAATCCGCATAACTGGTGAATTGGAAATTTTAGCACCGGTTTGAAAACTGGTGTTAAAAAAATTCGAAATCCGGTGCTAAATTTGTACCGGTTTGAAAACCGGTGCTAGAAATTAAAGAAAACCGGTGTAAAGTATTCCAAAAAAATTACCAAAACCGGTGCTAAACGAATTCCAAAAAAAAAGCAGGAAAAATGGCACCGTTAAATTTTGCACCGGTTAAAAACCGGTGCTAATAGGGAAAATGGCATTGGTTTTACTTACTATTCACAAAAAATGGTGCTAAATTGAGCATTTAATGCTCTGAACTACCCCTCTAAGGTGTTCGAGGGCCTCGAGAGGTGGTGGTGTTCGAGGGGTCGAGGGATTCGAGGGGTCGATGGGTTCGAGGGGTGGAGGGGTTCGATAATAGAGGGGTCGTGGGGTAGAGGTGTTTGAGGGGTCGAGGGGTTCGAGGCTCGAGGGGTGAAAGGGTTCGAGATTTGAGGGGTTCGAGGGGTCGAGGGGTTTGAGGGCCTCGAGAGGTGGAGGAGTTCGAGAGTTTGATGGGTTCGAGGGGTTTGAGAGCTCGAGGGACTCGAGGGGTCGAGGGTGGTTGGGTTCGAGGGGTGGAGGGGTTCGAGATTAGAGGGGTTCGAGGGATGGAGGGGTTCGAGACTGGAGGGGTGGAGGGGTTCGAGATTTGAGGTGTTCGAGGTCTCGAGGGTGTTATACAAAATCTGGATTGATTTTAACGATTCTAAAGAAGTGATGTTGACTAGGCCAGAGTGTTAGTAGGACTATACTTCCTTTTGTATAATATTTATTCCTGTCAACAATAGATCATTCTCTAATATTGTTATACTATTGTTAAAGTAAATCATGTTTCTGATCAGATATTGATGGATTGTTGACAAGTCATGGTTACTAAGATACAGTGCTACTCATATTATATTTCCTTATTGTACTTTATATATTTTTATGAGCAATACAATAATTCATTTCGGCGACTCAAATATAGTCTTCCTGTCGTCTACTATTTACAGAGGCGACTCAAATACAGCCTTCCTCAAGTGCAACTAAGTCAGGCTACTACAAAGCGAGGCACTTAAACATGTTTGTATTGACACAGACTAATTCTTGGTTAGACTCTATTTCTCTAGCTGGTCTATGTGTGCAAGTAATAGTATAAGGGTTGGTGTCTGCTCGGCGTATGCTCCAGACTTCCGAGTCAAGACTCAGCTCCGGCAGTTGCGAGTCAAGACTCTATACTTCACTGTGTTTGGTTGTGATGATAGTCGAGAGCTCTATTTATATTAAGGCTATACTAAGACTGCACAGTGAAAGCCACTTATCCTTCATGTACCCTTCTCATCGCACTGCCACATTGGTGTTTGATTAGTATTGCAATATCGATTAGTTCCTTTGTGTATCTTTCTCTATTAGTTATTGAGGTCTTAGATTAGAATTGTAATATTTAGATAGTGCCTCAATATAAATGAGTTTATCCCATATATGATGTAAATCTACGGAAACCGCTTGATGTAAGCCTTCGGGCAACAATTGATGTTTAAAAAAAAGGGTCGGGAACACTATAAACCCGATTTAAAAAAATTTGTATAACTTTTTGTACTTTTTATAAAATTGTTATAAAATTGCTACAAAATTGCCAAATTGCTATAAGATTTTTTATACTTTTTGACTTCCACTCTAGGTCAACAAAGCATCATTTTCCTTCCCTCCCAAATTTTCCCAATTCCCTCCATAACCTTAACCCCAAATTTTTGGCCCCCTCCCACCCCAACACCACTACCGATTTCCCTCTTCCCTCCACAACCTTAGACTCTAATTTTCCCTCTTTCCACCATAACCCCCTGCCAATTTTTCCCAAAGATATTGTCCATCCTTTCACCATTTAGTTAGAGCAGTTCTACTTCCCAATCTTGGCCGCGATCCTACTTCTAAATTTTGCTCGAGAATCAGCTTCACAATTTTGGTGGCCATTCTGATCAGAACATCCAACCAGTAAAACAAGTTACGAAGGTGGCTGGATCTTGGCAAAATACAATACCGCCAAGAGTGTGTACCAATAAGGTATGAGTGATTGGTAGTTTGCATCTTTCCCGGGCTTAATGAATAGCTATATTTTTGTGGGTCTCTATGTTTGTGAGTTTATGTTTTCATTGCTTGAGTTACTAGTGTGGGTAGTGTTTCATGTGGATAGATGATATGTTTGCTAATAATTTCATAATTTTTGCCTACCCTGTTTTTTGCCTACCATGTTTTTGCCCACCCTGTTTTTTGCCTACCATGTTTTTGCCCGAAGACAAATTTTTGCAAACCCTATTTTTGCTCCGATACAATATGTTCTCGGTTGGTTGTTATTGGAAATTCGTCTTCGGATGTGCTGTATTTAGATTTCCTTATGAGTGATTGGTAGTTTGCATCTTTCCCGGACTTAATGAATAGCTATTTTTTGGTTTTTTTGGTACAGTGAAACATCCACCTTTCAATATTAACCTATAGCAATTCAGTAATGTACAAATGCAGAAACTGATGCAACATAGTCTCAATGCTATGCATATAAACTCATATAAATTATTTCTCAAAGATAATAAATAACAATTTGTTGTTTAAATATCCCAATTTTTTAATCATTTTAATGAATAACGTGTAGCTACACATGCATCCATAGTCTTCAGAACTGTACTAAGCCGATTTTATCATCTCCATTGATGGTCAACCAATGCTTCACATGGATGGAATCGCTACTTTGATCAAATTTGTAACTTCTAACGTAGTAATGGTATTCTTCGAAGGATGCATTGGGCCTTCTATCTCTTAGTTCCGCAGCTCCGAATGAATAGTTATATTTTGGTGGGTCTCTTAATTTGTGAGTTTGTGTTTTTATTTCTTTGGTTACTACTGTGGGTAGTGTTTCATGTGGATAGATGATATGTTTGCTAATAATTTTATAATTTTTGCAAACCCTGTTTTTCCCCCATACAATATGTTCCCGGTTGGTTGTTATTGGAAATTCATCTTCGGATGTGTTGTATTTAGATTTCCTTATGAGTGATTGGTAGTTTGCATCTTTCCCGGGCTTAATGAGTAGCTATTTTTTGGTGGGTCTCTTAGTTTGTGAGTTTGAGTTTTCATTTCTTGGGTTACTAGTGTGGGTAGTGTTTCATGTGGATAGATTTCCTTATGTTTGATTGATTCATACAGGAGATTGAATGGCGAAGCCGAGGAAGAAATTGTTTGACTCCAGCGGTACAAAAGCCATTAAAGAGAATTGTGTTACCCCTCCAAAAGCTAACAACTGTGATGACAATAACGAGGAAGAGGATGATGCACCCAAATATTGCTCGGGATCTAAAAAGTTGGGGGAAGAAGAAGAAACAATTTTAAAAGATGACATGAGTGGGAGCTTCGACAAGTTTGAGATAAAAGAATATTGCAAGCGTAGAGGCACAGCCACGTGCAAGTCCGTGTTTCTTGCGAAGCAAAAGAAGGCACTTAAAATATTCTTCGATGATGACTTCAAACCCCTAGTTATGTGCATCCGATGGTCGATGTATATTGGCTATGCCTTCCAACGAAGAATCTGCTTCGGGACATGGCATAATTGGAAATCAGTCCCAGACCATGTAAAGAAAGATGCATGGGAAGACATTCTCGTAAGTGTGTTCTAATCCTCCATTTTCATCCGTTCATGTGAACTTCATTACATTTTGCACTAACAAGTTGTATCTTTGTCCACTAGATGAGCTGGGATATACAAACCAAAATGACGTTCAATGAGATGAATAAGTTCCGAAATAAATGGACTATTTATGTAGGAGAAAAGTGGAGGAATTGGAAGACTATGGTGGCTCAAAAGTACATCGTGCAAAAAAAACCTGGTTCTTGTGCATGGAGAGATTATCGCTGGATGGATAAATATGAGTGGGAGCTATTTGTGAAACGCAGATCAACCCCTGAATTCAAGGTAATTCCTTGAAAATTATTAATCTCTAGTCATTACTTTGTGTGCATTTTACAAATTGATGGCCAAATAGGCAGTAAGTGATGCAGCAAAAGTAAGCGCCTCACAGAGGAGTACATCCATCACACAGGCAATAGAGGGAATCGTAGGGTTGCAATAGAACTCGAGAAGAGGAAAAGAAAGGCTAAAATTGATGAGCTTCTGGATGAAGGTCATAGTGTAGAAGAAGCGGAGGCTTTAGTTCAATTAATGGATTTCAAACCGGACCTCTCGGAGGTGTTCCTTGAAGCTAACTGGGACAAGAAATTATCAACCTACACCACCGACTCCGTTAAAAGAGCAGCCCCCACTATCGTAAGCATAATTCATAATTGATTCTATCTCTAATAATATTCTCAGATGTAATGCATAGTAATGGCTAATATATGTTCTGTTTCCGAGATAATGCTCATGGATAAGAAGCAAAAGGGAGATGTAGTTATGCAAGGAAAAGAAGATATTCTCGTTCAAGCAACGGGTAAGAAGGATCATGGGGGTCGTTGGAGAGGTTGCTCCACAAAGTCAAAGGTGAACGAGGCCCTACCACATATGGCTGTGACCTGTTACACATCTAGTCAATGTGGGAGCACAAACACAAAACCATCTGAGGAAATATCAAATTCAAACAAACTACCAACAGATGTCATTGAGCTCAAGCAAAGATTTGTTTCCTTATTTGAGGCCCAAAGAAATTGGCTAGCTGGACAATTGGGTAAAGCTATTCCCCCACACTTGGATGCCCGCAATTTCCTTGCTACATCTTCCACCCCCACAAATAAGGACAACCGGGTATTCATTCCTTCAGCATCTGGATGTAGTGAGCCACAAGGAACCGTAGCGGATGACAAGGTATTCCATACCATGAACCTCGTCGTTAGCTCTTTCTTGCTCTATGATCTTTACTTTCTGGTTTTCCATTTCCTGTCAAAATGATTTTTTTGGGATGCATTGACTACTATCACGTTCATTTTGGATGTTGGTAGTTTGGGCCTACTTATATATCTTTAGATTGTTCTTTACCACATAAACTGAGATAATGTCTCTTTGCCAATCGAGTTTTATTTGATAGACAGTTCATGGAAGATGAACTCTGAACGCTGCAGCGCTATCCAGATCTCAGTCTCAGCTGAAAACTGAAAACTGCAGAGCGCTGCAGCCTTCAGCAGCTACATGTAGACTTCATTTCTTGTTATAATAACAAAATTATTTAATTTTGTTTACTTAATAACACTTACTTATTGTCCAACCGATGTAATTCATGAGTGTATTTCTCAGAAAGGAAAAAAGTGCAACCTATATGTTTTGAACCATAATGGAGAAAGGGATGTAGCTGCATTTGGTATCTTATTTCCAAAGGACACGGACTTACCCATCAAGTGGGAGCGAGTAAATCTTCGTGGACCTATGCTCATTCCCAAGGCACCTTTGCCGATTGAACACGAAGAATATGAGTTTGTCACTGAGGCCATTGGATATAACATTCTATGGCCGGGAAAGCTGATAAGTGTCATTGGGCAACAGGATGATGAGGTGTGATAATTGTATTCTTCTTCTTATCGCATTATATATATCTTTCTAGATATTACTAAATCATAATATGTTGTTCCTCTGCTTACGTAGGAGAACGAGCAGCAATCGCCTCTGCAAGAATTGGTAGTCGACGAAGTTGGAAGTCCTCAAATAAACTGCACACCAAAATTTGCCAAGGACACTACACAGGTTAAACATATAAGCATATTAACTGGCTATGACATCCAGATACATATTATTAACACATTGTCCCTTACAGAAGGCGGTGGGTAAGGAAGATACTCCGCATGGACAGGTGGTCGCTCGATCGGTAAAAGGAGAGGTACATACCCCTAGACTATTTCATTCCGACCGATTTTTACCGATGCATAACTAACATTTTATCCATTAGCAAGTTCCAAAAGAAAATACTACATCAACGGAGATGAGCAACCAAATACTCCCATGTTAATTTCTAACCAGTACATATTTGTGAGGAATTTTAGCCTTTACAATATGATCCAATTCTGAATTATATACAAATACTGGACAACTAACATTATTAGATTCTCAATTTAATTAGGGGGTCACGGAAGACCAAGAATGCATCGCTGTTGTTCAAGAGATTAATTATGCTTTAAGGCTATCTACACAAATATGTGGACCAAACAAAGTCTTCTGCATCAATTTCAATGCGGAGGTGTTTGTATCAGAAGAAGTCTACACAGCCATATATACTAACGAGCTAAGACTGTTCATGAGCAGCTTGGACGTAGAAGATGAAATGGAGTGGAGAAGTGGGTGCCAACTTGATATATAGGCATCGTAAGAATTTGCATGGTTACATTATTTATAGATAGATGTATCATTATATTTGTTTCACTTACAATATTATTTTGCAAGATACCTTTGTGATGGGTTGGTTCATAGAGGTCACGTCCAGTTTATTCCGGCCTCTTCAAATTCAATGGCTCAAAAGGCAAATCAAAGGGTGGAATTGACTGCGGAGGACGTTTCGGCTGTCATGTGCCGCACTCAAGCGAGGCATTACGCCTTCCCGTACAATCGAGAATAAGTTCCATTTGTTTTCTGAGTTGCTAGTTCCGGCCACATGGAAGCAATAGCAACCATATGCTGTGATTTTATTTTCACAAATATATTTTTAGCTTCATTTTGGTTTTTCCTTTTTTTAAGGGACCATTGGTTTTTGCTCGTCTTCATACCGGAAATCGATCGAGTATATTGCATCGACTCAATGAATGGGGGAATTTGCAAACAAAATAGGTCATGCCTTAAAATGATTCATTTGTAAGTGGAACACAATCATGTCATTCCTTCAACTTCAATGTTTTACAAAAATGTTTGTTCACGTAAATGTGTTCTTGTACGTTTATCACTTTCTTGGCTCAAATATTTACAATTAATGTTAATTAATATATACATTTTCATATATTGTAAGAACCCCAATTTCTGAAAATTATTTTTTAATATGTTGACATAAATATGTTTTCATCGATTGTAGGATTGCAACAAAATATCAACGGATCAATTTTGACCAAAAAACCACCTACCCTTCTAACTATACATGGAATGTCATAAACATCAATGTACGTATTATCCCATAACGTCATATTTCATCTGTCATTTTCATGTTCTTAACCGTTTCAACAAATTCTCTTTTACATCAGCACAAGATACAAAGTAGTAGTTGGGAGTGTGGATACCATTGCATGATTACATGGAAAAAATTGTTAGGCACGTGCATGACATTGACATTATTCAGGTACGTTTTCCTACATTGCTTTTATGTATTTCTTATTCTCTCACAAATATATCATTTTTTTAACATGTGATTTAACACATTGTTTCAGCAATTTCCAGAAGATTACACTCCAATAGGGAGCAATGAACTGCAGAGAATTGCTCTGAAATGGGTTTGTGTTTTTGCAAAATGTACTCTGCCAAAATGCATAGCTCAATTGAATGTCATACAGGGACTTGCCTCCATCATTGGATAATGGTTAGTGTTATCTCTTATGAGAAAGGTAATTGACCTTCACTTTTGATACTCATCAACTCCGTGATGAGGGGGGGTTCCAGTATCTTAGGCCACTAACAAACACGTCATGCTCTTCTTTTGCTAGTCAAAAATTTTAGTTCATCGAATTCAATGCTTTTTTCAACCTACTTCTTGTCTATGCGTCATGGTTGCTCACAATTTGTTCTATTTTTATTCGTGCACCGTTCTGTTACTACGCACAAAAAATAATCGGTACCATCCTTGACAAAGAACTTACCGGGTTGGAAAACAAGCATAAAAATGAAACTGGCTGCGTGAAGATGAACTGAAAGAGCGGTAGCGCGCTGCAGCTTACCGTGACCACAATAGCTAGTCACATTACCGGTGCTAATAATAATAACCGGTGCAAACTTTAGGCTTTTAGCACCGGTTTCCAAACCGCTACTAAAAAATAAACCGGTGCAAAATATAACCTATTATCACCGGTTAAAAAATCGTTGCAAACTAATAACGGTGATAAATTTACACTAATAGCACCAGTTTATAAAATGATGCAAAATAAAACCGGTGCAACATATACACCTCTAGCACCAGTTCAATGACCGGTGCTAAAAATAAACTGATGCAACATACACATTTTTAGCTACAGTTTACAAACCGGTCCTAAACAATAACCGGTGCAAAAAAATTTTATCAGCGGTTTAAAAAATCGGTGTAACCTAAAAACCGATGTTAAATATGCATATTTAGCACCGGTTTTATAACCGCTGCTAAAAAAACCGGTGCAAAATATACACTTTTAGCACCGATTTTGAAAAATACGATGCTAAAATAAACCGGTCCAACAAAATTTTATTTAGCACCGGTTTTAAAACCGGTGTTACAAGGACAAATTTAACACCAGTTTTACATAGCACCAGTTACAAAAAAACCGGTGCTAATTTGGTACATTGTAGCACCGGGTTTTTTAACCGGTGCTAAATAAAACCGGTGTTAATATAAGATATTTAGCACCGGTTTTTTCTAACCGGTGAAACCGTATCATTGGTTGCTTAGGCACTGGATTTTTTTACAATCCAATAGCCGGTGCTACGAAGCAAAAAAAACCGGTGCTACAACTGTGTTCCCTTGGTAGTGATGATCAAACTTGTTTGATCTTAAAGTTCAGAACTTAAGCCTTAATTCCTCCGGATGAGGAGATCCAACGTCGACTAGTTTCGAGGTTAGAAGGAGTCTGATCAAAGTGGATCAATAACTAAGAGAGCTAGTAAAATTTAAGGGGTTGATTAGAAAAGATAAGTATTTTGTATGGCAACTTCATACTATCTGTCTGATTAGTGGATTCATTTTGAACTAAGCCAGGCCCCACAGATGTAGGTGACAATAACCGAACTGCGTAACCAATTCACGTGTCTTTGCCTTTTACTTTATTACAAACTTAGTTAATTAGGCTATGTTGGAACACAATAAACACAAATGAAGTAATTAGAAAACCAAATTTTACTTTATCAAAGTTTGACCTCATATTTGAATACATTTATGAACAACATTATTATCATATATGATATTTTTGAATTCGTCGTAGCAAATAATTCATAAATATCAACTTTTTATTTGTCGTTATTATGTGTAGGTAAACATATTACCATGCAAACATATTTCTTGAACAGCGTTATGATGATTGTGATGCAAATAGAGCTGGGAAAGAAGGAGTATGTTTTTTTTCTAGCAATGCCTTTCTTTTTATTTAACTCTACTTTCATCTTTCTTTTCACCTTTCCATTACATTTATTTGTTAGTATTTAGACACTATTCACCTAAACATTATACTAGTACACAAATAATTTTTGCTACCATGTTCATTTTTTTATCAAGCTTCTGACTTTGTTCATGTTCGTTTATTTTATATATGAATGATCTCAATCCGAGTTGATCTCAAGTTTGTTTATGAATGTCCGTGTTCGTTCTCACCCCCGCATTTGAGAAAGATAAATAGTGTCAATATCAATATATAGAGATTTACACTTTTTCTGTTCGTTTGCGAATAGTTAATGTATAAGAGTTGTTAGTGACGATTCACCTCTAATGCGAATTAGATGTTCTTTGTATCTTATTCATGTTACTTTAGATTTTAATCTTAATGTTGATATTTCTTCATTGGTTTCTATATCAATTTTTAGAATAAATAATTGTTAGACACATGAATTTTCCAATATATTCATATTTTATGAAGATGCTGATGAAACTTATACAATTATAAATATCGTTTTCATTCTTAGTTGTTTCAATATGTGATGTGTTGTGCGGAATGGAGAAAGAACAGAAAATATGAACGAAAATAACAAGACACAAGATTTACGTGGTTCACCAAGATTGGCTACCTCCACGGGAGACGGATTCACTATAATAGGTAGCAGGTTACAGATGCCAAGAAATTGGCCAGATTTCTACCTATCTAAGTGCAGAACAGAATTCATGAATTCATGATTTACAGAGAGAAGAGAGACCCTTTATATATTGTCTCTACTAAACCCTAACAAACTGGGAATAAGAAAATAACTACCATTCCTAATAGGAATAGGAACTACCATTCCTAATAGGAATAGGAACTACCATTCCTAATAGGAATAGGATTCCTATTCTGACCGGGCAGCGAGACCCCCGTTATTTTCCCCCGGACCCCCAGGCCAGTGTCGCAGAAGCGGCTTATTATAGTATTCAAGGCATACCAACAAATCTCCACCTTGACTTGAATCCTCAAAGTAGAAAACTCCAGATGCACCATTACAGTGCCAGATTCAAGGCATACCAACAAATCTCCACCTTGACTTGAATCCTCAAAGTAGAAAACTCCAGATGCACCATTACAGTGCCAGATTCAAGGCATACCAACAAATCTCCACCTTGACTTGAATCCTCAAAGTAGAAAACTCCAGATGCACCATTACAGTGCCAGATTCAAGGCATACCAACAAATCTCCACCTTGACTTGAATCCTCAAAGTAGAAAACTCCAGATGCACCATTACAGTGCCAGATTCAAGGCATACCAACAAATCTCCACCTTGACTTGAATCCTCAAAGTAGAAAACTCCAGATGCACCATTACAGTGCCAGATGAGTAGACTTCGCCCTCCACTCCCGGGACTGCCCATAGAGCACCTAATCAGCTCTGATGTTCAGCAAGTCCAAACAATGTTGAAACTTGCTATGTGGAACAGGTTTGGTGAACATATCAGCGGGGTTGTCAGCAGTTCCCACTTTCTTCACCCTGATTCTCCTCTCACTCCTCAGGAAATGATATCTGACATCAATATGCTTGGTCCTCTCATGATGGACCTGATCCTTGGCTATGCAGATTGCACTCAAGCTGTCACAATACACAGTAGCCTGATCATGATGTAGACCAAGATCACTAACCAGCCCTTTCAGCCATATTCCCTCCTTTGCGGCCTCTGTCAAAGCCATGTACTCTGCTTCCGTAGTAGACAACGTCACTATAGGTTGCAAAGTCGCCTTCCAACTAACCACAGAACCTCCCAAAGTGAATACATAACCAGTCATCGATCTCCTCGTGTCAACATCACCAGCATAATCAGAATCCGAGTAGCCTGTAACTAAGCACTCGGTATCACTTCCATAAATGAGACCCACATCAGACGTACCTCTAAGATACCTGAAGATCCCTCTTTCACCCATATGACCAAGCCTCATATGCCATAACTTAGTCATATCATCCTGGTGAACCTCCGAGGATGCAACATTAACAGAATCCATAACCGTGGAACCTTGTAGAAAATACAAAGTACCATGCAGAACACCTTTCAAAACCAGCCTAGAACCTTTGCAGACACACAGAACTCCATCACTCCCAGAGTAGACAAAACCCTTTCTATCCAACGTAGGAAGAGAAATCAGATTCTTTGTCATCGATGGAACATGCCTGACATCGTTCAAAGTACAGAAACTACCATTATGCGTCCTGATCTTGATTGAACCAATCCCAACTACCTTGCACGCAACACCATTTGCCGTAGTAATGATGCCCTCTGCTTGCTCATAAGTTGAGAAATAATCTCTCCTTGGGCATATATGATAAGATGCCCCAGAATCAAGAAACCACGCATTAGGATGATTATTTTGCCCAGTAGCAGCTAGAGCAAAATCATCTTCAGAACTGAAATCCCCTTCAGCCACAGCAGCAGTACCAGGTGTACTCCCAGATTTACTAGCCTTCTTCGGACACTCCTTTTTCCAATGCCCCTTCTCCTTACAGTAGCTACAAACATCATTGGCCTTGGGACCCTTTGAAGATGACTTCTTGCCCTTCTTCTTATCACCGGTTCCCTTGTCCTTTGTGTTTCCGTCACTAGCAAACAAACCAGATGCCTGACTTTCTGTACCTGTACTGTTTGCCTTATGTCGCAACTCTCTACTATGGAGAGAGGATCTAACTTCCTCCAGAGACACAGAATCTTTACCAACAATGAATGACTGAACAAAATTCTCATACGAAAGTGGTAAAGAAACTAGCAAAATCAAAGCAGCATCTTCATCTTCAATTTTCACATCTATATTTCGCAATTCTAATAACAAAGTATTCAAGTGCTCTAGATGGTCTCTGAGTTGCGTACCTTCCTGCATTCGGAGACCGAAGAGGCGTTGTTTCAGAAGCAGTTTATTGGTTAGAGATTTCGTCATATACAAACTCTCCAACTTCAGCCACAGTTGCGCAGCAGTCTCCTGATCTGAAACCTCAGTGACGACTTCGTCTGCGAGACACAGCATAATCGTCGAGTGTGCCTTTTCTTCCAGACTCACATCGCCAGAACTGCTCGCAAAATCCTTCGTCAGCGGAGTCCACAAACCTTGTTGTTTCAGCAAAGCTCGCATCTTGATCTGCCATAAACTGAAACTGTTTCTCCCAGTAAACTTGTCGATCTTCACGTTCAACCCAGACATCTTTCTCCCCGATCAGCCCCAATCTGATGAGCCCAGAATCCGATATACCCACTACGGATATCGCCGGAAAAAGAAACCGCTCTGATACCAGTTTGTTGTGCGGAATGGAGAAAGAACAGAAAATATGAACGAAAATAACAAGACACAAGATTTACGTGGTTCACCAAGATTGGCTACCTCCACGGGAGACGGATTCACTATAATAGGTAGCAGGTTACAGATGCCAAGAAATTGGCCAGATTTCTACCTATCTAAGTGCAGAACAGAATTCATGAATTCATGATTTACAGAGAGAAGAGAGACCCTTTATATATTGTCTCTACTAAACCCTAACAGACTGGGAATAAGAAAATAACTACCATTCCTAATAGGAATAGGAACTACCATTCCTAATAGGAATAGGAACTACCATTCCTAATAGGAATAGGATTCCTATTCTGACCGGGCAGCGAGACCCCCGTTATTTTCCCCCGGACCCCCAGGCCAGTGTCGCAGAAGCGGCTTATTACAGTATTCAAGGCATACCAACAAATCTCCACCTTGACTTGAATCCTCAAAGTAGAAAACTCCAGATGCACCATTACAGTGCCAGATTCAAGGCATACCAACAAATCTCCACCTTGACTTGAATCCTCAAAGTAGAAAACTCCAGATGCACCATTACAGTGCCAGATTCAAGGCATACCAACAAATCTCCACCTTGACTTGAATCCTCAAAGTAGAAAACTCCAGATGCACCATTACAGTGCCAGATTCAAGGCATACCAACAAATCTCCACCTTGACTTGAATCCTCAAAGTAGAAAACTCCAGATGCACCATTACAGTGCCAGATTCAAGGCATACCAACATGATTATTATATGTTTTGTTTATCATAGTCCTAAGTAATATTTAATTCTTACGATGACAGAGACTTCCTTTTGCTATATATAAAGAAAGCTTTCAAATCATGCAGTGTTCAAGGATGAGTAAAGAAATACTTGCCCTATCAAGCTAGGTTAATATCAAAGTGAAATTTTCTTTCTTGATGTTTGGACGACATTTGTCAAGGTAGGTGGTTTATCCGTACGAGATTTCATTATGTTCTAGTGCAATGGGGATGTCATCTTTTATTTATAATTATGTAGAATTGACCGTTGTGACAAAAGAAGAGTTAGAAAATATCATTATACTATGAAAGAAGAAAGAGACAAAAAAGAATATAAGGAGGAGGACACTATCACATAGACCTCCCTCTAGCATCAATTTTTGAAAACTAGTTCCTAAAATGTTATAGCACCGGGTTTCTTTTTAATTTTAACACCAATTTTAAAAATCGGTGTTAAACATCGCTTTTTTAAAAACCGGTGCCAAAACCGATGTTGGAAAAAAATAGCACTAGTTTTCAAAAATCGGTGTTAAAAATTTTAAAAATTCAATCTTTCCACCAAAATTTTCAAAATTCTCACCAAATTTCTGGATAATCTTCTCGCACAAAATTTCCAAAAATTAGCAAAAATAATTCAAAAATTCGCTAAAAATTTCAAAAAATGTTATCACAGATTTCATGGGCTGAGAGCAGCCGCTTCTAAATTCTTTTTTTCTTAACTTTCAAAATCGTTCACTTCTTTTGTTAACTTTAACTAATAACTGAGTCGGCTTAAATTAATCAATGATCAACCTTTATTGACCAAATATATGTTACGAATAAAAATGTTTGACATTAAATAATCAACGTTGAACCCTTAATTGATTTAGTATATATAAATACAACTTTAACTAGTTAACCGTTAATCCTTATTTGACTTTCTACATGACTAAAAACCAAGTTGACTTAAACTAATCAACGATAAGCCGCTACTGCAGGAGAAGGGCATTTGTACAGGTAAAACACCCTTTTCGCATTGGTATTTTGGCCCTCTGAAATACCGGTGCGTAAGTATATGGCGTAAAATGGAAATTTATAGGCACCTAGGCACTCATTTTTAATTAAAAATTTAGAAATCAAAATATTTATTAGAACACAATAAATGCACTAAAATATATTAAAAAACGTGAATCAAATTCAAGGAATACTCAACACTACTATTCAACTAAGGTAGCTAAAACTAACTCGTATCAATCTAAACTGATATAAAAAGTGCTTATAACCAAGGTAGCTACATCAATTACAAAAAGTGAATTGCTTCGTAGCAAGCAGTGTTCGAGAAAGTCGGAGACTTGCTTATGTGATCAAATCACACTACTTAAAAATACGAACTAATTCTTTTCTGAACTATCATCATATGCTGTAGCTACCTAAACAAACATATTCTTCCAGATAAACTACACCAGACATAGCAATTGCAAATGCCACAGTATTCTAAAGCTTCTCAGCTAATAAGTAATTGGAACAAACTAGCATAACAAGTTCAACACACACATAGAAAACATGCACGCACTTAGGAGTTAGGATACCTTAACAGAAGACCAAGCGAGATTGAGGAGAGTAGCGAACCAGAGGAGAACAGAATACGCAATCATCGTACCACCTTCATCGTACGACCTTCCTCTGCAATCGTACGACCTTTGATTTTCTTCATGTACGCTTACATCCATTGTTTAGTTCGAGCAAGTTTTTTGTTCAAGTTTCTAAGACAAAAAATCAATCATCAAAATCAAATTGACTTTTAAGATACGATGAGTCCCGTTTGTTTTATTCCATTTCAGTTTGAGTCACTAGTGTAGGATTTCATTTTAATAGCACAGATGCATGTTGTTTTTGAGTTTTTAACCCGGAACCGCACAACACGAGCACGACACAAAACCTACTCTAGAAAAACATTATATTCCCCACTTTTCCTCGTGAAACTTGGAATTTTTCAGCCTGAAATGACATAACACATGGCTGAGCATTTTAAATTTAATCTGTATATGTATGTATAAAAAGTGTTTGAATTTTATGCTTATTGTAGGAATAATAAATTAAAGTCACATAAATACATTAGTGAATTAAATATTCTTATTACTTTAGATTTGATTCTTAATGCTGATATTTCTTCTTTGGTTTCTATATTAATTTTCTGAATTCCATACTTTTTGGCTTCCCCGAGCTCTTCACGTTGTTTCATTGCTCTTCTATTCCTTCGCCATTTTCATTTTCTACCCCTCAAATAGATTATCAAAAAAAATTTCTCTAGCAATAAAAGCTCTGATTTTCTTCTTGAAGGCTTTCTTCCGCTATTTAGTTCGAGTGAGTTTTTCGTATGGGGTTTCAACACAAAAAAGCAATCATCAAAATCAAATTGACTTTTAGGACACGATAATTCCCGTTTGTTTTTTCCATTTCAGTTTAAGTCACAAGTGTAGGATTTCCCGTTTAAACCGTGGATGCTAGATATTTTTGAGTTTTTTGCCAGGTACCGCACAACACAAGCATGACACGAAACCAACTCTAGAACCAACACTATATTTCCCACTTTTCCTCATGAAACTTGAAACATTTCACCTTGAAATGACAAAACACATGGCTGAAACTTTTAAATTAATCCTATATGTGTATGTATAAGGAATGTATGAATTTTATGTTTAATATAGGAATAAGAAAATTAAAGTCACAGAAATAGACCAGTGCATTAAATCTTCCTATTACTTTAGATTTGATTCTTAATCCTGCTATTTCTTCATTGGTTTCTATATTTATTTTCAATATTCTATCATGTTTGGCTTGTCTGCGCTCTACACAGTTTTTCATCACCCTTCTATTTCGTCGTCATTTTTCATTTTTTGCCCCTCAAATAGATTATCAAAGATAAATTTCTCTAGTAATAAAAGCTCTGATTTTCTTCTTGAAGGCTTTCTTCCGCTGTTTTCTTTGAACGAGTTTTTCATACTCGTTTATAAGAAAAAAAGCAATTATCAAAATCAAATTGACTTTCAAGAGATGACGAGTACCGTTTGTTTCTTCCATTTCAGTTTGGGTCACTCATGTAGGATTTCTTTTAACAGTACGGATGCACGCTATTTTTGAGTTTTTGCCCTGGAACCGCCCAATAGGAGCACGACACGAAACCTACTCTAGAACCAATATCATATTTTCAACTTTTCCTCGTGAAACTAGAAATGTTTCACCTTGAAATGGCATAACACATAGCTAAATATTTGAAATTAAACCTATATATGCATGTATAAAAAATGTTTGAATTTTATGTTTATTATAGGAATAGTAAAATTAGAGTCACAAAAATAGATCAGTGTCTTAAATCTTCCTAATACTTTATATTTTTTTCTTAATGCTGGTATTTCTTCATTGTTTTCTATATTTATTTTCTAAATTCTATACTTTTTGGCCTGTCCACGCTCTTCACATTATATCATTGCTCTTGTATTCCATCGCCATTTTTCATTTTTATGCCCCTCAAACAGATCATCAAAAATCAGTATCTCTTGCAATGAAAGCTCTAATTTTATTCATGTAATCTTTCTTCCACTGTTTAGTTTGAGCTAATTTTTCGTACAGGTTTTTAAGACAAAAAAATCAATCGTCAAAATCAAATTGACTTTGAAGACATGAGTATTCCCATTTGTTTCTTCCATTTCAGTTTGAGTCTCTAGTGCAGGATTTTCTTTTAACATTGCGGATGCAAGATATTTTAAATTTTTTGCATGGAACCGCACAACAAGAGCACGACACAAGCATGGCACGAAACCTACTCTAGAACCAACGTTATATTTCCCCCCTCTTCCTTATGAAACTTTATATTTTCCATCTTGAAATAACATAACACATGGCTGAACATTTTAACTTAAACCTGAATGCATATGCATAAAAAATGTGTGACTGTTTTTTTTATATAGGAATAAGAAAATAAAAGTCACAAAATTAGATTAGTGCATTCAATCTTCTTATTACTTTAGATTTAATTCTTAATGCTGATATTTCTTCATTGGTTTCTATATTTATTTTCAGAATTCTAAACTTTTTGGCTTGTCCACGCCCACCACATTGTATCATTCCTCTTGTATTCCATTGCCATTTTTCATTTTCTGCCCCTCAAACAGATCGTCGAAAATCAATTTCTCTGGCAATAAAATCTCTGATTTTCTTCATGTAAGCTTTTGTCCTCTGTTTAGTTCGAGCAAGTTTTTCGTACAGGTTCTTAAGACTAAAAAGTAATCATCAAAATCAAATTGACTTTTAAGACACGATGATTCCCGTTTGTATGTTCCATTTCAGTTTGAGTCACTAGTGCAGGATTTTTTGTTTACAACACGGATGTGCAATCTTTTTGAGTTTTTGGCTTGGAACTGCATAACACGAACACGAAACAAACACGGAAAAAAACCTACTCCAAAACAAACACTATATTTCCCACATTTTCCTCGTTAAACTTAAAACTTTCCACCTTGAAATGACATAACACATGGTTGAACATTTGAAATTAAAACTTAGGTGTTTGTATAAAAAATGTTTGAATTTTTAGTTTAATATAGGAATGAGAAAATTAAAGTCACATAAATTGGTCAGTGCATTAAATCTTCCGATTACTTTACAGTTGATTCTTAATGCCAATATTCTTCCATTGGTTTCTGTATTTATTTTCAATATTCAATACTTTTTGGCTTGTCTTCACTCTTCACAATTTTTCATTTCTCCTGTATTCAATCGCTATTTTTCATTTTCTGTCCCTCAAATAGATCATCAAAAATCAATTTCTCTTGCAATAAAAGTTCTGATTTTCTTCATGAAAGCTTCCTTCCGCTGTTTAGTTCGAGCAAGTTTTTCGTACGGATTTTTAAGACAAAAAATCAATCATCAACATCAAATTGACTTTTAAGACATGATGAATCCTATTGTTTCTTCCATTTTAATTTGAGTCACTAGTGTAGGATTTCCTTTTAGCGGCACGGATGCGCTCTATTTTTGTGTTTTTGGACTGAAACCGCACAAAACCTACACTAGAACCAACATTATATTTCCCACTTGTCCTCGTGAAGTTTCAAATTGTTCACCTTTAAATGACATAAAACATGGCTGACCATTTTAATTTAAACTTGTATATGTATGTATAAAAAATGTGTGGATTTAATGTTTATTGTAGGAATAATAAAATTAAAGTCGCATAAATAGACCAGTGCATTAAATCTTCCTATTGCTTTAGATTTGATTATTGATTCTTATTTTTCTTCATTGGTTTCCATAATAATTTTCAATATTCTATACTTTTTTGGCTTTTCAGCGCTCTTCACATTTCATTGCTCTTTTATTCCTTCGCCATTTTTCATTTTTTGACCCCCAAATAGATCATCAAAAATAAATTTCTCTGGCAATAAAAACTCTAATTTTCTTCATGTAAGCTTTCTTGCGTTGTTTAGTATGAGCAAGTTTGTTGTATAGCTTTTTGAGACAAAAAAACAATCATCAAAATCAAATTGACTTTTGAGACACGATAAGTCTCGTTTGTTTATTCTGTTTCATTTTGAGTCACTAGTGTAGGATTTCCATAAAACAGCACGGATACCTGCTATTTTGGGGTTTTTGACCTAGAACCACACAACACGAGCACGGCTCGAAACCTACTCTAGAAGAAACATTATATTTCCCACTTTCCCTCGTGAAACATGAAAAATTTTCACCTTGAAATGACATAACACATGGCTGAACATATGAAATTAAACCTGTATATGTATGCATAAAAAATGTGTGAATTTTATGTTTATTATAGGAATAATAAAATTAAAGTCATGGAAATATATCAGTGTATTAAATCTTACTATTACTTTAGATTTTTTTCTTAGTGCTGATATTTCTTCATTGTTTTCTATATTTATTTTCTGAATTTTGTACATTTTGGATTATCTACACTCTTCACATTATATCATTGCTCTTGTATTCTGTCACCATTTTTCATTTTTCTGCCCCTTAAACAGATCACCAAAAATCAATATCTCTTACTTTAAAAGATCTAATTTTCTTCATGTAAGCTTTCTTCCGCTGTTTAGTTTGAGCAATTTTTTCATACAGGTTTTGAAAACAAAAAATCAATCATCAAAATCAAATTGACTTTTAAGACACAATTATTCCCATTTGTTTCTTCCATTTCAGTTTGAGTCACAAGTGTAGGATTTTCTTTTAATAGTGCGGATGCGAGATGTTTTGAATTATTGGCCTGGAACCACACAACAAGAGCACGACACAAGCATGTCAAGAAACCTACTGTAGAACCAACATTATATTTCCCCCCTTTTCCTCATGAAACCTTATATTTTCCACATTGAAATGACATAACACTTGGCTTAACATTTTAACTTAAACGTGTATGTGTATGTATAAAAAATGTTTGAATATTTTGTTTTATATAGGAATAAGAAAATAAAATTCACCGAAATAGATTATTGCATTAAATATTCTTATTACTTTAGATTTGATTCTTAATGCTGATATTTCTTCATTGGTTTCTATATTTAATTTCATAATTCTAAACTTTTTGGCTTGTCCATGCTCTTCACATTCTATCATTTCTCTTGTATTCCATCACCATTTTTCATTTTCTGCCCTTCATAAAAGTAATCATCAATATCAAATCGACTTTTAAGACACGATGATTCCCGTTTGTATCTTTGACTTCAGTTTGAGTCACTAGTGTAGGATTTTCTTTTAATAGCGCGAATGCACAATATATTTAAGTTTTTGGCTTGGAACCCCTTAACACGAGCACGGCACAAGTACGATACAAAACCTTTTCCAAAACCAACACTATATTTCCCACATTTTCCTCGTGAAACTTAAAATTTTCCACCTTGAAATGACATAACACATAACTAAATATTTGAAATTAAACCTTATGTGTATGTATTAAAAATGTTTGAAATTTTAGTTTAATATAGGAATAAGAAAATTAAAGTCACATAAATAGATCAGTGCATTAAATCTTCCCATTACTTTAGATTTGATTCTTAGTGCCGATATTTTTTCTTTGGTTTCTGTATTTATTTTCAATATTCAATAATTTTGGCTTATTTGCACTCTTCACAATTTTTCATTGCGCTTCTATTCTATCGCCATTTTTCATTTTCTGCCCCTCAGATAGATCATAAAAAATCAATTTCATTGGCAATAAAAGGTCTGGTTTTCTTCATGTAAACTTACTTCCACTGTTTAGTTTGAGCACGTTTTTCGTACAGGTTTTTAAGACAAAAAAAGCAATCATCAAAATCAAATTGACTTTTAAGATACGGGGAGTCCTGTTGTTTCTTCCATTTTAGTTTGAGTCACTAGTGTAGGATTTCCTTTTAGCGGCACGAATGCGCACTATTTTTGAGTTTTTGGCCTGAAACAGCACAACACGAGCACAACACAAGCACGAGACAAAACCTATTCTAGAACCAACATTATATTTCCCACTTGTCCTCGTGAAATTTCAAAATTTTCACCTTGAATTGACATAACACATGACTGACCATTTTAATTTAAACTTGTATACGTATGTATAAAAAATGTGTGGATTTTATGTTTATTGTTGGAATAATAAAATTAAAGTCACATAAATAAATTAGTGCATTAAATCTTCATATTGTTTTAAATTTGATTTTTGATGCCTATATTTCTTTATTGGTTTATATAATAATTTTCAATATTCTATACTTTTTTTGGCTTTTCCGCGCTCTTCACAATTTTTCATTGCTCTTCTATTCCGTCGCCATTTTTCATTTTCACCCCCCAAATAGATCATCAAAAACAAATTTCCTTGGAAATATAAGCTCTGATATCATCATGTAAGATTTCTTGCGTTGTTTAGTTTTAGCAAGTTTGTAGTATAGGTTTTTGAGACAAAAAAACAATCATCAAAATCAAATTGACTTTTGAGACATGATAAGTCCCATTTGTTTCTTCTGTTTAAGTTTGAGTCACTAGCGTAGAATTTCCCTTTAACAGCATGGATGCATGCTATTTTGGAGTTTTACGCTTGGAAATGCACGCCACGAGCACGCCACGAAACCTACTCTAGAACCAACATTATATTTCCCACTTTTCGTCGTGAAACTTGAAAATTTTCACCTTGAAATGACATAACACATGGCTGAACATTTGAAATTAAACCTGTATATGTATGTATAAAAATGTGTGAATTTTATATTTATTATAGGAATAATAAAATTAAAGTCATATAAATAGACCACTGTATTAAATCTTCCTATTACCTAAGATTTGTTTCTTAGTGTTGATAATGCTTCATTGTTTCCTATATTTATTTTCTTAATTCTATACATTTTGGCTTGTCCACGCACTTCACATTAAATCATTGCTCTTGTATTACGTCGCCATTTTTCATTTTCTGCCCTTCAAACAGATCATCAAAAATCAATATCTCTTGCAATAAAAGATCTAATTTTATTCATGTAAGCTTTCTTCTTATCTTTAGTTTGAGCAAGTTTTTCGTACAGATTTTTAAGACAAAAAAGGAATCATCAAAATCAAATTGGCTTTTAAGACATGATTATTCCCACTTTTTATTCCATTTCAGTTTGAGTCAATAGTGTAGGATTTTCTTTTGACAGCGCGAATGTGGGATATTTTGAATTTTTGGCCTGGAACCGCACAACAAGAGCAGGACACAAGTATGACACGAAACCTACTCTAGAAACAACATTATATATCCCCCCTTTTCCTCATGAAACTTTATATTTTCCACCTTGAAATTACATAACGCATGGCTGAACATTTTAACTTAAACCTTTATGCGTATGTATAAAAAATGTGTGAATGTTTTTTTTAATATAGGAATACAAAAATAAAAGTCACCAAAATAGATTAGTGCATTAAATCTTCTCATTAATTTAGATTTGATTCTTAATGCTGATATTTCTTCATTGGTTTCTATATTTATTTTAAGAATTCTAAAATTTTGGATTGTCCACGCTCTTCACATTGTATGATTGCTCTTGCAATAAAAGCTCTGATTTTCTTCATTCTTCCTCTGTTTAGTTCGAGCAAGTTTTTCGTATAGGTTTCTAAGACAAAAAAGTAATCATCAAAATCAAATTGACTTTTAAGACACAATGATTCCCGTTTGTATCTTTCACTTCAGTTTGAGTCACTAGTGTAGGATTTTCTTTTTATAGCGCGGATGCAGAATATTTTTAAGCTTTTGGCTTGGAACCACTTAACACGAACACGAAACAAGCACGACACAAAAATTTTTCCAAAACAAACACTATACTTCCCACATTTTCCTCGTGAATTTTTTCCACCTTGAAATGACATAAAACATGGCTGAACATTTGAAATTAAACCTTATGTGTGAGTATAAAAAATGTTTGAATTTTAATTTAATTTAGGAATAACAAAATTAAAGTCACATAAATAGATCAGTGCATTAAATATTCCCATTACTTTGTATTTGATTCTTAATGCCAATATTTTTTCATTGGTTTTTGTATTTATTTTTTATATTCAATACTTTTTGACTTGTCTGCACTCTTCAATATTATTCATTGCGCTTCTATTCTATCGCCATTTTTCATTTTCTGCCCCTCAAATAGATCATCAAAAATCAATTTCTCTAGCAACAAAAGCTCTGATTTTCTTCATGTAAGCTTACTTCCACTGTTTAGTTCGAGCAAGTTTTTCGTACATGTTTTTAAGACAAAAAAGCAATCATCAAAATCAAATTGACTTTTAAGACACAAGGAGTCCTGTTGTTTCTTCCATTTTAGTTTGACTCACTAGTGTACGATTTCCTTTTAGCGGCACCGATGCGCTCTATTTTGGAGTTTTTGGCCTGAAACTGCACAACATGAGCACGGCACAAAACCCACTCTAGAACAAACATTATATTTCCCACTTGTCCTTGTGAAACTTGAATGTTTTCACCTTAAATTGACATAACACATGGCTGACCATTTTAATTTTAACTCGTATATGTATGTATAAAAAATGTGTGGATTTTATGCTTATTGTAGGAATAATAAAATTAAAGTCACATAAATAGATCAGTGCATTAATTCTTCCTATTATTTTAGATTTGATTCTTGATGCTTATATTTGTTCATTGGTTTATATAATAATTTTCAATATTCTATACTTTTTTGGCCTTTCCGCGCTCTTCACAATTTTTCATTGCTCTTCTATTCCTTCGCCATTTTTCATTCTTTCCCCCTCAAATAGATCATCAAAAATAAAATTCCTTGGCAATAAAAGCTCCGATTTTCTTCATGTAAGATTTCTTGCGCTGTTTAGTTTTAGCACGTTTGTTGTATAGGTTTTTGAGACGAAAAAGCAATCATCAAAATCAAATTGACTTTTGAGACACGATAAGTCCTGTTTGTTTCTTCCATTTAAGTTTGAATCAATAGTGTAGGATTTCACTTTAACAGCACGGATGCATGCTCTTTCGGAGTTTTGGCCTGGAACCGCACAACACGAGCACGACACGAAACCTACTCTATAACCAACAATATATTTCCCACTTTTCCTCGTGAAACTTGAAAATTTTCACTTTGAAATGACATAACACATGGCTGAACATTTGAAATTAAACATGTACATGTATGTATAAAAAATGTGTGAATTTTATTGATAGGATAATTATAGGTTGTTCTTTCATTGGGAAAATTGGTTGATTTGGTGCTGTTTGAAGTTTATAATGGGTGTTTTATGGCCAGATTTATGCTAGTAAGTTGGAGAAGAACCAGAGGAAGAAAGAAGCAGAAATTGAGCATAAAAAGCTGAGCTAATAGGACAAAGTGCAAGAGATTGAAGGGAAAATTTTAGCAAAGTCAAATGGAAGCAAGAAGTTGGGCTAAATTCATACACTTAAGCCCACAATTTTGTAATAAATATTTTTCCTAATCCAAGATGGATTGGTAGGATTTGTTAGGTGTGATTTAATATTATTTTAATCACCTTGGCCTTATATATAAACAAAGAGCCAAGGTGATAAGAAAAAAAAGAGAAGAAAAAGGGAGCTGAGCATCGTTCCTCTTCTTCTTTTGGGGAGCTGAGCCGAGAGTATGAGTTTTTGAACTCATAATTTAGGTTTGATTTCCTTGTCTTTTCGTCCTTGTAATTTCATATACTTCTCTTTAGTTAATGAAATCCTTTCTTCATTCTACTTTCTTTGTTCATAATATGAGTGGCTAAATTTCTTAGTTGGCTTGGATTGATTAAAGGTTGATTCATAAAGTTGTGAGGATTGATATGCTTAAAAGTGTTCTTGCAAGTTCTTGGTTGATTATGGTATGAACTTAGGCTTTGTATATTGAGTTTGATCACCTTAATACATGCTAAGCTAGGGCTAATTAAGTAGCACTTTCTTGTAAAAAACAGATAACTGATACAGACTGTAATAGCAGGGAAATAATCAACCGGGTAGGTAGCTGTCTTTAGCAAATACTTGGATGTCTATCTAAATTAGGTCCTCTTTGTATTAATTTAATAATCTAGCAAGTTCAGCAAATACTTGCTTGCTAGTGGGTAATAAGAGAGGATTTTAGGAGTTCAGCAAATACTTTCTCTTATATAACTAATTGATTTGCGGGAATAACTAATTATTAGCCGAGGATAAATGGACGAATCAACGAGTTAATCCAAGCCAACTTCCTTCTTCATTATCTAGATTCCTTCCAATTTATTTTAGTGCTTTCAGTATTTATGAGTTTATGTGTGTTTATGTCTTTGTGTTTTTAGTTTCTTTTGTTTAGTAGTTTTTAGTTAAACAAATCTCAAGTTTAGGCGTGGTTGCTAAACCAATTAAATCTTTAGGTCAATCAATAGAATCAAATTGTTCCCTGTGGATCGACCCTGTTTACCTTGTACTAGATTCATTATTATTGGAGTATTGCAGGTTTTATTTGTGTGAATAAAACGACGTTCACCAAATTGGCGCCGCTGCCGGGGAACGGTTGTTGATTTCTGTTGTTGATTTCTGTTGTTGATTTCTGTTGTTTGTCCTACTGATATGTTTGTTAGTTTTTCAGTATATGACCAGGTCTGATAAGCAGGTATTGGAGTTTGATTCTGAAATAGAAAAGACAGCCAAGAAGAATCGGAAGAAAGCTAAGTTGAAAAAGTTGAAGGCTGCAGGGGAACCTCAGTTTGCCCAAACCGAGACTCTTGAGGCAGAGACTGAAGTTAAAACCGATACTTCTCGAATGGCGAATCCTGATCTTAATGATGACAATCCCTATATGTGGGAACTTACTGGTCACAGTGAAGAAGACCCCCCTACTCCCATCCAACTGGCACCAACAGGGAGTCCCATTGAGATTAAGCTAGGCCTTTTGAATGTTCTTCCGAAATTCCATGGAAGGAGCACCGAAGATCCATACAATTTTCTGAATGAGTTCATCAAAATTTGCAAGGTGCAAAAGAGGCCTGAGAATGTCACGGAGGAGCAGTTCAAGCTAGTTGCATTTCCATTCAGTTTGACAGGGGCAGCAAACCAATGGCTTTCTAGCTTACCACCAAATTCCATTACTACATGGAATGGTCTCAAGAAGCAATTTCTGGAGTATTATTTTCCCTCCACAAGGACTGAAACGTTGAAGAGAGAGATTTCCAGCATCCATCAAGAGTTTGATGAGCCATTGAGTGCATTTTGGCTTAGGTTTCGAAGGTTGGTGGATAGTTGCCCTAATCATCGTTTTTCGGAGGGACAATTGTTGCAATATTTCTACCAAGGGCTGACTTCGGTGAACAAAGACCTTATGAATTCAGCAAGCAATGGTGGATTTTCCCATCTTCGAGTGAATGAAGGTAGGGAAATTGTCAAGAAAATGATTGATTCCAAGAAGGAATATGACAAAGGTGATGTGAGGATTTTAAAGAAAGTGGTGGATACAAGCTCTTCGGGTGAGGATAAATTCAATGAAAGGATGGATAAATTGGAGAAAATTCTTTCAAAAGTGGTTGACAAAGTTGCTACCACAAATACAAGCTCTTCTTCTAGCCCTCATGATCGTCCATGTGATACATGTGGAACATATAGCCATACCACTTTGCAATGTAATTTTGCATTGGACGAGCCACTTGTTCAAGCGAATGCTATGGGGAATTGGAATGAGAGGCAGCCAAGGAGAGATCCTTATTCAGCTACTTACAATCCGGGTTGGAGAGATCATCCAAATCTAAGATGGAGAGATCAAGGAAATTCACCTCAACAAGCCTATGTTCTACCGAATCAAAGAATGCCTCAAGCTTACCCTCAAAATCAGCCACCTCCTCAAGGGAAGTCAATAGATGAGAAGCTGGATTTGATGATGAACATGCTTCAAGATCAAAAAGAGAGTTCTAAGAAAGCCGAGGCTACATTGGATGAGCATACCCGACAAATTTCTCAATTGACAAACTCTTTGAATGAGCTTCGAATGCAACAACCTGGACTTCCTTCTCAAGTGCAAGTGAATCCAAGGGAGACAGCAAATCAGATCACTCTCAGAAGTGGAAAAGAAGTTGAGTCACCACCTGAAAAGATTGCAAGCAAGACCAATAAGGATCATCCTCAGCAATCTGGAGCAAACCCTGATTTGCCCAAACAGAGGCTGGTAACAGAAGCTGAAAATCTGGTAGGGGGTAATTTTGAATCAACCAAGGAGGAAACTCCAAGGAAGGTTCTGAATGATCCTCCAGTGAAAATTCTTCCTCCCTTTCCTCGTAGATTAGCAAAGAAAAAAGAAGAACCAATTGATTTCTTGTCTATTTTTGGGAAGATGGATATTAACATTCCTCTTTTGCAGGCAAGGAGACTTCCACCAGTGAGCAAGTTTTTGAAGGATTTTGTGGCAAGGAAACCGCAGAACTCAAGCAAGGTGATAATGAGTGAGTCGGTTTCGGCAGTGCTAAAAAGAGAATTACCTCACAAATGCAAGGATCCCGGTATGTTTTCTTTACCATGTCACATTGGAGAGGTAAAAATTGAGTCCGCTATGTGTGATTTGGGAGCTTCAATTAATGTTATGCCATTATCTATTTATAAGAAATTAATTGGAGCTGATTTGGTAGATACAAGGGTTGTGATTCAATTAGCGGACCGATCTTGTGTATACCCTGAAGGTCTTTTAGAAAATGTTCTTGTCAAGGTCAATGAATTTGTGTATCCCGCTGATTTTTATGTGGTGAAAATGGATCATGATGATGGTGAGAATAATTCTGGAGTTTTGTTAGGTCGGCCTTTCTTAAGGACGGCAAATACTGTTATTAATGTGGGAGATGGAACAATTTGTCTTGATTACTATGGTGACAAATATATTTTCAGCATTGAAGATGCAATGAAAAAACCACTTGATGCTGAAAATATATATGCCATCGATGTAATTGACCCTTTAGTCCAAGATTTTCTTGAGACCGAGTTCTTGCAGGAAAGAATGGAGATTCCAGCATCTACAGGTGCTACAGATCTGATGGTGCAAGGAAAGAGTGATATGGAGATCTGTGAGCTGCTGTGTTCTTTATATTCTCAAGAAGAAGTTTTGAGCACTGGAACCACTCTCGAGTTGCCCAAACAGAGCCTTGCAGACAGACCACTGCCATCTGAAATTTCACCACCAGTTTTGGAGCTTAAGGTTCTGCCACCAAACCTGAAATATGTGTACCTTGGGGAATCTGAAACTTTGCCAGTTATTGTGAGTACCAAGTTGGAGAAGTCTCAAGAAGAAAAATTGGTTGCCTTGTTGAAGAAGTACAAGAAAGCAATTGGTTGGAATTTGGCGGATATCACCGGAATTAGCCCCGACATTTGCACACATCATATTTTGATGGAGCGGGATGCAAAACCTGTTCGAGATCCTCAAAGGAAGCTCAATCCTAACATGAGGGAGGTAGTTCTCAAGGAAGTCCTCAAACTTTTATCCTTGGGAATTATTTACCCTATTTCGGATAGCAATTGGGTTAGTCCGGTCCATGTGGTACCCAAGAAGTCCGGTTTTCAAGTGGTGAAGAATGATAAGAATGAGTTGGTTCCTACTCGGCTAGTCACCGGATGGAGAATGTGTATCGATTATAGGAAGCTTAATGCGGAAACTCGGAAAGATCATTTTCCACTTCCTTTCATCGATCAAATGTTGGAAAGATTAGCGGGGAATAAATACTTTTGTTTCTTGGATGGCTATAGTGGATATTTCCAGATTTGTGTGAACACCGAGGACCAGGAGAAAACTACTTTTACATGTCCTTTTGGCACCTATGCTTATAGGAGAATGCCATTTGGATTGTGTAATGCTCCGGGCACTTTTCAAAGATGCATGATGAGTATTTTCTCGGATTTGATTGAATCAAGCATTGAGGTATTCATGGATGATTTTTCAGTGTATGGGAATTCTTTTGAGATGTGCTTGAGTAACTTGGAGCAAGTATTGGTTCGATGTGTGAAAAGAAATCTAGTCTTGAACTATGAAAAATGCCATTTCATGGTAAATGAAGGCATAGTTTTGGGGCATGTAGTTTCCGAAAAAGGACTTCAAGTTGATAAGGCTAAGGTGGAGACCATAGAGCAACTACCTTACCCTACCAATGTCCGGGAGATTCGTGGATTCTTGGGGCATGCTGGATTCTATAGAAGGTTCATCAAGGACTTTGCCAAGATAGCACAACCATTAACCAAACTTCTTCAAGATGATGTTCCTTTTGAAATGACTGAAGAGCGCAAGCTTGCCTTTGATGTGCTTAAGGAGAAACTCATCTCTGCCTCGATAATGCAACCACCAAATTGGGACATGCCCTTTGAGTTGATGTGTGATGCAAGCGATTATGCAGTAGGGGCCGTTTTGGGACAAAAGCTAGGGAAGGAAAGCCATGTGATCTATTATGCTTCAAAGACTTTGAATCCGGCTCAATGCAATTACACCACCACTGAAAAGGAGTTGTTGGCAGTGGTGTTTGCTCTTGATAAATTCAAGTCTTATTTACTGGGATCAAAGATCATTGTCTACACCGATCATTCGGCCTTGAAGTATTTGTTTACAAAGAAGGAATCCAAGCCGAGGTTGATTAGGTGGATTTTGTTGTTACAAGAATTTGATTGGGAGATAAGGGACAAGAAGGGCGCTGAAAATCATGTTGCTGACCACCTGAGTAGGTTGGTGAAACCTGAGGATGCAATTCCCATTCAAGAATCTTTTCCCGAAGAATACTTATATGCTGCCACAGGCCTCGAATTGGCCAAACAGAGCCCTCTTACAGCAGCATTGCATGGGAATTTTGCTCATGATCCATGGTTTGCAGATATTGTTAATTTCATCACCACTGGGGAAATTCCAGAAACCTTCAGCACTGCCCAGAGAGTGAAGCTCAAGAGTGAGTGTAAGCATTATATTTGGGATGAGCCATATCTTTGGAAAATCGGTTCGGACCAAATCATTAGGCGATGCGTTCCTGAAGAAGAACAAGGTACAATTCTTTTGCATTGTCACTCTTTTTCTTGTGGAGGTCATTTTGGCCCTAAACGTACATCTCGAAAGGTTCTTGATAGTGGATTTTATTGGCTAACTATTCATAGAGATGCTTACATGTTTTGTAAGAGTTGTGCTAGGTGCCAAATGACAGGAAATATTTCTAAACGTGATGAAATGCCTCAAACTCCCATTATTGTGTGTGAGATATTTGATGTGTGGGGTATGGATTTCATGGGACCTTTCCCTAGTTCCTATGGTAATCTTTACATATTACTTGCGGTTGATTATGTCTCAAAATGGGTGGAAGCGAAATCCACCCACACTGATGATTCTCAAGTTGTTTCAGGATTCTTGAAATCACATATTTTCAGCAGGTTTGGAGTGCCGCGAGCAATCATTAGTGACCAAGGAACTCATTTCAAAAACCTCACCATTGAAGCCCTTCTGAAGATGTATGGAGTACATCATAGATTGGCTACTACTTATCATCCTCAGTCCAATGGCAAAGCGGAGATATCAAATAGAGAAATAAAGCAAGTGCTAGAAAGGACGGTGAATCCATCTCGGAAGGATTGGAGCAAAAGATTAGATGATGCTCTTTGGGCTTATCGAACCGCTTTCAAGACTCCGATTGGAATGTCCCCGTATAGGCTTGTTTTTGGAAAGATGTGCCATTTACCGGTTGAGATAGAGCATAAGGCTTATTGGGCTGTGAAGGAGATGAATATGCATCCTCTCCAGTGTGAGGAGGAACGGAAGTTCCAACTTCAAGAGTTGGAGGAACTCCGTTTGGAAGCTTTTGATCAAGCTATGTGGTACAAGGAGCGAACCAAAATGTGGCATGATAAGAATCTGAGGTCCAAGGAGTTCAAGGTTGGCCAGAAAGTACTACTCTTTCAGTCAAGGCTTCGGTTGATGCCCGGGAAACTCAAATCAAAATGGGCTGGCCCCTTTGAGGTGGTCTCTGTTTGGGCAAATGGAGCTGTTGAAATCAGAAGCATGAATACAGAGAAGTCTTTTCTGGTTAACGGTCATCGTCTCAAGCCGTTTTACGATGCATCTCAAGTGGCAGTAGTGGAAGAAATTTCACTATGCCATACCTTCGATACTTGACCGATTGACAAAGTCTAGCCACGGACTGTAAACGAAGGCGCTCATTGGGAGGCAACCCAATTTTATTTTTCTGTTTGGTTTTATTTTATGTGAAATATAAATGACATTATAATTTTGATGCCTTCCATTTTATTGTGCAGGGATGTGCTTGAAAAGGAATTACTTTGGGATTAGATTTCTGGGGTTTAATTGAAAAAGAGAAGAAGCTGAAGGGCTAAATTGCAAATTTCAGATTTGATAGGGTAACACCCTTCTTCTTCCCCTTCAAATCGCAAAACCAATTTCCTAACTTTCCCAAAATCCTTTTCACCGTACCGAAAACCTTCAATCAACCACCGCAATTCCACCGCCACGCTGGGGAATTTACCGGCGAAGCCTGATTGTCCAGAAGAGCCCATCGGGATGACACCAAGAATGCCCAAGAAGGTTGCAGGAAGAAGATCCAAGCAAAAACTACCACAACCTCCTGTAATCATCGCCGCGGCACTACCACCTCCACATCCCCCTTCTCCATCTCCACCACGACATTCTCCACCTCCTAGTTCATCACCACCGATTTAACCATCACCGCCATCAACTCCACCAGAATCTACACCACCCGAATTACCTCCACCGCCACCATTGAAGCACATTGCAGCAGAACCTTCTCGACTTCGCCAGAAGAAAGTGGCCGTGAAACCTTCATCGAAGAAAACCCTAGTTCCGGCGGGGAAGAAACCTTCTCAGAAGGGCAGCAAGCCCGACGCTACGAAGAAGGCATCGCAGAAGTCCAAGGGTCGAGCTAAGAGAAGAAGGGTATGTTGCCGGTAGCTCTTCCGCCGCACCGCCGCCTCCGCCGAAACGTGCAAAGACCTCAAAGAAGGACGCGCCACAACCTTCAACAGAAGCAACCCCTGTTCAGACCACCGGCGATCTCCCAATTCCACCTGAGATTATTGTTGAATCAGGGGAAGCACTGCTTCAATTCGAAGACCCTGATTTGCAAGCTCGAGCTCTTAAACGAACCAAGAAACGCTGTTCTTCGGGTTTACAATTGCAGGTATCTTCCCTTACTTCTTTAGGGGTTTATGACAGGTTCATAGAGTATTTTGATGCCATAGGTTGGAAAGCATTGTTGTCTTTACATTCTGTGAACTTGTATGTGAAATTGTGTGAGGAATTTGTGGTTAGTTTCCGGTTGAATAAACAGGCTGCTTTGAATGTGTCTGAGCCTTGCATTTCGTTTTGATTGGGATTGCAGAATGTGTCTCTGAGCCTTAATGAATGGAATTTAGCCCTAGGCTTGATTTCTTATGCTGATTTAAATTCTGATTCATATCAATCTGGCTTTATTGGCAATTATGTGGAATTTCCTGGTTTTAATCCTGTGACTGCTTGGAAACTGTTAGCCCCTAATTGTCCTGATATCTATGATTCTGCTAAGTCAAATATGCATTGGTTGGCTGACCCTATTTTGCGATTATGCTGTATGTTTATTCTTCGCAATGTGTTTGGTCGTTCCACCACTTTTACTAAAGTGAGCCAACCTACCTTGTTTATTCTCTGATGCATGCATTGTAAGCATAAGTTAAACCCTGGGTATTTGTCAGCTGATACACTGAACAGTATAGCACATGATTCTGGTCGCCACATGACTTTATGTGTGCTTGTTGGTGTTTTGCTTGATAAGAATGTGCAGTTGACTGTTCCTGCTTCGTTTGAAAAATTAACTCATTCCCAGGTGTTTGATTTAGAATACATGAGAAAGAGCAATTTGATTTATGATGCTGACAATGTTGTTAAGTTTCCTCAGCCGGGTCCTCCAAACCCGAGCTTATCTTCTTCCAATGCAGGCAATAGAACTTTTCTTGATGAAGTGCATTCACTTCGGGCAGATGTGCAATCTTTGCACATGAAACTAGACGCTGTAGCTGCTCAAAATGGGCATCTTCAAGCTACCTTAAGTGACTTGTGCAGCGCTTGGTTTGCTAGAAATTCACAGCCGCATCAACCCCAATCCTGAGTTCCCTAATTCCCTTCTCTGTTATTTTCATTTTTTTTATTGATAGTTGTCAGTTGGCTCTTCTCTGTTCAACTAAACTTGCTTGAGGGCAAGCAAGATTTAAGTATGAGGAGAGTGGGTTAGTGGTCTAGGTGAATGTTTAGGTGTCTTTTAGTATTTGTGTGTTACTTGTAGTGTTTGTGTTTTGTGTATTTCTTTTGTTTCCTTTTTGGTCAAATATTCAGCATGATAGGAGTAATGGAATTGGCTTTGAAATGGAATAACTGTGCATGTTGAGAGAATTTGATTAGTAAATATTATTGCTTGATATCCCCTTGAGAATTTGAGATGATTAACCCCTGAAATCAGTTTAACTTGAATAAAACTTGGGATAAATAAGATGAGTTTGAACAAAGCCTAGTATAAAGTAAGGTTTGAGCCTAGAGTAGAGCACTCTCTACATCAATCTTCTTTTTGAGAGTTGTGGCAGCTAGGTTAATGCATGATGAGGTGATAAAAGGCAAATTAGGATTAACCACACATCGTATATATAGCCTACCCTTTATATCCCTTAGTGAGCCCCTTTGAGCCTAACTTTTTCTTTGATTTAACCCAGAAAAATAAAATGTATAGCCAAAGCCTTGTTGATATCCTTTTCTTGACCCTATTGTGCATGCTCTTGAAGGTACAAGTAGTGAATTCATCCATGGTTTGATATTGGATATAAAGCATTGATGAGATGTGAAAACTGTCCAACAGAATTCTGTTTGAAAAGTGACAAATAAAAATGTAGGTTCTGTTTGGCCAAACGTAGGGGTTACTGGAACTGAATTCTTGTTCTGAAATTATGTTGTGATTGCCCCTGCTAAATGTATGTTCACTAGAGTTAATTGTGATAGTGGTGCTGAAAAAAAAAAAAAAGAGAGAGAACAGAGCACCTATATTAGATATGTGAAAATTGCCTTCTTGAGATGGATGATAAATTGTGATTGAGCATGCATAATATGTTGTGAATAAACTTTAGAGCCATTAGGATCTCACCAAAATTATAAACCCCTAACCCCATTACAAACTAAATAAAAGACCTTTTTTGATCTTCATGCTTTAATTGATGCTGCCACAGTATGTTATGGAGTGAATTTAACCTTGCTTTTTAGTGCTTTGAGTGAAAACCGTGAGGAAGTTCTTTCTTTTCTATTTTGATCGAGTTGAAAACAAGGGTAGCTGATGTAGGGGGGATTGATTTGATAGTTTAAGGGGGGATGATACCAATTCTGTTTATGAAAGGAGACTTGATATCATGCATAGTGAACTTTGTTGATTAGCCAATGAAAAGAAAATTGAAGTGCTGAAATTTTTTGACCAAGATTTTGTATATAACCTTTTCTGTTTTCTGAATTTTTCTGTTTTTTTTTTAGTTTCAGTTTAGGTTCTTTGTGGTTAAATTAGAATGTGTTTAGGGGATTGGGAATTATGAATGAACAGCATGCTTTATTATCATACTTGAGGGCAAGTATGACTCAAGTGTGAGGATGTTTGATAGGATAATTATAGGTTGTTCTTTCATTGGGAAAATTGGTTGATTTGGTGCTGTTTGAAGTTTATAATGGATGTTTTATGGCCAGATTTATGCCAGTAATTTGGAGAAGAACCAGAGGAAGAAAGAAGCAGAAATTGAGCATAAAAAGCTGAGCTAATAGGACAAAGTGCAAGAGATTGAAGGAAAAATTTTAGCAAAGTCAAATGGAAGCAAGAAGTTGGGCTAAATTCATACACTTAAGCCCACAATTTTGTAATAAATACTTTTCCTAATCCAAGATGGATTGGTAGGATTTGTTAGGTGTGATTTAATATTATTTTAATCACCTTGGCCTTATATATAAACAAAGAGCCAAGGTGATAAGAAAAAAAAGAGAAGAAAAAGGGAGCTGAGCATCGTTCCTCTTCTTCTTTTGGGGAGCTGAGCCGAGAGTATGAGTTTTTGAACTCATAATTTAGGTTTGATTTCCTTGTCTTTTCGTCCTTGTAATTTCATATACTTCTCTTTAGTTAATGAAATCCTTTCTTCATTCTACTTTCTTTGTTCATAATATGAGTGGCTAAATTTCTTAGTTGGCTTGGATTGATTAAAGGTTGATTCATAAAGTTGTGAGGATTGATATGCTTAAAAGTGTTCTTGCAAGTTCTTGGTTGATTATGGTATGAACTTAGGCTTTGTGTATTGAGTTTGATCACCTTAATACATGCTAAGCTAGGGCTAATTAAGTAGCACTTTCTTGTAAAAAACAGATAACTGATACAGACTGTAATAGCAGGGAAATAATCAACCGGGTAGGTAGCTGTCTTTAGCAAATACTTGGATGTCTATCTAAATTAGGTCCTCTTTGTATTAATTTAATAATCTAGCAAGTTCAGCAAATACTTGCTTGCTAGTGGGTAATAAGAGAGGATTTTAGGAGTTCAGCAAATACTTTCTCTTATATAACTAATTGATTTGCGGGAATAACTAATTATTAGCCGAGGATAAACGGACGAATCAACGAGTTAATCCAAGCCAACTTCCTTCTTCATTATCTAGATTCCTTCCAATTTATTTTAGTGCTTTCAGTATTTATGAGTTTATGTGTGTTTATGTCTTTGTGTTTTTAGTTTCTTTTGTTTAGTAGTTTTTAGTTAAACAAATCTCAAGTTTAGGCGTGGTTGCTAAACCAATTAAATCTTTAGGTCAATCAATAGAATCAAATTGTTCCCTGTGGATCGACCCTGCTTACCTTGTACTAGATTCATTATTATTGGAGTATTGCAGGTTTCATTTGTGTGAATAAAACGACGTTCACCATTTATATTTATTATAGGAATAATAAAATTAAAATCACATAAATAGACCACTGTATTAAATCTTCATGTTACTTTAGATCTTTTTCTTAGTGCTGATATTTCTTCATTATTTTCTATATTTATTTTCTGAATTCTATACTTCTTGGTTTGTCCAATCTCTTCA
The DNA here is from genome assembly GCA_037428765.1 of Rubia yunnanensis. Taxonomy (NCBI): domain Eukaryota; kingdom Viridiplantae; phylum Streptophyta; class Magnoliopsida; order Gentianales; family Rubiaceae; genus Rubia; species Rubia yunnanensis. The sequence continues at coordinate 61,961,257 of CM075071.1, read as the reverse complement.
CATTATATCATTGCTTTTGTATTCCATCGCCATTTTTCATTTTTCTACCTCCCAAACAGATCATCAAAAATCAATATCTCTTGCAATAAAAGCTCTAATTTTATTCATGTAAGCTTTTTTCCGCTCTTTAGTTTGAGAAAGTTTTTTGGACGGGTTTGTAAGACAAAAAAGCAATCAACAAAATAAAATTGACTTTTGAGACACGATTTTTCCAATTTGTTTCTTCCATTTCAGTTTGAGTCACTAGTGTAGGATTTTCTTTTAACAGCGTGGAGGCGAGATATTTTGAATATTTGGCCAAGAGTCGCACAACAAGAGCACAACACAAGCATGACACGGAACCTACTCTTGAACCAACATTATATTTCCCCCTTTTCCTCATGAAACTTAATATTTTCCACCTTGAAATGACATAACACATGGCTGAACATTTTAACTTAAACCTGTATGTATATGTATAAAAAATGTGTGAATGTTTTGTTTAATATAGGAATAAGAAAATAAAAGTCACCAAAATAGATTAGTGCATTAAATCTTCTTATTACTTTAGATTTGATTCTTAATGCTGATATTTCTTCATTGGTTTCGATATTTATTTTCAGAATTCTAAACTTTTTGGCTTGCCCAAGCTCTTTACATTGTATCATTGCTCTTGTATTCCATTGCCATTTTTCATTTTCTGCCCCTTAAACAGATCATCAAAAATCAATTTCTCTGGTAATAAAAGTTCTAATTTTCTTCATGTAAGTTTTCTTCCTCTGTTTAGTTCGAGAAAGTTTTTCGTATAGGTTTCTTAGACAAAAAAGTAATCAACAAAATCGAATTCACTTTTAAGACACGATGATTCCCGTTTGTATCTTTCATTTCAGTTTGAGTCACTAGTGTAGGATTTTCTTTTTATAGTGCGGATGCGCAATATTTTTGAGTTTTTGGCTTGGGACAACATAACACAAACACAACATAAGCACGACACAAAACCTTTTCCAAAACCAACACTATATTTCCCACATTCGTGAAGCTTAAAATATTCCACCTTGAAATGACATAACACATGGCTGAACATTTGAAATTAACCGTTATGTGTATGTATAAAAAATGTTTAAACTTTTAGTTTAATATAGGAATAAGAAAAATAAAGTCACATAAATAGATCAGTGCATTAAATCTTCCCATTACTTTAGATTTAATTCTTAAAGCCGATGGTTTTTCATTGGTTTCTCTAGTTATTTTCAATATTCAATACTTTTTACCTTGTTCGCACTCTTCATAATTTTTCAATGTGCTTCTATTCTGCCCCATTTTTCATTTTCTGCCCCAAAAATAGATCATCAAAAATCAATTTCTCTTGCAATAAAATCTCTGATTTTCTTCATGTAAGATTATTTCCACTGTTTAGTTCGAGCAAGTTTTTCGCACAGGTTTTTAAGACAAAAAAGTAATCATCAAAATTAAATTGACTTTTAAGACACGAGGAGTCCTATTGTTTCTTCCATTTCAGTTTGAGTCACTAGAGTAGGATTTCCTTTTAACGGCATGGATGCGCGCTATTTTTGAGTTTTTGGCCTAAAAGCATACAAACACGACACAAAACCTACTCTAGAACCAACAATATATTTCCCGCTTGTCATCGTGAAACTTGAATTTTTCACCTTAAAATGACAGAACACATGGCTGACCATTTTAGTTTAAACTTGTATATCTTTGTATAAAAATGTGTAGATTTTATGTTTACTGTAGGAATAATAAAATTAAAGTTACATAAATAGATCATTGTATTAAATCTTCCTATTGCTTTAGAGTTGATTTTTGATGCTTATATTTCTTCATTGGTTTATATATTAATTTTCAATATTCTATATTTTTTTTGGCTTTTCTGCGCTTTGCACAATTTTTCATTGCTCTTCTATTCCTTTGCCATTTTTCATTTTTTTCCCCCGAATAGATCATCAAAAATAAAATTCTTTGGCAATAAAAGCTCTGATTTTCTTCATGTAAGATTTCTTGCACTGTTCAGTTTTAGCAAGTTGTATAGTTTTTTGAGAAAAAAAAAGAAATCATCAAAATCAAATTGACTTTTGAGACACAATAAGTCCCATTTGTTTCTTCCGTTTAAGTTTGAGTCACTAGTGTAGGATTTCCATTTAACAGGACAGATGCATGCTATTTTGGAGTTTTTGGCCTGGAACCGCACAACACGGGCACGACACGAAACATACTCTAGAACCAACATTATATTTCCCACTTTTCCTCGTGAAACTTGAAAATATTCACCTTGAAATGACATAACACATGGCTGAACATTTGAAATTAAACCTGTATATGTATGTATAAAAAATGTGTGAATTTTATGTTTATTATAGGAATAATAAAATTAAAGTCACATAAATAGTCTAGTGTATTAAATCTTCCTATTACTTTATTTTTTTCTTAGTGCTGGTATTTCTTCATTGTTTTCTATATTTATTTTTTGAATTCTATACTTTTTGGTTTGTCCGCGCTCTACATAGTATATCATTGCTCTTGTATTCCATCGCCATTTTTCATTTTTCTACCCCTCAAACAGATCATCAAAAATCAATATCTCTTGCAATAAAAGCTCTAATTTTATTCATGTTTTTTCCGCTCTTTAGTTTGAGCAAGTTTTTCGTACAGGTTTTTAAGATTAAAAAGCAATCATCAAAATCAAATTGACTTTTAAGACGTGTGGGATTTTCTTTTAACAGCGCGGGTGAGAGATATTTTGAATTTTTGGCCTAGAACCGTACAACAAGAGCACGACACAAGCATGGCACAAAACCTACACTAGAACCAACATTATATTTTTTCCCCTTCTCGTACTGAAACTTAATATTTTCCACCTCGAAATGACATAACACATGGCTGAAAATTTTAACTTAAACCTGTATGCGTATGTATAAAATATGTGTGAATGTTTTGTTTAATATAGTAATAAGAAAATAAAAGCCACCGAAATAGATTAATGCATTAAATATTTTTACTACTTTAGATTTGGTTCTTAATGCTGATATTTCTTCATTGTTTTCTATATTTATTTTTAGAATTCTAAACTTTTTGGCTTGTCATGGCTCTTCTCATTGTATCACTGCTCTTGTATTCTATAGCCATTTTTCATTTTCCGCCCCTTAAACAGATCTTCAAAAATTAATTTCTCTGGCAATAAAAGCTCTGATTTTCTTCATGTAAGCTTTCTTCCTCTGTTTAGTTCGAGCAAGTTTTTCGTATAGGTTTCTAAGAGAAAAAAGTAATCATCAAAATCAAATTGACTTTTAAGACACGATGATTGCCGTTTGTATCTTTCATTTCAGTATGAGACACTAGTGTATGATTTTCTTTTAATAGCACGGATGCAAATTGTTTTTGAGTTTTTGGCTTGGAACCGCATAACACGAGCACGACACAAGCACGAAACAAAACCTTTTCCAAAACAAACACTATATTTCCCACATTTTCCTTGTGAAACTTAAAATTTTCCACCTTGAAATGACATAACACATGGCTGAACATTTGAAATTAAACCTTATTTGTATGTATAAAAAATGTTTGAAATTTTAGTTTAATAAATGAAAAAAAAAATTAAAGTCACATAAATAGATCAGTTCGTTAAATCTTCCCATTACTTTAGATTTGATTCTTAATGCCGATATTTTTTCATAGGTTTCTATATTTATTTTCAATATTCAATACTTTTTGACTTGTCTGCACTCTTCACAATTTTTCATTGCGCTTCTATTCTATCGCCATTTTTCATTATCTGCCCCTCAAATAGATCATCAATAATTCATTTCTCTAGAATTAAAAGGTCTGATTTTCTTCATGTAAGCTTACTTCCACTGTTTAGTTTGAGCATATTTTTCGTACAGGTTTTTAAGACAAAAAAAGTAATCATCAAAATCATATTGACTTTCAACACACGAGGAGTCCGGTTGTTTCTTCCATTTTAGTTTGAGTCACTAGTGTACGATTTCCTTTTAGTGACATGGATGCGCGCTATTCTTGAGTTTTTAGCCTAAAACTGAACAACACAAGCACCGCACAAGCATGACACAAAACCTACTCTTGAACCAACATTATAATTCCCACTTGTCATCGTGAAACTTGAACTTTTTCACCTTAAAATGACATAACACATAGCTGATTAGTTTAATTTAAACTTGTATATGTATGTATAAAAAATGAGTGGATTTTGTGTTTGTTGTAGGAATAATAAAAGTAAAGTCACATAAATAGATCAGTGCATTAAATCTTCCTATTGCTTTAGATTTGATCCGGGATGCTTATATTTCTTCTTGGTTTATATAATAATTTTCAATATTCTATATTTTTTAGGCTTTTCCATGCGCTTCACAAATTTTCATTGCTCTTCTATTCCTTCGCCATTTTTCAGTTTTTACCCCCCAAATAGATCATCAAAAATAAATTTCCTTGGCAATAAAAGCTCTGATTTTCTTCATGTAAGATTTCTTGCGCTGTTTAATTTTAGCAAGTTTGTTGCATAGGTTTTTGAGACAAAAAAGCAATCATCAAAGTCAAATTGACTTTTGAGACACGAGAAGTCCCGTTACTTTCTTCCGTTTAAGTTTGAGTCAATAGTGTAGGATTTCCCTTTAACAGCACGGATGCAAGCTATTTTGGAGTTTTAGTCCTGGAACCGCACAACACGAGCACGATACGAAACCTACTCTAGAACCAACATTATATTTCCCACTTTTCCTCATGAAACTTGAAATTTTTCACCTTGAAATGACATAACACATGGCTAAACATTTGAAATTAAACCTGTACATGTATGTATATAAAATGTGTGAATTTTATGTTTATTATAGGAATAATAAAATTAAAGTCATATGAATAGACCAGTGTATTAAATCTTCCTATTACTTTAGATTTTTTTCTTAGTGCTGATATTTCTTCATTGTTTTCTATATTTATTTTCTGAATTCTATACTTTTTGGCTTGTCCGCGCTCTTCACATTATATCATTGCTCTTGTATTCCATCGCCATTTTTCATTTTTCTACCCCTCAAACAGATCATCAAATATCAATATCTCTTGCAATAAAAGATCTACTTTTATTCATGTAAGCTTTCTTCCGCTCTTTAGTTTGAGCAAGTTTATCGGACGGGTTCTTAAGACAAAAAAGCAATCATCAAAATCAAATTGACTTTTAAGACACAATTATGCCCATTTGTTTCTTCCATTTCAGTTGAGTCGCTAGTGTAGGATTTCCTTTTAATAGTGCGAATGCGAGATATTTTGAATTGTTGGCCTTGAACCGCACTACAAGAGCACGACACAAGCATGGCACGAAACCTACTCTAGAACCAACATTATATTTTCCCACTTTTCCTCGTGAAACTCAATAGTTTCCACCTTGAAATGACATAACACATGGCTGAACATTTTATTGCGTTTCTATTCTGTTGCCATTTTTCATTTTATGCCCCTCAAATAGATCATCAAAAATCAATTTCTCTGGCAATAAAAGCTCTGATTTTCTTCATGTAAGCTTACATTCACTGTTTAGTTCGAGCATGTTTTTCGTACATGTTTTTATGACAAAAAAGAAATCATCAAAATGAAATTGACATTTAAGACACGAGGAGTCCTATTGTTTCTTCCACTTTAGTTTGAGTCACTTGTGCACGATTTCCTTATAGCGGCACGGATGCGCGCTATTTTTGAATTTTTGGCCTGAAACCGCACAACACGAGCATGGCACAAGCACGGCACAAAACCGACTCTAGAACCAAGATTATGTTTCCCACTTGTCATCGTGAAACTTGAGTTTTTCACCTTAAAATGACATAAAATATGGCTAACCATTTTAATTCAAACTTGTATATGTATAGATAAAAAATGAGTGGATTTTGTGTTTGTTGTAGGAATAATAAAAGTAAAGTCACATAAATAGATCAGTGCATTAAATCTTCCTATTGCTTTAGATTTGATCCGGGATGCTTATATTTCTTCTTGGTTTATATAATAATTTTCAATATTCTATATTTTTTAGGCTTTTCCATGCTCTTCACAAATTTTCATTGCTCTTCTATTCCTTCGCCATTTTTCAGTTTTTACCCCCCAAATAGATCATCAAAAATAAATTTCCTTGGCAATAAAAGCTCTGATTTTCTTCATGTAAGATTTCTTGCGCTGTTTAATTTTAGCAAGTTTGTTGCATAGGTTTTTGAGACAAAAAAGCAATCATCAAAGTCAAATTGACTTTTGAGACACGAGAAGTCCCGTTACTTTCTTCCGTTTAAGTTTGAGTCAATAGTGTAGGATTTCCCTTTAACGGCACGGATGCAAGCTATTTTGGAGTTTTTGACCTGGAACCGCACAACACGAGCACGATACGAAACCTATTCTAGAACCAGCATTATATTTCCCACTTTTCCTCATGAAACTAGAAATTTTTCACCTTGAAATGACATAACACATGGCTAAACATTTGAAATTAAACCTGTACATGTATGTATATAAAATGTGTGAATTTTATGTTTATTATAGGAATAATAAAATTAAAGTCATATGAATAGACCGGTGTATTAAATCTTCCTATTACTTTACATTTTTTTCTTAGTGCTGATATTTCTTCATTGTTTTCTATATTTATTTTCTGAATTCTGTACTTTTTGGCTTGTCCGCGCTCTTCACATTATATCATTGCTCTTGTATTCCATCGCCATTTTTCATTTTTCTACCCCTCAAACAGATCATCAAATATCAATATCTCTTGCAATAAAAGATCTACTTTTATTCATGTAAGCTTTCTTCCGCTCTTTAGTTTGAGCAAGTTTATCGGATGGGTTCTTAAGACAAAAAAGCAATCATCAAAATCAAATTGACTTTTAAGACTCGATTATGCCCATTTGTTTCTTCCATTTCAGTTGAGTCGCTAGTGTAGGATTTCCTTTTAATAGTGCGAATGCGAGATATTTTGAATTGTTGGCCTTGAACCGCACTACAAGAGCACGACACAAGCATGGCACGAAACCTACTCTAGAACCAACATTATATTTTCCCACTTTTCCTCGTGAAACTCAATAGTTTCCACCTTGAAATGACATAACACATGGCTGAACATTTTATTGCGTTTCTATTCTGTTGCCATTTTTCATTTTATGCCCCTCAAATAGATCATCAAAAATCAATTTCTATGGCAATAAAAGCTCTGATTTTCTTCATGTAAGCTTACATTCACTGTTTAGTTCGAGCATGTTTTCCGTACATGTTTTTATGAAAAAAAAGAAATCGTCAAAATGAAATTAACATTTAAGACACGAGGAGTCCTATTGTTTCTTCCACTTTAGTTTGAGTCACTTGTGCAGGATTTCCTTATAGCGGCACGGATGCGCGCTATTTTTGAATTTTTGGCCTGAAACCGCACAACACGAGCACGGCACAAGCACGACACAAAACCTACTCTAGAACCAACATTATATTTCCCACTTGTCATCGTGAAACTTGAGTTTTTCACCTTAAAATGACATAAAATATGGCTAACCATTTTAATTTAAACTTGTATATGTATAGATAAAAAATGAGTGGATTTTGTGATTGTTGTAGGAATAATAAAAGTAAAGTGACATAAATAGATCAGTTCATTAAATCTTCCTATTGCTTTAGATTTGATCCGGGATGCTTATATTTCTTCTTGGTTTATATAATAATTTTCAATATTCTATATTTTTTAGGCTTTTCCATGCTCTTCACAAATTTTCATTGCTCTTCTATTCCTTCGCCATTTTTCATTTTTTGCCCCCAAAATAGATCATCAAAAATAAATTTCTTGGGCAATAAAAGCTCTGATTTTCTTCATGTAAGGTTTCTTGCGCTGTTTAATTTTAGCACGTTTGTTGTATAGGTTTTTGAGACAAAAAAGCAATCATCAAAATCAAATTGACTTTTGAGACACGAGAAGTCCCGTTACTTTCTTCCGTTTAAGTTTGAGTCAATAGTGTAGGATTTCCCTTTAACAGCACGGATGCAAGCTATTTTGGGGTTTTTGTCCTGGAACCGCACAACACGAGCACGATACGAAACCTACTCTAGAACCAACATTATATTTCCCACTTTTCCTCATGAAAATCAAAATTTTTCACCTTGAAATGACATAACACATGGCTAAACATTTGAAATTAAACATGTACATGTATGTATATAAAATGTGTGAATTTTATGTTTATTATAGGAATAATAAAATTAAAGTCATATGAATAGACCAGTGTATTAAATCTTCCTATTACTTTAGATTTTTTTCTTAGTGCTGATATTTCTTCATTGTTTTCTATATTTATTTTCTGAATTCTATACTTTTTGGCTTGTCCGCGCTCTTCACATTATATCATTACTCTTGTATTCCATCGCCATTTTTCATTTTTCTACCCCTCAAACAGATCATCAAATATCAATATCTCTTGCAATAAAAGATCTACTTTTATTCATGTAAGCTTTCTTCCGCTCTTTAGTTTGAGCAAGTTTATCGGACGGGTTCTTAAGACAAAAAAGCAATCATCAAAATCAAATTGACTTTTAAGACATGATTATTCCCATTTGTTTCATCCATTTAAGTTGAGTCGCTAGTGTAGGATTTTCTTTTAATAGTGCGAATGCGAGATATTTTGAATTGTTGGCCTTGAACCGCACTAAAAGAGCACGACACAAGCATGGCACGAAACCTACTCTAGAACCAACATTATATTTTCCCCCTTTTCCTCGTGAAACTCAATAGTTTCCACCTTGAAATGACATAACACATGGCTGAACATTTTATTGCGCTTCTATTCTGTTGCCATTTTTCATTTTATGCCCCTCAAATAGATCTTCAAAAATCAATTTCTCTGGCAATAAAAGCTCTGATTTTCTTCATGTAAGCTTACATTCACTGTTTAGTTCGAGCATGTTTTTCGTACATGTTTTTATGACAAAAAAGAAATCATCAAAATCAAATTGACATTTAAGACACGAGGAGTCCTATTGTTTCTTCCACTTTAGTTTGAGTCACTTGTGCAGGATTTCCTTATAGCGGCACGGATGCGCGCTATTTTTGAATTTTTGGCCTGAAACCGCACAACACGAGCACGGCACAAGCACGACACAAAACCTACTCTAGAACCAACATTATATTTCCCAGTTGTCATCGTGAAACTTGAGTTTTTCACCTTAAAATGACATAAAATATGGCTAACCATTTTAATTCAAACTTGTATATGTATAGATAAAAAATGAGTCGATTTTGTGTTTGTTGTAGGAATAATAAAAGTAAAGTCACATAAATAGATCAGTGCATTAAATCTTCCTATTGCTTTAGATTTGATCCGGGATGCTTATATTTCTTCTTGGTTTATATAATAATTTTCAATATTCTATATTTTTTAGGCTTTTCCATGCTCTTCACAAATTTTCATTGCTCTTCTATTCCTTCGCCATTTTTCATTTTTTGCCCCCAAAATAGATCATCAAAAATAAATTTCTTGGGCAATAAAAGCTCTGATTTTCTTCATGTAAGGTTTCTTGCGCTGTTTAATTTTAGCACGTTTGTTGTATAGGTTTTTGAGACAAAAAAGCAATCATCAAAATCAAATTGACTTTTGAGACACGAGAAGTCCCGTTACTTTCTTCCGTTTAAGTTTGAGTCAATAGTGTAGGATTTCCCTTTAACGGCACGGATGCAAGCTATTTTGGAGTTTTTGTCCCGGAACCGCACAACACGAGCACGATACGAAACCTACTCTAGAACCAGCATTATATTTCCCACTTTTCCTCATGAAACTCAAAATTTTTCACCTTGAAATGACATAACACATGGCAAAACATTTGAAATTAAACCTGTACATGTATGTATATAAAATGTGTGAATTTTATGTTTATTATAGGAATAATAATATTAAAGTCATATGAATAGACTAGTGTATTAAATCTTCCTATTACTTTAGATTTTTTTCTTAGTGCTGATATTTCTTCATTGTTTTCTATATTTATTTTCTGAATTCTATACTTTTTGGCTTGTCCGCGCTCTTCACGTTATATCATTGCTCTTGTATTCCATCGCCATTTTTCATTTTTCTACCCCTCAAACAGATCATCAAATATCAATATCTCTTGCAATAAAAGATCTACTTTTATTCATGTAAGCTTTCTTCCGCTCTTTAGTTTGAGCAAGTTTATCGGATGGGTTCTTAAGACAAAAAAGCAATCATCAAAATCAAATTGACTTTTAAGACACGATTATGCCCATTTGTTTCTTCCATTTCAGTTGAGTCGCTAGTGTAGGATTTCCTTTTAATAGTGCGAATGCGAGATATTTTGAATTGTTGGCCTTGAACCGCACTACAAGAGCACGACACAAGCATGGCACGAAACCTACTCTAGAACCAACATTATATTTTCCCCCTTTTCCTCGTGAAACTCAATAGTTTCCACCTTGAAATGACATAACACATGGCTGAACATTTTATTGCGCTTCTATTCTGTTGCCATTTTTCATTTTCTGCCCCTCAAATAGATCATCAAAAATCAATTTCTCTGGCAATAAAAGCTCCGATTTTCTTCATGTAAGCTTACATTCACTGTTTAGTTCGAGCATGTTTTTCGTACATGTTTTTATGACAAAAAAGAAATCATTAAAATCAAATTGACATTTAAGACACGAGGAGTCCTACTGTTTCTTCCATTTTAGTTTGAGTCACTTGTGCAGGATTTCCTTATAGCGGCATGGATTCACGCTATTTTTGAATTTTTGGCCTGAAACCGCACAACACGAGCACGGCGCAAGCACGACACAAAACCTACTCTAGAACCAACATTATATTTCCCACTTGTCATCGTGAAACTTGAGTTTTTCACCTTAAAATGACATAAAATATGGCTAACCATTTTAATTCAAACTTGTATATGCATAGATAAAAAATGAGTGGATTTTGTGTTTGTTGTAGGAATAATAAAAGTAAAGTCACATAAATAGATCAGTGCATTAAATCTTCCTATTGCTTTAGATTTGATCCGGGATGCTTATATTTCTTCTTGGTTTATATAATAATTTTCAATATTCTATATTTTTTAGGCTTTTCCATGCTCTTCACAAATTTTCATTGCTCTTCTATTCCTTCGCCATTTTTCATTTTTTGCCCCCAAAATAGATCATCAAAAATAAATTTCTTGGGCAATAAAAGCTCTGATTTTCTTCATGTAAGGTTTCTTGCGCTGTTTAATTTTAGCACGTTTGTTGTATAGGTTTTTGAGACAAAAAAGCAATCATCAAAATCAAATTGACTTTTGAGACACGAGAAGTCCCGTTACTTTCTTCCGTTTAAGTTTGAGTCAATAGTGTAGGATTTCCCTTTAACAACACGGATGCAAGCTATTTTGGAGTTTTTGTCCTGGAACCGCACAACACGAGGACGATACGAAACCTACTCTAGAACCAGCATTATATTTCCCACTTTACCGCATGAAACTCAAAATTTTTCACCTTGAAATGACATAACACATGGCTAAACATTTGAAATTAAACATGTACAAGTATGTATATAACATGTGTGAATTTTATGTTTATTATAGGAATAATATAATTAAAGTCATATGTATAGACCAGTGTATTAAATCTTCCTATTACTTTAGATTTTTTTCTTTGTGCTGATATTTCTTCATTGTTTTCTATATTTATTTTCTGAATTCTATACTTTTTGGCTTGTCCGCGCTCTTAACATTATATCATTGCTCTTGTATTCCATCGCCATTTTTCATTTTTCTACCCCTCAAACAGATCATCAAATATCAATATCTCTTGCAATAAAAGATCTACTTTTATTCATGTAAGCTTTCTTCCGCTCTTTAGTTTGAGCGAGTTTATCGGACGGGTTCTTAAGACAAAAAAGCAATCATCAAAATCAAATTGACTTTTAAGACACGATTATGGCCATTTGTTTCTTCCATTTCAGTTGAGTCGCTAGTGTAGGATTTTCTTTTAATAGTGCGAATGCGAGATATTTTGAATTGTTGGCCTTGAACCACACTACAAGAGCACGACACAAGCATGGCACGAAACCTACTCTAGAACCAACATTATATTTCCCCCCTTTTCCTCATGAAACTTTATATTTTCCACCTTGAAATTACATAACGCGTGGCTGAACATTTTAACTTAAACCTTTATGCGTATGTATAAAAAATGTGTGAATGTTTTGTTTAATATAGGAATACAAAAATAAATGTCACCAAAATAGATTAGTGCATTAAATCTTCTCATTAATTTAGATTTGATTCTTAATGCTGATATTTCTTCATTGGTTTCTATATTTATTTTAAGAATTCTAAAAATTTTGGATTGTCCACGCTCTTCACATTGTATGATTGCTCTTGCAATAAAAGCTCTGATTTTCTTCATTCTTCCTCTGTTTAGTTCGAGCAAGTTTTTCATATAGGTTTCTAAGACAAAAAAGTAATCATCAAAATCAAATTGACTTTTGAGACACAATGATTCCCGTTTGTATCTTTCACTTCAGTTTGAGTCACTAGTGTAGGATTTTCTTTTTATAGCGCGGATGCAGAATATTTTTAAGCTTTTGGCTTGGAACCACTTAACACGAACACGACACAAACACGACACAAAAATTTTTCCAAAACAAACACTATACTTCCCACATTTTCCTCGTGAATTTTTTCCACCTTGAAATGACATAAAACATGGCTGAACATTTGAAATTAAACCTTATGTGTGAGTATAAAAAATGTTTGAATTTTAATTTAATTTAGGAATAACAAAATTAAAGTCACATAAATAGATCAGTGCATTAAATATTCCCATTAATTTGTATTTGATTCTTAATGCCAATATTTTTTCATTGGTTTTTGTATTTATTTTTTATATTCAATACTTTTTGACTTGTCTGCACTCTTCAATATTATTCATTGCGCTTCTATTCTATCGCCATTTTTCATTTTCTGCCCCTCAAATAGATCATCAAAAATCAATTTCTCTAGCAACAAAAGCTCTGATTTTCTTCATGTAAGCTTACTTCCACTGTTTAGTTCGATCAAGTTTTTCGTACATGTTTTTAAGACAAAAAAGCAATCATCAAAATCAAATTGACTTTTAAGACACAAGGAGTCCTGTTGTTTCTTCCATTTTAGTTTGACTCACTAGTGTACGATTTCCTTTTAGCGGCACCGATGCGCTCTATTTTGGAGTTTTTGGCCTGAAACCGCACAACATGAGCACGGCACAAAACCCACTCTAGAACAAACATTATATTTCCCACTTGTCCTTGTGAAACTTGAATTTTTTCACCTTAAATTGACATAACACATGGCTGACCATTTTAATTTTAACTCGTATATGTATGTATAAAAAATGTGTGGATTTTATGCTTATTGTAGGAATAATAAAATTAAAGTCACATAAATAGATCAGTGCATTAATTCTTCCTATTGTTTTAGATTTGATTCTTGATGCTTATATTTGTTCATTGGTTTATATAATAATTTTCAATATTCTATACTTTTTTGGCCTTTCCGCGCTCTTCACAATTTTTCATTGCTCTTCTATTCCTTCGCCATTTTTCATTTTTTCCCCCTCAAATAGATCATCAAAAATAAAATTCCTTGGCAATAAAAGCTCCGATTTTCTTCATGTAAGATTTCTTGCGCTGTTTAGTTTTAGCACGTTTGTTGTATAGGTTTTTGAGACGAAAAAGCAATCATCAAAATCAAATTGACTTTTGAGACACGATAAGTCCTGTTTGTTTCTTCCATTTAAGTTTGAATCAATAGTGTAGGATTTCACTTTAACAGCACGGATGCATGCTCTTTCGGAGTTTTGGCCTGGAATCGCACAACACGAGCACGACACGAAACCTACTCTATAACCAACAATATATTTCCCACTTTTCCTCGTGAAACTTGAAAATTTTCACTTTGAAATGACATAACACATGGCTGAACAATTGAAATTAAACATGTACATGTATGTATAAAAAATGTGTGAATTTTATATTTATTATAGGAATAATAAAATTAAAATCACATAAATAGACCACTGTATTAAATCTTCATGTTACTTTAGATCTTTTTCTTAGTGCTGATATTTCTTCATTATTTTCTATATTTATTTTCTGAATTCTATACTTCTTGGTTTGTCCACACTCTTCACATTATATCATTGCTTTTGTATTCCATCGCCATTTTTCATTTTTCTACCTCTCAAACAGATCATCAAAAATCAATATCTCTTGCAATAAAAGCTCTAATTTTATTCATGTAAGCTTTTTTCCGCTCTTTAGTTTGAGAAAGTTTTTTGGACGGGTTTTTAAGACAAAAAAGCAATCATCAAAATAAAATTGACTTTTGAGACACGATTTTTCCAATTTGTTTCTTCCATTTCAGTTTGAGTCACTAGTGTAGGATTTTCTTTTAACAGCGTGGAGGCGAGATATTTTGAATATTTGGCCAAGAGTCGCACAACAAGAGCACAACACAAGCATGACACGGAACCTACTCTTGAACCAACATTATATTTCCCCCCTTTTCCTCATGAAACTTAATATTTTCCACCTTGAAATGACATAACACATGGCTGAACATTTTAACTTAAACCTGTATGTGTATGTATAAAAAATGTGTGAATGTTTTGTTTAATATAGGAATAAGAAAATAAAAGTCACCAAAATAGATTAGTGCATTAAATCTTCGTATTACTTTAGATTTGATTCTTAATGCTGATATTTCTTCATTGGTTTCGATATTTATTTTCAGAATTCTAAACTTTTTGGCTTGCCCAAGCTCTTTACATTGTATCATTGCTCTTGTATTCCATTGCCATTTTTCATTTTCTGCCCCTTAAACAGATCATCAAAAATCAATTTCTCTGGTAATAAAAGCTCTAATTTTCTTCATGTAAGTTTTCTTCCTCTGTTTAGTTCGAGAAAGTTTTTCGTATAGGTTTCTTAGACAAAAAAGTAATCAACAAAATCGAATTCACTTTTAAGACACGATGATTCCCGTTTGTATCTTTCATTTCAGTTTGAGTCACTAGTGTAGGAATTTCTTTTTATAGTGCGGATGCGCAATAATTTTGAGTTTTTGGCTTGGGACAACATAACACAAACACAACATAAGCACGACACAAAACCTTTTCCAAAACCAACACTATATTTCCAACATTCGTGAAGCTTAAAATATTCCACCTTGAAATGACATAACACATGGCTGAACATTTGAAATTAACCCCTATGTGTATGTAAAAAAAATGTTTAAACTTTTAGTTTAATATAGGAATAAGAAAAATAAAGTCACATAAATAGATCAGTGCATTAAATCTTCCCATTACTTTAGATTTGATTCTTAAAGCCGATGGTTTTTCATTGGTTTCTCTAGTTATTTTCAATATTCAACACTTTTTACCTTGTTCGCACTCTTCACAATTTTTCAATGTGCTTCTATTCTGCCCCATTTTTCATTTTCTGCCCCAAAAATAGATCATCAAAAATCAATTTCTCTTGCAATAAAATCTCTGATTTTCTTCATGTAAGATTATTTCCACTGTTTAGTTCGAGCAAGTTTTTCGCACAGGTTTTTAAGACAAAAAAGTAATCATCAAAATTAAATTGACTTTTAAGACACGAGGAGTCCTATTGTTTCTTCCATTTCAGTTTGAGTCACTAGAGTAGGATTTCCTTTTAACGGCATGGATGCGCGCTATTTTTGAGTTTTTGGCCTAAAAGCATACAAACACGACACAAAACCTACTCTAGAACCAACAATATATTTCCCGCTTGTCATCGTGAAACTTGAATTTTTCACCTTAAAATGACAGAACACATGGCTGACCATTTTAGTTTAAACTTGTATATCTTTGTATAAAAATGTGTAGATTTTATGTTTACTGTAGGAATAATAAAATTAAAGTTACATAAATAGATCATTGTATTAAATCTTCCTATTGCTTTAGAGTTGATTTTTGATGCTTATATTTCTTCATTGGTTTATATATTAATTTTCAATATTCTATATTTTTTTTGGCTTTTCTGCGCTTTGCACAATTTTTCATTGCTCTTCTATTCCTTTGCCATTTTTCATTTTTTTCCCCCGAATAGATCATCAAAAATAAAATTCTTTGGCAATAAAAGCTCTGATTTTCTTCATGTAAGATTTCTTGCACTGTTCAGTTTTAGCAAGTTGTATAGTTTTTTGAGAAAAAAAAAGAAATCATCAAAATCAAATTGACTTTTGAGACACAATAAGTCCCATTTGTTTCTTCCGTTTAAGTTTGAGTCACTAGTGTAGGATTTCCATTTAACAGGACAGATGCATGCTATTTTGGAGTTTTTGGCCTGGAACCGCACAACACGAGCACGACACGAAACATACTCTAGAACCAACATTATATTTCCCACTTTTCCTCGTGAAACTTGAAAATATTCACCTTGAAATGACATAACACATGGCTGAACATTTGAAATTAAACCTGTATATGTATGTATAATAAATGTGTGAATTTTATGTTTATTATAGGAATAATAAAATTAAAGTCACATAAATAGTCTAGTGTATTAAATCTTCCTATTACTTTATTTTTTTCTTAGTGCTGGTATTTCTTCATTGTTTTCTATATTTATTTTTTGAATTCTATACTTTTTGGTTTGTCCGCGCTCTACATAGTATATCATTGCTCTTGTATTCCATCGCCATTTTTCATTTTTCTACCCCTCAAACAGATCATCAAAAATCAATATCTCTTGCAATAAAAGCTCTAATTTTATTCATGTTTTTTCCGCTCTTTAGTTTGAGCAAGTTTTTCGTACAGGTTTTTAAGATTAAAAAGCAATCATCAAAATCAAATTGACTTTTAAGAAGTGTGGGATTTTCTTTTAACAGCGCGGGTGAGAGATATTTTGAATTTTTGGCCTAGAACCGTACAACAAGAGCACGACACAAGCATGGCACAAAACCTACACTAGAACCAACATTATATTTTTTCCCCTTCTCGTACTGAAACTTAATATTTTCCACCTCGAAATGACATAACACATGGCTGAAAATTTTAACTTAAACCTGTATGCGTATGTATAAAATATGTGTGAATGTTTTGTTTAATATAGTAATAAGAAAATAAAAGCCACCGAAATAGATTAATGCATTAAATATTTTTACTACTTTAGATCTGGTTCTTAATGCTGATATTTCTTCATTGTTTTCTATATTTATTTTTAGAATTCTAAACTTTTTGGCTTGTCATGGCTCTTCTCATTGTATCACTGCTCTTGTATTCTATAGCCATTTTTCATTTTCCGCCCCTTAAACAGATCTTCAAAAATTAATTTCTCTGGCAATAAAAGCTCTGATTTTCTTCATGTAAGCTTTCTTCCTCTGTTTAGTTCGAGCAAGTTTTTCGTATAGGTTTCTAAGAGAAAAAAGTAATCATCAAAATCAAATTGACTTTTAAGACACGATGATTGCCGTTTGTATCTTTCATTTCAGTATGAGACACTAGTGTATGATTTTCTTTTAATAGCACGGATGCAAATTGTTTTTGAGTTTTTGGCTTGGAACCGCATAACACGAGCACGACACAAGCACGAAACAAAACCTTTTCCAAAACAAACACTATATTTCCCACATTTTCCTTGTGAAACTTAAAATTTTCCACCTTGAAATGACATAACACATGGCTGAACATTTGAAATTAAACCTTATTTGTATGTATAAAAAATGTTTGAAATTTTAGTTTAATAAATGAAAAAAAAAATTAAAGTCACATAAATAGATCAGTTCGTTAAATCTTCCCATTACTTTAGATTTGATTCTTAATGCCGATATTTTTTCATAGGTTTCTATATTTATTTTCAATATTCAATACTTTTTGGCTTGTCTGCACTCTTCACAATTTTTCATTGCGCTTCTATTCTATCGCCATTTTTCATTATCTGCCCCTCAAATAGATCATCAATAATTCATTTCTCTAGAATTAAAAGGTCTGATTTTCTTCATGTAAGCTTACTTCCACTGTTTAGTTTGAGCATATTTTTCGTACAGGTTTTTAAGACAAAAAAAGTAATCATCAAAATCATATTGACTTTTAACACACGAGGAGTCCGGTTGTTTCTTCCATTTTAGTTTGAGTCACTAGTGTACGATTTCCTTTTAGTGACATGGATGCGCGCTATTCTTGAGTTTTTAGCCTAAAACTGAACAACACAAGCACCGCACAAGCATGACACAAAACCTACTCTTGAACCAACATTATAATTCCCACTTGTCATCGTGAAACTTGAACTTTTTCACCTTAAAATGACATAACACATAGCTGATCAGTTTAATTTAAACTTGTATATGTATGTATAAAAAATGAGTGGATTTTGTGTTTGTTGTAGGAATAATAAAAGTAAAGTCACATAAATAGATCAGTGCATTAAATCTTCCTATTGCTTTAGATTTGATCCGGGATGCTTATATTTCTTCTTGGTTTATATAATAATTTTCAATATTCTATATTTTTTAGGCTTTTCCATGCGCTTCACAAATTTTCATTGCTCTTCTATTCCTTCGCCATTTTTCAGTTTTTACCCCCCAAATAGATCATCAAAAATAAATTTCCTTGGCAATAAAAGCTCTGATTTTCTTCATGTAAGATTTCTTGCGCTGTTTAATTTTAGCAAGTTTGTTGCATAGGTTTTTGAGACAAAAAAGCAATCATCAAAGTCAAATTGACTTTTGAGACACGAGAAGTCCCGTTACTTTCTTCCGTTTAAGTTTGAGTCAATAGTGTAGGATTTCCCTTTAACAGCACGGATGCAAGCTATTTTGGAGTTTTAGTCCTGGAACCGCACAACACGAGCACGATACGAAACCTACTCTAGAACCAACATTATATTTCCCACTTTTCCTCATGAAACTTGAAATTTTTCACCTTGAAATGACATAACACATGGCTAAACATTTGAAATTAAACCTGTACATGTATGTATATAAAATGTGTGAATTTTATGTTTATTATGGGAATAATAAAATTAAAGTCATATGAATAGACCAGTGTATTAAATCTTCCTATTACTTTAGATTTTTTTCTTAGTGCTGATATTTCTTCATTGTTTTCTATATTTATTTTCTGAATTCTATACTTTTTGGCTTGTCCGCGCTCTTCACATTATATCATTGCTCTTGTATTCCATCGCCATTTTTCATTTTTCTACCCCTCAAACAGATCATCAAATATTAATATCTCTTGCAATAAAAGATCTACTTTTATTCATGTAAGCTTTCTTCTGCTCTTTAGTTTGAGCAAGTTTATCGGACGGGTTCTTCAGACAAAAAAGCAATCATCAAAATCAAATTGACTTTTAAGACACGATTATGCCCATTTGTTTCTTCCATTTCAGTTGAGTCGCTAGCGTAGGATTTCCTTTTAATAGTGCGAATGCGAGATATTTTGAATTGTTGGCCTTGAACCGCACTACAAGAGCACGACACAAGCATGGCACGAAACCTACTCTAGAACCAACATTATATTTTCCCACTTTTCCTCGTGAAACTAAATAGTTTCCACCTTGAAATGACATAACACATGGCTGAACATTTTATTGCGTTTCTGATATGAATCTCCTTGCGAAGACTCACGATTTGCGGAATTGATAACTTTGATCTAGTGAAGGGATCTGCAAACCCGCACTATCTCGTACGAAATTCAGGAGTCTAGCCCTCGGGGTACGCCTAACTTCGACTTGCTCTCTGTAAAGTCCTCCGGAGTTGGACTTATGTATGGCATATTGTGAATACTAGTAATCTGGTGTTTTAACACCACTGAGTGACTTCTGGTGATATGGTGTTTTAACACCACTGCTATCCAGCAGTATTTCAGCAGCAGTATGATTGATGTCCACGATTTATGGAGTGTATTATGGGATATAATTGTGCGATCTGATCAGAATATTGTGAAGATAAATGATTGATTTCGTGGTCATCTAATTCTGGTAAACGAATATTCCTGTAATAGTTAGGAATTGGTTAAGTAGTTTATTTATGGAACAAGCCCTATTGATAACAGGATTGTTCAATTAAATACCAGATTAGCATTAGATCTTTCCTTAGTCTAGAAGTCTATTGGTGGTAGAAGTTCGACAAGGAAAGAAGTTGATTGTAGGCAGGATTGCGATGGGATAAAGAGAAGAAGATTACAACGCAATCACTTTCACGCGACCAAGATTCAATCTCTACGTGAGAGCTTTGGAGCGATCTGCCTTAGTGTTTTGGAGGTTCGTAAACAACCGACCAAGTTCTAAAGATCAGAAACAAGGAAGTCTTAATTCCTCGGGAGGAGGAGATCCAGGGAGACGTGTTGATCGTGAGGGTTCAACGACGTAGGATCGACAGTGAGGGGAGCTCACAACATTCACTCTGTAGGTTAGCAATGGATTAGTATTTAAGTTAAGGTTCTTGTACTAAAGACTGCTTTCTAGTGAATGGTTTCTGATCTGGGCAAGGCCCCGCAGACGTAGGTGTATTTGCACCGAACTGCGTAACCAAGTTGTGTGTGCACTGCGTATTTCGTTTTGCTTTTAACACCAAACTAATCTTGGTGTTCCAACACCAAACTGTTAAACAACTTGGTATAAAGGTTTAGAATTCAGGTGAAACGGAATTTCAATTGGTATCAGAGCAAGGCACTTGCTAACCCCTATACAGGGAGAGTGAGATCAGGTTTCACCATGGCACCAAAGGGGGGGGCCTCTGTCACGCGACCACCGCTGTTGGAACAAGGCAATTACGCCTACTGGAAGGCACGTATGAAAGTATTTATTGGAGCATTAGATGATCAAGCATGGAACTATGTAGTGAATCAGTACACTCCACCTCCAAGTGACAAAACTAAAGAATCGAGCTCATCAACGATCAAACCATATTCTGAATATTCTACTGAGGAGCATAGAGCGTACATGTCTAACTCAAAGGCATTGAATGCCATCTTCACAGCAGTAGATGAAGATCAATTTAAGATGATTTCAAATTGTGAGACTGCAAAGGAAGCATGGGATGTGTTACAAACGTATCATGAGGGAACAAGCTCAGTCAGAGACTCAAAGTTGCAATACTATACATCGAAATTTGAGGAATTGAAGATGCGGGAAGATGAGACTATCTCCGAGTTTAATGGACGAGTCCGAGATATTGCAAACAAGGCTTTTCAGTTTGGTAAAAAGTACAAAGACCAAAAACTTGTAAGGAAGGTGTTGAGGGCATTACCTCCACGGTTCAATATGAAGGTCACAGCAATCAATGAAAATGGTAGGATTGGGATGATGACACTTGATGAGCTCATGGGGTCTCTGGAATCTTATGAGATGGAGATGCTGCAAAATAAAATCGGAAAGAAGGAGATGGCTTTTACAAGCACTACCTCTGGGAAGGCAGATGAAAATACAGATAATGAAGATTCCGATGAAATTGCTAACATAACCAGAAACTTCTCCAGATTCATGAAGAAGATGGGCAGGAAGCCACAGGACAAGTTAAGTGGGAGCAAAAATCTGAATGCCAACTTCACTCCCAGGTTCGGTCAGGCAACTGGTGTTGAAACACCGAAGATCAAATCGGTAAATCCAAATCTGAACAGAAAAATCCAATGCAGAGAATGTGAAGGTTTTGGACACATACAAGCTGAGTGCGCCAATACACTTAAAAGGCAAGGGAAATCATATGCCATAACCTGGAGTGATGATGACGGAGGAGACGATATTAAGGATGGAGAAGAGTATACGAATCATGTTGCTTTTGGCGTGTCATTGGAAGAGTCTGTTGAGATAAATCGCAGTGTGTTGAATGAAGAAGAAAGTGATAGCTCAGATGAAGAGACTAGAAGCATTAGTGATGATGACATTCGCAAAGAAAGTATGGAGATGTATAAAATGTGGTTAAAAGTGGCGGATGAAAACAAAGAGCTCAAGGTTGAGAACAAGAGGTTATGTGAAAAAGTTAGAGTGAATGAACTTGGAAAGAAAGATACAATTGATGAACTTGAAAAACTTAAAAAGGAATTTGCTGAAGTAGTTCAACGAGCAGAGGCAGCAGAACAGGCTATTAGACGTCTCAATACAGGGAAAGCTAAGCTTGAAGATTGTTTGAAAATGGGACAAACTACCAAATTTGGAATTGGGTATGAAAGATCAGTTGATGCGTTGAAAAATAAGGCAGATCAAGATGCACCTGCTCCAAGAAGAATTGAGGAGAATTACCCCATCAAGAGAATCAGGAGATGCAGATACTGTGGAGTTCAAGGTCATGTGAGAAACAGGTGCTTCAAATCACTTAAGACACTGTCTGTCAACCCAGCATATCGGTATTTCAACACCATTCCAGGATACAACACCATGCACCAATTCAACACTGGAGGATACAGGAATGGATCCTTGAACACACATGCGACTCAAAAATCACATTGCATCACTCGACCAGTAAGACAGGTATGGGTTCGAAAGTCTCAAAATATTTGTTTTTCAAGTTTTGTATGTTTTGGAGTACATACAGGAACCTCGTGGTACTTCGACAGTGCGTGCTCAAGGCACATGACAGGAGTTCCTGAATTTCTGCGAAAATTTGAACCTGGATTTGGTGGACATGTTAAATTCGGTGATGGAAAACGAAGCAGAATAATTGGCAAAGGGAGTTAGAAATCAAAGGGCTTCCAGTGTTCCAAGATGTGTTGCTAGTGGAAGGCCTGAAGGCTAACCTATTGAGCATCAGTCATTTATGTGATAATGATATGACGGTGTACTTTGACAAAGATAAGTGTATTGTAAATCATGGGTCTGGAGTATTCACTGGATCCAGATCAATGGATAAGTGTTATCTACTCGATCAAGATGTCACCTGCTTGAGCTCGAAAAAGGAAGTTAGTACACTGTGGCACAGAAAATTGGGGCACATAAATTATAAATCTTTGGCTCGTATTTCCAGACTAAATGCAGTCAGAGGTATTCCCAAAATCAGTGAAATCAAGGAGACTGTCTGTGGATCGTGTAAGGAAGGAAAGAAAATTCGTATTCCTCACCATGCTGTACATGATGTTTCAACATCAAGACTTTTGGAGCTTCTACATATGGACCTAATGGGGCCAGTGAGTACACCAAGTGTGGCAGGGAAGAAGTATATTTTTGTCTGTGTGGATGACTTCTCGAGGTATACGTGGGTATCATTCCTCAAAGAAAAATCAGAGGCCGCTGATGTATTCAAGACCTTGGCGCACAAGCTACATGTAGAAAAAGGAACCGTTCGAATTGCACGCATCAGGAGTGATCACGGAAAGGAATTCGAAAACTCTAAATTTCGGGACATCTGTGAAACGCTTGGTATACATCATGAGTTCTCTGCCCCCATAACCCCTCAGCAGAATGGTATAGTAGAAAGAAAGAATCGGACACTGCAGGAAATGGCACGAGCAATGCTGGCTGAGAAAAAAATTCATTCGAGATATTGGGCTGAGGCAGTACACACTGCATGCTACACCATCAACCAAGTATATCTGCGTCCGTTTACCGAGAAGACACCGTATGAGATCTGGAAAGGAAAGAAACCAGATGTGTCGTATTTCCATGTCTTTGGCAGTAAGTGTTACATTCTGAAGGATCGAGAACCCTTGGCTAAATTTGAATCCAGGAGCGACATTGGAATATTCTTGGGCTATTCTCCTACCAGCCGAGCATACCGAGTACTGAATCAACGTTCTGGGGTAGTCATGGAGTCCATTAATGTGGTGATAGATGATTCAGAGGAGGACAATGCTAGAGAAGGTGATGCGCTTGATTCAGCCGTTCCTACTGGTGTTGGAACACCAGCTCCATCAACCGGTGTTGAAACTCCAGAATCTGGAAATCTTGATTCTGACCAGAATCCAACGAGACATATGCAGTTAAGGGATTGACCCCGTGTAAATTACAGAGAATTAGCAGGATTATCGTGTTTCATCTCACTCACTGAACCAAGAAGTTACAAAGAGGCTTTGCTTGATGAATATTGGATCTCGGCGATGCAAGAAGAATTGCAGCAATTCGAGAGAAACAATGTTTGGTTTCTTACCCCACGACCTGTTAATGTAAATGTGATTGGTACCAAGTGGATTTTCAAAAACAAATCCGATGCAGATGGTAATGTCACCAGAAATAAAGCACGCCTGGTTGCTCAAGGGTACACACAAGTAGAAGGGGTTGACTTCGATGAAACTTTTGCCCCGGTAGCCAGATTGGAGTCCATCAGACTAATGTTGGCCGTGTCCTGCATACTAGACTTTACTCTTTATCAAATGGATGTCAAGAGTGCATTCCTGAATGGCATAGTAAAAGAGGAAGTTTACGTGGAGCAACCTAAGGGGTTTGAAGACCCTCAGTTTCCTGATCATGTTTATAGGTTGAATAAGGCGTTGTATGGACTCAAGCAGGCACCTCGTGCTTGGTATGAGCGACTGACAACCTTTCTGATTAAAAAGGGCTATCGTCGAGGGGGAGTAGACCGTACACTGTTCGTGCTGCACAAGGGGCCAAAGATTCTAATTGCACAGATCTATGTGGATGACATTGTGTTTGGTTCTACCAATTCAGCCTTGGTGAAGGAGTTCGTTGACTTAATGACTCAAGAGTTCGAAATGAGCATGGTAGGAAAATTGTCATATTTTTTGGGATTGCAGGTTACTCAGGAGAAGAATGGTCTGTTTATCAATCAACAGAAATATGCTGAAAACTTGATCAAGAGATTCGGTCTTACAAGTGCAAAGGCAGTACGCACCCCAATGGCAACCACCGATAAGCTTACAAAGGATGAACAGGGGCAAAGTGTGGATCAGAAATTGTACAGGAGTATGATTGGCAGCCTGTTGTATTTGACTGCAAGCAGACCAGACATCTGTTTAAGTGTTGGTATTTGTGCTCGCTACCAAGCTGATCCAAAGGAATCACATATGTCAGCAGTGAAAAGGATTATTCGGTATATAAGTGGAACAGCGGAGTATGGAGTATGGTTTTCTCGGAACAAGGATTCACAATTAGTAGGCTTCAGTGATTCGGACTGGGCTGGGAATGCTGATGATCGTAAAAGTACCACTGGAGGGTGCTTCTTTGCTGGATCTAATCTGGTCAGCTGGTACAGTAAAAAGCAGAATTCTATATCCTTGTCCACAGCTGAAGCAGAGTATTTAGCAGCCGGGAGTTGTTGTGCACAGTTATTGTGGATGAAGCAGATGATGAGAGATTATGGGTTCAATGATGTTGGTTTGACAGTCCTGTGTGATAATAAAAGCGCCATTGATATTTCCAGGAATCCTGTGCAACACTCTAGAACAAAGCATATCGATATCCGACATCATTTTATCAGAGACTTGGTTGAAAAAGGAGAAGTCGCAGTCCAGTATGTACCAACAGCAGAACAACTGGCTGATATATTTACAAAACCACTGGATGGTGAGACATTTGAAGGACTCAGACAGCACTTGGGTGTCTGTCGAATGTAAGGTACTCTGATCTGTACTTTCTATTGTATTATTTACTGTTGTGTTGGTTCTTTTATAATATGGTGAAAAAGAAAAAAAAATAGAGAAAAATCAAAAGTATCAAAAATATGTGAAGTGGTGTTTAAACACCGAGGACTTCAGATGGAGAAAAATCAGCTGGGCCGAAAACTTATTGGGCCTAGGTTTGTACTCAGAAGGAAGGAAAAAGAGAGACTTTGGGTTTCGGAAAAAGGGGGGAAAAAGGAGAAAGTGACAAATTGATTCCCACACAAACTCAAACTCTCGACTGTTCATCTTCTACGTAGCTCACAGCTCCCTGTTCATCAGAAAAATTTGCCAAAACCCTCGATTTTTGTAGCCCACTCAAAACCCTGTAACAATGGTGAGCTCCACGTTCCAGAAGATGGTCCGAGATTTTGTCAAGGTGCAGGTGCCGGAGAATCCGCGAATTGAAGAGCTCGATTCGGATGCAGATGTGGATGAGCTGTGTGGAGATCGAGTGCAGACGCTAGCCAAGTGGGGTGGAAAAGTTCAGAGACGGAAAGCTAGGTTTGATCATTCCTTCGTCTATGATGGAAGGTATTTTTGCTCTGTTCTTGAATTCATAGAATGGATGGTGCAGAACAGAGATTATGTAGACCTTAGAAAATATAAAAGTCTGCATGGCAAAGTTAATGGATTTAAACTTGAGGAGGTATTAACTGGTGGAATAGGAGAGATTAGGGAGATTAGTGAGTATGATGCCAAATTGGTTGGGGTTGGTTTCGGAGAACATTATAGAGTAGGAGATGAAGAGGGTCAGTACTTCACAATGTACACACGGATAGCCTCCCTGCACAGGCCGATTATCAGGAATTTGGGGGATAATGTAGTTGTGCAGCCCTGGATAAAAGTGGTTAAATCCACTGATTTTACTGTGGCTGGTGACACAGAGATAGTGTGTTTTGATGAGTCTCTGTTCCAGACTCAAGAATCACTGAGAAGGCTACCTATTCCTGTTGTGGACATTACTGATAGTGAAGAGGAGGCAGGGTGTGCAGGTGGCACTGATGAGGCTGAGATAATTTCGAGGGTGACTGAACCAGAGAGTGCCTCTGTACTGAGTGAATTTGCGTTGAATGAAGCCATATCAGAGTTGTTTAGGTCTGAGTCTGCCCTATCAGAGTTTGTGAGGTCTGATTCTGAGAAGGAAGATGGTGAAAGAATTGCTGCGGAGAGAGCAGGTGTGGCTGATGTGCCAAGTGCTGATTTGGTTGATACTGATGATAAAACACCAGATGAGAGTCATGCTGAGAAGGAGCAGAGTCCAGTTGATCTGAGTATTGGTGTTGAAACACCACTGGAGATAAGTCCATCCCAGGGATTTAAGAGGAAAAGGAAGGAGGCTGGTGTTGAAACACCATCTGAATTTGGAGACAGATCTGAGACAGGTGAAGAAAGGGTGGCCTCTACCTCCAAGAGAATTAGAAGATCTAAAAGATGCAGAGTCAAAAGTACAGCCACTAGTGAGGACAGTGATGAGCCAATTGGGCTAAAACTGAAGAAGTTACGCGCTGCCAGACAGCAAAGACAATCTGAGACGATTGAGTCTAGTGCACAACCTGTACCTGACGCGAGTGAAGCCATCAGCCCTGAATTCTTTGATGATGCAAGTCAAGAGAAGTGGAAGTTTGTCTGTGATAGGAAGATATTGGCGGAAAGGCCAGCTGATGCTGTAAAATATAAGGAATGTGGATTCACAGACTATTTGCATTATCTCAAAGTGTTTAAGGCAGCCACCTCTTTCGGTGACTATAACAAGCAACTTGTGATGGAATTTTACTCTAATTTGAAGGAGGAGTGTGAAGACGAAGACTTTTCGTGGTTTCACAGAGTATATGTGAGAGGAACAGTGGTGGCATTTTCCCCGGAGGCAGTAAATGTTTGTCTGCAGCGTGGAACATCGAGGAATGTTCAGGCGGTGTTCCAACACCAAATGCCGGAAAATTTCGATGCAGTGGCAGTAGAGTTGACCGGTGGTGTGGAAAGTTCATGGCCACTGACTGGGAGACAACAAATACCAGCATCAAACCTGACCTCCAGGTATTACTGTTTGTATATGGTGGCGGTTCATAACTGGATTCCATTGGTAAACAACACGATTGTCACCAAAGAAATGGCGACTCTTCTTTACAGCCTGGGAACGAGGCATAGGGTCAATCTGGGCAGGTTGATTTTTAATGATATTTTGGATTGTGCTCGCAAGACGAGGAAGGAAGCTTTAGTCCATCCCTGTCTGATATCGACGGTACTGCAAAAAGGGGGAGCGTTTGCAAGCGAGACCGATGAAGTTTTGGCAACCCAAGCCTTACGGCCAACTCTCAGAACCCTGAGTGGTCGTATAGTGAAGGACCTACCCTGGACGCCTCCAGCGACGACTGGCTCGGATGAAGGAGCAGCTCGGCTGAGAGCCATTGAGGCGAGGGCAGCTGTGTGTCAAGAACTACTTGAACGTCATCAGGCCACTATTGCAAAGATTCAGGGGGAGCTGGCAGCTTTGGCGGCTGAGAGAGAAGCATTGCTGGGAGCGAGTCAAAATGAAAATGGATCAGATGCTAGTGATTCAGACAATGCTGCATCAGAGGAGTCCGAGTGATAGTTTGGAATGATTGGAATTCTGGATTTTCTTGGTTTTTCTTGTCATATTACTGAATTCAGGGGGGAGATATTGGAGATTTTGTGTGTTTTGAAAATTTGATAATTGGATATTTGTGCTAGCTGGTATTCTGGTGTTCAATATTGTTTATGCTAGTTGGTTTTCTGGTATTCTATGGTGTTTGTGCTGCTGTTCTATGAATTCACCAATATGCCAAGGGGGAGATTGTAAAGTCCTCTGGAGTTGGACTTATGCATGGCATATTGTGAATACTAGTAATCTGGTGTTTTAACACCACTGAGTGACTTCTGGTGATATGGTGTTTTAACACCACTGCTATCCAGCAGTATTTCAGCAGCAGTATGATTGATGTCCACGATTTATGGAGTGTATTATGGGATATAATTGTGCGATCTGATCAGAATATTGTGAAGATAAATGATTGATTTCGTGGTCATCTAATTCTGGTAAACGAATATTCCTGTAATAGTTAGGAATTGGTTAAGTAGTTTATTTATGGAACAAGTCCTATTGATAACAGGATTGTTCAATTAAATACCAGATTAGCATTAGATCTTTCCTTAGTCTAGAAGTCTATTGGTGGTAGAAGTTCGACAAGGAAAGAAGTTGATTGTAGGCAGGATTGCGATGGGATAAAGAGAAGAAGATTACAACGCAATCACTTTCACGCGACCAAGATTCAATCTCTACGTGAGAGCTTTGGAGCGATCTGCCTTAGTGTTTTGGAGGTTCGTAAACAACCGACCAAGTTCTAAAGATCAGAAACAAGGAAGTCTTAATTCCTCGGGAGGAGGAGATCCAGGGAGACGTGTTGATCGTGAGGGTTCAACGACGTAGGATCGACAGTGAGGGGAGCTCACAACATTCACTCTGTAGGTTAGCAATGGATTAGTATTTAAGTTAAGGTTCTTGTACTAAAGACTGCTTTCTAGTGAATGGTTTCTGATCTGGGCAAGGCCCCGCAGACGTAGGTGTATTTGCACCGAACTGCGTAACCAAGTTGTGTGTGCACTGCGTATTTCGTTTTGATTTTAACACCAAACTAATCTTGGTGTTCCAACACCAAACTGTTAAACAACTTGGTATAAAGGTTTAGAATTCAGGTGAAACGGAATTTCACTCTCTAACTAGCCCTCAGGATCAGATTACAAGGTTTATTGATACTTAACTAGCCCTCGGGGTTAAGCAACAATGGAATAGCTCGCAAGCAAAGAGTATGAACTCAAAAGGTTGTATATTTGATTGATGAAAGGTTGTAAAATTCGTCCATAAGGCCTCCCCTTTTATAGGGTTACAATCTTGCCTCAAACCCTAATCACAAATGGAAACAGAATCGACTTATGACAGCTTTAAGAAGCTAAAACCATATCTAACTAAAATACCTAAAATAAATGATAATCTAAGGTAATCAGGTTGAATTCTTCAAGAAGTAACCTTGAAGGATATTACCTTATCTAATCATACCAAATATAATTTTAATCAGAATAAAACTGAATATACTAAACCTTAATGGACTGTATTTTTGAAATTCAGCTCTTCAAAGCCCACATGGCCGAGCTATCAGTCCAATAAACCCAAAATGACATTAATTTACAGTGATCACACTACCTCATTAAAAACCTAGTGGGAAAAAAGAGTATAGTGTTCTTCATGATGTCTTCAGTTCGTCGACAATCTTGAATAATGAATCCAAGATGTCGATGGTGACTCCTTCTTCAATTCTTCATCATAAAGGCGATCAATCAAAGAATTTAAAGCAGCATCCCTAAGCTTAGTCCTTGACCTAGTCATAGGTCCTGCCATGTCTCTTAGAGGATCTCGAACATATCCTTTAAATGTTTGATCAAGTCGTGGAATGTCTTCATTTATGGTGGTAGTCGTCTTGGCATCTCCATCATTCCCTCCGTGGTCGAAAGGTTTCACCCTCAAAACTTAATCGTCTTCAAATGTAAACGGAGATAAATCGCAACATTGAAGGTCGCACTAACACCATAATGATCTGGTAACTCAATCTTGTAAGCATTGTCGTTCACACGAGCCAACACTCTAAAATGACCATCTCCACGTGGACTCAACTTAGATTTCCGAGCATTTGGAAACCTCTCTTTCCGCAGATGAACCCAAACATAATCTCCCACGTTGAACCTCATCAACTTGCGGCTTTGATTAGCTTTATCAGCATTCTGTGCATTTGTCCGTTCAATTCTCATGCGCACCTTCTCATGGATTTTCGTCACAAAATCAGCTTTCTGTTCTCCATCAAGGTTTTTAACCTGTTTAAAATTCAAAGGAAGTAGATCAATAGGTGTAATAGGTAGAAAACCATAAACAATTTCAAATGGAGATAAAGAAGTAGTAGAATGAATAGTGCGATTGTAAGCAAACTCTGCAATCGGAATGCATTTTTCCCAATTCTTTAAGTTCTTCTGAACTAGTGCACGCAGGAGAGCCCCTAGGGTTCGATTGGTCACTTCTGTTTGTCCATCAGTTTGAGGATGACTGGCAGTCGAAAACAACAACTTTGTCCCTAACTTGCGCTACAAGGTATTCCAAAAGTAGGATATAAATTTAACATCGCGATCAGAGACAATAGATGCAGGAATTCCATGTAACCGAACTACTTCCTTCAAAAATAGATCCGCAACATGCTTTGCATCATCTGTCTTCCTACAAGGAATAAAGTGTGCCATTTTCGAAAATCTATCCACAACCACAAAGATAGAATCATTACCAAGGATGTGTAGGAACATGCAATGGAGTATAAAGACCATGAGGCTTAGTTTTAGACTTAGCCTTCAAGCAATCAAGACAATTCCTACAAACCCTGTCAATAGCAAGTGCCATTTTCGGCCAATAGAAGTGTTCTCGCAACAAATTATAAGTTTTAAAAGCACCAAAATGTCCCATTAACCCACCTGAATGAGCTTCTCTAACAAGTAATTCATGCATAGAACATTGAGGAATACATAACCTATTATTCATAAACAAGAAACCATCATGCCGAAAAAACTTCTCATAAGCACCATTTTCGCATGCAGCATAAATAGATGAAAAATCAGAATCGGTCGCATATAAATCTCGCACGAATGAAAACCCTAGCATAATGCATTCCAAACGTGTAAGTAAAACATGTCTACGACTCAAAGCATCAGCAACAACATTTTCTTTACCCTTTTTGTAACGCAACACATAAGGAAAAGATTCAATGAAACTAGACCATTTAGCATAACGCTTATTCAACTTCATCTGACTCTTCAAGTATTTGAAGGATTCATGATCACTATGAATGACAAATTCTTTATGCAATAAATAATGTTGCCAAGTTTCTAATGTACGCACAATTGCATAAAATTCTTTATCATACACAGGATAGTTTAGAGCACCGCCCTTTAACTTCTCACTGAAGTAAGCTATAGGTCGATTCTCTTGCATCAAAATAGCACCAATACCAACACCAGAAGCATCACAATGAATCTCAAAAGTACCATTAAAATTAGGTAAAGCAAGAACAGGAGCATTGCATAATCGTACTTTCAATTCATTAAATGCATTCTCTTGACTCTCAGTCCAAACAAATTTCACATCCTTTTTAACTAGTTCATTTAGAGGTGCAGCAATAGATGAAAAATCACGCACAAACCGTCTATAAAAACTAGCTAAACCATGAAAAGAACGGACCTGGTTGGCATTAGTAGGTCTCGGCCAGGTCTTAATGGCCTCAATTTTGGTTTCGTCAACTTTTATGCCCTCTTTAGAGACCACAAAACCGAGAAACACCACTTCCGAAGCGCAAAATGTGCACTTCTTAATGTTCGCATATAAACAAGACTCACGGAGTGCAACAAGAACCATTTTAACATGCTCAATATGTTCATCAGTCGACTTAGAATAAATCAATATGTCATCAAAATAGACCACAACAAACCAACCAATAAACTTTCTTAAGACATGATTCATCAACCGCATAAAAGTACTAGGTGCATTAGTTAAACCGAAAGGCATAACGATCCTTTCATACAACCCAAACTTAGTCTTAAATGCAGTTTTCCATTCATCTCCCTCATTAATTCGAATCTGATGATAACCCTGAGTCAAATCAATTTTAGTATAAATCACAGATTCATGCAAATCTTCAAGCATATCATCTAACCTAGGGATAAGATGGCGATACTTAATGGTAATCTTGTTAATAGCACGACAATCAATGCACATACGCCAAGTTTTATCTTTCTTAGGAACTAAAATGACAGGCACGGCACAAGGAGATAGGGATTCCCGCACATACCCTTTTTTAAGTAACTCCTCGACTTGTCGTTGTAGTTCCTTTGTCTCCTCAGGGTTTGCTTTATACGCCGGGCGATTTGGGATAACCGAACCCGGAATCAAGTCAATTTGGTGTTCAATACCTCGCAAAGGTGGTAAACCCGCGGGTAAGGCTTCTGGAAAGACATCCTCAAATTCCTGTAACATCTGAGCAAACCGTGGAGGAACATTTATAGGAATATCATCACTAGAAAAATAGCTCTCTTTAAAATGCATGATAAGCACATAAGAATGATTAGCAAACACACGATTCACATCCCTAATTGATGCATAAAACAATCTACCAGAATCATTAGGAAGTTCATGTCTCATCATGTAAATTGATGGCAAAGGACTAAGATGTGAAGATAGGATTTTACACGACTTAACATAATCATTCGCAGACTTACCTGGCTTACCTAGGACGGTCTCCCTTGATATTTGGTCGAAATTATCAAGGTTTTTGCCTCCATTCTTCACCTTGTGGCCGATCTCCTTCAAGCCCTAGCTAGGCTTTTGGTCGGTCATTTGCACATCAGTCGCAAACTTCTCTTTATCGACTCTCATGCGTCTCTGTGCCTCTAAAACTTCCACTGGAGATAATGGAACCAAAGTATACCTTGTTCTATCCTTAATCACAGTAATTTTGTTAGTGTAACCATTATGCATGGATTTACGATCAAACTGCCAAGGTCTCCCTAGCAAAATATGACTAGCTTCCATAGGTATAACATCACATAAGATAGAATCATGGTATTTTCCAATCTTAAAGTTAATCATGCATTGTTTGTTAACCTTAATTTCACCACTACCATTTAACCAAATAAGTTTATATGGTGATGGATGAGTAGTCACAGGCAAAGACAATGATTTAACAAGAAGATTGGACACAGTATTAGCACAAGAACCACCATCAATAATCAGTAAACAATTCTTATCTTTCACAAGGCAACGAGTATGAAAAATGTTAATCCTTTGTACCTGTGTCTCAGCCATTTGAGAGTTGAGAACTCTTAATGACACGAAGTTACCTTGTGTTTCTGGACCCTGTTCACCATGATCATTTATGATGATCTCTTCATCTACCTGTTCTTCACCACTTTCACACAATGGTGGCATATCAGCATATTCATCTTCTTCATCTTCTTCCTCAAGTGTTGTTAGTACTCGTGCATGCGGACAGTTATTACGGACATGTCCTCTTTCTTTACAATGAAAACAAGTATGAGAGTTAACAGAAACTGAATATGATGAAGAAGTAGAAGACTTACCTGGAATTTTTGAAACCTGTTGGGTTGGTGGTGCCGCCCTCCTCTCAGTAGGATTATAAATTGGATTTGAATAAGTCTGAACTGATCCTCTTCCTCCCATGGACGGGCCCTTATTGCGGCCATAACTAGGGTTGCCGTAGTCAAACCCTGGTCGTTGACTTGGAAAACTAGGCTGTGGCCTCCTGGGTCGCAGGGTACTCTCAACTAACCTTGCTTTCACCAATAAATCATTCATAGATATGTGATGTTGGAGCTTGACTGGCATTTGAAGGTTTTCACGCAAGCCTTCAATGAAACGTTTTTGATGAATGCGTCATCTTCTTTCATTCCAACCCTTCTCATGGTCAACTCAAGATCTTGCCAATATTCATCAACTGTGCGATTTCCTTGCTTCATGTTGGATAGATAAGAATGTTGTTCCATCAAGTAAGTAGGCGGAACATGATATTCGCGAAGCTCGGATCTCAGTCTCTCCCATGTGGAGATAGGTTTCTTTCCGGCAAGATATCGCGACTCCTTTTTATTTTTCCACCACTCAGCCGCATAATGAGTGAAAGAATACTGTGCCACTTTGACTTTCTCCTTCTCCCGATAATTGTTGAGATCAAACAGATTCTCAATCTGTCGCTCCCAATCAAGATACTTCACTGGATTGTGCTGACCATCAAATCGAGGGATGTCATATTTTAAACCCTTGATATCTCGAGCTTCATCAGAACCTGAATCAGATCCTGAATTAATCTTCACTCTCCTTCGGGAATGAGGTTTACTGGGGCGATGCCTTCTAGAAGACCCTCGGTGTGATTGCCTTTCTGAACCATCATCAGAATAATCATTTGAACTTCCAGAACCATTAAATTGATGGACATATTTCTTGGTTTCTTCCCTCTTGACCGATGATGTAGGTGTAGGCGGTGCCATGCTGTCAACTTTTCTCGCCAACCTTTGCACCGCACTCATAAGTGCATTTATTGCGACAGCAAACCGATCGGGATCATTGGCTTCATTTGGATTAATTCGATGTCGCTCCCAACTATTTGGAGCCTCTTCACGTGAATGACTACCACGCCCGCCATTAGAGGTGTTCTTCAATGGCAAATTGTTAGGATTGCTAACAAAAGGCGGGACGAATGGATTTTCGTCCCCCATCTTCGCTAACTGCTAAGAAAATCAAACGGTTAGTTAAAAAATTGCCCCCCCCCTTCCCTTTGTTTAGTAAGATCACTCACCAAGTGTATAACACTCACAACTCACAAGGCGAAGGCTAATGCGAGGGCAACTGATCAATTCACCGCAGTTCAAAGCAAACTATGGAGATGAGTACTGCAGAATTTATTTCGAAATTTTAAAATATATAAACTCAAAATTTGGCGCTACGATCTGGAATTCCAAATTCTACAAATAATAAGGAACAAAACACAATTTGAATGGCACGAATCGGAGCTGTATTGAATGAATTATGACCAAAACAAGATTGCTTTATATAGGCTACAAATAGGTTCCGAAAATTCAAGAACAAATTGGAATAGGAATTTAAATCCAAATCACTTGTGGAAAAGGATTTTAATGACTTACTTGTCCCCCAAGTCAAAAAATTCAGATCAAAACCCCTCTCACAATTGGCTTTTATTTCCTTTTTCTCTTCCGGATTTTGACTTTTCTTTTCCTTTTTCAAACCGGATTCCTTTTTCTTTCCTTTTTTTTTTCAGCCACAATTCGTTTTTTTTTTTCCTTTTTTTTTAATATAAAACTCACAAACAGAATGTTATTCCCCAAGAAAAATTTCGGTCACAATTACCAAAATTTTCAGAAATTGCAAATCTGCCCCCAAACTTTTGAAAATTGCAAATCTGCCCCAAATTTCAGATTTCAAATCCTAAATTCCGATTTTGAAACCTAAAATCTGCTACCTTTTGTTTTTGATTTTCGAAAATTTTTGGAACAAGAATCGCCTATATAAAACTTAGAATAAGAAAATTGCGACAACTTCCTCTTGATTCAAATGAACTTCGAGGTATTCAAGATCGTAAGGATAAAAAATATGACACTATATATATGGAAAACGACACAAGACTCTATTTTTTGTTTTTGTTTTTGAATAAGGTGTAATCAAGAATCAAAGAACAATTCTAGATCACGGAATCAAAGAACGATAAAGAAAACAAATAGGATTATGAGCATGCAATAATTTTCAGAAGAGTTGACGAAAATATCACAAGCACATAAACTGTTTAAGCTACTTAAAACTACGAAACTGACCGGGAGGTGAAGGTGGATAATACTTGTTAACGCTCAGACCCTTCAACGTCCTCCTGACTCGATTGGTGAAGGTGAAGGCGGATAGTAATACCGAAGTATTCTAACTCTCAAACCCTTCAACGTCCTTCGACTCTAGATTCGATCCTCCTGGTAAGAAAGATCAAACAAACACAGTTAAAACACGACACAAAAGAGTATATATATATATTAAAAAAATTGAAAATAAATTAATGCAAACTCGAAACCCTTTTTTTTCTTTTTTTTGCCTCAGTCGATCCTTCGCTAAGCTCTGATACCAACTGATATGAATCTCCTTGCGAAGACTCACGATTTGCGGAATTGATAACTTTGATCTAGTGAAGGGATCTGCAAACCCACACTATCTCGCACGAAATTCAGGAGTCTAGCCCTCGGGGAACGCCTAACTTCGACTTGCTCTCTAACTAGCCCTCAGGATCAGATTACAAGGTTTATTGATACTTAACTAGCCCTCGGGGTTAAGCAACAATGGAATAGCTCGCAAGCAAAGAGTATGAACTCAAAAGGTTGTATATTTGATTGATGAAAGGTTGTAAAATTCGTCCATAAGGCCTCCCCTTTTATAGGGTTACAATCTTGCCTCAAACCCTAATCACAAATGGAAACATAATCAACTTATGGCAGCTTTAAGAAGCTAAAACCATATCTAACTAAAATACCTAAAATAAATGATAATCTAAGGTAATCAGGTTGAATTCTTCAAGAAGTAACCTTGAAGAATATTACCTTATCTAATCTTACCAAATATAATTTTAATCAGAATAAAACTGAATATACTAAACCTTAATGGACTGTATTTTCGAAATTCAGCTCTTCAAAGCCCACATGGCCGAGCTATCAGTCCAATAAACCCAAAATGACATTAATTTACAGTGATCACACTACCTCATTAAAAACCCAGTGGGAAAAAAGAGTATAGTGTTCTTCATGATGTCTTCAGTTCGTCGACAATCTTGAATAATGAATCCAAGATGTCGATGGTGACTCCTTCTTCAATTCTTCATCATAAAGGCGATCAATCAAAGCATTTAAAGCAGCATCCCTAAGCTTAGTCCTTGACCTAGTCATAGGTCCTGCCATGTCTCTTAGAGGATCTCGAACATATCCTTTAAATGTTTGATCAAGTCGTGGAATGTCTTCATTTATGGTGGTAGTCGTCTTGGCATCTCCATCAGTCGTCTTGGCATCTCCATCAGTTTCTATTCTGTTGCCATTTTTCATTTTATGCCCCTCAAATAGATCATCAAAAATCAATTTCTCCGGCAATAAAAGCTCTGATTTTCTTCATGTAAGATTAAATTCACTGTTTAGTTCGAGCATGTTTTTCGTACATGTTTTTATGACAAAAAAGAAATCATCAAAATGAAATTGACATTTAAGACACGAGGAGTCCTACTGTTTCTTCCACTTTAGTTTGAGTCACTTGTGCAGGATTTCCTTATAGCGCCACAGATCCGCGCTATTTTTGAATTTTTGGCCTGAAACCGCACAACACGAGCACGGCACAAGCACGACACAAAACCTACTCTAGAACCAACATTATATTTCCCACTTGTCATCGTGAAACTTGAGTTTTTCACCTTAAAATGACATAAAATATGGCTAACCATTTTAATTTAAACTTGTATATGTATAGATAAAAAATGAGTGGATTTTGTGTTTGCTGTAGGAATAATAAAAGTAAAGTGACATAAATAGATCAGTGCATTAAATCTTCCTATTGCTTTAGATTTGATCCGGGATGCTTATATTTCTTCTTGGTTTATATAATAATTTTCAATATTCTATATTTTTTAGGCTTTTCCATGCTCTTCACAAATTTTCATTGCTCTTCTATTCCTTCGCCATTTTTCAGTTTTTACCCCCCAAATAGATCATCAAAAATAAATTTCCTTGGCAATAAAAGCTTTTATTTTCTTCATGTAAGATTTCTTGCGCTGTTTAATTTTAGCAAGTTTGTTGCATAGGTTTTTGAGACAAAAAAGAAATCATCAAAATCAAATTGACTTTTGAGGCACGAGAAGTCCCGTTACTTTCTTCCGTTTAAGTTTGAGTCAATAGTGTAGGATTTCCCTTTAACAGCACGGATGCAAGCTATTTTGGAGTTTTTGTCCTGGAATCGCACAACACGAGCACGATACGAAACCTACTCTAGAACCAACATTATATTTCCCACTTTTCCTCATGAAACTTGAAATTTTTCACCTTGAAATGACATAACATATGGCTAAACATTTGAAATTAAACCTGTACATGTATGTATATAAAATGTGTGAATTTTATGTTTATTATAGGAATAATAAAATTAAAGTCATATGAATAGACCAGTGTATTAAATCTTCCTATTACTTTAGATTTTTTTCTTAGTGCTGATATTTCTTCATTGTTTTCTATATTTATTTTCTGAATTCTATACTTTTTGGCTTGTCCGCGCTCTTCACATTATATCATTGCTCTTGTATTCCATCGCCATTTTTCATTTTTCTACCCCTCAAACAGATCATCAAATATCAATATCTCTTGCAATAAAAGATCTACTTTTATTCGTGTAAGCTTTCTTCCGCTCTTTAGTTTGAGCAAGTTTATCGGACGGGTTCTTAAGACAAAAAAGCAATCATCAAAATCAAATTGACTTTTAAGACATGATTATTCCCATTTGTTTCGTCCATTTCAGTTGAGTCGCTAGTGTAGGATTTTCTTTTAATAGTGCGAATGCGTGATATTTTGAAATGTTGGCCTTGAACCGCACTACAAGAGCACGACACAAGCATGGCACGAAACCTACTCTAGAACCAACATTATATTTTCCCACTTTTCCTCATGAAACTTAATAGTTTCCACCTTTAAATGACATAACACATGGCTGAACATTTTATTGCGCTTCTATTCTGTCACCATTTTTCATTTTCTGCCCCTCAAATAGATCATCAAAAATCAATTTCTCTGGCAATAAAAGCTCTGATTTTCTTCATGTAAGCTTACATTCACTGTTTAGTTCGAGTATGTTTTTCGTACATGTTTTTATGACAAAAAAGAAATCATCAAAATCAAATTGACATTTAAAACCCGAGGAGTCCTATTGCTTCTTCCATTTTAGTTTGAGTCACATGTGCAGGATTTCCTTATAGCGGCACAGATGCACGCTATTTTTGAGTTTTTGGCCTGAAACCGCACAACACGGGCACGACACAAGCACGACACAAAACCTACTCTAGAACCAACATTATATTTCCCACTTGTCATCGTGAAACTTGAGTTTTTCACCTTAAAATGACATAAAATTGGCTGACCATTTTAATTTAAACTTGTATATGTATAGATAAAAAATGAGTGGATTTTGTGTTTGTTGTAGGAATAATAAAAGTAAAGTGACATAAATAGATCAGTGCATTAAATCTTCCTATTGCTTTAGATTTGATCCGGGATGCTTATATTTCTTCTTGGTTTATATAATAATTTTCAATATTCTATATTTTTTAGGCTTTTCCATGCTCTTCACAAATTTTCATTGCTTTTCTATTCCTTCGCCATTTTTCAGTTTTTACCCCCCAAATAGATCATCAAAAATAAATTTCCTTGGCAATAAAAGCTTTGATTTTCTTCATGTAAGATTTCTTGCGCTGTTTAATTTTAGCAAGTTTGTTGCATAGGTTTTTGAGACAAAAAAGCAATCATCAAAATCAAATTGACTTTTGAGACACGAGAAGTCCCGTTACTTTCTTCCGTTTAAGTTTGAGTCAATAGTGTAGGATTTCCCTTTAACGGCACGGATGCAAGCTATTTTGGAGTTTTTGTCCCGGAACCGCACAACACGAGCACGATACGAAACCTACTCTAGAACCAACATTATATTTCCCACTTTTCCTCATGAAACTCAAAATTTTTCACCTTGAAATGACATAACACATGGCTAAACATTTGAAATTAAACCTGTACATGTATGTATATAAAATGTGTGAATTTTATCTTTATTATAGGAATAATAAAATTAAAGTCATATGAATAGACCAGTGTATTAAATCTTCCTATTACTTTAGATTTTTTTCTTAGTGCTGATATTTCTTCATTGTTTTCTATATTTATTTTCTGAATTCTATACTTTTTGGCTTGTCCGCGCTCTTCACATTATATCATTGCTCTTGTATTCCATCGCTGTTTTTCATTTTTCTACCCCTCAAACAGATCATCAAATATCAATATCTCTTGCAATAAAAGATCTACTTTTATTCATGTAAGCTTTCTTCCGCTCTTTAGTTTGAGCAAGTTTATCGGACGGGTTCTTAAGACAAAAAAGCAATCATCAAAATCAAATTGACATTTAAGACACGATTATGCCCATTTGTTTCTTCCATTTCAGTTGAGTCGCTAGTGTAGGATTTCCTTTTAATAGTGCGAATGCGAGATATTTTGAATTGTTGGCCTTGAACCGCACTACAAGAGCACGACACAAGCATGGCACGAAACCTACTCTAGAACCAACATTATATTTTCCCACTTTTCCTCGTGAAACTCAATAGTTTCCACCTTGAAATGACATAACACATGGCTGAACATTTTATTGCGCTTCTATTCTGTTGCCATTTTTCATTTTCTGCCCCTCAAATAGATCATCAAAAATCAATTTCTCTGGCAATAAAAGCTCTGATTTTCTTCATGTAAGCTTACATTCACTGTTTAGTTCGACCATGTTTTTCGTACA
Organism: Rubia yunnanensis; assembly: GCA_037428765.1. Classification (NCBI taxonomy): domain Eukaryota; kingdom Viridiplantae; phylum Streptophyta; class Magnoliopsida; order Gentianales; family Rubiaceae; genus Rubia; species Rubia yunnanensis. The sequence continues at coordinate 61,920,524 of CM075071.1, read as the reverse complement.
TGTTTTTATGACAAAAAAGAAATCATCAAAATCAAATTAACAGTTAAGACACGAGGAGTCCTACTGTTTCTTCCATTTTAGTTTGAGTCACTTGTGCAGGATTTCCTTATAGCGGCACGGATGCGCGCTATTTTTGTATTTTTGGCCTGAAACCGCACAACACGAGCACGACACAAAACCTACTCTAGAACCAACATTATATTTCCCACTTGTAATCGTGAAACTTGAGTTTTTCACCTTAAAATGACATAAAATATGGCTAACCATTTTAATTTAAACTTGTATATGTATAGATAAAAAATGAGTGGATTTTGTGTTTGTTGTAGGAATAATAAAAGTAAAGTGACATAAATAGATCAGTGCATTAAATCTTCCTATTGCTTTAGATTTGATCCGGGATGCTTATGTTTCTTCTTGGTTTATATAATAATTTTCAATATTCTATATTTTTTAGGCTTTTCCATGCTCTTCACAAATTTTCATTGCTCTTCTATTCCTTCGCCATTTTTCATTTTTTGCCCCCAAAATAGATCATCAAAAATAAATTTCCTTGGCAATAAAAGCTCTGATTTTCTTCATGTAAGGTTTCTTGCGCTGTTTAATTTTAGCACGTTTGTTGTATAGGTTTTTTAGACAAAAAAGCAATCATCAAAATCAAATTGACTTTTGAGACACGAGAAGTCCCGTTACTTTCTTCCGTTTAAGTTTGAGTCAATAGTGTAGGATTTCCCTTTAACAACACGGATGCAAGCTATTTTGGAGTTTTTGTCCCGGAACCGCACAACACGAGCACGATACGAAACCTACTCTAGAACCAGCATTATATTTCCCACTTTACCGCATGAAACTCGAAATTTTTCACCTTGAAATGACATAACACGTGGCTAAACATTTGAAATTAAACCTGTACATGTATGTATATAACATGTGTGAATTTTATGTTTATTATAGGAATAATATAATTAAAGTCATATGAATAGACCAGTGTATTAAATCTTCCTATTACTTTAGATTTTTTTCTTAGTGCTGATATTTCTTCATTGTTTTCTATATTTATTTTCTGAATTCTATACTTTTTGGCTTGTCCGCGCTCTTCACATTATATCATTGCTCTTGTATTCCATCGCCATTTTTCATTTTTCTACCCCTAAAACATATCATCAAATATCAATATCTCTTGCAATAAAAGATCTACTTTTATTCATGTAAGCTTTCTTCCGCTCTTTAGTTTGGGCAAGTTTATCGGACGGGTTCTTAAGACAAAAAAGCAATCATCAAAATCAAATTGACTTTTAAGACACGATTATGCCCATTTGTTTCTTCCATTTCAGTTGAGTCGCTAGTGTAGGATTTTCTTTTAATAGTGCGAATGCGAGATATTTTGAATTGTTGGCCTTGAACCGCACTACAAGAGCACGACACAAGCATGGCACGAAACCTACTCTAGAACCAACATTATATTTTCCCCCTTTTCCTCATGAAACTTTATATTTTCCAACTTGAAATTACATAACGCATGGCTGAACATTTTAACTTAAACCTTTATGCGTATGTATAAAAAATGTGTGAATGTTTTGTTTAATATAGGAATACAAAAATAAAAGTCACCAAAATAGATTAGTGCATTAAATCTTCTCATTAATTTAGATTTGATTCTTAATGCTGATATTTCTTCATTGGTTTCTATATTTATTTTAAGAATTCTAAAAATTTTGGATTGTCCACGCTCTTCACATTGTATGATTGCTCTTGCAATAAAAGCTCTGATTTTCTTCATTCTTCCTCTGTTTAGTTCGAGCAAGCTTTTCGTATAGGTTTCTAAGACAAAAAAGTAATCATCAAAATCTAATTGACTTTTAAGACACAATGATTCCCGTTTGTATCTTTCACTTCAGTTTGAGTCACTAGTGTAGGATTTTCTTTTTATAGCGCGGATGCAGAATATTTTTAAGCTTTTGGCTTGGATCCACTTAACACGAACACGACACAAGCACGACACAAAAAATTTTCCAAAACAAACACTATACTTCCCACATTTTCCTCGTGAATTTTTTCCACCTTCAAATGACACAAAACATGGCTGAACATTTGAAATTAAACCTTATGTGTGAGTATAAAAAATGTTTGAATTTTAATTTAATTTAGGAATAACAAAATTAAAGTCACATAAATAGATCAGTGCATTAAATATTCCCATTACTTTGTATTTGATTCTTAATGCCAATATTTTTTCATTGGTTTTTGTATTTATTTTTTATATTCAATACTTTTTGACTTGTCTGCACTCTTCAATATTATTCATTGTGCTTCTATTCTATCGCCATTTTTTATTTTCTGCCCCTCAAATAGATCATCAAAATTCAATTTCTCTAGCAATAAAAGCTCTGATTTTCTTCATGTAAGCTTACTTCCACTGTTTAGTTCGAGCAAGTTTTTCGTACATGTTTTTAAGACAAAAAAGCAATCATCAAAATCAAATTGACTTTTAAGACACAAGGAGTCCTGTTGTTTCTTCCATTTTAGTTTGACTCACTAGTGTACGATTTCCTTTTAGCGGCACCGATGCGCTCTATTTTGGAGTTTTTGGCCTGAAACCGCACAACATGAGCACGGCACAAAACCCACTCTAGAACAAACATTATATTTCCCACTTGTCCTCGTGAAACTTGAATTTTTTCACCTTAAATTGACATAACACATGGCTGACCATTTTAATTTTAACTCATATATGTATGTATAAAAAATGTGTGGATTTTATGCTTATTGTACGAATAATAAAATTAAAGTCACATAAATAGATCAGTGCATTAATTCTTCCTATTGTTTTAGATTTGATTCTTGATGCTTATATTTGTTCATTGGTTAATATAATAATTTTCAATATTCTATACTTTTTTGGCCTTTCCGCGCTCTTCACAATTTTTCATTGCTCTTCTATTCCTTCGCCATTTTTCATTTTTCCCCCTCAAATAGATCATCAAAAATAAAATTCCTTGGCAATAAAAGCTCCGATTTTCTTCATGTAAGATTTCTTGCGCTGTTTAGTTTTAGCACGTTTGTTGTATAGGTTTTCGAGACGAAAAAGCAATCATCAAAATCAAATTGACTTTTGAGACACGATAAGTCTTGTTTGTTTCTTCCATTTAAGTTTGAATCAATAGTGTAGGATTTCACTTTAACAGCACGGATGCATGCTCTTTTGGAGTTTTGGCCTGGAACCGCACAACAAGAGCACGACACGAAACCTACTCTATAACCAACAATATATTTCCCACTTTTCCTCGTGAAACTTGAAAATTTTCACTTTGAAATGACATAACACATGGCTGAACATTTGAAATTAAACATGTACATGTATGTATAAAAAATGTGTGAATTTTATATTTATTATAGGAATAATAAAATTAAAGTCACATAAATAGACCACTGTATTAAATCTTCATGTTACTTTAGATCTTTTTCTTAGTGCTGATATTTCTTCATTATTTTCTATATTTATTTTCTGAATTCTATACTTCTTGGTTTGTCCGCGCTCTTCACATTATATCATTGCTTTTGTATTCCATCGCCATTTTTCATTTTTCTACCTCTCAAACAGATCATCAAAAATCAATATCTCTTGCAATAAAAGCTCTAATTTTATTCATGTAAGCTTTTTTCCGCTCTATAGTTTGAGAAAGTTTTTTGGACGGGTTTTTAAGACAAAAAAGCAATCATCAAAATAAAATTGACTTTTGAGACACAATTTTTCCAATTTGTTTCTTCCATTTCAGTTTGAGTCACTAGTGTAGGATTTTCTTTTAACAGCGTGGAGGCGAGATATTTTGAATATTTGGCCAAGAGTCGCACAACAAGAGCACAACACAAGCATGACACGGAACCTACTCTTGAACCAACATTATATTTCCCCCCTTTTTCTCATGAAACTTAATATTTTCCACCTTGAAATGACATAACACATGGCTGAACATTTTAACTTAAACCTGTATGTGTATGTATAAAAAATGTGTGAATGTTTTGTTTAATATAGGAATAAGAAAATAAAAGTCACCAAAATAGATTAGTGCATTAAATCTTCTTATTACTTTAGATTTGATTCTTAATGCTGATATTTCTTCATTGGTTTCGATATTTATTTTCAGAATTCTAAACTTTTTGGCTTGCCCAAGCTCTTTACATTGTATCATTGCTCTTGTATTCCATTGCCATTTTTCATTTTCTGCCCCTTAAACAGATCATCAAAAATCAATTTCTCTGGTAATAAAAGCTCTAATTTTCTTCATGTAAGTTTTCTTCCTCTGTTTAGTTCGAGCAAGTTTTTCGTATAGGTTTCTTAGACAAAAAAGTAATCAACAAAATCGAATTCACTTTTAAGACACGATGATTCCCGTTTGTATCTTTCATTTCAGTTTGAGTCACTAGTGTAGGATTTTCTTTTTATAGTGCGGATGCGCAATATTTTTGAGTTTTTGGCTTGGGACAACATAACACAAACACAACATAAGCACGACACAAAACCTTTTCCAAAACCAACACTATATTTCCCACATTCGTGAAGCTTAAAATATTCCACCTTGAAATGACATAACACATGACTGAACATTTGAAATTAACCCTTATGTGTATGTATAAAAAATGTTTAAACTTTTAGTTTAATATAGGAATAAGAGAAATAAAGTCACATAAATAGATCAGTGCATTAAATCTTCCCATTACTTTAGATTTGATTCTTAAAGCCGATGGTTTTTCATTGGTTTCTCTAGTTATTTTCAATATTCTATACTTTTTACCTTATTCGCACTCTTCACAATTTTTCAATGTGCTTCTATTCTGCCCCATTTTTCATTTTCTGCCCCAAAAATAGATCATCAAAAATCAATATCTCTTGCAATAAAATCTCTGATTTTCTTCATGTAAGATTACTTCCACTGTTTAGTTCGAGCAAGTTTTTCGCACAGGTTTTTAAGACAAAAAAGTAATCATCAAAATTAAATTGACTTTTAAGACACGAGGAGTCCTATTGTTTCTTCCATTTCAGTTTGAGTCACTAGAGTAGGATTTCCTTTTAACGGCATGGATGCGCGCTATTTTTTAGTTTTTGGCCTAAAAGCATACAAACACGACACAAAACCTACTCTAGAACCAACAATATATTTCTCGCTTGTCATCGTGAAACTTGAATTTTTCACCTTAAAATGACAGAACACATGGCTGACCATTTTAGTTTAAACTTGTATATCTTTGTATAAAAATGTGTAGATTTTATGTTTACTGTAGGAATAATAAAATTAAAGTTACATAAATAGATCATTGTATTAAATCTTCCTATTGCTTTAGATTTGATTTTTGATGCTTATATTTCTTCATTGGTTTATATATTAATTTTCAATATTCTATATTTTTTTTGGCTTTTCTGCGCTTTGCACAATTTTTCATTGCTCTTCTATTCCTTTGCCATTTTTCATTTTTTGCCCCCGAATAGATCATCAAAAATAAAATTCTTTGGCAATAAAAGCTCTGATTTTCTTCATGTAAGATTTCTTGCACTGTTCAGTTTTAGCAAGTTGTATAGTTTTTTGAGAAAAAAAAAGAAATCATCAAAATCAAATTGACTTTTGAGACACAATAAGTCCCATTTGATTCTTCCGTTTAAGTTTGAGTCACTAGTGTAGGATTTCCATTTAACAGGATAGATGCATGCTATTTTGGAGTTTTTGGCCTGGAACCGCACAACACGAGCACGACACGAAACATACTCTAGAACCAACATTATATTTCCCACTTTTCCTCGTGAAACTTGAAAATATTCACCTTGAAATGACATAACACATGGCTGAACATTTGAAATTAAACCTGTATATGTATGTATAAAAAATGTGTGAATTTTATGTTTATTATAGGAATAATAAAATTAAAGTCACATAAATAGTCTAGTGTATTAAATCTTCCTATTACTTTATTTTTTTCTTAGTGCTGGTATTTCTTCATTGTTTTCTATATTTATTTTTTGAATTCTATACTTTTTGGTTTGTCCGCGCTCTACATAGTATATCATTGCTCTTGTATTCCATCGCCATTTTTCATTTTTCTACCCCTCAAACAGATTATCAAAAATCAATATCTCTTGCAATAAAAGCTCTAATTTTATTCATGTTTTTTCCGCTCTTTAGTTTGAGCAAGTTTTTCGTACAGGTTTTTAAGATTAAAAAGCAATCATCAAAATCAAATTGACTTTTAAGACGTGTTGGATTTTCTTTTAACAGCGCGGGTGACATATATTTTGAATTTTTGGCATAGAACCGTACAACAAGAGCACGACACAAGCATGGCACAAAACCTACACTAGAACCAACATTATATTTTTTCCCCTTCTCGTAATGAAACTTAATATTTTCCACCTTGAAATGACATAACACATGGCTGAAAATTTTAACTTAAACCTGTATGCGTATGTATAAAATATGTGTGAATGTTTTGTTTAATATAGTAATAAGAAAATAAAAGCCACCGAAATAGATTAATGCATTAAATATTTTTACTACTTTAGATTTGGTTCTTAATGCTGATATTTCTTCATTGTTTTCTATATTTATTTTTAGAATTCTAAACTTTTTGGCTTGTCATGGCTCTTCTCATTGTATCACTGCTCTTGTATTCTATAGCCATTTTTACTTTTTCGCCCCTCAAACAGATCTTCAAAAATCAATTTCTCTGGCAATAAAAGCTCTGATTTTCTTCATGTAAGCTTTCTTCCTCTGTTTAGTTCGAGCAAGTTTTTCGTATAGGTTTCTAAGAGAAAAAAGTAATCATCAAAATCAAATTGACTTTTAAGACACGATGATTGCCGTTTGTATCTTTCATTTCAGTATGAGACACTAGTGTATGATTTTCTTTTAATAGCACGGATGCAAATTGTTTCTGAGTTTTTGGCTTGGAACCGCATAACACGAGCACGACACAAGCACGAAACAAAACCTTTTCCAAAACAAACACTATATTTCCCACACTTTCCTTGTGAAACTTAAAATTTTCCACCTTGAAATGACATAACACATGGCTGAACATTTGAAATTAAACCTTATTTGTATGTATAAAAAATGTTTGAATTTTTAGTTTAATAAATGAATAAAAAAATTAAAGTCACATAAATAGATCAGTTCATTAAATCTTCCCATCACTTTAGATTTGATTCTTAATGCTGATATTTTTTCATAGGTTTCTATATTTATTTTAAATATTCAATACTTTTTGGCTTGTCTGCACTCTTCACAATTTTTCATTGCGCTTCTATTCTATCGCCATTTTTCATTATCTGCCCCTCAAATAGATCATCAATAATTCATTTCTCTAGAATTAAAAGGTCTGATTTTCTTCATGTAAGCTTACTTCCACTGTTTAGTTTGAGCATATTTTTCATACAGGTTTTTAAGACAAAAAAAGTAATCATCAAAATCATATTGACTTTTAACACACGAGGAGTCCTGTTGTTTCTTCCATTTAAGTTTGAGTCACTAGTATACGATTTCCTTTTAGCGACATGGATGCGCGCTATTTTTGAGTTTTTTGCCTAAAACTGAACAACACGAGCCCCGCACAAGCATGACACAAAAACTACTCTTGAACCAACATTATATTTCCCACTTTTCATCGTGAAACTTGAACTTTTGCACGTTAAAATGACATAACACATAGCTGATCAGTTTAATTTGAACTTGTATATGTATGTATAAAAAATGAGTGGATTTTGTGTTTGTTGTAGGAATAATAAAAGTAAAGTCACATAAATAGATCAGTGCATTAAATCTTCCTATTGCTTTAGATTTGATCCGGGATGCTTATATTTCTTCTTGGTTTATATAATAATTTTCAATATTCTATATTTTTTAGGCTTTTCCATGCGCTTCACAAATTTTCATTGCTCTTCTATTCCTTCGCCATTTTTCATTTTTTCCCTCAAATAGATCATAAAAAATAAATTTCCTTGGCAATAAAAGCTCTGATTTTCTTCATGTAAGATTTCTTGCGCTGTTTAATTTTAGCAAGTTCGTTGTATAGGTTTTTGAGACAAAAAAGCAATCATCAAAATCAAATTGACTTTTGAGACATGAGAAGTCCCATTACTTTCTTCCGTTTAAGTTTGAGTCAATAGTGTAGGATTTCCCTTTAACAGCACGGATGCAAGCTATTTTGGAGTTTTTGTCCCGGAACCGCACAACACGAGCACGATACGAAACCTACTCTAGAACCAACATTATATTTCCCACTTTTCCTCATGAAACTCGAAATGTTTCACCTTGAAATGACATAACACATGGGAAAACATTTGAAATTAAACCTGTACATGTATGTATATAAAATGTGTGAATTTTATGTTTATTTTAGGAATAATAAAATTAAAGTCATATGAATAGACCAGTGTATTAAATCTTCCTATTACTTTAGATTTTTTTCTTAGTGCTGATATTTCTTCATTGTTTTCTATATTTATTTTCTGAATTCTATACTTTTTGGCTTGTCCGCGCTCTTCACATTATATCATTGCTCTTGTATTCCATCGCCATTTTTCATTTTTCTACCCCTCAAACAGATCATCAAATATCAATATCTCTTGCAATAAAAGATCTACTTTTATTCATGTAAGCTTTCTTCAGCTCTTTAGTTTGAGCAAGTTTATCGGACGGGTTCTTAAGACAAAAAAGCAATCATCAAAATCAAATTGACTTTTAAGACATGATTATTCCCATTTGTTTCGTCCATTTCAGTTGAGTCGCTAGTGTAGGATTTTCTTTTAATAGTGCGAATGCGAGATATTTTGAATTGTTGGCCTTGAACCGCACTACAAGAGCACGACACAAGCATGGCACGAAACCTACTCTAGAACCAACATTATATTTTCCCACTTTTCCTCGTGAAACTTAATAGTTTCCACCTTGAAATGACATAACACATGGCTGAACATTTTATTGCGCTTCTATTCTGTCGCCATTTTTCATTTTCTGCCCCTCAAATAGATCATCAAAAATCAATTTCTCTGGCAATAAAAGCTCTGATTTTCTTCATGTAAGCTTACAATCACTGTTTAGTTCGACCATGTTTTTCGTACATGTTTTTATGACAAAAAAGAAATCATCAAAATCAAATTGACATTTAAGACACGAGGAGTCCTACTGTTTCTTCCATTTTAGTTTTTGTCACATGTGCAGGATTTCCTTATAGCGGCACGGATGCGCGCTATTTTTGAGTTTTTGGCCTCAAACCGCACAACACGAGCACGGCACAAGCACGACACAAAACCTACTCTAGAACCAACATTATATTTCCCACTTGTCATCGTGAAACTTGAGTTTTTCATCTTAAAATGACATAAAATATGGCTAACCATTTTAATTTAAACTTGTATATGTATAGATAAAAAATGAGTGGATTTTGTGTTTGTTGTAGGAATAATAAAAGTAAAGTCACATAAATAGATCAGTGCATTAAATCTTCCTATTGCTTTAGATTTGATCCGGGATGCTTATATTTCTTCTTGGTTTATAAAATAATTTTCAATATTCTATATTTTTTAGGCTTTTCCATGCGCTTCACAAATTTTCATTGCTCTTCTATTCCTTCGCCATTTTTCATTTTTTCCCTCAAATAGATCATAAAAAATAAATTTCCTTGGCAATAAAAGCTCTGATTTTCTTCATGTAAGATTTCTTGCGCTGTTTAATTTTAGCAAGTTTGTTGTATAGGTTTTTGAGACAAAAAACAATCATCAAAATCAAATTGACTTTTGAGACACGAGAAGTCCCGTTACTTTCTTCCGTTTAAGTTTGAGTCAATAGTGTAGGATTTCCCTTTAACAGAACGGATGCAAGCTATTTTGGAGTTTTTGTCCTGGAACCGCACAGCACGAGCACAATACGAAACCTACTCTAGAACCAACATTATATTTCCCATTTTTCCTCATGAAACTCGAAATTTTTCACCTTGAAATGACATAACACATGGCAAAAAATTTGAAATTAAACCTGTACATGTATGTATATAAAATGTGTGAATTTTATCTTTATTATAGGAATAATAAAATTAAAGTCATATGAATAGACCAGTGTATTAAATCTTCCTATTACTTTAGATTTTTTTCTTAGTGCTGATATTTCTTCATTGTTTTCTATATTTATTTTCTGAATTCTATACTTTTTGGCTTGTCCGCTCTCTTCACATTATATCATTGCTCTTGTATTCCATCGCCATTTTTCATTTTTCTACCCCTCAAACAGATCATCAAATATCAATATCTCTTGCAATAAAAGATCTACTTTTATTCATGTAAGCTTTCTTCCGCTCTTTAGTTTGAGCAAGTTTATCGGACGGGTTCTTAAGACAAAAAAGCAATCATCAAAATCAAATTGACTTTTAAGACACGATTATGCCCATTTGTTTCTTCCATTTCAGTTGAGTCGCTAGTGTAGGATTTTCTTTTAATAGTGCGAATGCGAGATATTTTGAATTGTTGGCCTTGAACCGCACTACAAGAGCACGACACAAGCATGGCACGAAACCTACTCTAGAACCAACATTATATTTTCCCACTTTTCCTCGTGAAACTCAATAGTTTCCACCTTGAAATGACATAACACATGGCTGAACATTTTATTGCGCTTCTATTCTGTCGCCAGTTTTCATTTTCTGCCCCTCAAATAGATCATCAAAAATCAATTTCTCTGGCAATAAAAGCTCTGATTTTCTTCATGTAAGCTTACATTCACTGTTTAGTTCGAGCATGTTTTTCGTAGATGTTTTTATGACAAAAAAGAAATCATCAAAATCAAATTGACATTTAAGACACGAGGAGTCCTACTGTTTCTTCCATTTTAGTTTGAGTCACTTGTGCTGGATTTCCTTATAGCGGCACGGATGCGCGCTATTTTTGAGATTTTGGCCTCAAACCGCACAACACGAGCACGGCACAAGCACGACACAAAACCTACTCTAGAACCAACATTATATTTCCCACTTGTCATTGTGAAACTTGAGTTTTTCACCTTAAAATGACATAAAATATGGCTAACCATTTTAATTTAAACTTGTATATGTATAGATAAAAAATGAGTGGATTTTGTGTTTGTTATAGGAATAATAAAAGTAAAGTCACATAAATAGATCAGTGCATTAAATCTTCCTATTGCTTTAGATTTGATCCGGGATGCTTATATTTCTTCTTGGTTTATATAATAATTTTCAATATTCTATATTTTTTAGGCTTTTCCATGCCCTTCACAAATTTTCATTGCTCTTCTATTCCTTCGCCATTTTTCATTTTTTGCCCCCAAATAGATCATCAAAAATAAATTTCCTTGGCAATAAAATCTCTGATTTTCTTCATGTAAGGTTTCTTGCGCTGCTTAATTTTAGCAAGTTTGTTGTATAGGTTTTTGAGACAAAAAAGCAATCATCAAAATCAAATTGACTTTTGAGACACGAGAAGTCCCGTTACTTTCTTCCGTTTAAGTTTGAGTCAATAGTGTAGGATTTCCCTTTAACAGCACGGATGCAAGCTATTTTGGAGTTTTTGTCCTGGAACTGCACAACACGAGCACGATACGAAACCTACTCTAGAACCAACATTATATTTCCCACTTTTCCTCATGAAACTCAAAATTTTTCACCTTGAAATGACATAACACATGGCTAAACATTTGAAATTAAAGTTGTACATGTATGTATATAAAATGTGTGAATTTTATCTTTATTATAGGAATAATAAAATTAAAGTCATATGAATAGACCAGTGTATTAAATCTTCCTATTACTTTAGATTTTTTTCTTAGTGCTGATATTTCTTCATTGTTTTCTATATTTATTTTCTGAATTCTATACTTTTTGGCTTGTCCGCGCTCTTCACATTATATCATTGCTCTTGTATTCCATCGCCATTTTTCATTTTTCTACCCCTCAAACAGATCATCAAATATCAATATCTCTTGCAATAAAAGATCTACTTTTATTCATGTAAGCTTTCTTCCGCTCTTTAGTTTGAGCAAGTTTATCGGACGGGTTCTTAAGACAAAAATGCAATCATCAAAATCAAATTGACTTTTAAGACACGATTATGCCCATTTGTTTCTTCCATTTCAGTTGAGTCGCTAGTGTAGGATTTTCTTTTAATAGTGCGAATGCGAGATATTTTGAATTGTTGGCCTTGAACCGCACTACAAGAGCACGACACAAGCATGGCACGAAACCTACTCTAGAACCAACATTATATTTCCCACTTGTCATCGTGAAACTTGAGTTTTTCACCTTAAAATGACATAAAATATGGCTAACCATTTTAATTTAAACTTGTATATGTATAGATAAAAAATGAGTGGATTTTGTGTTTGTTATAGGAATAATAAAAGTAAAGTCACATAAATAGATCAGTGCATTAAATCTTCCTATTGCTTTAGATTTGATCCGGGATGCTTATATTTCTTCTTGGTTTATATAATAATTTTCAATATTCTATATTTTTTAGGCTTTTCCATGCCCTTCACAAATTTTCATTGCTCTTCTATTCCTTCGCCATTTTTCATTTTTTGCCCCCAAATAGATCATCAAAAATAAATTTCCTTGGCAATAAAATCTCTGATTTTCTTCATGTAAGGTTTCTTGCGCTGCTTAATTTTAGCAAGTTTGTTGTATAGGTTTTTGAGACAAAAAAGCAATCATCAAAATCAAATTGACTTTTGAGACACGAGAAGTCCCGTTACTTTCTTCCGTTTAAGTTTGAGTCAATAGTGTAGGATTTCCCTTTAACAGCACGGATGCAAGCTATTTTGGAGTTTTTGTCCTGGAACTGCACAACACGAGCACGATACGAAACCTACTCTAGAACCAACATTATATTTCCCACTTTTCCTCATGAAACTCAAAATTTTTCACCTTGAAATGACATAACACATGGCTAAACATTTGAAATTAAAGTTGTACATGTATGTATATAAAATGTGTGAATTTTATCTTTATTATAGGAATAATAAAATTAAAGTCATATGAATAGACCAGTGTATTAAATCTTCCTATTACTTTAGATTTTTTTCTTAGTGCTGATATTTCTTCATTGTTTTCTATATTTATTTTCTGAATTCTATACTTTTTGGCTTGTCCGCGCTCTTCACATTATATCATTGCTCTTGTATTCCATCGCCATTTTTCATTTTTCTACCCCTCAAACAGATCATCAAATATCAATATCTCTTGCAATAAAAGATCTACTTTTATTCATGTAAGCTTTCTTCCGCTCTTTAGTTTGAGCAAGTTTATCGGACGGGTTCTTAAGACAAAAATGCAATCATCAAAATCAAATTGACTTTTAAGACACGATTATGCCCATTTGTTTCTTCCATTTCAGTTGAGTCGCTAGTGTAGGATTTTCTTTTAATAGTGCGAATGCGAGATATTTTGAATTGTTGGCCTTGAACCGCACTACAAGAGCACGACACAAGCATGGCACGAAACCTACTCTAGAACCAACATTATATTTCCCACTTGTCATCGTGAAACTTGAGTTTTTCACCTTAAAATGACATAAAATATGGCTAACCATTTTAATTTAAACTTGTATATGTATAGATAAAAAATGAGTGGATTTTGTGTTTGTTATAGGAATAATAAAAGTAAAGTCACATAAATAGATCAGTGCATTAAATCTTCCTATTGCTTTAGATTTGATCCGGGATGCTTATATTTCTTCTTGGTTTATATAATAATTTTCAATATTCTATATTTTTTAGGCTTTTCCATGCCCTTCACAAATTTTCATTGCTCTTCTATTCCTTCGCCATTTTTCATTTTTTGCCCCCAAATAGATCATCAAAAATAAATTTCCTTGGCAATAAAATCTCTGATTTTCTTCATGTAAGGTTTCTTGCGCTGCTTAATTTTAGCAAGTTTGTTGTATAGGTTTTTGAGACAAAAAAGCAATCATCAAAATCAAATTGACTTTTGAGACACGAGAAGTCCCGTTACTTTCTTCCGTTTAAGTTTGAGTCAATAGTGTAGGATTTCCCTTTAACAGCACGGATGCAAGCTATTTTGGAGTTTTTGTCCTGGAACTGCACAACACGAGCACGATATGAAACCTACTCTAGAACCAACATTATATTTCCCACTTTTCCTCATGAAACTCAAAATTTTTCACCTTGAAATGACATAACACATGGCTAAACATTTGAAATTAAAGTTGTACATGTATGTATATAAAATGTGTGAATTTTATCTTTATTATAGGAATAATAAAATTAAAGTCATATGAATAGACCAGTGTATTAAATCTTCCTATTACTTTAGATTTTTTTCTTAGTGCTGATATTTCTTCATTGTTTTCTATATTTATTTTCTGAATTCTATACTTTTTGGCTTGTCCGCGCTCTTCACATTATATCATTGCTCTTGTATTCCATCGCCATTTTTCATTTTTCTACCCCTCAAACAGATCATCAAATATCAATATCTCTTGCAATAAAAGATCTACTTTTATTCATGTAAGCTTTCTTCCGCTCTTTAGTTTGAGCAAGTTTATCGGACGGGTTCTTAAGACAAAAATGCAATCATCAAAATCAAATTGACTTTTAAGACACGATTATGCCCATTTGTTTCTTCCATTTCAGTTGAGTCGCTAGTGTAGGATTTTCTTTTAATAGTGCGAATGCGAGATATTTTGAATTGTTGGCCTTGAACCGCACTACAAGAGCACGACACAAGCATGGCACGAAACCTAATCTAGAACCAACATTATATTTTCCCACTTTTCCTCGTGAAACTCAATAGTTTGCACCTTGAAATGACATAACACATGGCTGAACATTTTATTGCGTTTCTATTCTGTTGCCATTTTTTATTTTCTGCCCCTCAAATAGATCATCAAAAATCAATTTCTCTGGCAATAAAAGCTCTGATTTTCTTCATGTAAGCTTACATTCACTGTTTAGTTCGACCATGTTTTTCGTACATGTTTTTATGACAAAAAAGAAATCATCAAAATCAAATTGACATTTAAGACACGAGGAGTCCTACTGTTTCTTCCATTTTAGTTTGAGTCACTTGTGCTGGATTTCCTTATAGCGGCACGGATGCGCGCTATTTTTGAGATTTTGGCCTCAAACCGCACAACACGAGCACGGCACAAGCACGACACAAAACCTACTCTAGAACCAACATTATATTTCCCACTTGTCATCGTGAAACTTGAGTTTTTCACCTTAAAATGACATAAAATATGGCTAACCATTTTAATTTAAACTTGTATATGTATAGATAAAAAATGAGTGGATTTTGTGTTTGTTATAGGAATAATAAAAGTAAAGTCACATAAATAGATCAGTGCATTAAATCTTCCTATTGCTTTAGATTTGATCCGGGATGCTTATATTTCTTCTTGGTTTATATAATAATTTTCAATATTCTATATTTTTTAGGCTTTTCCATGCCCTTCACAAATTTTCATTGCTCTTCTATTCCTTCGCCATTTTTCATTTTTTGCCCCCAAATAGATCATCAAAAATAAATTTCCTTGGCAATAAAATCTCTGATTTTCTTCATGTAAGGTTTCTTGCGCTGCTTAATTTTAGCAAGTTTGTTGTATAGGTTTTTGAGACAAAAAAGCAATCATCAAAATCAAATTGACTTTTGAGACACGAGAAGTCCCGTTACTTTCTTCCGTTTAAGTTTGAGTCAATAGTGTAGGATTTCCCTTTAACAGCACGGATGCAAGCTATTTTGGAGTTTTTGTCCTGGAACTGCACAACACGAGCACGATACGAAACCTACTCTAGAACCAACATTATATTTCCCACTTTTCCGCATGAAACTCAAAATTTTTCACCTTGAAATGACATAACACATGGCTAAACATTTGAAATTAAAGTTGTACATGTATGTATATAAAATGTGTGAATTTTATCTTTATTATAGGAATAATAAAATTAAAGTCATATGAATAGACCAGTGTATTAAATCTTCCTATTACTTTAGATTTTTTTCTTAGTGCTGATATTTCTTCATTGTTTTCTATATTTATTTTCTGAATTCTATACTTTTTGGCTTGTCCGCGCTCTTCACATTATATCATTGCTCTTGTATTCCATCGCCATTTTTCATTTTTCTACCCCTCAAACAGATCATCAAATATCAATATCTCTTGCAATAAAAGATCTACTTTTATTCATGTAAGCTTTCTTCCGCTCTTTAGTTTGAGCAAGTTTATCGGACGGGTTCTTAAGACAAAAATGCAATCATCAAAATCAAATTGACTTTTAAGACACGATTATGCCCATTTGTTTCTTCCATTTCAGTTGAGTCGCTAGTGTAGGATTTTCTTTTAATAGTGCGAATGCGAGATATTTTGAATTGTTGGCCTTGAACCGCACTACAAGAGCACGACACAAGCATGGCACGAAACCTACTCTAGAACCAACATTATATTTTCCCACTTTTCCGCGTGAAACTCAATAGTTTGCACCTTGAAATGACATAACACATGGCTGAACATTTTATTGCGTTTCTATTCTGTTGCCATTTTTTATTTTCTGCCCCTCAAACAGATCATCAAAAATCAATTTCTCTGGCAATAAAAGCTCTGATTTTCTTCATGTAAGCTTACATTCACTGTTTAGTTCGAGCATGTTTTTCGTAGATGTTTTTATGACAAAAAAGAAATCATCAAAATCAAATTGACATTTAAGACACGAGGAGTCCTACTGTTTCTTCCATTTTAGTTTGAGTCACTTGTGCTGGATTTCCTTATAGCGGCACGGATGCGCGCTATTTTTGAGTTTTTGGCCTCAAACCGCACAACACGAGCACGGCACAAGCACGACACAAAACCTACTCTAGAACCAACATTATATTTCCCACTTGTCATCGTGAAACTTGAGTTTTTCACCTTAATGACATAAAATATGGCTAACCTTTTGAATTTAAACATGTATATGTATAGATAAAAAATGAGTGGATTTTGTGTTTGTTGTAGGAATAATAAAAGTAAAGTGACATAAATAGATCAGTGCATTAAATCTTCCTATTGCTTTAGATTTGATCCGGGATGCTTATATTTCTTCTTGGTTTATATAATAATTTTCAATATTCTATATATTTTAGGCTTTTCCATGCTCTTCACAAATTTTCATTGCTCTTCTATTCCTTCGCCATTTTCATTTTTTGCCCCCCAAATAGATCATCAAAAATAAATTTCCTTCGCAATAAAATCTCTGATTTTCTTCATGTGAGGTTTCTTGCGCTGTTTAATTTTAGCAAGTTTGTTGTATAGGTTTTTGAGACAAAAAAGCAATCATCAAAATAAAATTGACTTTTGAGACACGAGAAGTCCAGTTACTTTCTTCCGTTTAAGTTTGAGTCAATAGTGTAGGATTTCCCTTTAACAGCACGAATGCAAGCTATTTTGGAGTTTTTGTCCTGGAACCGCACAACACGAGCACGATACGAAACCTACTCTAGAACCAGCATTATATTTCCCACTTTACCTCATGAAACACGAAATTTTTCACCTTCAAATGACATAACACATGGCTAAACATTTCAAATTAAACCTGTACATGTATGTATATAAAATGTGAGAATTTTATCTTTATTATAGGAATAACAAAATTAAAGTCATATGAATAGATCAGTGCATTAAATCTTCCTATTGCTTTAGATTCGATCCGGGATGCTTATATTTCTTCTTGGTTTATATAATAATTTTCAATATTCTATATTTTTTAGGCTTTTCCATGCTCTTAACAAATTTTCATTGCTCTTCTATTCCTTCGCCATTTTTCATTTTTTGCCCCCAAATAGTTCATCAAAAATAAATTTCCTTGGCAATAAAATCTCTGATTTTCTTCATGTAAGGTTTCTTGCGCTGTTTAATTTTAGCAAATTTGTTTTATAGGTTTTTGAGACAAAAAAGCAATCATCAAAATCAAATTGACTTTTGAGACACGAGAAGTCCCGTTACTTTCTTCCGTTTAAGTTTGAGTCAATAGTGTAGGATTTCCCTTTAACAGCACGGATGCAAGCTATTTTGGAGTTTTTGTCCTGGAACTGCACAACACGAGCACGATACGAAACCTACTCTAGAACCAACATTATATTTCCCACTTTTCCTCATGAAACTCAAAATTTTTCACCTTGAAATGACATAACACATGGCTAAACATTTGAAATTAAAGTTGTACATGTATGTATATAAAATGTGTGAATTTTATCTTTATTATAGGAATAATAAAATTAAAGTCATATGAATAGACCGGTGTATTAAATCTTCCTATTACTTTAGATTTTTTTCTTAGTGCTGATATTTCTTCATTGTTTTCTATATTTATTTTCTGAATTCTATACTTTTTGGCTTGTCCGCGCTCTTCACATTATATCATTGCTCTTGTATTCCATCGCCATTTTTCATTTTTCTACCCCTCAAACAGATCATCAAATATCAATATCTCTTGCAATAAAAGATCTACTTTTATTCATGTAAGCTTTCTTCCGCTCTTTAGTTTGAGCAAGTTTATCGGACGGGTTCTTAAGACAAAAAAGCAATCTGCAAAACCAAATTGACTTTTGAGACACGAGAAGTCCCGTTACTTTCTTCCGTTTAAGTTTGAGTCAATAGTGTAGGATTTCCCTTTAACAGCACAGATGCAAGCTATTTTGGAGTTTTTGTCCTGGAACCGCACAACACGAGAACGATACGAAACCTACTCTAGAACCAACATTATATTTCCCACTTTTCCTCATGAAACTCGAAATTTTTCACCTTGAAATGACATAACACATGGCAAAAAATTTGAAATTAAAGCTGTACATGTATGTATATAAAATGTGTGAATTTTATGTTTATTATAGGAATAATAAAATTAAAGTCATATGAATAGACCGGTGTATTAAATCTTCCTATTACTTTAGATTTTTTTCTTAGTGCTGATATTTCTTCATTGTTTTCTATATTTATTTTCTGAATTCTATACTTTTTGGCTTGTCCGCGCTCTTCACATTATATCATTGCTCTTGTATTCCATCGCCATTTTTCATTTTTCTACCCCTCAAACAGATCATCAAATATCAATATCTCTTCCAATAAAAGATCTACTTTTATTCATGTAAGCTTTCTTCCGCTCTTTAGTTTGAGCAAGTTTATCGGACGGGTTCTTAAGACAAAAACGCAATATTCAAAATCGAATTGACTTTTAAGACACGATTATGCCCATTTGTTTCTTCCATTTCAGTTGAGTCGCTAGTGTAGGATTTTCTTTTAATAGTGCGAATGCGAGATATTTTGAATTGTTGACCTTGAACCGCACTACAAGAGCACGACACAAGCATGGCACGAAACCTACTCTAGAACCAACATTATATTTTCCCACTTTTCCTCGTTAAACTTAATAGTTTCCACCTTGAAATGACATAACACATGGCTGAACATTTTATTGCGCTTCCATTCTGTCGCCATTTTTCATTTTCTGCCCCTCAAATAGATCATCAAAAATCAATTTCTTTGGCAATAAAAGCTCTGATTTTCTTCATGTAAGCTTGCATTCACTGTTTAGTTCGAGCATGTTTTTCGTACATGTTTTTATGACAAAAAAGAAATCATCAAAATCAAATTGACATTTTAGAAACGAGGAGTCCTATTGTTTCTTCCATTTTAGTTTGAGTCACATGTGCAGGATTTCCTTTTAGCGGCACGGATGCGCGCTATTTTTAAGTTTTTGGCCTGAAACCGCACAACACGAGCACGGCACAAGCACGACACAAAACCTACTCTAGAACCAACATTATATTTCCCACTTGTCATCGTGAAACTTGAGTTTTTCACCTTAATGACATAAAATATGGCTAACCTTTTGAATTTAAACATGTATATGTATAGATAAAAAATGAGTGGATTTTGTGTTTGTTGTAGGAATAATAAAAGTAAAGTCACATAAATAGATCAGTGCATTAAATCTTCCTATTGCTTTAGATTTGATTCCGGGATGCTTATATTTCTTCTTGGTTTATATAATAATTTTCAATATTCTATATTTTTTAGGCTTTTCCATGCTCTTCACAAATTTTCATTGCTCTTCTATTCCTTCGCCATTTTTCATTTTTTGCCCCTCAAATAGATCATCAAAAATAAATTTCCTTGGCAATAAAAGCTCTGATTTTCTTCATGTAAGGTTTCTTGCGCTGTTTAATTTTAGCAAGTTTGTTGTATAGGTTTTTGAGACAAAAAAACAATCATCAAAACCAAATTGACTTTTGAGACACGAGAAGTCCCGTTACTTTCTTCCTTTTAAGTTTGAGTCAATAGTGTAGGATTTCCCTTTAACAGCACAGATGCAAGCTATTTTGGAGTTTTTGTCCTGGAACCGCACAACACGAGCACGATACGAAACCTACTCTAGAACCAACATTATATTTCCCACTTTTCCTCATGAAACTCGAAATTTTTCACCTTGAAATGACATAACACATGGCAAAAAATTTGAAATTAAAGCTGTACATGTATGTATATAAAATGTGTGAATTTTATGTTTATTATAGGAATAATAAAATTAAAGTCATATGAATAGACCGGTGTATTAAATCTTCCTATTACTTTAGATTTTTTTCTTAGTGCTGATATTTCTTCATTGTTTTCTATATTTATTTTCTGAATTCTATACTTTTTGGCTTGTCCGCGCTCTTCACATTATATCATTGCTCTTGTATTCCATCGCCATTTTTCATTTTTCTACCCCTCAAACAGATCATCAAATATCAATATCTCTTGCAATAAAAGATCTACTTTTATTCATGTAAGATTTCTTCCGCTCTTTAGTTTGAGCAAGTTTATCGGACGGGTTCTTAAGACAAAAAAGCAATCTTCAAAATCGAATTGACTTTTAAGACACGATTATGCCCATTTGTTTCTTCCATTTCAGTTGAGTCGCTAGTGTATGATTTTCTTTTAATAGTGAGAATGCGAGATATTTTCAATTGTTGGCCTTGAACCGCACTAAAAGAGCACGACACAAGCATGGCACGAAACCTACTCTAGAACCAACATTATATTTTCCAACTTTTCCTCGTGAAACTTAATAGTTTCCACCTTGAAATGACATAACACATGGCCGAACATTTTATTGCGCTTCCATTCTGTCGCCATTTTTCATTTTCTGGCCCTCAAATAGATCATCAAAAATCAATTTCTCTGGCAATAAAAGCTCTGATTTTCTTCATGTAAGCTTGCATTCACTGTTTAGTTCGAGCATGTTTTTCGTACATGTTTTTATGACAAAAAAGAAATCATCAAAATCAAATTGACATTTAAGACACGAGGAGTCCTATTGTTTCTTCCATTTTAGTTTGAGTCACATGTGCAGGATTTCCTTATAGCAGCACGGATGCGCGCTATTTTTGAGTTTTTGGCCTGAAACCGCACAACACGAGCACGGCACAAGCACGACACAAAACCTACTCTAGAACCAACATTATATTTCCCACTTGTCATCGTGAAACTTGAGTTTTTCACCTTAATGACATAAAATATGGCTAACCTTTTGAATTTAAACATGTATATGTATAGATAAAAAATGAGTGGATTTTGTGTTTGTTGTAGGAATAATAAAAGTAAAGTCACATAAATAGATCAGTGCATTAAATCTTCCTATTGCTTTAGATTTGATTCCGGGATGCTTATATTTCTTCTTGGTTTATATAATAATTTTCAATATTCTATATTTTTTAGGCTTTTCCATGCTCTTCACAAATTTTCATTGCTCTTCTATTCCTTCGCCATTTTTCATTTTTTGCCCCTCAAATAGATCATCAAAAATAAATTTCCTTGGCAATAAAAGCTCTGATTTTCTTCATGTAAGGTTTCTTGCGCTGTTTAATTTTAGCAAGTTTGTTGTATAGGTTTTTGAGACAAAAAAACAATCATCAAAACCAAATTGACTTTTGAGACACGAGAAGTCCCGTTACTTTCTTCCGTTTAAGTTTGAGTCAATAGTGTAGGATTTCCCTTTAACAGCACAGATGCAAGCTATTTTGGAGTTTTTGTCCTGGAACCGCACAACACGAGCACGATACGAAACCTACTCTAGAACCAACATTATATTTCCCACTTTTCCTCATGAAACTCGAAATTTTTCACCTTGAAATGACATAACACATGGCAAAAAATTTGAAATTAAAGCTGTACATGTATGTATATAAAATGTGTGAATTTTATGTTTATTATAGGAATAATAAAATTAAAGTCATATGAATAGACCGGTGTATTAAATCTTCCTATTACTTTAGATTTTTTTCTTAGTGCTGATATTTCTTCATTGTTTTCTATATTTATTTTCTGAATTCTATACTTTTTGGCTTGTCCGCGCTCTTCACATTATATTATTGCTCTTGTATTCCATCGCCATTTTTCATTTTTCTACCCCTCAAACAGATCATCAAATATCAATATTTCTTCCAATAAAAGATCTACTTTTATTCATGTAAGATTTCTTCCGCTCTTTAGTTTGAGCAAGTTTATCGGACGGGTTCTTAAGACAAAAAAGCAATCTTCAAAATCGAATTGACTTTTAAGACACGATTATGCCCATTTGTTTCTTCCATTTCAGTTGAGTCGCTAGTGTATGATTTTCTTTTAATAGTGAGAATGCGAGATATTTTCAATTGTTGGCCTTGAACCGCACTAAAAGAGCACGACACAAGCATGGCACGAAACCTACTCTAGAACCAACATTATATTTTCCAACTTTTCCTCGTGAAACTTAATAGTTTCCACCTTGAAATGACAATAACACATGGCTGAACATTTTATTGCGCTTCCATTCTGTCGCCATTTTTCATTTTCTGGCCCTCAAATAGATCATCAAAAATCAATTTCTCTGGCAATAAAAGCTCTGATTTTCTTCATGTAAGCTTGCATTCACTGTTTAGTTCGAGCATGTTTTTCGTACATGTTTTTATGACAAAAAAGAAATCATCAAAATCAAATTGACATTTAAGACACGAGGAGTCCTATTGTTTCTTCCATTTTAGTTTTGAGTCACATGTGCAGGATTTCCTTATAGCAGCACGGATGCGCGCTATTTTTGAGTTTTTGGCCTGAAACCGCACAACACGAGCACGGCACAAGCACGACACAAAACCTACTCTAGAACCAACATTATATTTCCCACTTGTCATCGTGAAACTTGAGTTTTTCACCTTAATGACATAAAATATGGCTAACCTTTTGAATTTAAACATGTATATGTATAGATAAAAAATGAGTGGATTTTGTGTTTGTTGTAGGAATAATAAAAGTAAAGTCACATAAATAGATCAGTGCATTAAATCTTCCTATTGCTTTAGATTTGATTCCGGGATGCTTATATTTCTTCTTGGTTTATATAATAATTTTCAATATTCTATATTTTTTAGGCTTTTCCATGCTCTTCACAAATTTTCATTGCTCTTCTATTCCTTCGCCATTTTTCATTTTTTGCCCCTCAAATAGATCATCAAAAATAAATTTCCTTGGCAATAAAAGCTCTGATTTTCTTCATGTAAGGTTTCTTGCGCTGTTTAATTTTAGCAAGTTTGTTGTATAGGTTTTTGAGACAAAAAAACAATCATCAAAACCAAATTGACTTTTGAGACACGAGAAGTCCCGTTACTTTCTTCCGTTTAAGTTTGAGTCAATAGTGTAGGATTTCCCTTTAACAGCACAGATGCAAGCTATTTTGGAGTTTTTGTCCTGGAACCGCACAACACGAGCACGATACGAAACCTACTCTAGAACCAACATTATATTTCCCACTTTTCCTCATGAAACTCGAAATTTTTCACCTTGAAATGACATAACACATGGCAAAAAATTTGAAATTAAAGCTGTACATGTATGTATATAAAATGTGTGAATTTTATGTTTATTATAGGAATAATAAAATTAAAGTCATATGAATAGACCGGTGTATTAAATCTTCCTATTACTTTAGATTTTTTTCTTAGTGCTGATATTTCTTCATTGTTTTCTATATTTATTTTCTGAATTCTATACTTTTTGGCTTGTCCGCGCTCTTCACATTATATCATTGCTCTTGTATTCCATCGCCATTTTTCATTTTTCTACCCCTCAAACAGATCATCAAATATCAATATCTCTTGCAATAAAAGATCTACTTTTATTCATGTAAGCTTTCTTCCGCTCTTTAGTTTGAGCAAGTTTATCGGACGGGTTCTTAAGACAAAAAAGCAATCTGCAAAACCAAATTGACTTTTGAGACACGAGAAGTCCCGTTACTTTCTTCCGTTTAAGTTTGAGTCAATAGTGTAGGATTTCCCTTTAACAGCACAGATGCAAGCTATTTTGGAGTTTTTGTCCTGGAACCGCACAACACGAGAACGATACGAAACCTACTCTAGAACCAACATTATATTTCCCACTTTTCCTCATGAAACTCGAAATTTTTCACCTTGAAATGACATAACACATGGCAAAAAATTTGAAATTAAAGCTGTACATGTATGTATATAAAATGTGTGAATTTTATGTTTATTATAGGAATAATAAAATTAAAGTCATATGAATAGACCGGTGTATTAAATCTTCCTATTACTTTAGATTTTTTTCTTAGTGCTGATATTTCTTCATTGTTTTCTATATTTATTTTCTGAATTCTATACTTTTTGGCTTGTCCGCGCTCTTCACATTATATCATTGCTCTTGTATTCCATCGCCATTTTTCATTTTTCTACCCCTCAAACAGATCATCAAATATCAATATCTCTTCCAATAAAAGATCTACTTTTATTCATGTAAGCTTTCTTCCGCTCTTTAGTTTGAGCAAGTTTATCGGACGGGTTCTTAAGACAAAAACGCAATATTCAAAATCGAATTGACTTTTAAGACACGATTATGCCCATTTGTTTCTTCCATTTCAGTTGAGTCGCTAGTGTAGGATTTTCTTTTAATAGTGCGAATGCGAGATATTTTGAATTGTTGACCTTGAACCGCACTACAAGAGCACGACACAAGCATGGCACGAAACCTACTCTAGAACCAACATTATATTTTCCCACTTTTCCTCGTTAAACTTAATAGTTTCCACCTTGAAATGACATAACACATGGCTGAACATTTTATTGCGCTTCCATTCTGTCGCCATTTTTCATTTTCTGCCCCTCAAATAGATCATCAAAAATCAATTTCTTTGGCAATAAAAGCTCTGATTTTCTTCATGTAAGCTTGCATTCACTGTTTAGTTCGAGCATGTTTTTCGTACATGTTTTTATGACAAAAAAGAAATCATCAAAATCAAATTGACATTTTAGAAACGAGGAGTCCTATTGTTTCTTCCATTTTAGTTTGAGTCACATGTGCAGGATTTCCTTTTAGCGGCACGGATGCGCGCTATTTTTAAGTTTTTGGCCTGAAACCGCACAACACGAGCACGGCACAAGCACGACACAAAACCTACTCTAGAACCAACATTATATTTCCCACTTGTCATCGTGAAACTTGAGTTTTTCACCTTAATGACATAAAATATGGCTAACCTTTTGAATTTAAACATGTATATGTATAGATAAAAAATGAGTGGATTTTGTGTTTGTTGTAGGAATAATAAAAGTAAAGTCACATAAATAGATCAGTGCATTAAATCTTCCTATTGCTTTAGATTTGATTCCGGGATGCTTATATTTCTTCTTGGTTTATATAATAATTTTCAATATTCTATATTTTTTAGGCTTTTCCATGCTCTTCACAAATTTTCATTGCTCTTCTATTCCTTCGCCATTTTTCATTTTTTGCCCCTCAAATAGATCATCAAAAATAAATTTCCTTGGCAATAAAAGCTCTGATTTTCTTCATGTAAGGTTTCTTGCGCTGTTTAATTTTAGCAAGTTTGTTGTATAGGTTTTTGAGACAAAAAAACAATCATCAAAACCAAATTGACTTTTGAGACACGAGAAGTCCCGTTACTTTCTTCCTTTTAAGTTTGAGTCAATAGTGTAGGATTTCCCTTTAACAGCACAGATGCAAGCTATTTTGGAGTTTTTGTCCTGGAACCGCACAACACGAGCACGATACGAAACCTACTCTAGAACCAACATTATATTTCCCACTTTTCCTCATGAAACTCGAAATTTTTCACCTTGAAATGACATAACACATGGCAAAAAATTTGAAATTAAAGCTGTACATGTATGTATATAAAATGTGTGAATTTTATGTTTATTATAGGAATAATAAAATTAAAGTCATATGAATAGACCGGTGTATTAAATCTTCCTATTACTTTAGATTTTTTTCTTAGTGCTGATATTTCTTCATTGTTTTCTATATTTATTTTCTGAATTCTATACTTTTTGGCTTGTCCGCGCTCTTCACATTATATCATTGCTCTTGTATTCCATCGCCATTTTTCATTTTTCTACCCCTCAAACAGATCATCAAATATCAATATCTCTTGCAATAAAAGATCTACTTTTATTCATGTAAGATTTCTTCCGCTCTTTAGTTTGAGCAAGTTTATCGGACGGGTTCTTAAGACAAAAAAGCAATCTTCAAAATCGAATTGACTTTTAAGACACGATTATGCCCATTTGTTTCTTCCATTTCAGTTGAGTCGCTAGTGTATGATTTTCTTTTAATAGTGAGAATGCGAGATATTTTCAATTGTTGGCCTTGAACCGCACTAAAAGAGCACGACACAAGCATGGCACGAAACCTACTCTAGAACCAACATTATATTTTCCAACTTTTCCTCGTGAAACTTAATAGTTTCCACCTTGAAATGACATAACACATGGCCGAACATTTTATTGCGCTTCCATTCTGTCGCCATTTTTCATTTTCTGGCCCTCAAATAGATCATCAAAAATCAATTTCTCTGGCAATAAAAGCTCTGATTTTCTTCATGTAAGCTTGCATTCACTGTTTAGTTCGAGCATGTTTTTCGTACATGTTTTTATGACAAAAAAGAAATCATCAAAATC
Source organism: Rubia yunnanensis (assembly GCA_037428765.1). NCBI lineage: Eukaryota > Viridiplantae > Streptophyta > Magnoliopsida > Gentianales > Rubiaceae > Rubia > Rubia yunnanensis. Next base: position 61,893,533 of record CM075071.1, on the reverse strand, counting down.
AAATTGACATTTAAGACACGAGGAGTCCTATTGTTTCTTCCATTTTAGTTTGAGTCACATGTGCAGGATTTCCTTATAGCAGCACGGATGCGCGCTATTTTTGAGTTTTTGGCCTGAAACCGCACAACACGAGCACGGCACAAGCACGACACAAAACCTACTCTAGAACCAACATTATATTTCCCACTTGTCATCGTGAAACTTGAGTTTTTCACCTTAATGACATAAAATATGGCTAACCTTTTGAATTTAAACATGTATATGTATAGATAAAAAATGAGTGGATTTTGTGTTTGTTGTAGGAATAATAAAAGTAAAGTCACATAAATAGATCAGTGCATTAAATCTTCCTATTGCTTTAGATTTGATTCCGGGATGCTTATATTTCTTCTTGGTTTATATAATAATTTTCAATATTCTATATTTTTTAGGCTTTTCCATGCTCTTCACAAATTTTCATTGCTCTTCTATTCCTTCGCCATTTTTCATTTTTTGCCCCTCAAATAGATCATCAAAAATAAATTTCCTTGGCAATAAAAGCTCTGATTTTCTTCATGTAAGGTTTCTTGCGCTGTTTAATTTTAGCAAGTTTGTTGTATAGGTTTTTGAGACAAAAAAACAATCATCAAAACCAAATTGACTTTTGAGACACGAGAAGTCCCGTTACTTTCTTCCGTTTAAGTTTGAGTCAATAGTGTAGGATTTCCCTTTAACAGCACAGATGCAAGCTATTTTGGAGTTTTTGTCCTGGAACCGCACAACACGAGCACGATACGAAACCTACTCTAGAACCAACATTATATTTCCCACTTTTCCTCATGAAACTCGAAATTTTTCACCTTGAAATGACATAACACATGGCAAAAAATTTGAAATTAAAGCTGTACATGTATGTATATAAAATGTGTGAATTTTATGTTTATTATAGGAATAATAAAATTAAAGTCATATGAATAGACCGGTGTATTAAATCTTCCTATTACTTTAGATTTTTTTCTTAGTGCTGATATTTCTTCATTGTTTTCTATATTTATTTTCTGAATTCTATACTTTTTGGCTTGTCCGCGCTCTTCACATTATATTATTGCTCTTGTATTCCATCGCCATTTTTCATTTTTCTACCCCTCAAACAGATCATCAAATATCAATATTTCTTCCAATAAAAGATCTACTTTTATTCATGTAAGATTTCTTCCGCTCTTTAGTTTGAGCAAGTTTATCGGACGGGTTCTTAAGACAAAAAAGCAATCTTCAAAATCGAATTGACTTTTAAGACACGATTATGCCCATTTGTTTCTTCCATTTCAGTTGAGTCGCTAGTGTATGATTTTCTTTTAATAGTGAGAATGCGAGATATTTTCAATTGTTGGCCTTGAACCGCACTAAAAGAGCACGACACAAGCATGGCACGAAACCTACTCTAGAACCAACATTATATTTTCCAACTTTTCCTCGTGAAACTTAATAGTTTCCACCTTGAAATGACAATAACACATGGCTGAACATTTTATTGCGCTTCCATTCTGTCGCCATTTTTCATTTTCTGGCCCTCAAATAGATCATCAAAAATCAATTTCTCTGGCAATAAAAGCTCTGAATTTCTTCATGTAAGCTTGCATTCACTGTTTAGTTCGAGCATGTTTTTCGTACATGTTTTTATGACAAAAAAGAAATCATCAAAATCAAATTGACATTTAAGACACGAGGAGTCCTATTGTTTCTTCCATTTTAGTTTTGAGTCACATGTGCAGGATTTCCTTATAGCAGCACGGATGCGCGCTATTTTTGAGTTTTTGGCCTGAAACCGCACAACACGAGCACGGCACAAGCACGACACAAAACCTACTCTAGAACCAACATTATATTTCCCACTTGTCATCGTGAAACTTGAGTTTTTCACCTTAATGACATAAAATATGGCTAACCTTTTGAATTTAAACATGTATATGTATAGATAAAAAATGAGTGGATTTTGTGTTTGTTGTAGGAATAATAAAAGTAAAGTCACATAAATAGATCAGTGCATTAAATCTTCCTATTGCTTTAGATTTGATTCCGGGATGCTTATATTTCTTCTTGGTTTATATAATAATTTTCAATATTCTATATTTTTTAGGCTTTTCCATGCTCTTCACAAATTTTCATTGCTCTTCTATTCCTTCGCCATTTTTCATTTTTTGCCCCTCAAATAGATCATCAAAAATAAATTTCCTTGGCAATAAAAGCTCTGATTTTCTTCATGTAAGGTTTCTTGCGCTGTTTAATTTTAGCAAGTTTGTTGTATAGGTTTTTGAGACAAAAAAACAATCATCAAAACCAAATTGACTTTTGAGACACGAGAAGTCCCGTTACTTTCTTCCGTTTAAGTTTGAGTCAATAGTGTAGGATTTCCCTTTAACAGCACAGATGCAAGCTATTTTGGAGTTTTTGTCCTGGAACCGCACAACACGAGCACGATACGAAACCTACTCTAGAACCAACATTATATTTCCCACTTTTCCTCATGAAACTCGAAATTTTTCACCTTGAAATGACATAACACATGGCAAAAAATTTGAAATTAAAGCTGTACATGTATGTATATAAAATGTGTGAATTTTATGTTTATTATAGGAATAATAAAATTAAAGTCATATGAATAGACCGGTGTATTAAATCTTCCTATTACTTTAGATTTTTTTCTTAGTGCTGATATTTCTTCATTGTTTTCTATATTTATTTTCTGAATTCTATACTTTTTGGCTTGTCCGCGCTCTTCACATTATATTATTGCTCTTGTATTCCATCGCCATTTTTCATTTTTCTACCCCTCAAACAGATCATCAAATATCAATATTTCTTCCAATAAAAGATCTACTTTTATTCATGTAAGATTTCTTCCGCTCTTTAGTTTGAGCAAGTTTATCGGACGGGTTCTTAAGACAAAAAAGCAATCTTCAAAATCGAATTGACTTTTAAGACACGATTATGCCCATTTGTTTCTTCCATTTCAGTTGAGTCGCTAGTGTATGATTTTCTTTTAATAGTGAGAATGCGAGATATTTTCAATTGTTGGCCTTGAACCGCACTAAAAGAGCACGACACAAGCATGGCACGAAACCTACTCTAGAACCAACATTATATTTTCCAACTTTTCCTCGTGAAACTTAATAGTTTCCACCTTGAAATGACAATAACACATGGCTGAACATTTTATTGCGCTTCCATTCTGTCGCCATTTTTCATTTTCTGGCCCTCAAATAGATCATCAAAAATCAATTTCTCTGGCAATAAAAGCTCTGATTTTCTTCATGTAAGCTTGCATTCACTGTTTAGTTCGAGCATGTTTTTCGTACATGTTTTTATGACAAAAAAGAAATCATCAAAATCAAATTGACATTTAAGACACGAGGAGTCCTATTGTTTCTTCCATTTTAGTTTTGAGTCACATGTGCAGGATTTCCTTATAGCAGCACGGATGCGCGCTATTTTTGAGTTTTTGGCCTGAAACCGCACAACACGAGCACGGCACAAGCACGACACAAAACCTACTCTAGAACCAACATTATATTTCCCACTTGTCATCGTGAAACTTGAGTTTTTCACCTTAATGACATAAAATATGGCTAACCTTTTGAATTTAAACATGTATATGTATAGATAAAAAATGAGTGGATTTTGTGTTTGTTGTAGGAATAATAAAAGTAAAGTCACATAAATAGATCAGTGCATTAAATCTTCCTATTGCTTTAGATTTGATTCCGGGATGCTTATATTTCTTCTTGGTTTATATAATAATTTTCAATATTCTATATTTTTTAGGCTTTTCCATGCTCTTCACAAATTTTCATTGCTCTTCTATTCCTTCGCCATTTTTCATTTTTTGCCCCTCAAATAGATCATCAAAAATAAATTTCCTTGGCAATAAAAGCTCTGATTTTCTTCATGTAAGGTTTCTTGCGCTGTTTAATTTTAGCAAGTTTGTTGTATAGGTTTTTGAGACAAAAAAACAATCATCAAAACCAAATTGACTTTTGAGACACGAGAAGTCCCGTTACTTTCTTCCGTTTAAGTTTGAGTCAATAGTGTAGGATTTCCCTTTAACAGCACAGATGCAAGCTATTTTGGAGTTTTTGTCCTGGAACCGCACAACACGAGCACGATACGAAACCTACTCTAGAACCAACATTATATTTCCCACTTTTCCTCATGAAACTCGAAATTTTTCACCTTGAAATGACATAACACATGGCAAAAAATTTGAAATTAAAGCTGTACATGTATGTATATAAAATGTGTGAATTTTATGTTTATTATAGGAATAATAAAATTAAAGTCATATGAATAGACCGGTGTATTAAATCTTCCTATTACTTTAGATTTTTTTCTTAGTGCTGATATTTCTTCATTGTTTTCTATATTTATTTTCTGAATTCTATACTTTTTGGCTTGTCCGCGCTCTTCACATTATATTATTGCTCTTGTATTCCATCGCCATTTTTCATTTTTCTACCCCTCAAACAGATCATCAAATATCAATATTTCTTCCAATAAAAGATCTACTTTTATTCATGTAAGATTTCTTCCGCTCTTTAGTTTGAGCAAGTTTATCGGACGGGTTCTTAAGACAAAAAAGCAATCTTCAAAATCGAATTGACTTTTAAGACACGATTATGCCCATTTGTTTCTTCCATTTCAGTTGAGTCGCTAGTGTATGATTTTCTTTTAATAGTGAGAATGCGAGATATTTTCAATTGTTGGCCTTGAACCGCACTAAAAGAGCACGACACAAGCATGGCACGAAACCTACTCTAGAACCAACATTATATTTTCCAACTTTTCCTCGTGAAACTTAATAGTTTCCACCTTGAAATGACAATAACACATGGCTGAACATTTTATTGCGCTTCCATTCTGTCGCCATTTTTCATTTTCTGGCCCTCAAATAGATCATCAAAAATCAATTTCTCTGGCAATAAAAGCTCTGATTTTCTTCATGTAAGCTTGCATTCACTGTTTAGTTCGAGCATGTTTTTCGTACATGTTTTTATGACAAAAAAGAAATCATCAAAATCAAATTGACATTTAAGACACGAGGAGTCCTATTGTTTCTTCCATTTTAGTTTTGAGTCACATGTGCAGGATTTCCTTATAGCAGCACGGATGCGCGCTATTTTTGAGTTTTTGGCCTGAAACCGCACAACACGAGCACGGCACAAGCACGACACAAAACCTACTCTAGAACCAACATTATATTTCCCACTTGTCATCGTGAAACTTGAGTTTTTCACCTTAATGACATAAAATATGGCTAACCTTTTGAATTTAAACATGTATATGTATAGATAAAAAATGAGTGGATTTTGTGTTTGTTGTAGGAATAATAAAAGTAAAGTCACATAAATAGATCAGTGCATTAAATCTTCCTATTGCTTTAGATTTGATTCCGGGATGCTTATATTTCTTCTTGGTTTATATAATAATTTTCAATATTCTATATTTTTTAGGCTTTTCCATGCTCTTCACAAATTTTCATTGCTCTTCTATTCCTTCGCCATTTTTCATTTTTTGCCCCTCAAATAGATCATCAAAAATAAATTTCCTTGGCAATAAAAGCTCTGATTTTCTTCATGTAAGGTTTCTTGCGCTGCTTAATTTTAGCAAGTTTGTTGTATAGGTTTTTTAGACAAAAAAGCAATCATCAAAATCAAATTGACTTTTGAGACACGAGAAGTCCCGTTACTTTCTTCCGTTTAAGTTTGAGTCAATAGTGTAGGATTTCCCTTTAACAGCACAGATGCAAGCTATTTTGGAGTTTTTGTCCTGGAACCGCACAACACGAGCACGATACGAAACCTACTCTAGAATCAACATTATATTTCCCACTTTTCCTCATGAAACTCGAAATTTTTCACCTTGAAATGACATAACACATGGCTAAACATTTGAAATTAAACCTGTACATGTATGTATATAAAATGTGTGAATTTTATGTTTATTATAGGAATAATAAAATTAAAGTCATATGAATAGACCGGTGTATTAAATCTTCCTATTACTTTAGATTTTTTTCTTAGTGCTGATATTTCTTCATTGTTTTCTATTCTTATTTTCTGAATTCTATACTTTTTGGCTTGTCCGCGCTCTTCACATTATATCATTGCTCTTGTATTCCATCGCCATTTTTCATTTTTCTACCCCTCAAACAGATCATCAAATATCAATATCTCTTGCAATGAAAGATCTACTTTTATTCATGTAAGCTTTCTTCCTCTCTTTAGTTTGAGCAAGTTTATCGGACTGGTTCATAAGACAAAAAAGCAATCATCAAAATCAAATTGACTTTTATGACACGATTATGCCGATTTGTTTCTTCCATTTCAGTTGAGTCGCTAGTGTAGGATTTTCTTTTAATAGTGCGAATGCGAGATATTTTGAATTGTTGGCCTTGAACCGTACTACAAGAGTACGACACAAGCATGGCACGAAACCTACTCTAGAACCAACATTATATTTTCCCACTTTTCCTCGTGAAACTTAATAGTTTCCACCTTGAAATGACATAACACATGGCTGAACATTTTATTGCGCTTCTATTCTGTCGCCATTTTTCATTTTCTGCCCCACAAATAGATCATCAAAAATCAATTTCTCTGGCAATAAAAGCTCTGATTTTGTTCATGTAAGCTTACATTCACTGTTTAGTTCGAGCATGTTTTTCGTACATGTTTTTATGACAAAAAAGAAATCATCAAAATCAAATTGACATTTAAGACACGAGGAGTCCTATTGTTTCTTCCATTTTAGTTTGAGTCACATGTGCAGGATTTCCTTATAGCGGCACGGATGCGCGTTATTTTTGAGTTTTTGGCCTAAAACCGCACAACACGAGCACGGCACAAGCACGACACAAAACCTACTCTAAAACCAACATTATATTTCCCACTTGTCATCGTGAAACTTGAGTTTTTCACCTTAAAATGACATAAAATATGGCTAACCTTTTGAATTTAAACATGTATATGTATAGATAAAAAATGAGTGGATTTTGTGTTTGTTGTAGGAATAATAAACGTAAAGTCACGTAAATAGATCAGTGCATTAAATCTTCCTATTGCTTTAGATTTGATCCAGGATGCTTATATTTCTTCTTGGTTTATGTAATAATTTTCAATATTCTATATTTTTTAGGCTTTTCCATGCTCTTCACAAATTTTCATTGCTCTTCTATTCCTTCGCCATTTTTAATTTTTTGCCCCCCAAATAGATCATCAAAAATAAATTTCCTTGGCAATAAAAGCTCTGATTTTCTTCATGTAAGGTTTCTTGCGCTGTTTAATTTTAGCACGTTTGTTGTATAGGTTTTTGGGACAAAAAAGAAATCATCAAAATCAAATTGACTTTTGAGACACGAGAAGTCCCGTTACTTTCTTCCGTTTAAGTTTGAGTCAATAGTGTAGGATTTCCCTTTAACAGCACGGATGCAAGCTATTTTGGATTTTTTGTCCTGGAACCGCACAACACGAGCACGATACGAAACCTACTCTAGAACCAGCATTATATTTCCCACTTTTCCTCATGAAACTCAAAATTTTTCACCTTGAAATGGCATTACACATGGCTAAACATTTGAAATTAAACCTGTACATGTATGTATATAATATGTGTGAATTTTATGTTTATTATAGGAATAATAAAATTAAAGTCATATGAATAGACCAGTGTATTAAATCTTCCTATTACTTTAGATTTTTTTCTTAGTGCTGATATATCTTCATTGTTTTCTATATTTATTTTCTGAATTCTATACTTTTTGGCTTGTCACGCTCTTCACATTATATCATTGCTCTTGTATTCCATCGCCATTTTTCATTTTTCTACCCCTCAAACAGATCATCAAATATCAATATCTCTTGCAATAAAAGATCTACTTTTATTCATGTAAGCTTTCTTCCGCTCTTTAGTTTGAGCAAGTTTATCGGACGGGTTCTTAAGACAAAAAAGCAATCATCAAAATCAAATTGACTTTTAAGACACGATTATGCCCATTTGTTTCTTCCATTTCAGTTGAGTCGCTAGTGTAGGATTTTCTTTCAATAGTGCGAATGCGAGATATTTTGAATTGTTGGCCTTGAACCGCACTACAAGAGCACGACACAAGCATGGCACGAAACCTACTCTAGAACCAACATTATATTTTCCCACTTTTCCTCGTGAAACTCAATAGTTTCCACCTTGAAATGACATAACACATGGCTGAACATTTTATTGCGTTTCTATTCTGTTGCCATTTTTTATTTTATGCCCCTCAAATAGATCATCAAAAATCAATTTCTCTGGCAATAAAAGCTCTGATTTTCTTCATGTAAGCTTACATTCACTGTTTAGTTCGAGCATGTTTTTATGACAAAAAAGAAATCATCAAAATCAAATTGACATTTAAGACACGAGGAGTCCTATTGTTTCTTCCATTTTAGTTTGAGTCACTTGTGCAGGATTTCCTTATAGTGGCACGGATGCGTGCTATTTTGAGTTTTTGGCCGGAAACCGCACAACACGAGCATGGCACAAGCACGACACAAAACCTACTCTAGAACCAACATTATATTTCCCACTTGTCATTGTGAAACTCGAGTTTTTTCACCTTAAAATGACATAAAACATGGCTAACCATTTTAATTTAAACTTGTATATGTGTGTATAAAACAATGTGTGGATTTTATGTTTGTTGTAGGAATAGTAAAATTAAATTTACATAAATAGATTAGTGCATTATATCTTCTTATTGCTTTAGATTTGATTCTTGATGCTTATATCTTCATTGGTTTCTATAGTAATTTTCAATATTCTATAATTTTTTGGCTTTTTCTCGCTCTGCACAATTTTTCATTGCTCTTCTATTCCTTCGCCAGTTTTCATTTTTTGCCCCCCAAATAAATCATCAAAAATAAATTTCCTTGGCAATAAAAGCTCTGATTTTCTTCATGTAAGATTTCTTGTGCTGTTTTGTTTTAGCAAGTTTGTTGTATAGTTTTCTGAGACAAAAAAGCAAGCATCAAAATCAAATTGATTTTTGAGACATGATAAGTCTCGTTTGTTTCTTCTATTTAAGTTTGAGTCACAAGTGTGAGATCTCCCTTTAACAGCACGGATGCATTCTATTTTGGAGTTTTTGGCCTGGAACCGCACAACACGAGCACGACACAAAAACTACTCTAGAACCAAAAGTATATTTCCAACTTTTCCTCGTGAAACTTGAAAATTTTCACCTTAAAATGACATAAGACATGGCTGAACATTTGAAATTAAACCTGTACATGTATGTATAAAAAATGTGTGAATTACATGTTTATTATCAGAATAATAAAATTAAAGTCAGATAAATAGACCAGTGTATTAAATCTTCCTATTACTTTAGATCTTTTTCTTAGTGGGGATATTATATTTATTTTCTGAATTCTTTACTTTTTTGGCTTGTCCGCGCTCTTCACATTATATCATTGCTCTTGTATTCCGTCACCATTTTTCATTTTTCTACCTAGCAAACAGATCATCAAAAATCAATATCTCTTGTAATAAAAGCTCTAATTTTATTCATGTAAGCTTTTTTCCGCTCTTTAGTTTGAGAAAGTTTTTCGGATGTGTTATTAAGACAAAAAAGCAATCATCAAAATAAAATTGACTTTTGAGACACGATTATTCCCATTTGTTTCTTCCATTTCAGTTTAAGTCACTAGTGTAGGATTTTCTTTTAACAGCACGGAGGCGAGATATTTTGAATTTTTGGCTAAGAACCGCACAACAAGGGCCCGACACAAGCATGGCACGAAACCTACTCTAGAACCAACATTATATTTCCCCCTTTTCCTCATGAAACTTAATATTTTCCACCTTGAAATGACATAACACATGGCTGAACATTTTAACATAAACTTGTATCTGTATGTATAAAAAATGTTTTTGAGAATGTGTGAATATTTTGTTTAATATAGGAATAAGAAAATAAAAGTCACCAAAATAGATTAGTGCATTAAATATTCTTATTACGTTCGATTTAATCTTAATGCTTACATTTCTTCATTGGTTTCGATGTTTATTTTCAGAATTCTAAACTTTTTGGCTTGTCCATGCTCTTTACATTGTATCATTGCTCTTGTATTCCATTGCCATTTTTCATTTTCTGCCCCTTAAACAGATCATGAAAAATCAATTTCTCTGGCAATAAAAGCTCTGATTTTCTTCATGTAAGTTTTCTTCCTCTGTTTAGTTCGAGCAAATTTTTCGTATAGGTTTCTAAGACAAAAACGTAATCATCAAAATTGAATTTACTTTTAAGACACGATGATTCCCGTTTGTATCTTTCATTTCAGTTTGAGTCACTAGTGTAGGATTTTCTTTTTATAGTGCGAATGCGCAATATTTTTGAGTTTTTGGCTTGGGACCGCATAACACGAGCACAACATAAGCACGACACAAAACCTTTTCCTAAACTAACACTATATTTCCCACATTCGTGAAACTTAAAAATATCCACCTTGAAATTACATAATACATGGCTGAACATTTGAAATTAAACCTTATGTGTATGTATAAAAAATGTTTGAAATTTTCGTTTAATATAGGAATAAGAAAAATAAAGTCACATAAATAGATCAGTGTATTAAATCTTCCCATTACTTTATATTTGATTCTTAATGCCGATAGTTTTTCATTGGTTTCTCTAGTTATTTTTCTAATTCTTCCTCTCTCCTCTTGCTACAGTAACTGAATTGCATTTTCTTCTTCTTCCTTTTACTCGCCGGTAACGGCTGATCCCGCCGTTAACGGCTAACCCAACTGCTGAAATTTCATGTCAGAAATGGCCACTGCTAATCCGCCCGCTGTGGCGGTAAGCAACGCCAGCAACGCCAACCCAACACCAATCCCAATTGATGGACCTAAATCCTTTGCTGCTGTTCTTCAAAACAAATCCCCTCCCCTCTCAAAATCACTGCCCAGTAACCCATAATTAATCCCAAAATCAGAAAATCTAGGGGATCCAGCTTATCTCTATTCCGATGATCAAATTGCCAAACTCTCAGCACACTATGCAAATGCTCTGGTCGGAAAGTTCACAAAAGGGAGACTCACAATGGAGCATCTGGAATTGGCCTTCAAAACGGTTGGTTTTGTAGGTAAATACCAATTAGGTTCCTTATATTACAAACATATTCTGATTAGGTTTGAGCTCGTCAATGATTACCAAAGATGTTGGATGAAAGGAATCTGGAATTTCAATGGTATCCTCCTTAAGATGCTTAAATGGCCCCCAGATTTCTCAACACATAGAGAATCCCCAATTGTACCCATTTGGTGTACGATCAGGGAAGTACCCTTGTACTACTAAAATTCTGCATCTATTGAAGCAATTGGGAATAGCATAGGTAGCTTCATTAAAAATGACTTAGCCACTGATATGCTAACTAGGCCATCTGCAATAAACTTTTGAGTAGAGATTGATCTTCAGAAGCCTATGTGTAACTATATTAGACTGGGTTCAGTTTCAAACAATAGGAAATATCCTATAGAATTTGAAGATGTCCCCCACTATTATGATCACTGTGCTAAGTTAGGACATTCTATAAGTCAATGTAGAGCTATCCCACAAAATCCTAATGGCAAATCAGTGGAAAATACTAATGATAAGTCAGTGGAAATCACACTGCCCAGAGCCGAACTCATTCCCATTGGCAGGCCACTAGCAACAAGTTTAGCAATCCTCCTCTGATCTCCTTTGGTAATCAGATCGACGTCTCCTCCCAGAAAAAAGACAGTGTTGACAACCAGAGAGCTACAGCAATCTCTCCCCTTAACCTCGATGCCAACTCCTCCACTGAGGTCAACAGGATGCCTAGGAAAATATACTTACAGTCACCACCCAGAATCCAACCTCAGGAAGGCACTGATAACTCCATCTCTAAGCTTTTAAATGCTACGGCACTGTCCAAATCTACCCCCATTGCCTATGCAAAAGACGATAGCCAAATTGGCTCACTCAGGCTAAGGCTGAACCAATCCCCCACTAATAACCCCTCACTTTCCCTACAGGATAAAATGGAAAACAGGTTTTCTATTTTGCAGGACCTGGATAATCTCCCACAAGGTATTGAAGAACTGGATGTACTGGACTCTGAGGATGAGGTTAGTGTCAATCACCCTGATATCACAGCTCCTCATGAGATGAAGCTCAATGGTAAGATTCCCCAACAAGATAAGTCTGAGATTAAAAAGAATAACTACTTTAGCCAGCTGAATAAGATGATGCTCAGATCAGCGACAAAGAGTCATAAATATGGTGAACAATGACACACACTCTAACTGTCAATTTTTTAGTCTGGAATCTTAGGGGTATGGAATCTTCTATGCTAAGACTAACTAATCTAATCAAGATTAAGAAAATTCAACTCCTGTGTATAATTGAACCAATGCATGATAACACTCAATGTCACACATATATGGATAAGCTAAAGTTCTCCCATAATTTGACTCTCCAAAATGGAAAAATATGGCTTATGTGGACTAATTCAGTTTCTGTCACACTCATCTCTCACCACGAACAGTTTCTGCATGTCAAGATAGCACACCAATCTCTACTTTTAGATATGGAGACAGTTTTTGTTTATGCACTTAGAAACAGAGAGGGTAGAAAAAATTTATGGAAAGATCTGATTAGCATCTCTAGAGGAGAAACCATATTTAGGTGATTTCAATACCATCACCACACTCTCAGAATATAGAGGCCCTAGCTCCCCTTCTTCAGGAAGTATTAGAGATTTTAATAACTGGATTAGTTCCTCCGGAGTTCAGGAAATCAACACAGTCGGAAATCTTTTCACATGGTGTAATTCGAGACTTAGAAATCCTACCTCCAAAAGACTTGACAGAGGCCTTTGCACAATGTCATGGAGCTATAAATTCCCTTCATCCTCCATCCAAATCCTAAATAGGCATACCTCAGATCATTCCCCTCTTCTACTTCAGGTATCTACATTGACTAATTCCCACCCTAAACCTTTTAGAATCATAAATACTTGGTTTAATAGGCCAGAATTCACCAATCTAATTAAGGAAAACTGGGATAAACCACTTCCCAAGTCTGGAATGCTTAGATTCTATCTAAATTTAGTTAGACTTAAGAAGGTGATAAAAATCTGGAATAGAGATTGCTTTGGAAATATAGATGCTAATGTGATTTCAGCAGAGGAAGTTTTAAGACTCCAGGAACATGCCTTTGATTCGACCCCCTCGGTCTCTGAGCTTATCAAATTAAATGAGAAAAAAGCTTTACTGCTTAGAGCCCTTAAAGAGAAGGAAAACTTTTGGAAGCAAAAAGCAAGATCTAAATGACATAAACTAGGAGATAATAACACCCAATTTTTCCATAAAACTGTTCAAGAGAGAAACTGTAAGCTTCAGATCACTAAGATTAAAAACAGGGAAGGACAGTGGCTAAACCCAAATTTAGACATACAAAAGGGAGCTATTTCCTATTTTTCTGATCTGTTAACTGAGCCTAACCAAACAGTGAATGATACCTACTATCCCCACTTCCTCAGTCAAATCCCAAGCATCATCACAGACCAGGACAACCAGGCCTTATCCATACCAGTCTCAGAAACTGAACTGGAGTCCGTGATTAAGGGTTTGAATAAAAATAGTAGTCCATGTCCAGATGGTTTCTCCAATAAATTCTATTGCAAGTGCTGGACTATTATAAAAAAAGGATCTAACTGAAGCTGTGAATTAATTTATTTTAGGTATGGATCTACCAAGGGGTATAACTAGTACCTGGATAACCCTAATTCCTAAAAAGGCTACACCTTGCTCCTTTGATGATTTCAGGCCAATCAGTTTATCTAATGTAATAAATAAAATCTGCTCAAAGATATTGATGGAAAGATTAAGGCCTTACATGGATAAACTAATCTCCCCAAACCAATCTGCCTTCATGAAAGATAGAGATATTTCAGATAACATTCTATATTTACAGGAAATGATAAGATATCTAGATAAAAAAAGTAGAGTCCATAACTGTATACTCAAATTAGATCTAAGGAAGGCTTTTGATAGAGTAAACTGGGATTTCCTTAGGAATGTTTTGATTAAGTTTGGTTTCAGTGGTCATTCTTAAATGCTATAATGAACAATCTTCCACAAGCACATTTCTCGGTCCTAGTCAATGGTAATCCAGTGGGCTTCTTCAGACCCACTAGAGGCATCAAACAAGGTGATCCCCTCTCTCCATTCCTCTTCAATATCTTCTTAGAGGCCTTTTCTAGGAGCCTCTCTTTTATTTTTTGGAATAAGAGCCTCTCATATTATCAATTGCCTGCTTCAGTTTCAGCTGCCTCTCACTTAATGTATGTTGATGATACAATCATCTTCATGCAAGCCTCTAAGACTAACCTCATCAAGATTAAAGCTTTCCTAGAGATCTTTGAATATACCTCAGGTCAAAATTTTAATTTTGACAAATCTGATTTCTACTTAAGTAAAAGGGCCACAGTAGCTAAATGGAATCAGGTGAAGATGATCTTGAAAATGAAAAAAGGATCCTTTCCATTTAAATACTTAGGCTGCCCTATCTTCAAAAACAGAACTTTAAATAGATACTTCCAACCTTTGATGGAAAGTTTTGGCACAAAGCTACAAAACTGGAAAAATAAATGGTTAAGTTCAGGTGGTAAATTGATTCTAATCAATTCTTGTTTATACTCCATGCCTCAACATTTATGGACTGTTACCAAACCCCCAAACCACATAGTAAAGAGCCTAGAGAGAAAAATGGCTAGATTTTTCTGGGGAGAGACGGATGGTAAAAAGAACAAAAGCTGGAAAAAATGGTCTGCTTTAGCTATACCAATAGCTCAAAATGGCCTAGGTTTCAGATCAATCCGAGCCATTATTGATGCATGCTCCCTCAAATTGTGGTGGAAAAGCCAGTTAGGTACTACAATATGGGCTAAATTATTATGGGGCTTACCACAATCACATAGGAAATCAATTACTTGGAGAAGAATCTGTTCTATAAACCATTTTGCTGAAAATAATACTCTCATCATTCATGGCAAAGGCAACTGCAATCTTTTAACCGCTAACTGGTGTCCTAATGGCCCTCTCTCTAACTATATCCCCAGCCACATCTCTTCTGCATTGATCTATTGTTCTGTGGCAGATTTCATTAATAACAAAGCTTCCATTTTAGAACAGTTTTCACCATACCTAGAACATGATACTCTTTCCTTTCTCCAGGAAGCTGAAATTACACAAGATAGAAAGGATAGGTTAATATGGAAACCAGAAAAGTCAGGGGCCTTCACTTTCAAGTCAGCTTATAAGGAACTCACACTTACTTCAGGTAATTTTCTTGCTTCCAAGTATATCTGGAACATTGCACTACAGAAAAAGGTCTCTATATTCACATGGAAAATGCTACACTCTTTTCTACCTTTTGATGATGTGCTAATTAAGTGTGGTTTTTGCCTTGCTTCTAAATGTTCTGCATGTTATCATTCAGATTCCATTCAACATTTCTTCATATCTTGTCCTCTTGCTCAAACTGTATGGGATAAATTGGCAGCTTTACTGGACTTTCATCTTAACCATCAACATTCCATCATTGATAGATTCTTTCTCTTCTGGAATAGTCATGATCTACCTAAATGGCAGCAATTGATCTGTAATATCCTCCCCCCCCCTGATTTGCTGGTGTCTTTGGAAGGCACGAAATGGTTTCTTATTCGATCAGAAGCTTTTTTTTCTCCAGACCTTGTATGTAAGGATGTATATGATCAAATTAAACTGTCCCTCCATGCTAAATCTTCCCACCTATTCTCCCTTCCAGGTTCTCCAACTAGCCTTAGGCATCTGGCTCCATACATTATACCACCCCCAAAGCTAAATATTTCTACTATTTTCTGGGAAAGGCCTAAAGTGGGTTCAATGAAAGTCAACATAGATGCATCTTGGTACCCTAATAATGCAGCAGTAGGGCTAATTGCAAGAAATAGCTCTGGATCACCACTCCTGATTAAATCAACAACAGTTTCCGCTTCCTCCCCACTCCAAGCTGAGATCTTAGCCTTTTTATTCGCCTGCCAAACCTTTCCACAACTTTATCAAACTTTCACAATCGAATCTGACTCCATGTTGGCAGTTAAAATGGTTAAGGATCCCTATACCGCAAATTGGCCCCTGTTTAATCTAACCTCGAAAATACATTCCCTCTTAAGGAATGCTGAGCTTAAGCATGTTTTCGGAGAATGCAATTCAGTGGAAAATGCAATTGCTAAACATCACTCTACTCATTATCAGAGTTTTTGCCTTTCTAATGTTCCAACACATATCAAAGGCCTTATTTGCTTAGATAAAGAGCATACTCCCTATATTAGAATGTATAAAAATGGCTCTTCATAGGATTGATACTGCTGACAAAGTTTTCCTACTCTATGTAGGTTTCATCTCAAACCGAACACTGAAGGCCTCGAGCTCTCGAGCACTTGAGGACTCGAAAGGCCTCGATGACTTGAACGCAGGAGGCCTCGATGATTCAAACGTAGGAGGCCACGAGCTCCCAAGCACTCGAGGACTCGAACGCAGAAGGCCTCGAGGACTCGAAAATAGGAGGCCTCGAGCACTAGACCCACTCAAACACTCAAGCTTTCGAGCTCGGACGCCCTTCGTGACATCAGGCACTGAAACCTTTAAGCAATCAAGCAATCGTGCCTTCGAACCGGCGAGTCCAGAGCTCTGGATACCTCGTGAACTGGAGGCCTCAAGCTCTCGAGCACTGGACCCTCTCTAGCACTCAAACTCTCGAGCTCGGCCACCCGGGAGCCATCAAACTCTTGAACCATCAAGAACTCAAGCACTCGATCCCTTGAACCGTCGAGTCCCAAAGTATACCACCAGCCCTGGAGTGTGGGTGCCCTCAAGTGCAGGTGCCCTTGAGTGCGGGTGCCCTCGAGTGATGTAGCCCTCAAGCAATGGAGCCCTCGCACTCTGGAGCCCTCGAACTGGAACTCTCGAGCACTTGTGCCCTCGAACACTAGAACACTAGATCCCTCGAGCACCGGATCCCTCGAGCACCGGATCCCTCGAGCACCGGATCCCTCGAGCACCGGATCCCTCGAGCTTAGGAGCTCTCGAGCACCAGAGCCCTTGGGCACTGGTGCCCTCGAACACTGGAGTCCTCGAACTGTGAAGACGCTAGATATGTCGAGCTATGAAGTCACGGGACTCCTCGAGTACTAGAGCCCTCAAACTGTGAAGACGCTAGATCTCTCAAGCACTGGAGTCCTCGAACCATCGAGTCCCAAAGTATACCTCCAGCCCTCGAGCGCGGGTGCCCTCGAGTACTGTAGCCCTCGAGCAATGGAGCCCTCGCACGCTGAAGCCCTCGAACTGGAACTCTCGAGCACTTGTGCCCTCGAACACTAGAGCCCTCGAGCACCGGAACCCTCGAGCACCAGAACCCTCGAGCACCGGAGCCCTTGGGCATTGGTGTCCTCGAGCACTGGAGTCCTCGAACTGTGAAGACGCTGGATCACTCAAGTTATTGAAGTCACGGGCCCCCTCGAGCACTAGAGCCCTCGAGCTCCTGCGCTATCGAGCACTAAAGCCTCTGTATCCCTCGAGCATGGGAGCCTTCGAGCTTCTGGAGCCATCGAGCACTGAAGCCCTCGAACACTCATGCCATCGACCACTGGAGGCCCCGACCCTTGGAACAGTCCTCGACCTGTAGTCCTTTGTGTACTCATGCCCATGCCCTCGAGCACCCATGCCCTCGAGCTCTGAAGACATAGGATCCATCGACCACTGAAGACTCTGGACCCCTCGCGCACTAGAGCACTCGAACTCTGGAGTCACCGAGCACTAGACCCCTCAGACACTGGAGCAGGCCTTGAACTGGAATCTTTGTGCACTCGAGCACTAGAACACCCAACCACCCCAGCCCTAATACTCGAATCTGTAACGATTGAGTTTCCAAGCCATTGAGACCTCAACATCCCAAATACTACATCCTCTCCTTTTGATTCACTTGTACGCTAATATTTAGATCTTTCTTTTGAAGACAACGATGTTGCCATACCAAGGTATTATTTCAAAAACATCATTGTACATCTTTTGTTTCTAAGTAGGTTTGGGGAACCTAATAAATATCCCCCACCTCAGGGTGCATTCAAAAAAATTATTTTCAATATTCAATACTTTTTGGCTTGCCCGCACTCTTCACAATTTTTCATCGCACTTCTATTCTGTTGCCATTTTTCATTTTCTGCCCCTCAAATAGATCATCAAAAAACATTTTCTCTTGCAATAAAATCTCTGATTTTCTTCTTGCAAGCTTTCTTCCACTGTTTAGTTCGAGCAATTTTTTGGCACAGGTTTTTAAGACAAAAAAGTAATCATCAAAATCAAATTGACTTTTAAGACATGAGGAGTCCTATTGTTTCTTCCATTTTAGTTTGAGTCACCAGTGTAGGATTTCCTTTTAGCAGCACGTATGCGCTATTTTTGTGTTTTTGGCTTTAAACCACACAACACGAGCACGACACAAGCACGGCACAAAACCTACTCTAGAACCAACATTATATTTTCCACTTGTCCTCGTTAAACTTGAATTTTTTCATCTTAAAACATGACTGACTATTTTAATTTAAAATTGTATATGTATGTATAAAAAATGTGAGGATTTTATGTTTATTGTATGAATAATAAAATTAAAGTCACATAAATAGATCAATGCATTAAATCTTCCTATTGCTTTAGAATTGATTCTTGATGCTTATATTTCTTCATTGGGTTATATAACAATTTTCAATATTCTATACTTTTTTGGCTTTTTCGCGCTCTTCACAATTTTTCATTAGTCTTCTATTCCTTGCCATTTTTCATTTTTTGCCCCCTAAATATATCATCAAAAAAAAATTCTTTGGCAATAAAAGCTCTGATTTTCTTCATGTAAGATTTCTTGCGTTGTTTAGTTTTAGCAAGTTTGTTGTATAGTTTTTTGAGACAAAAAAGCAATCATCAAAATCAAATTGACTTTTGAGACATGATAAGTCCCCATTTGTTTCTTCTGTTTAAGTATGAGTCACTAGTGTTGGATTTCCATTTAATAGCACGAATGCATGCTATTTTGGAGTTTTTGGCCTTGAACCGCACAACACGAGCACGACACGAAACCTACTCTAGAACCAACACTATATTTCCCACTTTGCCTCGTGAAACATGAAAATTTTCACCTTGAAATGACATGACATATGGCTGAACATTTGAAATTAAACCTGTATATCTATATATAAACAATGTGTGAATTTATGTTTATTATAGGAATATTAAAATTAAAGTCACATAAATAGACCATTGTATTAAATCTTCCTATTACTTTAGATTTTTTCTTAGTGCTGATATTTCTTCATTTTTTTCTATATTTATTTTCTGAATTCTATACTTTTTGGTTTGTCCGCGCTCTTCACATATCATTGCTCTTGTATTCCTTCAACATTTTTCATTTTTCTACCCCTCAAATAGATTATCAAATATCAATATCTTTTGCAATAAAGGCTCTAATTTTATTCATGTAAGCTTTCATCCGCTCTTTAGTTTGAGCAAGTTTTTCGTTCAGGTTTTTAAGACAAAAAAGTAACCATCAAAGTCAAATTGACTTTTAAGACATGATTATTCCCATTTGTTTCTTCAATTTCCATTTGAGTCACTAGTGTAGAATTTTCTTTTAACAGCGTGGATGCGAGATATTTTGAATTTTTGGCCTCGAACCGCACAATAAGAGCATGACACAAGCATGGCATGAAACCTACTCTAGAACCAACATAATATTTCCCCCCTTTTCCTCATGAAACTTAATATTTTCCACCTTGAAATGACATAACACATGGATGAACATTTTAACTTAAACATGCATATGTATAAAAAGTGTGTGAATATTTTGTTTAATATAGGAATAAGAAAATAAAAGTCACCGAAATAGATTAGTGCATTAAATCTTCTTATTACTTTAGATTTTATTCTTAATGCTGATATTTATTTATTGGTTTCTATATTTATTTTCAGAATTCTTAACATTTTGGCTTGTCCATGCTCTTTACATTGTTTCATTGCTTCCATCACTAGTTTTCATTTTCTGCCCCTCAAACAGATCATCAAAAATCAATTTCTCTGGCAATAAAAGCTCTGATTTTCTTAATGTAAGCTTTCTTCCTCTATTTAGTTCAAGCAAGTTTTTCGTATAGGTTTCTAAGACAAAAAAGTAATCATCAAAATCAAATTGATTTTTAAGACACGATGATTCCCATTTGTATCTTTCATTTCAATTTGAGTCACTAGTGTAAAGTCCTCCGAAGTTGGACTTATGTATGGCATATTGTGAATACTGGTAATCTGGTGTTTTAACACCACTGAGTGATTTCTGGTGATATGGTGTTTTAACACCACTGCTGTCCAGCAGTTTTCCAGCAGCTGTATGGTTGATGTCCACGATTTATGGAGTATATTATGGGATATAATTGTGCGATCTGATCAGAATATTGTGAAGATAATTGATTGATTTCGTGGTCATCTAATTCTGGTAAACGAATATTCCTGTAATAGTTAGGAATTGGTTAAGTAGTTAATTATGGAACAAGTCCTATTGATAACAGGATTGTTCATGAAAATACCAGATTAGTATTAGATCTTTCCTTAGACTAGAAGTCTATTTGGGGTAGAAGTTCGACAAGGAAAGAAGTCTATTCAAGGCAGGATTGCGATGGGATAAAGTGAAGAAGATTACAACGCAATCAAGTTGACGCATCCAGAACTATTCTCTACGTTGAGAACTTTGGAGTGATCTGCCGTGGTTGTTTGGAGGTTCGTAAATCAACCGACCAAGTTCGTAAAGATCAGAAACAAGGAAGTCTTAATTCCTCGGGAGGAGGAGATCCAGGGAGACGTGTTGATCGTGAGGGTTCAACGACGTAGGATCGACAGTGAGGGGAGCTCACAACATTCACTCTGTAGGTTAGCAATGGATTAGTATTTAAGTTAAGCTTCTTGTACTAAAGACTGCTTTCTAGTGAATGGTTTCTGATCTGGGCAAGGCCCCGCAGACGTAGGTGTATTTGCACCGAACTGCGTAACCAAGTTGTGTGTGCACTGCGTACTTTGTTTTGCTTTAAACACCAAACTAATCTTGGTGTTCCAACACCAAACTGTTAAACAACTTGGTATAAAGGTTTAGAATTCAGGTGAAACGGAATTTCAATTGGTATCAGAGCAAGGCACTTGCTAACCCCTACACAGGGAGAGTGAGATCAGGTTTCACCATGGCACCAAAGGAGGGGGCCTCTGTCACGCGACCACCGTTGTTGGAACAAGGCAATTACGCCTACTGGAAGGCACGTATGAAAGTATTTATTGGAGCATCAGATGATCAAGCATGGAACTATGTAGTAAATCAGTACACTCCACCTCCGAGTGACAAAACTAAAGAATCGAGCTCATCGACGATCAAACCATATTCTGAATATTCTACTGAGGAGCATAGAGCGTACATGTCCAACTCAAAGGCATTGAATGCCATCTTCACAGCAGTAGATCAAGATCAATTTAAGATGATTTCAAATTGTGAGACTGCAAAGGAAGCATGGGATGTGTTACAAACATATCATGAGGGAACAAGCTCAGTTAGAGATTCAAAGTTGCAATACTATACATCGAAATTTGAGGAATTGAAGATGCGGGAAGATGAAACTATATCCGAGTTTAATGGACGAGTCCGAGATATTGCAAACAAGGCTTTTCAGTTTGGTAAGAAGTACAAGGATCAAAAACTTGTAAGGAAAGTGTTGAGGGCATTGCCACAACGATTCAATATGAAGGTCACAGCAATCAATGAGAATGGAAGGACTGGGATGATGACACTTGATGAGCTCATGGGGTCTCTGGAATTCTATGAGATGGAGATGTTGTAAAATAAAACCGGAAAGAAGGAGATGGCTTTTACAAGCACTACCTCTGGGAAGGAAGATGAACATACAGATATTGAAGATTCCGATGAAATTGCTAACATAACCAGAAACTTCTCTAGATTCATGAAGAAGATGGGCAGGAAGCCACAGGACAAGTCAAGCGGGAGCAAAAATCCGAATGCCAACTTCACACCCAGATTCGGTCAGGCACCTGGTGTTGAAACACCGAAGATCAAATCGGTAAATCCGAATCTGAACAGAAAAATCCAATGCAGAGAATGTGAAGGCTTTGGACACATTCAAGCTGAGTGTGCCAATACACTTAAAAGGCAAGGGAAATCATATGCCATAACCTGGAGTGATGATGATGGAGGAGACGATATTAAGGATGGAGAAGAGTATACAAATCATGTTGCCTTCGGCGTATCATTGGAAGAATCTTTTGAGATAAATCGCAGTGGGTTGAATGAAGAAGAAAGTGATAGCTCAGATGAAGAGACTAGAAGCATTAGTGATGATGACATTCGCAAAGAAAGTATGGAGATGTATAAAATGTGGCTAAAAGTGGCAGATGAAAACAAAGAGCTCAAGGCTGAGAACAAGAAGTTATGTGAAAAGGATAGAGTGAATGAACTTGGGAAGAAAAATGCACTTGAAGAACTTGAACAACTTAAAAAGGAATTTGCTGAAGTAGTTCAACGAGCGGAGACAGCAGAACAGGCTATTAGACGTCTCAACACAGGGAAAGCTAAGCTTGAAGATTGTCTGAAAATGGGACAAACTACCAAATTTGGAATTGGGTATGAAAGATCTGTTGATGTGTTGAAAAATAAGGCAGACCAAGGTGCACGTGCACCAAGAATAATTGAGGAAAATTGCCCCATCAAGAGAATCAGGAGATGCGGATACTGTGGAGTTCCAGGTCATGTGAGAAACAGGTGTTTCAAATTACTTAAGACATTGTCTGTCAACCCAGCATATCGGTATTTCAACACCATTCCAGGATACAACACCGTGCACCAAGTCAACACTGGAGGATACAGGAATGGATTCTTGAACACACATGCAACTCAGAGATCACATCGCATCACTCGACCAGTAAGACAGGTATGGGTTCGAAAGTCTCAAAACATTTGTCTTTCAAGTTTTGTATGTTATGGAGCACATACAGGAACCTCGTGGTACTTCGACAGTGCGTGCTCAAGGCACATGACAGGAGTTCCTGAATTTCTGCGAAAATTTGAACCTGGATTTGGTGGACATGTTAAATTCGGTGATGGAAAACGAAGTAGAATAATTGACAAAGGGGAGTTAGAAATCAAAGGGCTTCCAGTGTTCCAAGATGTGTTGCTAGTTGAAGGCCTGAAGGCTAACCTATTGAGCATCAGTCATCTATGTGATAATGATATGACGGTGTACTTTGACAAAGATAAGTGTATTGTAAATCATGGGTCTGGAGTATTCACTGGATCCAGATCAATGGATAAGTGTTATCTACTCGATCAAGATGTCACCTGCTTGAGCTCGAAAAAGGAAGTTAGTACACTGTGGCACAGAAAATTGGGGCACATAAATTATAAATCTTTGGCTCGAATTTCCAGACTAAATGCAGTCAGAGGTATTCCCAAAATCAGTGATGTCAAGGAGACTGTCTGTGGATCGTGTAAGGAAGGAAAGCAAATTCGTATTCCTCACCATGCTGTACATGATGTTTCAACATCAAGACTTTTGGAGCTTCTACATATGGATCTCATGGGGCCAGTTAGTACACCAAGTGTGGCCGGGAAGAAGTATATTTTTGTCTGTGTGGATGACTTCTCGAGGTATACGTGGGTATCATTCCTCAAAGAAAAATCAGAGGCCGCTGATGTATTCAAGACCTTGGCGCACAAGCTTCATGTAGAAAAAGGAACCGCTCGAATTGCACGCATCAGGAGTGATCATGGAAAGGAATTCGAGAACTCTAAATTTCGGGATATCTGTGAAACGCTCGGGATACATCATGAGTTCTCTGCCCCCATAACCCCTCAGCAGAATGGTATAGTAGAAAGAAAGAATCGGACACTGCAGGAAATGGCACGAGCAATGCTGGCTGAGAAAAAAATTCATTCGAGATATTGGGCTGAGGCAGTACACACTGCGTGCTACACCATCAACCGAGTATATCTGCATCCGTTTACCGAGAAGACACCGTATGAGATCTGGAAAGGAAAGAAACCAGATGTGTCGTATTTCCATGTCTTTGGCAGTAAGTGTTACATTCTGAAGGATCGAGAACCCTTGGCTAAGTTTGAATCCAGGAGCGACATTGGTATATTCTTGGGCTATTCTCCTACCAGCCGAGCATACCGAGTACTGGTGAATTCATAACACATTAGCACAAGCATGACTACCCCTTGTACTGAATCAACGTTCTGGGGTAGTCATGGAGTCCATTAATGTGGTGATAGATGATTCAGAGGAGGACAATGCTGGAGAAGGTGATGCGCTTGATTCAGCCGTTCCTACTGGTGTTGGAACACCAGCTCCATCAACCGGTGTTGAAACACCAGAATCTGGAAATCTTGATTCTGACCAGAACACAACGGGACATATGCAGTTAAGGGATCGACCCCGTGTAAATTACAGAGAATTAGCAGGATTATCGTGTTTCATGTCACTCACTGAACCGAGAAATTACAAAGAAGCTTTGCTAGATGAATATTGGATCTCGTCAATGCAAGAAGAATTGCAGCAATTCGAGAGAAACAATGTTTGGTTCCTCACCCCACGACCTGTTAATGTAAATGTGATCGGTACCAAGTGGATTTTCAAAAACAAATCTGATGCAGATGGTAATGTCACCAGAAATAAAGCACGCCTTGTTGCTCAAGGGTACACACAAGTAGAAGGGGTTGACTTCGATGAAACTTTTGCTCCTGTAGCCAGATTGGAGTCCATCAGACTAATGTTGGCCGTGTCCTGCATACTAGACTTTACTCTTTATCAAATGGATGTCAAGAGTGCATTCCTGAATGGCATAGTAAAAGAGGAAGTTTACGTGGAGCAACCTAAGGGGTTTGAAGACCCTCAGTTTCCTGATCATGTTTATAGGTTGAATAAGGCGTTGTATGGACTCAAGCAGGCACCTCGTGCTTGGTATGAGCGACTGACAACCTTTCTGATTAAAAAGGGCTATCGTCGAGGGGGAGTAGACCGTACGCTGTTCGTCCTGCACAAGGGGTCAACGATTCTAATTGCACAGATCTATGTGGATGACATTGTGTTTGGATCTACCGATTCAAACTTGGTGAAGGAGTTCGTGGACTTAATGACTCAAGAATTCGAAATGAGCATGGTAGGAAAATTGTCATATTTTTTGGGATTGCAGGTTACTCAGGAGAAGAATGGTCTGTTTATCAATCAACAGAAATATGCTGAAAACTTGATCAAGAGATTCTGTCTCACAAGTGCAAAGGCAGTACGCACCCCAATGGCAACCACCGATAAGCTTACAAAGGATGAACAGGGGCAAAGTGTAGATCAGAAATTGTACAGGAGTATGATTGGCAGCCTGTTGTATTTGACTGCAAGCAGACCAGACATCTGTTTAAGTGTTGGTATTTGTGCTCGCTACCAAGCTGATCCAAAGGAATCACATATGTCAGCAGTGAAAAGGATTATCCGGTATATAAGCGGAACCGCAGAGTATGGAGTATGGTTTTCTCGGAACAAGGATTCACAATTAGTAGGTTTCAGTGATTCGGACTGGGCTGGGAATGCTGATGATCGTAAAAGTACCACTGGAGGGTGCTTCTTTGCTGGATCTAATCTGGTCAGTTGGTACAGTAAAAAGCAGAACTCTATATCCTTGTCCACAGCTGAAGCAGAGTATTTAGCTGCCCGGAGTTGTTGTGCACAGTTATTGTGGATGAAGCAGATGATGAGAGATTATGGGTTCAATGATGTTGGTTTGACAGTCCTGTGTGATAATAAAAGCACCATTGATATTTCCAGGAATCCTGTGCAACACTCTAGAACAAAGCATATCGATATCCGACATCATTTTATCAGAGACTTGGTGGAAAAAGGAGAAGTTGCAGTCCAGTATGTACCAACAGCAGAACAACTGGCTGATATATTCACAAAACCACTGGATGGTGAGACTTTTGAAGGGCTCAGACAGCACTTGGGTGTCTGTCGAATGTGAGGTACTCTGATCTGTACTTTCTATTGTATTATTTACTGATGCATTGTTTCTTAGTTAATATGGTGAAAAAGAAAAAAAAATATGAAAAACCGAAAATACCAAAAATTTGTGAAGTGGTGTTTAAACACCGAGGATTTCAGAGGGAGAAAAATCAGCTGGGCCGAAAACTTATTGGGCCTAGGTCTGTAATCAGAAGGAAGGAAAAAGAGAGTTTTGGGTTTCGGAAAAAGGGGGGAAAAAGGAGAAAGTGACAAATTGATTCCCACACAAACTCAAACACTCGACTGTTCATCTTCCTCATAGCTCACAGCCCCCTGTTCATCAGAAACATTTGCCAAAACCCTCAATTTTTGTAACCCACTCAAAACTCTGTAACAATGGCGAGCTCCAAGTTCCAGAAGATGGTCCGAGAATTTGTCAAGGTGCGGGTGCCGGAGAATCCGCGAATTGAAGAGCTCGATTCGGATGCGAATGTGGACGAGCTGTGTGGAGATCGAGTGCAGACACTAGCCAAGTGGGGTGGAAAAGTTCAGAGACGGAAAGCTAGGTTTGACCATTCTTTCGTCTATGATGGAATGTATTTTTGCTCTGTTCTTGAATTTATAGAATGGATGGTGCAGAACAAAAAATATGTAGACCTTAGAAAATATAAAAGTCTGCATGGGAAGGTTAATGGATTTAAACTTGATGAGTTGTTGACTGGTGGCATAGGAGAGATTAGGGAGATTAGTGACTATAATGCCAAACTGGTTGGAGTAGATTTCGGAGAACAGTATAAAGTTGGAGATGAATTAGGCCAATATTTTACTATCTATACTCGGATAGGGTCCCTGCACAGGCCTGTTCTTAGAAAATTGGGTGATGATGCTGTAATTCAGCCCTGGATAAAAGTGGTTAAGTCCACTGATGTTGCTATGGATATGGTTTGTGTTGATGAGTCTCTGAATCAGACTCAAGAATCACTAAGAAATTTGCCTATTCCGGTTTTGGAGATCAGTGACAGTGAGGAAGAAGCAGGATGTGCTGGGAGAGTTGATACAGAGGAAACTCCGATGAATGAACCAGGAGATGCCTCTTTGCTGAATGAGGCTCTGGCAACATTTATGAGATCTGAGGAGGCTCTGGCAGCATTTCTGGGATCAGGTTCTGAGAAAGAAGGTGATGAAGATGTGGCTGAGGACAAAAGAGAAGATGCAGATATGCTAGAAGGTGAAAAATTAAACTCTGCAACTGACAATGCAGAGTGTCTGGCTGTGGAAGAAGATACTGTAATGCAGGATACTGGTATTCCAACACCAGGAGAGGATTTGACAGAGGAGCAGAAAATTTCTGAGATGTTTGGGAGTGATGTTGAAACACCACTGAGGACAAGTCCAGCTCAGGGACTTAAGAGGAGAAGGCAGCCAGTTGGTGTTGAAACACCGCCTGCTTCTGGAGACAGATCGGTGCCTCAGATGTCTGAGATTGTTGAAGAGAGTTTGGCCTCGGCCTGTAAGAAAATTCGGAGATCAAAACGATGCAGAGACAGGGGTACAGCTAAAAGTGATGATAGTGACGAACCTATTGGACAGAAGTTGAAGAGATTGCGGGCAGAACGGATGAAGAACTCTGCGGAGAAAAAGAAGCCCAAAGTATTGCCTGCACCTGAGGTCCGTAAGGCCATCAGCAATGAATTGTACGATAATGAGAGCCAAGAAAAGTGGGACTTCATCAGCGGGAGAAGGATCCTAGCAGAGAGACCGGCTGATGCTGAGAAGTACGAAGAGTGTGGATTTACTGATTTTCTCAAATACCTCAAGGTGCTTAAAGCTGCCACATGCTTTGCTGAGTACAATAAACAAATGGTGTTGGAGTTTTATTCAAACCTGAAGGAAGACTGTGAAGATGAAGACTCTCAGTGGTTTCACAGAGTCTATGTGAGAGGGAAAGTAGTTGTATTCTCCCCTGAGGTAGTGAACAGATGTTTGCAGCATGGCAATCTCAAGAATACTCAGTCGGTGTTCCAACACCAAATGCCAGAAAATTTTGATAATGTGGCAGCTGAGTTAACAGGAGGAGTGGAAAGTACTTGGCCACTGGCTGGTAGACAACAAATTCCAGCATCAAATCTGACTTCCAGGTATTACTGCCTGTATACGGTAGCTGTTCATAACTGGATTCCTTCGGTAAACAACACGATTGTTACCAAGGAAATGGCAACTCTGCTTTACAGTCTGGGTGCGAGGCATCGAGTCAATCTGGGTAGGCTGGTATTTAATGACATTATGGACTGTGCCCGTAAGACCAGGAAGGAAGCTTTAGTCCATCCTTGTATCATATCTATGGTACTGCTGAAAGGGGGAGCAGTTGCAAGGGAGAACGACGAAGTTATACCTACCCAAGCTTTAAGGCCAACTCTCAGGACTTTGAGTGGCCGTATAGTGAAGGATCTTCCCTGGACGCCTCCGGCAATGGGTTGCTCGAATGAAGGTGGAGCTCGGCTGAAAGCCATTGAGGCTAGAGCTACAGTTTGTCAAGAAATCCTTGGGCGTCATCAGGCAGCGATAGTCAAGATTCAGGGGGAGCTTGCAGATTTGGAGGCTGAGAGAGAAGCACTGCTGGCAGAAATTCCACATGAAAATGGATCAGATGATGAAGATTCGGACAGTGATGGATCCGGGAGCACTGATAGTTTGGTCTGATTGAATTTTTTTTTGGTGTTCTTGTCATATTAATGAATTCAGGGGGAGAATATTAATGAATTCTGGTTTTGGATATTTGTGCTAGCTGGTATTCTGGTGTTCTACATTTTCTATGCTGCTTGGTTTTCTGGTGTTCTATGGTGCTTGTGCTAATGTAGGATTTTCTTTTTATAGCACAGATGCACAATATTTTTAAGTTTTGGCTTGGAACCGCATAAAACGAGCACGACTCAAGCACGGCACAAAACCTTTTCCAAAACCAAGACTATATTTCCTACATTTTCCTCATGAAACTTAAAATTTTCCACCTTTAAATGACATAACACATGGTTAAACATTTGAAATTAAACCTTATGTGTATGTATAAAAATGTTTAAATATTTAGTTTAATATAGGAATAAAAAAATTATAGTCGCATAAATAAATCACTGCATTAAATCTTCCCATTACTTTAGATTTGATTCTCAATGTCGATATTTTTTCATTGGTTTCTGTATTTATTTTCAATATTCAATACTTTTTGGCTTGTCTGCACTCTTCACAATTTTTCATTGCGCTTCTATTCCGTCGCCATTTTTCATTTTCTGCCCCTCAAATAGATCTTCAAAAATAAATTTTTGTGGCAATAAAAGGTCTGGTTTTCTTCATGTAAACTAACTTCCACTGTTTAGTTCAAGCACGTTTTTCATACAGGTTTTTAAGACAAAAAAGCAATCATCAAAATCAAATTGACTTTTAAGACACGAGGAGTCCTATTGTTTCTTCCATTTTAGTTTGAGTCACTAGTGTAGGATTTCCTTTGAGCAGCACGGATGCGCGCTATTTTTGAGTTTTTGGCCTGAAACAGCACAACACGAGCACGACACAAGCACAACACAAAACCTACTCTAGAACCAACATTATATTTTCCACTTGTCCTCGTGAAACTTGAATTGTTTCACCTTAAAATGACATAACACATGGCTAACCATTTTAATTTAAACTTGTATATGTATGTATAAAAAATGTGTGGATTTTATGTTTTTTGTAGGAATAATAAAATTAAAGTCACATAAATAGATCAGTGCATTAAATCTTCCTATTGCTTTAGATTTGATTCTTGATGCTTATATTTCTTCATTGGTTTATATAAAAATTTTCAATATTCTAGACTTTTTTGCCTTTTCCACGCTCTTCACAATTTTTCGTTGCTCTTCTATTCCCTCGCCATTTTTCATTCCCCCACCCCCCCCCCCCCCCCTCATATAGATCATCAAAATCAATTTCTCTAGTAATAAAAGCTCTGATTTTCTTCATGTAAGCTTTCTTCCACTATTTAGTTGCAAGTTTTTCGTACAGGTTTTTAAGACCAAAAAAAATCAATCATGAAAATCAAATTGACTTTTAAGACACGATGAGCCCCATTTATTTTTCCATTTAAGTTAGAGTCACTAGTGTAGGATTTCCCATTTACAGCATGAATATGCACTATTTTTGAGTTTATGGACTAGAACCGCACAACACGAGCATGACATTAGCACGACACTAAACCAAATCCAAAACCAACGTTATATTTCCCATTTTTTCCTCGTTCTACTCAAAAAATTTCACATTAAAATGACATCACACATGGCTGAAAATTTTAAATTAAACCTGTATATGTATGTATAAAAATGTGTGAATTTTATGTTTAATATAGGAATTAGAAAATTAAAGTCACAGAAATAGATAAGTGTATTAAATCTTCCTATTACTTTAAATTGTTTTCTTAATGCTGATACTTCTTCATTGCTTTCTATATTTATTTTAAGAATTCAATACTTTTTTGGCTTGTTCGAGTTCTTCACATTGTTTCATTGCTCTTCTATTCCGTTGCCATTTTTCATTTTCTGCCCCTTAAATAGATCATCGAAAACCAATTTCTCTGGCACTAAAAGCTCTAATCTTCTTCATGTAAGCTTTCTTCCGCTGTTTAGTTCGAGCAAGATTTTCTTGCAGGTCTTTAAGATAAAAAAAGAAATCATCAAAATCAAATTTACTTTTAAGACACGATGAGCCCCATTGTTTCTTCCATTTCAGTTTGACCCACTAGTCTGGGATTTCCTTTTAATAGCATGGATGCACGCTTTTTTGAGTGTTTGGCCTAGAACCGCACAACACGAGCACAACTAAAGCACAGCACGAAACCTATTTTAGAACCAACATTATATTTCCCGCTTTTCCTCGTGAAACTTGAAAATTTTCACCTTGAAATGACATAACACCTGGCTGAACATTTTAAATTAAACATGTATATGTGTGTATAAAAAATGTGTGAATTTTATGTTGACTGTAGGAATAATAAAATTAAAGTCATATAAACAGATCAGTGCATTAAATCTTCCTATTCCCTTAGATATGATTCTTAATGCTGATATTTCTTTATTGGTCTCAATATTAATTTTCAGAATTCTATACTTTTTACTTGTCCGCGCACTTCACATTGTTTCATTGCTTTTCTATTCCATCGCCATTTTTCATTTTCTGCCTCTCAAATAGATCATCAAAAATCAATTTCTCTAGCAATAAAAGCTCTGATTTTCTTCATGTAAGCTTACTTCCGCTGTTTAGTTCGAGTAATTTTTTTCGTACAGGTTTTTAAGGAAAAAAAGCAATAATCAAAATCAAATTCATTTTTAAGACACGACCAGTCCTGTTTGTTTCTTCCATTTCAGTTGGAGTCACTAGTGTAGGATTTCATTTTAACAGCACGGATGCGTTATTTTTGAGTTTTTTTGTCCTGGAATCGCCCAACACAAGCACGACACAAGCACAACACAAAGCCTACTATAGAACAAACATTATATTTCCCACTTTTCCTCGTGAAACTTGAAATTTTTCACCTTTAAATGACTTAACACATGGCTGAACATTCTAAATGAAACATGTATATGTATGTAAAAAAAATGTGTGAATTTTTTGTTTATTGTTGGAATAATAAAATTAAAGTCACATAAATACATCCGTGCATTAAATATTCCTATTACTTTAGATTTGATTCTTAATGCTAATATTTCTACATTGGTTTCTATATTAATTTTCAGAATTCTATACTTTTTGGCTTCTTTGCGCTCTTCACGTTGTTTCATTGCTCTTCTATTCCTTTGCCATTTTTCTTTTTTTTTTCCCTCAAATAGATCATCAAAAATCAATTTCTATGGCAATAGAAGTTCTGATTTTCTTCATGTAAGCTTACTTTCACCATTTAGTTCGATCAAGTTTTTCGTACAGGTTTTTAAGACAAAAAAGAAACCATCAAAATCAAATTGACTTTTAAGACACGATGATTCCCATTTGTTTCTTCCATTTTAGTTTATGTCACTAGTGTAGGATTTCCCGTTTAAAACACGGATGCACGATATTTTTGAAGTTTTGGCCTGAAACCCCACAATACAAGCACGACATGAAACCAACTCTAGAACCAACATTATATTTCCCACTTTTCCTCATGAAACTTGAAACTTTTCACCTTGAAATGACATAACACATGTTTGAACATTTTAATATAAACATGCATGTGTATGTATAAAAATGTGTGAATTTTATGTTTAATATGAGAATGAGAAAATTTTAAGTCACATAAATAGATCAGTGCATTAAATCTTCCTATTACTTTAGATTTGATTCGTCATGCTAATATTTCTATATTGGTTTCTATATTAATTTTCAATATTATATACTTTTTGGCTTGTCTGCAATGTACACAAGTTTTCATTGCCCTTCTATTTTGTCGCCATTTTTCATTCTTTGCCTCTCAAATAGATCATTAAAAATCAATTTCTCAAGAAATAAAAGCTCAAATTTTCTTCATGTAAGCTTTTTTCAGCTATTTAATTCAAGCAAGTTTTTCGTACAGGTTTTTAAGTTAAAAAAGCAATCATCAAAATCAAATTGAGTTTTAAGAGACGACGAGTCCCATTTGTTTCTTCCAATTCAGTTTGAGTCAATTGTGTAGGATTTCATTTAACAGCACATATGCGCCCTATTTTTGAGTTTTTGGCCTAGAACCGCCCAACACGAGCACGACACGAATCCTACTCTAGAACCATCATATTTACCACTTTTCCTCGTGTAACTAGAAGATTTTCACATTGAAATGACATAACACAAGGATGAACATTTGAAATTAAACCTGTTTATGTATGTATAAAAAATGTGTGAATTTTATGTTTATTATAGGAATATAAAGTCACGAAAATAGATCAGTGTATTAAATCTTCCTATAACTTTAGTTTTTTTTTCTTAATGCTAATATTTCTTCATTGGTGTTTATATTAATTTTTAGAATTCTATACTTTTTGGCTTGTCTGCGCTCTTCACGTTGTTTCATTGCTTTTGTATTCCGTTGCCATTTTTTCCTTTTCTGCCCCTCAAACAGATCATCAAAAATCAGTTTCTCCGGCAATAAAAGCTTTGATTTTCTTCATGTAAGATTTCTTCTGCTATTTAGTCCGAGCAACTTTTTCGTACAGGTTTTTAAGACTAAAAAAGCAATCATCAAAATCAAATTGACTTTTAAGACAAATATTCCCATTTTTTTCTTCCATTTTAGTTTGAGTCACTAGTGTAGGATTTTCTGCTAACAGCGCGAATGCGAGATATTTTGTGTTTTTGGCCTGGAACCGCACAACATGTGCACGACACAAGCACGGTACGAAACCTACTTTAGAACCAACATTATATTTTCCACCTTTTTCTTATGAAACTTAAAATTTTCCACCATGAAATGACACAACACATGGCTGAACATTTTAAATTAAACCTTTATTTGTATGCATAAAAAATTTGTGAATTTTTATTTAATATAGGAATAAGAAGATAAAAGTCTCAAAAATAGATTAATGCTTTAAATCTTCTTATTACTTTAGATTTGATTCTTAATGCTGATATTTCTTCCTTGGGTTCTATATTTATTTTCATAATTCTGTACTTTTTGGCTGGTCCGTGCTCTTCACATTGTTTCATAGCTCTTCTATTCCGTCACCATTTTTTTATTTTCTGCCCCTCAAATAGATCATAAAAAATCAATTTCTATGGAAATAAAAGATATGACTTTCTTCATGTAAGCTTTCTTCTGATGTTTGGTTCGAGAAGGTTTTTCGAAGAGGTTTTAAAGACAAAAAATCGATCACCAAAATCAAATTGAATTTTAAGACACGATGATTCCCGTTTGTTTCTTCCATTTCAGTTTGGGTCACTAGTGTAGGATGTCTCGTTAACAGCATGGATGCATGCTATTTTTTTGGTTTTTGGCCTGGTAACGCACAACACAAGCACGACACGAAACAAACTCTAGAACCCACATCATATTATCAATGTTTTCCTGATTAAACTTGAAAATTTTCTCATTGAAATGATATAACACATGGCTGAACATTTTAAATCAAACTTGTATATTATGTATAAAAAATATTGGAATTTTATGTTTAATACAGGAATAAGAAAATTAAAGTCACAAAAACATATTAGTGTATTAAATCTTCCTATTACTCTAGATTTGATTGTTAATGCTTATATTTCTTCTTTGGTTTCTATATTAATTTTCAGAATTCCATACTTTTTGGCTTGTCCATGCTCTTTATGTTGTTTCATTGCTCTTCTATTCCATCGTTATTTTTCATTTTCAGCCTCTCAAATAGATCATCAAAAATCAATTTCTCTGGTAATAAAAGCTCTGACTTTCTTCATGTAAGCTTTCTCCCATTTTTTAGTTCGAGCAAGTTTTTTGTACAAGTTTTTAAGACAATAAAAAATCGACCATCAAAATAAAATCAACTTTTACAACACGATGATTCCCGTTTGTTTCTTCCATTTCAGTTTGAGTCACTAGTGTAGGATTTCCCATTAACATCACAGATGCACACTATTTTTGAGTTTATGGACTGGAACCGGACAACACGAGCACGACATTAGCACGACACTAAACCAACTCCCGAACCAATATTATATTTCCCATTTTTCCTCGTTAAACTTGAAAATTTTCACATTGAAATGATGTAACACATGGCTGAATATTTTAAATTAAACATGTATGTGTATGTGCATGTGCAAAAATGTGTGAATTTTTTGTTTAATATGGGAATTAGAAAAATAAAGTCACGGAAATAAATCTGTGTTTTAAATCTTCCATTTACTTTAGATTTTTTTCTTAATACTAATACTTCTTCATTGGTTTCTATGTTTATTTTCAGAATTCTATACTCTTTTGGCTTGTCCGAGCCCTTCACAGTGTTTCAATGCTCTTCTATTCCGTCGCCATTTTTCATTTTCTGCCCCTCAAATAGATCATCGAAAATCAATTTCTCTGGCAACAAAAGCTCTAATCTTCTTCATATAAGCTTTCTTCCGTTGTTTATTTCGAGAAAGTTTTTTGTACAGGTTTTTAAGACAAAAAAGCAATCATCAAAATCAAATTGACTTTCAAGACACGTTGAGCCCCATTTTTTTCTTCCATTTCAGTTTGAGTCAATAGTGTAGGATTTTCTTTTCACAGCACATATGCGTGCTATTTTTGAATTTTTGGCCTAGAACCGTATAACACGAGCATGCACAAGAACAACACAAAACATATTCAAGAACCAACATTATATTTCCCACTTTTCCTCGTGATAGTTGAAAATTTTCACCTTGAAATTACATAACACATGGCTGAAAATTTTAAATTAAACATATATATATATGTATATGTATAAAAAATGTGTGAATTTTATGTTCAGGTTAGGAATAATAAAATTAAAGTCACATAAATATATCAGTGTATTAAATCTTCCTATTACTTTAGATTTGATTCTTAATGCTGATAATTCTTCATTGGTTTCAATATTAATTTTCATAATTGTATACTTTTTGGCTTGTCCGTGCAATTCACGCTGTTTCATTGTTCTTCTATTTCGTCGCTATTTATCATTTTCTGCCCCTCTATAGATCATCAAAAATCAATTTCTCTTGCAATAAAAGCTTTGATTTTCTTCATGTACGCTTACTTCCATTGTTTAGTTCGAGCAAGTTTTCGTACAAGTTTTTAAGACAAAAAAGTAATAATCAAAATTAAATTGACTTTTAAGACACGATGAGTCCTGTTTATTTCTTCCATTTCAGTTGGAGTCACTAGTGTAGGGTTTCATTTTAACCGAACAGATGCGCACTGTTTTTGAGTTTTTGTCCTGGAACCGCACAACATGAGCACGACACAAGTACGACACGAAACCTACTCTAGAAAAAAACATTATATTTCCCACTTTTCCTCGTGAAACTTGAAAAATTTTCCCTAGAAATGACATAACACATGGCTGAACATTCTAAATTAAACCTGTATATGTATGTATAAAAAATGTGTGCATTTTATGTTTATTTTAGGAATAATAAAATTAAAGTCATATGAATACATCAGTGCATTAAATATTCGTATTACTTGAGATTCAATTCTTAATGCTGATATTTCTTCATTGGTTTCTATATTAATTTTCAAAATTCTATACTTTTTGGCTTTGTGCTCTTCACGTTGTTCAATTGATCTTCTACTCCTTTGCCATTTTTTATTTTCTACCCATCAAATAGATCATAAAAAGATTAATTTCTTTGGCAATAAAAGCTTTTATTTTCTTCATGTTACTTTCGGTGTTTAGTTTGAGCAAGTTTTTCTTATAGGTTTTAAAGACAAAAAAGCAATCATCAAAATCAAATTGACTTTTAAGACACGATGAGTCCCGTTTGTTTCTTCTATTTAGGATTTCCATTTAGCGGCGCATATGCACGCTATTTTTGAGTTTTTGGTAAGAAACCACAGAGCACGAGCACGACACAAGCACAACATAAAACTTACTCTAGAACCAACATTATATTCCCACTTTTCTCGTGAAATTTGATTTATTTTCACCATGAAATGGCATAACACATGGCTGAACATTTTAAATTAAACATGTATATGTATGTATAAAAAAATAAGTGGATTTTATGTTTATTGTATGAATAATAACATTAAAGTAAAAAATAATGGCTTTCTCTCTCTGTTATATGAGATTACACACTTACTGCGTGAAACCTCGATCTGATCGTAACTTCTCATTTTTCTGATGAAGGTTCCATGGAGAAATTGGGGGAGAGAAAAGACAATCGCAACGTGTAGCTCTGAAGGAGAAAAAGGGGAAGGTGAGGAAATTAGATCGGAGAAGGTGGAGGAAGCTGGAGATGATAGTCAGGCAATTCTGTAACCGCAAGTTGTAATTGAGAGCACACTAAAGGGGAATGATTGTGGGATATCAGAGGATAAAACCATTGAATCTGTGATTAATGCATCTACTCAAAAATCAATATCGATAGGTGATTCAGTGAGGAAGGAGAATGTTGACGTTACAAATAGAGAAGGGAAGAAGCTGAGTCAGGTAGAAAGCGTAGAGAAGGAAACCAAATAGCAGAAGCAGTGGGCAAAACTCTTCAAGGATCAATCGAAGGATGAGGTAAAACTCTATCATCCAACTGAAATTGAGGGTGTTAAAATGGGTAGAGTTCCAATTGAAGAGGTAGAGGATAGTATAAAACAATGGGAGTCAACTGTAATTTGCAGATTTTTGGGTAGTTTCCCCCTATTCTTGGTAGTTGAGGGTTTTTCCAATAGAATATAGAGAAATAGATTACAAAGAATTTGGAGAATCAAGAATGGTGTATTCATGGTGAAGTTTAAACTAAAAGAACATAGGGATGAGGCTGTGGAAAATGGATTGGTAATGTTTGATAATAAACATGTGGTGATTACTGAGTGGACTCAGAACTGTGTAAAAACCCTGAGTCAGTTCCAGTATGGACACGGATGCCAAATTTACCAATGGTACACTGGAAACTAAATATACTGAGTAGGTTAGCTAGTGTAATTGGAAATCCTCTTAAGCTAGAAAGAGCTACAAAAGAGATGGAAAGGCTGAGTTATGCAAGGCAGCAGGTGGAAGTTAAAATCAGTGATCAGATCCCTAAGAGTATAGCATATATAGATGAGAAAAAATAGTGCAACATCAGGAGATTAAGTTTGAATGGTTACCAATCTGCTGCAGGAAATATACTTTGCTTGGGCATTAAATAGAACAGTGCAAAAAAGAGGAAGTGAAACCAGTTAGTGTGAAACAGGTGATCAGAAAGTGTATGTGCCTAAAACTGACCATGAAAGGGGGGAAGATGATAAAAGGGAAAGGTAAAGAGGACAGAGATGAGAAGGGGGATACACTGTGAATGCCATTCAATGGGGAAA
Source organism: Rubia yunnanensis (assembly GCA_037428765.1). NCBI lineage: Eukaryota > Viridiplantae > Streptophyta > Magnoliopsida > Gentianales > Rubiaceae > Rubia > Rubia yunnanensis. The sequence continues at coordinate 61,855,418 of CM075071.1, read as the reverse complement.
CAGAAATGCGGGAAAATAGTGTAGAGCAGCAAACGATGATGCAAAAGGAGGTAGGGGAGTACAGTTACTCAAATTATGGTAAGAAAGAAGAACCACCTGACGTAAGATGCTGATTGAAGATGTTATTGTATGGAATGTTAGGGGTGTAAATAATAGGGGAAAACAAAAAAATAGGGATTTTGTTTTAAGGAGTAGGGTGAATTTTGTTGCATTGTTAGAAACAAAAGTTCAAAAAGAAAAGGAGGTAGAGGTTTGGAGGAATTTGGGGATGAATTGGAGACTGGAAACCAATGGTGAGCAGACAAGAGGGGGTAGAATATGGATAGGATGGAGGGAGGATATATTTCAGGTGACAAAGATAAGAAAACACGAACAGTTTGTGGATGCAAAAGTAAAGTTGGTTGTAAGCAAGATAGAATACTTCATCACAGTGGTATATGGGCTTAATGACATGATGGGAAAGAAGGAACTTTGGAAGCGGCTAGAGTTGCTAGAAAATGGAAGGGAAAGACCATGGATCATAGTAGGAGACTTCAATGCTCCATTGGAATTAGAGGGTAGAATAGGGGGAAACACAATTACAAGGGCTGAGATAGAGGGCTTTCATGAACTGGTGGTAAAGCTAGGACTGATGGAGTTGAAAAAACTAGGGCCAAAGTTCACATGGAATAACAGAAGAAAAATAGGAGAAAGGGTGATGAGTAAACTAGATAGAGCAATGATTAATCAACACTGGGTGGAAGAGTCTAGGAGATCTGTATGTACTGTAGTAATCAATAGAGTTTTAGACCATTTTCAATATAGGTGAGTCAGGAGGGGGAAAGGAAGGGAAAACCCTTTAAATTTATTAATATATGAAGCAAAGCTTATCAATTTAAGGGAATTGTTAAAACTATCTGGCAAAAAAAGTAGGAGGATCAATGGAAGATTTATAGAGGAATCTGAAAAGATTAGAAATCCCTCTTTCAGAGTTGAACAAGAAGCAGTATTTTAACATTGAGAAGGGAACAGAAAAAACAAGACATCGGTGGAGTTTGGCAAAGTAAGGAAATGCATAAAAATCCTGAGAATGAAGCTAAAAAGATGATTGAACAGGAGAAAAGACAGCAGGTTAAGCAGCTGGAAGAGGCCGAGTTTCAGTACCTGAAACAGATGGCCAAAATACAATGGAACAGGGAAGGGGACAGACCTACAAGGCTCTTCTATGCGAGGTTGAAGTGGAGACAATACCAAAACTAGATTATTAGGCTTAAAATGGGGGATAGAGAAGTGGAAGGAAGGGAGTTGGAGCAACACCTGATTTATGTTTTCAGAAAACAATTGGGAGAGAATTAAAGGGTAAAGGGAGTACTACCAAAGGTTGATTTGGAGGAGAAGTCCTAACAATATCATAGGAGATGAAACTGATTGCAACAGTGACTGACAAGGAAATACTGGAAGCACTAAAGGAGATGAAATAGAGCAAAAGTCTAGGGTACGATGGTTATAATAATAAATTTTTCAAAGAAGCCTGGGAGATTGTTGGGGGAGATTTGATAGGAGCTATCAAAAGCTTCTTTGTAGGGGAAGGAATTCCAAAGGAGTTTAGTAAGGCTGTAATAACACTCATCCCAAAAATATCTCAAGAATGCAGGTGATTTGAGGCCAATCTCTTGTTGCTCAGTAGTATTTAAAATGATCACCAAAATATTGTGTGCAAGGTTAGGGGAGGTCTTACCTGATTTAATAAACCTTAACCAAGGAGCCTTTGTGAGAGGTAGGCACCTAGCACACAATGTTCTTTTAGCTCAGGAGCTCATACACAAGAATAAATTGGAGGGGTTAAGATCCAATTGTGTTATTAAGGTAGATATAAAGAAGGATTTTGACACTATCAACTGGAGTTTTCCGTTTGAATGGCTGAGCAAGTTGAAGTGTCCCTCAATGTTTAAAACTTGGATACAAAGATGTGTAGAATCCTCAAACTTTGTTAATCCTTGTAAGGAACTTACACTGAAGCATTTCAGGGCAGAGTTGGAGTTACACAAGGAGATCCCTTGTGTCAATTATTGTTTTTCATTGGCATGGAGTTTCTAACAAGATTGTTAACCAGAAAGTGTAAAGATGGGAGGATAGGATATCATCAGAGAAACAGGAGAGTGAGAGTCCATAGTTTGATTTTTCCAGATGATTTACTTATCTTCTATGACGCAATAAAAAAATCATTGGAATAGATCAAGGGGGTTCTAAAGAAGTTCCAAGAATTTGTGGATTGGCACTGAATGAATTGAAATCATCAATCTACTTTTCAGCAATGGCAAAGGATGATATAGCATATATGACTGAAATACTGGGAATCTAAAGAGGAGAATTTCCTTTGAAGTACATGGGAATTCCACTTTCCACATTCGGATAGGATAAAACAGCTTGTGACGTGCTGATAGAAAGAATTTGCAACAGACCGAATGCTTGGGATTCTAAGAATTCATCTTATGTAGGCAGATCATAGCTCATAAACATAGTGCTACTGAGTATTGCAAGGTTCTGGTCAGGAGTTTTCAAACTACCTAAGAGCATCCATGAAGAGATAGTGAAGAATTTGAGAATATACATTTTACCCATGCCTCTTGAGATGCATTTGCTAGAGAAAAGAGAGGGGAGGAGTGGGATTCAGAGATCCATCCTTATGGAATCTTGCCTCTTTGTGAAAACATATATGGTGCATTCAGGAGGAGAAGGATTTGTTATGGATAAGGTGGATTCAGGCATACTACCTAAAAGGGAGGAATTTTGATACAAACCACATGAAGCACAGAGATGGATCTGGAAGGTGTTGAACAAGTTAAAGGACAGAATGAAGGACCAACTGAAGGAATGCGTAGTAAAGGGAAAATTCAGTGTAGCTGCAGCATACAACATTTTGAAAGGAGGAGGAAAAAAATCCTATGGAAAGGTTGATTTTGAAGTCAAAACTTACTCCAAAGCATAGTTTTTTTTTGTTTGGGAGTTAATGAAGAGTAGACTGGCCGCCTCTGACAGATTGAGTGACTTCAATATCATTGGTGCTAATTAATTCTTTGTCTTATGTGAGGAGAGGGTGAAAACTGCTGAGCACTTATTTACTGGCTGTAAGTTTACAGCTCAAAAAGTGCAGGAGCTTGGATTGCCTAGATTTGCAAGTCTGAGAGAGCTAAAAAAAGGTAGAATCTGTTAAGGGGGTGTTGGTATGCCTTGAATATGTATTAGCCGCTTCGACAGGTTAGTACGGGGATCTCGCTGCCCGGTCAGCGGTCAGGGGGTCCAGGGGGGCGGAGCGCACCCTGGCCTGGGGGGTCCGGGGGGGCGGAGTCGCCCCCGGTCCGACATTATAGCTTGTCTCTTTATTGGACTGCTGTTGATTTGGGCCGAATTGTGTTTTGGCCCAGTTTGTTAGGGTTTAGTGGAGACAGCATATAAAGTATCTCTCTTCTCTCTGTAAACATTAATTCTGATATAGTGAATACGTCTCCCGTGGATGTAGCCAAATTGGTGAACCACATAAATCTTGTGTCTTGTTATTTTCGTTCATATTTTCTGTTCTTTCTCCATTCCGCACAACAAACTGGTATCAGAGCGGTTTCTTTTTTCGGCGATATCCGTAGTGGGTATATCGGATTCTGGGCTGATCAGATCGGGGCTGATCGGGGAGAAAGATGTCTGGGTTGAACGGGAAGATCGACAAGTTTACTGGGAGAAACAGTTTCAGTTTATGGCAGATCAAGATGCGAGCTTTGCTGAAACAGCAAGGTTTGTGGACTCCGCTGACGAAGGATTTCGCGAGCAGTTCTGGCGATGTTGTGAGTCTGGAAGAAAAGGCACACTCGACGATTATGTTGTGTCTCGCGGATGAAATCATCACTGAGGTCTCAGATCAGGAGACTGCTGCGCAACTGTGGCTGAAGTTGGAGAGTTTGTATATGACGAAATCTCTAACCAACAAGTTGCTTCTGAAACAATGCCTCTTCGGTCTCCGAATGCAGGAAGGTATGCAACTCAGAGACCATCTAGAGCAATTGAATACTTTGTTATTAGAATTGCGAAATATAGATGTGAAAATTGAAGATGAAGATGCTGCTTTGATTTTGCTAGTTTCTTTACCACTTTCGTATGAGAATTTTGTTCAGTCATTTATTGTTGGTAAAGATTCTGTGTCTCTGGAGGAAGTAAGATCCTCTCTCCATAGTAGAGAGTTGCGACATAAGGCAAACAGTACAGGTACAGAAAGTCAGGCCACTGGCTTGTTTGCTAGTGACGGAAACACAAAAGGCAAGGAAACCGGCAATAAGAAGAAGGGCAAGAAGTCATCTTCAAAGGGTCCCAAGGCCAATGATGTTTGTAACTACTGTAAGGAGAAGGGGCATTGGAAAAAGGAGTGTCCGAAGAAGGCTAGTAAATCTGGGAGTACATCTGGTACTGCTGCTGTGGCTGAAGGGGATTTCATTTCTGAAGATGATTTTGCTCTAGCTGTTACTGGGCAAAATAATCATTCTAATGCGTGGTTTCTTGATTCTGGGGCATCTTACCATGTATGCCCAAGGAGAGATTATTTCTCAACTTATGAGCAAGCTGAGGGCATCATTACTACGGCAAATGGTGTTGCGTGCAAGGTAGTTGGGATTGGTTCAATCAAGATCAGGACGCATGATGGTAGTTTCTGTACTTTGAACGATGTCAGGCATGTTCCATCGATGACAAAGAATCTGATTTCTCTTCCTACGTTGGATAGAAAGGGTTTCGTCTACTCAGGGAGTGATGGAGTTCTGTGTGTCTGCAAAGGTTCTAGGCTGGTTCTGAAAGGTGTTCTGCATGGTACCTTGTATTTTCTACAAGGTTCCACGGTTATGGATTCTGTTAATGTTGCATCTTCGGAGGTTCACCAGGATGATATGACTAAGTTATGGCATATGAGGTTTGGTTACATGGGTGAAAGAGGGATGCAAATTTTGTCGAAGTATGATCTTCTTGGTGGCCACAAGATCAAGAGCTTGGACTTCATTGAGCATTGCATTTTTGGGAAGCATCACCGCAGCAAGTTTCCTAAGGCGATTCATAGAACAAAGGGCACATTGGATTACATCCATTCTGATTGTTGGGGACCTTCCCGAGTTGAGTCACTGGGAGGTCACAGGTACTTTGTTTCTCTGATTGATGATTACTCAAGGATGACTTGGGTTATCATGATGAAACATAAGAGTGAAGCTTTCTCGAAGTTCAAGGAGTGGAAAGCTTTGGTGGAGAATCAGACCGGGAAGAAGATCAAGAGGCTTCGAACTGATAATGGGCTGGAATTCTGCTCGTCTGAGTTTGATCAGTTTTGTAGGGATGAAGGGATTGCTCGTCATCATACAGTCAGGAATACGCCATAGCAGAATGGCGTAGCTGAGCGGATGAATCAGACATTGTTGGCGAGAGCAAGGTGCATGCTCTCTAATGCTGGTTTGGAAACGAGATTCTGGGCAGAGGCGGTGAGTACAGCTTGTTACCTGATCAACCGCGGGCCTCACACGGGTATAGAGTGCAAAATACCTATGGAGTTGTGGTCAGGTAAAGTTGTTGATTACTCCAAGTTAAAAGGTTTTGGTTGTACATCTTATTATCATGTTAGTGATGGTAAGTTAGAGCCCCGAGCCAAGAAGGGTGTCTTTGTGGGTTATGGAGATGGAGTTAAAGGCTCCAGGATATGGTCTCCATCTGAGAAGAGGGTTATTCTGAGCAGGGACGTTGTCTTTAATGAAAATTCTTTGCTTAGATCTATGGTGAAGCCCACAGTTGTGCCAGAAACTAGTGGAGTTGATAAACAGGTGGAGCTTGAAGTCACTCAAGGTGAAAATAGATTGGAACAATTTGAGGTGGATCAAGAGCCACAGCAGAATCTGAGATACCGGAATCTCCACCACTAGATCCTCAACCATCAGGAGCTACAGTCCGCAGTTTAGCTCAGGACCGACCCAGGAGGGTTGGAGTTGGGGCGCCAAAGAGATATGGGTTTGAGGATATGGTGGGTTATGCACTGTCAGTTGCCGAGGAAGTGGATACTCAAGAGCCATCAACCTTCAGAGAGGCTACTTCGTGTACTGATGCTGATAAATGGCTTGCTGCAATGGGAGATGAGATGGAGTCTCTTCAGAAGAATCAGACATAGGAATTGGTCAAACAGCCTCAAGGGAGAAAGGTAATCAGTTGCAAATGGGTTTTCAAGAAGAAGGAAGGAATATCACCTGCAGAGGGAGTCAAGTACAAGGCAAGAGTTGTTGCAAGAGGTTTCAGTCAAAGGGAGGGGGTAGACTATAATGAGATTTTCTCACCAGTGGTCAGACACACTTCCATCAGAGTGTTGCTAACATTGGTGACACATCAGGATTTGGAGCTCGAGCAACTTGATGTGAAGACCGCTTTTCTACATGGAGAGTTGGAGGAAGAGTTGTACATGACTCAGCTAGATGGTTTCCAGGTTCCTGGCAAGGAAAAGTATGTTTGCAAGTTGAAGAAGTCTTTGTATGGACTTAAGCAGTCTCCGAGGCAGTGGTACAAGAAGTTTGACAGTTACATGCTTCAGCTGGGATATACGAGGTGTGCTTATGACTGTTGTGTCTACTACAGCAGGTTGAGAGATGGGTCATTCATCTATCTGGTGCTTTATGTAGATGACATGCTGGTAGCCGCAAAGAGTAAGCACGAGGTTCAGAAGTTGAAAGGACTTCTTAGTGCTGAGTTTGAGATGAAGGATCTGGGTGCAGCTCGGAAGATACTAGGAATGGAGATTCTTAGGGATCGAAGTCACCGGAAGCTTTTCTTGTCACAGAAAGGCTACATTCAGAAAGTGTTGGCTAGGTTTGGCATGTCTACAGCCAAGCCTATAGACACTCCTAGTGCTGCAAATATTCATCTCACCACTATGTTTGCTCCTCAGTCAGACGAGGAGAAGGAGTATATGTCTCGGGTTCCTTATGCCAGCGCGGTGGGGAGCTTGATGTATGCTATGGTTTGCACGAGGCCAGATTTAGCACAGGCAGTCAGTGTTGTGAGCAGGTTCATGGGGCAACCGGGAAAGGAACATTGGCAAGCTGTGAAGAGGATCTTCAGGTATCTTAGAGGTACGTCTGATGTGGGTCTCATTTATGGAGGTGATACGGAGTGCTTAGTTACAGGCTACTCTGATTCTGATTATGCTGGTGATGTTGACACGAGGAGATTGATGACTGGTTATGTATTCACTTTGGGAGGTTCTGTGGTTAGTTGGAAGGCGACTTTGCAACCTACAGTGACGTTGTCTACTACGGAAGCAGAGTACATGGCTCTGACAGAGGCTGCAAAGGAGGGAATATGGCTGAAAGGGCTAGTTAGTGATCTTGGTCTACATCATGATCAGGCTACTGTGTACTGTGACAGCTTGAGTGCAATCTGCCTAGCCAAGGATCAGGTCCATCATGAGAGGACCAAGCATATTGATGTCAGATATCATTTCCTGAGGAGTGAGAGGAGAATCCGGGTGAAGAAAGTGGGAACTGCTGATAACCCCGCTGATATGTTCACCAAACCTGTTCCACATAGCAAGTTTCAACATTGTTTGGACTTGCTGAACATCAGAGCTGATTAGGTCCTCTATGGGCAGTCCCGGGAGTGGAGGGCAAAGTCTACTCATCTGGCACTGTAATGGTGCGTCTGGAGTTTCTGCTTTGAGGATTCAAGTCAAGGTGGAGATTTGTTGGTATGCCTTGAATATGTATTAGCCGCTTCGACAGGTTAGTACGGGGATCTCGCTGCCCGGTCAGCGGTCAGGGGGTCCAGGGGGGCGGAGCACACCCTGGCCTGGGGGGTCCGGGGGGGCGGAGTCGCCCCCGGTCCGACAGTATAGCTTGTCTCTTTATTGGACTGCTGTTGATTTGGGCCGAATTGTGTTTTGGCCCAGTTTGTTAGGGTTTAGTGGAGACAGCATATAAAGTGTCTCTCTTCTCTCTGTAAACATTAATTCTGATATAGTGAATCCGTCTCCCGTGGATGTAGCCAAATTGGTGAACCACGTAAATCTTGTGTCTTGTTATTTTCGTTCATATTTTCTGTTCTTTCTCCATTCCGCACAACAGGGGAAAGGAGGAAAACTAAGGTTGTATATTGTTGTCTTATATCATCATTGGGAGGAAAGGAATGCCAGATTATTTAGCAGCACGAAACGGGAGATAATAGAGGTCAAAAGAAGAATACAAGAGGAAAGTAAATATTTTATGAATTGAGTGAGTTTGCTTCTCGGGTTAGGCTTCGAAACTTGTCCAATAAACCTTGAGTATCAGCTGATTAGGGCCATAATCAAAAAATGGTGGCCCAAAAATGGTGGCTAATGATGATCAAGACAACCTAGTTGAGAGCCTTAAACCGAAGCAAATACTCCTCGGTTTTGAGATTTTTGTTAGAATTCTAGAGTGAAGGATTGTACTATTTAAATGAGTTTTTTAGATTGATTTCGAATGAAAATGACTTTTAACCAAAAAAAAATTTTAAGTCCCATAAAAAGATCAGTGCATTAAATCTTCCTATTACTTTAGATTTGATTCTTAATGTTGATATTTCTTCATTGGTTTCTATAATAATTTTCAATATTCTATACCTTTTTGACTTTTCTCCGCTCTTCACAATTTTTCATTGCTCTTCTATTTCGTCACCATTTTTCATTTTTTGCCCCCAAAATAGATCATCAAAAATTAATTTCTATGGCAATTAAAGCTCTAATTTTTTTTTCATGTAAGCTTTCTTGCGCTGTTAGTTCGAGCAAGTTTTTTGTAAAGATTTTTTAGGCAAAAAAAAGCAATCATTAAAATCCAATTGACTTTAAGACACGATAAGTCCCGTTTGTTTCTTCCATTTCAGTTTGAGTCACTAGTGTAGGATTTCCCTTTAATAGCACGGATGCGCGCTATTTTGGAGTTTTTGGCCTGCAACCGCACAACACAAGCACAACACGTAACCTACTCTAAAACCAAATTATATTTCCCACTTTTCCTCGTGAAACTTGAAATTTTTCACCTTGAAATGACATTACACATGGCTGAACATTTGAAATTTAAACTTTTATATGTATGTATTAAAAATTTGTGAATTTTATGTTTATTATAGGAATAATAAAATTAAAGTAAAATAAATAGATCAGTGCATTAAATCTTCCAATTACTTAACATTTGATTATTAATGCTAATATTTCTTCATTAGTTTCTAAAATAATTTTTAGAATTCTATACTTTTTGGCTTGTCCACGCTCTTCAAGTTGTTCCATTGCTCTTCTAATTAGTCGCCATTTTTCATTTTCAGCCCCTCAAATAGATCATCAAAATGTAATTTCTCTGATAATAAAACATATGACTTTCTTCATGTAAGCTTTCTTCCGATGTTTATTTTGAGCAAGTTTTTCGTACAGGTTTTTGAGACAAAAAATCAATCATGAAAATCATATTAACTTTAAAGACACGATGACTCCCGTTTGTTTCTTCCATTTTAGTTTGAGTCACTAGTGAAGGATTTCCCGTTAACAACACATGTGCACGCTATTTTTGAGTTTTTGGTCTAGAACCGCACAACACGAGCACTACACTAAAATGACACAAAACCAACTCTAGAACAAACATTATATTTCCAACTTTTTCCTCGTTAACTATAAATTTTTCACCTTGAAATATCATAACACATGGCCAAACATTTTTAATTAAATATGTATATGTATGTATAAAAAATGTGTGAATTTTATAATTAATATAGGAATAAGAATATTTAAGTCACAGAAATAGATCTGTGTAATAAATTCTCCAATTACATTAGATTTGATTCTTAATGCTGGTATTTCTTCATTTGTTTTATATATTAATTTTAAGAATTCTATACTTTTTGGCTTGTCTGCACTCTTCACGTTGTTTCACTGCTCTTCTAATCCTTCTTATTTTTTATTTTCTGCCCCTCAAATAGATCATTAAAAATCAATTTCTCTGGAAATAAAAGCTCTGACTTTCTTCATGTAAGTTTTCTTCTGCTCTTTATTTCGAGCAAGTTTTTCTTACAGGTTTTTTAGACAAAAAATCAATAATCAAAATCAAATTGACCTTTAAGGCACGATCATTCCCATTTGTTTCTTCCATATCTGTTTGAGTCACTAGTATAAGATTTCCCATTATCAGCTCATATGCACGCTATTTTTGAGTTTTTGGCCTAGAACCGCACAACACGAAAATGGCTCGAAACCAACTCTAGAACCAACATTATATTTCCCACTTTTCCCGCGTTAAACTTGAAAGTTTTCACCTTGAAATGACAATACACATGACTGAACATTTTAAATTAAACATATACATGTATGTATTAAAAATGTGTGAATTTTATAATTAATATAGGAATAAGAACAAAAATTTCACAGAAATGGATCAGTGTATTAAATCCTCCTGTTACTTTAGATTGATCCTTAATGCTGATATTTCTTCATTGGTTTCTACATTTATTATAAGGATTCTATACTTTTTTGGCTTGTCCCAGCACTTCACATTGTTTCATTGCTCTTCTATTCCATCGCCATTTCCCATTTTTCACCCCTCAAATAGATCATCAAAAATCAATTTCTCAGGCAATAAAATCTCTAACTTTCTTCATGTAAGCTTTCGTCCGCTCTTTAGTTCGAGCAAGTTTTTCGTACAAGTTTTTAAGATTAAAAAAATCATTCATCAAAATCAAATTGATTTTTTAAGACATAATAATTCATGTTTGTTTCTTCCATTTCAGTTTGAGTCACTAGTGTAGGATTTCTCGTTAACAGCACAGATGCACGTTATTTCTGGGTTTTTGGATTTGAATCGCACTACACGAGCACAACACTAGAACGACGCCAAACCAACTCTAGAACAAACATTAAATTTTCCACTTTTTCCTCTTTAAACTTTAAATTTTTCACCTTGAAATGACATAACACATGGTTGAACATATTAAATTAAACATGTATATGTATATATTGAAAATGTGTGAATTTTATAATTAATATAGGAATAAGAAAATTTAAGTCACAGAAATAGATCTGTGTATTAAATCCTCCTATTACTTTAGATTTGATTCTAGATGCCGATAATTCTTCATTAGTTTCTATATTAATTTTCAGAATTCTATACTTTTAGGCTTGTCCGCGCTCTTCACGTTGTTTCATTCCTCTTCAATTCCTTCGTTATTTTTCATTTTCTGACCCCCAAATAGATCATCAAAAATCAATTTCTCTAGCAATAAAAGCTCTGACTTTCTTCATGTAAGCTTTCTTCCACTCTGTAGTTCGAGCTAGTTTTTCTTACAGGTTTTTTAGACAAAATATCAATAATCAAAATCACATTGACATTGACATTTAAGACACGATGATTCCCATTTGTTTCTTCCATTTAAGTTTGAGTGACTAGTATAGGATTTCCCGTTAACAGCACATATGTGCGCTATTTTTGAGTTTTCGGCCTCAGACCGCAAAACATGAGCACGCCACGAAACCAACTCTTGAACTAACATTATATTTCAAACTTTTTCTACATTAAACTTGAAATTTCTCACCTTGAAATAACATAACTCATGGCTAAAAAATTTTAATTAAACTTGTATATGTATGTCTAAACAATGTGTGAATTTTATGTTTAATATAGGAATTAGAAAAATAAAGTAACAGAAATAGATCAGTGTATTAAATCTTCCTATTACTTTAGATTTTTTTTTTCTTAATGCTGATCTTTATTTGTTGGTTTCGATATTTATTTTAAGATTTCTATACTTTTTGGCTTGTTCGAGTCCTTTACATTATTTCATTGCTCTTCTATTCCGTCGCCATTTGTCATTTTCTGCCCCTCAAATAGATCATCGAAAATCAATTTATTTGGCAATACAAGCTCTGATTTTCTTCATGTAAGCTTTCTTCCGCTGTTTAGTTCGAGAAAGTTTTCTTACAAGTTTTTAAGACAAAAAATCAATAATCAAAATCATATGGACATTTAAGACATGATGATTCCCATTTGTTTCTTCCATATCTATTTGAGTCACTAGTATAAGACTTCGCGTTAACAACATGGATGCATGCTATTTTTGAGTTTTTGGCCTAGAACCGCACAACACGAGCACGCCTCGAAACCAACTCTAGAACCAACATTATATTTCTCACTTTTTCCGCGTTAAACTTGAAAGTTTTCGCCTTGAAATGACATTACATATGGCTGGACATTTTAAATTAAACTTGTACGTGTATGCATTAAAAATGTGTGAATTTTATAATTAATATAGGAATAAGAAAATTTTTGTCACGGAAATGGATCAGTGTCCTAAATCCTCCTATTACTTTAGATTGATTCTTAATGCTGATATTTCATCATTGGTTTCTATATTTATTATAAGAATTATATACTTTTTTGGCTTGTGCGAGCACTTCACATTGTCTCATTGTTCTTCTATTCCATCGCCATTTTCCATTTTCTGCCCCTCAAATAGATCATTAAAAATCAATTTCTCGGGCAATAAAAGCTCAAACTTTCTTCATGTAAGCTTTCTTCCGCTCTTCAGTTCGAGCAAGTTTTTCATACAAGTTTTGAAGATAAAAAAATTCATTCATCAAAATCAAATTGATTTTTAAGACACGATGATTCCCGTTTGTTTCTTCCATTTCAGTGTGAGTCACTAGTGTAGGATTTCTCGTTAACAGCACAGATGCACACTATTTTTGAGTTTTTAGACTGGAACCGCACTACACGAGCACGGCACTAGAACGGCACCAAACCAACTCTAGAACCAACATTATATTTTCCACTTTTTCCTCTTTAAACTTTAAATATTTCACCTTGAAATGACATAACTCATGGCTGAACGTATTAAATTAAAAATGTATATGTATGTATTAAAAAGGTGTGAATTTTATAATTAATATAGGAAAAAGAAAATTTAAGTCAAAGAAATAGATCTGCGTTAAATCCTCCTATTGCTTTAGATTTGATTCTTAATGCTGATAATTCTTCATTAATTTCTATATTAATTTTCAGAATTCTATACTTTTAGGCTTGTCCGCGCTCTCCACGTTGTTTCATTGCTCTACAATTCCTTCGTTATTTTTCATTTTCTGCCCCCGAACTAGATAATCAAAAATCAATTTATCTGGCAATAAAAGCTCTGACTTTCTTCATGTAAGCTTTCTTCTACTCTTTAGTCCGAGCTAACAGGTTTTTTAGACAAAAAAATCAATAATCAATAATCAAATTGACATTTAAGACACGGTGATTCCCATTTGTTTCTTCCATTTCAGTTTGAGTGACTAGTGTAGGATTTCCCGTTAACAGCACGGATGTGCGCTATTTTTGAGTTTTCGGCCTTGAGCCGCACAACATGAGCACGCCACGAAACCAACTCTTGAACCAACATTATATTTCCCCCTTTTTTCTGCATTAAACTAGAAATTTTTCACCTTGAAATGACATAAGTCATGGCTGAACAATTTTAATTAAACTTGTATATGTATGTATAAAAAATGTGTGAATTTTATGTTTAATATAAAAATTAGAAAATTAAAGTCACGGAAATAGATCGGTGTATTAAATCTTCCTATTACTTTAGAGTTTTTTTCTTAATGCTGATCTTTCTTTAGTGGCTTCCATATTTATTTTAAGATTTCTATACTTTTTTGGCTTGTCCGAGTCCTTTACATTGTTTCATTGCTCTTCTATTACGTCGTCGTTTTTCATTTTCTGCATTTCAAATAGATCATCAAAAATCAATTTAATTGGCAATAAAAGCTCTGATTTTGTTCATGTAAGCTTGCTTCCGCTGTTTAGTTCAAGAAACTTTTTCGTACAAGTTTTTCAGACAAAAAATCAATAATCAAAATCAAATTGACATTTAATGCACGATGATTCCCATTTGTTTCTTCCATATCTGTTTGAGTCACTAGTATAAGATTTCTCGTTAACAGCACGGATGCACACTATTTTTGAGTTTTTGGCCTACAACCACAAAACACGAGCACGCCTCGAAACCAACTCTAGAACCAACATTATATTTCCCACTTTTTCCACATTAAACTTGAATGTTTTCACCTTGAAATGACATTACACATGGCTGAACATTTTAAATTAAACTTGTACATGTATGTATTAAAAATGTGTGAATTTTATAATTAATATAGGAATAAGAAAATTTTTGTCACAAATGGATCAGTGTATTAAATCCTCCTATTACTTTAGATTGAATCTTAATGCTGATATTTCTTCATTGGTTTCTATATTTATTATAAGAATTATGTACTTTTTTGGCTTGTGCGATCACTTCACATTGTCTCATTGCTCTTCTATTCCATCGCCATTTTCCATTTTCTGCCCCTTAAATAGATCATTAAAAATCAATTTCTTGGGCAATAAAAGCTCTAACTTTCTTCATGTAAGCTTTCTTCCGCTCTTCAGTTCAAGCAAGTTTTTCGTACAAGTTTTTAAGATAAAAAAATCATTCATCAAAATCAAATTGATTTTTAAGACACGATGATTCCCGTTTGTTTCTTCCATTTCAGTTTGAGTCACTAGTGTAGGATTTCTCGTTAACAGCACAGATGCATGCTATTTTTGAGTTTTTAGACTGGAACCGCACTACACTAGCACGGCACTAGAACGGCACCAAACCAACTCTAGAACCAACATTGTATTTTCCACTTTTTCCTTTTTAAACTTTAAAATTATCACCTTGAAATGACATAACACATGGTTGAACATATTAAATTAAACATGTATATGTATGTATTAAAAATGTGTGAATTTTATAATTAATATAGGAATAAGAAATTTAAAGTCACATAAATATATTTTCATTTTAAATCCTCCTATTACTTTAGATTTTGATTCTCAATGCTGATAATTCTTCATTAGTTTCTATATTAATTTTCAGAATTCTATAGTTTTTGGCTTGTTCGCACTCTTCACGTTGTTTCATTGCTCTTCAATTCCTTCATTACTTTTCATTTTCTGCCCCCCAAATAGATCATCAAAAATCAATTTCTCTGGCAATAAAAGCTCTGACTTTCTTCATATAAGCTTTCTTCCACTCTTTAGTTGAAGCTAGTTTTTCTTACAATTTTTTTACACAAAAAATCAATAATCAAAATCAAATTGACATTTAAAACACGATGATTCCCATTTGTTTCTTCCATTTCAGTTTGAGTGACTAGTGTAGGATTTCCCATTAACAGCACAGATGCGCGCTATTTTTGAGTTTTCGGCCTAGAACCGCACAACGTGAGCACGCCACGAAACCAACTCTTGAACCAACATTATATTTTCCACATTTTCTGTGTTATACTTGAAATGACATAACTCATGGCTGAAAAGTTTTAATTAAACTTGTATATGTATGTATAAAAAATGTGTGATCTTTATGTTTAATATAGGAATTACAAAAATAAAGTCACGGAAATAGATTAGTGTATTAAATCTTCCTATTACTTTAGATTTTTTTTTCTTAATGCTGATCTTTCCTTAATGGTTCCATATTTATTTTATGATTTCTATACTTTTTTGGCTTGTCCGAGTCCTTTATATTTTTTCATTGCTCTTCTATTCCATCGCCATTTTTCATTTTCTGCCCCTCAAATAGATCATCGAAAATCAATTTAATTGGCAATAAAACCTGTGATTTTGTTCATGTAAGCTTTCTTCCGTTGTTTAGTTCGAGAAAGTTTTTCGTAAAGGTTTTTTTAAGACAAAAAGGAAATAATCAAAATCAAATTGACTTTTAAGACACGATGACTCCCGTTTGTTTCTTCCATTACAGTTTGAGACACTAGTGTAGGGTTATTTGTTAACAACGCGGATGAGCAATATTTTTTAGTTTTTGGCCTGGAACTGCACAACACGAAACCTATACTTTACATTTAAGAAAATTTAAGTCACGGAAATAGATCAGTGCATTAAATCTTTCTATTACTTTAGATTTGATTCTTAATGTTGATATTTCTTCATTGGTTTTTATATTTATTTTCCGAATTCTATAATTTTTGGATTGCCTGCACTATTCACAATTATTCATTGCTCTTCTATCCAGTCACCATTTTTCATTTTCTACCTATCAAATAGATAATCAAAAATCAATTTCGCAGGCAATAAAAGCTCTGATTTTCTAAGTTTTCATTTGCTGTTTAGTTTGAGCAAGTTTTTTTACGGGTTTTTAAGACAAGAAAAATTAAACATCATAATCAAATTGGCTTTTAAGACACTATGAGTCCTGTTTGTTTCTTCCATTTCAGGTTGAGTCACTAGTCTAGGATTTCCCTTTAACAACACAAATGCGTGTATTTTTGAGTTTTTGGCCTGGAACCGCACAACAAGAGCACTGCACTAGCACGTCACCAAACCAACTCTAGAACCAACATAATATTTCCCACTTTTTCCTTGTTAAACTTGAACTTTTTCACCTTAAAATGACGTAACACATGGTTGAACATTTAAAATTAAACTTGTATATGTATGTATAAAAAATGTGTGAATTTTATGTTTAATATAAGAATACGAAAATTAAAGTCACAGAAATAGATCAATGTATTAAATCTTCCTATTACTTTATATTTGATTCTTAAGGCTGATATATCTTCATTGGTTTCTATATTGATTTTATGAATTTCATACTTTCAAGCTTTTTTTGCGCTCTTCACATTGCTTTGTTGTTCTTCTATTCCGCTGTCATTTTGCATTTTCTAACCCTCAAACAGATCATCGAAAATCAATTTCTCAGGAAATAAAAGCTCTGACTTTCTTCATGTAAGCTTTCTTCCGCTATTTAGGTCGAGCAAGTTTTTCGTACGGGTTTTTAAGACAAAAAAAATCATCAAAATCAAATTGACTTTCAAGAAGACACTATATTTCCGTTTGTTTCTTGCATTTCAATTTGAGTCACTAGTACAGGATTTCCCATTAACAGCACAGGTGCGCGCTATTTTTGAAAATATTGAATTTTTTGCCTGGATTCGCACAACACGAGCACGCACTAGAACGACATGAAACCAATTCTAGTACCAACATTATATTTCCCACTTTTTTCCTCGTTAAACTTGAAAGTTTTTACCTTGAAATGACATAACTAATGGCTGAAAATTGATATAGGAATAAGAAAATTTAATTCGCGGAAATAGATCAGTGTATTAAATCCTCCTATTACATTAGAATTTATTCTTAATGCTGATATTTCTTCATTGGTTTCTATATTTATTTTAATGATTCTATACTTTTTTAGCTTCTCCAAGCCCTTCACATTGTTTCATTGCTCTTATATTCCGTTGCCATTTTTCATTTTCTGCCCCTCGAACAGATCATCAAAAATTAATTTCTATGCAATAAAAGCTATGACTTTCTTCATGTAAGCTTTCTTCCGATGTTTATTTTGAGCGCATTTTTCATACAGGTTTTTAAAACAAAAAATCAATCAATGAAATCAAATAGACTTTTAGGACATGATGATTCATGTTTGTTTCTTCCATTTCAGTTTGAGTCATTAGTGTGGGACTTCCCGTTAACAGCACAGGTGCACCCTATTTTTTAGTTTTGGCCTAGATTTTCACAACACGAGCACGACACTAGAACGTCACGAAACCAATTCTAGAACCAACATTATATTTCCCACTTTTTCCTCGTTAAACTTAAAATTTTTTAGCTTGAAATGACATAACTAATGGCTGAAAATTAATGTAAGAATAAGAAAATTTAATGCAATGAAATAGATCTGTGTATTAAATCCTCCTGTTACATTAGATTTGATTCTTAATGCTAATATTTCTACCTTATTTTATATATTATTTTAGAGAATTCTATACTTTTTGGCTTGTCCACGCTCATCATGTTATTTCATTGCTCTTCTATTCCTTCATTATTTTTCATTTTCAGCCCCTCAAAGAGATCATCAAAAATCAATTTCCCTGGCAGTAAAAGCTCTGGCTTTCTTCATGTAAGCTTTCTTCCACTCTTTAGTTCAAGCAATTTTTTCTTTCAGGTTTTTTAGACAAAACATCAATAATCAAAATCAAATTGACATTTAAGACACGATGATTCCCATTTGTTTCTCCCATATCAGTTTGAGTCCCTAATGTAGAATTTCCTGTTAACATCACAGAAGCGCTATTTTTGAGTTTTTGGTCTGGAACCGTACAAGACAAGCACGCCACAAAACCAACTCTAGAACCAACATTATATTTTCCACTTTTTCTGCGTTAAACTTGAAAATTTTCACCTTGAAATAACATAACACATGGCTGAACATTTTAATTAAACTTTTATATTATGTATAAAAAATGTGTGAATTTTATGTTTAATATAGGAATAATAAAATTATGGTCACAAAAACATATTAGTGTATTAAATCTTCCTATTACTTTAGATTTGATTCTTAATGCTGATATATCTTCTTTGGTATCTATATTAATTTTTCAGAATTCCATACTTTTTGGCTTGTCCGTGCTCTTCAAGTTGTTTCATTGCTCTTCTATTCCGTCATTATTTTTCGTTTTCTGCCCCTCAAATTTATCATCAAAAGTCAAGTTCTCTGGTAATAAAAGTTATGACTTTTTACATGTAAGCTTTCTTCCGTTGTTTAGTTCGAGCAAGTTTTTCTTACAGGTTTTTAAGACAAAAGAAACATTAAAATCAAATTGACTTTTAGGACATGACAATTCTCGGTTGTTTCTTCCATTTCAGATTGAGTCACTAGTGTTCCATTTCCTGTTAACAGCATGGATGCACACTATTTTTGAGTTTTTGCACTAGAACTGCACAACATGAAACAGCACTAGAAAGGCACGAACCCAACTCTAGAACCAACATTATATTCCCATGAAATAACACATGGTTGAATATTTTAAATTAAACCGGAAAACGTTGAATAAATAAATGTGTGAATTTTATATTTAATAAAAGAATAAGAAAATTTAAGTCACGGAAAGAGATTAGTGTATTAAATCCTCCTATTACATAAGATTTGATTCTTAATTCTAATATTTCTTCCTTAGTTTCTATATTAATTTTTAGAATTCTATACTTTTTGGCTTGTTCACGCTCTTCACGTTGTTTCATTGATCTTCTATTCCTTCGTTATTTTTCATTTTCGGCCCCTCAAATAGATCATCAAAAATCAATTTCTCTGGCTGTAAAAATCTGGCTTTCTTCATGTAGGCTTTCTTCCGATATTTAATTCAAGCAAGTTTTTCTTACAGGTTTTTTAGACCAAAAATCAATAATCAAAATCAAATTGACATTTAAGACATGATGATTCCCATTAGTTTCTTCCATATCAGTTTGAGTCACTAGTGTAGGATTCCCCGTTAACACCACGGATGCACGCTATTTTTGAGTTTTTGGCCTGGAACTGAACAACAAGAGCACGCCATGAAACCAACTCTGGAACCAATATTATATTTTCCACTTTTTCTGCATTATTCTTTAAAATTTTCACCTTGAAATGACATAACGCATGGCTAAACATTTTAAATTAAACTTTTATATTATGTATAAAAAATGTGTGAATTTTATGTTTAACATAGGAATAAGAAAATTAATGTCACGGAAACAGATTAGTGTATTAAATCTTCCTATTACTTTAGATTTGATTCTTAATGTTGATATTTCTTCTTTGGCTTCTATATTAATATTCAGAATTCAATAGATTTTGGCTTGTCCACGCTCTTCACGTTGTTTCATTGTTCTTCTTTTCCGTCATTATTTTCAATTCCTACCCCTCAACTTTATCATCAAAAATCAATTTCTCTGGTAATAAAAGCTATGACTTTCTTCATGTAACCTTTTTTCCGCTGTTTAGTTCAAGCAATTTTTTCGTACAGGTTTTTAAGACAAAAAACATCAAAATCAAATTGACTTTTATGACACGTTGATTCCCATTTGTTTCTTCCATTTCAGTTTGAGTCACTAGTGTAGAATTTCCCGTTAACAGCACATGTGCGCGCTATTTTTTTGTTTTTGGTCTGAAACCGCAGAACACAAGCACGCCATGAATCCAACTCTAGAACCAACATTATATTTTCCACTTTTTCCGCGTTAAACTTGAAATTTTTTACGTTGAAATGACATAACACATGGCTGAACATTTTTAATTAAAATTTTATATTATGTAAAAAATGTGTGAATTTTATGTTTGATATTGTATCTAGAAAATTAAGGTTACAGAACCAAATTAGTGTATTAAATCTTCCTATTACTTTAGATTTGATTCTTAATGCTAATATTTTTAGAATTCCATACTATTTGGCTTGTCCGAGCCCTTCACATTATTTCATTGAACTTCTATTCTGTTGCCATTTTTCATTTTTTGCCCCTCAAATAGATAATCAAAAATTAATTTCTTTGAAAATAAAAGCTACGACTTTCTTCATTTAAGCTTTCTTCCAATGTTTATTTTGAGCAAGTTTTTCTTGCCGGTTTTTAAGATGAAATATCAATCATCAAAATCAAATTGACATTTTAGACACGATGATTCCCGTTTGTTTCTTCAATTTCCATTTCAGTCACTAGTGTAGGATTTCCCGTTAACAGTACAGGTGCACGCTATTTTTGAGTTTTTGGCCTGGATGTGCACAACACGAGCACGGCACTAAAATAGCATGAAACTAATTCTAAAACCAACATTATATTTCCCACTTTTTCCTCGTTAAACTTGAAATTTTTTACCATGTAATGACATAACACATGGCTGAACATTTTAATTTAAACATGTATATGTATGTATAAAAAATGTGTGAATTTTATAAATAATATAGGAATAAGAAAATTTAAGTCGCAGAAATAGATCAGTGTATTAAATCCTCCTATTACATTAGATATGATTTTTAATGCTGGTATTTCTTCATTATTTTCTATATTAATTTTTAGAATTCTATACTTTTTGGCTTGTCCGCACTCTTCAAGTTGTTTCATTGCTCTTCTATTCCTTCGTTATTTTAGATTTTCTACCCCTCAAATAGATCATCAAAAGTCAATTTCTCTGCCAGTTAAAACTCTTACTTTCTTCATGTAAGCTTTTTTCTGCTCTTTAATTCGAGCATGTTTTTCTTACAGGTTTTTTAGACAAAAAATCAATAATCAAAATCAAATTGACATTTAAGACACGATGATTCCCATTTGTTTCTTCCATATTAGTTTGAGTCATTACCGTAGGATTTCTTGTAAACAGCACGGATGCACACTATTTTTGAGTTTTTGGTCTGGAACAGCACAACACTAGCACGCCACGAAAACAACTCTAGAACCAACATTATATTTTCAACATTTTCCGCGTTAAACTTGAAATTTTTCACCTTGAAAAGTCATAACACATGGCTGAAATTTTTAAATTAAACATGTATATTATGTATAAAAAATGTGTGCATTTTATGTTTAATATAGGAATAAGTAAATTAAGGCACAGAAACAGATTAGTGTATTAAATCTTCATATTACTTTGGATTTGATTTTTAATGCTGATGTTTCTTCTTTTGTTTCTATATTAATTTTCAGAATTCCATACTTTTTGGCTTTTCCGCGCTCTTTACGTTGTTTCATTACTCTTCTATTCCGTCATTATTTTTCATTTTCCGCCCCTCAAATTTATCATAAAAAAACAATTTTTCTGGTAATAAAAGCTATTACTTTCTTCATGTAAGCTTTCTTCCGCTGTCTAGTTTGAGCAAATTTTTCGTATAGGTTTTTAGACAAAAAAACATCAAAATCAAATTGACTTTTAGGACACGATGATTCCTGTTTGTTTCTTCCATTTAAGTTTGAGTCACTAGTGTAGGATTTCTCGTTAACATAATGGATGCACACTATTTTTGAGTTTTTGGACTGGAACCGCACAACACGAGAACGGCACTAGAACGGCACTAAACTAACTCTAGAACCAACCTTATAATTCCCATGACATAACATATGGCTGAATATTTTAAATTAAACCTGTCTATGTTGTATAAAAAATGTGTGAATTTTATAATTAATATCGGAATAAGAAATTTTTAAGTCACAGAAATAGATCAGTGTATTAAATCCTCCTATTACATTAGATTTGATTCTTAATGCTGGTATTTCTTCATTAGTTTCTAAATTAATTATTAGAATTCTATACTTTTTGGCTTCTCCGCGCTATTCACATTGTTTCATTGCTCTTCTATTTCTTCGTTATTTTTCATTTTCGGCCCCTCAAATAGATCATCAAAAATCAATTTCTCTAGAAGTAAAAGCTCTGACTTTCTTTATGAAAGCTTACTTCCGCTCTTTAGTTCGAGCATGTTTTTCTTTTAGGTTTTTCAGACAATAAACCAATAATCAAAATCAAATTGACTTTTAAGACACGATGATTCCCATTTGTTTCTTTCATATCAGTTTAATCATTAGTGTAGGATTTCTCATTCACGGCACGAATGCGTGCTATTTTTGAATTTTTGGTCTAGAACCGCCCAACACGAGCATGCCACAAACCAACTTTAGAAATGACATAACACATGGCTGAACATTTTAAATTAAAATTGTATATTATGTATAAAAATGTGTGAATTTTATGTTTGATATTGTATCTAGAAAATCAAGGTTACAGAACCAAATTAGTGTATTAAATCTTCCTATTACTTTAGATTTGATTCTTAATGCTAATATTTCTTCTTTGGTTTCTATATTAGTTTTCAGAATTCCATATTATTTTGCTTGTCCGAGCCCTTCACATTGTTTCATTGCTCTTCTATTCCGTTGCCATTTTTCATTTTCTACCCCTCAAATAGATAATCAAAAATTAATTTCTCTGACAATAAAAACTACGACTTTCTTCATTTAAGCTTTCTTCCGATGTTTATTTTGAGCAAGTTTTTCTTACAAGTTTTAAAGACAAAAAATCAATCACCAAAATGAAATTGACATTTATGACATGAGGATTCCCGTTTGTTTCTTCCATTTCAATTTCAGTCACTAGTGTAGGATTTCACGTTAACAGCATAGGCGGACACTATTTTTGGGTTTTGGCCTGGATTTCCACAGCACAAGCATGACACTAGAACGGCACGAACCCAATTCTAGAACCAACATTATATTTCCCACTTTTTCCTCGTTAAACTTGAATTTTTTTACCTTGAAATGACATAACACCTGGCTGAACATTTTAAATTAAACTTGTATATGTATGTATAAAAAATGTGTGAATATTATAATTAATATAGGAATAAGAAAATTTAAGTCACAGAAATAGATCAGTGTATTAAATCCTCCTATTACATTAGATTTGATTCTTAATGCTGGTATTTCTACATTAGTTTCTTTATTAAATTTTAAAATTCTATACTTTTTGGCTTGTTCGTACTCTTCATGTTGTTTCATTGCTCTTTTATTCCTTAGTTATTTTTCATTTTCTGCCCCTCAAATAGATCATCAAAAATCAATGTCTCTATCTAGTAAAAGCTCTGGCTTTCTCCATGTAAGCTTTCTTCTACTCTTTAGTTCGAGCATGTTTTCTTACGGGATTTTTAGACTAAAAATCAATAATAAGAATCAAATTGACATTTAAGACACGATGATTCCCATTTGTTCTTCCATATAAGTTTGAGTCACTAGTGTAGGATTTCCCATTAACAGCACGGATGTGCTCAATTTTTGAGTTTTTGGTCTGGAACCGCACAACACGAGAACACCACGAAACAAACTCTAGAACCAACATTATATTTTCTACTTTGTCACCGTTAAACTTGAAATTTTTCCCCTTGAAATGTCATAACACATGGCTGAACATTTTAAATTAAACATGTATATTATGTATAAAAATGTGTGAATTTTATGTTTAATATAGGAATAAAAAATTAAGGTTACATAAATAGATTAGTGTATTAAATCTTTATATTACTTTAGATTTGATTTTTAATGCTGATATTTCTTCTTTTGTTTCTCAATTAATTTTCAGAATTCTATACTTTTTGGCTTGTCTGCGCTCTTCACGTTGTTTCATTGCTCTTCCATTCCGTCATTATTTTTCATTTCCCGCCCCTCAAATTTATCATCAAAAGTTCTTACTTTCTTCATGTAGGCTTTCTTCCGCTATTTAATTCGAGCAAGTTTTTCTTACAGGTTTTTTAGACCAAAAATCAATAATCAAAATCGAATTGACATTTAAGACATGATGATTCCCATTTGTTTCTTCCATGTCAATTTCAGTCACTAGTGTAGGATTTCCCCTTAACAACACGGATGCGAGCAATTTTTTAGTTTTTGGTCTAAAACCTCACAACACGAGCACGCCACGAAACCAACTCTAGAACCAACATTATATTTTCCACTTTTTCCGCATTAATCTTTAAAATTTTCACCTTGAAATGACATAACGCATGGCTGAACATTTTAAATTAAAATTGTATATTATGTAAAAAATGTGTGAATTTTATGTTTAACATTGTATCTAGAAAATCAAGGTTACAGAACCAAATTTGTGTATTAAATCTTCCTATTACTTTAGATTTGATTCTTAATGCTAATATTTCTTCTTTGGTTTCTATATTAATTTTCAGAATTCCATACTATTTGGCTTGTCCGAGCCGTTCACATTGTTTCATTGCACTTCTATTCCGTTGCCATTTTTCATTTTTTCCCCCCAAATAGATAATCAAAATTTAATTTCTTTGACAATAAAAGCTACGACTTTCTTCATTTAAGCTTTCTTCAGATGTTTATTTTGAGCAAGTTTTTCTTACATGTTTTCAAGACAAAATATCAATCATCAAAATCAAATTGACATTTTAGACTCGATGATTCCCATTTGTTTCTTCCATTTCAGTTTGAGTCACTAGTGTAGGATTTCCCGTTAACAGCACAGGTGCACGCTATTTTTGAGTTTTTAGCCTCAATGCGCACAACACGAGCACGACACTAAAACAGCACGAAACTAATTCTAAAACCAACATTATATTTTCCATTTTTTCCTCGTTAAACTTGAAATTTTTTACCATGTAATGACATAACACATGGCTGAAAATTTTAAATTAAACATGTATATGTATTGACAGGCGCGGGCGGTCGTCGCGCCCGCGCGCCAAAAGATAATTTATAAGCCCTCAATGCTTACTTTCTACACTAGGTAGATAGTGGCAAATCGGGGTCGTCCAAAGAGAAGAGGGATCTTCCTAAGCGTCTAAGCACACAAATGGTTGATATACTAGGCTAGGAGTAGATATATATACACACACTTAAAAGCAAGTAAAAAGGGGGGGGTTGGTTGGTTGGTTTCCTAAGTTAACAAAGATAACTAGCAACGTCAAGTGACTATGCTAATCATCAAACGAAACTAAGAAAAGGGGTTTTAAACTACAAAGATAAAATGCCTTGGGGGCAACGGATATCCACTTCCACATCTAATGTAGTTCATCGAATCATTCACACATTCCATCATATAGCATTCATGACCCAACGCTCACGCACCCATCTAGCAAGTACCACAACACACACACCACAAGGAGTTCTAAGTTCATGCTCACGGATCTTCATGCAAAGGCGCTACGGAATTCGTCACGTTCCTACACCTAAGCAATTCAACCACACAAGCACTACATATGCTCAAACCACTCATGGCACACATGCAGTGAAACACACCGTCAAGAATACATAAACGCCAAATAACAAATGCTTCAAGAATGAATTTAAATCATCTATCCAATGCTTCAACTACTTGTCGTGGAGACTGAACTCCTATCCTTCTTAGTTCGTAGTTTGCGAGAGTGAGTTCGACATCTCTCGTCAAACCTCACCAATGACTCCCGAGTCGCGACCACGACTCAAGGTGTCATTGGTGGCATTTAGCACGAAGGACCAACAAGCTTGGCAATGCCTATGACCACTACACTGTGACTAAGCATTAAACCAATTCATGCAATTACACGAGATTGGATGAACGTGCAACGCACATTCATCCGCGAACATATGACTCTCTCGTTTGCTACACAAACGAACATGACGAAGAGTTCGACATCAATCACATTCGCCTAGCACATTGTCAACACACTAACACAATCAAAAGCTCTAATTCACACTCATACATTCCTAACAAGAACAGGGGGGAAATTAACCCAAATCCCCCAAACCCTAGCTAGCAATTCATACAAGCATTCATATCATCAAGCTCTCAACAACATCAATGTAATCAACAATTAACATTCAAAGCACAATAAATGCACAATAGCAAAAACATCAAATAGATAGATATAAATGAATCTCAATACATAGAAGTGGAAGCTTCAATCCATAGCTCCCAAGTGCAAGAACTACTCCAGAACAAGAAAACACATAAAAACTAAGAAAAGAAGAAGAAAAGAAAGAAGAGAAAAAACCTAGGTTTGGCGCCCAAAAACAGAGAGAAAACGGGCTGGGAAAAGCTGGAGAAGAAGAGGGAAAGAGATGGTATTTATAGTGCAAAGAAAATAAAATTGATTTCTGGCCGCCCGATGGTCGCGACTCGCGACGGTGTTCGTCGCGACTCGCGACGATGCCCTGGCTCGCGATGGTGTCGCGACGGTGTCGCGACGGGAGCCAGATTTCTGCATTGTTCCTTTGTCTTCTTCATAGCCATCCCTCTCAATCTTCAAGTCTTCAACAGCTCCAAAATGGTCTTCAACGGCCTCCGGTCTTCATGTCTTCGAAGTGAGTATCCAAAAGTCTTCGAAAGTATAATCTTCAATGTCTTCCGGTCTTCGTTGCTTCCGTGTTCTTCCCTTGTCACACAAAATCCACTTAAAAGAGGTAAAAGAGTACAAAGTTGCTTTTACCTCTCCTAAGTGAATTTCAAGGTAAAACACAAGCTCTCGATAATAAAAGAGCACAAAAGTGATCCTAAATACTACTAAATAATGCGCCTAAAATGGACACATCAAACCTCCCCACACTTAAACCTTACTCGCCCTCGAGTAAGAAAAGATTTAAGCATACGGAGGAAATGGCATATCCACATCCTAAAACCCCCAAAATAACCACACAAAATGGACATCTAAAACCCCCGGCAACGGCGCCATTTTGACAGGCGCGGGCGGTCGTTGCGCCCGCGCGTCAAAAGATAATTTATAAGCCCTCAATGCTTACTTTCTACACTAGGTAGATAGTGGCAAATCGGGGTCGTCCAAAGAGAAGATGGATCTTCCTAAGCGTCTAAGCACACAAATGGTTGATATACTAGGCTAGGAGTAGATATATATACACACACTTAAAAGCAAGTAAAAAGGGGGGGGTTGGTTGGTTGGTTTCCTAAGTTAACAAAGATAACTAGCAACGTCAAGTGACTATGCTAATCATCAAACGAAACTAAGAAAAGGGGTTTTAAACTACAAAGATAAAATGCCTTGGCAACACACACACCACAAGGAGTTCTAAGTTCATGCTCACGGATCTTCATGCAAAGGCGCTACGGAATTCGTCACGTTCCTACACCTAAGCAATTCAACCACACAAGCACTACATATGCTCAAACCACTCATGGCACACATGCAGTGAAACACACCGTCAAGAATACATAAACGCCAAATAACAAATGCTTCAAGAATGAATTTAAATCATCTATCCAATGCTTCAACTACTTGTCGTGGAGACTGAACTCCTATCCTTCTTAGTTCGTAGTTTGCGAGAGTGAGTTCGACATCTCTCGTCAAACCTCACCAATGACTCCCGAGTCGCGACCACGACTCAAGGTGTCATTGGTGGCATTTAGCACGAAGGACCAACAAGCTTCAACAGCTCCAAAATGTGGAAGTGGATATCCGTTGCCATCCCTCTCAATCTTCAAGTCTTCAACAGCTCCAAAATGGTCTTCAACGGCCTCCGGTCTTCATGTCTTCGAAGTGAGTATCCAAAAGTCTTCGAAAGTATAATCTTCAATGTCTTCCGGTCTTCGTTGCTTCCGTGTTCTTCCCTTGTCACACAAAATCCACTTAAAAGAGGTAAAAGAGTACAAAGTTGCTTTTACCTCTCCTAAGTGAATTTCAAGGTAAAACACAAGCTCTCGATAATAAAAGAGCACAAAAGTGATCCTAAATACTACTAAATAATGCGCCTAAAATGGACACATCATGTATGTATAAAAAATGTGTGAATTTTATAATTAATATAGGAATAAGAAAATTTAAGTCGCAGAAATAGATCAGTGTATTAAATCCTCCTATTACATTAGATATAATTTTTAACGCTTGTAATTCTTCATTAGTTTCTATATTAATTTTTAGAATTCTATACTTTTTGGCTTGTCCTTACTCTTCAAGTTGTTTCATTGCTCTTCTATTCCTTCATTATTTTTAATTTTCTGCCCCTCAAATAGATCATCAAAAATAAATTTCTAACTCTTACTTTCTTCATGTAAGCTTTCCTCTGCTCTTTAATTCGAGCATGTTTTTCTTACTGGTTTTTTAGACAAAAAATCAATAATCAAAATCAAATTGACATTTAAGACACGATATTTCCCATTTGTTCTTCCATATCAGTTTGAGTCATTACTGTAGGATTTCCCGTTAACAGCACAGATGCACACTATTTTTGAGTTTTTGGTCTGGAACCGCACAACACTAGCACGCCACGAAAACAACTCTAGAACCAACATTATATTTTCCACATTTTCCGAGTTAAACTTGAAATTTTTCACCTTGAAAAGTCATAACACATGGCTGAAACTTTTAAATTAAACATGTATATTATATATATATATATATATATATATATATGTGTGTAATGTGTGAATTTTATGTTTAATATAGGAATAAGAAAATTAAGGCACAGAAACAGATTAGTGTATTAAATCTTCATATTACTTTGGATTTGATTTTTAATGATGATGTTTCTTCTTTTGTTTCTATATTAATTTTCAGAATTCAATACTTTTTGGCTTTTCAGCGCTCTTTACGTTGTTTCATAACTCTTCTATTCCGTCATTATTTTTCATTTTCTGCCCCTCAAATTTATCATAAAAAATTAATTTTTCTGGTAATAAAAGCTATTACTTTCTTCATGTAAGCTTTCTTCCGCTGTCTAGTTTGAGCAAATTTTTCGTACAGGTTTTTGGACAAAAAAACTTCAAAATCAAATTGACTTTTAGGACACGATGATTCCCGTTTGTTTCTTCCATTTAAGTTTGAGTCACTAGTGTAGGATTTCTCGTTAACATAATGGATGCACACTATTTTTGAGTTTTTGGACTGGAACCGCACAACACGAGAACGGCACTAGAATGGAAATAAACCAACTCTTGAACCAACCTTATATTTCCCAAGACATAACATATGGCTGAATATTTTAAATTAAACCTGTCTATGTTGTATAAAAAATGTGTGAATTTTATAATTAGTATAGGAATAAGAAATGTTAAGTCACAGACATAGATCAGTGTATTAAATCCTCCTATTACATTAGATTTGATTCTTAATGCTGGTATTTCTTCATTAGTTTCTAAATTAATTATTAGAATTCTATACTTTTTGGCTTCTCTGCGCTCTTCACGTTGTTTCATTGCTCTTCTATTTCTTCGTTATTTTTCATTTTTGGCCCCTCAAATAGATCATCAAATATCAATTTCTCTAGAAGTAAAAGCTCTGACTTTCTTCATGTAAGCTTTCTTCCGCTCTTTAGTTTGAGCATGTTTTTCTCTAACATTTTTCAGACAAAAAATCAATAATCAAAATCACATTGACTTTTAAGACACGATGATTCCCATTTGTTTCTTCCATATCAGTTTAATCACTAATGTAGGATTTCCCGTTCACAGCACGAATGCGTGCTATTTTTGAGTTTTTGACCTAGAACCGCACAACACGAGCATGCCACAAACCAATTTTAGAAATGACATAACACATGGCTGAACATTTTAAATTAAAATTGTATATTATGTATAAAAAATGTGTGCATTTTATGTTTGATATTGTATCTATAAAATTAAGGTTACAGAACAAAATTAGTGTATTAAATCTTCCTATTACTTTAGATTTGATTCTTAATGCTAATCTTCATTCTTTGGCTTCTATATTAGTTTTCTAGAATTCAATATTATTTGGCTTGTCCGAGCCCTTCAAATTGTTTCATTGCTCTTCTATTCCATTGCCATTTTTCATTTTCTACCTCTCAAATAGATAATCAAAAATTAATTTCTCTGAAAATAAAAGCTACGACTTTCTTCATTTAAGCTTTCTTCCGATGATTATTTTGATCAAGTTTTTCTTACAAGTTTTAAAGACAAAAAATCAATCATCAAAATCAAATTGACATTTAAGACACGAGGATTCCCGTTTGTTTCTTCCATTTCAATTTCAGTCACTAGTGTAGGATTTCACGTTAACAGCATAGGTGCACACTATTTTTGGGTTTTTGGTCTTGATTTCCACAACACGAGCACAACACTAGAACAGCACGAAACCAATTCTAGAACCAACAATATATTTCCCACTTTTTCCTCGTTAAACTTGAATTTTTTTACCTTGAAATGACATAACACATGGCTGAACATTTTAAATTAAACTTGTATAAGTGTGTATAAAAAATGTGTGAATATTATAATTAATATAGGAATAAGAAAATTTAAGCCACGGAAATAGATCAGTGTATTAAATCCTCCTATTGCATTAGATTTGATTCTTAATGCTGGTATTTCTTCATTAGTTTCTATATTAAATTTTAAAATTATATACTTTTTGGCTTGTCCGTACTCTTCACGTTGTCCCATTAAGAGCACGGATGCGTGCTATTTTTGAGTTTTAGGTCTGGAATTGCACAACACGAGAACGCTATAAACTAAAGTCTAGAACCAACATTATATTTCCTACTTTGTCCGCGTTAAACTTGAAACTTTTCACCTTGAAATGTCATAACACATGGCTGAACATTTTAAATTAAAATTGTATATTATGTATAAAAAATGGTGAATTTTATGTCAGATATTGTATCTAGAAAATTAAGGTTACAGAACAAAATTAGTGTATCAAATCTTCCTATTACTTTAGATTTGATTCTTAATTCTAAAATTCCTTCTTTGGTTTCTATATTAGTTTTCTAGAATTCAATATATTTGGCTTGTCCGAGCCCTTCAAATTGTTTCATTGCTCTTCTATTCCATTGCCATTTTTCATTTTCTACCTCTCAATCAAAAATTAATTTCTCTGACAATAAAAGCTACGCCTTTCTTCATTTAAGCTTTCTTCCGATGTTTATTTTGATCAAGTTTTTATTACAAGTTTTAAAGACAAAAAATCAATCATCAAAATCAAATTGACATTTAAGACACGAGGATTCCCGTTTGTTTCTTCCATTTCAATTTCAGTCACTAGTGTAGGATTTCACGTTAATAGCATAGGTGCACACTATTTTTGGGTTTTTGGTCTTGATTTCCACAACACGAGCACAACACTAGAACAGCACGAAACCAATTCTAGAACCAACAATATATTTTCCACTTTTTCCTCGTTAAACTTGAATTTTTTTACCATGAAATGACATAACACATGGCTGAACATTTTAAATTAAACTTGTATATGTATGTATAAAAAATGTGTGAATATTATAATTAATATAGGAATAAGAAAATTTAAGTCACGGAAATAGATCAGTGTATTAAATCCTCCTATTGCATTAGATTTGATTCTTAATGTTGGTATTTCTTCATTAGTTTCTATATTAAATTTCAAAATTATATACTTTTTGGCTTGTCCGTACTCTTCACGTTGTCCCATTAAGAGCACGGATGCGCGCTATTTTTGAGTTTTTGGTCTGGAATTGCACAGCACAAGAACGCTATAAACTAAACTCTTGAACCAACATTATATTTTCTACTATGTCCGCGTTAAACTTGAAGTTTTTACCTTGAAATGTCATAACACATGGCTGAACATTTTAAATTAAAATTGTATATTATGTATAAAAAATGTGTGAATTTTATGTTTGATATTGTATCTAGAAAATTAAGGTTACAGAACAAAATTAATGTATTAAATCTTCCTATTACTTTAGATTTGATTCTTAATGCTAATCTTCCTTCTTTGGTTTCTATATTAGTTTTCTAGAATTCAATATTATTTGGCTTGTCCGAGCCCTTCAAATTGTTTCATTGCTCTTCTATTCCATTGCCATTTTTCATTTTCTACCTCTCAAATAGATAATCAAAAATTAATTTCTCTGACAATAAAAACTACGACTTTCTTCATTTAAGCTTTCTTCCGATGTTTATTTTGATCAAGTTTTTCTTACAAGTTTTAAAGACAAAAAATCAATCATCAAAATCAAATTGACATTTAAGACACGGGGATTCCCGTTTGTTTCTTCCATTTCAATTTCAGTCACTAGTGTAGAATTTCACGTTAACAGCATAGGTGCACACTATTTTTGGGTTTTTGGTCTTGATTTCCACAACACGAGCACAACACTAGAACAGCACGAAACCAATTCTAGAACCAACAATATATTTCCCACTTTTTCCTTGTTAAACTTGAATTTTTTGACCTTGAAATGACATAACACATGGCTGAACATTTTAAATTAAACTTGTATATGTATGTATAAAAAATGTGTGAATATTATAATTATTATAGGAATAAGAAAATTTAAGCCACGGAAATATATCAGTGGATTAAATCCTCCTATTGCATTAGATTTGATTCTTAATGCTGGTAATTCTTCATTAGTTTCTATATTAAATTTTAAAATTATATACTTTTTGGCTTGTCCGTACTCTTCACGTTGTCCCATTAAGAGCACGGATGAACGCTATTTTTGAGTTTTTGGTCTGGAATTGCACAACACGGGAACGCTATAAACTAAACTCTAGAACCAACATTATATTTTCTACTTTGTCCGCGTTAAACATGAAATTTTTCACCTTGAAATGTCATAACACATGGCTGAACATTTTAAATTAAAATTGTATATTATTTATAAAAAATGTGTGAATTTTATGTTTGATATTGTATCTAGAAAATTAAGGTTACAGAACAAAATTAGTGTATTAAATCTTCCTATTACTTTAGATTTGATTCTTAATGCTAATCTTCCGTCTTTGGCTTCTATATTAGTTTTCTAGAGTTCAATATTATTTGGCTTGTCCGAGCCCTTCAAATTGTTTCATTGCTCTTCTATTCCATTGCCATTTTTCATTTTCTACCTCTCAAATAGATAATCAAAAATTAATTTCTCTAACAATAAAAGCTACGACTTTCTTCATTTAAGCTTTCTTCCAATGTTTATTTTGATCAAGTTTTTCTTACAAGTTTTAAAGACAAAAAATCAATCATCAAAATCAAATTGACATTTAAGATACGAGGATTCCCGTTTGTTTCTTCCATTTCAATTTCAGTCACTAGTGTAGGATTTCACGTTAACAGCATAGGTGCACACTATTTTTGGGTTTTTGGTCTTGATTTCCACAACACGAGCACAACACTAGAACAGCACGAAACCAATTCTAGAACCAACAATATATTTCCCACTTTTTCCTTGTTAAACTTGAATTTTGTTACCTTGCAATGACATAGCACATGGCTGAACATTTTAAATTAAACTTGTATATGTATGTATAAAAAATGTGTGAATATTATAATTAATATAGGAATAAGAAAGTTTAAGTCACGGAAATATATCAGTGTACTAAATCCTCCTATTGCATTAGATTTGATTCTTAATGCTGGTATTTCTTCATTAGTTTCTATATTAAATTTTAAAATTATATACTTTTTGGCTTGTCCGTACTCTTCACGTTGTCCCATTAAGAGCACGGATGCACGCTATTTTTGAGTTTTTGGTCTGGAATTGCACAACACGAGAACGCTATAAACTAAACTATAGAACCAACATTATATTTTCCACTTTGTCCGCATTAAACTTGAAGTTTTTCACCTTGAAATGTCATAGCACATGGCTGAACATTTTAAATTAAAATTGTATATTATGTATAAAAAATGTGTGAATTTTATGTTTGATATTGTATCTAGAAAATTAAGGTTACAGAACAAAATTAGTGTATTAAATCTTCCTATTACTTTAGATTTGATTCTTAATGCTAATCTTCCGTCTTTGGCTTCTATATTAGTTTTCTAAAATTTAATATTATTTGGCTTGTCCGAGCCCTTCAAATTGATTCATTGCTCTTCTATTCCATTGCCATTTTTCATTTTCTACCTCTCAAATAGATAATCAAAAATTAATTTCTCTGACAATAAAAGTTACGACTTTCTTCATTTAAGCTTTCTTCCAATGTTTATTTTGATCAAGTTTTTCTTACAAGTTTTAAAGACAAAAAATCAATCATCAAAATCAAATTGCCATTTAAGACACGAGGATTCCCGTTTGTTTCTTCCATTTCAATTTCAGTCACTAGTGTAGGATTTCACGTTAACAGCATAGGTGCACACTATTTTTGGGTTTTTGGTCTTGATTTCCACAACACGGGCAAAACACTAGAACAGCACGAAACTAATTCTAGAACCAACGATATATTTCCCACTTTTTCCTCGTTAAACTTGAATTTTTTTACCTTGAAATGACATAACACATGGCTGAACATTTTTAATTAAACTTGTATATGTATGTATAAAAAATGTGTGAATATTATAATTAATATAGGAATAAGAAAATTTAAGTCACGGAAATAGATCAGTGTATTAAATCCTCCTATTGCATTAGATTTGATTCTTAATGCTGGTATTTCTTCATTAGTTTCTATATTAAATTTTAAAATTATATACTTTTTGGCTTGTCCGTACTCTTCACGTTGTCCCATTAAGAGCACGGATGCGCGCTATTTTTGAGTTTTTGGTCTGGAATTGCACAACACGAGAACGCTATAAACTAAACTATAGAACCAACATTATATTTTCTACTTTGTCTGCATTAAACTTGAAGTTTTTCACCTTGAAATGTCATAGCACATGGCTGAACATTTTAAATTAAAATTGTATATTATGTATAAAAAATGTGTGAATTTTATGTTTGATATTGTATCTAGAAAATTAAGGTTACAGAACAAAATTAGTGTATTAAATCTTCCTATTACTTTAGATTTTATTCTTAATGCTAATCTTCCTTCTTTGGTTTCTATATTAGTTTTCTAGAATTCAATATATTTGGCTTGTCCGAGCCCTTCAAATTGTTTCATTGCTCTTCTATTCCATTGCCATTTTTCATTTTCTACCTCTCAAATAGATAATCAAAATTAATTTCTCTGACAATAAAAGCTACGACTTTCTTCATTCAAGCTTTCTTCCGATGTTTATTTTGATCAAGTTTTTCTTACAAGTTTTAAAGACAAAAAATCAATCATCAAAATGAAATTGACATTTAAGACACGAGGATTCCCGTTTGTTTCTTCCATTTCAATTTCAGTCACTAGTGTAGGATTTCACGTGTTGTGCGGAATGGAGAAAGAACAAAAAATATGAACGAAAATAACAAGACACAAGAATTACGTGGTTCACCAATTTGGCTACATCCACGGGAGACGAATTCACTAATTTTGTGCGGAACAGAATTAGAGTTAGTTTACAGAGAGAAGAGAGACACTTTATATGTTGTCTCCACTAAACCCTAACAAACTGGGCCAAAAACACAATTTGGCCCAAATCAACAGCAGTCCAATAAAGAGACAAGCTATACCGTCGGACCGGGGGCGACTCCGCCCCCCCCGGACCCCCAGGCCAGGGTGCGCTCCGCCCCCCCGGACCCCCCGACTAGCTGACCGGGCAGCGAGACCCCCATTTGTTTCCCGTGGGCGACTGCCGCCCCCCCCCCCCCGGACCCCCAGGCCAGGGTTGCAGAAGCGGCTATTACAGTATTCAAGGCATACCAACAAATCTCCACCTGGACTTGAATCCTCAAAGTAGAAAACTCCAGATGCACCATTACAGTGCCAGATTAGTAGACTTCGCCCTCCACTCCCAGGACTGCCCATAGAGCACCTAATCAGCTCTTATGTTCAGCAAGTCCAAACAATGTTGAAACTTGCTATGTGGAACAGATTTGGTGAACATATCATCGGGGTTATCTGCAGTTCCCACTTTCTTCACCCTGATTCTCCTCTCACTCCTCAAGAAATGATATCTGACATCAATATGCTTGGTCCTCTCATGATGGACCTGATCCTTGGCTAGGCAGATTGCACTCAAGCTGTCACAGTACACAGTAGCCTGATCATGATGTAGACCAAGATCACTAACCAGCCCTTTCAGCCATATTACCTCCTTTGCAGCCTCTGTCAGAGCCATGTACTCTGCTTCCGTAGTAGACAACGTCACTGTAGATTGCAAAGTCCCCTTCCAGCTAACCACAGAACCTCCCAAAGTGAATACATAACCAGTCATCGATCTCCTAGTGTCAACATCACCAGCATAATCAAAATCAGAGTAGCATGTAACTAAGCACTCGGTATCACCTCCATAAATGAGACCCACATCAGATGTACCTCTAAGATACCTGAAGATCCTCTCACAGCTTGCCAATGTTCCTTTCCCGGTTGCCCCATGAACCTGCTCACAACACTGACTGCCTGTGCTAAATCTGGCCTCGTGCAAACCACAGCATACATCAAACTCCCCACCGCGCTGCATAAGGAACCCGAGACATATACTCCTTCTCCTCGTCTGACTGAGGAGCAAAAATGGTGGTGAGATGAATATTTGCAGCACTAGGAGTGTCTATAGGCTTGGCTGTAGACATGTCAAACCTAGCCAACACTTTCTGAATGTAGCCTTTCTGTGACAAGAAAAGCTTCCGCTGACTTCGATCCCTAAGAATCTCCATTCCTAGTATCTTCCGAGCTGCACCCAGATCCTTCATCTCAAACTCAGCACTAAGAAGTCCTTTCAACTTTTGAACATCATGCTTACTCTTTGAGGCTATCAACATGTCATCTACATAAAGCACCAGATAAATGAATGACCCATCTCTCAACTTGCTGTAGTAGACACAACAATCATATGAACTCCTTGTGTAGCCCAACTCAAGCATGTAGCTGTCAAATCTCTTGTACCACTGGCTCGGAGACTGCTTAAGCCCATATAAGGACTTCTTCAACTTGCAAACATATTTTTCCTTGCCAGGAACTTGGAAACCATCTGGCTAAGTCATGTATATCTCTTCCTCCAACTCTCCATGTAGAAAAGCGGTCTTCACATCAAGTTGTTCAAGCTCCAAATCCTGATGTGTCACTCTAACTAGCAACATCCTGATGGAAGTGTGTCTGACCACTGGTGAGAAAATCTCATTGTAATCTACTCTCTCTCTCTGACTGAAACCTCTAGCAACAACTCTAGCCTTGTACTTGACTCCCTCTGTAGGTGATATCCCTTCCTTTTTCTTGAAAACCCATTTGCAAGTGATAACCTTTCTCCCTTGAGGCTGTTGAACCAAATCCCATGTCTAATTCTTTTGGAGGGACTCCATCTCATCTCCCATTGCTACAAACCATTTGTCAGCATCAGTACCTGAAACAGCTTCTCTGTAGGTGGATGGCTCATGAGTATCCACCTCCTCAGCAACCTGTAGTGCATAACCCACCATATCCTCAAACCCATATCTCTTGGGCGCCCCAACTCCAACCCTCCTGGGTCGGTCCCAAGCTAAACTGCGGACTGTAGCTCCTGATGGTTGAGGATCTAGTGGTGGAGATTCCGGTATCTCAGATTCTGTCTGTGGCTCTTGATCCACCTCAAATTGTTCCAATCTATTTTCACCTTGAGTGACATCAAGCTCCACCCGTTTATCAACTCCACTAATTTCTGGCACAACTGTGGGCTTCACCATAGATCTAAGCAAAGAATTTTCATCAAAGACAACGTCCCTGCTCAGAATAACCCTCTTCTCAGATGGAGACCATATCCTGGAGCCTTTAACTCCATCTCCATAACCCACAAAGATGCCCTTCTTGGCTCGGGGCTCTAACTTACCATCACTAACATGATAATAAGATGTACAACCAAAAACTCTTAACTTGGAGTAATCAACAACTTTACCTGACCACAACTCCATAGGTATTTTGCACTCTATACCCGTGTGAGGCCCGCGGTTGATCAAGTAACAAGCTGTACTCACCGCCTCTGCCCAGAATCTCCTTTCCAAACCAGCATTAGAGAGCATGCACCTCGCTCTCGCCAGTAATGTCTGATTCATCCGCTCAGCTACGCCATTCTGCTGTGGCGTATTCCTGACTGTATGATGATGGGCAATCCCTTCATCTCTACAAAACTGATCAAACTCAGACGAGCAGAATTTCAGCCCATTATCAGTTCGAAGCCTCTTGATCTTCTTCCCGGTCTGATTCTCCACCAAAGTTTTCCACTCCTTGAACTTCGAGAAAGCTTCATTCTTATGTTTCATCATGATAACCCAAGTCATCCTTGAGTAATCATAAATCAGAGAAACAAAGTACTTGTGACCTCCCAGTGACTCAACTCGGGAAGGTCCCCAACAATCAGAATGGATGTAATCCAATGTGCCCTTTGTTCTATGAATCGCCTTAGGAAACTTGCTGCGGTGATGCTTCCCAAAAACACAATGCTCACAGAAGTCCAAGCTCTTGACCTTGTGGCCACCAAGAAGATCATACTTCGATAGAATCTGCATCCCTCTTTCACCCATGTGACCAAGCCTCATATGCCATAACTTAGTCATATCATCCTGGTGAACCTCCGAAGATGCAACATTAACAGAATCCATAACCGTGGAACCTTGTAGAAAATACAAAGTACCATGCAGAACACCTTTCAGAGCCAGCCTAGAACCTTTGCAGACACACGGAACTCCATAACTCCCTGAGTAGACGAAACCCTTTCTATCCAACGTAGGAAGAGAAATCAGATTCTTTGTCATCGATGGAACATGCCTGACATCGTTCAAAGTACAGAAACTACCATCATGCATCCTGATCTTGATTGAACCAATCCCAACTACCTTGCACGTAACACCATTTGCCGTAGTAATGATGCCCTCAGCTTGCTCATAAGTTGAGAAATAATCTCTCCTTGAGCATATATGTTAAGATGCTCCATAATCAAGAAACCACGCATTAGGATGATTATTTTACCCAGTAGCAGCTAGAGAAAAATCATCTTCAGGACTGAAATCCCCTTCAGCCACAGCAGCAGTACCAGATGTACTCCCAGATTTACTAGCCTTCTTTGGACACTCCTTTTTCCAATGCCCCTTCTCCTTACAGTAGTTACAAACATCATTGGCCTTGGGACCCTTTGAAGATGACTTCTTGCCCTTCTTCTTACTGCCGGTTCCCTTGCCCTTTGTGTTTCCATCACTAGCAAACAAGCCAGAGGCCTGACTTTCTATACCTGTACCGTTTGCCTTATGTCGTAACTCTCTACTATGGAGAGAGGATCTAACTTCCTCCAGAGACACGGAATCTTTACCAACAATAAATGACTGAACAAAATTCTCATACGAAAGCGGTAAAGACACTAGCACAATCAAAGCATCATCTTCATCTTCAATTTTCTCATCTATATTTTGCAATTCTAATAACAAAGTATTCAATTGCTCTAGATGGTCTTTGAGTTGCGTACCTTCCTGCATTCGGAGACCGAAGAGGCATTGTTTCAGAAGCAGCTTGTTGGTTAGAGATTTCGTCATATACAAACTCTCCAACTTCAGCCACAGCTGTGCAGCAGTCTCCTGATCTGAGACCTCGGTGATGATTTCGTCCGCGAGACACAGCATAATCGTCGAGTGTGCCTTTTCTTCCAGACCCACCACATCTCCAGAACTGCTCGCGAAATCCTTCGTCAGCGGAGTCCACAAACCTTGCTGTTTCAGCAAAGCTCGCATCTTGATCTGCCATAAGCTGAAACTGTTTCTCCCAGTAAACTTGTCGATCTTCACGTTCAACCCAGACATCTTTCTCCCCGATCAGCCCCGATCTGATGAGCCCAGAATCTGATACACCCACTACGGATCTCACCGGAAAAAGAAACCGCTCTAATACCAGTTTGTTGTGCGGAATGGAGAAAGAACAGAAAATATGAACGAAAATAACAAGACACAAGATTTACGTGGTTCACCAATTTGGCTACATCCATGGGAGACGAATTCACTAATTTTGTGCGGAACAGAATTAGAGTTGGTTTACATAGAGAAGAGAGACACTTTATATGCTATCTCCACTAAACCCTAACAAACTGGACCAAAAACACAATTCGACCCAAATCAACAGCAGTCCAATAAAGAGACAAGCTATACCGTCGGACCGGGGGCGACTCCGCCCCCCCGGACCCACAGGCCAAGGTACGCTCCGCCCCCCTGGACCCCCGACTCGCTGACCGGGCAGCGAGACCCCCGTTTGTTTCCCGGAGGCGATTGCCGCCCCCCCCCCCCGGACCCCCAGGCCAGGGTCACAGAAGCAGCTATTACAGTATTCAAGGCATACCAATTTAAGACACGAGGATTCCCGTTTGTTTCTTCCATTTCAATTTCAGTCACTAGTGTAGGATTTCACGTTAATAGCATAGGTGCACACTATTTTTGGGTTTTTGGTCTTGATTTCCACAACACGGGCACAACACTAGAACAGCACGAAACCAATTCTAGAACCAACAATATATTTCCCACTTTTTCCTCGTTAAACTTGAATTTTTTTACCTTGAAATGACATAACACATGGCTGAACATTTTAAATTAAACTTGTATATGTATGTATAAAAAATGTGTGAATATTATAATTAATATAGGAATACGAAAATTTAAGTCACGGAAATAGATCAGTGTATTAAATCCTCCTATTACATTAGATTTGATTCTTAATGCTGGTATTTCTTCATTAGTTTCTATATTAAATTTTAAAATTATATACTTTTTGGCTTGTCCGTACTCTTCACGTTGTCCCATTAAGAGCACGGATGCGCGCTATTTTTGAGTTTTTGGTCTGGAATTGCACAACACGAGAACGCTATAAACTAAACTCTAGAACCAACATTATACTTTCTACTTTGTTCGCGTTAAACTTGAAATGTTTCACCTTGAAATGTTTCACCTTGAAATGTCATAACACATGGTTGAACATTTTAAATTAAACATGTATATTATGTATAAAAATGTGTGAATTTTATG
Organism: Rubia yunnanensis; assembly: GCA_037428765.1. Lineage (NCBI taxonomy): Eukaryota > Viridiplantae > Streptophyta > Magnoliopsida > Gentianales > Rubiaceae > Rubia > Rubia yunnanensis. Next base: position 61,814,340 of record CM075071.1, on the reverse strand, counting down.
TTTAATATAGGAATAAAAAAATTAAGGTCACATAAATATATTAGTGTATTAAATCTTTATATTACTTTAGATTTGATTTTTAATGCTGATATTTCTTCTTTTGTTTCACAATTAATTTTCAGAATTCCATACTTTTTGGCTTGTCTGCGCTCTTCACGTTGTTTCATTGCTCTTCCATTCCGTCATTATTTTTCATTTCCCGACCCTCAAATTTATCATCAAAAATCAATTTCTCTGGTATTAATAGCTATGACTTTCTTCATGTAAGCTTTCTTCCGCTGTTTAGTTCGAACAAGTTTTTTGTACAAGTTTTTAGACAAAAAAAACATCAAAATAAAATTGACTTTTAGGACACGATGGTTCCTATTTGTTTTTTCCATTTAAGTTTGAGTCAATAGTGTAGGATTTGCCGTTAACAGCATGGATACACACTATGTTTGAGTTTTTGGACTGGAACTGCACAACACGAGAACGGTACTAGAACGGCACGAAATTAACTCTAGAACCAACCTTATATTTCCCATGACATAACACATGGCTGATTATTTTAAATTATACTTGTATATGCTGTATAAAAAATGTGTGAATTTTATAATTAATATTGGAATAATAAAATTAAGCCACAGAAATTGATCTGTGAATTAAATCCTCCTATTAGATTAGATTTGATTCTTAATGATGGTATTTTTTTAGTTAGTTTCTATATTGATTTTTAGCTTGGTCCAAACCATGTAGGGGATATAAAGCTAATGTTGATGCTGCATGGTGTAGGCAATCTAATATGAGTGGGATTGGTGTGATTATAAGAGATAGTAGGGGTGCCTTTATTGCTGCTCATACTCAGTTTACAAATGCTAACTCCCCTCTGGAGGCTGAAATGAAAGCAATTAAGTTAGCCATTGAGAAAACTGATGGTTGTTATACTCCTGTCTGCTTAGAATCTGACTGTATAAATGCGGTTAAATATGTCAATGATCCCCTGAATGCACCTTGGACTCTGTTTCAACTGGCTGATGATGCAAAACAATTGTTGGGTGATATTACGCTACTGCATACTCAGAGACAGGCCAATTTGGTGGTTGATGCCCTTGCTAAAGAATGTATACAAGCTGAGTACAGTTCATCTATGTATAGGTTTAATGTGCTGACCAATAACATCCAGGGTCTACTTAGGTTAGATCAAATAGGTACACCTACATTAAGGGTGGTTAATTGATCGGATGCTACTGATTATTTCTATTACTTGCAGGTGTGTCTACATCAAGTGATGGCTCACTGGCTATGAATACTTATAGATAGAGTGCACTAGTGCTGGGCGGCTTCTTTCTTCACCGAGGCCTTCTCTTCTGCCAATTTCTTCATGAAGAGGATAGGCTTCTTGGTATAGATGGGTTGTGTCTGACTGACTTGTGTTTCGATGCTTCGATTCATTAATAAGTTCGATACTCTTCCCAACTTACTAAGAGTTTTTGTAATCCTCTTACTATTAGATACATACCTTACTTCATTTTGGAAGCAACTAATGTTGCTTCAAGAGCTATTAGCTCCCTCATGTATATATCAACTAAGCCAATGGCTTCATTTTCTCATTTTGTTTAAGTTCTGTCTTTTACAAGGCTTGGGGAGGCCTAATACATATTCCCCCATCTTTTGATGGTTAAAAATATATATCTATATATATATATTAATTTTTAGAATTCTATACTTTTTGGCTTGTCCGCACTCTTCACATTGCTCCATTGCTCTTCTATTCCTTCATTATTTTTCATTTTTGGCCCCTCTAACAGATCATCAAAAATTATTTTTTCTGGCAGTAAAAGCTCTGACTTTCTTCATGTAAACATTCTTCTGCTCTTTAGTTCGAGCATGTTTTTCTTACAGGTTTTTCAGACAAAAAATAAACAATCAAAATCAAATTGACATTTAAGACACAATGATTCCCATGTGTTTCTTCCATATTAGTTTGAGTCACTAGTGTAAGATTTCCCGTTAACAGCACGGATGTGCCGTATTTTTTAGTTTTGGGTCTGAAACTGCACAACACAAGCACACCATGAAACCAACTCTAGAACCAACTTAATATTTTCCACTTTGTCCGCATTATACTTGAAATTTTTCACCTTGAAATGACATAACACATGGCTGGACATTTTAAATTAAACATGTATATTATGTATAAAAATGTGTGAATTTTATGTTTAATATAGGAATAAGAAAATTAAGGTCACTGAAACATATTAGTGTATTAAATCTTCATATTACTTTAAATTTGATTCTTAATGCTGATATTTCTTCTTTTGTTTCTATATTAATTTTCAGAATTCCATACTTTTTGCCTTGTTCTCGCTCTTCACGTTGTTTCATTGCTCTTCCATTCCATCATTATTTTTCATTTTATGCCTCTCAAATTTATCATCAAAAATCAATTTCTCTACTAATAAAAGCTACATGACTTTCTTCATGTAAGCATTCTTCCGCTGTTTAGTTCGAGCAAGTTTTTCATACATGTTTTTAAGACAAAAAAAAACATCAAAATCAAATTGACTTTTAGGACATGGTGATTCCCATTTGTTTCTTCTATTTAAGTTTGAGTCACTAGTGTAGGATTTTCTGTTAACAGCACGGATGCACACTATTTTTTAGTTTTTGGACTGGAACCGCACAACACGAGAACGGCACTAGAACGGCACGAAACCAACTCTAGAACAAACCTTATATTCCGCATGACATAACACATGGCAAAATATGTTAAATTAAACATGTATATGTTGTATAAAAATGTGTGAATTTTATAATTAATATAGGAATAAGAAAATTTAAGCTGCAGAAATAGATCAGTGTATTAAATCCTCCTATTACTTTAAATTTTATTCTTAATGTTGATATTTCTTCATTGGTTTCTATATTAATTTTCATAATTCTATACTTTTTGCCTTGTTCACGCTCTTCATGTTGTTTTATTGCTCTTCTATTCCGTCGTTATTTCTCATTTTCTGCCCCTCAAATAGATCATCAAAAATCAATATCTCAGGCAACATAATTTTCTAATGAGTTTCAAAACGAGAGAAGATTGTGATGAAGTTATGTGTAGGGGTCCGTACACAATTTTAAACATGACAATGTTCCAGCATCTATGGAAGCCTAATTTTGAGATGAAGAGAGATATTATAAGAGCTCTACATGTGTGGGTGAAGTTGCCTAAGCTACCATTGCATTTATGGGAAGTTAAAAGTTTGGGGAAGATTTGAAGTGTGATTGGAAAACCCATGGTAACTGATGAGAGTATAGCTGAAAAGCTAAGAGTTTCTTATGCAACAATTCCAGTGGAAGTTGACATCACTCAGAAGCTGAAAGAGAAAGTTGTTACTAAGGATCTGGATGGGGATAAGATTGAGTAGTAGGTTTTGTATAAATGGAAACCACCATACTGTGACAAATGTGAAATGGGAGGACATAAATGCCAGGGAAAAGAAGTGCAGAAAAAGATGGTACGGAGATGGAAGGTTAAGGAGAAATAAGAAAAAATAGAGGATACAACTAGGAAGGAAAGGGTGAACCGTATCAGTTCTCAGGTTGAAACCAATTATCGAGAAGCTAGAATAAAGATAGAACAAGTGGGAAACAAATGGTGTCATCCAAAGGGAAGGATAAAGAAGATATCAGATCTAATCAACGAGACAAGGCTATCAGTTTACGGATTTGGGATGATCCAGCAACTGATTCTAGCCCTAGTTCATGATAGTAAGATGGAATTTGAGGGGCATAAAATAGCAAAAAGTAGTGAGATTAGCTCCTGTCTCAATGCTCACAATTTATCTATTGTTGTTCTAGTGGAAACAAGAGTAAAAAAAGGAAAAATCAGAAGCTATAAGGAGGAAATTTGGTTACAAATGGAGTTTTGTGGATAACTATGGAGATCATGAAAATGGAAGAATTTGGGTGATGTGGGATTCAAACAAGATTGAAGTGAGAAGGGCGCATAGCTCAGACCAATTACTCCACTGTGAGGTATGGTCACTAATGGGTAAGAAATAGTTTAATATGACTGCAATCTATGCTGCAAATTTGTTGCAAAAGAGGAAGAAACTATGGGGGGGATTGAAAAGATCAAAAGTCAGTATATAAAAGCTGACCCATGGATTGTTTTGGGGGATTTTAACAATGTTCTGGGAATAAATGATAGAATTGGAGGGAATGAAGTAGCTATGAGTGAATACTGTGATTTGGAGGAAATGATTAACATTGTTGAATTGTTTGAATATGAAATGAAAGGAGAATAATACACTTGGTCGAACAGACATCAAGATGGTATTATATACTCTAGGATTGATAGAGTAGTGGCCAATTTGGAATGGTTTCAGAGCTTCTCTGAAGAATTTATAATCAAGGAACCTAGTGTGTCTGACCATGCCATGATGGTTGTTAATATGGAGGAGAGCAGTATAAAGAAGACCAGGGTGTTCAAAATTTTAAATTGTATGATGGAACAGGCAGGTATACAGGAGGTTATAAGAAGGAACTGGGAATTGCCTTTGGAGGGATAGCCCATGTATGTTTTGTGGAAAACAACTACTCAAACTGCAAAATTTGCTGAAGAATAACATGAAAAAGTTGTATGGAGTGCAGGAGAAACTGGAAAAGGCAAGAATAGAGCTAGCAGAGGCACAAAGTGCACCTAATTAGGATAAAATGAACAAAGTGAAGGTACAGAAGGTGATAAGCTACACACAGGAGAATCTGAAATGAAGAGAAAGTGATGAAAAGATAGCCAGACAAAAGGCTAAGGAAGATTGGCATTGTCAGGGCTAAAAACAAGCAAACAAGAATCACAAGATTGGATAGGGTAGATGGCAGTAGAATTGTAGATCAAAAGGAAGTATCAGAGCTGATTGCAAAATTTTATGGTGATTTAGTGGGGAGGAATGCAAATAAACTGAAAGGAGTGGACATCACCACTATGAGCAGGTATTCACTAAAGATGGAATGGAACTGATGAAGGAAGTGGATGAAGCTAAAATCTGGAATGCTTTAAAAACTATTGGTGAACTAAAGGCACTAGGTATGGATAGTTTCAATTCAAAGTTTTTTAAAGAAAATTGGAAGATAGTTAGAAATGATACTGTGAAGGATGTTAAGTATTTCTTTTAAACTAGTAAAATGTTCAGGGTTGTAAACTGTACTTTAGTAACCTAGTTTCCTAAAAATCCTTTTGCAACTATAGTTACAAATTACAGACCTATTTCATGTTGTACCGCTTTTTATAAGATCATCTCAAAGATACTTACAGTAAGGCTGAGTGCAAGAATTGGAGATTTGGAAAATGAAACAAGCAGCTTTTGTTCATGGAAGATATATTCATGAACATATAATGTTGGCATTTGAGCTGATAAGGGGATAGACAAGGAAGGGAGGATCTCCTAAATGTATGCTTCAACTGGACCTGCAAAGAGCCTATAACACTGTGGACTGGAAATCTTTGGAGGTAATTCTAGAAGAAATGGGACTTCCACAGAGATTTGTTGGCTGCATTATGAGATGTGTCTCCTCGATTTCTTATAGATGTGTGGTGAATGGAGAACTATCAAAATTGCTAGAAGCTAAAAGAGGTTTAAGGCAGGGTGATCCACTATTATCTCTGCTATTTGTGTTGGTTATGGAGTATTTGTACAGATGTTTACAGGAGCTTAAGGAGAATCCAATTTTTAAGTTTCATGAAAAATGTGAGAAACTTAATAGTGTGAACCTTAGTTGTGCAGATGATCTCTTATTGTTCTCAAGAGGAGAGGAGAATTTTATGGCTGAACTTATGAAGGCTTTTCAGAAATTTAAGAGTACAACAGGGCTAGCTGTCAACCTTGGTAAATGCAAAACTTATTTGAGTGGAATGGAGGAGAGACAGAAAAGGTCGATGATTTAGGAGGTAAGCTTTGAGGAAGGCAAGCTACCTTTCAAATTTTTTGGAATTCCACTGACAAGTAAAAGGCTATTTAAACATGCGTACAAACCTCTGATAGAAAAAATGACAGGCAGGATACACCATTGGAGTTCAAGGCTTTTGAGTTATGCTGGTAGGGCATAATTGATTAAAAAAAATCAAAGTGTTCTATTTTTAGTCACCAGTTACTGGATGCAATGCTTTCCACTTCCTAAAAAAGTGGTGAAGCATATTGAAACAATCTGTAGATCTTTTCTATGGAGTGTTGGTAAATATATTACAAGAAAAGCTCCAATAGCATGGGATGGAATCTCTCAAACAAGGAAGGCAGGGAGACTGAATATGGTGGATTTAGCTGAGTGGAATGAAGCTAGCCTTGCAAAGTTACTATGGAATTTGAGCAGAAAGGCTAACAGGTTATGGGTGAAGTGGATTCATTCTTATTATATTAAGAATGAGGAGCTTCAAAATGTCAGATTTTATGTTATAGTTTCATGGATGATGAAGAACTTGATCAAATGTAGAGAAAGTGTGAGAAACCTAAATCATGGCAAGAGATGCAGAACAAAGGTAAATTCATAATACATGAAGTTTATAAAGAGCTAAGGGGAGAACAAGTAAGAGTTGAGTAGTGCACCATCTTATGTGAGAATCTAGCAAGGGAAAGGGAAAATTTTTCCCTTTAGATGGCATGGCAGAATAGACTGGAAACAAATGAGAGACTACAGAAGTTTGGGTTAGCCACAGATCTGAAATGTGAGTTCTGTGATGAAGTGGAAAACATACTGCGTCTCATCTTTGAATTTGAGGAAATGAAGCAGACCTGGAGAAGAATTCTGTAGTGGTTGAAGGTTGAAAGAATACCAATGCAGTGGGAAGAAGAAAAAGGGTGGATTTTGAAGCAATAAAAGGGGAGAGGGTGGAAGGCTAAATTTCTGAAAAATGCAGTAGTAAAAGCAATTTACAACTGCTGGACAAGAATGAATGATAGTTGTTTTGGGAAGAGTTTAGCAGAAGTTGAAACTTGATATGAATCCCCTTGAGAAGATTCTGGATTGCAGAATAAGATCTTTGACTAAACAAGGTAACTCGCAAATCCTTCAATGCCGCATAAAATTCAAGGTCTAGCCCTCTGGGTACACTCAATTTCGACTCACACTCTAACTAGCTCTCAGGATCATATTACAAGGTTTATTGATACTTAACTAGTCCTCGAGGTAAAGAAAAAATGGAATAGCTCGCAAGCAAAGAGTATGAACTCAAAAGGTTGTATTTTGATTGATAAAATTGGTATTGAATTTGTCCAAAGGCCTCCCTTATTTATAGGGTTACAAGCTCACCCCAAACCTTAATTACAACTAGAAACTGAATTGACTTATTGGAAGCTTTAAAAAGCTAAAACCATATATAAGTAAAATACCTAAAATAAATGGCAATCTAAGGTAATCTGTTTGAATTCTTCAAGAAGTAACCTTGAAGATTATTACCTTATCTAATCTTACCAAATCTAATTCTGATCAGGATAAAACTTAAGATACTAAACCCTAATGGACTGTATTTTTGAAATTCAGCTCTTCAAAGCCCACATAGCCAAACTGTTAGTCCATAAACCCAAAATGAGATTATTTTACAGTTATCACACTACGTCATTAAAACCCCAGTGGGAAAAAAGAGTATAGGGTTCTTCATGATATCTTCAGTTCGTCGACAATCTTTAATAATGAATCCAAGATGTCAATGATGACTCCTTCAATTCTTCATCGAAAAGTTAATCCATCAAAGCATTTAAAGCTCATCAAAGCATTTGATATTCGTATCATACCCTCCCGGATCAAAAAATTTTCATCCTCAAAATGGGAAGCATATAACCTATAAAGACATCCTTAAATCCCTGTAACAACTTAACAAACTGTGAAAACATATCTACAAGAATATCTTCTTTGGAATAGGAACTTTCTTTGAAGGACATTATAAGAAAAAAACTGATTAGTCAAAGATCGATTCACATCTCTTATTGAAGTATAAAATGATTTACCAGAGTCAGTAGATAGTTCATGCCTCATCATATAAATAGAAAGTAAATGACTAAGATGTGAAGACAAGACTTTATGCAACTTTTCATAATCATTCTGCAACTTACCTGCCTTGCCTACCATACCTACCTTAGGATCGACCTGGAGCTTATCTATAGCGACATTTACTGTCATTTTGGCTGAATTGACACTATTTTGGTCGAAATTACGTGCTTCTTGTGTGGGAGTAATTTTGGTAACTTCAGTGGAATACGCCTCAAAACTTCTTGTGTTTTAGGACCTTGCTCACCTCTGTTGACAATGATGATTTCATCATTTATATGTTCTTCTTCGGTGTCATACTATTCAGGCATGTCATCATCTTCTTCCTCCTTCATTATTGTTATAATTCGTTAATGGGAATAGTTATTGTGAACATGTCCTCGTTAATTACAATGAAAACATTTAGGATTGTTAGAAGAAACTGTATCTGAAAAAGTAGAAATTGATTTGCATGTATCATGGCTAAGAGACTGATTGGTTGCGATTGTTCTTTGATCGATGGGTTCAAATGATGAGTTTGAGTAGGTTTTGGTCAAATTAAGGTTTCCTCGGACACCCATGTCCAAATAGCTACCACCCCGGGTTAAATTTGGGCTTCTAAAATCATAGGCTTTCCTTTGACTGCCATAGCTGAAATTAGAGCTTCCTCCGGGCCTTAATGTCAACTCAACCAACCTGGTCTTAAACAATAAATCTTCAATAGAAACATAAAACTGGAGCTTAACCAGAACTTACATATTTTCTCTTAAACTTTCAATAAATCGATTCTTTATAAAGTCACCATTTTCTCTCATGCAAACTCTTCTCATAGCTAATTCAAGATCTTGCCAGTATTCATCTACTTAGCTATTTCCTTGCTCCATATTTTTGATGTATTAATGTTGCTCCATCAAATATGTTTGTGGAACATGATATGAATCCCCTTGCAAATAATTTAGATTGCGAAATTAAGATCTTTGACAAAACAAGGGAACTCGCAAACCCTTCAATGTTGCACAAAATTCAAGGCCTAGCCCTCGGAGTACACTCAATTTTGACTTGCTCTCTTACTAGCCCTCAGGATCAAGTTACAAGGTTTATTGATACTTAACCAGCCATCGGGGTTAAGCAACAATGGAATAGCTCGCAAGCAAAGAGTATGAACTCAAAAGGTTGTATTTTGATTGATAAAAGTGGTATTGAATTCGTCCAAAGGCCCCCTTATTTATAGGGTTACAATCATGCCCCAAACCCTAATCACAACTGGAAAGTGAATTGACTTATGACAGCTTTAAGAAGCTAAAATCATATCTAACTAAAATACCTAAAATAAATGGTAATCTAAGGTAATCTAGTTGAATTCTTCAAGAAGTAACCTTGAATATTATTACCTTATCTAATCATACCAAATCTAATTCTAATCAAGATAAAACTAAATATACTAAACCCTAATGGACTGTATTTTTGAAATTCAGCTCGTCAAAGCCCACATGGCCAAACAGTCAGTCCATAAACCTAAAATGAAATAATTTTATAATATTTTACAGTGATCACACTACCTCATTAAAAACCCAGTGGAAAAAAAGAGTATAGTGTTCTTCATGACGTCTTCAGTTCGTCAACAATCTTGAATAATGAATCCAAGATGTCGATGATGACTCCTTTAATTCTTCCTCATGAAGTTGATATATCAAAGCATTTGATATTCGTATCAAAACTTTTGTTAGTACTATATATTGAACAGTTTATAGAATTTGGTTGAATACAAAGCTTAGAATGAAATATGCTGATTTGATGACGAACACTGTATTGGGTGGATGTAAAGTTGGATAGGGGCTGGATATGATCACCTTGTGCTCAAAGTTTTGGTAATGAGAAGTATTTCCAAAAAAAAAATCTGACTTTCTTTATGTAAGATTTTTTCTGTTGTTTAGTTCGAGCAAGTTTTTCGTACAGGTTTTTTTAAAAAAAAATCAAACATCAAAATCAAATTGACTTTTATGACACAATGATTCCTGTTTGTTTCTTACATTTTAGTTTGAGTCACTAGTGTAGGATTTCCCGTTAAAAGAAAGAATGCACGCTATTTTTGGGTTTTTGGCCTGGAACCGTACAACACGAGCACGACACGAAACCAACATTATATTTCCCACTTTTTCCTCATTAAACTTGAAATTTTCCACCTTTAAATGACATAACACATGGTTGAACATTTTAAATTAAACCAGTATATGTATATATAAAAAAAGTTTGAATTTTATGTTTAGTATAAGAATAAGAAAATTAAAGTCACAAAAATATATCAGTATATTAAATCTTCTTATTACTTCAGATTTTTTTTCTTAATGCTGATATTTGTTCATTGGTTTCTATATTTATTTCAAGAATTCTATACTTTTTGGCTTGTCCGAGCTCTTCACATTGATTCATTGCTCTTCTATTCCATCGCCATTTTCATTTTCTGCTCGTCAAATAGATCATCGAAAATCAATTTCTCTGGCAATAAAAGCTCTGATTTTCTTCATGTAAGCTTTCTTCCACTGTTTAGTTAGAGCAAGTTTTTCATATAGGTTTTTAAGACAAAAAAGCAATAATCAAAATCAAATTGACTTTTAAGACACGATGATTCCCGTTTATTTCTTCCATTTTAATTTGAGACACTGATGTAGGATTATTCTTGAATAGTGCAGATGCACGATATTTTTGAGTTTTTGTCCTTGAACTGCACAAACGAGCACGGCACAAGCACGGAACTAAACCTACTTTAGAACCAACATTTCCTCGTGAAACTTTATATTTTCCACCTTGAAATGACATAACACATGCCTGAGCATTTTAAATTAAACATGTATGTGTATGTATAAAAAATGTGTTAATTTTATGTTTTATATGGAAATAAGAAAATTAAAGTCACGGAAATAGATCATTGCATTAAATCTTTCCATGACTTTAGATTTGGTTCTTAATGCTGATATTTCTTCATTGATTTCTATATTTATTTTTAGACTTCTATACTTTTTGGATTGAGCTTTTCGAAATTTTTCATTGCTCTTCTCTTTAGTAGCAAGTTTTCATTTTCTGCCCCTCAAATAGATCATCAAAAATAAATTTATCTAGCAATAAAATCTCTGATTTTCTTCATGCAAGCTTTCTTCTGCTATTTAGTTCGAGCAAGTTTATCATAAAGGTTTTTAAGACCAAAAAGCAATCATCAAAATCAAATTGACTTTAAGACACTATGAGTCCCGTTTGTTTCTTCCATTTCAGTTTGAGTCACTAGTGTAGGATTTCCTTTTAACAGCACGAATGCGTGCCATTTTTGAGTTTTTTGGCCTGGAACCACACAACACAAGCACAGCACTAGCACTTCACCAAACCAACTCTAGAACCAACATAATATTTCCCACTTTTTCCTTGTTAAACTTTAAATTTTTCACCTTGAAATGACGTAACACATGGCTGAACATTTAAAATTAACCCTGTGTATGTATGTATAAAAAATGTGTGAATTTTATGTTTAGTATAGGAATAAGAAAATTTAAGTTACAGAAATAGATTAGTGTATTAAATCTTGCTATTACTTTAGATTTAATTCTTATTGCTGATATTTCCTCATTGGTTTCTATATTAATTTTAAGAATTTCATACTTTTTGGCTTGTCCGCGTTCTTTACATTGTTTCATAGGTCTTCTATTTTGTCTCCCTTTTTCAGTTTATGCCCCTCAATTAGATCATTGAAAATCAATTTCTCTGGCAATAAAAGCTCTGATTTTCTTCATGTAAGCTTTCTTCCATTGTTTAGTTCGAGAAAGTTTTTCGTGCATATTTTTAAGACAAAAAATCGATCATCAAAATCAAATTGACTTTGAAGACACAATGATTCCCGTTTGTTTCTTCCATTTCAGTTTGAGTCATTGGAGCAGGATTTCCCGTTCACATCACGGATTCGCACTATTTTTTTAGTTTTTTGCCTGGAACTGCACAACACGAGCATGGTCCTAGCACGGCATGGAACAAACTCTAGAACCAACATTATTTTTTCCCACTTTTTCCTTGTGAAACTTGAAATTTTTCACCTTGAAATGACAAAACACATGGCTGAACATTTAAATTAAACATGTATATGTATGTATAAAAATGTGTGAATTTTATGTGTTATTTAGAAATAAGAAAATTAAAGTCACATAAATAGATCAGTGCATTAAATCTTCTAATTACTTTAGACTTGATTCTTAATGCAGATATTTCTTCATTGGTTTCTATAATTGTTTTTAGAATTCTATACTTTTTGGCTTGTCCGAGCTCTTCACGTTGTTTCATTGCTCTTCTATTCCGTCGCCATTTTTCATTTTCTTTCCCTCAAACATATCATCAAAATTGAATTTCTCCTGCAATAAAAGCTCTGACTTTTTTCATTTAAGCTTTCTTCCACTGTTTAATTCAAGTAAGTTTTTCATACAGGTTTTTAAGACAAAAATCAATCATCAAAATCAAATTGACTTTTACGACACGATGATTCCCGTTTGTTTCTTCCATTTCAGTTTGAGTCACTAGTGTAGGATTTCCCATTAACAGCACAGATGCAATCTATTTTTGAGTTTTTGGACTGGAACCGCAAAACATGAGCACGGCATTAGCAAGGCACTAAACCAACTCTAGAACCAACATTATATTTCCCACTTTTTCCTCGTTAAACTTGAAAATGTTCGCATGAAATGATATAACACATGACTGAACATTTTAAATTAAACATGTATATGTATGTATAAAAAAAAGTGTGAATTTTATGTTTAATATAGGAATAATAAAATTAAAGTCACAGAAATAGATTAGTGTATTAAATCTTCCTATTACTTTAGATTTGATTCTTAATTCTGATATTTCTTCATTGGTTTCTATATTAATTTTCATAATTCCCTTTTTTTTTTTGCTTGTCCACGCTCTTCACATTGTTTCATTGCTCTTGTATTCCGTCACCATTTTTCATTTTCTGCCCCTCAAATAGATCATCGAAAATTAATTTCTCTAGCAATAAAAGCTCTGATTTTCTTCATGTAAGCGTTCTTCCGCTGTATAGTTCGAGCAAGTTTTTTGTACAAAATTTTAAGACAAAAATTGATCATGAAAATCAAATTGACTTTGAAGACACGATAATTTCCATTTGTTTCTTCCATTTCAGTTTGAGTCAATGGAGTGTGATTTCCCATTAACAGCACAGATGCATTGTATTTTTGAGTTTTTGGCATGGAACCGCACTAGACGAGCATGCCACGAAACCAACTCTAGAACCAATTTTATATTTCCCACGTTTTTGGCGTTAAACTTGAAATTTTTCACCTTGAAATGACATAACACATGACTGAATATTTTAAATTAAACTTGTATATTGTGCATAAAAATGTGTGAATTTTATAATTAATATAGGAATAAGAAATTTTAAGTCACGGAAATAGATCATTGTATTAAATCCTCCTATTACCTTAGATTTGATTCTTAATGCTGATATTTCTTCATTAGTTTCTATATTAATTTTAAGAATTCTATACTTTTTGGCTTGTTCATGCTCTTCACGTTGTTTCATTTCTCTTCTATTACTTAATTATTTTTCATTTTATACCCCTCAAATAGATCATCAAAAATTAATTTCTCTGGAAGTAAAAGCTCTGACTTTCTTCATGTGAGCTTTCTTCCGCTGTTTAGTTCCAGCAAGTTTTTTGTATAGGTTACTAAGACAAAAAATCAATCATCAAAATCAAATTGACTTTTAAGACATGATGATTCCCATTTGTTTCTTACATTTCAGTTTGACTCACTAGTGTAGGATTTCCCATTAACAACATGGATGTGCGTTGTTTTGAGTTTTTTTGCCTGGAACCGCTTAACACGAGCACTAAAAGAGGAGAGACAAGTGGTCGTTGCCTCGTTGTGCCAAAAGAAAAGAAACCGAAAAGGGATAAGGGCGGTGGGTCCTCTGAACATTCACTTCCCCCTTTAAAAAAGAGACGTGTTAACCAATCCAGTTGGCAAACTTTGGCGTGAACTGAGAGTCCTTTTGGTTAGGGGGATTATATCTGATATCCTTTCCAATCTCTCTTTACTTGATACACTGGTTGTGGTACGTCTGCAGCTTGACTTTGGTGACCCCTTTTCATATCTTGATCTCTCGTTTCCAACATGATGACTAACTTCATTTTGTGTTCTTTATATGTCTTATAAGGTTGGCGAAGGCCTTCACCTCGCGAGTGAGCGAATTTCCAAGTTTTTTACCTACTGATGAGTCACTGTCGGAGAAGTATGAGGCATGGGAAATGAGATGTACAGCTCTAGAAAGTTTGCTTAAAGCCACCGAGGAGAGGGAAAAGGTTGCTGAGGAAAGGGTAAGCGCTACCGAGGAGCGAGCCAAGCTTGTGGAGGTGGAGTTTACTGAGCTTTGTTCTAAGTTAAAGGAGATACGTACTAATGGACCTGCTTCTCCACAATACCCCCAAAGTCTGGTAGATCAACTATGCAAGACTAAGTCATTCTATAAATTGTTTGAGGATGTTTCCAAAGATACTCACGTCGTTGGTTACCGCGAGGCTGTGAAAAATCAGCGCGAGTGGAACCACCCCACTTCCAATCTAGAGAGTTTTCCTTCTTTGAAGAAGTGTGAACAAGGCTTTTATTCAAAATATTATTGATGGGGGACGCCTATATGCCCTAGTTTCACATCTTACCAGTCTTCCCAGTCTTCCTTCTGTGGTTGAGCTAAAGGAGTGTGAGGTGGATTATTTTTAAAATCTTCCATTTAAACCTATCACTAATATTTCACCTCTGAACCCTGATACTAGTGTGACTAATGAAGGTAATGCGAGCACCGAAGCTCCTATCTAGCAGCCAAGCAAAGAGAATCCCCCTCAGTCGCCAAGCCAGGAAGCCACTGCTATCGTTGTCCAACTTACGCCTACCTCTAGGGGTGTTCATTGGTCCAAGACCAGACCGGAACCAGTTAGGACCAGAACTGGAATCACCAAAAACCTTGGACCAAAGACTGGACTGGTTAGTGGGTATTTTAGATCGGGACCGGACCGGAATAATTTTGGTCTTGGACCAGACCAGGCCGGTTGGACCGGATTCTACTATACTTTATTTTTTTACTTTAAATTTTGCAATAAAAAATCAAATCAAATTTTTTTTCCCTTTAAAACATAGTAAAATATAAGTTATTAAAAAAATTCACACCAAAATAATAGAAGAATACTAGTTGTCACGAATAAATCCAAACTAGTATGTTAACTATTCATTAATATATTTTTTAAATATATAGAAGTAAAATACCGCTTCATCCGGCCCGGATCGGAAAAAATCGAGTTTTGGACCTGACTGGACCGGAACCCAGAATCTAAAAAAAACATGGACCAAGAACCGGACCGGAATTTCATTTATACAATTCTGGTCCTTACATTTTCTGTCTGGTCAGGTCCATTTTACCAATCTGGACCGGATCATGAACACCAATACCTACATCTACCTCTGAAGTTAGTTGATTTCCAGTGCACTAGGTTTTCAGGATTTTTAAATTGTAAACTTAAGCTTCAATGGAAGAAACAAATGGGAATCATCGTGTCTCAAAAGTCAATTTAATTTTGATGACTAGTTTTTTGTCTTAAGAACCTATACGAAAAACTTGTTCTAACTAAAAAGTGGAAGAAAGCTTACACGAAGAAATTAGAGCTTTTATCGCTAGAGAAATTGATTTCTGATGATCAATTTGAGGGGCAGAAAATGAAAAATGGCGATGGAATAGAAGAGCAAAGAAACAACATGAAGAGCGCGGACAAGCTAAAAAGTACGGAATTCTTTAAATATGTGAAAAATAAAATGTTTTTTTCTCTTGTTCAATATGGGATTTTAAATATTATTTTAAATTCCTTATATCAGAGAAATGCTTTTTCATCACTTTAAATTTTCAAGAAACAAAGGACAACATATTAAGGATAAACATGAATTTTTTACCCCTATCTCTTATGCTGTAGTTAAAAAAGCCACTTTCATTGTTGACATCAGATGAGGATGACAAAGGGACAGCCCGGATGTGCGCTATTTTCGAGTTTTGACCCAGAACCGCACAACATGAGCACGACACGAAACCAACTCTAAAACCAACATTATATTTCGCACTTTTTCCTAGTGAAACTTGTAATATTTCACCTTGAAATAACTTTACACATGGCTGAACATTTTGAATTAAACCACTCGCATACTTATTTAGAGATTAACATTTCTCCTTTTTTTTCTAGAATTGGGTCAACACATTTTCTTTCAATCGGCCCAAAATGCGGACCAACTCAAAACCTAACCCAAATATTCCTCCCCCATGTAAAAGGAAGGAAGAGTGGGTCTCCTGACAGGTGGTCGATCCATAAGCTTATGGACATGTCACTTATTTCTTACCTTATACATTGCATTTCTTAAATTACATACAAAATTTAAAATTTTTGAAAATATTTTTTTATATCATATATTTTTATATTTTCACCTTCAAATACATATTATTACTTGTTTTAACTTATAAAATGAAATATTTAAATTTTATAAAATATTACAACATTTAAGTCAAATGCCCCTGAGAACTGTTCATAAACTTATGGAAAGGCCGTCTTTCCTGAGACTTTCCCTAAAAGGAAAACAACTAGTCTCAACCTCAATCCCTACTAAACATCTTCATTTCCAAGAATTCTCTCTCAAAAATTACATAACGCTCCTTTGCAGCTCTTCCGCTACCTTGGGTGCTAATATATTTCTTAGAAAATTGTATGCTCTTTATGATTTTTCTCATGTTAAGCTCATAAAATATACTTCTTCTATGTAAAGATGGACGAATCCAATAACCTAATAACAATACATAAAAGAAAATTTTCAAAAATAACCTTAAGGAATCCATATGGCAAAGTTTTTAGCCCGTGAAGTTTAGAGAGTTCAAAATTCTAATTAGTTTCCTTGATTGATGGACAATAATTTCCAAAAAAACACATTTTAAAACCTAGAAATTGGACATTTGTTTCCTCTACCATGAGATCATGGCTTGCAACGCATGACATTTGTCTGATTCAAATGAAAATATTGTCAATAGATACTTATATAACATGAATATATACTTTTATCTTCTATTATTATAAATAAAGATAACTTAATATATTGACTCGAAAAAAAACTCACATGTTTATGTATGTATAAAAACTGTGTGAATGTTATGTCTAATATTGGAATAAGAAAATTAAAGTCACAGAAATAGATTAGTTCATTAAATCTTCAATCAAACTAAATAAGTAAACTGTATGCATATGTTCGGTTATAAGAAAATCACATCTCCCAATTCTTTCCATTGAACTGAACAACTTTAGAAACCTTGAACTCGGGAAGAAGTGATTCAATGTGCATGGTAAAAACCAGAAATACGAAAGAAAAAACTTTCTTTGGTATATTTCAAAATTCAGTGTAAGGTATCATCTCAATAATATATTATCAAATAATGGGAATCCCCGGCGACTCGAGTACCTATCACCGGTCTCTTCCTGTGGAGTAAACATTGTCATTCCCAAGATGGAGTTTATAGATGATATCATCAAATCAAGGAAAAACAAGAAGAATAAGAGGCTATATAAGATCGTACATTACCGAATGGAGCAACTGGTTGTTGGTTAGTTACTATTTCCTTATATTTTTCAAATTATGATTATTTTTGTGGCCTCAGTGAAACCTCTATTTAAGTGAACCTAATTCAGATTTTAATCACTTCCCCACGAACATATATACATAATTATATAAAAATATTCTAAATCTAGACATAAAACTAATAGCATGTTAGATTTGATAATTAGGGTTGTGTATTTTTTGTTCCAATTATGCAATATACAGCTTAGATCTAGATCTGGTATGATTTTATTCAATGTTGTTTTCACTTGTTGATGTTTATCTTTGGTCCCACGGTAGTTACAGTGAAAGGGAAAGAGAAGACTGAGATATTAGTTTAAAGCAATGTTGATTCATGAAATCTTTAGAAAAATTATACTCCCTCCATCTCGGATAAAATGGTAAAATTGTTTTTGACTAGTTCTTTTATGTAAGTTGATATGGGAGGGAATAAGTGTGAAAAATAGGGATCCTTTAAGAAAGAAGTGGGCCCAGTATGAAAGTTGTTGAACTCAAAGAGTACATTATGGAAATTTCGAACATGTTTTTTGCCATTTTAAGTAATTTTTTAAAATTGTGCCATTTTTCTTGGGACCATCGAAAAAAGTAATTGTGTCATTTTATCTAATACGGAGGAAGTATAAATTTAAAATTTTCTTTTTAGTCAATACCCTTACTCTTAGGATTGTGTCTTAAGTAATGTTCTCATTTCTAATTTTCTACTAAATAAGAATTTGTTTAAAATTTACCATTTGCGCAATGGTTATACCAATCCGAGCTGAGCACGACAATGGATCTTAAATTATAAAAGCACAACACTAGTATGGTCCAAGCACGTCACGAAAGCAACACTAGAACCAACATTATATTTTATTTTATTTTTTAATAAAAACCACCATTAGGTGGGGGGATTTTATTATGGCTCCCCGAGCCTCCAAATTGGGATTTAAATCCCTTAGAATCAGTCAAATAGATAGATACATGAGGGAATTGGACACTAGTTGTAACAATTCCAACAGGCATAGGCTTATGCCTTATACAAAAAAAATGCCTGTACAAAAGAATGAAGAGTTTGTTTCTCCATACATATATGCAAATCAGAAAACAGGAGTAGCCCTTCTGTTTGTGTAAGACTCCACAACCCCTAGTGTCGAATTACACTCCAGCCTAGCATGTCCTGTTTTATGCCCTGATTCTTCTCCAAGAGTGTAGGTTATCCTTCAAAAGCTTTTCTCTCAGTTGTGGGATGCTTATGAGATCAGTGAAATGTTGTGATTCCCTCCTCTGCTGTCCAAACTTTGCTAAGAAGTCTGCAGGTCCATTGATTTCTCTGTAGATATGGAAAGCTCGAAAACTGTTCTGCCTCATTAAGTCAGCCACTTGTCTGGCCAATTGAATACAATTCCATGGAGGCTCCAGTTTGCCATTGATGATGCTCACTGCAAGTTGACTATCCATCTCCAATGAGACATTATTGAAACCGTTTTCCACTGCCAATTGAATGCCTTGAAGGGCTCTTGAAGCTCCACCTGCAAGGGGGAAACACCCTGTGTTAGTTTGTAAAAAGCAAACCTGAATCTACCCCCAGTGTCTCTTATGAGACCCCCAACTGATGATGAGTCTTGTTTAAAGGATGCATCAACATTCAATTTGAAACCACTATCGGGGGGATCCCACTTGATGGGGATTAGTTTTGTAGGTGGGGCGGATTCAGAACAGAAATTAGCCCTTTTTGAATCCATATGCAATCCGAGAGCTAGGCAGAAACAAATGGCCTAGCTATAGAGATGAGTCTACAATTTGCCTTAACCTGTTTCCAGGTATGTAGAGGAGTTTTCTTAACACCCTGATATAATGTCTGACCCCTTGCTTTCCAAAGTTCCCATAGAATTAAACAAGGCAGAGAACAGCACAGAAAAACATGCAATTTTGACAGATGTGTAATATTCCAGTAGGTTGTTAATCTATCCCATAGATTAACAAAATGGACCTGTGGTAGTTCTAAAAGAGCATGCATTTGTTTCCATATGAAAGAGGCATAGGGGCATGTGTTAAAAAAATGTTGCAAGGTGTCCTCATGCTCACAGAAAGGACATTTGGATACATTAACAATCCCAAAATCATTGAGCATGTCATCCATAGGCATCAAATTGTTAAGAATTCTCCAAGTAAGGAATGAAATCTTCACTGGTAGGTTTAGAGACTGTACCTTCTTCAATGATGTAGATTCTCTATGCCTGTGTCTCAGGCTTCTATAAGCACTTTTAACCGAAAACTTACCTTGTGGGCTTGGGGTCCAAACCATGATATCCATATCCTCGGTGAAAATGTGTTCCCTTTGCATCTCCTGTAAAATATCAGCAGAAATGTATGGTGCCAAAAAAGATAATATTGGTGCCTTGTTAGTATAGAAATCTCTAACTGTCAGATCAGGATGCAGGGGGTCAATACTACCTAACTTGTCAATCAGCATTCCATAGCCTAGCCAATTGGAACACCAAAAACTGCAGGTACCTCTTCCTAGAATGATTCTAGTATGGTTTTCTGCAAAGTCAGAAACTGACTTCACTCTCTTCCATGCATCAGAGGTTCTTCTATGGCTTGGGAGGGACCAAAGAAACTTGGTCCAAGGTGCTGTGCCCTGCTGCATTTTCCACCAAAGCTTGAGGGAATATGCATCTATAATGGAGTCTAAGTTTTTGAACCCAATCCCATTTTCTTCTTCTGGGAAAGCCATTCTTTCCCAGGATCTCCAATGCTTATGCTTCCTTCCTTCTGTTTCCCCCCATGGAAAATCTAAGCATAGCATTTCAATTTTCCTAAGAATGAAACTTGTTGGCTGCATCACAGCAAATACATGTTGAGGTATGGAGGAAAGAACATACTTAATTAGTGTTATCCTTCCACCTTTGGATATCCATTTTGAGTTCCATGTATGTATTCTAGCACTTATAGCTTCTAAAATGCCATGGAAGTGTGCATTTAGCTTTCTAACCTTGTAGATAGTGCAGCCTAAATACTTAAAGGGGAAACTACCCTCCTGCATTCCCAAGATGCTCTTAATTTTTCTTTTTTGTGCTCTACTTCTTTTGTCACCTGTGTAAAAACTGGATTTCTACATGTTTGCCTTCTGCCCAGTTGCCTTTTCAAAGGAGGTGATAAATGCAGCAAAATTTTTGAGAGACTTTTCAGTTGCTTTAAGAAAGACACATGTGTCATCAGCATAAACCAGATGTGTAAGTAGGGTAGTGTGCTGTGGCAGATGAAACCTAGCTAGTGTACCAGACTCAAATAATGCATGAAGCTTCCTAGACATGAGTTCAGTTAGGATGTTAAACAGAAAAGGTGACAGGGGGTCACCCTGTTTGAGTCCTCTTGATGCCTTGAAGAACCCATAAGATACTCCATTTATTATGACTGAAAACCATGCAGATGCAATATTAGACATAAGTATTCTAACCAAAGAGCCATGAAATCCCAGTTTAAGCAGTAGAGAATTAAGAGCAGTCCAGGAAACCCTGTCAAAAGCTTTTGTCATATCTAATTTGAGGATAAGGTTGAGACACTCATTGTCTTTCTGCAAAAATCTAGTAGATTCTTGCATCAGGATAACGTTGTCTGCTATTTCCCTCCCTTGAAGGAATGTTGATTGTTCACTTGATATAAGTGAGGGCATCAGCTGTTTTATCCTCTCCATCAGTATCTTGGAGCAAACTTTATTGCTAAAGTTTGAGAGACTGATTGGTCTGAACTCACTGAAGGTTGAGGGGTGCTGATTTTTTGGGATAAGGACTATATGAGTGGAAGCCATTGCCCTTGGAATTGGTGTACCAGCTTGAAAATCTCTTACTACCTCAGTAAGATCTTGGGCTATGATGTCCCAACTGCTTCTATAAAACAGTCCATGGAAACCATCAGGTCCACTTGCACTGTGTTCTCCAAGACTAAATACTGCAGCTTTAACCTCATCAGTTGTAACTGGTTTCAAGAGCTCTGTATTGGTCTGAGGAGTAATCAAGGATGGAATGTCTTTGAGAAAAAATGTTAGGTTTTCACCATGCATGTCTGTATTCTCATCCTGGAGAAGATTTGTAAAAAATCTTTCCCCTGCACTTCCAATAGCATCCTGGTCAGTTAACCAGTTCTGATGCTCATCCTGAATCTTTTGTATGGACAATCTAGAGTGCTTTTGTTTTACAGAGTTGTGGAAGAACTGGCTATTGCAGTCCCCTTCTTTCATCCATCTAACTCTACTCTTTTGTTTCCAGAAGGTGTCTCTCTCCTTGATTTTGGTTAGGAGGTTTGTTCTAGCAGTATTGAGAGCTTCTAGGGTTAAGGGGTTATCAAGTTCATCATTCTCAGCCTCCAGTCTGTCTACCTCCTGTTCTGCTTCTTTTATGTTTTGGAAAACATCTTTGAAGACCTCCCTGTTCCACTGTTTAAGAAAAACTTTGAGCCTTTTGAGTTTATTACAAAATTTTGACATTCTATAACACTCTATAGGCTGCTCCCAGTTGTTTCTTAAGACCTGTTGGAATCCATCTCTCATGTACCACATATTTTGGAACCTAAATGGTTTTGGGTAGGTTTTGGCCTGGTTGTTTAAGCTTGCTAAGAGTGGACAATGGTCTGATGTGGTTCTGTTCAGCACATGGATTGAGGTGCTTGGGAAGATTTGTCTAAGTTTCAGGTTAACTAGACCTCTGTCTAGCTTTTTAGAAACCTTTTCTTTAACTTTTATTTCTTTCCCTTTCAATCTGTACCCAGCCCATGTGTAAATGTTTCCCACTATGTGAGGTTCCTCCATATCCATAGCATTTATAAAGACATCAAAGTCCATTATACTATCTATTTCAGGATTGGAAGAACCATTGTACTCAGACAGAGTTCTAATGACATTGAAGTCACCTATCAAGAGATATGGTAAGGAAGGTAAATTTAGAATTCTGCCATACATCTCTTGTCTTTCTAGCCTAGAGTGCTCAGCATAAACAACAACTAGATACCAGGCTTTCCCTGGATCCTGGTTATCTATTTTGAGTACTGTAAAATTGGGATCATTATGGATGAGTTGGATGTGTATATTAATGTTCCACATAATCCATATTTTCCCTGATTCAGATGCTAAACTAGAGTGAAAGTGTAATATCTTAGTGAAACCATCTAGAGTGTTATGTTTCTGCTTAGGTTCAATAATGGCTAAGATATCAGGTCTATGGACTAAACCTAATTCTTTTATTCTATCCACAGAGGTGGTTAAACCATTTACATTCCATGCTAAGAGTTTACAATTCATGGGAAATATTTTATTTTGCAGCTAGCCTAGAACTGATTCTGTTAGGTTGAGTGAAGAAGGTAGGTTTCTTCTTCTCAACCTTGCCAGTTTGATTCTGCTGGTCTACATTGGCTATATTAGGTACAGCAGTCACAGAAGGCACAGAAAGAGCAGCAGAAATATGAGCAAGAGCTTGTACAGAGGTATCAACTAGAGTAGGCACATTATTGTGATTCATGGCATCCATATTATCAGTATGCACTTCATTTACATCCTGAGGATCTATATTAGCAATTTCAATCTCAGACTCTTTTCCAGGCATATTGACAACAGATAATTCATTTGACACATTCTCCATCACAGCACATCATTATCTATATGCTCATCATCATTCTCAATCACAGGCACATTCTCATTCTCAATGACAGGCATATTCTCATCCTCTTTCATAGCAGGTAAAGATGTGACAGTAAAATTATTGGTGGTACTTTTAGAGGAAGAATGTGGAACCTGTTTGGTGAGACTCTTCTCAGCATTGGCCAAGGAAGCATCTTTTTGGATACTTATTTCCATAAGATCCATTTTGAGATCCACAGCTAGCTCCTCAGCTTGTTCCTCATTTTCCTGAACCTCATCCAAAAGTTGAAAACGATTAGTAGTTTGGAATATAAATTGACCAGAAGTACCTGTTCTCAATGGTGATGTGAGATCATCCAAAGAACTTCCTTTCTTTGATGGCTCCGATTTTGCTGGTGATGGTGAGGGTGAATCATGGATGATCAGTCCTTTTCCTTTGTCTAAAGGTGGTTCCTCCATGGTGATAGCGTCCAGGAAGACATCCTCATCCTCCTCCTGAATTATGTGAAGGTCTGCTCCATCTTTCTTTTTCCAGACCTTCTCAGGCTTTTTCCAAAGTTCTGGATTTTGTTGAGGTTTCTTGTGGGCACCAGTGACTGGGGCTTGGCCTTTTGGTACATGCCCTTTTGCTGTGTTCTTGGTAGCACCAGGGCCTGCTTGTGGAGTTTCTTGTGCTGAAGTTGAAGTGATCCCATTCCTCATTCTATAGGTTGACTCATTGTGACCCAGTTTCTTACATTCCTTGCAGTAATGGGGGGGATCCTCATAGATGATATTGTAATACTTGTGTTTTCTCAGGGTCCCTAGTCTAACTTTAGCAGGGAGTGGCTTCCTAAGGTCGAATTCTACACTCATTCTGACTGTGGAAGGTCTTGATAAGTTCTCTGTTGGGATATCAGCATAAAGAAACTTGCCTAGAGACTCACCAATACCTTCTATGGCATCAGGGTGAAAGAAGTGTGTCGGTGGCAGCTCGACATTGATCCAGATGGGTGCAAATGGGGGCTCCTCATCAATGTCAAAATCCTTGGTCCACTTTAGTATCCTCATTACAGTTCCTCCAAGATTCCATGTGTACCTACTCCAGCAGCGATGCAGATCCTCGTCTAGGTCGAAAGTGATTCTCACGTGCCTCGCATCCAGAGCAGTGATTTTGTATTCCCCTTTGAAACCAATTGTCTGAAAATGGTGCCGGAGAAATGGCAAAGTTGGCCGGCCTCTGGTGAATTTTCCAACTAGGGCATCGTTGAATGGTTCGGCGATGAGGTCGATTTCTTCCTCCGTGAAGAAGCAGCAAGGTTCCCCTTTGTATGACAGTTGAGGTTTGAGGTTCAATTTCTTGAGCTTAGGGGTCGTTTTGCTATCTGGGCTGCTCTTTGGTTTGAGGCAATCAGCGTAGGCCGATGGCGGGCTTCCTCCAGGTGAAGGAGCCGCCATGTGAGGTTAAAACGGTGGTGGCGATATAGCCGTTGCGGTGGTCGGAGGTCGGAGCTTTTGTCAGTTCCAGTACGGGACAGTTCTTGTGGATACTGTCTGGTTTAGAACCAACATTATATTTCCCACTTTTTCCTCGTGAAACTTGAAATTTTTCACCTTAAAATGACATAGCACATGGCTAAACATTTTTTGTTAAACCACTCGCATGCCTATTTTAAGACTAACATTTCCCTTTTTTCTTGAATTGGGTCAACACATTTTATTTTAAATGGCAAAAATGTAGATCCAATTTCAAACCCCACCCAAATCTTCTGCCCCCGTATAAAAGGGAAATAACTACCCTCAACCCAAAGCCCTACTAAACACCCTCATTTCCAAGAATTATCTCTCAAAATTTACAGAAACACTCCCTTGTAGCTTGATATAAATCTCCTGGCAAAGACTCTGGATAGCAGAATTTGAATCTTTGACTGAAGGAGGGATTTCGCAAACCCTAGAATAGCCGCACAAACTAATCAGTAACTAGCCCTTGGGATTACTCTCAATTCGAGATCTGCTTACTTACTAGCGTGCAGGATTAGCTACAAATCAAAAGGTATTGATATTTAATTAATTCGCAGGATTAAGCAACAATGAAGAATGCTCGCAAGCAAAGAGTATGAACTCAAAATTCGGAATATATAATTGATAAAAGTGTGTATAAAAACCTTGGGCAACCCCTCTATTTATAGGGTGAAATCTCAGTCAGAACCCCTAATCCAAAATAGACACTGAATCAACTTATGGCAGCTTTAAGAAGCTAAAACCATATCTAACTAAAATACTGAAAATAAGAAGAACTATGGCCGAATTCTTCCAAGACAAACCTTGGATGAATATTGCCTTATCTAATCTTACCGAAATCTAATTCTAATTAAAATAAAACTGAATATTTTGAAAACCCTAATGGACTGGTTCGAAATTAAGCCCTTCAAAGGCCACATGACCGAACTTAATCTTAAAAATTAAAAATGAAGTAATTTTGCAATAGTTTGCAATGATCACACTACCTCATTAAAAATCTGGTGGAAAAAAAGAGTATAGTGTTCTTAATGATGCTTCACTTCCTCGACACTCTTGAACAATTAATCCAATAAATTGTCAATCTTGATTTCTTCATTAATTCTTCATCATGAAGTTGATCCATCAAAGTAAAGCAGCATCTCTAAGCTTCATCCTTGCCATGTCACTTAGAGGATCCCGAACATAACCTTTAAATGTTTGATCAAGCTGTGGAATGCCTTCATCTATGGTGGTATTAGTCTTGGCATCTCCATCATTCCCTCCATGGTCGAAATGTTTCGCCCTCAAAGTTAAATCATTTTCAAAGGTAAATGGAGATAAATCAGCAACATTGAAAGTAGTACTAACACCATAGTATCCTGGAAAAGCAATCTAGTAAGCATTATCATTCACATGCTCTAGCACTTTAAAGGGGCCAACATCATGTGGGCTTAATTTAGATTTCCGAGCATTTGGAAATCTCTCTTTGCGCAGATACACTCAGACCCATTCACCTGGTTCGAATCTCATCAGCTTCCATCCCTGATTTGCATTTTGTGCATTTGTCCGTTCAATCCGCAGGCTCACCTTCTCATGTAATTGCTTAATAAAATCGGCCTCCTTTTCTCAATCAAGGTTTCTAACCTATTTAAAATTCAAAGGAATTAAATCAAGAGGTGTAGTAGGTAGAAAACCATAAAAAATTCAAATGGAGGTAAAGAAGTAGTAGAATGAACAGTGAGATTTAAAGCAGACTCCGCTATCGGAATGCACGCTTCCCAATTCTTCAAGTTCTTTTGTACTAAGGCACGCAGAAGAGTGCCCAGTGTTCTATTTGTAACCTCTGTTTTTCCATCAGTTTGAGGATAAATAGAAGTATCCAAAAGTGGAATAAAAATTTAACATCACGATCAAAGATAATGGACGCAGGAGTGACATGGAGCCAAACTACTTCTTTCACAAATAAATCTGCAATATGCTTAGCATCATCTATCTTCCCACAAGGAATAAAGTTTGTCATCTTTGAAAATCGATCAACCACCACAAAGATAGAATCATTACTTTATTGAGATCATGGTAAACCGAGGACAAAATCCATGGAGATATTAACCCAAGGATGTGTAGGAATAGGTTAGGATGTGTATAAACCATGAGGCTTCATTTTTACTAATCCTTCAAGCAGTCAATACAATTCCTACAAATCTTATCAACTGAAAGTGCCATTTTTGGCCAGAAGAAATGTTCTCGCAACAAATTATAAGTTTTAAGTGCACCAAAATGTCTCATTAAATCACCTGAATGAGCTTCTCTAATAAGTATTTCATGCATAGAACACTGAGGAACACATAGTCTATTATCTCTAAACAAGAAACCATCATGCTGAAAAAACTTCTCATAAACACCATTTTTGCAAGCAGCATAAACAGATGAAAAATCAGGATCAATAGCATATAATTATCGCAAGAATGAAAACCCTGACATAATGCATTCCAATCGTGTAAGCAAAACATGTTTACGACTCAAAGCATCAGCAACAACATTTTCCTTGCCATTCTTGTAACGAGGAACATAAGGAAAAGATTCAATAAAACTAGACCATTTTGCATGACGCTTATTCAACTACATCTGACTCTTCAAATATTTCAATGACTCATGATCACTATGAAGGATAAATTCAGTATGAAATAAATAATGTTGCCATGTTTCTAATGCTCACACAATTGCATAAAACTCTTTATCATAAACAAGATAATTAAGAGCATCGCCCTTTAACTTTTCACTGAAATAAGCTATAGGTCGATTCTCTTGCATCAAAACAGCACCAATACCAATACCAGAAGCATCACAATGAATCTCAAAAGTACCATTAAAATCAGGTAGAGCAATAGGAGCATTACATAATCGTACTTTCAATTCATTAAATGCATTCTCTTGACTTTCACCCTAAACAAATTCCGCATCCTATTTAACTAGTTCATTTAGAGGTGCAGTAATAGATGAAAAATCACGCACAAACCGTGTATAAAAACTAGCTAAACCATGAAAGGAAAGTACTTGATTAGCATTGGTAGGTCTCGGCCAACTTTTAATGGTCTCAATTTTGGATTTGTCAACTATTATGCCCTCCATAGAGACCAAAAAACCGAAAAACACAACCTATGAAGCGTAAAAAGTGCACTTTTTGATGTTTGCATACAAATAAGACTCGCGGAGTGCAACAAGAACCATTTTAACATGCTCAATATGATCATCAGTCAACTTAGAGTAAATAAATATATCATCAAAATAGACCACAACAAATCGACCAATAAACTTTCTCAAGACATGATTCATCAACCACATAAAAGTACTAGGTGCATTAATTAAACTGAAAGGCATAACAATCCATTCATACAAAGTAGCACATAAAAATGATTAGCAAAAACACGATTCACATCCCTAATTGAAGCATAAATTGATCTACTAGAATCAATAGGAAGTTCACTGTGCATCATGTAAATCCATGGCAAAGGACTAAGATGTGAAGATAGAATTTTACATGACTTATCATAATCATTAGATGACTTACTTGACTTACCAAGATCGGTCACCCCTGATTTTTGGTCAAAGTTATCAGGTTTTTTGCCTCCTCTTTTCACCTTTTGGCCGATCTCCTTCAAACCCCCGTAAGGTTTTGTTCGGCCATTTGAGGATCAGTTGCAAACTTTTCTTTGTCAATTTTCATGCACCTCTGAGACTCAAGGACTTCCACTGGAGATAATGGAGTCAAAGTATACCTAGTTCTATCCTTAATCACAGTTATTTTTTTAGTGTAACCATCATGCATAGATTTACGATCAAACTGTCAAGGTCTCCCTAACAAAATATGACTAGCTTCCATAGGTATAACATCAAACAGGATAGAATCATGATATTTTCCAATCCTAAAGTTAATCATGAATTGTTTATTAACCTTATTATCTCCACTTCCATTTAACCAAATGAGTTTATAGGGTTAAGGATGAGTAGTACTGGGTAAAGGCAATGATTTAACAAGAAGATTGGAAATATTATTAACACAAGAACCACCATCTATAATCAGAAAACAATTCTTATCTTTCACAAGATAACGAGTATGGAAAATATTAATTCTATGTACCTCTGTTTTAGCCTTTTGAGAGTTTATGAGCCTCAATGACACAAAGTTACCTTGTGTTTCCGGACCTTGTTCCCCTTGATTATTTACGATTATTTCTTCACCTACCTATTCTTCACAACTTTTATACAATGTTGGCACATCAACATGTCCATCTTCTTCATCCCTTTCCTCAATTTTTATTAACACTCGAGCATGAGGACAGTTACTATGGACATGTCCTCTTTCTTTACAATGAACACAAGTAGGAGTATTAACAGTAACCGAATTTGACGAAGAAGCAGCGGACTTGCCTGGATTTTTTTTAAATAGTTGTGTTAATGGTGTTGTCCTTCTATCATTGGGATTATAAGTCAGATTTGAATAGAACTGCATCAAACCACGGCCCCTCATGGTTGTCCCTCTGCCACGGATGGAACCAGGGTTTCCCAAGTCAAACCCTAATTTCTGACTGGGAAATCTGAATTGTTGCTTCCTTGGTTGTAGGCTAATCTCAACAAACCTTGCTTTCACCAATAAATTGCTCATTGATATGTGATGTTCAATCTTGACTGGCATTTGGATATTTTCACGCAAACCTTCAATGAATCGATTTTTTATGAATGTGTCTTCTTCTTTCATCCCGACCCTTCTCGTGGTCAACTTAAGATTTTACCAGTATTCATCAACTGTTCAATTTCCTTGCTTCATATTGGCCATATAAGAATGTTGTTCCATAAAATATGTAGGTGAGACATGATAATGGCGAAGCTCGGACTTCAATCTCTCCCAGGTGGAGATAGGTTTCTTCCCAACAATTTGTCTCGATTCTCTTGTATTTTTCCACCATTCAGCTGCATAATGAGTGAAGAAATACTCTGCCACCTTGAATTTTTCTTTCTCCCGATTATTTTTGAGATCAAATAGATTCTTAATCTGTCGCTCCCAATCAAGATACTTCACCGGATTTTGTTGACCATCAAATTAAGGGATGTCATAATTCACCCCTTGATGTCTTGAGAAGAGTCTGGATTCAAAATGGAACCTAAGCTAGCTCTCAA
This sequence comes from Rubia yunnanensis, assembly GCA_037428765.1. NCBI lineage: Eukaryota > Viridiplantae > Streptophyta > Magnoliopsida > Gentianales > Rubiaceae > Rubia > Rubia yunnanensis. Next base: position 61,784,393 of record CM075071.1, on the reverse strand, counting down.
TTTCCTTTGGGAATGATGTTTTTTGTGGTGATGCCTTCTAGAAGACCCTCAGTGTGATCACCTTTCCGAATCATCATCAGAATCTTCATCTGAACTACCATAACCATGGAATTGGTGAAATAATCCTTGAGATTAATCCATCTTGGCCAATGATAGGGGTATAGGTCGCACCATGTTGTCAACTTTTGGCGCCAATCTTTGCACCTCACTCACAAGTGCATTTATTGCGACAGCAAACCGATCTGGATCAGTGGGTTCATTAGGCTTGAATCGATGTCGCAACCAACTGCATGGAGCCTCATCTCATGGTTTCTCACCATGTCTGCTATCATAAGTTTTTGTCAATGGTAAATTGTTAGGATTTCCAACAAAATGCGGGACGAATGGATTATTGTTTGGTATCTCTGCTAAGTTGCTAAGAAAATTAAATGGTTAGTATAAAAATTGCCCCCTCCCCCTTCCCTTTGTTTAGTAATGTTACTCACCAAGTGTATAATACTCACAAGGCAAAGGCTAATGTAAGGACAATCGATCAATTCACCGCAATTTCAAAGCAAAATAGGAGATGAGAACTGTAGAACTTATTTTGAAATTTAAAAATTAATAAACTCAAAATTGGGCTCTATGACTTAGAATTCCAAATTATTAAGAGAATAATTAACAAAATGCAATTTGAATGTCTTGAATCAGAGCTATATTGAATGAGATATGATCAAAATAAGCATGCTTTATATAGGCGACAAATAAGTTCTGAAAGTTCAAGTAACTTTTCCGATATCAAATAGGACTAGATACCCAAACCCAAATTCTTCGTAGAAAGGGGCTTTAACTTAATTGTTTCCTGAGTCAAAAATTCAGATCAAATTGCCACTCTCAATGTGTTTTTATTTCCTTTTCCTCTTCCGATTAGGATTTTATTGCCTTTCCTTTTACAGCCTCAAATTCGAATTTCAAACAATATATAACACTCAAAATAATAATATTATTTCCAAAGCAAGAAAATTTCGAGTACAATTCACAAACTTTCAAAAATTGCAAATCAGCCCCAAACTTTCAAAAATTATGAATCATCCCCAAATTCCCGATTTTAAAACCCTAGATCTTGATTTCAAAACCCAAAAATATCCTACCCTTTGCTTTTGTTTTCAAAAACTTTTTGGAACAAATTCGCCTATATACAACTTGGAATAAGAAATTTGCGACAACTTCCTCTTGATTCAAATGAACTTCGGGGTATTTAAGATCGAAAGGATCAAAAATATGACACTATATCTGGAAAAAAAACTCATTCTCTTTTTTTGTATAAGGTGTAACTAAGAATTCAAGAACAAATTTAAGATCATGGAATCAAAGAACGATAAAGAAAACAAATTGGATTATACGCATGCAATAATTTTCAGAAGAGCGGACAAAAAATATCACAAGCACATAAATTGTTTTAGCTACCTAAAACTACAAAACTGACCAAGAGGTGAAGGCAGACAATGCTTGTTAACACGTAAACCCTTCAATATCCTCCTGATTTGAATGATGAAGGTGAAAGCGGATAGTAATACCGAAGTATTCTAACTCTCGGACCCTTCGATGTCCTTTGACTCTAGATTCAATCCTCCTGTTAAGAAAGATTAAAAAAACACTGTTAAATTATGAAACGAAAGAGTTTATAAATTTAAGAAAAAATTTAGAAAATAAATAATGCAAGAAACTCGAAAAACCCCTGAGTATTTTCGGTCACGAGGATGTTTCACTTTGCTCTGATACCAACTGATAAGAATCTCCTTGCGAAAACTTTGGATTGCAAAATTTGAATCTTTGACTAAACGAGGGATTTTGCAAACCCTAGGTTAGCCGCACGAATTTATCAGTAACTATCTCTCAGGATTACTCTCAATTCGAGATCTGCTCACTAACTAGCTAGCAAGATTAGCTACAAATCAAAAGGTATTGATACTTAATTAACCCGCAGGATTAAGAAACAATGAAGAATGCCCGCAAGCAAAGAGTATGAACTCAAAAGTCCGAATATATTATTGATAAAAGTGTGTATAAAAATCTTGGCCAACCCCTCTATTTATAAGGTGAAATCTCAGCCAAAAACCCTAATCTGAAATAGAAATTGAATCAACTTATGGAAGCTTTAAGAAGCTAAAACCATATCTAACTAAAATACCTAAATAAGAAGAAATATGGCCGAATTCTTCCAAGACACGTCTTGGATGAATATTTTCTTATCTAATCTTACCAAATCTAATTCTAGTCAGAATAAAACTGGATATTTCGAAAAACACCTAATAGTCTGGTCTGAAATTGAACCCTTCAAAGCCCACATGGCCGAGCTTAATCTCTAAAATTCAAAATGAAATAATTTTACAATAGTTTACAATGATCACACAACCTCATTAAAAACCCGGTGGGAAAGAAGAGTATAGTGTTCTTCATGATGTCTTCACTTCCACAACACTCTTGAACAATTAATCCAAGAACTTGTCGATGTTGATTTCGTTATTAATTCTTCATCATGAAGTTGATCCATCAAAGCATTTAAAGCAGCATCTCTAAGTTTCGTCCTTGCCCTAGTCATAAGACCTGCCATGTCACTTAGAGGATCTTGAACATAACCTTTAAATGTTTGATCAAGTCGTGGAGTGTCTTCATCTATGGTGGTGATAGTCTTGGCATCTCCATCACAGCTCTTCGGTGCGCTTCCGTGGGTACCAATATATTTTTTAGAAAATTTTATGCTCTTTATGATTTTTCTCATGTTAAGCTCATCAAATATACTTCTTCGATGTAACGATAGAAGCTTCCAATAACCTAATAACAATACATCAAAGAAATTTCAAATATAACCTTAAGGAATTCATATGGCACAGTTTATGGCCAGTGAAGTTTAGAGAGTTCAAAATTGTAATTTGTTTCCTTGATCGATGGACAGTAATTTAAAAAAAAAACATTGTTAAACCTGGAGATTAGAATTTTTTTCATTACGATGAGACCATGGCATGCAGCGCACGACATTTATCCTATTGAAAAGAAAACATTGTCAGTAGATACTTATATGACATGAATAAATACTTTTATGTTCTATTATTATAAATAAAGCTAACTTAATATATGGACCCAAAACAAACTCATGTATATGTATAAAAATTGTGTGCATGTCATGTTTAATGTAGCAATAAGAAAATTAAAACACAGAAATAGATCAGTGCATTAAATATTCAATCAAATGAAGAAAAAAATACGTTTGCTCGGTTATAAGAAAACCACATCTCTCAACTCTTGCCATTGAACTGGAGAAATTCAAGAATCCTTAAATCGGGAAGAAGTGACTAAATGTGAATGGGAATAACCTGAAATAAAAAAGAAAATATTTTCTTTAGTATATTTCAAAATTCAACTTAAGGCGTAATATGAATATTATCCTATAAAAAAATGGGAATCCCCGGCGACTACGAGTACATATCAGCGATCTCTTCCTTTAAAGTAAACATTGTCCTTCTCAAGATGAAGTTTTCAGATGATGTCGTCAAATTAAGGAAAGGAAAGAAGGATAAGAGTATAATTTTATTTATAAAATCGTGCATTACAAAAGGGAGGAACCAGTTGTTGGTTAGTTACTATTTCCTTATATTTTTTAAAATTATTAAAAAACTTTGGTGGCCTGAGTGAAACCTCTATTTAAATGAACATGTTTCAGATCTCAATCCCTTCCCCACAAACATGTATAAATAATTATATGAAAAAATTCTATATCTGGACATAAATCTAATAGTTTGATCAGAAAGAGGAACTGGACATGATGAAGAATAAAGCAAAGATACCTGATCAAACCATACAACATGAAGAGGTGTTCGTAGAAGCTCAAAGCATTGGATCAACACTAGCCAAATCACACATACGCAACATTGATCTTTTCTTAGTACATTATTTCTGGGGAAATAGTGTGCAAGGGACTAGTACAGGAGGCCATCACTTTTGTCCACACAGGGGTGGAGGCAAAAAAAATGGAAGGCCGTACTAGTTCCCGAAACGAGGTTATGGCCATCTCTTTTGCTGAACAGGGGTTTAGGCCAAGAGATGGGATTTTATGAAGGTTATTCGTGCCTTCATCTATAGGTTTTTTACTCTAGAGCTCGATGTATCTTCCTAAACTCATTATAGCTTTTTGCTTATGCTTTTTTGGCTTGGGGAACCAATAAATAACCCTCACTTTGGTGAGTTTAAAAAAAATTATGGTTGTGCATTTTTTTTTGTTCCATGTGTACTATAGATAGGCCAGATCTGAATCTAGTATGATTTAATTTATTGTTGTTTTCAATTGATGATGTTTATCTTTACTCCCACGGTAGTTATAGTGAAAGGTAAAGAGAAGATAGGGATATTAGTTTAAAAACTAAATTATTTTTTTGGTACCCAACATATGTTGCAATATCATCTTTTGATCCCCGAGACCAATACTGCGTATATTCAGCAACCAACAAATAAAAAATGATTTGCTTGGTCCCAAACCAGATTTTGGGTGATTTTCATGTAAAGTCAACTCCAAAGTTGGCCGAAAATCTATAAAATAACCATTATACCCTTGAGTTTAAAAAATTGGAAGAAAAAAATTTTCTCTGCTCCCCATCCCCTCTTCCCCGCTACCCAGTTTCACCGCTGCCCTGATCTCTTCCCCACTACCCAATTCCTTTGCTGCCCCCGCTGAAGAAATCTCTCACCCAATAACAATTCTCACCATTTCGGTGACCGAATAGTGAGAGGCGAAGTCAGGGGCGCCGTCGTGGTGGAAGCCGAGCTGCGCCAGAGTGGCCGATGGATGCATTTGCTGGTGTTACAGATGCACTCAAAGCAGCAGTAATGTGGACTAGTAATCTTCCGAGTGTTGAAGCATTACCTCTACGACTCCTCCAACGTTGATGACTCTCAACTCCTCCATCGCGCCAACTCTTTCTCCACCCACTCCGCCATCCTCTTCTCCAGCGTCGACATCCTCCAGAATCTCTCTAGCGGCAAACCTACGTCGGCCTCCAGTAAATCAAGAAACGCCTGCCCTGCCGCGATGAAGACCAAAGCTCCGCCGGTCTTTCTCTAGAAACACCCGCTCCGCTAGGTCTGTTCTCCAGAATCCCTCGCTCCACAACGATAAAGGCCACAGCTCCACCATCCCGTCATTTCAAGAGCTCTTCTGTTTCACGCGGCCACCACTCTGGAAACCTGCAATCTTCTTGCGATTTAGCTTTGGCTGTGTGTGTGGTAGGGCAGTTGGGGTTGGGGTTGGGGTACCGGTGGTGGCTGTGACAATTTGGCTATGGTGGTTTAGGGCGAAGCTAATTGAGGCTATAGAATGAATCGAGGCTACGGTGATTTGGCTACGATTTGGCTACAGATCACCGGCGGAGGGTGGTGTGGGGCGGAGCGAATCGAGGCCCTGACAGAAAATCGAGGAGCGGTGAAGGTTGATCGGAGAATGTGAAGGCGAAGGTTGATCAAAGAGTGAAGGTGCGGAGGCGTGTGTTTCTTGGATGGCTGTGGTGAAGGATCTCTGGCGAGGGTTTGGCTTCGGCATGGGTGAGGACGAAGAGAGCAGAGAGGAAGGAGAGTGTGAGGGCGGCAGAGAAAGCGGCGCACCATTGCCGGAGATGGAGGTGTAGCCGGAGAAAGGGAAAATAATTCGAAAATAATTTTAAATTAGTAAAAGACTTCGTCTCTTGAAAGACGGTCTTTCCATAAGTTATGGAAAGACTAGGGTTTAGAGTGTAAATTAGAAGAAATGAAGATAAAATTTTTGGTTTGCATGAACCGGGTTATAAATTTTATAACTACTACATGTTTCATACTATTACATGTTTAAATTATGAAAATACCTCTGGTTATATCAGAAAATAATTTTGGTTTACCTGAAACCCACCTTTGGGGACCAAACAAATTATTTTGTATTTGTTGGTTGCTCAATAACGTGGTATTGATCTCGGGACCAAAAGATTGTATTACGACATATGTTGGGTACCAAAAAAACTTAGTCTAGTTTAAAACAATGTTTTTTCACTAAATATTTAGGAAAATCATACTTCCTCCGTCTGGGATAAACTGGAAAATTTTCTTTTGGCTCGCTCTTTTATGCAAGTCGATATGACAGGAATAAGTGTTAAAAAGTATGGATATTATTGCGAAATCGGTGAGCTCGGTCTGAAAGTTGTTAAAGTTAAAGAGTGCATTATAGAAATTATAAAACATGTGTCATTTTTCTTGGGACGGATAAAAAAATAAAGTGTGTCACTTTATCTGATACAGAGGAAGTATACACTTAAATTTTTCTTTTTAGTTAATACCATTAATCTTACTATTGTGCCTTAATTAATGTTCTCATTTCTCACTTTCTACTAAATAAGATTTGACAAAATCTTGGGGAAAACAGTTTTTCCATAGGTATATGGAAAGACGATATTGAATTAGAATTATAGAAAGGTAAAAGGTTTTAGCTAAAATATTAAAAATTTATCATGCAACGCATTGTAGTTATAAGTCTATGATCCGATAAATGCAATTCAAAATTTTTGTTTTAATTTCTTTTAATTTATAATTTAAACCTTAATTTGTTCATAAGTTATGGAAATGCTGTCTGTTAAGTGACAGCCTCATGAGATTTTGTTTAAAATTTACAATTTGCATAGGGGTTTACCAATCCGAGCCAAGCTAAGTTTTTGACGTGTTGGGATTTGGCTTGGTTAAATATTTGTGGGCTCGAGATCAGGCCTAGGCTTGAATGAGGCCTGGAAATTTTGTTCGAGCTCGTTTAAAATCTCAAACATATTTGAATCTTTGTTGTAAGAGGAAATGTTCAATTAGGATTTCAGTCCAATATTGAACTAGTCCATGTATAAATAAATTCAATTAAGGCTTTTTATGAACCAATCAATTAACTTCACAAAACTTGCATACTCTTTTGAGTAAACTCAAGATTATTTATTACCGAATTCCAACCACGAATGTCTTCTAACAATGTCGGACTCATTTATTTCACAGCTATGTTTTTTCTAGAATAAAGTATTGGCAAAGATCGTCGGACTCCTTTATTTCGTAGTTACTATGAACTTTAAACTTCGGTACTTCCATGGCTTATGAAAAGACAGTCTTTCAAGATATGCGCTCTTTTTCTAGCATTGCCTTTCTTATTATCTCATTCTACTTATATCTTTATTTTAACCTTTCCATAATATTTATTTGTTAGTATTTAGCTACTATTTACCTAAACGGTATACTAGTAAATTAAATTAAGGTTGTTTGAGTACCCAAATATTTTTTTTGCCACCGTGTTCATTTTTTAACCGAGCTTCTAACTTTGTTCATGTTCATTTATTTTTTATCTAAATGGTCTCAATCCGAGTTTTAACCAAGCTAATCTCAAGTTTGTTTATGAATGTTTGTGTTCCTTCTCACCCCCTACATTTGAGAAGGAGAAATAGAGTAAATACCAATATTTAATGATTTACACTTTTTCTATTTGTTTGGAAATAGTTAATTTATAAGAGTGGTTAGTGTGGATTCACCTCTAATGTGAATTAGATGTTCTCTCTATCTTCTTACTATTACTTTAGATTTGATTCTTAATGCTAATAATTCTTCATTGGTTTCTATATTAATTTTCAGAATAAATAATAGTTTGACATATGAATTATCTAATATTTTTATATTTCATTCAAATGCTGTTGAAACCTATACATTTAAAATATTGTTTTCATTCTTAGTTGTTTCAATAAGCAATTATTATATATATTTTTTTATCATAGTCCTGAGTGATAATCAATCTATAAAATGACAAAGATTTCCTTTTGCTTATACAAACTATATGGAAGGAAAGCTTCCAAATCATGCCGTGCTTAAGGATAAGTAAGGTAATACTTGCCCTATCAAGCTAGATAGTTATCAAAGTGAAATTTTCTTTCTTCATGATTGGACGACATTTATCAAGGAAGGTGGTTTATTCGCAGGACATTTCATTATGTTCTAGTGCAATGAGAATGGCATCTTTTATGTCCAATTATGTAGACTTAACCATTGTAACAAAAGATGAGTTGGAAAGTAGAATATACTATGAAAGAAGCAAGAGACAAAGGAGAAGGTGAGGATGGTGATGAATATTATCCAACAACTTAAATTCGTGAGTCGATAATTAAACTAATAAAAGAAGGTATAAGTACAATTCTAATAAAAGATTATTATATATTGTATAAATAGAATCACATTTCCACCGTACACCTCCAAGTTTTTGTTGTAAATTTGTTCCAGTTTTAATGATCAGAACATAGTCAAATCCATTATCAAAAGTTCCCGCTTGCATTCCTATGTGACCTTCCCCCTAATCAGATATGTTCCAGTTCCATTTTCTTAATTTTGAAAATTATCAGCCTGGCCTGCATTCTCCAATTCATTTGACCTAAGCCTCAAAATGACCACAGTATCCATTATGCTTCAACATAATTGAGAAGTTAAATATGTAAATAAATGCTGTCAAGAACGAAGGCCATGGACAGTGGTAAATACCGCTAGCGGTCTTTTACCAATTAAATATATTATTTTTTTTCTATCTTTCTTCCACCTCAGCTTAGAGCATCTACAATGCGGGTTTAGTTAGAGTAAACTTTAATTGCCACGTAAGATTTACTAACGCCTATTATTAAATTTAATCTCCAATCTAGGAGTCGGAGGTGAACGTCGATATTACGTGGCTAAAAATATAAGTGACCCCGTCGAAATGTACTTCTATTCACCGACGATGATATCGAAGGCCGCGCTTTGCCAAATCAGCCACAACAACAAAACAAAAGCGCCTTATTTAATTTTTTTTATTGGGGTTAATTTTTTTTTATTGGGGTAGATACTTTGGTGTTTTGATGTAGTTTTGTTTGGAAAAATTCTCAAATTCACGTTTACCATAATTTTGTACACCACTAAAAATAAACCAAACTACATTGGAAAATGAAATGGCAAAATTAATTTTGAACGTTGATTTATTTATATATATAATAAAATAATAATTTAAAGAGATTTAAAAATGCTTTCAATATATGTGGTAATATATATATATATATATAAATTTATACTCAAAAAATTATAAGTATTAGTCGATTAACATTAGAATTCAATTTTTTTCAAATTTTAAAAAGTAACTATAAATTTATAGGTTATAAAATAATTGAATTATGTATTTTAATAATAATGAAAAATCCACATGTTAAGTGCTAAATATATTCATTTATATTTAATAATATATAAATAATAATGATGCATATATTATATAGATTGGCAAAAATAAAAATTAATTTCAATTAATTTTTGTTTTTTACTCTTTCTCCATAAAAGTAAAATTGAGACATAAATTAGAAAGTTTCTTAACTCATTGTCTATTTAATAATTAGTTAATTTAATTAGAATAACAAATTAATTTCTAGAATAGAATCAATTTTATTTTAAACATGAACTAAAAATAAGTTAGTGCCGATTAATGTTATACTCGAGTTCATAAAAACTATTTTATTGAACCAATATAATTATTTATTCTCCATCATTACTCTTGTCAACTAATTAGATGCATCCAAAACATAATTAATTGTATGAATATAATATTTGTTGAGATCAAATATAATATTAAAATACAATTTCAATATTATATATATGCACGTTACATAATAATTGGGAGTTTGTAGCATATCCACGTTACCTAATAATTATTCATTTGAAGTTTGGATTGGAGAATGATTTCAAACGAGACCCACAATCGAAACATTTAATATTACGTCAGACTGAAGGTGAATCAATGTTCCAATCAGATTCTACCATTTGTACCCGTTAAATAAGGAAAACTCTCCATACATTGGAGATGCTCTTAAGAGACCACTTAAGAGACAACCCATTTTTTTCTCCACAATGGTTAAGAACCACTATATACTATTCATAGAACCCACTTGATTTTCTCTATCCTACTCATTAATTTGACCATTAAATATTATTTTAAATAAATTTATCCACAAAAAATAAGTTGAATGTAAAATTTAATATAATTATTAAAATGAAATTTAAAAATAAATAATAAGATAATTCCATGTTTTTAAAATTATATAAAAACCATTAAAATTGCAAAAATCAATTATAACAACTATAAAAATTACAGAAAATACTAAATAAAATATTGATCTAGTCCGACCAATTATTACAATTTGAAAATCAAAAATATAAATTCTTTTTAAAAAAAATGGGGAAAAAATCAGAAAAAATATGATTGGGACGCGTGTCACATTCAAAAAAATTCCCAGCATCAACATGAAAATACCGTTGCGGACACGTGGCCCAATCCCTGGGTGACACATGTCCGCAACAAAAAAAAAGTGCGGCTGAGTGGGACACGTGGCCCACTCGGGGGGCGACACGTGTCCACTCGGTCAAAAAAAAGAAACGCGCACAAAGGCCATGTGCTTGTGTCAGGCGAGCGGCCTTTTCACCGGTCTCTTACCAAGAGGCTCTTGAGTGGTCTCTTGTTAAGAGACCACTCAAGAGACCACCACTGTGGTGGTTTTCGATCTCTTGAGCGATCTTTTAATTTTAAGAGACCACCACTGCCCATGCCCTAAACCCACACACACTAATAAACCTGCACAAAACCTCAAGTCACACACTAAACCTGCACAAAACCTCGAGTCACACACTAAACCTGCAGACACTAGTCAATTATCAAATACAATCACACACTAAACCTGCACAAAACATCTACATTCTCCCTCCGTCCCGGATTAAATTGCAAAGAATCTTTTTCACGGTCTCCAACACACACATTTGATTTTTAATATATTTAACTACATATAATATCAGCAAACAAAAAGTTGCTTTTTAGAAACTATATGTTATGGCGAATCCAAAAATATCACATACAATAATATTATTATTTATATATCTATTTAAATATGTAGTCAAAATTTTCTTAGTTTAACTGATTTTTTTTTGTTACAATTTATTCCGGTACGGAGGGAGTAACGGCCTCACCACCATCTCCTTCCTCCGAAGAAGTGGACTTCGATTTCTCTACAATCCTCAAAGTCTACAAAGAAGGCACCGTGGAATGGAAAGAATATTTGGCTCCACCGACATTACCCCATCGCAGCAACATCCCGACAACTACCCATTCAACCTCAACAATTCTCCTTTGAAACTGTCCTCCTCCCCATTTGATGCCAGCTACCCATTAATTCAACCTCATCAGTTTTCCTTTGAGATATCATTTCTCACCCCCGTGGTTGTACCCCATTGGTTGGGAGTTGGGTTCTCTTGGAGGAATTTACGGTTCGAGGCTTGGCAGCCACCGTGTGGGATGTCCTGCCTAAAGCTTGGTTTTTGGGCCAAGTGGCAGTGCAGGCGCCTGGTGGGCACCGAGTACGGGCCGGCCCAATGGTTCTGGTGCTAGGCTATCGTGACTTACCTCTCATATGATGGCTGTGGTGTCGGTTGGTATAGACTGCTGAGGGCGAGCAGTGATCGCCTTTTGAGATATCATTTCTCATGGTGAGTGCGCCGACTTGTATATTGGATTGGTGCCTTAACACAATTCTAAAAAATTATAAATGAAATTAATATAATAAAAATATTAAAAATTGATCAAATTAAAAGTGTGGAGATTCTCCGATAAATAAGTTTTGTGTCTCTTCTGCTTGTATATGTGGAGTTCATCTCTTGGGATAAATTCATTATCCAAACCCAATGGATCATTATCCAATGGGTCATTATCCAATTAGCCCATTTATTAAATGGGTCATAATGGGTTGGGTCATAAATGAGTTGGGTTATTAAATGGATAACCCATTGGATAACCCATGAGATATTCATATGACCCAATGGGTTAAAATATATTATACAATAAGTCATTATCCAATAAATCATTATATAATTAACCCAATAAGTTATCATTAAACATTTTCTATCGATTTGGGTTACAAGTTGTCATTATCCAATGGGATCAGGTATTAAATGATCATTATTTTTTAGGATTTGGGATGAGAATAATTATGTTAATGAGAAATTTTGATCTCAATGGGTTTCATATTATATTAACTCAATAGGAACATAACAAATACCCAATAAATATCCAAAATTACCCAATTAAATGCATGTGTAATATTTAACATAAATATTCACTATAATTCACAAATTATACAAATTATAATTCAGAAATTATTCGAGTTCAATCTCGAACAATATTCGAGTTCATATAGTATTCGAGCTCGTACAGTATTCTTCGAATTCAATCTCGTACAGTATTCGAGTTCGTACAAAATTCGCACTCAATCTCGTACAGTATTCGGGTTCGTACAAAATTCGCACTCAATCTCTTACAGTATTCGAGTTCGTACAAAATTCGCACTCAATCTCGTACAGCATTTGAGTTCGTACAATATTCAAGTTCAATCTCGTACAGTATTCGAGCTCAATCTCGTACAGTATTCGAGCTCAATCTCATACAGTATTCGAGTTCAATCTCGTACAACATTCGAGTTCGTACAATATTCGAGCTCAATCTCGTACAGTATTCGAGTTCGTACAGTATTCGAGTTCGTACAGTATTCGAGTTCAATCTCGTACAGTATTCGAGTTCAATCTCGTACAGTATTCGAGCTCAATCTCGTACAGTATTCGAGTTCGTACAGTATTCGAGCTCAATCTCGTACAGTATTCGAGTTCGTACAATATTCGATTTCAATCTCGTACAATATTCGATTTCAATCTCGTACAATATTCGAGTTCGTACAATATTCGAGCTCAATCTCGTACAGTATTCAAGTTCGTACAGTATTCGAGTTCAATCTCATACAGTATTCAAGTTTGTACAGTATTCGAGCCCAATCTCGTACAGTATTCGAGTTCGTACAATATTCGAGTTCGTACAGTATTTGAGCTCGAGCTCGATCCCAAGTAATATTGTTCGTTAGTTTCGTCGAGTTTACAAAGTCAACATATTATATATTTTTTATTTTTATTAATTATAATATAATATAATGTACGTAATATTATATTGCATAATATAATATTATGAACTCGAATATGAATAAAACGCAGACCGATTGATGAACAAACCGCAGACCGATTGATGAACAAACCGCAGACCGATTGATGAATAAAACGTGAACTGATGAAACAAAACGCAGACTGGGAAGTGAGAACTGAGAAAGAACACAGACTTGATGGGTAATTCACGTTTCACCCAAATAAATGACCTATACCCAATGAGCCATTTAGTTCGACCCAATGGATAATTAGTATAGACCCAATGGATAATTAGTATATACCCAATGGATAATTCAGTATATACTTAATGGATAATTGGTGTTTTCAACCATTTAAACTTTAAATGGATAAGTCACGTAACATTTGACTTGGAGTGAAAAATTACGATTAACTCTAATCATTTTTTGATATAGGTTAAATCGTGTACATAACTACAAAAGAGAAAATATTTATTCGAGTGGCTAAATGTGGAGATTTCATTTATTATTTTCTTATGTTCAATAAAAGAAAATATTTTTAAAAATCTTCATATTTCATGGAGGAGATTTTTCAAATTTAGTAAAAATTTCTTAAATACTACTTCCACTTATTTCGTCAAGATCTTTTATCAATTTTTAATTGGTTCAAATTAAAATTGATTAAGACATGAACCAAAATTGATAAATATGATTAATCGAGAATTTGATCGTTTCTAAAATGATTAAATGTGTTAGGAAAAAATTAAATCATTTCATAATCAAACTTGTGAAAATTTTGTTATCTTATGATATGAAATTATTCACGGGTCACCCGTTACCCAACCCAACTCGACCCACCCAAAATTATCCAACGGATAATCCATTATCCAACCTAACTAAACCCAATAACTACAACCCAATTATATCCATTAACCCAATGGGTCATTATCCAATAAGTGAAAATAGTATATGGGTAACGGTTATCCAACGGGTCACCCGACCCATTTGACGGGCCTACTTGTGGTGCTTGTGATCTAGTTAATTGCTCATGATTTGGCTCCAAATTTGGTCATGTCTGTGTGTGTTTTAGAATTGAATTCGATCATATGATCATGATTTGGATCAAATGGTGTTACATGTGTAGTAAATACTGGGGCGGAGGCAAAAAAATTTTGTGTCAAGGGCTAGTTATTAATTTTTTTAATAAAATAATAATGAATAAAATTAATTTTATTCTATCCGATGGGGATGAAGGGTAATTTTAAAAAAAATCCTTAGAAAATTTCTAGCGAGGCTGAAGGGTAACTTTTAAAAATTAATACCTCATGCAGATAGCAGGGGCTGGAGCCCCCTCCAAACCCCCTTGTCTCTGCCCTTGAGTAAATCTTTGTTTAGCGTTGTGATATTGATGCGATGAAAGCTGCTCTCTGTCAATCAATCGTAATTTTAGCGAAAATCAAGTTAATATTCCCAATAATAATAATATTATTATTTATTGGATTTATAAATTGTAATAACAGAGACAATAAATCTAATTAATACATAATTCAATTATAGTTACAATATACCAATTAAATTAAATATTAATTTTATTTATTATAATCGTGACGTTTTTCCAAATTTTTAATTTTAATTTTTTAATTTTAATTTTTTAATTTTAATTTTTTAATTTTAATTTTTTAATTTTAAAAACATCCGGCTGATTTGAGCCTGCAAATGCACCATACTTTGGACCAGTTGAAGGATTGGACTAGGCAGATGCATACATACAGTAAGACTAAAGATGGGTATTACTATATCCCGCCCTGTATTTTACTATTCTCGCCCTAATACGTATGAATACATGTATTTTAAATTTTAAAAAAAAAAGAAAAGAAATGGGAGAGGGCTATAAATACCCCCTTCCCCTCATTTTTTCTCCTCCCCCTCATTTTTTCTCCTCTCCTTCTTCTTTTTCTCCTTCTCCTTCTTTCTCTCCCACTTCCCTCTCCATTTCCGCCGGAAACCGCCCGCCGCCGCCGCCCGCCGCCGCCCGCCGCCGCCCGCCGCCGACCGCCGCCCGCCGGAATCTCGCCGGAATTTGGCCGGAATCCCGCCGGAATTTCGCCGGAAAATGTAAGTTTTTGAGAAATTTTTTTTTTCTTTTCGTGGGAATCGTTGCCCGATCTATTCGAATTTTGTTGAACTTGTTGGAATTGTTAGAATTTTGTTGAGCTTGTCGGAATTAATGACATAATTGGACATGATGATATAATTGGAAGGTTATTGTGTTTTTTCAGTAATTATTTAGTTTAAATTTGGCCATAATATTTTAGAAATTGTATTTTTTAGAAGTTGGATTTTTTAGAAATGATGTAGTTATGTGACATAATAGAAATTACTTAGGAATTATTTGTTTAGAATTTGTGATGTTCTAAATTATTTAGGTATGTGACATAGTTGGAATTAAAACGAAGAAATTGTGTTCTGTGTAAATTACTTAGTTTAAATTTGGACATAATATTTTAGGAATTGTTTTTTTTAGAAATTGGGTTATTTAGAAATTATTTAGTTATGTGACCTAATAGAATTTATTTAGAAATTGTATTTTTTAGATATTGGGTTATTTAGAAATTATTTAGTTATGTGACATAATTAAAACGAAGAAATTGTGTTTTGTAGAAATTACTTAGTTTTAATTCGGACATAATATTTCAGAAATTGTATTTTTTAGATATTGGGTTATTTAGAAATTATTTAGTTATGTGACATAATCGGAATTAAAACGAAGAAATTGTGTTTTGTAGAAATTACTTAGTTTCAATTCGGACATAATATTTCAGAAATTGTATTTTTTAGATATTGGGTTATTTAGAAATTATTTAGTTATGTGACGTAATTGGAATTGAAACGAAGAAATTGTGTTTTGTAGAAATTACTTAGTTTCAATGTGGACATAATGGTTTAGAAATTGTATTTTGTAGAAATTGGCCAATTTAGAAATTATTTAGGTATGTGGCGTAATTGGAATTAAAACGAAGAAATTGTGTTTCGTAGAAATTACTTAGTTTAAATTTGGACATATTGTTTTAGAAATTGTATTTTTTAGATATTGGGTTATTTAGAAATTATTTAGTTATGTGACGTAATTAAAACGAAGAAATTGTGTTTTGTAGAAATTACTTAGTTTTAATTCGGACATAATATTTCAGAAATTGTATTTTTTAGATATTGGGTTATTTAGAAATTATTTAGTTATGTGACATAATCGGAATTAAAACGAAGAAATTGTGTTTTGTAGAAATTACTTAGTTTCAATTCGGACATAATATTTCAGAAATTGTATTTTTTAGATATTGGGTTATTTAGAAATTATTTAGTTATGTGACGTAATTGGAATTGAAACGAAGAAATTGTGTTTTGTAGAAATTACTTAGTTTCAATGTGGACATAATGGTTTAGAAATTGTATTTTGTAGAAATTGGCCAATTTAGAAATTATTTAGGTATGTGGCGTAATTGGAATTAAAACGAAGAAATTGTGTTTCGTAGAAATTACTTAGTTTAAATTTGGACATATTGTTTTAGAAATTGTATTTTTTAGATATTGGGTTATTTAGAAATTATTTAGTTATGTGACGTAATAGAAATTATTCAGAAATTATTGATTAGGAATTGTGTTTTTTGGAAATTATTTAGTTATGTGACATAATAGAATATAGTTCTATGTAAACAAACTTTAGTAATCCGATGTAAACAATTGTGTAGTAAACTGTTACGATATGTTTTAACTATTGTTTCCTTGAATGTTAATAATAGTGGTAAGAAAATAAGATTATTTAGTTATGTAATCTCCAATTTGTAACTAGAAAAAATGTTCCAGTTCGTTGATGCACTGTTCGGAAAATCAGTTCACACGTTGTTGAAATGTATGTTAATTTATCTTATCATATCAGTTTGATTCACTTGTTGTTATACTAATTACATATCTTGTGTCGTAGATGAGCACTGGTGGTCAACGTGACGGTCATGGTCGTTCCATACGACGAAGATGTGTTAGTGCCTCGGCGAGACAGGCTAGAGGCCGCGTGGTCGAGGATGAACCGTCGCCTCGCCCGCGGGAGTTTGATGTAGGAGCGGAGCAGCCTTCTCCACCGAGCGTTAGTGCATTCGATCCCATGCCGACATGGGACGGTCCGGAGATTAACATCCTCCCGCCCGGTGGTATTCGTCATGGAAGTGATTGGCAGATGAATTTTGACCTGCCCGCAGATGTCCCCCCGGTGGGCCAACCTGGTTCGAGTGTTCCATTGGATGCCGGGATCGAACGTTATGCTGAAGCTGGAGCCCGGCACACCGTGAGGAACAGAGCTGGTCAATTCGCACAGTCTTCTGGTGGATCGTGCAATGCCGGTGAGCCTAGCACCGGAATGGCACGGAGGAATAGGAGGAAGCGACCCGCCGCCGATGAGACGTGGCTAGTGCGGGGACCAGTGGCTGGTGGCCCGCAGGATGACCTCGTCATACCAAGCTTCGGAGGACACGTCGCGCTTGACGTTTGGAATGGTATAGAGCGAGGTGTGTTGAGATGCCATGCTCGGTCGCCGCTATGCAAGCAGCTAGTCGACACGCTCCCCGAACTGAGCGATGTTGCACAGGCCCGGATACATGCGACCGGGTTGGGCCACCTGCCTGCGATTATGTTCCAGTTCCTTGACATGGCACTGATATCCGCTTTTGTCGAGAGGTGGCAGCCGGACACGAACACGTTTCACATGCCGTTTGGGGAGATGACCATCTTGATGCATGACGTTGAGATGATTCTTGGCATTCCCATCGATGGTGGCGCTGTTGCGAGTACCATTTCGGCGGAGACTATTGAGGAAGCGTGCGCCGAAATGTTTGGGAAAGACGTGGAGTCCTTTCTCGCGGAAGACTGGAACGGGGGTAACATAGATGCCCAATCTTTGATGGCGAGGTGCGTAGCGGGGGGGCAGAGCCAGAACTTCCAATTCATGTGCTACATGCTGACCCTGTTTTCATCCACGCTTTTTGTGGATAAAACTGGGAATAAGGTTAGAGCCAACCTTCTACCCCTGCTTGATTCGCAGTTGTCGCAGTTGTCGTGGGGCTCGGCGACGTTGGCCAGCTTGTACCTGCAGTTGGGAATTGCGTCCCGGTCCAAGGCGCGCGGCCTATGCGGATGTTGCACGCTGCTCCAAGCATGGATATACGAGTACTTTCCGATGTTTCGGCCGGGACCGAGTACGTTGCCAGCTCTTCCGGGTCGCGCCAGTCGGTGGCACACAGGGGTTAGATCGGGGAGGGGTACGGGGAGGCTCGGTGCCATCAGGCGACAGTTGGATGCCTTACAGCCCGACCAGGTATGAATTCCATGCTTTTACTCTTATTCTGACAGTAGTAGATAGATCGGATTCCATAGAAACGTAACATGTCTGTGAAACTTTTTGCAGGTGGATTGGTTGCCATATGGAGTGGACGTGGTCAGGGCTGCGGGGGGGAGGACTCACTACCGCGGCGTGATCCGATACCTCGACGCAATGGAGGCGTACATGCCAGATCGCGTTGTGCGGCAGTTCGGTCTCCTACAGGGTATACCGCGGGGTCTTGCTATTGCGCCGGAGCCTTGTTTCCGCCCGGCTGATCCAGCCGGCTATTCAGTGACCTACCCAGGGAGGCTGCAGTTGACCCTATGGGAGATGGCACACACTTGGCACAAGGAACGGCTTGCGGCGTTCCCGGTAGCCACGCCCCAATCAGAGTGTACCATGGATTACGAGGACTGGTACGAGACTCATTCGCACCCAGTGATCGCAAATCCTGAACATGCTGCCGCGAGTGGCCCGGACAGGACACAGGCCTCGGTAAGTTTTCACTAACTGTTTGCTTCGAGTAATTATATTACATTTTACTGTCTCGTTATTGTAAACTCCGTTTCCTGTGTAACAGATGCTGAGTGACGTGATGAGCGCACTGGATCCGTTCGGCTCGGCGACCGTTGATGGACTCGGCGACCCCAGCGTGAGGGAGTTGATGACGACTCTGCTCGGTCTTCGCGATGAGTATCGGAGGCTCGGTTATGGACCCATTCCTTAGTCGAATGTTTGTGTACGTGTGAGCTCACAGTTGTGCCATATTCTGCTCATTTATGTAATCAGCTATGTTTTTGCATATCACATTTTTGCGTCATTCATTTTTTCATCGACAACGCTCTCAAAATTAATTACGCGACGCGTAGGCAATAACTGTAACGGTTGCGTACATGCCGAGTTAATAACAACAGTTAATTACTCTGGGAGTATGCTCTCCTCCAAGCGCTTAGCCTCCTACGAAAGGGTAACTCCCAACCTACGACATCAGGCTTCCTTAGCGTGGTCCACAGATTAACCACGGGGGGCATGGGACAGTTTTCCTTCATGTTTACCCGGACGAAATGGCTTGCACTGCGAACGTATACAATGTGCAGCTCCCTACTTGTTCCAGCCTCGCCCCCACCCGCCCTCAGTGGAAGGACTGTACAGCAATGGTCCGCCGACCCGTTCTCTAAAATGTAATATAAAACCACGACCGTGTTGTAGTAGGTGGCGACGGGAAACATGTCCGCAATGACCGTGAACCAATGCTCTGGACCACATGGACCGCTGGTGTGGTGTATACGGGCTCTGGCGAGTTCAACGTCATTTTGCGAACCGTAAATGGGAACGTAGTCAGGCCAATGAGTTGATATCTCGTTAAATACTGCCCGACGCGCTGTGGACCATTCACCTTCACCGTCTACGTGGAACGCATCAGCAACGCATCTGAAGCCACAGTTACCATCACTCACGACATCGTTCCAGCCTCCGATGTAACGCCTGACAATGTGGGGGACACTTTCGAGGAACGGGAATGTCGCTGCAGGACAACACATTAACATAAATATCTTGTGCAGGCGGCGATATACATTTAGATAAACAATAAGATAAACATGTTGTACTTACCGTGGCGGCGACCGCTCCCTGAAGCACGCCCCGGGGACCTTGAACTACTCCCGTATCGCCTGTTCACGTGCTCGTGGTAGCTCGGTGAACGTCGGGTTGATCTTGATCGGGGGACCTGCTCGCTTGGTCTCCCACGTGCACTGGTACAGATGTCCGGCTCGCCAACGCCGCTCTCCTCCGGATGCAACTGCGCATCTACGTAGGATGCAACCCGTCGTCGGACCGAAGGGTCGCTGCGTGCCAACTCCTCCAACAGAGTGTCGAACCGCGACTGATCCTGTTCGGCCCTCGAGATGTTCTCC
This sequence comes from Rubia yunnanensis, assembly GCA_037428765.1. NCBI lineage: Eukaryota > Viridiplantae > Streptophyta > Magnoliopsida > Gentianales > Rubiaceae > Rubia > Rubia yunnanensis. The sequence continues at coordinate 61,764,105 of CM075071.1, read as the reverse complement.
GTGCTCTGCGAGTGATCACCCAATGCCAGGCTCTTAAACAGCGGATGAATGTCGTCCAAGTACAAGGGGATTCCTTCAGCAACTGCCGCGGCCATGACGCATGCACACGGTATTCCGTATGTCGAGCGCAGCACACAGCCGCAGTAAGCATATACCTGTGCTCCCAGTGCATCAATCCTGCGGTACTCGACCCTCAATTTATCCAGGCAGAATTTGGACACATTGTTGGTCAAGTTGCTGAAAACGGCCATACGGTGCAATCTTCCGATACGCGTTCTTGACTTCTCGAGGCCGGTCTTGATCATAGTAATCTGCTGGGCTATCTGCAGGTCGACACGCCTCCATACCGTGTCCAGTGAACCAGTCGACGTGTGTAACCACCCTTTCAGTGACGAGTGTGCACTCTCGACCCTGCACGTAGTTGTGTTCCCGAAATGCAGAAATCTGTTCGTCCATGCCCTCACAAATTTCTCCTTATGGGGTGTGAGCCACGTCGTCTCAGCGTAGCTAATAACAGATGGGCTCCAAGCCCATGCAGCCCTCATATCAACCACGGCGGTTTCGTACTCTGTAACGGTGGACGCATTGCAAATCCGGAACCATGCACCGTTCTTGAACCCTGACCCGTTCCTCTTACTCCCCGTCAGCACGGTCACACGTGCCTCCACATCCTTGTTGATATGCCAGGTGCAGAGCAGATGTTTCGATTCTGGAAACACAGTCCGAAGTGGCCTAATCAGTCCCATCTCCCGATCGGTGACCACAACCTCAGGGAACGGTCCATCCACAAGCAAGTTCTTCAGAGCGTTCAGCACCCACTCATAGGTGTCTGCCGTTTCGTCAACAACAATTGCGTAGGCAATCAAGAAGTTTGTGTTGCAAGGGGACATCCCAACCATCTCAATGAATGGCATGCCGTACCGATTGGTCTTGTATGTTGAGTCGATGGCCACAACCCACGGAAACGTGCGAAATGCCACAACAGCATCGGGATTGGCCATGAATAAATGAGTCAGAGTGCCATCACCTGCTGAGCGGTGACTAGATACATACCCTTTCGCGGTGGCCAGATGCAAACAATTCTCCGCCGTGTTGCGCCCGCCTCGCCTTTCCGTTACATATGCCGATCTCTCATTGTACACCTGCCTAATGTTCTGATGCATGTCCGGAAACGAATTACTGAGGCTGGCATTGATATGCCTTGGAGCTGTTTCTGAATCTGTCAAATCTCTGATCATCTGCTTCGCGTCCGCATGGAGCTTGGAGCTCTGTCTGTGACCCTCGGGGTACACTGAGAAAGAGTGGTTGTGCATCCCTCGTCGGGGATCCTTACACGGCACTACATTCCAACCATCCCCCGTGATGCTCTGTTTCAAGACAATCGCGAACGGGCAGCCACAACTGCTGGTCGAGCTGCTACTCCGTCGGACTACATCAGATTCGCTCGTATCTACATCCTTATCCTTCCGGCCCCGATTGCAAATGCAATATAACCTCAGCGGACCATTCCTGTTCTGCTTGTAGGACCCCGTCACAAGTTCAAATCCCACCTGCAGAGCAATCCGCTGCAGGTACGAATAAGCCTCGGCAACATCTGGGAACACAGCTGAGGTGGCAAATGGAGAGTATCCATTCCGCCCTGCAGCAGCTTCACATGACTGACTGTCATCCTGAAACAGCAATAAACATCAGGTAATTAGTAGGACAACAAAATCAACGCTACAGTAATTAATCGGACATAAATCACTGTACACAAATTCAAAACAGCATTACGTAGTTAAATTAACATAGTATTTTCCATCCAATCAGAATTACAACGGAACAACCAAAATTAACGTTACAATAATTAGGAGATAAATGCGCAATAATTTCTACATAACAGTTAACAAATTAAAACACAAAGAGTAGTACAAATTTCTACGGCAATAATTAACAATTTTAACAGAATAACAAAAGCAACGCCACAATAATTAATAGGACATAAATTACTGTACATAAATTCAAAACTCCATTACGTAGCTCAATTAAGAACAAAATTAACGGTACTGCAATTAATGAGAGATAAACTCGTAGGAGATAAATGTGCAATAATTTCTACGTAACAGTTAACAAATTAAAACACAAAGACGGGCATAAATTTCTACAGCAATTTCTACGTAACAGTTAACAAATTAAAACACAAAGACGGGCATAAATTTCTACAGCAATGCTTAAGAATTTTAACGGAACAACAAAATTAACATTACAATAATTAATAGGCCATGAATTACTGTAGATAAATTCAGAACAGCATTATGTAGCTAAATTAACAACAAAATTAACGTTACTGCAACTGATAGGAGCTAAATTCGAAGGAGATAAATGTGCAATAATTTCTACGTAACTGTTAACAAATTAAAACACAAAGACGAGCACAAATTTCTACAGCAAAAATTATTTAAATTCAACAACTACTTACGGACAGAAAACTAATTAGTAAAATTACCTCCGAAGACATGGAATTTGCAACACCCTTTTTCGAGTTTTTTTTCACCAAACTAGGCCTGCAAAACAATTCAAGTGTCATTGGAAGAATGGAATCCGAGCACCCTTTTATAGAGGTCAGATTTTTCAAAAAAAAAAAAAAAAAAAAAATTCCTGGCTCGGCTCGCGCCCAAGCCACGGCGAGCCGAGCCGCGTCCGGCTCGCACCCACGGCCTGGCGACCGGACCGCGTCCGGCTCGCGGCCAACGAACGGCGAGCCGTGGCTCGCGCGCTGGCGCAGGCGACCGGCGCCGGTCCGGCTCGCGCCCGGACCCTGGCGAGCGGCCCGCCGGCGGCACGCGGCCTGTCCGTGGCGGGCCGACCGGCGGCGGCTCGCCGTCCCGCGGTGGCGACCGGATGGCCGGCGGCACGCGGCCATGCCGCGGCGACCGGACCGCCGGCGACTCTCCGCCACGGCTCGCGCCCAAGCCGTGGCGAGCCGACCGGTGGCGCCTCGCGCCCAGCCGGTGGCGAACCGGGTCCGGCGCCGGCGGCCGGTGGTCCGGCGCCGGCGCACGGTGGTCCGGCGGTGGCGGCCGGTGGTCCGGCGGCGGCGCACGGTGGTCCGGCGGCGGCGCACGGTGGTCCGGCGGCGGCGCACGGTGGTCCGGCGGCGGCGCACGGTGGTCCGGCGGCGGCGCACGGTGGTCCGGCGGCGGCGCACGGTGGTCCGGCGGCGGCGCACGGTGGTCCGGCGGCGGCGGCCGGTGGTCCGGCGGCGGCGCAAAAATTCCGGCGGCGGCGCAATTTTTTTTTATTTTTTCCCAGATTTTAGTTTCTTTAAAAATTAAATTTTTAACACTTTAATATAGTTTAATTTATTTATTCAAATTAAATTAAAAATATATACTGTATACGTATTAGGGCGAGGATAGTAAAATACAGGGCGAGATATAGTGATCCACCTAAAGATCTACATTGAGTGGGACCATTACCATTCACGGACTTTTGTACGACTCCAGAGGCCCATGTCTCACAAACAATATATAGTGAAGAGTTAGGGAACATTTAACCTGCTCTGTAGAATGTAGAGAAGATTTGGGGAACCAGAATTATTGAACTTGTTCCCATGATAAATGTCTTCACGTTCATTGAATTCTGCTAACTTCTGTCACGTTTTGCAATTATTGTTACCAGCCGTTTTCCGCAATCCTACATTTCTGCTGATATTGAATTTTGTATCGACCCATATCCCCTAGTCTATATATATCATAAATTGCTATGGAGGGTACTGACTTTTTTTAAATTTCACCAGTGAATTTAATTGCTGGTAATTGATGGATAAATGTTGTATTAGCAGTTGAAATCTAATGATACCTGCGATTGACATTCAATGACACACATCATTTTTTGTGTTAGAATTTAGGAGATGCTAAATAAGTGGATGAAATTGAATTGTAATAAGAAAAAGTAAAATGAATGGATGTAATAACCTTAAACTTGCCACAAAAAGAAAGTGTCAATATAAAATAAACATTTCAAATTAGAAAGTGTGTCACTGTTAAAGAAATGGAGGAAGTACTATTTTAAGTTTCTGTTTTCGAAGAGAGCTAGCTTACTTAATTGTGGTGGCGGGATTAAAGATTTTTGTTTTGGGTTACGAAGGTGACAGTGGAAGTTGTCATGATGGTGTGAGATTAGGGAGGTGAGGTGGTGGTGGTGGTAGCTGTAAAGAATGGGTTTTGGGGTTAGTGCTGAATGGGTTTTGGGGTTAGTGCTGAATGGGTTTTGGGGTTAGTGCTGAATGGGTTTTGGGGTTAGTGCTGGATGACTGCGAAGGAAGACGAACAAGGGATGGAAACAAACATAACCTTTTACAATAATAGGGTAAAACTTTTTGAATAAACTTATTGTTAGGGTCAAAAACATCATTTCGGATACTATTAGGGCTCAATTATACAATTTAACCACTGGGAGTAGCCCCGTGGACAGGGCGTATGCCCGCCCCAGAAGCACTCCAGGTTCAATTATGGCATGAAGCAGTTTCTGGAGTTTAATCTTCCAATTGCACCGTATTGGTAGGAGTCTCATTTGGTGTGAGTTATGTGGGAGTCTCACCCCACCTTTGTGTGAGACGCAGGGGAGCTTCACCTCCTTTGTGTGAGGCAACTGTGTGATAGTAATAGAGTGGTGTGTGTATTAAAAAAAATTTTTATACAGTTTTATGAAAGGGAAAATTTTATCAATCATATATTTAGAGTTAAGAGCGTTTTCATTGTTACTTAATCCTGTGGGTTAATCAAGTATCAATACCCTTGATTTGTGAACTGATCATGCGGGCTAGTTAGTGAGCAAATTCGAAATTGAGAGCAATCTCGAGGGCTAGTCGTCATCAATTTCATGCGGTCATATTAGGGTCTACGAATTCCTTAATTTGGTCAAAGATTTAAATTTCACAATTTAAAGTGTTCGCAAAAAAATTTATATCAATAGATATTTAAAATTACAAATTGAAAACTATGAAAAAGTAAATAAGTAAAACAAAATGGGACGAAGGGAGTATAGTCATTTTTGAAGAGAACAAACAAGGTTAATTCATAAAATATTCCTGGAATTTTGATTATTTACCAGGCGAAGGGATTCTTAAAGTGACGATTATAAAGTAAAAGGGGATAATCATGTAACATTTAGACTCCCCATTATCACGGCAACAATTCAATAACTTCAATCTCCAAAATCAAGTTCCACCTAAATTCAAGTATTATATGTACTCCCTCAATCCCAAATCAAATTGCACAAAATTTTTTTTTACATTCATCAAGAATCTTGTCTACCTATTAATATGTTTAATTATATATAATAACAGGAAATAAAAAGTTGCTTTTGATAAACTGTTTGTTATGACAAATCCAACTGATAGAGTAGATAGAGTCATATCTTGATTAATCTTTTGATTGATCATGATTGATACAGTACATATAATAAAACTGTCTAGGTTCGATGTAATTAGCTCATTGTATTCTATTTATTCTATCTATGACAGACACATCAGACGTGATGAATTACCTAATTTCATGGTATCAGACGTGTAATTGATCTTTTACTCTCTCCTCCAAAATCCATCCATATTTTTCGCTCTTCGCCTTCTTTTTGAACAACCATATATCAAAATCTTGAACCTGTTTTTTGCTTCAATGGCAACCAATCAATTAAGCTACTCCATCCTCATTCATATGTTACCGATCAAATTGAATTCCGGCAACTATATGATGTGAAAGTTTCAAGTTCAAGTGCTCCTCGAATCTGAGGGTTTATTTGGCTTTCTCGACGGAACGACTTTGAAGCCCTCTGATTCCGCCCCTAACTCGGATAAGTCAGACTCTTCTTTGACCGGCATTCCTTCCAAGCAGGAATCTTCCCAAACTAGTGATTCTCTGGCTCTGTGGGTTGCCCAAGACAAAAGGCTCCAGATCATTCTCTGATCGTCGCTCACCGAAGAAACTATGCTGGAGACCATTGGTTGTTCAATGGTGAGAGAGATGTGGGATTCTCTTGTTGTTGCCTTCGACAATTGCTCAGCCTCCTGGGAATTGCAGCTCTGTGACGAGCTCCATAACATCTGTCGCGACTCATTCTTAGTTTTGGAGTTCCACCACCGATTCAAAGCCATCCTTGATGGGTTGCAGTCAGTCAATGCTCCAGGCAGAGATCGGGTGATGATTTTTCTGTGTGTCCACACCTCCGGCTTCACGGAGTTCACCAGCATTCAGCTAGCTCAGACGTTGGTGACATCGTAGCCCGTGCTCGATGTCACAAAGTTTTTCATCAGACATCGACTGGCTCTAGTTTTGGTTCTGAAGATTCACTAGTAGCTTTTGCTGCGTCTGGATATGGCTTTCCCGATGGCTATGGTTACAGCTCACAGGCGCGTAACGCTTATGCGCCACCCCTAGGCGAGTGGACCACCACGCGCGTCAGTGGGGGTGGTTCTGGACGTCCAGGTTCTGGTCGTAAAAAATACTGGAATCTGAAGTGCCAAATTTGCCACAATTTTGGTCACACAACTCTACAGTGCTCGAGGCTCGCGCCGGCAGATTTCCAATCTGACTTGGCTCATCTTGCTAATGCTTTCCAGTCATCTGTTTCCCTAGAAAATACAGCATCCGACTGGTACTTGGATTATGGAACGACAAATCACATGGCCTCGACTTCTTCTGGCATGGACAATGTTATCCTCTACATTGGTAACCGCTCTGTCATTGTTACTAATGGTCATTCTATTCTAATTTCTCATATTGAGCATCATCGGTTTTCTCGTGATTTTTCTTTAATAGATGTGTTGGTGATTCCTGACATTACGAAAAACCTGTTTTCCACTAGTAAACTGACAAAGGACATGTATGATGTGTTTTCTTTGGATGAGAACTCGTTTGTAATTCAGAACTCGTTTGTAATTAAGAAGGTCATAGGCCAAGGTTGATTTGATCAAGGTCTTTATATGCTTGAGAGAAGTGGTGTTGCTTTTGTTGCTTATGTTAAAGATAATAAACATAGAGCTCCTTTTGATATTTGGCATGTTAGACTAGGCCATACTTCCATTTCGGTTATTTCATTGTTAAATAAACTGAATCTTGTTGAGGTTGTTTCTGCAACGCCTAAACTTGTTCTGTGTTCGCCTTGTGAAATGGTGAAAGGTAAAAGGCTTTCTTTTGTGGACAATTCTAGACGGGCACGTGCTGTTCTTAATTTAGTGCATGGTGATTTGTAGGGCCCTACTCCAGTTTTATTTAATAGTAGATTCTCTTATTATGCCATTTTTGTTGACGATTTCTCGCGATCCATGGCACAAAAATTAGATTTCTTTGAGCCGTTCTTACAGTTTCAGAAATTGGTTGAAACCCAATTTTCTTGTTCGATCAAGGTGTTTCAAAGTGATGAAGGCACATAATTCACAAATGCACGCATACGATCTCATTTTTCAGATAGAGGAATCCTTCACCAGATTTCTTGTCCATCCACACCAAAGCAAAATGGCAGAGTAGAACGTAAACACCACCACGTTGCGGAGATGAGTTTATCGATGTTTTTCTCCTCTGGCTTACCGATCTCGTACTGGGATGTTACTTTCACCACTGCTACCTACACCATCAACAGGCTTCCCACACATGTTCTTTGCAATGCCTCTCCATATTCTCTGCTTTATGGTCATCATCCAGACTACTCAAATTTTCACTCTTTTGTATGTCGGGTGTGTTCCTTCATTTGGCCGTTTGCTCCCCACAAGCTGGCCCCTCATAGTACTCCATGCATCTTCGTGGGTTGTAGTGCCCGATATAAGGATTTTCGATGTCTTGACCTAGTCTCCAAGAAGGTTTATCTCACTCGGCATGGCCATTTCGATGAGACTTGTTTTTTATTTGTGAGTGACACTGCCTCTACTGCTCTAGAATCTATGGATGTCTCGACACTCATTGATCCCGACTTGGATGATTTGTCTAGCCCCTCTAGAGCTCCTCTGCCACCACTCAGGATTCTCTCTCTGAGTCCTCGATTACATCACCATCCGTCAGTTCTCCGACACCTACCTCTCCACTGCTACCATCTCCAGTTGGCAATCCACTGCCTCATCCACTGACTGCGAGTCATCGTATGACCACCCCGCTCTTAGACAGGCGGTCGCACAGTAAAGCAGTATACAGACTATGTAATGACAGGATTTCTTGCGGCATTACTTGCACAGACTGAACCTCGGGGGTATCGATCTACTCTTAAGGATCCTCAATTGGCAGCTACTTGGATGAAGAAATGGGTGCTCTTCGCCAGAGATACACTTGGGATTTTGTTCCACGCCCTACTGGTATCAACATCGTTGGCTCCAAATGGGTTTACCGTTTCAAGCATCGCCAATATGGCACCATTGATCAGTACAAAGCTCGCCTAGTTACGCAAGCATATTCTCAGCTGCCAAGCTTCAACTTCACTCACACTTTTAGTCCTTTCATCAAAGCCTCCACAGTTAGAACATCTTGTCCTTGGCCACTACTTTCTTTTGGTCTCTTCATCAGTTAGACGTTAAGAATGCATTTCTTAATGGACTTCTTGATACGCCTATATACATGGAACAATCGGTTGGTTTCATTGATCTCGTTCATCCTGATTACGTGTGATGTCTTCACAAGGCTATCTATGGTCTCAAACAAGCTCCTCGGGCTTGGTTTCAGCGATTCAGCTTCTATTTACTTCGTCTGGGATTACGGTGCAGTTCTACCGAAACCTCTTTGTTTGTGTTCTCTCAGGGATCAAAGATTCTATATTTGTTAGTATATGTGGATGACATCATTCTTACCGGCAATGATCATCTTCTCATTCATCGGTTCATCATCTGCACTAAACGTGAGTTAGCTAGTAAGGATCTTGGTGCGCTTCACTATTTTTGGGATTAGAGGTCTCTCGCTCTTCGTTTGGACTTTTTCTGGGACACGCTAAGTATGCGATGGAGATACTTTAGCGTGCAGGCATGACGCATGTTGCTCCTGTCTTCACACCTTTTGTTCCTAGCTCTCAGCTTCATGGCTCCTCGGGTTCCAAGTTCTTGAACCCCAAGCTTTATCGCTTGTTGGTCGGTGCCTTACAGTATTTGGCCATCACTCACCCAGATTTTTCATATGCAGTCAACTATGTTAGCCAATTCCTCCAGTCGCCTCAAGAAGATCACTACCAGGCTGTCACACGCATCCTTCATTATGTACATGGCACACTCCATCTTGGTCTCTCTTTTCAGCCATCTCCCAGTGGTCTTTCACTTTTGGGTTACTCTAATACTGACTGGGCCCGTTGCCTCGAGACTTGGCTTTCTACCTATGACTATGCTATTTTTCTCGGGGGTAATTTTGTTTCATGGATTGCTAAGAAGCAATCGACGGTGTCTCGGTCCAGTTGTGAATCTGAGTATCGTGTTATGGCAAACACTACATCTGAGCTTGCTTAGGTGTGTAATCTGCTTAAGGAGCTTTGAATTCCTCTCTCATAGCCGCCTCTCCTATTTTGCAACAACAGCAGTGCCATTTTTCTTACTCAAAATGTGGTAGCACACAAATGGGACAAACACATAGACATTAACTATCACTTCGTTCGTGAACTTGTTGCCTCTGGTAGGCTTCATGTTAGTCATGTTCCATCGTCACTACAGGTTGTTAATATTTTCACTAAGAGTTTGTCTCGTAATCTTTTTTGATTTGTTTCGTTCCATGCTTTGCGTATCCTGTAGTCTTACGCTTAGCTTGAGTGGGGTGATAGAGTAAATAAAGTCATATCTTGATTAATCTTTTTATTGATCATGATTGATACTATACATATATAGAACTGTCTAGGTTCGATGTAATTAGCCCATTGTATTCTATTTATTCTATCAGATATTGGGTTTTACCAAATTGTCTTAATTATTACTATTATGTTCCAACATAACCTATCTAACCAAGTATGCAATAAAGTAAAGCATAAAGACACGAGACTGGTTACGCAGCTCGGTGAAATATACCTACATCTGCGGGGCATGGCCCAATTCAGAATGAATCCACTCATCAGAAAGATACAGTACAAAGTACACCATACAATTATACTTATCTATCTAATTATGACATGTGAATTCTGCAAGCTCCCCTTGCTACCAATCTGCATTAATCAGACTCCCTCTGACCTTGAAACTCGTTGATGTTGAATCTCCTCCTCCCGAGGAATTAAGGTATACGATTTTGAACTTGATCAATAGGTTACGTATGTTGGAACATATGTATGCTGGCCTCACAGTAGTCTCGGAAAGATTGAAAATCGGTGTGTAGATTTTGGCAATTAAGTTCGCGAGTTTAATGCAGTTGTGATGTCCTCTTTATATAGTCCATTGAGCGGATCGGAACCCTCCATGATTAACTTCATAATATTCTTATTCTTTATCTGCTTCTGAAGCACATCCAAATCCCATAAATAAAGGGATTTTCCTTATCTCAATTATCCAATAATATTCCATAAATCCAATTCCATATTTATAGTGATTTTTCATAAACCCAGTATGCTTTTAACACCGTCTAAAATAATATATTACAGAATATACAATCTTCCATAAATCACATATCTCGCAATATTCTGTCATTGGTAAAAATCTTTAGGATTCAGCTTTATGTATGTTCCAACATGGAACGTTTTTCTTTTCCAAGTCAGTTCACAAATGCCAATCAAGTAATCAATAAAATCAACACGGCTTTAAAATCCCCCCCTTTTGCTTGTTGTGAACCCAACCATTTTGGAAATAAGAGCACAAAGAAAAATTTTCAATATCACAACATGAGAATTCCATAAACCCCCTTATGATGAAACATATACTTCATGATGAATCTGAATTAATATGAAACCACGAGAAAAACAAGAAATCCAAAAACCAAAAATTCTGATTACTCCAAAATATTCTCCTCATGGGGTCATGAATAGGCAAAATGCAACAAAAACACAAAAAGAATCATAAAAATAGCAATAAAATATGCTCCCCCTGAAATTAACACGTGATCTATGTTGGAACATAGTTAGTTCAGAACATTCAATCGTGTGCAAGAGCAGAAGCATGTGCTTCCATTCGGGCCTTCTCAGCTTCAATTTTTGCTTTTTCTAGCTTCCAGGGCAGCAATCTGAATAGCTATAGCTCCCAACCTTGCATTCATAACCACCAGCACAAGTAGACGCCTTTGGATTCCACGGTAGGCCATGCACTTGTCTCATTCCAAAAGTCTTCTTATTGGGCCAAAGAAACTCTATCTCCACAGTCACATCCTTAGCCTTAGCCATTGCCCTTTTCACTTCTAGCCAATGCAGAAATAAGGCATGGATAAACCAGTGCATGTTTGGCCTTGAGAGCAATAACTTGTCTCACTATGATCTGCTGTATTAGCAACCCCACATTGAATGGTTTCTGTGTTCCAACACAGTACAACAGTTTGGTCATTTCTCTTGTGAGGGTAGTGGTGTTGGTTGATGGAATCAACAGTGAACAACAATCTGGTACAAACAGAAAAATCTTGAATAAACATGAGGCTTGGGAGTGACCTGTTGCTAGCCACTAAGTATTAAATCCTCTAGATATCTCTGTCAAGATCTGATCATCAGTAACCCCCAATTCCTTAGAGAATATCCTATCAAACTCTAGAGTTTTCATCCCTATTAGCTTATTTATCTTAGCAGCCAAAAAATTGATTATATTCTCCCTCACATAAACCCTATCTAGGAGAATCCTCTTCCAAATTCCCAGCCATCAGGTTTGAGTAAACCTCATAAATCACTTGCTTGTTGTACTCAAGATACATAGAGACTGCCTTCTTCATTCCAATCACTTCTAAAAAAATCATAAAAACCACTTATCATGTATGCAGCTAGGTCCACTAGCCTCTTAGAAATAATCTTCCTCTCAGCAAAGACTTTGCCCATCTTCTCATAGTCATTATCAAAGTAAATATCATAAAGAGCATCACTTACAGGAGGAGATTGCATCACAAACTTCTTCTTTGGTGTAACAAGTGTTTTCTTCTTGAATTTCTTGGTTGGAGGGGATGACTGAGTTGCAGGCTGCTTCCTGCCAGCCTTCCTTAATCTAGTCTAGATGAATTAATCCAAGACTTCATCACTGGAGTAGGTAAGGTTTGGTTCCTATGTTGGAATAGGCCTAGCCTGCTCAGTTTCTTCATCACCAAGCTCAGTTTCTACTGCTGCTGCATCTTGTGTTCCAACATACTCTAACTGCTCAAGTATAAGAGCATCTCCCCTTATATCCCCTACCTATGAATACTTCACATCATCATAAGAACTTCATGTATAATCATCAAAATGCTTATCTTGATCACCCATATCAGCATCTGTAAATTCCAAAACCGGTTAATCAATTTCCATGTTGTCTGTAGCTTCTGAATCTGCTCTCTATGTTGGGACATACCCAACACTCCCTTCATCCTCACTATATGACAACAAAATCATGGTAGGTTTCACTTCCCTAAGTTTTTTATTCTTCTGAGCAGCTATAGGATCATAGAACTCCAGAGGCATCCTATCACTTGATTTGACCACTTCAAATCCCTCAGACTCAGAATCATCAATCTCTTCAATGCACACATAGCTAGGACCAGGAACATAGGAATAAACATGAACATATCTTTACCGTTATGCATGACATAAGCCCCTCTAAGTAGCATAGGGTCATCTCCAATATTTCATCAATATCTCCTATATGACCAGTAAACACTTCCTTGATATCCACATCTAATACTTCCCCTTTCATATTTTGCAACTTAGATAAATCTAAAGATACTTTGTTTGCTTGTATCCATTCAAAGAATTCATCTAAGGATTTAAATTCCATACCATGCACAGTCAAGGGAGGAGTATTAGGACCAGTTACCTTTTGGTAGGGAGATTTGCCCTCGGGCGAAGTTGCATCCTTCTTAGGTTCGCTGTTTAAGGTGATCTTAGGAAGACAAGGATTCTCATGGTTCTTGCGTTCGGCCATTGTAGATTTTTGGGTGTGAGAGTTTTCTTGGCAAGAAGGGTTTACTCGTGAAGAAGGCTTTTTTGTTTTAAATCAACTTGAACTCTCAAAAAGAAATCTCAAGGTTTTTGGCAAGAATCTCTCAACAAAGGCTTATAAAATCCAAAAAAAAATAACAAGAGGAAAAGGTATAGAGGCCGAAAAGAGGGAAGGTGGAGAGATGGAATAAAATTTGAACCAAAATAACTCTTCCTCTTCTTTCACCTTATTAACCGTGTAAGCTTTTTTCCATTTCCAAGGAGAAGCCATGATTGTCTTTTCCCACTTGTCAATTCATGTCATGACTTCTTGAACTTCCAGCATAACTCAATAACTTCTATTTTTGTTCATTTTTTCTTCTTTCTATTTTTTTGTGTTTTTCTAATTTTTTGTACACAAAATAAAACTAAAAAATATTTACAACTAAATAAAAGCTATAAAGAAATACCTCAAATATGAAAAACTCCTAAGTAATGTCTGAGGAGCTCGAACGTAGCAGTGTCCAACGGTTTTGAAAAAAAAATCTGCAAATTGCTCAAATGTTGGAACATAGACCACCTCCACTTCCTTTCATTCAACAATATCTTGGATAAAATGGTGTCTTATATCAATATGCTTTGCTCGAGAGTGATGAACTGGATTCTTAGATATATCAATTGCACTTTGTTGTCACAACACCTTAAGAGGTCCTCCATGAATTCCATAACATTTGTTTCATCCATAACAATTGTGCATAACAACTTCCAACAGTAAGATATTCAGCTTCAACAGTTGACAGTGAAATCAAATTTTATTTCTTACTATACCATGATACTAAATTCATGACAATAAATAACATCCACCAGTAGTGCTTTTACGATCATATGCATTTTCAGCCTAATCAGAATCACTGTACCCAATCATATCAGAGTCTTGATTCTTAGAATACCATACACCATACTCAGAAGTCCCACTAACATATAGAATAATCTTCTTGACTGCAGTTAAGTGAGATTTCTTAGGACCAGTCTGAAATCTTATACAAACTCCAATGCTAAAACATATATCTGGTCTACTTGTTGTCAGATACAATAGACTTCCAATCATGCCCATGTACAGTTTCTGATCAACTCTGACACCTTTCTTGTCCTTCACCAATTTTTCAGTAGCTCCTATAGGTGTTCGAACAACACGAGAATTGCTTAATCTGAATTTTTTAACTAGACTCAAGGCATACTTACTCTGATTTATGGACATGTCATTATTTTATTGCTCTACTTGAAGCTCGAGAAAGTATGTGAGCTCTCCAAACATGTTCATCTCAAACTCAGCCTGCTACAAGGTTACGAAATCGTGTACCATAAATGGTGAAGTAGAGCCAAACACAATATCATCAACATAGATTTGAGCAATCAGAATCTTTGTTGATTTTTCAAGCACAAATAAAGTGTGATCTACTTCCCCTCGACGATAACATTTCTGAATAAGAAAGTTAGTAAGTCATTTATACCATGCTCTTGGTGTTTACTTCAACCCATACATGGCCTTCTTGAGTCGATACACATGATAAGGGTAATGAGGGTCCTTAAATACTCTAGGTTGTTCAACATATACTTCTTTATTAACCACACCATTTAGGAAAACAGTTTTGACATCCATCTAGTATAGAGTAAAATTTATAGTGCAGGCAATAGCTAGTAAAATTCAAATTGACTCTAACCTGGCAACTGGTGTGAATGTATCATCAAAATCAACTCCATAAACCCGAGTATATCCTTGAGCAAATGGTCTTACTTTATTTTGAGTGATTTGACCATCAGCATCAGATTTGTTCTTGAAAATCCACTTGGTGCCAATAACGTTTACCCATTTAAGATGGGGAGTAAGATACCATACATCATTGCGTTCAAACTGACCAAGTTCTTCTTGCATTGCCGCAATCCAATATTCATCAAGTAAAGCTTCCTTGTAGTTCTTAGGTTCAATAAGAGAGATGAAACATTGTAATCCTGCCAGTTTTTTGTAGTTTACTCGAGGGATATATCGAGTTCTCCGTAAGTTGGGTTCTTGTTGCACTTGTGTTGGAACATGCGGTGATACAGTGGGGGAAGATGTTCTAACATACTCGACTTCTTCAGGTTCATCAGGATTAGCTGTCTCCTCCGATGTTCCAACATAGTCTGGCTCATCAGGTTCACTGCTCTGTGCTGGAACATGGTCTTCATCTGGTTCATATTTTCTATCACTTGATACTTGTTGGCCATCAAAATCATCCACAATGACATTTATGGATTTCAAAAGAGCATTTTTCTGAAGATTGTAGGCAAAATAAGCCTGGATGTTCATGGAATAACCAAGAAAAATTCCAACATCACTACGATTGTCAAATTTTGCCAATTGCTCTCTATCTCGGAGAATATAACACTTGCATTCAAACAAGTGAAAATATGAGACATTTCGTTTCTTGCCCTTCCAAATCTCGTATGATGTTTTGCTTGGACGATACACATGATTTATTGTATAAAAAGTTGTATTAATGGCTTATGCCCACCATTTTTTGTGGATCCATTTCTCGGCTAGCATAACTTGAGCCATCTCCTGAAGCATCTTATTCTTCCTTTCCACAGTGTCATTCTGTTGAGGAGTGATTAGAGCAGAGAATTCATGTTGAATGCCAAGTTCATCACAGAAATCACTGAACTGAGAATTTTCAAATTCCCTGCCATGATCACTACGAATTCTGACAATCTTTCCTACTGGACATCCTTTTTTTGTCTGCAATTTTATCACTAAACTTCTTAACACATCCACAGTATCATATTTTTCTGTTAGAAAAGCTACCCAAGTGTATCTAGAGAAATCATCAACACATACAAAGATTTAGTTCTTGCCACTCACACTAGGTGTATTAACTGGACCCATCAAATCTATGTGCAGTAATTCCAGATTTCTTAAGGTAGTTATATACTGAACTGAAGAGTAGGGAGATCGAATTTGTTTACCTTGTTGACATGGTCCGCACACATTTCCATTTTTGCTTGCAAGTGTAGGCATACCTCGTACAGTCTTTACATTTGCAATTTTCACTAGATTTTTTAGTTGATATGTCTGAGTTTTTTGTGCCACAAGGCTCCTTCATCTTGTTTAGAGCTTAGACACTTCACTTCCTATTCTAGCAAATAACAGTTGTCTGATAATCGAATGCCTGAAATAACTTTACCTTCACCATGTTTCACTATGCATTTGTCTTTCTGAAATTATATTGTCTTATTGTCATCACACAATTGACTAATGCTCAACAGATTCACCTTTAGGTCTTCAACAAACAAAACACTAGTGAATACTGAGAATTCTTCAATATGCAGTTCACCTTTTCCAACCACTCGACTCTTATTTCCATTGCCAAAAGTAACAAAACCACCATCATATGGTTTGATGTTTGTCAAAAGTTCGTGAGTTCTAGTCATGTGGCAAGAGCAACCACTATCAAAGTACCACAAGCCTCTAGAGCGTGCAATAAGAGAAGTATGAGCAACAAGTCAAGTACTATAATAACCCGTACCTTTCTGACCATCCTTGATCGTTAGACATCGTCTATGTTGGAACATACCGATAGCTGTCGTCCAGTCATGATATCCCTAAACAGTTTCATATAGTGTTCCTCTGTATGACCTTGATACATGAAGTAGCTACAGATGAGAGGTTTCCTTTGACGAGTCGTGATACACTTTATTTTTATCTCTTGAATCTTCGACTTGAGATTGATTGTGCTACCTGGTGAGTTGTCATACCCGATTCCTTGTCGATCTCAAATGTTCTTTCCCATGGTCAGAATATCATCAAGGTTTGCCTTACCAGTTTTTAACTAGGTAATAGCCGCTTCGGCCATCTCACCTCTCTTAGTTGTTGAGCTTAGACTTAACTCTAGCTCTTCAATATCTCTTCCGAGTTCAACAATTAAATCCAACTCCTTCTCCTTTGCAGCAAGTTGATTTTTCTCTTCCTTCAACAATTTGTTTGTATCACTAACTTTTAGCCACATGCCGTAAATTTTTTCATATGCAGTGCAGATCTCTTCATCACTCACAACTTGTCCTTCGTCATCATTGGAAGTATCATCTGGCCCTGTGTTGGAACATACACTTCATTTTTATTTGACATGTTGTAAAATGCATCGTCATTAGATACACCATGAACTTTTGCTCCAAATGCCACATAATTGCTTGTAAGTTCCTCTTCGTCTTTCTCATCTTCTCCATCTTCACTCCATGAGGTGACATATGATTTTCCTTGCTTCTTTCTATTATTAGCACATTAAGCATACATGCGACCATATTCTTTACATTCTCTACATTGAATTCTTTTAGGCTGCTTTGCTTCACCACATTGATTTCTAGAGAAATGGTAATTTCCTTGTTCCATGCAAGTTCCATGATTATTACCAAGGTCTTGTGCCCGAGGTCTATTTCCACCCAATCTCTCTAGTGATTTCTTATTTACCACCTTCTTCAGCATTCTTGAGATTTTGTTTTTGTAATAAGAGCATGTTCGTCGATTCCATCATCACTATCAGATTCATGGATGACTTTTGATGACGAGGCTTTGAAAGCCAACTCCTTCTGGACTTTCTTCGCAGGCTGTTGTATTGTCATCTCATAAGTCTGTAGAGATCTCATTAGTTCATCTAAGGTCATGGTGGCTACATCTATGGCTTCTTCTATTACTGCAACTTTCATAGCAAACCTTTTAGGAAGTGATCTCAAAGTTTTTTTCACCAACTTTACTTCCTTGTAAACTTTCTCAAGTTGATACGCCATATTGGAGATGTCTCTGAATTTCCCATTAAATACAGAAATAGTATCATCCTCCTCCATCTTCAGTTCCTCAAACTTTGTAGCCAACATCTGTAGTTTGGATTCACGTATGCGACTTGTTCCTTCATGAACAGTTTGCAAGATATCTGAAGCATTCTTTGCTCGATGACATGTTGAGATGAGTTTAAACTGATTTTCATCCACCGCCGTGAAAATAGCATTCAACGCCTTTGAATTTTCCAATGAAGCCTTCAGTTCGTCTGGAGACCAAGTAGACTTGTCTTTGAGTTTCTGCTTCTTCATACTTGATTCTTCTTCTTTCTCCTTTGAGCTAGTTTCAACATCTTCAATAGGATGATTTCATTCAGTTTCAACAAAGCGTTGTGCTAGTTCATCAAGTGATTTGATAAAGGCTCTCATGCATGCCTTCCAGTAATTGTAATTGGTTCCTTCCAGCAATGGCGGCCGAGACACTGAAGCTTCTTCTTTTGTCGCCATGGTAAAATCGGATCACACTTTCCTTGACACAACCAAGGCAGGAGTAAGTGACTTAGCTCTGATACCAATTGATATTTGGTTTTACCAAATCATCTTAATTATTATCACTATGTTCCAACATAACCTATTTAACAAAGTATGCAATAAAGTAAAGCATAAAGACACGAGACTTGGTTATGCAGTTCGGTGAAATCCACCTACATTTGCGGGGTCTGACCCAGAATGAAATTACTAATCAGAAAGATACGGTACAAAGTACACCATACAATTATACTTATACATCTAATTATGCATGTGAATTCTGCAAGCTCCCCTTGCTACCGAATCCACCTTGATCAGACTCCCTCTGACCTCAAAACTCGTCGACGCTGGATATCCCCCTCCTAAGGAATTAAGGTATACGATTCTGAATTTGATCAACATTTTACATATGTTGGAATGCAGGTATGCTGTCTCTCGCAGTACTCTCGGAAAGATATAAAATATGTGTGCAGATTTTCGCAGTTAAGTTCGTGAGTTTAATGCAGTCTTGATATCCTTTTTATATAGTCCATTGAGCAGATCAGAACCCTCCATGATTAATTTCATATTATTTCTTATCTGCTTCTAAAGCATATCCAAATCTCATAAATAATGAGATTTTTCTTATCTCAATTATCCCATAATTTTCCATAAATCAAATTCCATATTTATAGGGATTTTTCATAAACCTAGTATGCTTCTAACACCGTCTAATATAATATATTACAGAATATACAATCTTCCATAATCACATATATCGCAATATTCTGTCATCGGTAAAAACCTTTAGGTTTCAACTTTCCGTATGTTTCAAGATGGGACATTTTTTTTCCAAATTAGTTCACAAATGTCAATCAATTAATCAATGAAATCCACACGACTTTACACTATCTATAACAAACACACCAAACATGGTGAATTACCTACTTTCACCAACAATATCAGATACGATAATATTATTACTTATATATCTACTCAAATATGCAATTAAAGTTTGATAGAGAATAATGTTAAATAGTTAGTGTGCAGTTTGAGTTGGAACGAAGGGAGTAAGAGGGTCAATGTTAAGAAATGAGATAAAGGAGTTGGTTGAAGCGAGCATTCATCATTTCTGGTGGCATTTCTAGTGATGGTATTTAATGACACAGCGTATGTAATTAAACTGCGGTAACTATTGTCTGAAATGCATTTTACTTTCTCATTTGCCTTTTTTTTTCCGTTTTCGTTTCATTTATCATTTCTTACTTTCTCAGTTTTCACAAAAATATTTCGCTTTTAAATGAAATAGGAGTAGTCAGACTAGCAATCGGCCTATGAACCTTAACTAGGAATATATTACTGACTCGGCAGTATGGCTACTGCTGCTGCTACTACGCTGAATCACCTACTTCGCGTACAAAGATACGTTGTGCGTTTTTGGACAGATTTTTTCTACTCCCTCCAGTTCTATTAAGTGGCGGAACCAGGAAAAAATGTAAGGGTAGGCTGAAATGTGAGGCCGGTGCCGGTGCCGGTGCCGGTGCCGGTGGTGGCGGACGGCGGGTGGCGGACGACTGGCGGCGGCGGCGGCGAACTGAGAGAGGAGCCGAGAGGGAGACTGCCGACTGGGAGAGGGAGCTGAAGAAGAGAAAGCTGAAGAAGAGATTAGGAAAAAAAAAGGGAAGCTGCAGCTTCCTCCGACGAGAACGGGCGGCGCGCCTACGCCGCCGTAGGCGGAAACCACCGATCCATCGGCCGGGAACAGTAGCTCCCGCCTGGCCGACGGAGCTCAGGGCAGGCGCGCGCCTGCCCCCGCCTAAAGGTGGTTCCGCCCATGGTTCCACTTTCTATTTTGGGATAGTTTTTATTTATGTCTCCTTCCCCTTTTGATAAATTCTAGAATATTTTCATCCATTCATTTTACTTTTTACAATTTCAATATAATTTCTACCATTCATTTATTTTTTTGAAAAAATTTGTGCCCAAAAATTGAGGCCATAATAAAAGAACCAGAGGGAGTACCTTTTGTTTTGATATTTGAGTAAAGTGCTCGGATAACCCTATATTTTGAAAGTGTGTGCTAATATAGCCCTGTAAAGTTGGAAAGTGTCATTGTAGCCCTGTGTTTTGCTAGAATGTGCTAATATAACCCTGCCGATCTGAATTTGGCCGGAAAAATATGAAATGACTTTTATACGCCCTCATAATTAAAAAAATAGAAAAGTTAGAAAGATATTTATACCCTTGTTTCTCAATGTACAGAACCTTTCTTTTTTCCCCTCTTCTCGTCAAATCTGTTTTCTTCCTTTTCTTCTCGAGCTTTCTTTTTTCTCTGGTAATGCAAAGCTGCGGTGGTGGAGGTGAATTGAAGGCGGAGGTGAGTCAAAGGTGGCAGAGGTGAATCGAAGGCAGAAATGGTGGCGGAGGTGAGTCGAAGGCGGAAATGGCGACGGAGGTGAGTCGAAGGCGGTGGTGGAGGTGAATCAAAGTGGCATTCCAATCGGCGTTCTAGGGAGAGGTAGAGCGCGGTGGCGGGGCTAGGCAAGGGGGAGAGGTGGAGCACGGTGGCGCGACTAGGTTAGGGTTGAGCGGTGGCGGTGACGAGGCTGGGGTTGAGCGGTGTTGGAGTGGGGCTAGGGTTGAGCGGTGTTGGTGGCGGTGGTTGGGACGAGTAGTGGCGGGGCTAGGTTGAGCAGTGGCGAGACTAGGTTGAGCGGTGGTGGTTGGGACGAATGGTGGTGGGGCTAGGGACGAGCGGTGGCGAGACTAGGGTTGAGCGATGGTGGTGGTGGTTGGGACGAGTGCTGGGGTGGGTGGTGGTGGGGATAAGTGGTAGCGGTGGATGGGGAGAGTGATGGCGGTGGTGGCTATGGCTGGTGGTGGTGGCGGAGCTAGGTTTAGGTTCTGTTGGGGCGGGTGGTGGTGGCTGTGGCTGGTGGTGGTGGTGATGGTGGCTGTGGCGGGTGGTAGTGGTGGAGCTAAGTTTAGGTTTGGGTGGTGGTGGTGGTGGTTGGGACGAGTGGTGGTGGTTGGGACGAGTGGTGGTGGTGGTGGTGGAGCTAGTTTTAGGTTCAGGTGGTGGTGATGGTGGTGGTGGTGGTTGTGGCTGGTGGTGGTGGTTGTGGCTAGTGGTGGTGGCTGGTGGTGGTGGCTGTGGCTGTGGTGGTGGCTGGTGGTGGTGGCGGTGGCTGGTGGTGGCCGGCTGCAGTGATAATGGCAGAGATGGTGATAGTGGTGGTGAAGAGAAAGAAATCTAGGGTATTTTAGTCATTAGATTTGCAATTTGAAGACCAGGGGTATTTTAGTCTTTTTTATTTTTGGTCAATGCCGAAAATTACGAAGTTAACACCGAAATAGTGCCACAGGGTTATATCGGCACTTTTGATGTAAAACACAGGGCTACAATAGCATTTTCCAACTTTACAGGGTCATATCAGAACAAACTTCCAAAACATAGGGTCATATCAGTATTTTGCCCTTGATATTTTCTCCGTTTCTTTATTAGTGGTACCATAGATTTAAATGTTTAAATTTAGGTGAAAAAATGAGGGGATAGAATAAAATCTACAAAGTAAAAAGTAGAATGACTTAATAAAATTAAATGAATGTTGTCAAAAATAAAAAGTGTGTCAATATAAAAAAATAGTCCAAAAATAAAATTATCACAATAATAAAGAAATGGGGGAGCATTATACTCCATTTTATTAATATTAGCACATTTTCTTGTACAACTGGATCTAAACTCTACTTGCCTCCCGCCGCAACCTTCCTACCAAAAACTACACATTTTTCTTCAATATTTTTTTTCACATCTCTCCGGAAGATTGGGAAATAACAGTTTATTTTAATTGATAATTTTATTATTGAATAAGTGTGGAATTTGTTTCACTTATTTTTTACCTTATACAATGCTTTAGTTAAGTTACATATAAAATATAAATATTTTAAAAATATTTTTTGTATCATATATTTTTATATTTTCACATTCAAATACATATTATTACTTGTTTTAACCTATAAAATACAATATCAAAATTTTATTAAAAAATTACAACATTCAAGGTAATATCCTATGTGGACTGTCTATAAAATTATGAAAATGCCGCTTTTCGTGAGTATTTCTCTAGTGAAATAGAGATCTTTCAAAAAATATATATAGTAAAATAGAGGGAGTACTCATTTTCTGTCCCTTCATTTATTACTCACTTGCTTATGTACTCTCTGTAAATTTCTAATATTACCATATTTATCTTTGGCACAAAATTAATAAAAGCCTAAATAAATGGATGATATTAAATTTGAAACATGAAAAATAGAATGATTTAGGCATACAATTCTATACACTTCCACTTTTTATACGTACACAATTTAACCTAGGGACACATTATTGAACCATATCTTAGAGACATGACATGATTAACGTCCTATCTAATTGATCTGAGTTGAGTTGAGTTTATTGGTGTTAAGATGAGTTTATTTGAGCTGAGCAAAGTTTATTAGGACTTAGGAGAGTTGAGCTGAATTTATTTACTCGAAGGAAATTAAATATACTAAACTAAAATTTCTTTAAATAATTCAAAATGCTAAAGTAATCTAACTTTAAATATATTAAGTTTAATTTTACTAAAATTAAATGTAATGTAATGATATTAATAATAGGTCTTAATAGAGCTTAACTGAATTGAACATAATTCAACTAAACTGAATTAAATAAAATTAAAACTTATTAAATAAACTATACAATGACCTAATGAGATAAATTAAGTTTATTATTATGAAATTTCATTTTAAAAAGTGAACTAAACTGAAATAAATGAATTAACTTATTAGAATTTTACATACCGCCGGTAATGAAAAATGATAAAATGATACATGTGAAAATGAATTTAATTTAATGAATTGAACTAAAATGAATTACAAATAAATAAATGTAACTATATATAAATTAGAGGAAAGTGCATTTTCAACCTTAAGTTTTGTTCGAACGAGCAGATATTACCTTGTAAAATCTGAAAGTGCAAGTCTAATCCTGGACTTCGTTAACCAAATGTCAACGATCAAATTGGCCGAAAATTGGTGAAATTACCATTATACCCCCTAACTTTGAAAATTAAAAAATAAAAATAGGAAAAGATGGCAATAATCATATACATTCGCCTCCTTTCTCTTTGATTGGGGTTCTATGAAAAGCCTTCCCTTTGAAAACATTCTCTTTCATCTCTAGTGAAACACCTTTCAACCTTTTCCACGAATCACCCCTTGTTCAGGATTTTCTCGAAGCGGCGGTGCTCCTGGCCGGGCATAGTGGCAGTGGTGCTCACCTCTTGAATCAAAGGTGGCTTGTTCTCTTGAATCAGGTGGCATTTGCATCGGTGGTGGAGATTGCACCAATGGATTGTAGCTCGTCATTCCGGTGTTGGCGTTGGTCTGAGTTGGCGGTTCGTCGCAGCTGGGCTGACCGGGTGGCGGCAAAAAACTCTGGTAGTGGTCCAGTGTGCAGGGTTTCACACGAGGGTCTCGCTAGTGGAGGGGGAAGCGGTGAGGGTGTAGGGAGCGGCGGTGGGGGTGAGAAGGAGGGGCGGCTGCGGTGGGTGTAGGGAATGGCAGCGCATAAGAGGTGGTGGGTGGTGGTTTCCATTTTGAAAGATTGAAGGTAGAGTGAGAAGGAAGGGGGCGGTGGAGCGACGGAGCAGCAGTAGGCGGAGAAATAACAGGGGGTGGTTTTTCGTTCTAAAAGTTTTAAGGTTGGGTGAGGAGCAGCGGCGGGCGGAGTGACTGAGCAACGACAGGCGGTGGCTAGCAAATATTATTGAAGATGAAGAAGAAGAATAAGATTGGGGTATAATAGTCATTAAATTTTATGTTTTAACCTAGGGGTATTTATGTCTTTTTAGGTTTGGTCAACAATTGACTTCATTGAGTTAACGCTAGAATTAAACAAAATGGGTATAACTGCACAATTTTACAAAAACTTATGTTAGTTTCACACATTTAGGTTTTGCAAGGTCAAATCTACACTATCGAAATTTAACAGGGTTATTTATGCATTTTCCCTATAAATTAAATATGGTAAATAAATAATAATCTAGGGAAAAACATTAATAATAACGTGATAGGAATGTCAAATGCTTTGATGTGCTTTAAATACTTTGGTGGATCAACTTTATGATGAAGAATTGAAGGATTCGCCATTGACATTTTGGATTCATTATTCAAGATTGTCGACGAACTGAAGACATCATGAAGAACATTATACTCTTTTTTCCCACTGAATTTTTAATGAGGTAGTGTAATCACTGTAAAATATTGTAAAATTATTTCATTTTGGATTTATTGGACGGATAGCTTGGCCATGTCGGCTTTGAAGAGCTAAATTTCGAATATACAGTCCATTAAGGTTTAGTATATTCAGTTTTATTCTAATTAGAATTAGATTTGGTAAGATTAGATAAGGTAATATTCTTCAAGGTTACTTCTTGAAGAATTCGACCAGATTACCTTAAATTACCATTTATTTTAGGTATTTTAGTTAGATATGGTTTTAGTTTCTTAAAGTTGTCATAAGTCAATTCATTTTCCAGTTGTGATTAGGTTATATGGCCGAAATCTACCTTATAAATAGGGGAGGCCTATGGACGAATTTGATACCACTTTTATCAATCAAATATACAACCTTTTGAGTTCATATTCTTTACTTGCAAGCTATTCCATTGTTGCTTAACCCTGAGGGCTAGTTAAGTATCAATAAACCTTGTAATCTGATCTTGATGGCTAGTTAGAGAGCAAGTCAAAATTAGGCATACCCCGAGGGCTAGACACTTGAATTTCGTGTGACATAGTGAGGGTTTGCAGATCCCTTCACTATATCAAAGATATTAATTCTGAATCGTGAGTATTCGCAAGGACATTTATATCAGTTGGTATCAGAACAAAGTGAAAGATCTACTGAGGCCGAAAAAACAAAAAAAGGATTGAATCTAGAGTCGAAGGACGTCGAAGGGCCCGATAATTAAAATACTTCGGTATTACTATCTGCCTTCACTTTCATCAATCGAGTCAGGAGGACGTCGAAGGGTCAGAGCATTAACAAGTATAATCCGCCTTCACCTCCCGGTCAGTTTCGTAGTTTTTAGGTAGCTTAACAGTTTATGTCCTTATGATATATTACGTCAACTCTTCTGAAAATTATTGCATGCTCATAATCCTATTTGTTTTCTTTATCGTTCTTTGATTCCGTGATCTTGAATTGTTCTTTGATTCTTGATTATACCTTATTAAAAAAGAGAGTCTTGTGTCATTTTCTATATATATAGTGTCATATTCTTGATACTTACGATCTTGAATACCTCGAAGTTCATTTGAATCAAGAAAAAGTTGTCGCAGTTTTCTTATTCCAAGTTTTGTATAGGCAATTCTTGTTCCACAACTTTTCAAAAAAAAATGAAAAGTAGTAGATTTTTGGGTTTCAAAATCGGAATTTAGGATTTGAAATCTGAAATTTGGGGCAAATTTGCAGGTTTCAAAAGTTTTGGGGAAGATTTGCAATTTCCAAAATTTTTGGTAATTGTTACCAAAATTTTTCTTGGGGAATAAGATTCTGGTTGTGATTTTTATAGTACAAAAAAAGGGGAAAATGAATTGTGGCTGAAAAAAAAGAAAGAAAAAGAAAATCTAGTTTGAAAGAGGAAAAGAAATGTCAAAATCCAAATCAGAAGAGAAAAAAGAAATAAAAGCCAATTGAGAGAAGGGTTTTGATATGAATTTTTGACTTGGGGGACAAGTAAGTCATTAAAATCCTTTTCCACAAGAGATTTGGATTTGAGTTCCTATTCCAATTTATTTTCGGAAAAGTTTCTTTAATTTTCAGAACCTATTTGTCGCCTACATAAAGCAATCTTGTTTTGATCATAATTCATTCAATATAGCTCCGATTCATACCATTCAAATTGTGTTTCATTCCTTATTCTTAGTAGAATTTGTAATTCCAGATTGTAGAGCCCAATTTTGAGTTTATATATTTTAAATTTCAAAATAAGTTCTGCAGTACTCATCTACATATTTTGCTTTGAAACTATTGTGAATTGATCAATTGCACTTGTTCTAGCCTTCGCCTTGTGAGTTGTGAATGTTATAAATTGGTGAGTGACCTTACTAAACAAAAGGGAATAGAGGACATTTACTACTAATAAGTTGTTCTTCTTAGCAGGGATGGCAAACGATCCGTTTGTCTCGCCAATTATTGGCAGTCCCAACAATAAACCTAAAATGAATTCCATGAATTTCATAAATTCCATAATGAGAGAGGTTGAGAGTTTGAATAGGAAGGTAGATGAGTTATCAAATCCAATGAGTTCTGCAAGACAAGTTGAATATGCTTATGCCATAAATGTTTCAAGGATGATATTCCTATATTTGATGGCGACACAATCCTGTGAAATACTTAGATTGGGAGAGGCAGATCGAGAACCTATTTTATCTTTACAACTACTGTGAGAAAGAGAAGATCAAGATCGTACAATATTCTTTCACCCATTATGCCACAGAATGGTGGGAAGATTTGAAAGAATCAAGACAGCTTGCTAGTAAAAGACCTATCTCCACCTAGGAGAGATCAAAAACTAAGCTTTGATTACATCATGTTCCACGAACATACTTGATGGAGCAACATTCGTATCTCAGAAATATTAAGCAAGAAAATCGCAGTGTAGATGAATACTTGCAAGATCTTGAATTAGCTATGAGAAGAGTTGGTATGAGAGAAAATGATGCATTTATAAAGAATCAGTTTATTGAAGGTTTAAGAGAAAATCTGCAAGTTCCGGTTAAGCTCTAGTATTATGTTTCCATGCAAGATTTATTGTTCAAGGCCCGGTTGGTTGAGTCAACATTAAGGCCCAGTGGAAGCTCTAATTTCAGCTATGACAAACAAAGGCAATTCTCTAATTCCAGAAGCCCAAATTCGACCAAGGATTGTAGCAATTCGAACATGGGTGGCCGAGGAAACCCTAATTCAACCAAAACCTACTCAAATCTACCATTGGAACCCACTGATCAAAGAATGATCGCAATCAATCAGTCTCTTAGCCAAGATACATGTAAATCAATTTCTACTTTGTCAGATACAGTTTCTTCTAACACTCCTACATATTTTCATGTAATGAACGAGGACGTGTTCACAATAACTGTCCATGTGATCGAATTATAACAACAATGGAGGAGGAAAAAGATGATGATATGCCTGCACGGTATGACACCGAAGAAGAACAAATAGATGACGAAATCATCATTGCTGACAGAGGTGAGAAAGGTCCTGAAACACAAGATGTTTTTAAGGCGTATTCCACAGATGTTGACAAAATTACTCCCTCACAAGGAACAAGTAATTTTGACCAAAATAGTGTCAATTGCGCCAAAATGACAGTAAATGTCTCCATAGGTAAGACATGTAAGTTGCAGAATGATTATGAAAATTCGCATAAATTCTTGTCTTCACATCTTAGTCCTTTACTTTCTATTTATATGATGAGACATGAACTATCTATTGACTCTAGTAAGTCGTTTTATGCTTCAATGAGAGATGTGAATCGATCGTTGACTAATCATTCTTTTTTTTCTAATAATGTCCTTTAAGAAAGTTACAATTCCAAAGAAGATATTCATGCAGATATGTTTTCACGGTTTGATAAGTTGTTACAGGAATTCAATGATGCCTTTATAGGTTATATGATTCCCATTTCGAGGACGAAACTTTTCGATCCGGGAGGGAATGATACGAATATCAAATGCTTTGATGTGTTTTAAATGCTTTGATGGATCAACTTTATGATGAAGAATTGAAGGAGTCACCATTGACATCTTGGATTCATTATTCAAGATTGTCAATGAACTGAAAACATCATGAAGAACACTATACTCTTTTCTCCCACTGGGTTTTTAATGAGGTAGTGTGATCACTGTAAAATACTGCAAAATTATTTCATTTTGGGTTTATTGGACTGATAGCTGGCCATATGGGCTTTGAAGAGCTGAATTTTGAAAATACAGTCCATTAAGGTTTAGTATATTCAGTTTTATTCTGATTAGAATTAGATTTGGTAAGATTAGATAAGGTAATATTCTTCAAGGTTACTTCTTGAAGAATTTGACCAGATTACCTTAAATTACCATTTATTTTAGGTATTTTGGTTAGATATGGTTTTACTTTCTTAAAGCTGTCATGAGTCAATTCAGTTTCCAGTTGTGATTAGGGTTTATGGCCGAAATCTACCTTATAAATAGGGGAGGCCTTTGGACGAATTGGATACCACTTTTATCAATCAAATATACAACATTTTGAGTTCACATTCTTTGCTTGTGAGCTATTCCATTGTTGCTTAATCCCGAGGGATAGTTAAGTATCAATAAACCTTGTAATATGATCCTGAGGGCTAGTAAGAGAGCAATCTGAGATTAGGCGTACCCCGAGGGCTAGACACCTGAATTTCATGTGAGATAGTGAGGGTTTGCAGATCCCTTCACTAGATCAAAGATATTAATTCCGTAATCGTGAGTTTTCACAAGGAAATTTGATATCATAACCTAAACAAGCTCATTTTCATCAAACTGAACTCAGTTGAGCTGAACTGAATTCGACCTTATTGAAAAGAATGGACTAGATTGACAAAATTTAACATCGTGAAAAAAAATTAGTAATAGACCTAAACGAGCTCATTTTTATCAAATTAAAATTAGTTAAACTAGACTTAATTTATATGAACTGAATTAAGTTGAATTGGCTGAATTGAACCTAACTGAACAAAACCAAATTCAACTGAAGTCAATTCAAAAAAATTGAAATAAGTTAAAGAAAATGACTTAATTGAACTAAAATTAAATATCATAATTGCAATAAATATAATAATCCTTACGTTGCAATATAAATAACATTTATTATGAACTTATATTTAAAATAAATTTCAAAACGATCTATACTGAAAAGAATTTAAAATAGTTGAAAGTTGATGAACTGAATTTACTAGAGTTGTGATGAATATACTAGTAGAGTTTAGGAGAGATGAGTTGAGTTTGTCGAAGTTGAGGAGAGTTGAACTGGATTTATTACAGTGAAGCTTGATTTATTAGAGTAAAAATAATTTGAATTAGAAGGGGTCTTGGATTCCCTAACATTTTTGTCATTAACAGTTTAAATTTTATTTTAAAAAACTTTTCCATTAAGAAATGGTAGTTTAGGTGCACACTTTAAAAAGCCAAACTACGTGTTCTGTTTCTCTTTTTGCATTACGTTCCTAAAACGTTTCCAACTTATTAGGAAATGTTCTCAACTGGCTTACATAACACCTCTTGATACGAATTAGGGTTTCCTAATTTATTTATTAGGTTAGGGTTATAGGAGGAGAACATTATATTCTTTTTCCTACTGAATTTTATAGTAAGTTGGTGTGATTGTTTTAGTTTATTTTTATTATTATGAATAAAGCCCATAAACTCAGCCATGTTGGCTTAGAAGAGTTTCAGCTATATTTTAATTTAGGCTTTAGAATATTCAGTTCTAATTTGATTAGATAAGATAATATTCATTCAAGCATGTAGCTTGTAGAATTTCGACATAATTAGGATTAAATTTGGTATTTTAGTTAGATGTGATTTTAATTTCTTAAAACCGTCATAAGTCATTCAAGTTTCTAACCGGAATGACCAAATATTGTTTTCTTCTGTTTTGATGGCTGGACTCTATTCTTTAACTAAAGGGATGACATCAAAGAATTTTACACACGCATATCAATTATATGTTCAGAATTTGAGTATATACTCTTTACTTATTAAGCGTTACGCCGTTATGTTTCTGCTATAAATTAGTGCTTAGAAACATAGTCGTTCTTTGTGTCAATTTGGTGCAACTAGTGCTAATGTTTATGCGAATTAGTCCCTCGTGTTGGTAAAATTCTTAAAGTTGTCTTATATCAGACGTTTGTTTGTGTTAAGTGACATGCGCGGGCGGTCGTCGCGCCCGCGCGCCAAAAGATAATTTATAAGCCCTCAGTGCTTACTTTCTACAACTAGGTAGATAGTGGCAAATCGGGGTCGTCCAATGAGAAGAGGGATCTTCCTAAGCGTCTAAGCACACAAATGGTTGATATACTAGGCTAGGAGTAAATATATACACACACACATAAAAGCGAGTAAAAAGGGGGGGTTTGTTGGTTGGTTGGTTCCTAAGTTAACAAAGATAAAAAGACGAGATAACTAGCAACGTCAAGTGACTATGCTAATCATCAAACGAAACTAAGAAAAAGAAAGGTTTTAAACTACAAAGATAAAATGCCTTGGGGGCAACGGATATCCACTTCCACATCTAATGTAGTTCATCGAATCATTCACACATTCCATCATATAGCATTCATGACCCAACAATCACACACCCCATCTAGCAAGTACCACAACACACACATCACGAGCAGTTCTAAGTTCATGCTCACAGATTTTCATGCAAAGGTGCTACGGAAGTCGTCACGTTCCTACACCTAAGCAATTCAACCACACAAGCACTCCCTATGCTCAAACCACTCATGGCACACATGCAGTGAAACACACCGTCAAGAGTATATAAACGCCAAACAACAAATGCTTCAGGAATGAGTTTAAATCACCTATTCAATACTTCAACTACTTGTCGTGGAGACTGAACTCCTATCCTTCTTAGTTCATAGTTTGCGAGAGTGAATTCGACATCTCTCGTCAAACCTCACCAATGGCTCCCGAGTCGCGACCACGACTCAAGGTGACATTGGTGGCATTTAGCACGAAGGACCAACAAGCTTGGCAATGCCTATGACCACTACACCGTGACTAGGCATTGAACCAATTCATGCAATTACACGAGATTGGATGAATGTGCAACGCACATTCATCCGCGAGCATATGACTCTCTCGTTTGCTACACAAACGAACGTGACGAAGAGTTCGACATCAATCACATTCGCCTAGCACATTGTCAACACACTAACACAATCGAAAGCTCTAATTCATACTATCACATTGCTAACAAGAACAGGGGGGAAATTAACCCAAATCCCCCAAACCCTAGCTAACAATTAATCCAAGCATTTCATATCATCAAGCTCTCAATAACATCAATGCAATCAACAATTAACATTCAAAGCACAATAAATGCACAATAGCAAAAACACCAAATAGATAGATATAAATGAATTCTTGCTACATAGATAGTGGAAGCTTCAATCCTTTGCTCCCAAGAACAAAACTAACCTAGATAAACAAAACCCATAACAAAGAACTAAAAGCTACAAAGAAAGAAGAAGAAATGGAAGAAAATCTAGGGTTTTGGAGCCAAAAATCGGGCTTAAGGCTTTGGAGAAGAAGGGTGAAGAGGTATTTATAGTGGAAGAAAAAGAGGAGAAACAGAGCTGCTGCAGGGCTGATTTTAAGCCGTCGTCGCGACTCGCGACCAAGTTCATCGCGAGTCGCGACCAAATCAGTAACTCAGCCCTGCTGTTTTGTTTTGCTTCCTCCGGGTGAACCGTTGATCCGTTTCGGGAGTTCTTGTAGTCGATTTTATAGTGCTCGAGAAGAGGAATCCAATGGTGCCACTCTTGAAGGCTGATTCTTCTCGGAAAATTCTGAGAACCCTGGACCATCCTTCACCCGTTGCTTTGCTCTCCTTTCTTCACCTCTTCACTTCTTCATGTCTTCAAAAAGCTCAAATGTAAAGGTCTTCAAATCTTCAAATCTTCAAAGATAAATCTTCAAAGTCTTCAAATCTTCAAAGTCTTCAAACAAATCACCTTGTCACACAAAATCATCTAAAAAGTGATAAAAATGTCAAAGCCGCCTTTATCCCTCCTTAGATGATTTCAAGGCAAATTGCCACATGTAGAGCACAAAATTGCACAAAACCTAATCCTAAAAAGCCTAAAATAACCATCTAAAATGGACACATCAAACCTCCCCACACTTAAACCTTACTCGTCCTCGAGTAAGAAAAGATTCAAGCGTACGGAGGAAATGGCATATCCACATCCTAAAACCCCTAAAATAACCACACAAAATGGACACATCAAATATCCCCACACTTAGCCCTTACTCGTCCTCGAGTAAGAAAAGAACCAAGCACACGGAGTAAATGATATATCCAAAACCTAAACTAATCCCCCAATCAAAGCCTCACAAAAACTCTCAATATCAAAAATCCCAAAATAAAAGCTCACATGAGAATTTTGCACACACACATCCCCAATCCTAAATCTAACCAAACCTACCACTTATCAATTCACTACCCATAAAAATATTTCACAGCCCAGAATTGATATTCCCAGAATCCAATGACACAAAATGAAGCTAAAACCATAGAGGAAGTTTTAAACACATGCTTCACCTAATGCCAATATATCAACCAAAAACGAAGTAGAAAGATATCAAGAATTTCATAACCATACTCCGTTTCCTAACCCACTAAGCTACCCAATCCCAAGAGGTCTATAGATGTTGAGCTACCCAATCCATCCGTGTGACAACCGCAACCTTATGACTCCAACGCCGGCAAATGAGTGAAATCATAGCATTTTTCAATTTCTCTCACTTTCTCTCATTTTGCCTAGGAGCTCTTTCGAGTTTTCATCCTAGCCACACATCATGTTTCTTTAGCTCACATCTCACCTTTTTCCGCACATTTTAGCCTCTCATTTTTGCCTAGGCCGCCCTTTAAGGGTTTTCGACCTATCCGGGCCCCCAATGTTGCCTAAGTTGCCCTCTCGGGTTTTCAACTTAGCGGGTTTTCTTTTTCTTTTTTTTTTTTTTTTTTTTTTTTTTTTTCTTCTATATATTTTTTTTTTCTTTTTCTCATGTTTTTCCAATGAAAAGTAGCAAAAAGCATTCCAAAACAATCTAGCATGCATTGAATCCTCTAACCCCTCCCCACACTTAAAACATTACATTGCCCTCAATGTAAACACGTAAGGCAAGAAGAATAAAAATCAAGGTAAGGGAGTTAGAGTGACACCCGTGTCTCCGCAATTCGCCGGTGATATGGCGATATCCAAGTACTTGGATGGTCCCGAGATGGGTTTCGGAACCGGAAGGGTGAGCAAAAAAAAATGCCGTAGAAGAACTCACCCCTCGAGAAAAACATTTTCTCCATGGCGCCGTTTGATCAAGACTACACCACGAAGAACATATTAAACTCACAAGTACATAAGGATATGTAATACTAGGTTTAGCATCAAGAGTTAATAACCATAGTATTGTCAAAGAACAACCAATCAACCCTCAATCACCACTATAAGATTATGCATGAAAAATATCCAACATATATTGACATGTATACAAGCATCATTATAGGATAAGAACTTACGGTCACAATGATGTAGTCGGCATACTACAATCAACAAATGTACTATAAAGATGCAAGAATGTTCATATGTCAATATATGTAGGATGATGGAAGAAATGAGAGGTATGTGATGTTCTTGGGAGTGTTGGGTGGAAAAGAAGGAAAGATCATGCAATGTTTAAAATCATTTGGAAACTTGAAAGCTTGGAAACTTGAAATCCGGGCTAAAAAAAAAATTTTCGAAAGTTACTGAGCACGTCGCGACTCGCGACGAGGTTCGTCGCGACTCGCGACGAGCCTCGCGACGTCATCCCGACGCGCGGAAAGTACAGCCCGAGAGCTCAAAATGTTCTGAGCTCGTCGCGACTCGCGACGTGGTTGGTCGCGACTCGCGACGGGCCTCGCGATGTCAGGGCGACTCGCGGAAAGTGGAGTCCGGGAGCTCAAAATGTTCTGAGCTCGTCGCGACTCGCGATGTGGTTGGTCGCGACTCGCGACGGGCCTCGCGACGTCAGGGCGACTCGCGGAAAGTGGAATCCGGAAGCTCCAAATTTTCTGAGCTCGTCGCGACTCGCGACGAAGGGTGTCGCGACTCGCGACGAGCCTCGCGACGTCAGGGCGACTCGCGGAAAGTTGGCGCTGGGAGTGGATTTGGCTCCCCTGTTCGTCGCGACTCGTGACGAAGCCCATCGCGACTCGCGACGGCAGGGTATCCCAGGCTTAAAATTTTTTCATTTTCTTACCAACTGTCCAAGTTTGCTTCCCTCGTTCATTGATCTCGTTCCTTCATCTCCTTCATTGCAATGCACTTCATATTGCTACAACATCATAGAAAAACAAGCCATAAAAAGAACAAAACAAAACAACAACAAAAACAAACTAAGAAACACAAACTAAGAAACAAAAACTAAAAGAAATGCCGAATTTATTTAACGTCGTCGGCACGACGAAGCTCCGTATTTTTAAGGTCGTCGGCACGACCCTAATGTTATCCGTATGGTGAAGGCTTGAACCCCTTCACCATGAGCTTCCAAAATAAGAGAGGTGGGGGCACACAACTTTCAAGAGGAAAGTCTTGTGGAGGTGGAGATGGTTCAAAGGGAATTAAGTGGTTAGGGAGCTTAGGATAGTCTTTTGGCTCCTCTCTCGTTTCCCTCAAAACTTCCGAAAATTTTAGAGTTGGTTCACTAGGTGGGAGAAGGGGTGACAATGCTAATGGATAATGTAGCACTATCACCTCTTCCTCCATTTTTCTATCCTCTACAACCAACTCCTCATCCCTTTCAAACTCAAAATCATTTTTATTGGTGACTTCACTCACCGAATCATCGAGTTCAAGTTGGGATGGTGTGTTTTCGGAATCACGAGCTTCCATTCGGGCCAATACCTCTAATATGTTCCTCACATGCCCCTCAATGGCCTCAACGCTAGAGGAGAGCTGGGTATCCGGCTCTTCACTAGTAAAGGAGTTCAAGTTTGCTATGGTATTTAAGACATCCTCACGTGTCAAACTTGAATTTCCTTGTTGGGCTTGGTTTTGGGGTATGGTATAGGGTGGTGATGGCCAACTAGGTTGCTCGTAATATTGGTTTTCCGGCTCATTCTCATACCACAAATCCGGACTACCATTCCATTCCGGATTGTAAGAGTTGTGGTATGGATAGCATTCCTGAGCTTCTTGCCCTTGAAAACCAATATCTCCTACCTCTGGATAGCACTCTTCATAGTACCCATGGTTTTGGAAACCAAGGGTTCTTTCTCGGTCATCGTGCTGTTCCCACAACAAATGGCAAGATTCGGTAGGGTGGTCGGAATGACACATCCTACAAAACCTTGCTTGTTGAGCCTCTCTTCTCATCATGAGTTCCCTCAAGGTGAGACGCTCCATTAACAAATATTTTTTTTTTTTTTTCAAAAGTTCGGAATCATAGTGCAAGGATTCTCGATAAAATAAATTACCAAGAACTCAAGCAATACCTACTCCGGACAAAAACAACCACCAAGTAGTGGAAAATAAAAACAACTAGCTAATACACAACCAAATACACCTAAATACTTAAGAATAAACGCCTCGTCCCCGGCAACGGCGCCATTTTGACATGCGCGGGCGGTCGTCGCGCCCGCGCGCCAAAAGATAATTTATAAGCCCTCAGTGCTTACTTTCTACAACTAGGTAGATAGTGGCAAATCGGGGTCGTCCAATGAGAAGAGGGATCTTCCTAAGCGTCTAAGCACACAAATGGTTGATATACTAGGCTAGGAGTAAATATATACACACACACATAAAAGCGAGTAAAAAGGGGGGGTTTGTTGGTTGGTTGGTTCCTAAGTTAACAAAGATAAAAAGACGAGATAACTAGCAACGTCAAGTGACTATGCTAATCATCAAACGAAACTAAGAAAAAGAAAGGTTTTAAACTACAAAGATAAAATGCCTTGGGGGCAACGGATATCCACTTCCACATCTAATGTAGTTCATCGAATCATTCACACATTCCATCATATAGCATTCATGACCCAACAATCACACACCCCATCTAGCAAGTACCACAACACACACATCACGAGCAGTTCTAAGTTCATGCTCACAGATTTTCATGCAAAGGTGCTACGGAAGTCGTCACGTTCCTACACCTAAGCAATTCAACCACACAAGCACTCCCTATGCTCAAACCACTCATGGCACACATGCAGTGAAACACACCGTCAAGAGTATATAAACGCCAAACAACAAATGCTTCAGGAATGAGTTTAAATCACCTATTCAATACTTCAACTACTTGTCGTGGAGACTGAACTCCTATCCTTCTTAGTTCATAGTTTGCGAGAGTGAATTCGACATCTCTCGTCAAACCTCACCAATGGCTCCCGAGTCGCGACCACGACTCAAGGTGACATTGGTGGCATTTAGCACGAAGGACCAACAAGCTTGGCAATGCCTATGACCACTACACCGTGACTAGGCATTGAACCAATTCATGCAATTACACGAGATTGGATGAATGTGCAACGCACATTCATCCGCGAGCATATGACTCTCTCGTTTGCTACACAAACGAACGTGACGAAGAGTTCGACATCAATCACATTCGCCTAGCACATTGTCAACACACTAACACAATCGAAAGCTCTAATTCATACTATCACATTGCTAACAAGAACAGGGGGGAAATTAACCCAAATCCCCCAAACCCTAGCTAACAATTAATCCAAGCATTTCATATCATCAAGCTCTCAATAACATCAATGCAATCAACAATTAACATTCAAAGCACAATAAATGCACAATAGCAAAAACACCAAATAGATAGATATAAATGAATTCTTGCTACATAGATAGTGGAAGCTTCAATCCTTTGCTCCCAAGAACAAAACTAACCTAGATAAACAAAACCCATAACAAAGAACTAAAAGCTACAAAGAAAGAAGAAGAAATGGAAGAAAATCTAGGGTTTTGGAGCCAAAAATCGGGCTTAAGGCTTTGGAGAAGAAGGGTGAAGAGGTATTTATAGTGGAAGAAAAAGAGGAGAAACAGAGCTGCTGCAGGGCTGATTTTAAGCCGTCGTCGCGACTCGCGACCAAGTTCATCGCGAGTCGCGACCAAATCAGTAACTCAGCCCTGCTGTTTTGTTTTGCTTCCTCCGGGTGAACCGTTGATCCGTTTCGGGAGTTCTTGTAGTCGATTTTATAGTGCTCGAGAAGAGGAATCCAATGGTGCCACTCTTGAAGGCTGATTCTTCTCGGAAAATTCTGAGAACCCTGGACCATCCTTCACCCGTTGCTTTGCTCTCCTTTCTTCACCTCTTCACTTCTTCATGTCTTCAAAAAGCTCAAATGTAAAGGTCTTCAAATCTTCAAATCTTCAAAGATAAATCTTCAAAGTCTTCAAATCTTCAAAGTCTTCAAACAAATCACCTTGTCACACAAAATCATCTAAAAAGTGATAAAAATGTCAAAGCCGCCTTTATCCCTCCTTAGATGATTTCAAGGCAAATTGCCACATGTAGAGCACAAAATTGCACAAAACCTAATCCTAAAAAGCCTAAAATAACCATCTAAAATGGACACATCATTAAGTATCTCTTTTGTCGTCCCTAATTTCCATATTCCCTCTTTCCTAGTAAGGGAAAGTCTCAGGAAAGACGGTCTTTCCATAAGCTTATGGACAGTCCTCAGGGGAATTTGCCCTTAAATGTTGTAATTTTTTTAATAAAATTAAAATATTGCATTTTATAAGTTAAAACAATTAATAATATGTATTTGAAGGTGAAAATATAAAAATATATGATATAAAAAATATTTTTAAAAATTTTAAATTTTGTATGTACTTTAAGAAATGCACTGTATAAGGTAAGAAATAAGTGGTCTGTCCATAAGCTTATGGACATGCCGCCTGTCAGGAGATCCACTCTCCTAGTAATGATATTATTCCCACTAGAAAGTTGACTAGATTCTCACTCACTTAAACTGACTAATAAGTATGAATCAATTAATAACATTTCATAATAATATGAGAACATTTTAAGAATATTTTTTGAGAAAAGTGCAGATATAACCTTATATAATTGATGAAAGTATAGATATAACCCTGCGCTAATTGAAAGTGTAAATATAACCCTATCTATTCAGGTTATGTGCAAATATAACCTTTTCAGGCAGTTAGAGGCCGAAACGCAGTGAAAAGACTAGTTTGCCCCTCTATAAAAAACAAAAAATTGAAAAAATAGTGAAATTATGTTCCTACCCTACCCCTAAAGCTCTCTTCTTCCTCTTCTTCGTTCCCAGATACGAGCAACACTCAAAATCACTCAAAATTGGCAGTTGACCTCTTCTTCCTCTTCTTCCTTTTCAGCACTCAAAATTAAATTTTCTTTGGGCTTTCTTTCTTCTCCACGAATGGAGGCGATTCCCGACGCTGGTGTTGGCGGGGGAGCCCTAGCAGTGGCACCGACACTGATTACTCCGACCACCATGACCCCCCTCTTAGTATAGCGCCGCCACCACCATCCCCCGCCACCACTACCACCATCCCCTGCCTCTCGCTACCCCCGCAAATCCATAGCGCCAGCCCGGTTTAACCCAACATTCGGATCCGCCACCACCATCTCATCCATATCCCGCCGCGAGCTCCACTGTCCTCATCCCGCTGCTCCGACGCTAGCTCCATTCACGAGCTTCATCTTCATCCCGCCGCGAGCTCCATCCTCATCCATTCTCGTGGTCAATTTGGTGAAGGCAGGGCTAGGGCAGGGCTAGGGCAGAGGAGGAGGCAGGGCTAGGGTGGGTCTCAATTTTTCGGAAGTGGTGGACGATAGTGGCGGTGGAAATCTGGAGCCGCTGCAAATCTGGAGATGAGCATTTCTCTAGTTTGGATGCAGCTGCTCAAGTTTGTTTAGATTATTTTCAAAATTTTTCTAGAAAATTTGTGGTAGAATTGTTCATATGAGATAGTGGCTGAATTGTTCTCACTGTGGCACTATGGTGACTTGAAGTTGAGCTGTTTGTTTGGAGTAATGTGGTGATCAATTGGTGAGCTGCCGGTGGAAGGTGGTCTAGTGGTGGTGGTGGTGGTGGAGGAGTGGTGGGCAGGGGCATTTTTGTCTTTTAAGGGCAAGATGGAAATGGCCAGTCAATAGAAACTAAGGGCAATTTTGTCTTTTAAATTTTTATTAGGTTAGAAGGATAATTTGGTCATTTCTGGTCGGTTAATGGCCAAAAATGACCGGTCAATGCCGAAATAATCACTTCAGGGTTATATTTGTACTTATGTGTAATAGATAGGGTTATATTTGCACTAAAAAATAATTGAGGGTTATATTTGCACTTTCCTCAATATATAGAGTTATATCTGCATATTACCCATATTTTTTTCTAAAAAAGAATGAAACTTTTAAATTAGTCTAAAAGTGGGTATCGAAACTATCAAAATTATATTAGATCTAGCCTTATCAAAATTATCATTTTCTTATGAAACATGATCTAACCTTATGTTTTTATAGGGTATAAAATCATCCAATTTTTTACAATAATACTAAATATGGATATTTTGGTCATTTTTGTAATGGTTTATGTCAGATTTTCACAGTTAACACTGACACAATTATTTCAGCACTTTAAACGAAAAGTTAAAATTATTTTGATATTTTTAAATTATGCATATATAATTATTTTAACACTTTCATGTAAAACATGAAGTGACTTGACTAGTTTTCTGAAAATATTTTGTAAAAAGAGAAAGAATACAGTCGGAAACAAAGTTAGACCAGATGATCAAGTTGCAGGATGTATTGGCCCAAAAGAGACATAAATCGTCCGGATTTTGTGGCAGGCCATGCCACCTACCTATCACCATTAGCTACAGTATGACACGTAACACATGATTAGTACTACCCATAATCTTTGAGAAAAAAAACACAAAATGTCAGAATTGCATAACACAATTTTCCAATGCCACCATTTTCCCGGCAGCTCTCACTTTATTATCCCACAAACGACTCCACTTGACTCGTCAACCTTTATTCATTAATAAGAGCATCCACTCCTTAATCCCACTTTTCTTAATAGGAAACATTTCTTATTTAATGAGAATTATTATAAGGCAAAGTCTTGGGAAAGACGGTCTTTCCATAGGCTTATGGAAAGACGGGGTTTGATTAGAATAATAAAAGGTAAAAGGTCTTAGTTGCAATATTAAAGTTTTAGTATGAAACATGTAGTAGCTATAAAATTTATAACCCGGTTCATGCAACCCGAAAATTTATTCTTAATTTCTTCTAATTTACACTTTCAACCTTGGTCTTTCCATAACTTATGGAAAGACCGTCTTTCAAGAGACGGACTCTTATTATAAAGTTTTAAAAATTACTCCTTAATAAAGAGTTGATCCTTATTTAAGAAGGGTGTACCTCTCTATTTGTGCAAAGCTAATCTATCAATGATTGACACTTTATTTTTAATTTTTATTAATTATAATTTGAAATGAAAAAGAAGGGCTAAAGAAGTGTTTTCCATTGTTAGTAATTAGTTCTTGACCATGTTTGGCAATCAGTTGGTGGTGGTTGGCTATTGGTTGTTTCATTTAGCTGGTTTGACCAGCTATTTGTGCTAACTGTTTGTGTTAATTGTTTAACTATTAGCGGTTTACAAAAGTGTTTGGTAAATGTAACTGTTAGTTATTAACGATTTTATGCAAAATTACATTTAAGGACATGACGACCATTCATTATTTATAAACTTATTTTACATATTTTATTATTGTTTTTTCATTGATAGTAACATAATTATTTTTAATTATTTAACATATTCACGAACATTGAAAACAAAAATTTTTAATTCATTTCATTTTTTTTACTATTATTCATTATAAGCATTAATATAAGCAAATAAATATAAACTATATTAGTTGACTTGTTTTCATTAGATATAAGAAATTTTAGTTATATTTAAAACTAAAAATTACAATATTACATGAATATAACGAAATATATGAAATTAAAATATACTTCAATTTTTTAAATAACACAATTTTTTTAAAAAAACTAGTAAATTCTTAAAAAATTTAAGATTAACACCCAAGACCGATCCTCTAAATATTCATATAACTCGATCAATGTCCAACTCGAGTCATCTAACTATTCATATAAATATTCAATAAAAATGATCACACTCAACCAACTATTATAATTTAAGATAATAATAATATATATTTTTTAAAATAATGTAAAATACAATTAGAAAGTTCCATACTCTATTATTATTATGGAATACTTTGTATGTACTATCATTTATTTTTCCTACTTATGCAATAGTGGTGTGGTGGTGATAGGCCGCAAGGACTACATCTGTATTAGAAGTAAGCCGCAAATACGCTCTCTAGTACTGTTTACTGTGTGCGATCTCGGTGCGAAACTGTGTGAAACTCGTCTTCCTCCCTTACCAACGGTCAGAAATACAACTCTCCTCTTCCAACGGTAAGCTGCCGGAATCTCTGTCCCTCGGCATCGTGCATCACCATCGCCCATCGCCGTAACGATGGCCGATAACGTAATTCCCAAAACCTTTGCCGCTGCTCTACAGACCAAAGCTCCT
Source organism: Rubia yunnanensis (assembly GCA_037428765.1). Lineage (NCBI taxonomy): Eukaryota > Viridiplantae > Streptophyta > Magnoliopsida > Gentianales > Rubiaceae > Rubia > Rubia yunnanensis. The sequence continues at coordinate 61,722,359 of CM075071.1, read as the reverse complement.
CCTCTCTCCAAAAATCTCCCAAGTAATCCCGAATTGGTTCCAAAATCTACTCATCTCGGCGATCCGGCCTGCCTCTATTCGGATGAACAAATCGCCACACTAGCGGCACACTATTCCAATGCATTGGTCGGAAAGTTCACAAAAGGTAGGCTATCAATGGAGCAAATGGAGACAGCTCTCAAAACAATCGGTTTCGAAGGTAAGTACCAATTAGGTTCTTTAGATTTCAAGCATGTTTTACTCCGCTTTGAGAACATTCATGATTATCAGAGATGTTGGATGAAAGGTATTTGGAATTTTAATGGGGTTTTCCTAAAGATGCTTAAGTGGACTCCGGAATTCTCAACGCATAAGGAATCACCCATAGTTCCGATCTGGTGTACCATTAGAGAAGTACCTTTATATTATTATAACTCTGCCTCCATTGAATCAATTGGTAACAGCATAGGGAATTTCATAAAAAATGATCTTGCAACTGATATGCTCACCAGACCCTCGGCCATCAAATTCTGTGTTGAAGTGGATCTACAGAAACCTCTGAGCCCTTATATTAGGCTAGGTTCTGTCTCTAACAACACTAAGTACAAGATTGAGTATGAAGATATCCCCCTCTACTGTAACCACTGTGCTAAACTTGGCCACTCTCTGAGTCAGTGTAGAGTTATCTCTCAAATCACCAAGGATAGACCTGAGGATGTTAGCTTAAAGACTACCCAACCTCCTCCTCAGTGGCAGGCAACAGGAAAAATGTTCACTAACCCTCCTTTGATCAAGGACTTAACTAATGATCTTACTTTAAATGAGGATGAGATGACTGTCATAAACCTGGAAAACAATGCTCCACGAGTAATTAATACTCCTGATAGAAATAAGCAAAAGCAGGCTGAAACCCCTATGAAATCAGGAAGTGGCACTCTAGAGAACCCTGAACTTTCAATTACCAGATTAATTAATGATACTGAAAAAGCTAAACCTGCCAGGATTCCTTATGCTAAAGATGATATTCATGTTGGTTCACTGATGGAACCAAGAAATACTAACAACCCTACACTTTCCTTACCTGGAAAGATGTCAAACAGATTTTCTGTTTTACAGGATGAGGGCTGCTCTTCCCACTGTCAAGGGGATACAAATGAAGGGACACCAGAGGATCTGCAAAGGGCAATGGATATAGCATCCTCAGATCAACAACAGTTACAGGAGGTATCTCCATCTGAATCCCCAGGTAAGTTTGTACAACAAGGTAAGATAAAAAATAAGAAGGTTACCTACTTGAGTCAGCTCAATAAAATGCTGTTGAGATCAGCCACTAAAGGTAATAATGTAAATGAAATATGATAATGAAGACAAACATTAATTTTCTGATATGGAACATTCGGGGAATGGAAACTTCAATGAATAGGCTTCGTAGTCTGATTAAACTAAAGAAAATTCAGTTGCTATGTGTTCTAGAGCCTATGCATGATAACTCTAAAATCCAGCACTATATGAATGCACTTAATTTCTCTAATAATATGGTACTTCCTAATGGGAAGATATGGCTGTTCTACTCTAATCCTTTGTCTGTGACACTGCTTTCCCACCATGAACAGTTTATGCATGTGAATATCTCCCATCTTACCACTAATCTTTGTATGGAGGCTGTCTTTGTTTATGCTTTAACAAATAGGGAGGGTAGAAAAAACCTTTGGACAGAATTAAAGCTGATATCTAAGGGGGATACTATATTCATAGGTGATTTTAATACTATATCTTCTGTGGCTGAATATAGAGGACCTTCTAACCCTGGCCTTGGTAGTATTAGAGATTTTAATACATGGATGAACTCTAATGGAATTCAAGATATTAATACAGTAGGTAACTTGTTTACTTGGTGTAACTCTAGACTTAGAAACCCAACATCTAAGAGATTAGATAGAGGACTTTGCACTTTATCTTGGTATACTAAATTCCCTTCATCAACAATTCAGATTCTTAATAGGAATACATCAGACCACTCACCATTACTCCTCCAGCTAAACAATTTAGTAGTCTCATTTCCAAAGCCATTCAGATTTATTAATGCTTGGTTCCAGAGATCAAAGTTTTCAGCATTAGTTCAGGAAAATTGGAATAAGCCACTACAGGAAACAGGAATGCTCAGATTTTACCTGAAACTAATCAGACTTAAAAAGATGCTAAAAATATGGAACAAGGAAAGCTTTGGGAACATAGATGTAAATGTCTCTTTAGCTGAGGAGGCTCTAAGGTTACAAGAACTGGCTTATGACCTGAACCCAACACTGATAGAGAGAGTCAGTCTTAACCAGAAAAAAGCTAAGCTCCTAAAGTCTCTAAAGGAGAAGGAGAAATTTTGGAAACAAAAAGCTAGGCTAAAATGGCATAAATTAGGGGATAATAATACTCAGTTTTACCATAAAGTGGTACAAGAAAAGCAATGTAGATTACAGATCAGTAAAATAAAAAATCATGAGGGTCAATGGATAAGCACACAAACAGAAATTCAAAAAGAGGCTGTCAGATATTTTACTGATCTGCTAAGTGAGCCTAATCAGAACAACTCAGATACATATAGCTCTCATTTCCTGGCACACATCCCTACAATAATGACTGATAGAGATAACCAAGCTTTAGAAGCCTTAGTTACTGATACAGAACTTCAAGCTGTAGTAAATAGCCTAGACAGTAACAGTAGTCCAGGACCAGATGGGTTCACACCAAAATTCTACAAGAAATGCTGGACTGTAGTTAGGCAAGATCTATTAGATGCAGTCAATGACTTTATTTCTGGTTCTCAAATCCCAAAAGGTATATCCAGTACCTGGATAGCCCTTATCCCAAAAAAAGCCACACCTTGCTCTTTTGGAGATTTTAGACCAATTAGTTTATCTAATGTCATAAACAAAATCTGTTCTAAGGTCTTGATGGAAAGACTAAAGCCCCACATGGAGGATTTAATCTCTCCTAACCAGTCATCTTTCCTGAAGAACAGAAATATTTCAGACAATATTCTATATCTTCAGGAAATGATAAGGTTCCTAGATAAGAAAAATAGAGTTCCAAATTGTATGTTGAAACTGGACCTTATGAAAGCATTTGATAGAGTTAATTGGATTTTTCTTAGTCAGATTTTAACCAAATTTGGATTCACTGGGAAATTTTTAAATGCCATTATGAATAATCTATCCCAGGCATATTTTTCTGTCTTGATAAATGGAAATCCATCAGGGTTTTTCAAAGCTACAAGAGGTATTAAACAAGGTGATCCCCTTTCTCCTTTCCTTTTCAATATTTTCTCTGAAGCATTCTCAAGAAGTCTGTCATTCATTTTCTCAAATAATAAGATTGCTAGCTACCAAGTTCCAGCATCTATCCCTGTTGTTTCACACCTGATGTATGCAGATGACACTATCATTTTTCTGCAAGCATCTAAAAACAACCTGGTTAGGATCAAAGCTTTTTTAGATATCTTTGAAATCACTTCGGGACAGAAATTTAACTTTGAGAAGTCAGAATTTTATATCAGCAAGAGAGCTTCAGCCTTAAGACTCAACCAAGTTAAGACTATACTGAAAATGAAAAAAGGCACTTTCCCTTTTACTTACCTAGGTTGTCCTATTTTCAAGGGTAGAACCCTTAAAAGATATTTCCAACCACTGATGGCTAATCTTGACACTAAACTCCAGAGTTGGAAAAATAAATGGCTAAGTGCGGGGGGTAAAATGATTTTAATTAAGCATTGTTTATACTCTTTACCTCAGCACCTGTGGGCAGTCACAAACCCCCCTAAAGCAATCATTAGAACCTTTGAAAAAAGACTAGCCAGATTCTTCTGGGGAGAAAATGAAGGAAAGAATAAAAAAATCTGGAGGAAGTGGTCTGCAATTGCAGTCCCCATTAATATGAATGGTCTTGGGTTTAGGTCAATGAAGGCTATCATAGATACCTGCTCTGCAAAACTATGGTGGAAAGGCCAGTTAGGTACAACTTTGTGGGCAAAACTGCTTTGGGCTCTGCCTTTGTCATACAGGAAATCAGTAACATGGAAACGTATTTTAGCTGTAAACTCTTTTGCTGAGAGGAATACAAGAGTTATTCATGGTAAGGGAAGTTGTAGCTTCTGGCTGGCAAATTGGTGCCCAACTGGCCCCCTTATTAATAGTATTCCTCAGAACATAGTTTCTGAAATGCCATACCTATCAGTTTCTGACTTCATCCAAGATAAATTTTCTGTCCTATCTCTAATCAATTCTTTCCTAGATTGTGATACTCTGAATTTTCTCCAGGATGCACAACTTATGGAAGATAGAGAAGATAGACTGATCTGGATGCCTGAACCCTCTGGTAATTTTACATCTAAGTCAACCTACAGAGCTCTAATTCTGCAAACAGGTAATTCACCAGCCTCTAAATTTATCTGGAATAATGCAATTCAGAAGAAGGTAGCAATTTTTACTTGGAAGTTGTTGCACTCCTATCTTCCCTTTGATGAGGTTCTCATAAAATGTGGTTTCAGTTTGGCATCTAAATGCCCTGCTTGCTGCAATTCTGATTCAATTCAACATTTTTTCATATCATGCCACATTGCTAGAGCAGTTTGGAGTAACATTGCATCTAAAGTTGGTTTCTACATCACTCAGGAACACTCCCTATCAGAGAGATTTTTTCTATTCTGGGATTGTCAGGATTTATTGGGCTGGAAGCAATTCATTTGTAAAATTGTGCCATCCATAACATGCTGGTCTTTGTGGAAAGCTAGAAATAGCTTTATTTTTGACTCTAAACCCTTCTCCACACTGGCTATTACCAAGGATATTCAGGAGCTCATTAAAATGTCAATTTTCTCCTCACCAAAAACACTTTTCTCACATCCTGTAATGGATTCTCCTCTAAGCCAATGGATTCCTTTAACTCGACCACCCCCTAAGCCAAATATTTCTATTGTTAGATGGGAGAAGCCACCTACAGGATCAATAAAAATTAACATAGATGCTTCATGGTATATAGATAAGGCCTCAGTTGGTTTAATTGCTAGGGACAACCTAGGGAACCCATTACTTGTTTTATCTGCTCCAACTAATGCTCTTTCACCTCTTGAAGCTGAATTGAAGGCTATTTCAGTAGCCTGCAACAATTTCCATGATCAGGATCAGCACTACATTTTCGAAACTGATTGCCTCCTTGCTGTTCAGATGATAAATGAGCCATATAGGGCAAATTGGAAGCTTTTTGATCAGGCTTACAGAATTAAAAAAATGCTGGGATCATCACTAATACAATATGTGGCCAGAGAATGCAATGTAGTGGCACATTCAATTGCAAAATTACATCATAGCTCAGCCCAGGGTATTAATATGCAGAACATTCCACCACAAATTAAAGGGATGATATCCTTGGACAAAGCTCAGACTCCACATATTAGAGTACATCGCTATTTTCAAAACTGATACTCTTCTTATGCTTATGCAGGTTGGAGGAAAATGTGTTAAGACAGGATTGAGCTGGCTCCCAAATGCACACTTTGATGAAGATGCTCACGTTATACTACTGCTGCAGAGTGCTGCAACATATGTAGTTTAGATTTGGAGTTGCCTGGCCACAAGGGAGAACTAACACAAGGGGTGGAGGATCTCGCTTGTGGATCGCAACTCCAGTACAGTTGTTTTGTAAAGTCTACATCCTAGCTTAGTTATCTAAATTACTTTTGGAGGCAACGGGGTTGCCTCACCATAGTTTCAATTACGATATCTTTATTCTGGTCTGTAGGAACACATTTGGTTTTGGCTGGGACTGGGGAACCCAATATATATCCCCCACCTACGGGTGTTTTCATTAAAAAAAAAAAAAAAAGCCGCAAATACACTGCAGAAGCTTTTGCTGATGGAATATAAGTTGAGGTAAAAATGTAGAAGGTTAAAAAAGTAATGGTTAAAGGTAAAAGCCAACCGCTAAGAAAAAAAAAGCAATTAGCGTTTCATAGTTGGCAGAAACGCTATCTAGAAAAGCTAAGCAACCAAACACTTTTTATCATATTCATGGCGATTTGATTGAGTGAAAACGCTAACTGCCAAAATCCAATCAAAACGTTAGTGAAAAAGCTAATACCAAACTTAGCCCTTACCTATTATTTATCAAAATTATGATGTGACATTTAAGAAGATGTAACATTTAAGAAGTGCTCTTTAAATCTACTACCATTGTAGATGCTCTAAATCTACTTCCTATGTTGCAGGTGAAATTGCACTCAATCATTAGCATGCTCCAGTGGCGAGTCCAGACTAAAATTTTAGGAGGGGCGGAGTTTACCTTAAAAAAAAATTTCATCGACCAATATAAGTAGTTTCAAAAATCATATTACAAAATTTATATTAACTAATAACATAGTTTTAATATAAAAATAGTATTAATAGTCTTATATAACTAATAACATAGTCTTAATGTTAATTATTAACATAGTTGTAATAGTCTTATATAACTCGGTATATATACATACATATACATATACATATATATATATATAACTCTGTATACCATAATTTCCATCCTTACTAATTAATATCCTTATTAGGCATATATTATGCTTTTATTTCTACTAAATTAGATTAAAAAATTTTCGTACAACAGTACAACACACGCATATACTGAGAGGTCTAGTTACTTCCATGAATAGACTACATAAACCAATCAAAATACACAAAATCCAATTGTTATGTATACTTGAGCCTAAACACTCTAGTGATCAGATTGATTCTTATAGACAACTATTGGGTTTTGAGAATGCTTTCAGTTCAGTAATTAATAATATTTGGCTCTGCTGGATCAATTGTTTTCAACTGTAGGTTAGGATAGTCAGTAAACAATTCACACACACTCAAATTTCCATCACCCCTTTTCAGAAAAATATGCAAGCCATATTTGTTCATGCTGCTACAAATAGAATGGATAGGAAACAATTGTGGAAGGACTTAGGAGACATAAAAAGTGATAATAAACTGATGATAGGTGATTTTAATGCCATTATCACTGCACTTGATTATAAAGGCTCAGCTAGCCCTAACCCTAGAAGTATAGCTAATTTCTCTGGTTTCATCAAAACTAACAACTTGCATCGCATTTTCATATTGGGAAACTCTTTTACATAGTCTAATATGAGATCTAAACCCACACTCGAAAGACTAGATAGAGGCCTTGTTGATGTTATATGGTTTACTAATTTTCCAAATAGCTCCATTCATACCTTAAATAAGGCCACATCTGACCATAGCCCCTTATTGCTGACAATAGGTAGCAACCTCCCCTCCCATCCTAGACCCTTTAGGTTCTTAGACATGCGGACAACAAGGGAGGATTTCCTTTCAATCACCCAAAACAGTTGGGAACAGCCTTTGAGAGATAAATAAATGACTAAACTGTTTCTAAAGCTTAAGAGACTAAAATGGGAACTTAAAAGCTGGAATAGATAAACCTTTGGAGACATAAATGAAATATAAAACAAATATGAACAGGATGTTAGAACACATGAATAAGTTTTTGAAAATTCTGGTAATACTAATGACTTAGTGGAACTGAATATGAAAAAAAGCTTACTCATTAGAACCCTTCATGAAGAAAAGCTTTTCTGGAAACAGAAAGCTAAGCTAAAATGGCTTAAGGAGGGGGGATGAGAACATTAAGTTCTTTCAGGCCTATGTTAGACAAAAGAACTAAACAAAACATTAACAAAATTAAGTTAAGCTCTGAAACATAGACTGACAATCTAGCAGGCATTGAAAATGAAGCAATTCATTTTTACAAAAATCTGCTCAATGAGTATGAAAACAAGGAATCGAAAAAACTCCTATCCCATTTCTTAGCTCAGATCTCATCCTTAATAACACCTGATGAAAATCAGATACTATTATAGGAACCATCACTTCAGGAAATCAAAAACTTCGTCGCATCCTTGAACCAAAATGGATCACCTGGTCTTGATGGATTTACATCTCACATGCCTGAGATATTATACCTCACGATGTTAAAGATGCTATTGTTGACTTCATGAATGGGGGCATAATTCCACCAGGCATATCAAGTGCCTGAATTTGTTTGATTCTTAAAATAGAGGTCCCAATCTCTTTTTCTGACTATAGGCTCATCTCTTTGTCAAATTTTGTCAACAAAATTTTTCAAAATTACTGGTAGACAGAATTTCATCACTTATACCTAAGTTGATCTCTCCCCAACAAACTGCCTTTTTAAAAGGAAAAGAAATAGCTGATAATATAATCCATCTCAAAGAAATGGTGAGATTTCTTAATACAAAGTATGCCCCCCTAACCGTATCCTCAAACTAGACTTAGCAAAAGCCTTTGATTGAGTTAGATGGTCCTTCCTAGAAGCAATTCTTCACAAGTTTGGTTTCTCAAACCAACTTGTTAGGATAATAATGTCTAATTTATCCTCCCCATGATTTTCAATACTTGTAAATGGAAAAGTAGCTGGTTTTTTTCAACCAACATGAGGTATCAAGCAAGGGGATCCTCTATCCCATCTACTCTTCAACTTATTTTCTGAGGCATTCTCAAGAAGCTTAGTTTTCTGTTTCCAAAACAGAAAACTCAGGTATTTCAAACTCCCTCCCAATGCTATTCCTATTTCTCATCTTAGTTATGCGGATGATACTGTTCTGTTTCTTAATGCAACCAAGACAACTCTGATTAGATTAAAAGCATTCCTTGATATTTTTTAGCCTACTTCTGGTAAAAAAAAACTAAATTTGACAAAAGTAATTTTTCCTTAGTTGACATGCAACTATAGCTCAGAAACATCAAATCAAGAAAGAGCTTCATATAAGACCCATTCCATGCCATTTATATACCTTGGATTCCCCATATTTACAGGAAGAATCAAAGTCTCCTATTTTAGCCACTTTTTGAGACTTATGACAAGAAACTCAAATATTGGAAAAATACATAGCTAAGCATGGCAGGTAGATTAACCTTAATCAAATCAGTGATGTTCTCCATTCCTCAACACCTTTGGGCTGTAATAAACCCTCCTTGGGCTGTCCTTAAAACTCTGAAATAGAAATAACCAATTTTTTTGGGGATATTCTGACTCAGGGGAAAAAAAGGTATGGATAAGCCTAGATAAAATGTGTTACCCTTTCAAGAAAAATGTGCTAGGACTCAGAAACTTTAGAGACATTATTAACACATTTTCCCTCAAGCTCTGGTGGAAGTTTCAACTTGGAATTACACCCTGGTCCCAATTTCTCTAGTCCTACCACAAAGCCATAGAAAACCCCAAAATTGGGAGAGATTTTTCAAAATGGATCCCATTGATCAGGATGACACACTGGCATTACATGGAAATGGACTTGCAAACTTTCTTACTTCGAACTAGACAGGCTTAGGCCCTGTTGCTGATCTTAACATAACAGTCCAGATACCTATAAATCTTACCATTGCTGATTTTATCATGAATAAATACTTATATCTACTTGCCTTATCTCAGTTATCTACTGATTTTATCTTTTTCTTATAGAATGCTCAGATCCATGAAGACAAGACAGGCTGCTATGGAAGCCCTCTTTGAATGGCATATTCACCTTCAAAAGTGGATTCACAACCATTGTCAAACAAAGAAGAGATCTGGCTAACCTAAATCAAATTTGGCACAGCAAGCTCCCCAAAAAGGTATATATGTTTATGTGGAGACTAGTAAATGCTACACTCCCCTTTGATGACATCCTCATTTTTTCTAACATTCAACTAGCCTCTAAATGTCCTTTCTGCCCTCAATCTAATTCACTGTCCCATTGCTTTAACAATTGCATATATGCCACTCACCTTTGGGAATGGATGCATCAAACCTTAAGAATCAGGACACAATGCTTTGATTCAATCTTTGATAGACTGGGCCTATACTGGTCACTAAAAGAATGAAACAAGATCTCCACAACCCTCACTCACATACTTCCTTCCATGATCTGTTGGAATATTTGGAAAACAAGAAACTCTTTCTTGTTTGAAAATAGTAAAAGCAACCCTCTAAACCTAATCAAGCAGGTTAGAGATGACCTTTTCATTGTTTTCAATGTCAAACCCATGTATAGCAACATATCACAGGATTTATATTGGGTAAATTATGGTTTAATACCAAACTTCATATCTCCCCCTAAGCCCAGACTATCACCGGTTGCATGGTCTAAACATAGGAACATCAAAATAAACGTTGATGCCTCATGGAACAGATCAAAACCACTTAGTGGTATAGGACTAATAGCTAGAGACAAAGAGGGAATGATGTTACAAGCTAAAATAGTGGGTGTTAAAGCTACCTCATCTTTACATGCTGAAATATTAGCTATTTCAGAAGGGTTGAATCTGGCCATATTTATGCAACTCAGGGTGTTTACAATCGAAATTGACTGTATGCTAGCTATTACAGCTATTAGAAATCCTCTCATAGCCCCCTGGTACTGTTTCCAAGTAGCCTCTGAGCTATCTTCTAATATGACAAACATTAAGGTGTTACATACCTTTAGACAAGGAAACATCCCGGCAGATAGGTTAGCAAAGTTGGCTAACACTAGAATAATCTCTTCCTCGATGTTGTCCTTTCATGATTTGGATGCAAAAACAAAGGGATCATTACTATTAGATATGGATGGAACCCCAGTCATTAGGGTTAGTACAAAGTATGCTTTGAATGAATGCTACTAATGTACTTTTATTTCATTTCTCATATCAGGCCGCTGTTTTTCACCGCTACGGAGAGCAATTCTACCTCATAGATGTTGCGAAAGTCACGGTTGTTGTTGCTGCTATTTTTGTTGTTATTGCTAATGCTGATCAATATGTTTCTATCACCTCTGTTGTTGTCTCCTGATGGCACGATTAATTTTTGTCAACACAGTCTGGAGGAACAAAGTTTTCTGACCAATCTTTTGTTCTTCAACAGAAGAACCCGACCAACCTTTTTTGGCTCTCCAGCTAAAATTTGTATACAGTTTGACCGCACCAACCACTAAGACTCTATTAACATACATAGGATATAATTGTGGGTCTGGAAAATTATTTTAAACTAACACGTGGGGTGGAGGTGTAACAATTTGAATCATCTACAATAATATCCTATTTCTACAATAATATCATATTTATTATAATTCTATAATTTAATTTTGATCATCTTAATTTAAGTTTTTTATTTGGGAAGAGTGCATAAATAAACTTGTTAAATTTTGAAAGTGCAGATATAACCCTGTAAAATTTGAAAGTGTGAAACTAACCCCAAGTTTTTGAGCATTGGTGCAGATATACCAAAATTGTACTATTATGGCGTTGACTAAAGGTATTCCAGTGTTGACCTAATCTAAAAGGACAAAAAATCTATAGGTATAAAACTAAAAATGGAATGACCATTACACCTCTAGGCTCTGCCGCAGGTCAACATCGGTCAACAGTGGTCAACGACGATCAACATCGGACGGCCGCAGGTCGCTGCCGCCGCCGCCAGCTGATGGTGGCCGGGTTAGATCAATACTTTTATTAATAGGTGATATGAATCTCCTTGCAAAAATTCTGGATTGCAGAATTAAAATCTTTGACTGAATGAAGGGATCTGCAAACCCTCACCAAGTTGCACAAAATTCAAGAACCTAGCCCTCGGGATGCTCTCAATCTCGACTGCATCACTAACTAGCCTGTGAGATCAGATCATAAGGTTTATAGGTACTTAATTAACCCTCGGGATTAAACAAAAATGAAGATAGCTCGCAAGCAAAGAGTATGAACTCAAAATGTTGTATTCTTTATTGATAAAAGTGTGTATAAATTCGTGGCCAACCCCCCCCCCCCCCCTCCCCACCACTTATAGGTTTTGATTTCCAATCAAAAACAGCACTGAATCAACTTATGACAGCTTTAAAAAAAACTAAAACCACATCCAACTAAAATACCTAAAATAGACACATATGACCTAATTCTTCCAAGACACACCTTGGATGAATATTGCCTTATCTAATCTTACCAAATCTAAGTTTAATCAGAATATAACTGAATATTTTCAACAGTAATGGATTGTATTTCAAAATTCAACTCTTCAAAGCCCACATGGCCGAGCTTATCAGTCCAAAGTCCAAAATGAATTAATTTTACAATAGTTTACAGTGATCACACTACCTCATTAAAAACACGGTGGGAAAAAAGTCAGTGTTCTTCATGATGTCTTCAGTTCTTCGACAATCTTGAACAATAAATCCAAGATGTCGACGATGACTCCTTCTTCAATTCTTCATCATAACGCCGATCAATGAAAGATTTTAAAGTAGCGTCCAAACATTTGATATTCGTATCATTCCCTCCCAGATTGAAAAAGTTTCATCCTTGAAACGGGAAACATATAACCTATAAAGACATCCTTGAATTCCTGTAACAACTTAACAAACCGTGAAAGCAAATTTACAAGAATATCTTCTTTGGTATTGTAACTTTCTTTAAAGGACAATATAAGAACGAAGGAATGATTAGTCAAAGCTCGATTCACATCTCTTATTGAAGAATAAAATGATTTACCAGAGTCAGTAGATAGTTCATGCCTCATCATATAAATAGAAAGTAAAGGACTAAGATGTGAAGACAAGACTTTATGCGACTTTTCAGAATCATTATGCAACTTACCTGTCTTACATGCCTTAAGATCGACTTGAAACTTTTGTATGGTGACATTTACTATCTTTTTGGCGAAATTGGCAATAATTTTTTCGAAATTACTTGCTCCTTGTGGGGGAGTAATTTCAGAAACTTCTGTGGAATAAACCTCAACCAAAAATTGTTCTTTGTCATTTTTCATATGCATTTGAGCCTAAAAAACTTCATGTGTTTCAAGACCTTGCTCACCCCTATCAATAATGATGACTTCAACATCTAATTGTTCTTCTTCATTGTCATAATGTGCATGCATATCATCATCTTCTTCATCCTCGAATGTTGTTATAATTCGTTCACAGGGACAGTTATTGTGAACATGTCCTCGTTCATTACAATAAAAACATGTAGGAGTGTTAGAAGAAACAGTATTTGACGAAGTAGAAATTGATTTACCTGTATATTGGCTAGGAGACCAATTGGTTGCAATCATTCTTCGATTAGAGGGTTTAAATGATCGATTTTGAGTAGGTTTTGGTAGAATTAGGGTTTACTCGGCTACCCATGTTCGAATTGCTACCACCCCTGGTCGAATTTGGGCTTCTGAAATCAGAGACTTGCCTTTGACTGTCATAGCCAAAATTAGAGTTTCATCTGGGCCTTAATGTCAACTCAACCAACCTGGCCTTGAATAATAAATCTCGCATGGAAACATAATGTTGTAGCTTAACCGGAACTTGCAAATTTTCTCTTAAACCTTCAATAAACAGATCTTTATATAGGCATCATCTTCTCCCATGCAAACTCTTCTCATAGCTAGCTCATGATCTTGCCATTATTCATTTACACTGTGGTTTCCTTGCTTCATAATGCTTAGATACGAATATTGCTCCATCAAATATGTTTATGGAACATGATATAATCGAAGCTTGGTCTTCAATATCTCCCAGGTGGAGATAGGTCTTTTACCAGCAAGCTGTCTTGATTCTTTCAAATTCTCCCATCATTCTGTGGCATAATGGGTGAAAGAATACTGTGTGACCTTGATTTTAACTTTCTCACGGTAGTTGTTATGATCAAATAGGTTCTCGATCTGCCTCTAACAATCCAAGTATTTCACATGATTGTGTTGACCATCAAATCTAGGAATATCATACTTCAAACCTTTGATGTCATATGCAGATTCAACTTGTCTTGCAGAACTAGGTGGCATGGGATTTTCAATAAGTGCTGATCTGACCCTATCATTTTACATAAGTGCTGATCTGACCCAGTATTTTTTACTACTAAAGTGCTAATCTAATCGTGTCTTATTAATAAGAGTACTGATCTAACCCCCATTGGTGGGCATCGGCGACCGGCGACGGTCCGACATTGACCGACGAAAGGGTTCTTTTGGGAGGGGCAATATCATCTTTTTCCATTTTTTAAAAAAATTCCTTTTTTCAAAGGGGCATAATGGTCAATTTAAAGAATTCCGGTCAGATTTTGGTTGTCAGGGTTAGATTGGCACTTTTGACCAAAACATAGGGTTAGATTTGCACTTTCATATTTTACGAGGTTATATTAACACTTTCAACCAAAACATAAGGTTAAAAACAAACTTTTCTCTTTTTATTTTTATTTACCACGGTAAGCTATAGTTCTAGTTTTGGTTAGACAACATTTTTTTGTAGCCCCCTAAAAAATTCAAATTTCACCTTTAACTCGAAAAGTGCCTTCATTGATAAGACGTTAAATGCATGCATTTTTCAAGCATTTAACATCTCTTTTGTAGCTATTTGTTAGAAGATTTTTAGATTTAGATATGTTTACAAAATAAGGGGTTTAGATAACCATTTTCGGTTTTCTTATCTAAATCTTTCATTTTGTAACCTATCTTTAGTCTAATGAATTTTTGGTCCTTACGAGCATCTAGATTCCTGTTTGTGAGCTTAATTTTTAGATTACTCGTGAGCACTTCGGAGTGGTTTAGTGAAGGTCACAAACCAAAACGTGGTAGGAGATAGAAGGGTCGAAGAAGGAAGACAAAGAAGTGGATGAATTGTGACCCGAAAGTTTGGACCAAGTTCTCAAAATGATCCGAGAAGAATCAGCCTCCAAGGATGGCATCATTGAATTTGTCTTCTCGAGCACTATTAAATTGACAACAAGAATTCTAAAATTGGAGTAACGGTTCACTCGTAACGACGTGAAGACCGACCAGCCGGTGAAGAAGACCGTGCGCTCGCGTGAAAGAAATAAACTGTGGCGCACATCCTCGGTCTAGAAATGCACGTTCAACACCTGATCTCGCACGCTCGCACGAGAAGCACCTCTGCCTTAGCAACCCAGCACCCTCGCGCGCCCTGTATGCCTGTTGCCAATTTTGACTCCTTTTGACCACATTTTGTACTATAAATACTCCAAACCTTATTTCCTTATTCCACATTCACCCAAGCCCGACCCTAGACATAAAAACCCTAGTTTTCACTCATATTTTCTTTCTTTTTTTTCATTTCTTCCATGGATTCTTGCTGTTTTGTTATGAGTTTTCATAATCTAGGCTAAATATACTCTTGGGAGCAACTGGTAAGCATTTTTAGTATGAATTTATGAGATTCAATTTATCCTATTTTGTGCTTTGATTATCAAGTATATTTGGTTCTTTCTTGTGTGATTAATGCATGATTTAGACTAGGGTGATCAACTGGTTGAAGATTGTGGATTGATTATGTGCTAGGTTTGTTGTCAAACCCGGAAGACTTTGACTTTTAGTTACCGTGATTGTTGTTGGCCAATGCTAGGTTATAATTAGGAGTTACAACTAATTATAATTGTTGATTGATGGAGTTGCTTAGACTTAGGATGAATTTAGATGGGTTTGTCTAATTATCAATGTGGTCCACTAATAACGATTAGCATGAAGGCTAATCCTTGTAGTCGTTATTAGTAAATATACCTGTGCTGTCTATGTGTTTCTCGCTTGTAGGACATTGTGGTAGTCGCGTTGGGTCTATGTGTGTATTGCTATCCTAGGGGCGATCTATGACACTGATCGTCTAGGTTGACCCGAGGACAAGGGTTCTTGTGTGGCGCCGATCGCCCACACTAACTATAACTGAGGAGAGGTGAGAAATATCAACATTTGAAAGGTGTTGATAGGTTCTCCACAATATGTGATTAATGCATAAAAATATGATAGTTAATCTATGATCGAAGGATGCCTAGAAATGTAAACCAATTGCGCCCAAGACTCGTTATAATTTTAGTTAAGTTATTTGTGCTACTTGTTATCATGTTTGCATCGTTCTTTTTCATAGTTTGTTAATTTAGTTGTTCAAAGTAGTCATAGTTTTTCCAAAAGCAAACCCCCCCCCCAATTTGTTACCACACACGAAGAGTGACTCCTTCGTGTGCTTTTTAACTACGCTTTAACACTTGATAAAATTCCATTTTCCTCGTGGACGACCCCCGTCTTACCACTAGCTACTATTTAGTACTTAGCCGTAATTTGAGCTTATAAATATTATCTTTGAGAGGCACGATGACGGCCTCCCATTCATACGAAATTGAAATTTTACTTTTTATATTCTAATGTGAAAAACATCCCAAAAGTTATCCCAACAAATTGAAAATATTATTTTTAGACTGAGTGGTTTAGGATGTTAGAGCATCCACAATGGTAGCGTACTTAAGGAGCACTTCTTAAATGTCACATTATGAATTTTGATAAAAACTAAGTAAGAACTAGCTACCAACAATGGAAGCACTTCTTAGATACTTCTTTTTCATTTTAAATTATAAGTAATTAAATATACAAAAGTAACTGGCAATTATTGATTGATTGACAATGTACAAATAAGGAGGTATCAACTCCTTAAAGAGCAACTCCTTATTAAGAAGTGGTTTTAAAAATTCTACAATAGTCCTCCTTAAATAAGCAGTGATTCTTATTAAGAAAAGTGAGAATAATGAGCTATCATTGTGGATGCTCTTATTTATTCCTTTAAGGTTTCGGGGCATTTTTGAACATTTGCAAACCTCCTCCGCGTTTACCTTCTCCTCCACCGCCGCCACCTCTCTTGCTAGCTGCATCGACATTGTCGAAAGCCATAAGGTTGGTCATTCAATGGATGTTCTAGGTTGGGTCTTGTCTACATTTAACTATCGAACAACTTTCCAAACCACTAGTGCATCTCTTTCATCGACTATGGTCGCACGTTCTTTTATGCGGCTCCACACAGCAGCACGTCCGGCCCACACAACATCAATAATTGTGGTCATTGCAATCGGTGTAGGAACGATGGCGGTAGCGATTGTATGAACTCTCCAAAGTTCCCATGGCGTGGTTAAACAAGTCACGTCGCCTTGTTGTGTGACCATTTATCTTATGTTGCTTGCCATAATGACTCCACTCAGTTGTCGGAATCCTTTAAGACTTGTTACAATTGGAACTTCTTGTTTGTTCATCTGATTTATATATGGACTTGGGTGCTACAAATCACATTATAAACCCAATATGTTTGAAATTACAACCAAAATTTAAAATAAATAAAAACAAAGAAACAATAAAAAAATTGAGAAAGAGGTGAAAAAAAGAACAAGTAAAAAACATTAAAAACCAAAACGCAAATTAACCACCTCCCTTCATGCGACCGGCCAAGCATGAACATTTTTTGAAATTCAACGGAGGGTCTTTGACCAGGGCGGTGTGTGGCCCTGACCGAAGTCGCCGAAGCAACGACGTAGGCGCGTGACCGGTAAACATCTTGGTGGCTCGATTGACCAGATCTGAGAATTGAACCATCAAACCTCCATTTGGTTGTTTCTCAGAAGATAAAAGGCACTCCTGTGTCAACGAGTCCCCCAGTTGCGGCCACTACGTCGCTGCCATAGCTAGAGCCAGTCACGAAGGGGGTTTATATCAATCGGGAAAGTAAGCATCAAAACTGGGGGTGGGTTCGTCTGTAAGAGAGCTTTTGACAAGGGGACATTGACGTTTACCAAAATGAGAGGAGAATGATGGAGGAAGATGGGGGGGGTTTACAAGGGTGGTGGGGAAGCTGCCGGAGGTGATGGGCGATTGTGGCCTAACTTCCCAGTGATTAGGGTTTCAGTTGCAGGGGCGTACAAGGTTATAAGTCTTTGTTATTTTGTAAATGCATCCATGAAACTTATATGTATAGACTATAGTGCTAACACGTGACTTTTAAATTTTTGGCTCCATAGAGTAGTTGAACTCATATTTCCTATTAAGGTATATGGGTAGCATAAATGTTTTCATGTAAATGCAATTTATTTATAAAGAGTCTCAGAGCTATCAATTGGATAAGTAACAATTATTCTCCTAATTTTGTTTGTGGTATTAGAGCACTAGGGTTTTTCTTTTAAAAACATCAGCGAAATTTTCTCCCAGTTCTCTTTGGGTTTTTTCCCCCTAATGACGTCTGCTTAACTTTTAAAAAAAATCAAAACCACTGGGGTGGGGTAATTATTTTGGGATCCTAGGCCCTTTTCTGAATTATAACATTACAACAAAAGTTCAAGAGAGGCTCTTGAAGGTAATTCCTAAAATAATTGTTTTGAAGCAGATAGCTTTGCTTCCAAAATAATAGATGGATGCTAAAAAAAAATTCGTGTACACATTCTAAGTGAAACAAGCCTCACCTATGTGTTACTTATGTCCTAAGCCAGGTGTACAATTTTTTTTTGAGTAGGGGTTCAGAAGAGAGGAGGATTTGCACTAGAACTGTAGTTGTGCTCGTCCCTCATGTTGTCTCCTTGTAGCACTTTCATCATTGGTTCTTTAGTGGCTAGAATATGCGCTAGAATGGTGTGATCATAAGTCCGTGCTAATGTGTGGGCCACTTGATTCCCTTCTTTGTGAATGTGTTTGAATGTGATGTTGGAGTTTTGGATAAGTTCGTGGACATGGTCCCATAGCATTGGTTTTCATAGTTCGTAGACAAGGTCACATAGCATTGGTTTTCATTTCCATGGAAGTTTAGATTCTAGCCTTATGATCTTGATAGCCTGCAAAGAATCACTTTCAACAATGGGTGGGAGATATTCACATTGTATTCCTACCTTTGTCGCAGTGATTAACACATTGAGTTTGGCTTGGAGTGAATCCTCTGCTACGATGAATTTGCATCGCATTAGAGTAACTATGGATGTGTTATCTCTGAAGATGTATCCCACTGCTGGTGTTGTATTCCTTTTGAAATATGCATCCACATTTAGCTTGAAACCATGCAAAGAAGGATTCCAGGAAACAAGAGAGAGTATAAGAGAGAGTATCTTCCTAGGCTTGTCTATCCACCAAGGTGTTAATTCTCTAAGCCTAAGACCATATACAATGGTGAAAACACAAAGAAACCATTGTTGTGGGCTTTTTTCCGTTAAATATTCAATCTCTCTCTTCCATCTCATGAAAAGTAACAAAAAAGAAATCACTCCATTTTTACCTCCACAGTGGTATAAACCACTAAGAAACAACTTCGTGGATCTCACTTGATTTTCTCTATCATACTCATTAATTTTACCTTTAATATTTAATTAAAATAAATTAAAATGTTAAATTTAATAATACATTTTTTATTTTAAAATATTAGTGTGCATTTATTCCTCTCATTTCCTTATTTTGTGCACATATACCCCCTAGTTTTTTAAAAGTGCATTTGTACCCATGGTGTCATCTGAAAAATTTGTCAACTTTGGTCATTACAGGACTCAGAGTAAATTATTGTCTTGCCCCTAAAGAACCAATTTCAAAGTTTGCCTCGAATCTTGAATTTGTTTGAGTAATCCGACACGGACGAGGGAAATCTGTCGAAATTAGGGTGGAAAATAGGAACTAAATCTTGCCTAGCCAAGTTGCAGAAGAAGAGCTTCAAATCCTAGTCCAGATTGCATTGTTGTTGGACTCAAAATTTTGATACAACATTTTTATATCGATGTTGATGAAGGGAGGGCCCCCACTTCAATGGAGGGTGAAATGGTCCTTAACTTTTTAAAAATGATGTAAAGGTTATTTTGGTAATTTCAATATTGCTCAACGTTGGAAAACAAAAGGTCAACGCCAGACTCAAGCAGGAAGGGTATGAGTTTTTAAGTCATAACTAATCCAGAAGTACATGGAAACTTTTGAAAAACCGGGGGGCATATGTGCACTAAGCAAGGAATTGAAGGGCGTGAATGCTTTTTCCTACTTTAAAATTTCATTTCATTTTAAAAAAAAATATTTAAATATTTGTGATTTAAAATAAATAATACTCCCTCCGTTTCACTATGTTTGACACCATAGGTTTATGTGTGTTTTTTTTGTAAGTTGAAATGTGTAGAGGAAATTGAGTGAGGAGAGTAAAAAGTTTAATGAGTGGTTCCTTAAAAATAAAGGTGACAAACTTAGAAAAACATACAGATATGGTAAAGGAGCCAAACTTAAGAATACAGATGGAGTAAGAGAAATTAATTTAGAAAATACAAGATTAAAAAACATTACATTTGAAAGACCAATTATTGCGACTAGAAAAATTACAATAAATATTTAAATACTAAAATATTGATCCAACCTGTCTAGATATTACGAATCAGGTATCAGAATATTGATTTAGTCTGACTGTTTGTTACAAACACAAAACGAATTACAAATAATAAAAATTAATGTGCCAATTATTTAGAAAATGGAATACACATTATTTTTAAGAAAAACAGATTACAAATATTTTTAAAAAATGGACTACAATTATTACTAAAAAAAGATTACAAAGTAATACACAAAATATTAAGCATGAAATAAATAAAAAAAACAAAACAATGGCACAAAGAAACAAAGGTTGCACAAGAGGGCCCATGCATGTGGGGTGAAAACCATTTGGAGCGGTTGCTATTTTGTGCAACCGCGAAGTGGTTTCTTTGTAAAGAAATCGCTATTAAACCCCCACTGTGGGGTTTTGTGGTTTCTTTTCAATAAGAAACTACAAAGAAACCCCCATTACACATGTTTTAAGGTTTTCTGTATCTTGAGTTTTCACGAAAGGATGCAAAGCCAATATTTGTGCAGATGAAGAAGTGACTCGGCCTTCTTTGTCTATTATACGACCAGATGTGCCAATTTTAGGTAGATATGGTTTTAGCTGCTATAAGTCGATTCAGTTTTCAGTTGTGATTAGGGTTTTGGGCGAGATCTAACCTTATAAATAGGGGGACCTTGTCCACGAATTTTACACACTTTTATCAATCAAATATACAAACCTTTGAGTTCATACTCTTGTTGCTTGTGAGCTTCTTCCATTGTTGCTTAACCTCGGGGGTTAATTAAGTATCAATAAACCTTGGGATCTGATCATGCGGGCTAGTTGGAAAGCAAGTCAAAATTAGGCGCACCCCGAGGGCTAGACACTTTAATTTCGTTTGGCACACTAGGGTTTGCGAGTTCCCTTATTTTGTCAAAGATATTAATTCCGCAATCCAGAGTCTTCGCAAGGAGATTCATATCACACTCACTTGTATTGTATGCCTTAATCCAAGAGAAAGATTTTCCATGTTTGATGTTGGTAAGTTGCTTCGCCTTGCTGAACTCTATCCGGATGACTTCTCCCTAGTTAATCGTGTTGAACTTGGCAACAACTTGATTTCTTCATTCATAATGTGAAAGATGATAATGTCTATTTAGTCATCAATGATCTTGGAAGTCTTGCTCAACATATGGTTCGATCACGTAGAAATGTAATCTTTCCATTGGTATATCGTCTTATTGAGTTAGCATTAGTTCTACCAGTTGCAACTGCTTCACTTGAGCGAGTTTTTTCTGCCATGAAGAATATCAAGACCAATCTTCGTAATAGAGAGGGAGATGAATGGCTGAATGATGTTATGACATTCTATATTGAAAAGATATTTTTGTTAAGATCGAGAATGAACTGATTATGCAACGTTATAAAGGCATGAAGTCTCGTATATATTTGTTGCCCCACTTGTTCCTAGTTCTACTTCTAATAATTCGAGCATTAGAAAGTAGTTATTTTAGTGGTTTAGTGAACTTGTAAAAACCTTATTGTATCGTATTCGATTTATTATATTACGTAGTATTTTAAATTATTTTTGAGTTAATTTTTTAAAAGTATAAATTTGAGTAGTATTATTCAGCCTCCCCTAGAAAAAATTCCAGTTCCGCCACTGAGTACAAATGTAGAAAGAAGTATTGCTCCCTCCAGTACAAACTGCAGATTATTTTCATAAGGGTTTTTCTAACGAGTGCCCATGATTAGATTGCCAAAGAAAGTTGTATAATGGTTGATCATTTAATGAGCAACAATAACTATTACTACCTTATTAATATAAAAAAACTTATCTCTTAATAAATTTGATTCCTTCATTAATTATTATTTCACATGCTTTCAACTTCTCTCTAAAGATTAACTTACATTCTCCATTCGATTTGAGCTTTTTTTTTTCAATTCACGTGTAACATGACTAATTCCTTTTCCAAACTAATATTTTCAATCTAAATATGAATTAAATATTTTAATTCATGTATTATCTCCAATGAAAATATGAATTAAATATTCTAACTCATATATATATAATCACTCTATTTTCAAAAACATATATATTTGTAAAATTTTTTAAATTACTAGGTAAATTTTTTATACAAATCACTTAACATTTCCAGTTTAAAGATTTACGTCGGAAAATAAAATTTTCCAATACTAAATTTGTGGAAATATGTCACGTCACATTAAATCTATATAATAATCTTAACACATGACAACAATCATCGTTCTGTAATACTATCATATGGTAATCGTTGTCATGTGTTAAAATTATGATATGGATTCAGTGTGACGTATTTTCACAAGTGTAGTATTGAGAACTTTTTCTCCAACGTAAAATTTTGAATTGCATACATTTAGTTATTTGTATAAAAAAATTTACCAAGTAATTTTAATAATTTTACAAATATATATGCTTTTAAAAATTAGTGTGCCTGTATATATATGAATTAAAATATTTAATTCATTTTTTTGTATGAATTAAAATATTTAAATCATATTTTTTGTATGAATTAAAATATTTAATTCATATTTACATTGAACATATTTGTTTGGAAGGCGTACGTGTGAATTGGAAAAAAAGGCTCAAATTGAAGGGAAAATGTAAGTTAATTTTATTGGAAGGAAATTGAAAGAATGTATACTAAATAATGAAAAACAAAATTTAATAAGAGATAAGTTGTTTTTATATTACCTAGGCAGTATTAGTTATTATTGATTCATCAAATGTTCAACAACTACTCGTACAAAATTTTGTGTAGCTATCTAAACATGTTAACAAATGCTCTCGTTGGAAAAACCTTTTTCAATTCCTCAACTCACGTTTGTGATTTGTGAGTGGAGTCCGTCTCTTGAAAGACGGTCTTTCCATAAGTTATGGAAAGACCAAGGTTTAAAGTGTAAATTAGAAGAAATTAAGATAAAATTTTTGGGTTGCATAAACCGGGTTATAAATTTTATAACTACTACATGTTTCATGCTAAAACTTTAATATTGCAACTAAGACCTTTTACCTTTTATTATTCTAATCAAACCCCGTATTTTCATAAATCTATGAAAAAACCGTCTTTCCCAAGACTTTGCCTTTGTGAGTGAGTATAAAAAATTAAAGTTCCAATTAAGTTCCCCTTAAATCCCCCATAAATGGAGTGCCCAATTAAATCCCCTTAAATGGCGTGCTTATTAAATATCCCTTACTCATGCTGGGGTGACTTTTAAATCGAGTTTAAAATAAAAATTAAGTAAACTAGAAGCAAACTTTTAGATTCTATTCTTGCAATTTAATTGTTTACTGTGAACTAATTAAAATTACATATAATATAAATTTAAATTTGATTAAATAATATTAAGTTAAAAATTTATTGAACTAAAATGAATTTAATTGAGTTTAGATCAATTAGTTAAATTTAATCTTTATATAAATTTTAAAATACAAGAATACCATACGTAAAAGATATTATTTAAATTATAAATAAAATCTAAAATAAAATATTTAAATTAAAATGCCCACTTATGTTTCATATTCTATCTGTTTCGCTATTATTTAAATATTTTTCTTTTTGGGTTGGTTCTTATATATTGGCACACTTTTCATTTTTTTTTAAGATTCATTCAATTTTATTCGGTCATTCTACTTTTTACTTTTTATATTCAATTACACCCACTCATTTTCTTCACCTGAATTCAAACAAGTAAACCTATAGTGTCACTGTTAGTGAAAATGATGGAGTACTAGATTATGAAAAATAATCAATAGTCAGCCAGTTAACCATCGTGTCTGACCACTCTTCGTAATGTCATTAGTATCGACCCAACAACAGACCGACAGATGTCAAAAGGTCGATCTACGTGACACTGCAACTAGTCTAAAATGGTGTACCCCTATAATTTGGGGGGAAAAAGTGGGTGTTGGGACCGACTTAGGCGGCTATGGCGGGAAGGCGAAGCAACCACCCCGTCCACTCATCCTTACCTGCTTGATCCACTTGTCCTCCTCTTTGGCCCATTTTCCCATAAACTCATACTCCCTCTAGTTCATTTATTATGACTTCAACTTTTGAGCACAATTTTTTTCAAAAAAAATTAATATGTGAGGAAGAAGTCAATATAAAAGAACCATCCAAAAAAGGAAAGTAAGCATGTTAGAGTAAATCATGTTTCTGATTAGATTATAATTGATTCTAGATAAGTCATGTTGACTAATCTAGAGTTCTACTCATATTATGTTACCTTATTGTACTCTATATATTCATGTTAGCAATACAATATTATTTACGCAAAATACATCTTATCATGGTATCATATCAGTGTTCTGATTTACCTTCTAAAACCTAATTTATTTGTTTTCTGGCCGCCACTCCTTCTTCTTCTTCCTCTAGCGGCCGACCTCCTTCTTCCGTTCTCATCATGGCCAGTGAAAAATTATCGTTTAATACTCTTCTCCAGATGCTACAAATTAAACTCAATAAGACCAATTTTCTTCTCTGGAAACGCCAGATTGAATACGTTCTTCGCCCTCAGAGGCTTTTCGGATATCTCGGTGGGTCGATTCCATGCCCTCCACTTTCCACTCTGCCGACGGTCAGTTCAACGTCTTTCTCCTTTGCCACCGCCCTCCGCGCTCCTTCCCCTGATCGTGCGGCTGCTCAGGCGACTTACAATATGGCCAAGGATGTCTATGATCTCTGGATGGATGAAGACCAAAGGGTCTGTAGCCTACTGTTCTCCTCTCTTTCTCATGAGGCCCTCTCCGAACTTCCGGCCTCGTGTGTGACTGCCAAGGATATCTGGGACAGTTTTTGCGCCACTTTTCAGACCAGCAGCACTTCCACCATTCTTCGTCTTCGTGCCGATGCCCACGGTATACATAAGAGTGGTACTATTCATTAACTTCACTTACAATTTAAAGACATTTTTGTGCAGTTATCCCTTATGGGTTCTCCTGTTTCTAATGATGATCAAATCATATGGTTTTTAACTGCTCTCGAGTCTGAGTTCAAGGATTTTTCTGCCCCTCTGATTAATTCTTCCCCTACCCCGCTTTATGCTGATGTTTTGTCTCATGCCAAGAATCATGAGGCATTTTTGAAAAATCTTCAAGGCAATTCGAATCCTGTTTCTGGTCCAGTGGCATTCTCTACAGGTGAGCAGCCCCCCTGCCAGGCGTTCTTGGGATCACGCGCCGGCCAGGGGCGGTGGTGCATGGGGTTCACGTGTCACTCGATGTGGCCGTTCTGGTGGTCGCAAAGGCGGTCATTTTGGCTCTAGTCCTTGTCAATTCACGGCTGGGGCCAGTTCCGGACAAGGCCATCCCCATTGTACATGGTGTGATCATCCGGGCCATTATGCGGCTACCTGTTACAAGATGTTAGCACAGACTCGTCGTTCTGATTCCACGCACTTGACTGACAATTTTCAAGCTTCACTACAGATAGAGCCACACTATCGCGCATCCGACTGGTACGTTGATTCTGGTGCCACTAGTCATATGGCGTCTTCAGCGTCTTGACTTGACAGTGTTGCACCTTACTCTGGTAATTCCTATGTTTCTGTTGGTAATGGTGCTTCTGTTCGAATTTCTCACATTGGTGATTCTCGGATTTCTTATACTTTGACACTGTCTAATGTTCTGGTTGTACATGCCATCACTAAGAATTTATTGTCCATTAGTAAACTGACCAGGGATTTAAATGTCTTTGTTACTTTTAATGATCGAAACTTTCTGATTAAGAACAAAGTTTCTAAGGAAGTCGTGGGCAAGGGCCACAGTGAAGGTAGCCTGTACGTATTGGACAAGGGTGGCACATCACTCGTTTCCTTCTTGCAGCAGAATACTGGACTGGCATCTTTTGAGCTTTGGCATGCTCGGCTGGGGCATGTGCCAGCCTCTATCATCTCCGGTTTACATAAGTCTGGTCTCCTGTCAGTTTCTTCTTTATTACACAAACTGCATACTTGCGCTCCATGTGTTATGGGAAAAGGGCAGCAGTTATCTTTTGTTGAGAATAATAAGCGTGCTGCGCACGTCCTGGATTTGATTCATTGTGATTTTGTGGGGGCCTTCCCCAGTTTTGTCTTCAAATGGTTTTTTCTTATTATGCCTTGTTTGTGGATGATTATTCTTGCTTTACCTGGTTTTTTCCCTTGCGCCAAAAATTCGAGTTTGTCGACACTTACTTCCAGTTCGAGGCCTTAGTTGAGAATCAATTTATGTCCACAATTAAGGTTTTTCAAAGTGATGGTGGCAATGCGTTCTTAAATACGCGCTTACGCTCCCATTTTGCCTCCAAAGGCATTCATCAACAAGTTACGTGCCCTTACACCCCGCAGCAAAATGGTCGGGCTGGGCATAAGCACAGACATGTTGCCGAAATGGGACTTACTATGCTCATTCATTCCCATCTGCCCCTGTCGAGATGGGATGATGCCTTTGCTCCTGCAGTTTACACCATTAATAGGCTTCCCACTCCGGTGTTACAAGGGACTTCTCCGTATGAACTTATTTATCATCGTGATCTGACCTACTCAAACTTTAATCCCTTTGGTTGTCGAGTATTTCCTTATGTTCGTCCTATGGCCCCTGATGTGTCCATTTTAGATGCATTATTTAGTAGTATTTAGGATCACTTTTGTGCTCTTTTATTATCGAGAGCTTATGTTTTACCTTGAAATTCACTTAGGAGAGGCAAAAGCAACTTTGTACTCTTTTACCTTTTCTAAGTGGATTTTGTGTGACGAGGGAAGAACACGGAGGCAACGAAGACCGGAAGACATTGAAGACTATACCTTCGAAGACTTTTTCGAAGACATGAACACCGTCGTCGTTGAAGACCATTTTGGAGCTGTTGAAGACTTGAAGATTGAGAGGGATGACTATGAAGAAGATAAAGAAACAATGCAAAGTGCTGGCCCCCGTCGCGACACCATCGCGAGTCGCGACCAACACCGTCGCGAGTCGCGACGAACTCGTCGCGAGTCGCGACCAAAAGGCGGCCAGAAATCTATTTTATTTTCTTTGCACTATAAATACCCTCTCTTTCCTCCTCTTCTCCAAGCTTTTCCAGCCCGTTTTCTCTCTGGTTTTTGGGCGAAAACCTAGGTTTTTCTCTTCTTTCTTTTCTTAGCTTTTTCTTAGTTTAATTATGTCTTTTGTGGTTCTAGAGTAGTTTTGTTCTTGGGAGCAAAGGATTGAAGCTTCCATTATCTCTGTAGCAAGAACTCATTTCTATCTATCTATTTGGTATTTTTGCTATTGTGCTTTGAATGTTAATTGTTGATTCTATTAATGTTGTTGAGAGCTTGATGATATGAAATGCTTGGATGAATTGCTAGCTAGGGTTTGGGGGATTTGGGTTAATTTCCCCCCTGTTCTTGTTAGTAATGTGAGAGTATGATTTAGAGCTTTTGATTGTGTTGATGGATTGATAATGTGCTAGACGAATGTGATTGATGTTGAACTCTTCGTCATGTTCGTTTGTGTAGCAAACGAGAAGAGTTATATGCTCGTGGTCTATGAGTGGTCGCTCTTGACTAATCTCGTGTAATTGCATGAATTGGTTAAATGCTTAGTCACGGTGTAGTGGTCATAGGCATTGCCAAGCTTGTTGGTCCTTCGTGCTAAATGCCACCAATGACACCTTGAGTCGTGGTCGCGACTCGGGAGTCATTGGTGAGGTTTGACGAGAGATGTGGAACTCGCTCTCGTAAACTACGAACTAAGAAGGATAGGAGTTTAGTCTCCACGACAAGTAGTTGAAGTATTGAATAGATGATTTAAATTCATTCTTGAAGCATTTGTTATTTGGCGTTTATGTATTCTTGACGGTGTGTTTCACTGCATGTGTGCCATGAGTTGTTTGAGCATAGGTAGTGCTTGTGTGGTTGAATTGTTTAGGTGTAGGAACGTGACGAATTCCGTAGCGCCTTCGCATGAAGATCTATGAGCATGAACTTAGAACTCCTTGTGATGTGTGTGTTGTGGTACTTGCTAGATGGGTGTGTGAGTGTTGGGTCCTGAATGCTATATGATGGAATGTGTGAATGATTCGATGAACTACATTAGATGTGGAAGTGGATATCCGTTGCCCCCAAGGCATTTTATCTTTGTAGTTTAAAACCCCTTTTCTTTAGTTTCGTTTGATGATTAGCATAGTCACTTGACCTTGCTAGTTATCTTGTCTTTTTATCTTTGTTAACTTAGGAAACCAACCAACCAACCCCCCCCCCTTTTTACTTGCTTTTAAGTGTGTGTAAATATAGTTACTCCTAGCCTAGTATCAACCATTTGTGCTTGATTGCTTAGGAAGATCCCTCTTCTCATTGGACGACCCCGATTTGCCGCTATCTACCTAGTTGTATAAAGTAAGCAAAAAGGATTTATAAATTATCTTTTGCACGGCGGGCGCGACGACCGCCCGCCCGTCAAAATGGCGCCGTTGCCGGGGAAGAGGCGTTTATTCTTAAGTATTTAGGTGTATTTGGTTGTGTATTGGCTAGTTGTTTTTATTTTCCACTACTTGGTGGTTGTTTTTGTTCGGAGTAGGTATTGCTTGAGTTCTTGGTAATTTATTTTATCGAGAATCCTTGCACTATGATTCCGAACTTTTGAAAAATAAAAAATAAAAAAGAAATTTTTTTTAATGGAGCGTCTCACCTTGAGGGAACTCATGATGAGAAGAGAGGCTCAACAAGCAAGGTTTTGTAGGATGTGTCATTCCGATCATCCTACCGAATCTTGCCCTTTGTTGTGGGAAGAGCACTATGACCGAGAAAGAACCCTTGGTTTCCAAAACCATGGGTACTATGAAGAGTGCTACCAAGAGGTAGGAGATATTGGTTTTCAAGGGCAAGAAGCTCAAGAATGGTATCCGTACCACAATTCTTACAATCCGGAATGGAGTGGTAGTCCGGATTTGTGGTATGAGAATGAGCCGGAAAACCAATATTACGAGCTACCTAGTTGGCCATCACCACCCTATACCATACCCCAAAACCAAGCCCAACAAGGAAGTTCAAGTTTGACACGTGAGGATGTCTTAAATACCATAGCAAACTTGAACTCCTTTACTAATGAGGAGCCGGATACCCAGCTCTCCTCTAGTGTTGAGGCCATTGAGGGGCATGTGAGGAACATATTAGAGGTATTGGCCCGCATGGAAGCTCGTGATTCCGAAAACACACCATCCCAACTTGAACTCGATGATTCGGTGAGTGAGGTCACCAATAATAATGATTTTGAGTTTGAAAGGGATGAGGAGTTGGTTGTAGAGGATAGAAAAATGGAGGAAGAGGTGATAGTGCTACATCCATTAGCATTGTCACCCCTTCTCCCACCTAGTGAACCAACTCTAATATTTTCGAAAGTTTTGAGGGAAACGAGAGAGGAGCCAAAAGACTATCCCAAGCTCCCTAACCACTTAATTCCCTTTGAACCATCTCCACCTCCACAAGACTTTCCTCTTGAAAGTTTTGTGCCCCCACCTCTCTTATTTTGGATGCTCATGGTGAAGAGCTTCAAGCCTTCACCATACGGATAACATTAGGGTCGTGCCGATGACCTTAAACATACGGAGCTTCGTCGTGCCGACGACGTTAAATAAATTCGGCATTTCTTTTAGTTTTTGTTTCTTTTAGTTTTTGTTTCTTTTAGTTTTTGTTTCTTAGTTTTTTGTTGTTTTGTTTTGTTCTTTTTATGGCATGTTTTTCTATGATTTTGTAGCAACATGAAGTGCATTGCAATGGAGGAGATGAAGGAATGAGATCAACGAATGAGGGAAGAAAGCTTGGACAGTTGGTAAGAAGAAGAAAAAATTTTAAGCCTGGGATACCCTGCCGTCGCGAGTCGCGATGGGCTTCGTCGCGAGTCGCGACGAACAGGGGAGCAAAATTCACTCCCAGCGCCAACTTTCCGCGAGTCGCGACGGCCTCGTGATGGCCATCGCGAGTCGCGATGAACTTAGTCGCAAGTCGCGACGTGATCAGAACATTTTGAGCTTCCAGACTCAACTTTCCGCGAGTCGTGATGACATCGCGAGGCTTCGTCGCGATTAACTTTGTCGCGAGTCGCGACGAGCTCATAAACTTTTGAGCTTTTGGACTCAACTTTCCGCGAGTCGCGATGACATCGCGAGGCAATGTCGCGAGTCGCGATGAACATAGTCGTGAGTCGCGACGGGCTCAGTAACTTTTGAAAAATTTCTGATCTCGGATTTCACTTTTCGCGAGGCGCGACGTAAACCGTCGCGAGTCGCGATGAACTTCGTTGTGAGTCGCGATGGAAAATCCAAGTTTTCAACTGATTTTAAACATTGCATGATCCTTCCTTCTTCTCCACCCAACACTCCCAAGAACCACCACATCTCCACTCATTCTCAACCATCCTACATATATTGGCATATGAACATTCTTGCATCTTTATAGTACATTTGTTGATTGTAGTATGCCGACTACATCATTGTGATCGTAAGTGCATATCCTATAATGATGCTTGTATACATGTCAATATATGTTGGATATTTTTCATGATTATTCTTATAGTGTTGGTTGGGTGTGATTTGGTTGTTCTTTGACAATATTATGGTTATTAACTCTTGATGCTAAACCTAGTATTACATATCCTTATGTACTTGTGAGTTTAATGTGTTCTTCGTGGTGTAGTCTTGATCAAACGGCGCCATGGAGACAATGCTTTTCTCGAGGGGTGAGTTCTTCTACGGCATCTTTGCTCACCCTTCCGGTTTCGAAACCTATCTCGGGACCATCCAAGTACTTGGATATCGCCATATCACCGGCGAATTTGCGGAGAAATGGGTGTCACTCTAACTCCCTTACCTTGATTTTTATTGTTCTTGCCTTACGTGTTTACATTGAGGGCAATGTAATGTTTTAAGTGTGGGGAGGGGTTAGAGGATTCAATGCATGGTATATTGTTTTTGAATGCTTTTTGCTACTTTTCATTGGAAAAACATGATAAAAAAAATCATAAAAAATATATATATATATATATATATAAGAAAAAGAAAACCCGCTGAGTTGAAAACCTGAGAGGGCGACTTAGGCAACATTGGGGGCACGGATAGGTCGAAAACCCTTAAAGGGCGGCCTAGGCAAAAATGAGAGGCTAAAATGTGCGGAAAAAGGTGAGATGTGAGCTAAAGAAACATGATGTGTGGCTAGGATGAAAACTCGAAAGAGCTCCTAGGCAAAATGAGAGAAATTGAGAGAAATTGAAAAATGCTATGATTTCACTCATTTTCCGGCATTGGAGTCATAAGGTTGCGGTTGTCACACGGATGGATCGGGTAGCTCAACATCTATAGACCTCTTGGGATTGGGTAGCTTAGAGGGTTAGGAAACGAAGTGTGGTTATGAAATTCCTTATCTCTTTCTACTTCGTTTTTGGTTGATATATTGGCATTTAGTGAAGCATGTGTTTGAAACTCTTATATGGTTTTAGCTTCATTTTATGTCATTGGATTTTGGTTGATATATTGGCATTAGGTGTAGTATGTGCTTAAACCTCTTAAATGGTTTTAACTTCATCTTGTGTCATTGGACTTTGGGAATATCAATTCGGGGCTTTGAAATATTTTATGGGTAGTGAATTGATAAGTGGTAGGTTTGGTTAGATTTAGGATTGGGGATGTGTGTGTGAAAAAATTCTCATGTGAGCTTTTATTTTGGGATTTTTGATATTGAGAGTTTTTGTGAGGCTTTGATTGGGGGATTAGTTTAGGTTTTGGATATATCATTTACTCCGTATGCTTGGTTCTTTTCTTACTCGAGGGCGAGTAAGGTTTAAGTGTGGGGAGGTTTGATATGTCCATTTTGTGTGGTTATTTCAGGGGTTTTAGGATGTGGATATGCCATTTCCTCCGTATGCTTGAATCTTTTCTTACTCGAGGGCGAGTAAGGTTTAAGTGTGGGGAGGTTTGATGTGTCCATTTTAGATGCATTATTTAGTAGTATTTAGGATCACTTTTGTGCTCTTTTATTATCGAGAGCTTATGTTTTACCTTGAAATTCCCTTAGGAGAGGCAAAAGTAACTTTGTACTCTTTTACCTTTTCTAAGTGGATTTTGTGTGACGAGGGAAGAACACGGAGGCAACGAAGACCGGAAGACATTGAAGACTATACCTTCGAAGACTTTTTCGAAGACATGAACACCGTCGTCGTTGAAGACCATTTTGGAGCTGTTGAAGACTTGAAGATTGAGAGGGATGACTATGAAGAAGACAAAGAAACAATGCAAAGTGCTGGCCCCCGTCGCGACACCATCGCGAGTCGCGACCAACACCGTCGCGAGTCGCGACCAACTCGTCGCGAGTCGCGATCAAAAGGCGGCCAGAAATCTATTTTATTTTCTTTGCACTATAAATACCCTCTCTTTCCTCCTCTTCTCCAAGCTTTTCCAGCCCGTTTTCTCTCTGGTTTTTGGGCGAAAACCTAGGTTTTTCTCTTCTTTCTTTTCTTAGCTTTTTCTTAGTTTAATTATGTCTTTTGTGGTTCTAGAGTAGTTTTGTTCTTGGGAGCAAAGGATTGAAGCTTCCATTATCTCTGTAGCAAGAACTCATTTCTATCTATCTATTTGGTGTTTTTGCTATTGTGCTTTTATTGTGCTTTGTTGATTCTATTAATGTTGTTGAGAGCTTGATGATATGAAATGCTTGGATGAATTGCTAGCTAGGGTTTGGGGGATTTGGGTTAATTTCCCCCCTGTTCTTGTTAGTAATGTGAGAGTA
This sequence comes from Rubia yunnanensis, assembly GCA_037428765.1. Classification (NCBI taxonomy): domain Eukaryota; kingdom Viridiplantae; phylum Streptophyta; class Magnoliopsida; order Gentianales; family Rubiaceae; genus Rubia; species Rubia yunnanensis. The sequence continues at coordinate 61,689,451 of CM075071.1, read as the reverse complement.
TGATTTAGAGCTTTTGATTGTGTTGATGGATTGATAATGTGCTAGACGAATGTGATTGATGTTGAACTCTTCGTCATGTTCGTTTGTGTAGCAAACGAGAAGAGTTATATGCTCGTGGTCTATGAGTGGTCGCTCTTGACTAATCTCGTGTAATTGCATGAATTGGTTAAATGCTTAGTCACGGTGTAGTGGTCATAGGCATTGCCAAGCTTGTTGGTCCTTCGTGCTAAATGCCACCAATGATACCTTGAGTCGTGGTCGCGACTCGGGAGTCATTGGTGAGGTTTGACGAGAGATGTGGAACTCGCTCTCGCAAACTACGAACTAAGAAGGATAGGAGTTTAGTCTCCACGACAAGTAGTTGAAGTATTGAATAGATGATTTAAATTCATTCTTGAAGCATTTGTTATTTGGCGTTTATGTATTCTTGATGGTGTGTTTCACTGCATGTGTGCCATGAGTTGTTTGAGCATAGGTAGTGCTTGTGTGGTTGAATTGTTTAGGTGTAGGAACGTGACGAATTCCGTAGCGCCTTCGCATGAAGATCTATGAGCATGAACTTAGAACTCCTTGTGATGTGTGTGTTGTGGTACTTGCTAGATGGGTGTGTGAGTGTTGGGTCCTGAATGCTATATGATGGAATGTGTGAATGATTCGATGAACTACATTAGATGTGGAAGTGGATATCCGTTGCCCCCAAGGCATTTTATCTTTGTAGTTTAAAACCCCTTTTCTTTAGTTTCGTTTGATGATTAGCATAGTCACTTGACCTTTCTAGTTATCTTGTCTTTTTATCTTTGTTAACTTAGGAAACCAACCAACCAACCCCCCCCCCTTTTTACTTGCTTTTAAGTGTGTGTAAATATAGTTACTCCTAGCCTAGTATCAACCATTTGTGCTTGATTGCTTAGGAAGATCCCTCTTCTCATTGGACGACCCCGATTTTCCGCTATCTACCTAGTTGTAGAAAGTAAGCAAAAAGGGCTTATAAATTATCTTTTGCACGGCGGGCGCGACGACCGCCCGCCCGTCAGCCCCTCACAAGTTATCTCCACGGAGCATTCCTTGTGTTTTCATCAGTTACAGCTGTCATTATAAGGGCTTTCACTGCCTTGATCCTACCACTGGCAAGATTTTTGTCACTCGTCATGCGCGCTTCGATGAAGGTTTTTTTCCTTTTGCCTCATATTCGACCTCAGCCACTGGTTCTGCTCTCTCGAAGTTGGACGTTTCCATTTTTCTGGACGCTGATGGAAGCTCTGGTCTGCCCATATCGACTTCTGATCAGCCATCTCCTATGCCTGGCTCTATTTGCTCGTTGGACTTTATGCCGCTGACTGTTGACCTATCCACCCCATCCCATTCACCGGTGGCCAACTCTCCTCCCTCTGTAGCATTATCTTTGACCATCTTTAATAATCAACCCCTGGCGCCCTCTCGGGTTTCTTCTCTTCCGGCTTCTTCTTCGCAGCGCCGTACTCATCGCGTTGCCACTCGATCTTCCACTGGGGTTGTTCTGCGTTGAGACTATTATGTTCTTGTGGCTCATGGCCTACTTGCTGCCCTTCTCGCCCAGTCGGAGCTCACGGATTATCGTTTGGCGTTGAAGGACCCGTCTTGGGTTGCTGTGATGAATGAGGAGATTGCTGCTTTATTGGGACAACATACTTGGGTTCTTATTCCACGTCCTTCTGGTGTCAACGTTGTTGGCTCCAAATGGTTTTACCGGCTGAAGTATCATTTTGATGGTACGGTTAATCATCACAAAGCTCACCTTGTTGCGCAGGGGTTCTCTCAGATTCCAGGCTTCGATTTAAATCATACTTTTAGTCCGGATATCAAGGCATCCACTGTCCGGACCGTTCTTGCCATTGCCACTATGCGGTCCTGGCCTCTTCATCAGTTGGATGTCAAGAATGCCTTCTTGAATGGTATTCTTGATACTCCGGTCTATATTGTGCAATCAGTTGGTTACAAGGACTCTCTTCATCCTGATTATGTCTGCCGCTTGCGAAAAGCTATTTATGGTCTTAAGCAAACACCACGAGCATCGGACATTTATGGTCTTACAGCAATTTTTTTCTCTCTCGAGGCTCGTCCTTGCTCTATCTCCTGGTCTATGTTGATGATATTATTCTCAAAGGCAATGACTCTGAGCTTCTTCGAAAGTTTATTGATCGGACACATCGGGAGTTTGCTATTAAGGATTTGGGTGCTCTCTATTACTTTCTTGGCTTAGAAGTATCACCCACTTCCTTGGGTCTGCTTCTCGGTCAAGCTAAGTATGCACGGGATATTCTCACTCGTGCAGGTATGTCCGATGTTGTCCCGGTCTCTACCCCTTCTGTTCCTGGTTCGCAGCTACACAACTCCACCAGTCCGCCATTTTAGAATCCGATGTTGTATTTATCCCTTGTTGGTGCCCTCTAGTATCTGACGATTACTCATCCTGATCTGGCATTTGCAATCAACACTGTCAGTCAGTTTCTTCAGGATCCTCGTACTGACCATTATGCCGCAGTCACTCGAATTCTTTGATACGTCGGAGGCACTCTCTATTTTGGCCTCACTTTTTGCTCGGCCAGTATTCCTGAGATCTTGGGGGTATTCGGATGCTGATTGGGCTCGTTGTCTTGAGACTCGCCAATCTACGTATTGATATGCAGTCTTTCTTGGTGGAAATCTTGTTTCTTGGAGTGCCAAGTAGCAACCTACCGTCTCTCGATCCAGCACTAAGTCTGAGTATTGAGCTCTTGCCAACACTGCCTCGGAGATGGTCTGGTTGACTCATTTTCTTCGTGACCTTCATCTTCTGCTTTCGAGCTCCCCATTGCTGTTATGTGACAACAGTAGTGCCATTTTCTTGGCTCAAAATCTGGTTGCTCACAAGCGGGCTAAGCATATTGATATCGACTATCATTTTGTTCGTGAGTTGGTGGCATCTGGCAAGCTGCGTGTTGCCCATGTCTCCACTAGTCTTCAAATTGCTGACATCTTCACCAAAGGACTTTCTCATCCCCTCTTTAAGTTTTTCCGGTCCAAGTTTTGCGTTGCTGAACATCCGACGCTTCGCTTGAGGGGGGTGTTAGAGTAAATCGTGTTTCTAATTAGATTATAATTGATTCTAGATAAGTCATGTTGACTAAGCTAGAGTTCTACTCATATTCTGTTACCTTATTGTACTCTATATATTCATGTTAGCAATACAATATTATTTACGCAAACTACATCTTATTAGAGCCATTATTAGAGGAACAGAGGGAGTACTCCCCTCTCTATTTATGTTCCCTTTTTTCCGAAAATTTTTTAAGACATGTTTGACCATCGATAACTTTTGTTACGTACGATAACAGATTATAAAAGTTTACTTTTCAAAAACTTGACCCTTAAAATAATGAATCATATTACTCTGTCCCAGCCGAATGTGCACACTTTTTGGTCAAGTTTGTCAGGTCATGTTTGACCAACGATAACTTTAGTTACGTATATTAACGGTATGTTAAAATTTGATATTTAGAAAATACATCATGCAGGGAATCCAGCAATATCTCACATGATGATATTGGTGTCTATATACTAGTTGAAAATTATGGTCAAATATGTCTTGAGAAAGTTGACCAAAAAGTGTGCAGATTTGGCTGGGACGGAGGTAGTAGTAGACTATTTTATTTAAAGGAAAAAAAATCAAATATTACTAAGAAACTAATGCTAAAGAAAATACATTGATACTTTGGAAATGGATGACTTTCTAATTTTTATTTAAGTTGTGCTTTCTTTGATCATATAAAAAGTATGGATGATCGAATCAATGTTAAATGTCTCTGCAATAACCTTTTCAGTATAGACTAACAAATAATCTTGCAGAAAATTGTATTTCATTTGATCGCGGAGACACATTTTTCACAATCTTCACAAGTAAGAAGTGATTTATTTTCTCTTTGACATATTTTGAGAATAGACCTAAACAAAGAACAATTATGAAGTCAAATTTAAAATTAGAGAATTTATACACTTTAAAATAAACTTGTGTAGCATAAAGGATTAATATTCTGGTTAGTTTATTAAACCTTTGTAGGATAAATACTAATAGTTGGCGTACGGAGATAAATCTTTAAAGATACTCTAGAAATTATTTTTTGTTAAAATCTTATCCAAATATAACTCGTATAAATATTAAAGGTAAAATTTGATAAAAAATTATTATATTTCTCGTTGGACTCTACAATTTGTTAAAATCTTATCCGACGTTGATTCAATGAAGTCAGTTGTTGACCAAACATAAAAAGACATAAATACCCTCGGGCTCAAAACACATTTTTTTATAACCATTATACCCTAGACATAAACCATATCCCCGCTCCGGCACCGCCCACTGACCACCGCCCACTAGCTATCATCACCGTCGTTGGGCACCACCGCCTAGTGCTGCTTACCCCATCTCTGATCCACCACCTGGAACCACCGCCACCCATTTCCTCTCCTCACCACCACCGCCACAACCTCTGATCACTACAAATCCTTACCTCTGCCAACCACTACCACCGCCGATCGCCGTTCCCCACCAATGTGACTAACCTAAATCATTGTGCACCACCACCACTTACTCAACCATTGCGTTGTACCCAAATCGAAACCCTAACCTAAGCCGTTGTGCACCACCCCTTCCTCCTCAATCATCTCGCCACAGTGGAGCTTGGCGGTGGTGGAACTCTCAATGTGAATTCGACCACTAAGAACAGATCGATTAACAACCCAATTCCCCTCCCCATTATTATTTTTTCAATATGGACAAGCTTCAATTTTTGCGAATGGGGTGAGACAGACTGGGTGACGGGGTGGTGGTGGGCTAAGCCGAGTTGCGGGGTTGGTGCTGAGCGGTAGTGGGTGGAGCTGGGTGGCGGCCAGTGTGAAGAGGGCGTGAGGAGGTGTATTACGTTGGAAGATGAAAGGGTTATTAATGGCGAGCAGGGGTGGTTTTGGGCATCAGGAGGGGTGAGAAAATTGGTATTACTGAGGGAGTGGAGAAGATGACAGGGTTATTAAAGTCTTTTCCAATTTTTTTGTTGATTTTTTAACTCAGTGGTCTAATGGTCATTTCACCTATTTCTGGCCAATTTGGCCATTGACATTTTGGTCAACAAAGTCCAGCGTTAAAATTGCACATTTAGATTTTACAAGGTTATATGTGCACTTTCGAACAAAACATATGATTAAAAATGCACTTTTCTCTTAAATGTACTATTGCAAGTTGGAATTAGTGAAGCGAAAGAAATGTTTGCACAATAAAATAAAAATCATTTGGTTTTATATGATTTAGTTTTATTATTAAGAGTAAAGTGCCAAAATGACTCTGACTTTAGGTTGAAACTATCAGTATAACCCTGCAATCTCAGAAAGTGCCAAAATAACCTTTGACTTTGCTGACATTTTAGTCAACCATTTTGTGGCCGAATTTTATTCAAAAGACCATTTTACCCTTGTCCAAAAAAGATTTTTTTTTAGAAAAACCCTTTCTTCCTCCATTTTATTTTCTTTCTTCCTCAACTTGTTTACTCCGCTTCTTCTTTCTTCAAAATTTAGCCGAAGAAATTTAGGGTTTTCGATGGGGTGGCGGGATGGCAGGATTGGGCGGGGTTAAGACAGGGCTAGGGCGGGTAGGATCAGGAAAGGTAGCAGCGGGAGGAGAAGATCAGTGGGGGAGCGGATCTCAATTTTCTGGTGCTTGGCTGAGCAGCGCTAAGGAAACAGGCTGGGGTGGGGTGGAGGTGGCGGAAGAGCGGTGATGGGTGAGGGTGACGGTAGTGTTTAATCAAAGAAGAAGAGCTTGAGCGAGGGCTACAGTGGCATCTAATCGGAGGTGAGGGAAGAGCGGTGGAGGGCGACGGTGATGGTGGAAACGATGGAGACGTTTGGGGATGCCGACAGGTACAACAGAAGTTGATCACAACTAAGCCCATTGGCGGCAAATGTTCATCCATGGGGGGTTGGGTTTAGGGTTTAGAATGATCTCAGAGCCTCTTTTCTGTCGGTCTTGGCGTTGTGGCGGCATTATTGAAGTACCTTGGCAAAGGTAGACTGGTGATGATGGGGAGAGGGATGGCGTCGACGACAGAGATGTCGTCGAGCATGTTATTGATAGCCAGGAACTGCACCGAGCCCAAGATCTTTCGTAACGGGATTAGGAATAGAGGAGTTGTTCTCTGGATTGCTGATTGAGAAGCGGTGGCAGGCGTGTGGGTGGGGGTAGCGCCGATGGAGATGGCGGAGCACGGTGGTGGAGGCGGCAGATTTTTTAATTAGAGTTAGATAGAGTTTGAAGAAGAAAATTTAATTTTTTATAAGGGTATTTTTTTTCATTTCATCTCCTAGTCTTGCCTGAATTCATTTGGTCAGTGCCGAAGTTATAGAGTTTGGCTATATTTCAAAAGTTAGGGTTAGATTGATACATATAATAATTAGTTAGGATAAATTATCACTTTCTGATATTGCAGAGTAATATTGCCGTTATAAATGTATTTGGGATTATAAATGTATTTAACCCTATTATTAATCAAGGATGTTTTTTAGACTTTACTGCATCAAAATTATGTTTTGAGCCCTAGGATTTCTATATCTTTTTATGTATTGTCAACAACTGACTTTATTGAGTCAATGCTGGAATTGAACAAAATGGGTATAATTGCACAATTTTACAAAGTTATTTTTGAAATTGAATAAGACTATTTATGTATTTACCATATTCATTAAACACATGCTTAATTTACTTCGTTTTTTGGATTGCGGTATCATTTTTATCATCTTATGATTTTTATCCAACAACCCTCTTGCCTTAAAATCTTTTTAATAACTAGAGATAAAATGTAGGATAAATTACAAAATCAACCTTATGTCTTACTCGTAAATGTCAAAATATTTTTAAAAAAATTATAAAGTGTCAAAATAACCTTAACTTATTGACGAACGTTCTGAAATAATGTTGTCGGCGTTGACTGTGGAAAATCTACCGTTGACCATCTTTAAAATGGCCAATTTCTTTTTAAACAAATAGTACAATTTTACCTGTAAAAATATAAGGTTAGATAAGTACTTTCTACAAATGTATACATTTTTTAAAAAAAATATAAGATTATATCAATACATTTTTTTAATTACTAATATTTTACCGCTTGAGCTCAAAACTAGTATTTTACCCAATTTTCTTCTTCCTCCTCCTCCCTCGCTTCTTCCTCCTCCCTTGTCAACCTACGAATTGAACCAAAAATTATGTCCCCCTGCATAGTTCGGCACTTGGATTGTCCTCGACTCCTTGATTTGGGGTGAGTCTGACTGACTGACTTGGGGTGAGTCAGTCAGTCACTGACTGACTTGGGGTGAGTCAGTCAGTCACTGACTTGTGTTTGGGGTGAGTCAGTCAGTCACTCCTTGATTTAGAATGTTTGGGGTGAGTCTGACTGACTTGTGTTTCGTTTATTCGATCCACTAATAAGTTCGACGATCTTCCCAAACAATCTAGCAGTTTTTGTAATCCTCTAACTATAAGCTATACATCTTAATTCAATTTGGAAGCAACAAGGGTTGCTTCATGAGCTTATAGCTCACTCATGTAAACATCAACTAAGCCATGGCTTCGCTCTATTCTTACGTTTTTATGTTTTCTGTATATTTTACGGCTTGGGAAGGCCTAATATAATTTCCCTCGTCCTTGGATGGTTTCTAAAAAAAAAAGACTCCTTGATTTGAAGAGCAAACTCGGTGGTTGATATTGGCAAACTTCCAACACCGGTTAACAGCCCCAGCCAAATAGTATAAATACTTGCATTTATTAACGAAGCCATGAACTTCTCCTGCACAGATTAAAAAGATGGGGGTGGGGTGGAGCAATTTTTCTTTCTATAAATACGTAGAAAATGAAACTTAATTTTTGCACTTTCAATTCAGCAATTACCAGCTAATGTAGGATCAGGGGAATGACGAGTAAATAGAGATGCACCATAAATGTGAATTGTGAGAATCTAGTGCGTGATTGTGTGTGTTACAATGATTTAAATGGGGAAGAAGAAGAAGGTTTTGGGGAGATATATTGGTGTTTATTTGCCATTGAGAATTTGATTCTAAATATTTGAAATTTTGTACACTTTTCGGTATCAAGTTAGAGTGTGTAAAAAGGTTTGATCAAATTTGTACACTCCCTCCGTCCCTCGAGTATTGACATATTACTTTTGCAAGTCAAACTTGGTAAACTTTTACCCTAAATTTAAATTAATATACTCCCTTCGTTCCACTAACAATGACATCATAGGTCTAGGTGCTTAGATTTAGGTGAAGAAAATGAGTTGATAAAATTGAATGTAGAATGCAAAAAGTAGAATGAGTTGATAAAATTGAAGAAATCTTGCCAAAAATAGAAAGTGTGCCATTAAAAAAATCTCATTAAGGCAAGTGTGCTACTAATAGAGAAATGTGGGGAGTATTTATAATAAAAATATAATGAGATATTGTTAGATTCATCTTAACATATATTTTTTAAAATTTATGCGGAATTATTATATATAGCTAGAGATATTGAAGGTCAAACATGATCATTGAAGACCGTGAAAAAGTAAATATGACAATGCTCGCGGGACGGAGGGAGTATAATTTTGTTTCAAATTTTATTTTTGAAATTTAATAATAGAATAATAATATGTTTATTTAATAATGAATAAATGATTTTGACGGCCTCTTAAGTATCATCATCATTCACCTTTGACCCCTCTTTTTTAAAAACAATTTTGACCCCTTAACTTGCGAAATAGCTTAATCGTGGCCCTTCCGTCAGTATAGACCATTAAGCTAAGTTTTCAGCGTTAATTTTAAGGGTAAAAGTAACCTTTCACATTTTTCTTTTTCTTGTTTTCCTTTTTATTCCTTTCGTTTTCTTTTCCCTTTCCTTTTCCCCTTCTCCTTCCCCTTCCCTCACTTTGCCACACCCACCTAAAACTGGCGCCCTTCACCTGAAACCGCCATCGGCATCACCTGAAACCACCACCTCCACCACTGGAAATTGCCATTTACCACCGGAAACCGCCCACCGCCACCTAAAACCTGACACCCTTAAAACCCACGGCCAACTAAAATTCTCCACCCCGCCATCCTTGAAACCCATCCCCCACCTAAAAATCTCCACTCCGCTACCCCGCCACCTAAAACCCTCCACCCACCACCTTAAACCATCCACCCCACCACCAGATTTTAGTCTCCATCCGATTTGGGACCACCACTTGAACACTGCTTCGGCGATTCAACCCCCACCACCACCGCTCTCAGCCCCCACATTGGTACAACAAGGAGGAGGAGGGGAAGAAGCGAGAGTAAAAAAAAGAGCCCCAACCACCTATGCCACTTCAGCCGAAACAGAAATCTCGCCCCGCCAGTTCAACCCACACCACCACTGCTCTTAACTCTCGCAATGACGTGACGAGGAGGAGGTGAGCGACAATGTTCATTCTCTGTGGCGATTAGGGTTTTGAGGATGAACAAGGAGGTTCAACCGGTGGTCAAGGTTTGAGGACAAATGAGATGGCTGTCGAACGTGACGAAGGACTGAACGAGGAGGTGAATCTGGGGCTGCCAGCAGCGAGGTGAAGTGGGTTGGTGGAGTCGGGAGCGGGAAGGGGAAAGGAAAAAGGAAAAAAAAGAAAAGAAAAGGGGAAAAAAGGAAAAGGGGAAAATGACCATTTTGTCCTTAAAATTGACTATTTGACCAAAATTGATGGATTGACCAGACGGAAGTGCTACAACTCAAAAAATAGATAAGGGGTCACTGAAGTAATTTGTTCTTTAATAAAAAATTTTCAAATATCTTTTATTGAATCTTCACAATATTGTCTATCGAGTCAAAATATATAGGAGTAGATATTTTTTTAAATTTAATAATTGAATGATAATATGCTATTTATTTAATATTTTTCAAATATCTTTTATTGAATCTTCACAGTATTGTCTTTGCTTCAGGTTTTTTCTTCAAGGTTTTACTGAGTTTCTTTGTGCCCAGAATGAGATAGATCGGCAGCGCACTGGACGACGGAATATGGAGATTTCTGGCCAAGAACATGGTGGAAGCGAGGTGTTTTCCAGGAAAAATATGATGCATGTAGGCATTTTTATTATTTTTTTTGAGAAAAAGTGTAGAAAATAAGGGTAATAATGTGTGTCTGTATTCATGATTCATGATACATTATATAGTAGTACAGCATACCTTTACAAGCTAGAAAAATGTAATAGAATACAATTACATCTACAATTATGGTAAGAATACAAAACAGATTAATGACCCGTACGTAAAGCGGAGAAAGACAAGTGAGTTACTGTTACTAGGTGCGATTAAAGTGAGATGTTGTGTGTGATTCTCTTCTTCTTCCTGTTTCCCTTTCTTTCTATCCGTTATTTGCCGGTAACGGTCGCTGAGCCGGTTTCGGCGTCTAGCCGTTACGCCATCGGCGGAGCCTTGTCTCGCCGGCCGATATGGCGGCTAGTACTGTCAATCAACCTCCTCCCCCAAAAACCTTTGCTGCAGCTCTTCAAAATAAATCCCCCCCTCTTTCAAAACAGCTACCAAGTAACCCAGAGCTTATTCCAAAATCTACTCATCTAGGAGACCCTGCCTGCCTATATTCTGATGAGCAAATTGCTACGCTATCGGCCCACTATTCTAATGCTCTAGTTGGTAAGCTTACCAAAGGAAGGTTCTCTATGGAGCAGATGGAGGTAGCTCTTAAAACTATCGGATTCGAAGGTAAGTACCAGTTAGGATCCTTGGACTATAAACATGTACTAATCAGATTTGAGCAGGTTAACGATTATCAGCGATGTTGGATGAAGGGCATCTGGAATTTCAATGGCATACTTCTAAAGATGCTCAAGTGGACTCCTGAGTTTTCAACACAAAAGGAATCTCCTATTGTTCCCATTTGGTGTACTATCAGGGAAGTGCCTTTGTACTATTATAATTCTGCTTCCATTGAGGCAATTGGCAATAGTATAGGCAACTTTATAAAAAATGATTTAGCTACTGAAATGCTTACTAGGCCCTCTGCAATCAAATTATGTGTCGAAATTAATTTACAAAAACCTCTGTGTCATTACATCAGGCTTGGCTCAGTTTCGAACAATAGGAAGTATCGAATAGAGTTTGAAGATATTCCTCTTTATTGCGACCACTGTGCTAAACTAGGTCATTCTTTAGTCCAATGTAGAGCTATCTCCCAATCTACTGATGTTAGAATTAAGGATACTAACATAGCTCAGATCCAATCCCATCACCAGTGGCAGGCAACTGGTAAAAAATTTAATATTCCACCTTTGATCACTGATCCCCTTTATGATCCTTCTACCTCTGTCTCTGATAAGGCTCCTAGGAACTCAGAACTTCATCCTCAATATAATTCTCCATTAGAGGTCCCCAGAGCCCTTGTTAGTGGCAGATCTTTGGCATCAGAAAAACGATCCATAGAGAGCCCGGATAATTCTATCTCTAGATTACTGAAGGAAACTGAAACTTCCAAACCTGCACTGATGTCTTATGCTAGAGATGATCTTCAAATTGGTTTACTTCGGTCTCCACGGAAGGATTCTATTAAAAACCCTACACTTTCCCTAGATGGAAAGATGTCAAACGGATTTTCTGTTTTGCAGGATGAAGATATCTACTTGCAAGGTCAGGACGGAATAAGTGAGCCAACATCTGAGGATCTGGACATTACTCCGGTTCTGGACACTACTGACAAACACAATCTCAATGCATCTTCTGCCTTGGAGCCCTCAGGTAAGTTTTATCACCAAGGTAAGGCCAAAAATAAAAAGATTACCTATATTAGTCAACTGAATAAGATGTTACTAAGATCGGCTACAAAAGGTAATAAATCAGGTGAAATATGACATCTACTGTCAATGTTAATTTCCTGGTTTGGAATCTACGTGGTATGGAAGCATCAATGCTTAGACTGATTAATCTACTTAAACTTAAGAAAATCCAGTTGTTATGTATAATTGAACCCATGCATGACAATAAAAAAATTCATTCCTATATGACTGCACTTAATTTCTCCAATAATCTGTTTCTTCCAAATGGGAAAATCTGGCTTCTGTGGTCTAATCTCCTATCTGTTTCACTCCTTTCTTCTCATGAACAATTTATGCATGTTGATATATCCCATCAATCTTTAAATCTTTGCATGGAAGCTGTCTTTATTTATGCATTAAGGAATAGAGATGGTAGAAAGGCACTATGGAAAGATCTACAGCCGATATCTAAGGGAGATACTATATTCATAGGTGACTTTAATACAATTACTTCAGTGTCTGAATATAGAGGTCCATCGACTCCTGCTCTAGGAAGTATTAGAGATTTTAACACCTGGATTAACACCAATGGAATACAGGAAATTAATACCGTGGGTAACCTTTTTACTTGGTGTAACTCTAGGCTGAGAAACCCTACCTCCAAAAAATTAGACAGAGGTCTTTGTACCCTATCATGGAGCTCTAAATTCCCTTCTTCCTCAATCCAGATTCTTAATAGACAAACTTCAGACCACTCACCTCTCCTCCTCCAACTGTCCAACTTATTACCTTCATACCCAAAGCCTTTCAGATTTATTAATGCTTGGTTCCAAAGGACAGAATTTTTAGGTTTAATTCAGGAAAATTGGGAAAAACCTATCCCGGACAAAGGCATGATCAGATTCTACTTAAAATTGATTAGGCTTTAAAAAGTGATAAAAACCTGGAATAGAGAGTGTTTTGGCAATATAGATTCAAATGTAACACTAGCTGAGGAAGCTTTAAGAATCCAGGAATCTGTTTTTGATTTGAATCCAACACTGTCTGAACGTGTTAAACTAAATCAGAAAAAAGCATTACTCCTTAGGGCTTTAAAAGAGAAAGATAAGTTTTGGAAGTAGAAAGCGAGACTTAAATGACATAAGTTGGGGGATAATAATACTCAATTTTACCATAAGGTAGTGCAGGAAAAGAAGTGTAAGTTGCAAATCAGCAAAATTAAAAATCAAGCAGGTCAGTGGTTAAATACACAAACTGATATTCAGAGGGAAGCAATTGCTTATTTTTCAGGTTTGTTAACTGAACCTAACCAAAACAATGCTGATACCTACTGCTCTCACTTCCTTAGTCAAATCCCCTCAATAATTAATCACATGGATAATCAAACTTTAACTACTCCAGTTTTAGAATCTGAGTTAGAAGCTGTGATTAAAAATTTAAATAGTAACAGCAGTCCAGGGCCAGACGGTTTCACACCTAAATTCTATAGCAAATGCTGGTCTTTTATTAAACAGGATCTTATGGAGGCTGTCAATGACTTTATCTCAGGATCTGAAATCCCAAAGGGAATATCCTTGCTCTTTTGGGGATTTTTGACCTATCAGCTTATCAAATGTCCTTAATAAAATCTGTTCTAAGGTTCTAATGGAAAGGCTGAGACCTTATATGGATATCCTGATCTCTCCTAACCAATCTTCTTTTATGAAGAAAAGAGATATTTCTGATAACATCTTGTATTTACAGGAAATGATCAGGTTTCTAGATAAAAAGAACAGATCACCTAATTGTATACTGAAATTAGACCTAATGAAAGCATTTGATAGAGTAAACTGGCAGTTTCTTAAGAAGATTCTAATTAGATTTGGTTTTAATGGGAATTTTTTAACTGCGGTTATGAGTAATTTATCACAGGCTTACTTCTCTGTTCTTGTAAATGAGAATCCAGTAGGCTTTTTCAAAGCTACTAGAGGCATTAAACAAGGTGATCCACTCTCTCCTTTTCTTTTTAATATTTTCTCTGAAGCTTTTTCTAGGAGTTTAGACTTTATATTCTCTAATAATAGTCTTACTCGTTTCCAATTACCTGCCTCAATGCCTGCAGTATCCCATTTAATGTATGCAGATGACACGACTATCTTTATGCAAGCATCTAAGTCTAATCTTATTAGAATTAAAGCCTTCTTAGATATCTTTGAAGTTACCTCGGGACAGAAGTTCAATTTTGATAAATCCGATTTTTATCTGAGTAAAAGGGCCTCGAATTTAAAGATTAACCAGGTTAGGGCAATCCTAAAAATGAAAAAAGGCTCCTTTCCATTTAAATACCTTGGCTGTCCCATTTTTCAAGGTAGAACTCTTAAAAGATACTTCCAACCATTAATGGCAAACCTTGATAATAAGCTACAAAGTTGGAAGAATAAGTGGCTTAGTGCCAATACAGTATAGTTGGCAAGATTTTTTTGTTTTGTTGTGGTGGCAGAAACTTTATCGGAATAGAGAAAAATATAGAGGCGAGATTAGTTTTCCAGTTACTGAATATTAGCTAGTTTGAGTTAGGTTTAGATTTAAACACAATATATTTGTCTTGTTTGTTTTGTTTTCATAATTTTCAGGGACCGCGTGGAGAAACTTTCTTAGTTTTAGAATTAATCAAATTCACTTCGTTCACACCATTTATTTTATTTAGTTTCTTGTTATTTTAGATTAATTATCAATTATATTTTATTCATTATTTTTTAGTTTAATTTATATGTAGTTAATTTTTTATTTAATAAATCTTGAGGCCTTATTGATTTTAGGGAAAATTTCAAAAATAACCATATAAGATTGAAAATACAGGAATGACCTTATAAAATTTGAAAGTACAAAAGTAACCATAAGTTATTGTAAAATAGTGCAATTATAGCCAAATTGAACTATTCTGGCACTGACCGAACTAATTCCAGCATTGATCATTTGTAAAAGGGCAAAAATACCCCTATTATTAAAAAGAAAAATTTAATAACAAAAAATTTAAAAAGACCTTAAGGTATTTCTTCTCGAGTCCGTCTCTTGAAAGACGGTCTTTCCATAAGTTATGGAAAAATCAAGGTTTAAAGTGTAAATTAAAAGAAATTAAGATAAAATTTTCGGATTGCATGAACTGGGTTATAAATTTTATAACTACTACATATTTCATACTCAAACTTTAATTGCAACTAAGACCTTTTACCTTTTATTATTCTAATCAAACTCCGTCTTTTCATAAGCCTATGGAAAAACGATCTTTCCCAAGACTTTGCCTTTCTTCTCTTCAACATCTTCAAACTTGTTACCAGATCCACCGACGTCGTACCACTAGCTCCGCTGCCGCACAGTTTAAAAAGACTGAGTCTACCGTTTATTATCCAAATGAGCACCGCCACCATCACCGCCTATCTGCCGCCACAACACAACGCTGGATTCCATTTATCGAAGAAATCTAACATAACCAAACACAGCACACATTTTCAAAACATCTGCATTGAATACAACTCTTCTTAACAGAAAAAACAAACATCAAAGCCTGGTCTACTACTGCAGCATCTCCATCAAATCAAACTTACTACTATATTAACCATTAGCTCTATTACCTAATTATGGACAACCAAAAGCTCCTTTTACTTCCCTTCCACTTTTAGCATTCTATCGGATTTGCAAATTTCTGCATTACAAACAAAAGGTGCACACTCGAAGAAATCAAACAACAGATGCTACTCGAAGAAATCAAACACAGATGCATACTCGAAGAAATCAAACAACAGATGCACACACGAATTAAAATTCATATTCTTATTCTTCCCTCATCTACAAGCTCGCGCGCACCAGAATCTTCGAGCACCGCGGCACCTTTGCCGAGAACCACCGCCGCAAGCCCAGAACCTCCACGGCCGAGCCTCCAGAACCACCGCCCCCTGCCCAGAACCTCCACCCTAGCCCAGAAACCCTAGCCCTTACCGCTCCTCCTCTCAACCCTAGCCCCCCGCCGCTTCTCCTCTCAACCCTAGCTCCCCGCCAGTCCTCTCCCCCACCACCCATCTCAACCCTAACCCCCAAATCTAGCCAAATATACTCCAATCCCATCGGCCAGCGTGCCACCTCAACCAGCGAATACACAACCACCGCCATAGCAGTCAAGTGCGCCATCTCAATCGTCTCACTCAGTCCAACGCAAACAACAGCAGATGAGGGTGGTGGAGCTCTCGGCTTGAATCTGTCAGTGGTGATTTGGTCGGGACGGGGATGGGGATGAGGAGAGGGGTCAATTTGGTGGCGATTTGCAAGATGGTGAAGGAAGATGGCAGAGAGCTTGATTGTTTGGTGCTTGATGCCAAAATTTCAGATGCAATTGTGCATGGTCCTGGTATTTGGAAATAGGGGTGGAGAGAACGCATTTAAAAAAAAATCCATATGCATATGCGTCCTCATTTTTAAATTTTTTGTAATATGTTGAAGAGGACGCATTCGAGGAATGCATCCTCGTTTTTTCCATTTTTTTAATGTCTCAAGGACGCATTCGTGAAATGTGTCCTCCAATACACCCCCCGATGCCACATCCTCGAGGACGCATTCGTGAAATGCGTCCTCCAACCCTCTAGGACTTGTGCTGCCACCTCCTCGCGGACGCATTCGTGAAATGCGTCCTCCAACCCTCGAGGAGCTGTGCTACCACCTCCTCGAGGACGCATTCGTGAAATGCTTCCTCCAACCCTCGAGGGCATGTGCTGCCACCTCCTCGAGGGCGCATTCATGAAATGCGTCCTCTTTCTATCCATCCCGCCACATCATCGATGACACATTTGTGAAATGCATCCTCCAACCCTCGAGGATCCATATCCGCAGCTTTATTAGAGGGCGTATTCTTTGAATGCGTCCTCATTGTTGATATATTTTTTTTAAATACTGTTTGAATTATACTTTTTCTTGAATTTATGCGTTCTCATTGTTGATATATTTTTTTAAATACTGTTTGAAATCTAATTTTTCTTGAAAATATGAGATTTTAATCAGTAAAAAGTATAATTTATAAATTATTCTTTATATTTTTGTTTTGGTTGAATATAGCGCATAAGTAGACTGATAGTTGTTTTATGTTATTCTAAAAATTGCAGTAATATATAGTAGGAATGAATATAATTAAACAGAAATGTACAATATCCGGAGAAGACGTGTCAAATGTAATGAAATGAGTGCTAAATGTCATCGTGTAATGTACTAATGACGGCCTCTGTAAATCTTTCCACCTGTTCCACATGGTGGAGGATGTATGGTGCAGGATGTGCGTCGTGGAACGACGACCTCAGTAGAAAAATGTATGGTGCAGGATGTGCGTCGTGGAACGACGACCTCAGTAGAAAAATGTCTGGCGTCATCTGGTGCTCCCTCTATTAAATCCTCCTCCATATCCTCTCATGTGTCCTGGCATGAACCATGCTGGACATGTGGAACACCACCGGTATCTAATCGAGAAGTATGCGACATGTATGCATGACTCGAAGTGGGAGTAACATATGCCGTTAAATCTGCTGTAGCGGTGTCAAACTGTGAGGATCCACCATGTGACGGTCCGGCGTGACTAGTAAGGGGAGTATGATATGAAGTGAAATCAATCATAGTAGTGACATACTGTGATGGTCCACCGTGTGAAGCTCTTGGGTCTGTCGAACACGCATTTGAGGTTCTAGCTTGTGATGAACCAATGTGGTCTGTATGTGCCTGAGCACTGAGCACGCGGTCGCCGGCCACCCTGTTAACCAAGTGGAGCTGGACGCTGGCTTCTAATGTCATTGTATCTGACACCAGGTGGAGCTTCCTCATAGTGCACAAACGGCTGATGAAATTGCAGTCTGGAGGGCTGATGCGCATACTGTAGAGTACCTGTGGCAACATCACGTACCTCCCTGATCAGATTCACGATACATAGTGGACAGTCGTCCAAATTTGTATCCAACATGATTCTCATTTGAGACATTGCCTGCAACTACACGAATGAATTAAATATGTTAGTTACATAATATTGAAGAAACGTATAATATTAATTGTGAAAACTACTAAACTTTTAGGAAATACCATGTACTCCATAGTAGCCCCGTCTCCATGAAAACCCTCCGTAATTGTTTCGGCCTGGCCTAGCTAATCAATCAGGGTCTCTGTTCTCCGAAAATACCACTCTATGTATTATCGACTGGGTGTGTACGGATTTGCTGGCCCTTGCACATAAACTTGTTGCTCTCCTCGATGTTCCTAAGAATCGAGATATCTTGTCAGTTTCATGCGCCAATCTATTCCTGACATCCCACGACGGTCTCTAGTATGAAGCAGTTTATGTTCATCCTTAGTGACCAACTGGATGGGTATTGGCTGGATGAGGCCAAACTGCCTGAGAACACGATGTACGTGATGGCACTCGACAACATGCCAGCTAATGAGGTCAACAAGCAATAGCCAGTTGTTGCTACCAGCCGTACAGTAATGTGGGGGTTTTTGCACGACATCCTCCGTGTACAACTGCCAAATAAACTGAATAAGAGGTATGTGTTTTGGTTAGCTCCGAAAAAACCTTTATCCATTAATTCAATGAAAGGAAATCTGAATTTCAATATACTTGTCTGTCATGGAGAGATGTGAGCTGATCGTGGTACATTTTCAATACATGCATAGGTGATTGCGATAAATTGTACCAGGCTCTCCACCTGCCAGGAACAAAATTAATATTATTAGTCATTCCTAGTTATTTCCTTTACAGCTTAAAAATTGACTCCCGACTAATTCAATACGTATCTGGATCTAATAACGCTCATCGTGACAATCACTAGTAGTCGTCCTGCTGAACTGATGGATAGGATTCGCTCCCATGCTCACATCTGACAAAAAATGAAATAAAATTTATATAATATATGAGATCACTATCGACAATATGTACAACTGACAAGATTAACCAACAATATTACCTGTAGCAAGACAAGTGGTCCAGATATGGATTTCACTTGTGGGATGGCAGCGTCACATAAGCACCTGTATAAGTGTGCCAAAATGGCACTACCCCAACTGTACTGATGTGCTGCCTTGAGGTCTATCAATACAGACAAATAAAGCAAAGGGATAAGGTGTCCGGATGTGTCTGATAATAGCATTCCACCGAGCAGTAGTGGAATGAAAACCCTAGCCCGTTGTTAACAATCTACCTCAGTAGAATCAACAGGGAATGGACTGTGTAACAAGTCTCCCAACCAGCTGGCCCTTATGCGACCTCCTCTGATAACACTTGCATTCGGTGTAGCCCCTAGGCAGTCTCCGCATAATCTCTGCTAGTCCTCCATGCGTTGGCTAGTGTCCACTCCAGTAATTGGCATGCCATCGATCGGTAGACCCCATAGCATGCCAACATCCTGCAAAGTTACCGTAGCATCCCCAATTGGTAGGTGAAACGTGTGAGTCTCTGGTCTCCAGCGCTCTACTAAGACTGTGATGAGAGAATGATCAATGTGCATCGGTGCGGAATCCAAAATTCCTTGGAATCCAGCTTCATGCACGTAGCGCATGAATGGATCAGGGATTTGACCAGTCTAACAAGCCCCATCGCACCACCTCGCATGCAGTGCCTCATCCTCTAACTGACCATTGTACAGAGCACGTGCACGATGCTCCTGATGTAGGTACAATAATTCATCATCAATGGGTCCCGAATGATACATAGTTTATCCTTGCTGACAATCAGAATTACAGCACAAAATAACTCAGTCAAGATTTCCAAATAAGTAATGCAGTAACTCAGTCAAGTATCCCAAATAAGTAATGCAAATAAGCAACTAATTAATGCAATAACATAACATTAGCTTCAATTTATATTGCTACAAATAATCCTTAATATTCAAAATAAACAAATACACATACACAACTCTAATCACGCCCTCGCCTACGGCCGCCTCTGGAATCACTCAGCACCCTCTCATCCATTTGATTCCTTATCCTTCTCTCTGCATACTGTCCACGCCTCCTGTTGCAGAACTTTTCAATATCAGGAATTAGTCTCTAACTAGCACGTTGCCATAGTGATGGATCTCGTACATGCATGAAACCCTGACTATATTGCTGCACATAAGTGGTCGTGTGATATACCCGGTCATATAGAGTACCTGGATCATCACATCTATGCCTACAGACAGCCAATGCATGTGAACATGGGAATCAGAAAATTTGTCATTCACGACAAGTACACTCCTTTCTCCGGTATTTGACTGTGTACTGGCTATCACCAATGCTGTCATCAATGGTCCTTGTGTCAACCCTATAAGTTTGTGACGCATGCCCAAAAACAGTGACAATATGTCCCTGTGTCCAAGTGTCTTGCTTCTGGATTTTTTTCCAAATCCTAGAAGGGAACGCAGACCTAAACATTTGAACATAAATTTAGAGTCAAGAAACTACCCCATGAATCCATAAAGAACTGTAATAAATTTGGTAAGTACCTCCAATCCGTGGCATCCATTACCCTTTTAGCAAACATTTCAACTGTTCACTCAAAGGTTGCCTTGACACATGTAGTTATCGGGAGATATCGTATGCTCCTTAAACAGTTGTTGAAACTCTTTGACAAACTGGTTGTTAGAATTCCCCAACATCGATCACCTTCATCAAATGCAAAGTACCACTTACTGGTATCATGTTTTACCAACCATTCCCAAGCAGATGCTTTGATGCTCTCCAACTTCTCCTTGTACTCCCTCCACCTGCTCTCTCGTCTGGCACCACCAAGCTTCCAAACTAGAGCCTTTAGAACCGCATTCTTGAACTCCTCACTGTCAGCACTAAGGAAGCTTGATTGAAAATAATGCAAGCAAAATTGGTGGTATCCAGCTGGCTCACTCCATTCCTTCGTACGTCTCATTGCATTTAAAATTCCATCATGGAGATCAGATATAATACAGATTGGCCTGTTAATAGTGTGGGGGGTAAGATGGTTCTAATTAAACACTGCTTATATTCTTTGCCACAGCATTTATGGGCAGTTACTAACCCCCCCCCCCCAAATTATAATTCGAACATTTGAGAAAAGATTAGCACGGTTCTTTTGGGGAGAATCAGATGGGAAAAAGAATAAAATCTGGAAAAGATGGTCTGACATTTCGATATCTACTAATCTTAATGGACTTGGTTTTAGATCTATTAAGGCCATTATAGATACCTGTTCAGCTAAAGTATGGTGGAAGAGCCAACTAGGAACCACTCTATGGTCTAAATTGCTATGGTCTCTTCCTTTTACTCATAGGAAATCAGTTACTTGGAAAAGAATTCTTTTCATTAACTCCTTTGCAGAAAATAACTCAGCTGTCATTCATGGCAAAGGTACCTGCAGTTTCTGGTCTGCTAATTGGTGTCCTAGGGGTCCCCTGATTAACTATATCCCTGTGCATATAGTTTCTGCTATGCCATATTTGTCTGTGGCAGATTTCATTAGTAATAAACCCACTATTTTAGCGCAGATTGGTTCTTTTCTGGAACATGATACTCGTTCCTTTCTTCAGGATTCTGAGCTTACTATAGAGAGGGAAGATAGACTGATATGGAAAGCTGAAGCCTCTAGTAATTGCTCATCGAAGTTAACATATAGGGCTCTAACTTATGGATCAGGTAACTTCCCTTCTTGCAAATTTATTTGGAACAATGCGTTACAAAAGAAGATCTCAATTTTTACATGGAAAATGTTGCAATCCTTTCTTCCATTTGATGATGTGCTTATTACCTGTGGATTCAATCTAGCATCTAAGTGTCCTGCTTGTTGTAGTACTGATACAATCCAGCATTTTTTTATATCATGTCCTATTGCTCAGGCTGTCTGGAGTAACATAGCATCTATAGTTCAGTTTCATCTAAATACGAATCATTCCCTTTCTGAAAGATTTTTTAACTTCTGGAATAGCCATGATCTATCTAGCTGGAAGCACTTTATCTGTAAAATCCTTCCATCCCTCACATGTTGGTCGCTTTGGAAAGCTCGGAATAGGTTTATTTTTGATAATATGGCTTTCTCCTCATAGCTAATTAGTAACGAAGTACATGAGCTAATAAAGCTGTCTTTATTTACTACTCCTCGGATATATTTCTCTCATTCTGCTATGGCATCTCCTCTCAGTCACTGGATTCCTTTCATTAGACCGCCTCCGAAGCCTAATATAACAACTGTACAGTGGGATAGGCCTCCATTTGGATCAATCAAAATTAATATTGATGCATCATGGTTTCCAAATAAGGCAGTTGCTGGAATGATAGCTAGAGGTAGCTCTGGTGCTCCGATTAAAATAGCTTCTGATTTTATTTCTGCTGCTTCCCCCCTGGAAGCCAAAATTAAGGCTCTATTATTTGCTTGTAATAATTTTCATGGTTTAGGTCAAAATTGCATTCTTGAAACAGATTGTAAGAGGGCTGTTCAGATGATCAATGATCCCTACTCTGCACACTGGAATCTTTTTTATTTGGCCTATAAAGTTAAAGCCCTACTAGGTTGTGCTCATCTTAAACATGTTTTTAGAGAGGGTAATTCTGTGGCAAATGCAATTGCTAAATATCATTCTAGCTATAATCAGAGCCTTAACCTTCATAATATCCCCCAGCACATCAAGGGTCTGATGTCGTTTGATAGGTTACATATTCCGCATATTAGAATGCATAAACAGGCTTTGGCTAAGGATTGATACTGCTAATCCAATTTTTTCATGCAGGTTCAGACACTGCCCTTAAGGTTGCTATCAATCACCTACTATAACATCTAGGAAGCTCAGAGATTCATATTCTTCTGATCAAGCCGAAGTCATACCTCCTGGATGTTCGATGTTGCGTTCACTGAAGTATTCACTGCAGCGGTCGTCGACTGCTGACCTTCTCCAACGGTAACATGTATGATACTTCCAGTTCCTGGCTTTATGCTTTTGGCTCTGGATGAAGTGTTCGATCTTCCACTTAGTTCAGTTACATTCCAAAGGTCTCCCACAACTCAAGTTTTACACACTTTTGATCGGGAACTGATACTGTATTTAGGGTACTTCAGTTTCTGAAACTCTTAACTTTAGGCTATTACTTCCAGTGATTGAAGTTGCCTGGCCGGCAGTGAGAATTAACACAGGGGGTGGAGATTCTCTCCTTCGGATCGCAACTTCATCATCTATCCTATTTTTTGCTAGGATAGTTGCTACATAAGTACTAGATTTAGAATTGGTAGGACTTTTGGAGGCAACTATGTTGCTTCATCATGTATTATGATCAAACGACACTCTTTGTAAATCGTATTCACCATTGAAGAAGGCTTGGGGAACTTCTAATATACTCTCCCCCACCCTCGGGTGTTCTCATTAAAAAAAATTCCTTAGCACTCCTCCTCAAGTTGGAGCATGGGAATCTAAAATGCCCAACTTGCCTAGTAAAGAATGAAATGGGTTACGTCCGAGAGCTTTACTGAACAAATCCGTAGGTTGGTCTGTCGTACGAATATGTTGAGTAACAATGGCGCCAGTTTGTACAAGATCCCGGACAAAATGACAATCAACTTCAATGTGCTTTGTGCGTTCATGGAAAACCGGATTGGCCGCTATGTGAAGAGCAGATTGACTGTCACAAAACAATTTCATAGGAGAGGGGTGTGAAACCCCTAAGTCCTTCAGAAAGAACCTAAGCCATAACAACTCACAGCAGGTAACTGCCATAGCACGATACACTGCTTCAACAGAAGACCGAGAAACAGTAGGTTGCTTCTTAGTTTTCCAGGAAACTAGAGAATCACCAATCATAACAAAATAACCAGATAGAGAACGCCTAGGAATCGGGCAGGCAGCCCAATCCAAATCACAATAAGAAGTTAATTGTAAAGTACTACGGGAAGAAAGAAATAAACCTTGACCAGGATGACTCTTCAGGTAGTGCAACACACGAACCGCGGCTTGCCAGTGAGGAACACAAGGAGACTTCATGAATTGCGCAAGAGTATGAACTGAATAACTAAGTTCAGGACGAGTAATAGTCAGGTATATCAGACGCCCAACCAAGCGTCGATACTGCTCCGGGTCATGGTAGGCTGGACCTTCAACACGTGCCAAATCATGTTGTTGCTCCATCGAAAAATCAATTGGTTTAGAAGCAGATAAACCTGTATCCGACAAGATGTCCAAAGCATATTTCCTTTGCGAGAGAAACATCCCCTCCGATCTTCTATGAATCTATATGCCCAAAAAATACTTAAGCAAACCAAGATCCTTCATGTGAAGACAAGAACCCAAGTATTTCTTGAACTCAGAGATGAGCGAAGAAGAACTACTAGCAATAACCAAATCATTCACATAGACCAGAACATGTAAAGAAACGAATCCATGGGAAAAGATAAATAAAGAGTAATCTGTCTTACTTTGAACAGAACCAAATGCCTGTAAAGCCTGAGCCAGTTTAGCAAACCAATTCCTAGGGGGCCTGGCGAAGACCATAAAGTGATTTCTGAAGGCGACAAACCTGACCAAGTGGAACAGCGTAGCCAGGCGGAGGACTCATGGACACTTCTTCATGCAAATCACCATGCAGGAAGGCACTATGAGCATCCATCTGATGCAGTTCCCAACCACGGATGACTGCAACAAACAGAAACAATCGAACATAACTCATCTTCTCCACCGGAGAAAAAGTCTCAGTGTAATCAATTCCTTCAACCTGGTGATTACCAAGAACCACGAGGCGCACCTTATAACGTTCAATAGTACCATCAGAATGAAACTTCATCTGGTAGACCCATTTGCACCCAATTGCCTTCTTATGCGCAGACAAAGGAGACAAAGACCATGTCTGATTTCGCTCCAGCGCATCAATTTCCTCATCCATAGCATCCCGCCAATGAGAATGACAGGAATCCTCAGAGTAAGTAGTAGGATCTGCACTAGATGTTACATCACCCAAAAATTGAATGCATACTAGAAAAATTATCACAATTTACATTATCATTAAGAGGATAGAGAACACATGAGGAAAGTGACGACGCATGAGGGAACATAGTCAAAGGGGGGGTATTCAGTAGTAAGAGCATAAGCATAATCATCACAGTCGTAATCTGCCAAGTACGATGGAGGACGACGAGATCGAACACTTTGTCTTGTAGGTGGAAACTTACAGGCAGAACTATCCGGTACCAGAGAGATTGGTAAAGCATCGGTGGTAATTGGCGGAGAAATACCAGCAGCAGATGGCGAAGGTAGGCCGGCGGCGGCCGGCATGAAAGTACCAGCGTTGGGCAGCGGAGAATGGCCGGCGATGACTGACCGGCATTGACCGGCCGGCCTGGTCCAGCATTGGCTGTCCGGTGACTGCCGGCGTTGACTGTCCGGCGAGGACTGGCTGGCGATGACCGGCAAGACAGCAGACGGCAGTAGCTGGCCACCGGCGAATAGCGGAAGGCCAACGGCGACCGGCGGTGGTGGATCGGCAGTGGAAGGCTGAACCAAAATTCTGTGCAGCTCCGACGAGAAGGAGGAGGAATCCGACGGTGGTATGGTGGCGCCGCTAGGTTCATCGGATAAAGTAGACGTCGGAGTTGCAGAGTACGGGAACTGGTCTTCAAAGAAATCAGCATCCCGGCTGTTAAAGATCACTCGCGATAGCCTTTCTTTCCGGCAGGATAACCAAGGAAAAGACACTGCCAACTTCGTGGTGCAAACTTGTCACGATATCTGGGAACATGAGCAGCAAAACACAAGCATCCAAAAACCCGTAATGATGAATAATTTGGAGCTTGCCCATAGAGCAACCCAAAGGGAGTACGACCGTTGAGAAGCTGAGTCGGTGTTCGGTTGATTAGGTAGGCAGCAGTAAGACCACATTCTCCCCAAAATTCATTAGGAAGACTGGCTTGGAACTGTAAAGCACGCACCACATTGAGTAAATGACGATGCTTTCTTTCAACTCGACCATTTTGTTGTGGAGTATCAATCATAGATGTCTAAAAAATGATCCCAGATGCAGTAAAGTGAGATTGCAGAGGCAAAAATTCAGTGTCGTTATCAGCCCAAACTCGTTGAATTGTTCGGCCTCACTGGTTCTTCACTAAGGCACTAAATTCTAAAAATCTAGAAGCTACTTCAGATTTAGCTACTAACAAATAAACCCAAACAGCTCAAGAATAATCATCTACTATGGTCAAAAAATAAAATGCACCACTATAAGAAGGTGTTCTACAAGGTCCCCAAACATCACAATGATTTAATTGAAACAATGTAGTAGCATTTGTAGAACTTAATTGAAAACTATGTCTAGTCTGTTTTGCTCTATAACATATAGAGCATGGTACAGAATGTTTAGTAATGCCAGAAGAAATAGAAGACAACACCGTGGAAGATGGATGACCAAAATGCTGATGCCATAAATCGGAAGAAGATAATGAAGCAACTGTAGGAAGAGACTGCAGGATAGGACGGTGAACACGAGCATCCAATAGACGAAGCCAAAACATCCCCCCTTTCTGTTCACCCATGCCAATCACTCTCCTCGTACTGATTATTTGTAAAATGCAATAATTTCCAGTAAACAAAGCTAGACAGTTCAGGGTAGATAACAATCTAGAGCATGACAGTAAGTTGCATCGCAATGTAGGTATATATAAAACATGCGGCAGTATAAAACCACCAAAACAAAGAGATCCATATTGAGTAGCGAGAACACCGAGCCATCAGGCAGAAAAACATTCAGAACATCAATAGTAGTAGTAAGATCAATAAGAGAACCTTTGTCACCAGTCATATGATATGAGGCTCCCGAATCAAGTATCCATGGTAAAGTATGCTTACCGGACTCATCGCCAGTAAGAGAATTAAACTGATTAAACAAGTGCATGGTCGTGCTCCATTGGTCATCGGACAGAGCAGGGCCAAAATTGGAGCGTGCAGGTACACTACTGGAGGAAGACGCCGCCACCAGACTAGGCAGTGACAAGGCAGCTCCGGCGAACGACGATGGGAGGGGGAGATCGGTGGCTCCTCCAGGACCGGTGGCAGTGACTGATGGCCGGGAAGGTGGTGCCGATTTCTTTCTCTTTTTGAACAAGTCCGGTACACCATGTAACTGAAAACATGTATCTTTATCATGACCCTTGCGATGACAATGGGTACAAACAAGATTCTTGCGGTCGGCTGCAGAAAGAACAACTGCCGAAGAATTTGCAAGTGGTGAACATCCAGCAGCATACGCCATGGAGTTAGAAGAAGGCTCACGAGCTCGAATGACAGTTGTATGATTCTCCTCCTGAGCAACAAGGGCATACACTTTCATGACAGATGGTATTGGTTCAATTCTCATGATGTGGTATTGCAAGGTGTGAAAACCTTCGTCGAGGCCAGAGATGAATTGGTAGATCGAATCCTTCTCTCTGTCTTGGAGACTTTCGCAGCAAGATAGCATTGGCATAATTCCTTGCAATCTTCACAGGTACAAATCAGGGGAGGTCGCATGCAGTGATAATCTGCAAACAACTTCTTTAGTTTGGCAAAGTAGATGTTAATGGGCTGGCCGTTTTGCCTGCATTTTTTAATTGCTTCTTGCGTCTACAAAAGCTTCATACCATCGGTGAGAATAAATCGTGCCTTCAGGTCATCCCACAGATCCTTAACTGTGGCAAACGATCTTGTAGAAGATCTCAATACCGGATCCGGGGTTTGCAAGATCCAGCAGACAAGAGTAGCATTAACCCCAGGCCAATCAGCAGCATTAGGATGACCATCCTGGGGTTTGGTAATGGATCCATCAATGAACCCAATCTTGTGCTTAGCAAGGAATGCGAGACAAATCGCATCGGACCATTCAATATAATTTTCTTGACCTTTCAGCATGGTCGGTATAAGTTGTAAATCTGAACCATCGCCAGAACCAACAAAGTAAAGATCAGTCGACATACGACCAATCGGTAAAGTAGTACGAGGGTCAGATTGCAACTGCAGCTGCTAAAGTAAAGCTGTAATCACATCATAACCACTCATATCCTGAAGCTTAGAACCCTCAGGAGCATCAAAACGGGCATGTTCTTCAGAGCCAGACATATTGTAAAATCAGGTACAGATCAGGAGCAGGTACAATAACCAGCGATAGATCGGATCAACAGGACACACCGGCTCAAAACAAGTGACGACGTGTGAAGGCGGATGGCGATCGGCAGACGTCGGACGGCGGCAGACGCGTGGTAGCGACGGACGTCAGACGACGTGTGGCAGCAACGGACGTCGGACGGCGCGTGGCAGCAACGGACGTCGGACGGCGCGTGGCAGCGGCGGACGGCGAACGGCGTGTGAAGGCTCGTGGCGACGGCCACAGATCGAAAAAATTTAATGCAACAAAAAATTTTCTATTTAAGGTTTCAGAATTTTAGGCTCTGATACCATGTAGAAAATAAGGGTAAGAATGTGTGTCTGTATTCATGAATTCAAGATATATTATATAGTAGTACATGATACTTATACAAGCTAGGAAAAGGTAATAGAATAAAATTACATCAACAATTATGGTAAGAATACAAATCTAATTCTAATTCCTTAACAAAAAAGGAATAAAAGTAAGGAGGTTCAAAATGGAGAAAGAATTTTTCAGTTTATGAGGCAAGTGTATTTCCGACCTAGCTTTCATGTTCGTTCAATGCCCAATTTTTTTTTTCAATTTAACTCCGGAATTAGCACAAAAAATTATAACTGCACAATTTATCATAAAGTTAGAGTTATTTTTACACTCTCTCAATTTACAAGACTATATTTGATACTTTCAATTTAAAAGTTAGAATTATAAGTATATTTATCCTAATATAACTTTAAATTTTTGGGCGACTTGATTTTAAAGTTTCGTGAAGTGTTGTGCGTGAAAATGCATAGAATGATGATCGATAATGCATGGAATTTGTTTAGTTTTCTATCAAAATATTCATTTATTTCACTTAATAACATTCTTTCACACCAACATAGTATGATAGTGTATTGAAAATTGAAATACCACTTGAAAATTTATAGTGGAAGGAAATTCATAAAAATGATAATCAAATATTAATTTATTTCATTCATTTACTGTAACCGCGTCTCACTCTTTGTTGTCATGATAAACACACACCAGCATAGTTATAGTGTGTCGAAAATTGTACCCCTCCCCACCAATTCAAGTTTCACCTGTTGACTTTTAACAGTTGACTAAAAAAATGTTTAATCCTTAATATCTTTCATTAAGGATAATTAAACTTGTAAAAATTTAATATTTTGAAAATATATCTTATACTGAATCTAACGATGTATTTGTTAGAATGAGTCCAGTATCTGATTGATTTTATTTGATTTTAGAAAATTTGTTGACTAGACTGGAGTTATATTAGTACTAGCATTCCTTTTGTACTTTATTTATTCTAATCAGTAATATATCATTCTTCATAGGAAATCATTCTCTTATGGTATCAGAGCAAGTTCTGATTCTAAAACCCTAATTTTTTTCGTTCGGCTACCTCCCCTCTCTCTTTTCCGGCCGACCGAACCACCTGATTCCAGCGAACATCTCGTCAACTTCCATCAAAATTATTTTCCCTTCTTCCCAAATCATATCCAGTTTACCAGCCACTATTTCCAGTCCAGTTTTCGGCATCCAATATTATTCTTCGGAGGTTCTCTAGATCCACGGCGTTCCTGACGTCATCTTTCGGCGTTCTCAGCATCATCTTCCAGCGCATCTCCAGGTGTTATCTCTGGCAACCAGCCATCGACCTCATCTTCTCCGTCACGTCATCCCCGACGGAGTTCTTCTACCAAGGGCATTCTCCTCAGTTCCAGACGCAAATCAGTCCAGGCGCAGGCTTCCATCTTCAGTTCGAATAAGGAAATTAGAAATCTTTTCCTTGTAGGAAAGTTTATTGATGGTAGTTGCCTTATAGATTTTGTTTCCTTGTAGGTTAGATTATAGATAGTAATTTCCTTATAGAATTAGAATCATATCCATGTTAGACATTAGTTTGTAACTCTATATATTGTAATTATCATCATTGATGAGATGTGCCATTGATATGATATCAATGCATCATTATAAAATCTTTTATATTTTAACATGGTATCAAAGCGAAATAGGCAGGTACATCCATAAGGCCCTTCTCTTGATGTTTCTTAATTATTGCTGCACAAACGTCATTGATGTGATATCAATGCACTATAATAAAGAAGTTCATATTTATCATGGTATCGAAGCAGGTTCGATCTGGGACCCCTTATCTTTAGTTGTATCTACGCTGCCATCATTACCCCTCTTCTCCGCCGCCGCCATAATCCACTTCGCCACCGTCGTAATCCACTTCGCCACCGCCGTAATCCATTTCGCCACCGCCGTAATCCACTTCGCCGTCACCAGAAGAGCCTAGCGCCGTCGTCGCTCCACTTTGTTATCCATACATACCATTTCCGCGTTTAGTCGTTGTCCTCACACGCCGCCTCTATTGTTGTTCACGCGCCACCGCCGCCCCTAAGGATTTCTACAAATAATGCTCTACCGTTGCTACTGTTACTATTGTTGCTTCTATTTCTACTGCTATGGAAATAGAATCTGTTCTATGAAGATTTATTTTTAATAATTCGCGATTTCGTAACCTTCTTCGCAAGTTGGGCATTCTTGTTCATCATGTTCCAACTTGAGGGGGGGTGATAAGGAAATAAGAAATCTTTTCCTTGTAGGAAAAGTTATAGATGACAGTTACCTTATAGAATTAGTTTCCTTGTAATTTAGATTATAGATGGTAATTTCCTTATAGAATTAGAATCATATCCCTGTTAGACTTTCGTTTGTAACCTTATATATTGTAATCATCATCATTGATGAGATGTGTCATTGATATGATATCAATGCACCATTATAAAGTCTTTTATATTTTATCAAGTTCTAGCGTTTATTTTTCCTTTGTCAACCCTAACCCGATCCAAGGCTTTCTTGGGTCTTCATTGTCTGGTGTGTTCCAGAGGCGAGTTCCGGCCCTTCAGTGTCTTCAAGCATCGATTCCTAGCTCTCTGATGGTGACTCTTCAAGTGGCATCTCTCAATAGCGACGGTCAGTCTCGTTCCAGCGATGTCTCTCAGCTTTATTGGCATGTGCCCAACACGCGCGAGACACTTTTGTTCCTCTCACCCGCATGTGTCCTTCACGCGCCATATCCTCTGCACGTGATCTCACACGCTTGCATTTCTATTGTGTTGCTGGTTGTTTGTGTTGAACATTGCATGGGAATTTTTCTTCATAGCTACTCACTTCGCTAGTATCTCGAGTTTTAAATACCATGGCTCCAAATGGATTGTAGACTCTAGCGCTACAAAGAACATGACATTGTCTCCCAGTTCCATTGATTATGTGACACCCTATCATGGTCGTGATTGTATCACTATTGGTAATGGTGCTCAACTCCCTATTACTCATGTTAGTGATGCTCGGATTTCTAAGTCTATATCTCTCTATGGTGTGCTTATTGTGCTTGATATAACTCAATATTTGCTTTTGATTAGCAAATTAACTCAAGATTCAAACTTTGTTGTCTGCTTTGATGATTGCTCATTTATTATTTGGTATAAAATCACTAAGGAAACTTTGAGTCATTGTCATAATGAAAATGGGCTTTATGTTTTAGACTATGGTGCATCTGTTTGACTGTCTATTGTGGGGTTAAATAAGTCGTGTACATCTTTTGAAATTTGGCATGCTAGACTTGGTCATGTTTCGCATTCCGTCATTTATGGTTTTCGTGCTTCTGGATCTTTAGTTGTCTCATCGATCTGCCTAAACCCACCCTTTGTGAAGCGTATGAAAAAGCTAAAGGAAAACGTTTATCTTTTCATACAAATGATAAACATGCTACTAGGGTACTTGATCTAGTTCATTGTGATTTATGGGGGCACTCTTCTATTTTATCTGCTGATGTTTCTCCTGCTATGCTATTTTTTTTTATGATCATTCCCGACTCTCGTGGTTTTATCCACTGTGGCGCAAATATGATTTTTGGGATGTTTATCACCAGTTTGAGGCTTTTGTGGAAAACCAGTTATCTTCCACCATTAAGGTGTTTCAGAGTGATGGAAGGACTGGTTTCGTAAATGGTCGCTTACACTCTCACTTTCAGCCAAAGGGCATTCATCATCATATTTCTTACCCATATACTCCTAAGCAGAACGGTCGGACTGAGCGCAGACACCACCAGATTGCTGAGATGGTTTGGTCTATGATATACCACTCTCATGTCTCTTTCTCCCAATGGCCTAGCACTTTTGTTGCAACCACTTATACCATAAATCGGTTGCCCACTCCTGTTCTTCACGGGCGATCACCATATGAAGTTATTAATGGTCGGGTTCCCATATACACCGATTTTCATACTTTTGGTTGTCAGATCTTCCCTTTTGTTTGCCCTTTTACCAATAACAAGCTGGCTCCCTGCAGCATTCCTTGTGTTTTTATTGGCTACAATTCGTAGTATAAATGATTTTGGTGCCTCGATTGTACTACTGGAAGAATCTATATCACTCGACATGCTCGTTTTGACGAAACATGCTTTCCATTTACCCCATGCATTCTTTCATTGATCGGTTCTCCACCATCAATGTTAAATGTTTATGCCTTTCTTGATCTTGATTATAATTCAGCACCTCTTTTTTCAACAGTTTCTCATGTACAGACTATATCTCCTTTGGCCCCTTGCTCTATTTGTGCTGCTGATCTGCCATCAGCACCCCGGCAGGCGCCTCCTGCCTCTCCATCGGTCAGCCCGCCTGCTCATTCTTCACCCAGCTCGGTTGATTCTTCACCAGCCTCTTTGGTCGATTCCACTCCTCTGGCCTCTCCTCCTAGGGCTTGCACTCATTGCATGGTCACTCAATCGATGACTGGAGCTATTCAGCGCAGTGATTATTTGGATATTGTTGCTCATGGACTTATGGTTGCCCTGCTTGCTTAGTCTGAGCCCACTAATTATCACTCTGCTCTTCAGGATCCGTCTTGGGTTTCTGCTATGGATGAGGAGACAACAACTCTTCACGGACAGCACACGTGAGACTTAGTTCCTCGTCCATCAGATGTCAACATCGTTGGCTCTAAATGGGTCAATCGGCTGAAGCATCATCATGATGGCATGGTTAATCGCTACAAGGCTCTCCTTGTTGCACAAGGTTTCTCTCAGATTCTGGGTTTTGACTTTGATCACACTTTTAGTCCCGTGGTCAAAGCCGCTATTGTTTGGACAGTTCTTTCCATTGAGAATGGCATCCTTGATGCTCAAGAATGTCTTTCAGAATGGCGACCTTGATGCTCTAGTTTATATGAAGCAACTTGTTGGATACAATGACCATGTTCATCCGGATTATGTTTGTCGCTTACAAAAGACCATTTATGGTCTTAAGCAACCCCCTTGAGCATGGTTTCAGTGTTTCAGCACCTATTTAACTCAGCTTGGTTTCCAGTGTAGCTCAGCCGACACTTTTCTATTCTTTCTTTTGCGGGGATCATCGTTACTGTAACTTCTTGTGTATGTCGACAACATCATTCTTACGTGTAATGATTCAACTCTTCTTCGACAGTTTATTGATCAGACACATTGGAAGTTTGCAATCAAGGACCTAGGCGCACTTCACTACTTTCTTGGCTTGGAAGTTTCACCTACTTCATCCGGTTTACTTCTTGGCCAAGCAAAGTATGCTCGAGACATTCTCACTCTTGTAAGGATGTATGATGTTGTTCCAGTTTCTACACCATTTGTGCCAGATTCTCAGCTGCACAATTCGACTTGTCCACCATTTCAGAATCTGACATTGTATCGTTCTCTAATTGGGGCACTCCAGTACCTGACCATCACTCATCTTAATTTGGCCTTCTCGATCAACACTATAATCAAGTTTCTTCACGACCCTAGAGACGATCATTTTGCTGCTGTTACGAGGATTTTGCAATATGTTTGAGGCACACTGCACTTTGGTCTCACTTTTCGGTCTGCTGGTTCTCTTAAGGTGTTGGGGTATTCTGATGCTGATTTGACTCACTGTCTGGAGAATCGCTGATTCACCTATGGATATTTTTTTCTTGGTGGGAATCTTGTTTCCTAGAGCGCCAAGAAACAACAGATAGTTTCTTGTTCCAGCACCGATTCTGAGTATCAAGCCCTGGCCAACACAGCTTCAGAGGTTGTTTGGCTGACTCATTTGCATCGAGATCTTCAAGTTCCATTGTCTGCTTCTCCGTTGTTGTTATGTGACTACAGTAGCACTATCTTCTTGGCCCAGAATCCAGTTGCTCACAGGCGGACAAAGCACATCAACATCGATTATCACTTTGTTCGAGAGTTGGTTGCTTCTGTCAAGTTGCGTGTTGCTCATGTTCCTACTTCTCTTTAAATTGCGGACATCTTCACCAAAGGGCTCTCTCATCCGCTAAAAGAGTTCTTCAGATCCAAGATCTGCGTCAACGAGCATCTGACGCTTCGCTTGAGGGGGGTGTTAGAAAAAGTCCAGTATCTAGTTTATTTGATTTGATTCTAGATAGAGTTGTTGACTAGACTAGAGATATACTAGTACTAGCCTTCATTTTGTACTCTATTTATTCTTATCAATATTACATTATTCTTCACGGGAAATTATTCTCTCAATGTCACACAATATTATTTATACTTATATACCAATTCAATTTTAGGGTCAAAGTTAAAAAAGTTATGACTAAATGAATAGTTAAATTACATATTGAAATGGACAGAGGGAGTAAGAATTTTTTTTCTCATCAAGTTATTAATTCATTTCATGGTAATCATATCACCCAACAAACTAACATAACACAACTCATAAGTTTTGAAAAAAATGAGGGTACACCTAGTCTACTACATAATAAGTTTGGTGGATTTGTTTCCATGAGTAAAATTGACTTACTTTAAAAAATGATGGAGGTTGACTTCTACTTTTACTCCAAATATATCCTATATTATTTGAAATAAGTATTTTTTATCCACTTACCGAACATCAAAAAGTTATTTAACTTATAATTAAATCAGTTATATACCCAGTTAGATACATCACTGTAAAGTCAGAGATTTGATTTGAATATTTAATTGCCAGTTTTTGTGAACATATTTGGAAACGAAAAAATTTCCATGTTGGAACAATCAAAAGTAGCATGTTCACGCCAAAAATCATTTTACGGAAAAAGGGAGATAGAAGTTTATGGTATTTGTGATTTATGGAATTATGAATATTCTTCTATATGAGAGACGTGTGAAGCATACTTGATTTATGGAAAATCCCTACATATATGGAGTTGATATTTGCGAATATATGAGATATATTGTGATAAGAAAAATTCCTTCATTTATGGGATTTGGATATGCTTCAAGAAGCAGATTTGGAATAGGAATATTGTGGAGATTATCATGGAGAATTCCAAATTGCTCATGGATATAAAAGGGGACAAACACGGCTGCGTTCAACACAGATTTAATAGAGAAAAATCTGCATACAGATTTTTGAGATTTTCGAGAACTGCTAAGAGCCAGATTCCTATGTTCCAACATACCGGACATGTAGTTCAAAGTTCAAAATCATACACCTTAATTCCTTGGGAGGAGGAGATCCAGTGTCAACAAGTTTCGAGGTCAGAGGGAGTCTGATCAAGGTTGATCGGTAGCAAGGGGAGCTTGCAGAATTCACACATTATAGTTAGTAAAGATAAGTATTTTGTTATATTGTGCTGTATCTTTCTAATTAGTGGATTCATTCTGAACTGGGCCAGGCCCCGTAGACGTAGGTGGATTTCACCGAACTGCGTAACCAAGTCATGTGTCGTTTATGCTTTTAATTATTATGTACTTGGTTAAATAGGTCATGTTGGAACATACTAATAAGGATTAGAAAATTTGGTAAAACCAAATTTAAATTGGTATCAGAGCTTGGTCACTTATTATTCCCATGGTTGTGTTAAGGAAAGTGTGATCCGGTTTTACCATGGTGACTAAAGAAGGAGCTTTGGTGTCTCGGCCACCTCTGGTAGAAGGCAATAACTACAACTATTAGAAGGCACGCATGAGAGTCTTCATCAACTTGCGGGATGAACTTGCATGGTTTTATGTTGAGAATGAGTGGAGTCATCCTGCCGAAGATGCTGAGGCGATAGAAGGAGAATCAAGTCAAAGGGAGCAGAAACTCAAAGACAAAGCGAGTTGGACACCTGATGACCTCAAAGCATCTTTGGCTAATTCAAAGGCAGTGAATGCAATCTTTACTGCGGTTGATGAAAACCAGTTCAAACTTATCTCTACATGTCATCAAGCCAAGAAAGCATGGGATATTCTGCAAACAGTTCATCAGGGAACGAGTAGAGTTCGTGAGTCTAAACTTCATATGTTGGCTACAAAGTTTGAGGAACTCAAGATGGAGGAGGATAACGCTATTGCTATATTCAACGGGAAACTTAGGGACATCTCCAACATAGCATATCAACTTGTAAAGGTTTACAAAGAAACAAAGTTGGTAAAAAAGACCTTGAGATCACTTCCTAAGAGATTTGCAATAAAGGTTGCGGCAATAGAAGAAGCAAGAGATGTAGCCACTATGAGCCTAGATAAACTAATGGGATCATTACAGACATATGAGATGACTTTCTAACAAGCTGCAAAAAGAGTCCCTAATGAGTTGGCATTCAAAACATCTCCATTGAAAGACAATCACGAGTCCAACAGTGATGATGAATTTGAAAGACTTGTACTTATCACAAAAAACTTCTCAAGAATGCTGAAGAAAGTAGTTAACAAGAAATCTTAGGAAAGGTCTAGTGGAAATAGACCAAGACAGCAAGATTCTGGAAATAATCATGGATCGAGGTTTGAGCAAGAAAATCAGCAGTTCTTCAGAAATCAAAGTAGTGAACCAAAATAGCCTGGACGAATTCAATGCAGAGAATGTGAAGGATATGGTCATATATAGGCCGAATGTACAAATACCCGAAAGAAACAGGGAAAATCGTATGTCGCCTCATGGAGTGAAGATGAAGAAGATGAGAAAGACGAAGAGGAACTTACTAGTAACTATGTGGCGTTCGGGGCAAAACTTCATGATACAATGGAGGATGGATGTCCAACATACTTAACAAAGCCAAAGCCGATGAAGACTATGTATGTTCCAACATAGATCCGTATGAAGCACCCAGTGATGAAGACGATGGACTTTCTGTAAGTGATGGAGAAATCTACAGCACTTATGAAAAGATGTACGCTATGTGGGTTCAAGGAGTTGACACAAACAAAGAGCTGAAAGAAGAAAAAAGGAAGTTGATGGAAATAGAAAGAGAATTGCGAGTGAAAGTTGCTGAACTTGAGAAGAAGAATGAAGAAATAAATGGGAAACTGATATTAGCAATCAAGAGAGCTGAGACTTCTGAAGCAATAATCTTTAAGCTAAATGCTGGAAAAGCAAAGCTTGACAATATTCTGGACATGGGAAAGAACTTTGGTGATCGACACGGTATTGGGTACGGCAACACACACAAGACTGAAGCATACGAGAATTCAGTAACCATTAATACCAAGATTCGAGAAGTGAAACGGAAGTTTGGCATGCCTTATCAAAGAAACCCACTCATCTGTAGCTACTACACCTATCAAGGTTATTTAGAGGAACAATGCAGGAAACTGATCAGAGACCAAATGTCAGGACGACAACTCTTGGTATGTTCCAACATAGGCGAGGTCCAGAAAATAAAATTGGTCAGAAAGGTATGGGTTGTCAAACGAACTAGCACATGTCTGGTGGCACACAATTTGCTTCTATCTTATTCCAGAGATTCGTGGTACTTTGATAGTGGTTGTTCTCGCCACATGATCGGTACTCCATAATTTCTCACGAATATCACTCCATATGATGGCAGATATGTGACTTTCGGTGATGGAAAGAAGAGCAGAGTGATTGGAAAAGGTGAATTGAGGATTGAAGGTTTTCCAGTGTTCACTAGTGTACTGTTTGTTAAAGATCTGAAGGCAAATTTGTTAAGCATAAGTCAATTGTGTGATGCCAATATGATAGTGGAATTTCAGAAGGACAAATGTGTTGTGAAATACGGAGAAACCAAGGTTCTTTCAGGCATAAGATCATCAGACAATTGCTATCTGTTGGAGCAAGAAGTACGATGCACGATCTCGAAGCACGGTGAAGGAGTTCTGTGGCACAGGAAGCTCGGTCACATTAATTATAAAACATTGGTGAAAATCACAAATGTGAAAGTTGTACGAGGGATGCCTACCTTAACCATCAAGGATGGAATTGTGTGTGGACCATGTCAACAAGGTAAACAAATTCGATCTCCCCACTCTTCAGTTCAGTATATAACCACCTCTAGAAATATGGAATTATTGCATATGGATTTGATGGGTCCAGTCAATACGCCTAGTATAGGAGGAACGGAATATATCTTTGTATGTGTTGATGATTTCTCCATATTTACATGAGTAGCCTCTCTAAAAGATAAATATGATACGTTGGAAGTATTTAGAAGTCTGGTTATAAAGTTACAAACAGAAAAGGGAAGTCCAGTTGGGAAGATTGTACGAATTAGTAGTGATCAATGTAGAGAGTTTGAGAATTCTCAACTCAGTAATTTTTGTGACGAGCTTGGAATTCAAAATGAATTTTTGGCACCTATCACCTTAGCAGAATGGTATTGTGGAACGGAAAAACAGAACCTTGCAGGAGATGGCTCGTGTTATGTTAGCTGAGAAAGAAATTCACAAGAAATGGTGGGCAGAAGCAATTAATACAGCTTGTTATACAATTAATCGAGTGTATCTGCGACCATTCACCAGCAAAACATCCTACGAGATTTGGAAGGGGAGGAAACCAAATGTCTCATATTTTCATGTGTTCGGAAGCAAGTGCTATATTCTCAGAGACAGAGAGCAGTTGGCAAAATTTGACAATCAGAGTGATACAGGAATTTTTCTCGGGTATTCTATCAACAGTCGTGCCTATAGAGTTTTTAATCAATGAACCAACACTCTTATGGAGTCTACAAATGTTATTGTGGATGATTCAAAGGAAGAATGACAGCAGGATGGTGTAGAAGAAGAACCCGGCAACACTCATGTTCCAACACAGCCACATCAACCTGACAAGGCAGATTCATCAGCTGAAGCTGAACCTCATCAACATGTTGGATCAACTGAGCATAGTAGTGCTGAACCTGCCGAAGCTGATCATGTTGGAACATTGTCCCCTGCTACCGAATCCCATGTTCCAACGTAGGATCAACTCGAATCTACCATGAGAAGTACTAGATCGGTTCCTCGAGTGGATTACCGAAGGCTAGTTGGATTGCATTGCTTTGTTTCTCACATTGAACCTAAGAATTACAAAGAAGCCTTGCTGGATGAATATTGGATTGCTGCTATGCAAGAAGAACTAAGCCAGTTTGCACAGAACGATGACTGGTATCTTACCCCTCGCCTCAAAGGCATTAATGTCATTGGTACGGAGTGGATTTTCAAGAATAAGTCAAATGCTGGTGGCCAGGTTACTCGAATAAGCCCAGACTAGTAGCTAAAGGATATACACAAGTGGAAGCAGTCGACTTTGATGAGCATTCGCACCAGTTTCCAGGTTAGATTCAATTCGACTTTTACTTGCTATTACCTGCTCTATGAACTTTATGTTGTATCAAATGGATGTCAAAAGTGCGTTTCTAAATAGAGTATTGAATGAAGAGGTCTATGTTGAACAACCTAAAGGCTTTGAGGATCCTCATTATCCACATCATGTGTATCGTCTCAAGAAGGCTCTATACAGTCTAAAGAAAGCACCCAGAGCATGGTATGAACGACTTACTAACTTTCTTCTGAAGAAAGGTTATCGTCGAAGGGGAGTAGATCACACTTTATTTGTGCTCGAAAAGGCCTCAAAATTTATGATTGCTCAAATTTATGTTGATGATATTGTATTTAGATCTATTTCGTCCTCTATGGTACATGATTTTGTCACCATTATGCAATCCAAATTCGAGATGAGCATGGTTGGAGAACTCACATACTTTATGGGATTGCAAGTCAAACAAGGAAGGAATGGTCTGTTCATCAATCATAGTAAGTATGATCTAAATCTAGTAAAGAGGTTCGGCCTAAGCAATGCTCGAGCTGTTCGAACTCCTATGGGTGTTTCTGACAAACTCGTAAAGGATGAGAAAGGAGTTTTAGTTGATCAGAAATTATACAGAGGCATGATTGCAAGCTTACTATATTTAACAGCTAGTAGACCAGATATATGTTTTAGTGTTGGGATTTGTGCAAGATTTCAGGCTGATCCAAAGGAGTCGCATCTCACTGCAGTTAAACGAGTTATTCGATATGTAAGTGGAACTTCTGAATATGGTGTCTGGTATTCTAAGAGTCAAGATTCTGAATTGATTGGGTACAATGATTCTGATTGGGCTGGTAATGCTGATGATCGAAAAAGTATCACAGGTGGATGTTTCTTTATTGGTACGAACTTAGTGTCTTGGTATAGTAAGAAACAGAATTCGATCTCCTTGTCTACTGCAGAAGCTGAGTATCTTGCAGCAGGAAGCTGTTGTGCACAATTGTTGTGGATGAAACAAATGTTGAAAGACTATGGAATTCATCACCTTGAAGATTTTATGGGACAACACAAGTACAATTGATATCTCGAAAAATCTAGTCCAGCACTCAAGAACCAAATATATTGATATAAGACATCACTTTATTTGAGATCTGGTTGAAAGGAAGGAAGTGGAGGTAGTCTATGTTCCAACACACGAGCAATTTACCGATATCTTTACAAAGCCGTTGGATTCCGCCACTTTTGAAAGCCTTCGACAACACTTAGGTGTGTGGAAGTTATTTTTGATGTGATATCTTGAGTTGACAAGAGGTAAAAGGGTCATCATTATACTTCTTGGAAAACCAAAAAGGAGTTTCGCGGGAAAAGAGGAGGAGAGTTGAAGAGTTGGTGTTAGATTCAAAATAGTCCAAAACCTTTCGAATCCCTCTTTCTCGGCTCACTACCATTCTACTTGGCATCCTTTGAACACTTTCTCCATGATCTTTCCCACAGCAACTCTTTGCTAAAGAATGTCTAACCCCAACTATCCCACATGTGAAGAAGAGCTTCCAGAAATTTCTCAACCATCAGAGGGCATGGAGGAGGAATCAATGATGAACCAAGTTGGGGCCAAAGCACTTCCTGAAGAAAATCAGGGTCAATGTGAAGAGAATGATGTCGAGGAAGAATAATTGACGGCCAATATGGAGATGGCTCTGTCCCTATATGATAGAGTTTTTGCAGAAAATGCCGAGTCCGAGGCAACGGATGGTTGCGAGAAGAAAAAGGAGGACTATGGTCCAAACGACAATGACGATGGTCAAACTGAACGCACCAGCACCACCAGGAAGAGACCGTTTGGGAAGGTAACTAGTCCTGATCACCCTACTATAAAATTGATGGGAATGGAGTTTGAAAACTTTGATGAGATATTTAAATGGTTAGAGGTCAATAGAGTTGTAGTTGATCTAACCAAAATCAGGAGTATAGAGTGGGAATACTTGTCAGTTAAGGTAGAAGAATTGGTAAGGGGTGATATTGAAGATGTTTCGAATATTGAAAATTGGAAAGTAGTATTTTTAAGAGGAAAGTATGGGATGTACCGAGGACAAGATAAATTTCATGTTTATTGTCGGATGCTCTATCCGAGTTATGTATTTTTGAGAGAAATAACTGATGAAGAAGCTGCTGGAAGGGAAGTTACAAAGAATGGAGACAGATTACAGGTTGGATCCTTTGATTCAAATGCTGCCCAGAGGGTGGAAGATCTTGGAAAGCCAGTGATAATCGAGTTGTCTGATAGTGATGAGGAAGACAGTGCTGTGTATGTTCCAACACAACCGTTTAAAGATGAAAATCATGTGGAGGTGGATTCTGATGCTGACATGGGAGGAGAAGAACAGAATAATATATCTAGTAATGGATATGATGGAGAGCAATCTGGAGAACCAATGGCTGGTCAGAATGATATGGATCAAAACAAGCACTGTGGAACACAATCTGATAAAGAGGAAGAAGCTGGAAGTCCTGAGTATGTTCCAACACTGGACCTTCCTGATTTGAACTACTCGAGTGATGAGGTGCTTGATGAATTTTTCCAGATGGCAAAAGGCAAGAGGAATGTGACTGCTTCAAAGGTTTCTCCACCTGCTAAGAAGCTCAAGATAGATAAGAAATTACCAAAGAAGAAAATCTTGCCACATGTTCCTGTAAGTAATGCTTTGTCATTCACTTATTTTGATTCAAAATGTGAGGATATGGGTGAATTGTTTGCTGAGAGGAGATTTATTTCGGAAAGGCCCATAAACTTAGAAGCTTATAGGGAAAGTGGATTTTCTGATTATCTGGAGCATATTGGAATGCAGAGAGCTGCAACCATTCAGCTTCAATATAATAGACAAGTGGTGATAGAGGCTATGCAAATTTGAGGTCTGAAAATCTGGACATTGAATCTCCCTGGTTTGGTAGAATTTACTTGAGAGGGAAGATTGTGGAATTTTGGCTGCAAGGATAAACAAAATCTTGGGGTTGAAGACACCAAATTTTGAAGGGGTATTTTCTGAGGAGTTAGATATAACTGACGATTTTTGAGGTTTGAGGGAGTCTGATCAAGGTGGATCGGTAGCTAGATGAGCTAGCAGAATTCACACGTTTAATTAGTAAAGATGAGTATTTTGTGTGGTGTACTTTATACTGTATCTTTCTGATTAGTGGATTCATATAGAACTGGGCCAGGCCCAGCAGATGTAGATGGATTTCACTGAATAGCGTAACCAAGTCTTGTGTCTTTATGCTTTAATTTATTGCATACTTGGTTAGATAGGTTATGTTGGAACATAGTAGTAATAATTAAGAAAATTCGGTAAAACTAAATTACAGGTGGGTAGTGGAACACGTTGCAACAACCATGGGTGCACACTCAAACATTCAAGGCAAAGCAAGGGTTAAAGCAGGGTTGTCTGTTTCCCCCTTTCTCTCTATACTGTTTCAAGAAGCGCTATCATCGATGATAGCCTTGACACCATTATAGCTGGAATGCAGGGTGATACAATGTGGAAGAACAGTACCACGTGTTTCAAACATAATGTTTGCAGATGAGTGCACACTCTTCTTTGAGGCCACAAATGCCGGAGTGAGGAAGTTAGCGTCTACCTTAACATGTTCACTGCTTACTTAGGCCAAAGGCTCAACTGTGAGACGTTAGCATTTCTGATAAGCCCAAATGCCAATGGAATAACCTTCAACATTAAGCCTGACCTCCTGCAGGGGAGATACTTTGGCCACAACACCAATTTTTTGAGTTCAAAGGTCAGGATGTTCAAAAACCTACACCGCAAGATTATCTCAAAAACGTCGAGCGGTAAGAAAAATGATATGTCAGTAATTGGGAGAATAGCCCCCGTAATCGCCTATATGGTTCTCGCCACCACAGCCCCTGTGGCCGCCTATATGGTTCTCGCCACCACAACCCTCGCTGTGCTACCACTGCACCTCTCATACCCATTCTTCTCTCCCCGCCACCACATAACCCATCGATTCGTGCCACACAACCCTGGATTTGAACAACCCTGTTCGACTGTGGTTCTCGCCTGCAACGGGAGCGTTGAAAGTGGTAAAATGAGATTTTTGTTCGAAGATTGAGCTGCGGTGGAGGGAAGAGGCTTTTTTCCTTTCTTTGTTTTAAATTTTTTTTAATAAGGGTATAGTCATTTTTTTCATTAAATTCCGACCAAATTAGCCGTTGACAATCTGGTCAACGAAATTCAGGGTTAAATTTGCACTTTCAAATTTTACAAGATTATATTTGCACTTTCGAACAAAATATAGGGTTAAAAACACTTTTCTCTACCAACTTTATCATTGTACACCTTCAACTTTTCAAAAAATATAAAATCTTACAAATAGGAGGGAGTATGAAATTTAATTTATAGGTGTTGCGTATTTTAAAAAAAAAACTATCATTAACAAACTAATTTTGAATATTCGAAATAGAGTGAGTCAAATCTATACTTCGATTCTGATTTTATATTTCGATTATGATTTTATTTTAAAAGTTGAATGCATTTATCATATTGATATTGTGATTCGTGCACAATTCAGGTTGTCAATCAACATGTGTTTATTACTTTTGAATTGTGTTTGACCGTAATTTGTTAGAATAGATAAATTCTTAAAAAATGTGGAATTTTTTAAGGTTATGTTTTTGTTATAAATGTATGAACAATTATAAGATTATGGATATAACATCCGGCAGTTGACTCACTCGTTAAAGTAAATATCTAACTACTAAAGTACGATAATAGTGAAACAAATTTAAAATGTTTTCAAATTTTAACCATGTTACATAATGTTTTCCACAACAATTGCTCAACATCAAATAAATAACAAATAGTATGTGGAAAATCTGGCCGGTTGAGAACAACCGAATGCAATTAGGTAAAGTTTTGGAAAAGATGATATTTCTTTACGCGTGAAAAGATGGAATTTAATTAGATTAATAAAAGATAAAAAGTTTAAGTTATAATATTAAAAAATTATTATGCAACACATAGTAGTAATAAGATTTATAATCCGATTCATACAACCCGAAAATGTTATCTTCATTTTTTCTAATTTACGCTTTTAACTTGGTTTTTTCATGACTTATGGAAAATCGTCTTTGAAGAGACGGACTCATGCAATTGACTACAAAGATATATCAATATTTGTTTGTTATTTTTTTTCACCAAAATCTCAATAATGTCCGTTTAATGAAATATTTCATATTGTCACACATAAACTATACATATAGATTATTATATGAGTAAACAAGATAATAAATTTAAAATAAAGGTTTTTCCTTGCTAATTTAGTTAAGTTTTCACGTTGTAGTGTTTTAATGAGATGAGGAGACACGTTAATACTTTTCTTATAAGTTTGACTTATTTTGGATTCATTTAAACCAATTTATAAATTTTCATAAATGAGTATTGATTTAAAATATATTGTATCCAGCTCATATAATTCATATTAATAATATTA
This sequence comes from Rubia yunnanensis, assembly GCA_037428765.1. Classification (NCBI taxonomy): domain Eukaryota; kingdom Viridiplantae; phylum Streptophyta; class Magnoliopsida; order Gentianales; family Rubiaceae; genus Rubia; species Rubia yunnanensis. The sequence continues at coordinate 61,644,515 of CM075071.1, read as the reverse complement.
AAAAATATATTGCTATTCAACTCATCTCAATAAATTTAAATTTAAATATATTTTTATACAGTGTATATAATAATAAATGAATTAAAAATGCATGTACGTCTACCAGCATTATAATAAATGATTTAAAATACATGGACAACTCATGTCAACACTAAAAATTTCAAATTATATTTGTATCCAAATTCTAAAATAATACTTAAATAATTTCTAAAAGCATGTAATTTTGAATTCATTCAATGTATTACTAGCATTATACCAAGATTATATAGCAAATGATTTAGAAAATTTTAATTAAATATATAATTAATGTGGGTGATAACTTTAAAAGGAACAAAATCCCATGTAAATGACGTAGTATTAAAATGTGTGGTATCCAGCTTATAGCAACAATAAAATTTTCAAAAGTATATTGCTATCCAACTCATATCAACAAAAAAAAAATCTATATAGGCGAGACTATATATTTGTTAATGATTAGATCAATTATGTTTTTATTTTATTTTTATAAGTATTAAAGTTAAATTATAATGATTTTATTTTAAAATATATATATATATATGTATATATTAAAAATTATGAAAACTCCATTACTAAATAAAAATAAATATCAAATCACTCTATTATTTATAAAATGATCTCGTCTAACTGTTACTGTCCAAGACAAGACTTTGTCTATAATAATAAATGACATTTTGATTTAATTCCATGTAAATTACTAGTATTGTAACATATGACTTAAAATATATTAATCCAATATAGAACTAATGTGTAATTACCAGCAGTATAACAAATGATTCACAGTATATTAAACAAATACAGAAATAACGTGGGTTAGAGCTTCAAAAGGAATAAAATCCCATGTAAAAGGTAACTTATTCTTCACCAAAGAAAGCTAAAAAACAAACCGAAGAAAAAGTGAAAAATCAAAAAAAGGAAGAAAAGTAAAGCCCCTTCTATTCTCTTCCCCTTCCTTAAAATAAAAGATTTTCCCCTCCCTTGAGAAAACACTCACTACTAATCACTTCAGTGGCAAAATCGAAATAGTCCCTCCAACTCCTGCCCAAAACCGTCCACAAAAAATTAGCTGTACTCAATTACTATCTCTCCTACTAAAAACAGTCTCTTTTATAATTATGTACGTGGCCGATTCGCAGCGTTATTCATCCACTCTCCTTCCCATCGCGTGCACTACACCTCCCTTATCACCCGTAGATGATTGCAATAGAGCTGACGAGTGCACACCAAACACCCGTGCCGCGAGTGAGTCTACATATCCCCCCTTTAATTTTTAGTTTTCCCAAAACTGCAATGTATGTATGATAAGCATGACATGAGGAGAAGAATGACCATGCCAGCTCAGCACCAACTGTAAAAAATGGGAAATTTACTCCGAAAGGTAACTCCACAAAAGTCTCCTGCCTGGAGCACAACACCAAAACGCACACACGAACACTATAAATACATTCCACTGCACCACACCAAACGTACGCTTCTTGGTATTACTCCGAATAAATGCGTATTTTGACCGCCTGGGAAGAGGTGAAATACGAGGGAAAAGTGCGTATTATTTTCACGAGAAAAAAGAAGAAGACAAATAATCAGACACGCAAGGTTGGCCTCTTTTATAAATTGTTACCAGTATGGTTCAGTTTTATCGCGTTTAAAATGCCTTGAGATTTGCGTCTTTTGTTGGTGGTCAAGTCAATTGTTGTTGCTGCTGATCAGTACTACTGAGGTTTGTGTACACATTTTTTTTTACCATTGTACAAAAATACACACACTTTTGCGCACACATATAGTAGAACTGGACTTCGTCATATGTATTGAGAAATCTCGGCCATAGATTCCTCATCTTTACTGTTATCTCTCGGGAGGGGTTTTAGCTATTATTGTTGACTCTATTTATAGGGGGTTTTGCTCCTGATCCTGTTTTCTCTCCTTTTCGTTGTTGGGATTTCTATTCTTCTCTTTCTCTATTGAGTAGTGGAAGGAGGAGGAGGAAAAAAGGAGGGAGTTTCAGGGAGGTGTTTGCGGCGGCGCGTGGCGGCGGAGATTTATGTCTGGAAGATTTCAACTGGGTTCTGAGGCTGCTGCTTTGTTGTTGAACAAGAAGAAGAAACTTTCTCTCTCCTGCGAGCCAGAAACGTCGTCGTCCCGCGGCTCTGTTACGAAGCAGAGCTTTTCCCTCCGTTTCCCAACTGCTTCGATGCGTTTGAGGCCCAAAAGGTACCGCTTTTACCCTTCTCCTGTCTCTTAAGCCCTCTGGGTTTTAGCCTGTTTTGATCTGATGTGATTTGTGATTAATTTGTGTGTGTCTTTTTGTTGATGATGCAGGACTTGTTCTGGAGTAAAGTGTTTTGGAGGGTTTCACATACAACGTTTGTTATCTCTGTTCTTGTTCTTCAGAGGGCCTCATACTTGACAAGACTCGGTTTGTTTGAGTGTTAATTTATTAGCTAGTCTGTCATTTCAAAGATCTCTGAGTTTTGGTAGTTTTCTTGCGGAGAAGAGAGCATTTTTGAGAGATTTGTTTAGGGGTTATTGCTTTTGAGTGTGTGAAAATGCCTGGGGTTCAGAGAGAGTTGACTGTGAACAGTAACAAGGTGTTTCAGAAGAAGAGAGTGAAGGTGAGTGTTGAATCACCTCGACCCATGAGGAAGATTCGGGTGTTCTGTAACGACCCTGATGCGACTGATTCATCCGATGATGAAGATGATGTCGATGTGTGTTTGAAGAAGCCTAAGAAGTTTATGAGGGAGATTCTGGTGCCGATTCTTGATTCCAAAAATGGGGGTTTTACTAGTGATGCAGAGAGTAACAGTGGGGGAAAGGGGAAGAAGAAGGAGAAGGGTTTTACTAAACCCTTAGTTGAGTCCCAGCCTCAGCCTAAGCCTATACCTGTCTCTTCGATCAAGTACCGAGGTGTTCGGCAGAGGAAATGGGGCAAATGGGCTGCGGAAATCCGCGATCCGTACCAGGCAAAGAGGCTATGGTTGGGTACATTCAACACCCCCGAGGAGGCATCTGATGCGTACGAGAAGAAGAGGCTTCAGTTTATAGCTATGGGTCATGATTATCCAACTGAGAAGGCTTCCAATGTTGTCAATGGTGATAATCAGTCTAGTTCGATGGCCAATTCCCAACCCCAGAATGAGAATGGAGCTCAGGCCTGTGTCTCTGAGAACTCTGAAGAGAGCTTGGTATCTCTTACATCACCGTCATCAGTTCTTGAGTTGGATTGCTTGACCTCGTCATTAACTCCTGCCGTGGCTTCTGATGATGTTGTTAACAATGATGATGATGATGTTAAAGCGAATGATGTTAATGCTGTTGCCCCAGAGAGTGTTTCCGTGGCTCCTATGGCTGAGGACTTCTCGATTAGGGATTATGGATGTACACTGGAGGAGATTGGTGAAGGAATAGAATTGGATTTAGAGCTGAGCAGTTTCTTGATGGGAGATAATGAGTTTGGAAATCCGATGGACTTTGTGATGGATGACTTCGACGACTTTCCTACACATGGCTATGAAGGTGATCAGTCGGATGCCCTCCCCGACTTTGGTGACCTCTTGGATCTTGATGTTTGCACCGAAGCCCTGTCGTGGATGGATGATGCACCGGCCATGATCAATGGTGGCAATCAGCAGCAGAGCATGCCCGTCGGTTTTGCAGCTTAAGTTTTGCAGTAGTAGGTCTTATAATCTTATCATAAGTTTTTAAGTTTCGTGTCTACCAGCTATTTATTTATGTTAAAATTGGAAGTTCGATCTCTCAGAGAAGATGAACCATGCTTCCTTGAGAGTGTTTTTGTCTGGCGTTGAGTTTCTTCAGTTCTTTTGTTTTCGAGTCTTTATGTAATTGGGAAAGAACTGAAAAGAGTCCTTTGGGTTTTTCTGCTCTATTTGAGCTTTCCAAGGAACTCTTGCTTGAATATGATTATGAAAATGTCTCTAGTATTATTCATTTGGTTTCATTCTTGGTTTATGCTCTTGTAAATACACAAACATGTGGTCGTGTCTGAAGAAGAATTTTTCAACGCGATGATACCACAAGGTATTGCTTTCTAGGATATATGGTTCTTGATGAACCAAGTGCTAGTGTTGCTCTACTTGCTATGGGGGATGAGATTCTAAGTCTTAATCAAGCATGAAATCTCATCTCATCTAGTCTACAATGTGGGGGGTCCAAGATTCTTGATGAAGAGGGAGGAACTTGCAATCATAGTGAATAGCACTCCCTAGATGCGTAATTATATGTTAGCGCTCGAGTTTGGGGAAGAGAGCACGATTAGCCCTGAAGTAGAAGAATTGTGTGAATAAGGCACAATCATTGCATCGAAAGCGATATCCCTCGCTCTCATGATCCCTTTAGCCTGACAGGGCACCACGATTGATGAGAAAGAAAAAAACAGTTGCGGACGGTCAGGATTCAAACAGTTTCACTCTCTACTCCCCGGTAGACTTTTGGGAGTTTGGCAAGCAAAGGATTTCAGCAACTTGAGGCGGTTAAAGGGATGTTATCTGTTGGTAGGAGGCTCAGAGTCGATTACAAAGATAGGTGTGTGCCACTTATTGGTCACGTTGCCACGTTCTTGTTTCTCTGCCAAAATTTCCTTTTGTACCAATACCGGTACCGGCAGTACTAATTCCGAACCCTGGTGGGATTTCGGTGGATGCACTCAACTAGTTTCGAGCCCACCCGTCCTTCACCAATTTAATGACATTTCTCTTTATATCGTACTTGTAATGTCATGAGTCATGCCTCATGAGTTGAATTCAGAAAAGTAGTCATGCAAGTTATACATACATGATGCATCCCCTCTTAGAGTGTAAACTAAACAACTATTTACAACCCCACCCTTGATCCAGAAGTGAATACTCCCCGTTTCAGATATAAATGCGAACAACATGATTGGATGGAATTAAATATAGAATGTAAAAGGTAGACGAGTGAATGAAATTGAAGGAATTTTGCCAAAAATGGAAAGTGATTTTAAAAAACATCACATTAAGCTAAATTTGTCACTAATAGGGGAACGAGGGAGTACTCTCTCCGTACCATTTGAAATGACAAAATTACTTTTGACTCAATATTGAAGGTAAATGTGGCACAAGCGTGGAAAAAAAGGATATTAAAAAAAGGAAAAAAATGAAATTAAATTGATATATTGGAAAAATAAATATCTAGAGAAAAGTGCAGATATAACCCTATATAATTGATGAAAGTGCAGATATAACCTTGCGCTAATTGAAAGTGCAAATATAACCCTATCTATTCAGGTTATGTGCAAATATAACCTTTTCAGGCAGTTAGAGGCCGGAACACAGTGGAAAGACTATTTTGCCCCTCTATAAAAAACAAAAAATTGAAAAATAGTGAAATTACGTTCCTACCCCTAAACCCCTCTTCTTCCTCTTCTTCGTTCCCAGATGCGAGCAACACTCAAAATCACTCAAAATTGGCAGTTGACCCCTTCTTCCTCTTCTTCTTCTTCTTTCTTTTCAACACTCAAAATCGAATTTGCTTTGGACTTTCTTTCTTCTCCATGAATGGAGGCGATTCCCGACGCTGGTGTTGGCGGGGGAGCCCTAGCGGTGACGCCGACGCTGATTACTCCGACCACCATGACCCCCCTCCTAGTATAGCGCCGCCACCACCATCCCCCTCCACCACTACCACCATCCCCTGCCTCTCGCTACCCCCGCAAATCCACAGCGCCAGCCCGATTTAACCCAACATTCGGATCCGCCACCACCATCTCATCCACATCCCGCTGCTCCGCCGCTAGCTCTATCCTCATCCCGCCGCAAGCTCCACCATTCTCATCCTGCCTCGAGCTCCATCCTCATCCATTCTTGTGGTCAATTTGGTGGAGGCAGGGCTAGGGCATAGGCAGGGCTAGGGCATAGGCAGGGCTAGGGCAGAGGAGTTCGTGGTGGAGGCAGGGCTAGGGCAGAGGAGGAGGCGGGGCTAGGGTGGGTCTCGATTTTCCGGAAGTGGTGGACGATAGTGGCGGCAAAAATCTGGAGCCGATGTAAATTCCTCTGGTTTGGAACACAACATTTCTCTGGTTTGGGCGATGAGCATTTCTCTGGTTTGGATGCAGCTGCTCAGGTTTGTTTAGATTATTTTCAAAATTGTTCTAGAAAATTTGTGGCAGAATTGTTCATTTGAAATAGTGGCAGAATTGTTCTAGCTGTGGCACTATGGTGACTTGAAGTTGAGCTGCTTGTTTGGAGTAATGTGGTGATCAATTGGTGAACTGCCGGTGGAAGGTGGTTTGGTGGTGGTGGTGGAGGAGTGGTGGGCAGGGGCATTTTTATCTTTTAAGGGCAAGATGGAAATGACCAGTCAATAGAAACTAAGGGCAATTTTGTCTTTTTAAGTTTGTATTAGGTTAGAAGGGCAATTTGGTCATTTCCGGTCGATCAATGTCCGAAAATGACCGGTCAATGCCGGAATAATCACTTCAGGGTTATATTTGCACTTACATGTAATAGATAGGATTATATTTGCACTAAAAAATAATTGAGGGTTATATTTATATTTTTCTCAATATATAGGGTTATATCTGCATATTACCCAAATATCTAAAAAATTGTAAAACTTTCGTTGAACATAATCCGTTAACTCCAAATTAATAAGTTGGAGTTAAGATCAAATGAATTAGTGGGTTAAGCGAGTTAACATGAGTGATCCTTAAACTAAATGGTTAAGATTTATTTTGAAGGGTTAAGATTAGAAGAATTAGTAGGTTCAACGGACTAGCATCAGTGCTCCGTTTAAATGTGTAAGAAACTAAGAATTATGTTGAAGGGGTAACATTAAATGAATTAGTGGGTTAAACAGGTAACATAAGTGATCCTAAGCGTTTAATAACAAAAATATTAGGTATTTTTAAAAATATTTCTTTACTAAAGTACATGAGATTGAGGTTTGACTATCGGTATTTTGCGTGGTTGTAAAATTACTTTTTTTTCGTCAAAATGAAAAAGTAAGAAGAGTAGTTTTTTGGTTGGTTGTTTACCTTTTAATTTTATTAATTACATTTTACATTAAACAACTAACAATTAATAGTCTTTATTGAATATGGCAAATTATATCCTACCCTGGGATATGTTAAACTTTGTATCCACGGTGCTATAATACAACTACTAAAATAACAGTCTATAATTATGGAATAATTAAATCCTAAAAAGTGGACAATGAACTAATTGATACTACTGATTTGCTTAACGGGGGTACGGTTCTTGTTGTATCCCCGAGATACCATATATTCCATTCATTTCTCTATTATTGACATACTTTTTTTTTGAGTTGTTTCTTGTATACTGGGACACTTTTCATTTTTGACAATATTCCTTCAATTTCATCCACTCATTCTATTTTTTTACATTCTAAATCCAATTATATCTACTCATTTTCTTCACTTAAATCCAATAAAATCAAATTGGAGGGAGCACTAATTGATCGAATATAGTCAAATCAATAATTGAACAACTAACAACCATTTGCCAGTACGAATCCCACCCGACTCACACCAACTTTAAATTTATAATATTAATACTTTCTATACATGGCTATTTAATAGATTCATTGTTATTTGTATGAATATGAAAGAAGAGAAATAATTTTCAAGATAAATTATTTAAAATATGTCTCACATATCATCTCTTATACTTGTTCACGGATGAAAAGTGAAAAACATTATTTTCAAGATTATTGCTCTGTCTGATAAATTTAATTTAAAGAGTGAAGTTTGTAATTTAAAGTCTAAATATAGATTTAAAATATATTAAATTAGTATATTTGATAAAAATAAATTTAAAATGACAAATTCTTGGGAAAGAACGTCTTTCCATAATCTTCATAATCTTATGGAAAGACGGAGTTTAATTTGAATAATAAAAGGTAAAAAGTCTTAGCTGCAATATTAAAACTTTATTATGCAAAGTGTAGTAATTATAAAAGAGTCCGTCTCTTGAAAGACGGTCTTTCCATAAGTTATGGAAAGACCAAGGTTTAAAGTGCAAACGAGAAGAAATGAAGATAAAAATTTTGGGTTGCATGAATCGAGTTATAAACTTTATAACTACTACACGTTGCATAATAAATCTTTAATATTGCAACTAAAATATTTTACCTTTTATTATTCTACTTAAACCCCATCTTTTCATAAGCATAATGGAAGACCATCTTTCCCAAGAATTTACCATTATAAAATTTATAACCCAATTCATTCAATTTGAAAATTTTATCATCATTTTTTTTCTAATTTATACTTTAAATTATGGTGTTTCCACAACTTATAGAAATACCATTTTTAAGAGACGGACTCTAAAATTAGGAAAATATAACGGAACCCTATCACTTGTAAGGAAATCAATTATGAAATCTGGAAAAAATAAAAGTTGAACAAAAAGCAAAGCTGTGGAAGACAATCTTTCAGGAAAAAAAATTATATTACTAGTTTAGAATTAAAGCTGTAGAAGACAATCTTCAAACGGTAGTATACAAAAGTTCAAAGACTGTCGTAGAGGGGTATGATACAGCTTAACAAAATGTTCAAAGACTGTCGTAAAGGAGTATTTATGCTGAATTCGTCCTCCCTAGCGATTTTTATTAAAGAGTAAAATACATATATGACCCTATGTTTTTGGTAAAAATTGTCAATATAACCCTGTAAAGTTTAAAAGTGTGATTATAACTCTATCTTTTGCATTAGAAGTGCCGATATAACCTTTTGACTTGTGTGATGACTTGGCATTTTCCGGCATTGGCCATAACTAAAAAGACTAATATAACCCTATTCTTAAAACTAAAAATGTAAAGACAAAAATACCCTTAGGATTCTTCTTTTTCTTTGTCTCCATAACTACAACCATCGCTCCTCACCACTCCATCGCCGGATTCAAGATTTCCGCCGCTCTGTCACCCGAATCTAGATTTCTGCAAGGATGTAGTCTTACTCTACTGTGACTTTGTAAAACCCGTATGTAGTGCATTTCACTCTTAACCACTCTCCCCTTGTAAGATCTATGAGACTACTGTTGGTGTTTTAAAAATACAAGCTGTTTAAGTATGATTGGATTCGAGTAGTTGTGAGCTCCGGATGTTAAAACAAGTTTGGTGGTGCGGAGTGCACACTTGTATAAACTATCTACGAGCTTACAGTTTTGGGATATGTATTAAAATTTGTTGGCAAGACTAACATGTATTATCCTTTTTGTGGAAAGATGCATCATTCTAACTACATCCGTATTTATATATACTTATAACAGTGGTGGTGAATAGTATCTGACTCTTTGATTGAAAGGATGAGGGTGAACTAAGAGTTGTGTACGGGATGCAGTGTTAGCGGCATGCTCAACTTACTGCATTGTCATGTGGAAAAATTCACAATTCAGAGTTTATTAAAATTCTGATAACTACGGTACACTGGATGTGGAAAATGTAATCATTATGTGAAAAGATGTGTTGTTTCAGAATTCATCTCTGACAACTAGGATACATCGTATGTGGAAAATATAATCATTTGTAGAAAGATACATTATATTACAATTGTATCAGAGTGGTGCATCATAAAACGTGATGACCTACAAATTCCACGATAGGTAGTGTCTTTTCGGAACATCTCCTATATAAACATGTGTATGCATGCACATATTAAGAAGTGGAAATTTTAGAATTTTCAGATTTACTTAGTAACCAAAATACTGCACTCAAAGTCTTTCTCTTGTTTCAAGCCTAAATCAAAAGGGTATTCCCGATTGTTTTATCCTCAAGGAGAATTCGTGTAACCCAAGGCAGTAACTGGGTCGAATTACTCTTTAAGGAAAGTGTATGTTAACGCGACTCAAATCGATATCCAAGTTCCATTACACCAACCTTTACCAGAATACAGTTCTATATATTTACTTCTACTTCTCCCAAAAGCCAAACCGTAATTTCTCTTTTCCAATGTTTCACAACATTCTTAAAGAGTAATTCCTTACTGTACAAAACATGGCAAATGTACGTGATATGACATCCAAGTTTGGGAAATTGGAGAAGTTTGAAGGCGTTGATTTCCGTAGATGGCAGAAGAAGATGCATTTCCTCCTTACAACTCTGAAAGTGGCATATGTTTTGTCTATTCCAAAGACAGAACCAGCAGATGATGAACCATTGGAAGAAACTCGTCGGAGGAACAAATGGGAAAATGATGACTACATCTGTCGTGGTCACATCTTGAATGGTATGTCTGACTCACTCTTTGATGTTTATCAAAATGTTGAATCTGCAAAAGAGTTGTGGAATTCCTTAGAGTCAAATTACATGGATGGTGATGCTTCTAGTAAGAAATTCCTTGTCAGTAATTTTATGAATTACAAGATGTCTGACTCTAGGCCCGTTATGGAGCAGTACAATGAATTACTCCGGGCTTTAGGACAATTTGCACAACACAAACTGGGAATGGATGAATCTATTTTTGTGTTAAGTATAATCGAAAAGCTTCCACCTTCATGGAAGGATTCCAAGCACATGCTTAAGCACAAAAAGGAAGAATTGTCTCTTGTTCAACTTGAAAGCCATTTGCGCATAGAGGAAACTTTAAGGGCACAGGAAAATGGCAAGTCCAAATATAAAGAGACTGTGGGACTCTCTTCGGTTAATATGATGGAAGAAGGTGATAGTTCTAAGAAGAAAAATGGGAAGAAGCGCCCATTTAACAACACAAGAAAAAAGTCCAACAAGAAGCCTAAGGGTGCATGTTGGATTTGTGACAAGACAGGACACTTCAAAAGTGATTGTCGTGTCAGGAAGAGCAAGAAAGGAGTGACACCAAATCATTCCGGGCAAGGGTCTAAGGACCAAGGCCAAACTCCTCATCAAGGTTAGAATATTAATTATGGTTTAAATTCGGTTGAGAATTATGTACCATTATTTTTTGAAGCATTTTATGTACATGATGATGAAATTGCTTGGTGGATAGATTTTGGAGCAACCAAATGTGTTTGCAAGGACCGTGGGTGGTTCAAGTCATATGAACCTGCTAACGATGGTTCCATTCTTCATATGGGAAATGAATCTACCGCCACTATTCTTGGTCGAGGAGATGTTGTGCAGGAATTTAGTTCTGGGAAAAATCTTCATCTAAAAGATGTTCTACATGTACCTGGAATTAGAAAGAACTTAGTTTCTGGTAGTATATTGTCTAAGTGTGACTATAAGCAAGTGTATGAATCTGATAAATTTATCTTATCAAAGTTTGGTGTGTTTGTAGGATTAAGATATTATTGTAATGGAATGTTTATGCTCAATATAAATAATACGTGTGGTTCTATTTACATGATCTGCTCCAATATTGATTTACCATCTTTATGGCATGCTAGACTAGGACATGTTCATTACAAACGTATGCTTGATATGTCTAAAGATAGTTTAATTCATGCTTTTGATATAAATGTGCAAAAATGTAATATTTGCATGTTGAATAAAATTGTTAGACAGCCATTTAAAAGTGTTGAAAGAATTTCAAAATTGCTAGAACTCATACATAGTGACTTGTGTGACTTGCATGCAACAACTTCTTTGGGGAGTAAAAAGTACTTAATAACATTCATTTATGATTATTCAAGATTTTGTTACATTTATTTGTTGCATTCCAAAAATGAGGCAATTGAGAAATTTAAGGCTTTTAAAATTGAGGTTGAATTGCAGAAATCAATTTTGATTAAAAAGTTAAGCACTGATAGAGGAGGTGAATATTATGATCCTTCATTTCATTCATGAGGTTACCGCTCCATATACACCGCAACAAAATGGTGTGGCAGAAAGGAAAAATAGGGTACTTAAAGAAATGGTTAATTCCATGTTATCCCATTTTGGATTGAGTGACGGATTTTGGGGTGAAGCCATATTAACGGCTTGCTATTTATTAAATATGGTTCCTAATAAACGGAACAAGATCACTCCATATGAGCTTTGGTATAAAAAGAAATCAAACTTGAATTATCTTCGAGTTTGGGGTTGTCGGGCAGTAGTTAGACTTCCCAATCCCAAAAGAAAAATATTGGGGGAACGAGGTATTGATTGCATCTTTATTGGATATGCTTTGCATTCCAAGGCTTACAGGTTCTATATTACAGAACCTAATGATTTTATTTCGATTCACACTGTAATTGAATCAACAGATGTTATCTTTGATGAAAATTGATTCACATCAGTACCAAGGCCAAGGGATTTAGTTCCTACTTCAAGTAGAACTATGGAGGAATATGAAATGTCTCATCAAGTCAAGTCACCTGAGCTTCGAAGGAGCAAGAGAGGTAGGATTGAGAAGTCTTTCGGTCCTGATTTCCAAATTTATTTGGTTGAGAGATCAAGAGATGAGATAGGCTATCAATATTCGTATTGTTATCATATTGAAGAGGATCCTAAGACATTTAGTGAGACTATGAAGTCTCGAGATGTTGCTTTCTGGAAAGAAGCGATAAATGATGAGATGGATTCCATCATGGGTAATAATACATGGGTTCTTTCTGATATTATGCGTGGTTGTAAACCTTTGGGTTGCAAGTGGATCTTCAAAAGGAAGATGAAAGTTGATGGCTCCATTGACAAGTATAAAGCTAGATTGGTTATCTAAGACTTTAGGCAAAGGGAAGGTATTGATTATTTTGATACATATGCCCCAGTTGCTCGGATCTCCACTATTAGGTTGTTGATTTCATTAGCGGCTATTAACAACCTAGTGATCCATCAAATGGATGTCAAAACTGCATTTTTGAATGGAGATCTAGAAGAGGAGGTTTACATGAAACAACCTAAAGGGTTTGTTATGCCTGGAAATGAGCATAAGGTTTGTAAACTTGTCAAATCATTGTATGGGCTAAAACAAGCTCCTAAACAATGGCATCATAAGTTTGATGAGGTGGTTTTATCGAATGACTATGTGTTAAACCAATCTGACAAATGTTTGAATAGCAAATTCGATAGTTCTGGAAATGGAGTTATCATTTGTCTATATGTGGATGATATGCTGATTTTTTGCACAAATTAGATCCAAGTTGACCTTATGAAGGCATTCTTGTCATCAAATTTTGATATGAAAGACATGGGGGAGGCAGATGTGATTCTTGGTATTAAGATCAAACGAGAGAATAAAGGAATTTCTCTGACACAGTCTCATTACATTGAGAAAGTACTTAAGAAATTCAATTGTGAGAATTGTTCCCTGGTCAGCACTCCAATGGATTCAAGTATGAAGCTTATGCCAAATAAGGGTAAACGGTATCACAACTTGAGTACTCACAAGTAATTGGTTGCTTGATGTATGCTATGACAAGTACAAGGTCGGACATCGCTTTTGCGGTTGGCAAATTGAGTAGGTACACAAGTAACCCCAACACACATCATTGGCAAGCAGTTAGACGTGTAGTTAAGTATCTAAAGAAAACCATGAATTATGGTTTGTGCTATGTTGGATTTCCTTCGGTTTTAGATAGTTACTCAGATGCTATTTGGATAACAAATACATAAGATCATTCTTCTACAACTGGCTGGGCATTCTTACTTGGTGGAGGTGCCATTTCATGGGCTTCTAAAAAGCAAACTTGCATAACTAACTCCACTATGGAGTCAGAATTTATAGCTCTTGCAGCAGCAGGTAAGGAGGCGGAATGGTTACAGAATCTGGTATATGAAATTCCATTGTGGTCTAAGCTGATTTCACCTATCTCTATTCATTGTGATAGTACAAATAGTATATTTAAGGCTTATAGTGAAGTGTACAATGGAAAATCTAGACACTTGGGCGTTAGGCATAGTGCGATACGTGAGTTAATAACTCATGGTGTGATTTCAGTTGATTTTGTAAGATCTCAACACAATCTAGCAGATCACTTGACGAAGGGACTAGCTAGTGACTTGGTAAACAAGTCGGTGATCGGGATGGGTTTAAAGCCTATTTAAATCTTTGATTATGGGATACCCAATTTTTCTCTAATATGACATTGGATTAAAATTCAATGTGGAAGGTCTATTGTTTGAGATCGATACATATGATTTCATATCCCGAAGGTAATATGTTTGGACCTGCATGTAAGTTAGGTTGAAGTTTATCTTCTTAATGGATCTTTTGACAAAGTATTTTTGCAGGAGTACGATTAAAGAGATTCACATATATGAAGTGTGAAGTGTAGCCGCTTCAAGAAGCTCGAGCTTGGCTTTCTATGCACTCATGAATGGATAGAGACACATGACTTATATAGTGTCAAGTTTTAGCTTTTGAGATTTGTACTTGAACTTGTGTGTGGATTATCTTCAAGTGTTCAAATGGGTTGAAGGGTTCAATCTTCAAAGACACCCCGATTCTCGAATATTTGAAATGTGTAATTTACTAATGTGAAAATTCAGTCTTCAAGATATTTTCATTTATGCACTTGTTTGGTTTGGTTGTTGGATTTTCCGAATCAAGGATAATACTTAAATGGGGGAGGATTGTTAGTGTTTTAAAAAACACAAGCTATTTAAATATGATTGGATTCGAGTAGTTGTGAGCTCGGGATGTTAAAACAAGTTTGGTGGTGTGGAGTGCATACTTGTATAAACTATCTACGAGCTTACAGTTCTGGGATATGTATTAAAATTTGTTGGCAAGACTAACATGTATTATCCTTTTTGTGGAAAGATGCATCATTCTAACTATATCCGTATTTATATATACTTATAAAAGTGTGGTGAATAGTATCTGACTCCTTGATTGAAATGATGAGGACGAACTAAGAATTGTGTACAAGATGCAGTGTTGGCAGCATGCTCAACTTACTGCATTGTCATGTGGAAAAATTCACAATTAAGAGTTTGTTAAAATTCTGATAACTACGGTACACTGGATGTGGAAAATGTAATCATTTACGTGAAAATATGAGTTGTTTCAGAATTCATCTCTGACAACTAGGATACATCATATGTGGAAAATATAATCATTTGTGGAAAGATACATTGTATTACAATTGTATCAGAGTGGTGCATCATAAAACGTGGTGACCTATAACCTACAAATTCCACGATAGGTAGTGTCTTTTCGGAACATCTCCTATATAAACATGTGTATGCATGCACAGATTAAGAAGTGAAAATTTTAGAATTTTCAGATTTACTTAGTAACGAAAATACTGCACTCAAAGCCTTTCTTTTGTTTCAAGCCTAGATCAAGAGGGTATTTCCGATTATTTTATCCTCGAGGAGAATTCGTGTAACCCAAGGTAGTAATTGGGTCGAATTACTCTTTAAGGAAAACATATGTTAACGCGACTCAATTCGATATCCATGTTCCATTACACAAACCTTTACTAGAATACAATTTTATATATTTAATTCTACTTCTCCTAAAAGCCAAATCGCCATTTCTCTTTTCCAATGTTTCACAACAACTACTCCTAGTTAAAGAGATTTGTCTCCACTTTTTTATCTGCAAAAGAAAATGGATATCAGAGAAGGTATATGAAGCAATTGGTGAACAATAGACAAGCTGCTCATAGTTTGTATTTGAGGTCTCTGAGAAATACCGGTTCTGCTCTGCTTCAATTTGCTACAAATGAGACCAATCTGAGCTACCAGACTCACCACCACCAGGTCCACCACTATCTCCCGCCTCTGCCTCTGTTGTATCTCCCAGACTGCCGCCGCGGCCGGTGGCGCCACCGGTTCCACCTATCCCACATCCTCCGCGGCGCCTCCTCTGGCTTCAAATTCTACCTAGGATTTCTGGAACCCTTTTATGCTGTACTCTTCATCGAGGTCTGGAACAGAGGAAGAATAGAAGGAGATGACTGTTGCTTATGAGGTTGTCACCACCACCGTAGGGGTGGCGAGTGTGGCGCCGCCGACGTCTGTTGTGAGTGGATTTTCCAAGGATACCATTCAAACCACCACTTCCAGTCACCTTTCCGTCTTCTGGGCCTCATCGCCGCCGGCTCTAACGGCCCAACTCAGGCCTGCTCATCTCTTTCCCCAAGTCCAACTGCTACACTCTGCATGCCTTTCCCTCGTCGCATCTCGCCTTCTCCCGACCCACCTCCAGGGCTTCCGCTCCGCCTTGCTCAACCACCCAAAGCCCACCCAGCCCCGCCAGCGATGATTTTCCCTCTAGTCTCACGTCATTGCCATGCTCTTTACCACTTCATTTGCAGTGGACGACTCTCCGCCTATGCTCGCGATGACAAAGGAAAAAATAGATGCCTGTTGAAAAAGGGGAAAATAGAAGCAAACGAAGGAAAAAATGGGAAAATATAAGCAAACGAAGGAGAGCAGTGGTGTGAGAGGAAGAAGGCGAAAATAGAAGCAATAGATCTGAGAAGGCGAGTGGCGGTGGGTGGTATGCAGAGAAGAAGTGTGGGGATTGAAGAAAAGTATATTTGAGAAGAAGAAGGGAAAATGAGAAGTGATATTGTTTATTATATATATATATATATGAGGGTATACTTGTCCTTTAACTTTTTCTAAAATTTTATTTTATTTTTAATAGGGGTATAATAGTAAATTCATGTAATTCAGGCCAAATTAAGGTTCTCATGGTTAGATCGACACTTTCGATCAAAATATAGGGTCATATGAGCACTTTCAAATTTTACAGGGTTATATTGACATTTTCGACCAAAATATAAGGTCATATGGGTATTTAACTCTCTATTAAAGTGTACCACAAAAGATAATTAGTAAAGCAACTTTCAGTTGAGAAATATGTGCATGCTTAGGCAACGTACACTCTCTCTTTTCACGTCATTTGAATTCTAATAAATTGAATTTGTTAATTAAACTAAAATGATTAAATAATACTTTCCCCGTCTATTAAAAATGACCACTTTTTTTTTTTCATATGTTCCAATAAAAATGACATGATTTGAATTTTTTTGAAAATGACTAAGAATATGAAGTTGGTCTTTTAAAAGACGGTATTTCTATAAGACATGGAAAGACCAAGGTTTAAAGTGCATATTAAAAGAAATGAAAATAAAATTTTCAGGTTACATGAATGACGTTATAAACATTATAACTATTACATGTTACATACTAAATTTTTAATATTACAACTAAGATATTTTATCTTTCATTATTAAAATTAAACTCCCTCTTTCCATAAGTCTATGAAAAAATGATTTTTTCCAAGACTTTGCCAAAAATATATTGCTAAATTTTCATGATGTCTTATTTCACTTCAATAACTTTCACACTCCAAGGCCACTGTTTTTAAAAAAATATCACTAGTGTTAGTGTCTAGATTATTCTGGTTCATTGTATAGCATTTACATATACCTAGTACTCTAGAATAGTTTGTACGTATTCTTAGGATTCTATAAGTTGTATTTTACCTCTCGTGTACACCTATACATACCTATCATGAAAGGTACAACGGTGTGGACTATTTCCCCTTTCATTGTATCATACGAGTAATTCCTGGTATTCGTCTTCCTTTTCGTTCCCATCATCTTTTCATTTTTTATCTCTTCTACCATCTTTTTCACCCTTATCTCTTGCCACATCGGTTCACATAAAATAAAAGTTAAAAGCAAGTCTGTTATATATTTTTGAGTCCGTCTCTTGAAAGAAGGTCTTTCCATGAGTTATGGAAAGACCAAGGTTTAAAGTGTAAATTAGAAGAATGAAGATAAAATTTTCGGGTTGGATAATAAATTTTTAATATTGCAACTTAGACCTTAACCTTTTATTATTTTAATTAAACCCCGTCTTTCCATAAGCTCGTGGAAAGACCGTCTTTCCCAAGACTTTGCCTATATTTTTTACAGGATGAAGGGAGCTGTAGTAATAAATTAATTTAAATTAAATTTTATTGATAAATTAATATTAATTAAATTAGAAAAATGAATTAATAAAAAGTAAAATTGATATGAACTAACCTCACATTCATTATTAATATTCAAATATTAAAATGATATAAACTTAAAGTAATATTTGGATGCTTTTTCTTCACATGGTATAAAAATATCATGTGATACCAGATGCAGAGCTAGCTCTGGGAAAACCAATGCTGCTGTCCCACCTTTTTTATATTTTTAAGTTTTTAAACTTGGTCAACAAAAGATTTTGACTATTGCCCACCATATTTTCATCCGTATTATTTGATTTCTCTAATTTTAATGATTGTTTAATTACCTATTTTGAAAAATATTTATTCTTGTATGTTGTCGTGAATAATTTTGTTGCTAAATTTTATTAATATGAAAACTCCACGTGAGCACATTTATTAAGTTAGTTGTATGCCATTATTTTTTATTGATTGTATTATTAATTTTTTAAAATATTAGATGATGCCCCACCAAAATAAAATTTCCGGATTCGTTCCTGTGTGAGACATTGTTAGATTCATCTTAACATATATTTTTTAAATATCCAATTTTTATGCAGCATTATTATAGGCAACTAGAAATATTTATGGTTAAACATGTTTATTGAACACAATAAAAAAATAAATAAACCATTTATAGTGGGACCGATATTTGAAAAAGTGGCTCACGTGTCGTTTGGTCAGACTTTTGGGGGATCTTATGCGTAATTAATCACCATTTCTTTGGAATTTCAGATTACATTCAGAAAAGCTCCTAAGTACAGAGTACTTAATAAAATACTGCACCACACGAGTTAGTGGTATTATTATTTCTATAAATTATTATATTTCGTAGAGCTCATATCTTGAAACACAATATTTTCATAAGTTATAGAAATACCAAATTTTAAAGAAATGAAGATGAAATTTCAGAGTTTTATAAATCGGATTATAAAATTTATTACTACTACACATTACAAGTAAAACAAGACAAAAAAAACTCCCGATTTACACAAACTAGATTGGCCAATGGCCAGAAATAAGGAAACAGTACTGATGAATTTTTAAGATTCACTACTATAAAAGTAGCATGTAATATGGAAACTATGATGGTGATTTTTAAGATTTAATACTATAAAAGTAGCAAGTAAATATATTGTCTTTCTATAAATAACGACAATTGCCAAATCGGGGTCAGTCGAGCACTAATTTGTTAATTTCTGACTTAACTTGCAAGCAAATGAGAAACTTACTGCGGATAAAGGAAATGACAAAAACAAGGTTTACCAGCAATTAATTGGTTCGATTTTTTGAAAAGATGATCTTTTTAATAAATTTATGGAACAATCAGTTTTTAACTTAAACTTTACTGTTTACTGTACTTGTGTTTACGTAATTTGAAATTGTAATTTTGTATGTAATATATTTATTTTTTATACACAAATATAATTCATTCTATATTTAAATATTTATATAAAAAAAATTTGTTCTATGATTGCTGAAAAAAATTATCTTTCTTCTAGGTTGGTGTTAAATTTTATCTCCATCAAACATATACGTAGTGTGTAGAGAGAAAATTCTCTCTTTTTGCAATTTTTTTTTTCTGTCAATCCTTATGTATGTAAAATCCCGTGACTTGCTCGACCAATTTAATGAAAGAAACGTTCACATTATTACACACTGTAGTCGGTAACAGAAGACTCATCACAAAAATGGATAGTTTTGCAGGTAAAAATTGATACTCCCCCAATTCTGCACAATTTAATTTTCGTCAGTTGACTCAAAAAAAGTTTGATAATTGATACTTATAACTGTGTGTAAATAAACGTTATAAAAAGTTGATATGGTAAAAATTCATGTCATTATGGGATTAACTTATTTATCGATTCAAATTTGAGAGTAAAGTTGAGCAATTTTAATTAAATAAATAGTTAAATTACAGAAATTGCTGAAATAGAGGGAGTAGTATTTGTAAAACTGATAACCTTTTGTTACCTTTTACTCACTGTGATAAAACCCTTTTAATGCGTATTTATCACATGTAGATGTAGTTATAAGTTGTTTATTGCATGATGAATGCTTACATGCTCATACTCCCTTGATGTAACTTAAGTTACACATGAAATTGAATCTTATAGTCAATAAGATTTTTAAAATGAAAACAGGAAAAACGTATATGAATTCTTGACAATGAAAAACTGGAATGGATTTTTATTAAAAATGATCTCTTAAAAGCAATTATTTCTTAAAAGTAGCCTAGTGTGCCCCTAATGATGAAATAAAGTACTACAGTTAATTTAAAAAATGTTTGATCATTAATATCTTTTATCGGGGATAATTAAAATTGGCAAAGTCTTGGGAAAGACCGTCTTTCCATAGGCTTATGGAAAGATGAGGTTTAATTAGAATAATAAAAGGTAAAAGATCTTAGTTGCAATATTAAGAATTTATTATGCAACGTCTAGTAGTTATAAAATTTATAACCCGATTCATGCAACCTAAAAATTTTATTTTCATTTCTTCTAATTTACACTTTAAACCTTGGCTTTCTATGTCTTATGGAAAGACCGTCTTTCAAGAGACGGACTCATTAAAATTTATGAAAAGTTGATATTTTAAAAATATATGTTATATCGAATCTAACAATGCATTGTATAATAGTGAAGAGTTATAATTCACCACATTTGGTGTGTCTATCATATGTGCAATAAATAGAGTACAACAAATATAGATACAGTGAACCTAGACTAATCTATATATGTACAAATCAATCAAGATCAATCATAGGATCAATCAAGATAAATACTATACTCTATCACCCCCCTGAAGCTAAGCGCATGCTTACAAGATACGTAAAGCTTGGAACGAAACATAATGAATAAAGTACGAGACACACCCTTAGTGAAAATATCAGCAACCTGCATAGACGAAGAAACATGACTCACTTGAAACTTGCCAGAAGCAACCAATTCACGGACAAAATGGTAGTCGATACCAATATGATTGGCCCCCTTGTGAGCAACTGGATTCTGAGCAAGGAAAATAGCACTGCTGTTGTCACAAAGTAGGAGCGACGGCAAAGAGAGAGGAACCCAAAGTTCTTTGAGCAGGTTACACAGCCAAGGAAGCTCAGCAGCAGTGTTGGCCATAACGTGATACTCAGATTCACAACTGGACCGAGAAACGGTGGGTTGCTTTTTGGCACTCCAGGAAACAAGATTGCCTCCTAGGAAGATGACATAGCCGTAGGTGGATCGACGTGTCTCCAAACATCGGGCCCAATCAGCATCTGAATAACCCAAAATGGAAAGAGCACTGGAAGATGGCCTAAAAGAAAGACCATAGTGAAGCGTATCACGCACATAATGGAGAATGCGAGTGACAGCCTGATAGTGATTATCACACTACCACAGAGACCACCCTCTAGCACCAATTGTAGCACCGGTTATTTTCGAGAAAAAAAATGGTGCCTAAGTAACCGTTGAAACGGTTACACCGGTTGAAAAAAAAAACCGGTGCTAAATTCCTGCTTCTAGCACTGGTTTTTAGCATCGGTTTAGAAAAAATGGTGCTAATGTGTACCGAATTAGCACCGGTTTTTTTTATAACCGGTGCTATAAAAATCGGCGTTAAATTTGTGTTCTAGTAGCACCGGTTTTGAAACCGGTGCTAAATTTGTATTTTTAGCACCAGTTATATTTTAGCACCGGTCTTAAAACAGGTGCTAAATGTGTATTTTTAGCACTGATTTTAAAACAGGTGCTAAATGTGTATTGTCAGCACCAGTTATATTTTAGCACCGGTTTTAAAACCGGTGCTAAATGTGTATTGTTAGCACCGGTTACATTTTAGCACCGGTTTTAAAACCGGTGCTAATTGTGTGGCCCATTTGCACTTTATTTTGTTTTAGAAACGGTTTGTAAGAACCGCTGTAAACATTGTGACA
The DNA here is from genome assembly GCA_037428765.1 of Rubia yunnanensis. NCBI lineage: Eukaryota > Viridiplantae > Streptophyta > Magnoliopsida > Gentianales > Rubiaceae > Rubia > Rubia yunnanensis. Next base: position 61,622,739 of record CM075071.1, on the reverse strand, counting down.
AATCTGGTCACTGAAAGGTACGGCGCGCTACCGCTCTTTCAGTCCATCTTCACGCAGCTAGTTTTATATTTACGCTTTTTTTTTTCAAAGCGATGCGTTCTTTTTCATAGAACCCTCCGATTTTCATTTGTGCATAGATTACTTAAATATGTGCACCTTTAAAAGTAGCACAAATTCCCAATAGCAATTCCCAATAAATACAACAATCATCACACATAGACAACAAGTAGGTACAAGAAAGCATTGAATTTAATCAACTATAATTTTTGACTAGCGAAAGAAGTGCATGAAACGTGGTTCTTAGTGGCATGCATAAGATACTGGAACCCCCCTCATCATGGAGATGACGAGTATCAAAAGTGAAGGACAATTACCTTTCTCATAAGAGATAATACTAACTACTATCCAATGATAGAGGCAAGTCTCTGTATGACAATCAATTGAGCTATGCATTTTGGCAGAGTACATTTCGCAAAAATACAAACCCTTTTCAGAGCAATGCTCCACAGTTGATCGCTTCCCAGAGGAGTGTAATCTTCTCGAAATTGCTGAAACAATGTATTAAATTGCATGTTAGAAAATGATATATATGTGAGAGACTAACAAATACAAAAAAATAATATAGGAAAACGTACCGGAATAATGTCAATGTCATGCATGTCCCTAACAATTTTTTCCCATGTAATACATGCAATGGTATCCACATTCCCAAGTACTACTTTGTATCTTGTGCTGATATAAAAGAGAATTTGCTGAAATGATTACGAATATAAAAATGACAGAGGAAATATGACGTTACAGGATAATACGTACATTGATGTTTATGACATTCCATGTATAGTTCAAAGGGTAGGATCTATTCTGGTCAGAATTGAACCATCGACATTTTGTTGCAATCCTACAATTAATGACAATATATTTATATCAATATATAAAAATATATTTTCAGAAATTGGGGATCACACATAATAGTTTAATTAGGTTTAACTTTTTCCAACATGCAATGATGAACACACGTAATGAATAGAACAATGAATGTCATTGTACCGATTATTAACATTAATTGTAAATAATCGAGCAAAGAAAGTGAGAAACCTACAAGAATATGTTTACGGGAACAAACAGTTTTGTAAAACATTAAAGTAAAAGGAATGACAAAAATGTGTTCCACTTACAAATGAATCAATTTAAGGCATAGCCTATTACATTTGCAAATTCCCCCACTTATCGAGTCGATGCAATATACTCGATTGATTTTCGGTACAAAGACGAGCAAAAACCAATGGCTTCTATATAAAAAAGGAAACACCAAAATACTTTTAATATTTTTTAAAAATAAAATCACAGCATATGGTTGCTGTTGCTTCCATGCGGCCGGGTCAAACAACACAAAAAAGATTAAAACTTACTCTCGATTGTATGGGAAGATGTACATCCTTGCTTGAGTGCGGCACATGACAGTTGAAACCTCATCCGCAGTCAATTCGACCCTCTTATTTGCCTTTTGAGCTATTGAATTTGAAACGGAATAAACTGGACGCGGCCTCGATTAACCACCCCATCACATAGGTATCTGGAAAAATAATATTGTAAGTGAAACAAATATAACGATACATCTATAAATAATGTAACCATGCAATTCTTACGATGCCCATATATCAAGTTGGTACCCACTGATCCACTCCATTTCATTTTCTACGTGTAAGCTGCTCATGAACAGTTTTAGCTTGTCAGTAAATATGTCTTTGTAGACTTCTTCTGATCTAAACACCTCCGCGTTGAAATTTATGCAGAAGACTTTGTTAGGTCCACATATTTGTGTAGATAGCCTTAAAACATCATTAATATGTTGAACAGCAGCGATGCATTCTTTGTCTTCCTGACCCCCTAGTTACATTGAGAATCTAATAATGTTAGTTGAGCAGTATATATATATAATTCAGTAGTGGATCATATTGTAAAGGCTAAAATGAGTTCTCACAAAAATGTAATGGTTAGAAACCGACATGGGAGGATTTGGTTGCCCATTCTCCGTTGATGTAGTATTCTCTTTTGCTACTTGCTAATGGGTAAAATGTTAGTCAGGCATTGAAAAAAAAGGTCGGAATGAAAAAGTCTAGGGGTATGTTTGACCTCTCCTTTTACTGATCGAGCGACCACCTCTCCATTCAGAGTATCTTCCTAAGCCACCGCCTCCTGTAAGGGAGAGTGTGTTAATATGTATATGGATGTCATAGCTAGTTAGTATAATTATTTGTTTCACCTCTTCAGTCTCCATGGTAGTTTTTGGTGTGAGGTTTATTTCAAGACTTCCATCTTCATCAACTACCAATTGTTTCTAAGGCGATTGCTGCTCATTCTCCTACGTAAACAGATGAAAAAGAAATTATGTTTTAGTAATATCTAGAAAGATATATATGATATGATCAGAAGAAGAATACAATTATCACACATCATCATCCTGTTGCCCAATGATACTTATAAGCTTTCCCGGCCATAGAATGTTATATCCAATGGCCTCAGTGACAAACTCAAATTCTTTGTGTTCAATCGGCAAATGTGCCTTGGGAATGATCACATGTCCACGAAGCTTTTTTAGCTCCCACTTGATGGGTAAGTTTGTTTCCTTATCTTTTGGAAACAAGATACCAAATGCAGCTACATCCCTTTCTCCATTATGGTTCAAAACATATAGGCAGCACTTTTGTCTGAGAACAAAATTTAGAAAAAAGGGAAAAACATCCGTTGGACAATAAGTAAGTGTTATTAAGTATAAATGTAATCAATATTAACAGGGACCGAGGGTCGTTGAAGATATAATTGGCCCAGAAAGTTGATTATAACAAGAAATAAATTCTATATATAGCTGCTGAAGGCTGCAGCGAGCTGCAGCTTTCAGCGTTTATCTAGGATAAACGCTCTCTCAATTAAAACTATATTGGCAAAGAGGCCTTTTCTCAGTTCAACTGAGAAAAGAACAAGATGAAGATGTTAGTAGGCTCAAACTACTAACATCCAAAATGAACGTGACAACAACAAATATATCCCCACAACTAAAAGCATCCAAAATCAATTTGACAGGAAATTGAAATCTGGAAACTAACATTCACAGAGCAAGAAAGAAGCTAACGACGAGGTTCATGGTATAGCATACCTTGTCATCCGCAACGGTTCCTCGTGGGTCACTACATCCAGATGCTGAAGGAATGAATACCCGATTGTCTTTATTCACGGGGTTGAAAGATGTATCACGGAAATTGTGGGCATCCAAGTGTGGGGGAATAGGTTTACCCCATTATCCAGCTAGCAAGTTTGTTTGGGCCTCAAATAAGGAAACAAATCTTTCGTTGAGCTCAATGACATATGTTGGTAGTTTGTTTCAATTTTAGATTTCTTCAGATGGTTTTGTGTTTGTGCTGCCACATCAACTAGATGCATAACGACTCACATCAATATGTGGTAGGGCCTCGTTCACCTTGGCCTTTGTGGGGGCAACCTCTCCAACGACCCCCATGATCCTTCTTACTCGTTGCTTGAACGAGAATATCTTCTCATCCTTGTATAACCAACTCTCCCTTTTGCTTCTTATCCAAAAGGATTTTCTACTAAACAAAACATATGTAAGCCATTACTATGCATTCCATATGAGAATATTAATAGAGATAGAATCAATTATGAATTTGGCTCACAATAGTGAGGGCTGCTCTTTTAACACAGTCGTTGGTGTAGGTCGATAATTTCTTATCCCGGTTAGCTTCTAGGAACACCTCTGAGTGGTCCAGTTTGAAATCCATGATTTGAACTAAAGTCTCCGCTTCTTCTACACTTTTACCTTGATCCATAAGTTCGTCAATTTTGGCCTTTCTTTTCCTCTTCTCGAGTTCTATAGCAAGCCTACGATTCCCTCCACTGCCGTGTGATGGATCTACTCCTTATGTGAGATGCTTACTTTTGTTGCATCACTTAATGCCTATATGTTCATCGATTTGTAAAATTCTCACAAAGTAATGACTAGAAATTAAGAATTTTTAAGGAATAACCTTGAATTCAGGGGTTGATATGTGTTTCACAAATAGCTCCCATTCTTTTTTGTCCATCCATCGATAATCTGTCCATGCACAAGAACCTATTTTTTTTGCACGATGTACTTGTGAGCCTCCTTAGCCTTCCAATTCCTCCACTTTTCACCTGCATAAATTGTCCATTCATGTCGAAACTTATTCATCTCATTGAATGTCATTTTGGTTTTATATCCCAGCTAATCTAACGGACAAAGATACGTGTTGTTAGTGCAAAATGTAATGAAGTTGAAATGAACAAATGAAAATGGAGGATTAGAACACATATACGAGAATGTCTTCCCATGCATCTTTCTTTACATGGTCTGGGACTGCTTTCCAATTATGCCATGTCCCGAAGCGGATTCTTCGTCGGAAGGCATAGCCAACATACATCGACCACCGACTGCACATAACCAAGGGTTCGAAGTCATCGTCGAAGAATATTTTAAGGGGCTTCTTTTGCTTTGCTAGCAAAATAGACTTGCACGTGGTTATGCATCTACGCTTGCAATACTCTTTAATCTCAAACTTGTCAAAGCTCCACTCATGTCATCTTTTGATATAGTTTCTTCTTCCTCCCCGGAGTTTTCAGATCTTGAGCATGATTTGGGTGCATCATCCACCTCCTTGTTATTGACATCAGAATTTTCATCTTTTGTAGGGGTAACACAATTGTCTTCTACGACTTTAGTACTGGAGTCAAACAATTTCTTCCTCGACTTCGCCATTCACTCGCTTGTATGAGTCAATAAAAAAAATGAAATCTTAACATAACACATCCAAAGACGGATATCCACAAACAACTAATTGAGAACATATTGACCTATCAACATAATATGCAAAAAATTCGTATGGGGGAAAAAAAGTAGGCAAAAATTCTATAATTATTAGCAAACAAATTATCTATCCACATGAACAACTACCCACACTAATAACCCAACAAATTAAAACACAAACTCACAAATTAAGAGACCCACCAATATTTATCTATTCATTTACCCGTGAAAAATGCAAACTACCACCCATTTAACGAGTTCTTGAAGACTTACCCAAAAACCAATCACTCATACCTTATTTTTACACACTCTCGGCAATGTTTTTTGCCACTGGCTGGCTATGCACCAGCTTTAATCGACCGAAATTGCAAGCAATGGTGAAGTAGAATCACGACCAAAATTGCAAACAACGAGAAAGGGAAGTAGAATCGCGATAATGGCTCCCTTGGAGGTTGACGAAATGGTGAAGATGAGCATATAACTGGGAAAAATCGGTAGAAGGGCATGTGTGTTGGGGTGAAAGTTGCAAAAATTTGGGGATAAGGTTACGGAGGGAAGAGGGAAAATTTGGGAGGGAAGCTTAATGATGCTTTGTTGGGCCAATTGAGAGTTTAATTTGACCATTCTTGTTGCTTTGTTGGGTCACTTTGGAGTTAAATTTGTCAAGCTCCTTTGTTGGCCAACTTGCTTATTTTCATGAGATTTTTATACTACTTCGTATTGAGTTAGGTGAAGAATTTTGAATAATATTTCTAGACAAATTACTTAAGGTCTGGATATTGTTTAATTACAATATACGCTCCCATCTAGAATTGTGTATTTAGTTTTTCATACTATTACTTGTATACATAGAACGACCAGAGAAATAGAGTTTAACCAGGAATTAGTATGAGTCAATTCAAATATGTTTATGTGATAATATAATGAAATTAATGTAGGCTTGCTTAGTTGCACTTGAGGAAGATTGTATTTGCGTCGCCTCAGTAAGTAAGGGACAATCTTAGTTAACTTAATGGGTTACTAAGTAATGGATACGTTAATTAAGTTATAACTAGTGTATACGAATCACCAATTAAGTTATAGTCAATTAACTAGTGTACATGGAACGCTCACTGACTACGTGCGACTTGTAGACAACCGTATGGGTTATCGAGTAATGGATACGGTGAAGTTGGTGCACGTGTATGTTGACTAGGGTTTAACCAACCCTTAGTTGTATTGAACACGATCATATATAGTTAACTAGTGTATATAGAATACTGATACTCCCTCCGTTTCACTAAGAGTGGCACACTTGCCTTATTGAGATGTTTTTTTAAATGGCACACTTTCCATTTTTGGAAAGAATCCGAAAATCTCATCCACTCATTCTACTTTTTACTTTCTACACTCAATTTCAACCTCTCATTTTGTCACATTAATCCAAGAGCTTAAGCCTAGTGTGTCACTCTTAGTGAAACAGAGGGAGTATGTAAATTGATTTCTTGACTTACAAATATATTATACATAATATAAGTTTTGGAAATCAGCCCTCAGATTTTAGACAACTTCAACTTGAGCCCTCGACCCCTCGATCTCGAATGTGGGAGTTTTCGATAACTTCAACCTGAGCCCTCGAGCCCTCAAACCTCGAGCCCTCGAATCCTTGTGCCCTTGTACCCTCAAGCCTCGAGCCCTCAAACCTCAAGCCTCTCGAGCCCTCCAACCTCGAGCCTCGAGTCTCGAGCATCCTACCTCGAGCCTCGAGCCCTTGAACCTTCTACCTCGAGCCCTTAAACCTCGAACTTCCTACCTCGAGCCTTTAGCCCTCGTGCCTCGAGCCTTAGAACCCAATACCCTAACACCTTTCAGCCCGTGTGTGTGTAAAATTCAGCCCAGGTGTGTGTACGATTCAGCCAATGTGTGTGTAAAATTGGTCACTTAACCCAATATCCTAACACCTTTCCTCAGATCTAATTTTTGAGGGGTAGTTCGGAGCATTAAATGCTCCATTTGGCACCAATATTTTTGAATAGTACGTAAAACCGGTGCCATTTTTTAAACGATGCTAAATCAACCGGTGCCATTTTCCCACTTTTTTTCCAAAATTATTTTGACACCGATTTCTTTAATTTTTTAGCACCAGTTTTTAAAATCGGTGCCAAAATTTAGCACTATTTTTTGTAAATTTTCAGCACCGATTTTAGAGATTTTTAGCACCGGTTTTTGTAATTTTTAGCACCAATTTTTTTAACCAGTGTTAGGTTTACACTTGTTTTCATCATTTTTAGCACCGGTGTTAAATTTACACCAGTTATTGGGAAAAAATCGGTGATACAATTACAAAAACCGGTGTTAAATTTACACCGGTTTAGAAACCGGTGCTAACAAATAAAAAACTGGTGCTATTTCAATTTTTGCACCAGTTTTAATAACCGGAGCTAAAAAATTGGTGCTAGAGGGGGGTCTCTGTGGTATTGTCACGAGGCAGTTAGAGGAACTGACTGACATAGTTCACGGCATAGGAGAGATCGCCTGGTTATGGTTAAGTACTGCAATGTACCTACAAGCAAGTGATAGAGTTTGGGATTGGAGAATTTAGCACTCTTAGAGCTAAGAAGCTAAGATCTAGGAACAAACGGAGTAGAGACAGGAGAAGCATCTGTCATACCCGCTCGTTGAAGAATCTCCATAACATACTTAGCTTGCCCCAAAAAACAAGCCATAGGATGAGATAGAGACTTCTAATCCCAAGAAATAATGAAGAGAAATAAGATCCTTAATGGCAAACTCAGAGTCAGTGCGGGAGATAAACCAACGAATAAGAGCAGATTTATTGCCGATGAGGATGATGTCATTGACATAAACTAAAAGATACAGGACCTTGGGGCCCTGAGAAAAAAATGAACAAAGAAGTATCAGCCGAGCTACACCAAAATCCTAGTCAATGTAAGTAAGAGCTGAATCGCTGAAACCAACCCCGAGGAGCCTTTTTAAGGCCGTAAATGGCCTTACGAAAACTGCAAACATAATTCGGGTGAACAAGATCCTTGTATCTGGATGGTTGTTCCATGTAAACAAGAGCATCAAAGAGCCCACTAAGGAATGCATTCTTCACGTCTAGTTAATGAAGGGGCCAGTGGAAAGCAGTCGCAAGAGATAGAATAATTCGGACAATATATGCTTTGACTACAGGGCTGAAGGTATGGGTAAAGTCAAATCTTGTTAGTTGAGAAAAACCATGAGCAACAATTCGAGCTTTGTACCAATCAATAGTGCCAACAAGTTGATGTTTAAGGCTATATACCCATTTCAAACCAACAATGTTAACACTAGATGAAAGAGGAACAAGATCCCAAGTGTGTTGCTGTCATGTAGCCCCCATTTCTTCATCCATAGAAGCCACCCATCGCGGATCCTTAAGGGCAGATAGAAAACCACGGGGTTCAATATGAGCAAGCAGAGCCGCCAAAAAACTCGTAACTACACTGTCTGAGTAGTCTCTAGCTATAAGACTTCCTGTCTGAGATCTAGTTGTTATGTAGTGATTTGGCCTTAGTGGCAAGGCGAAGGAGAGAAAACTAGTGACTGTGATGGAGAGTCATGAGTGGATGATGTTGGTTCTGAGGGTGGTGCCGGGGAATCAACGGGCGATGGCACTGGAGAGGGCAATGGTGCAGTTGAAACAGGACGAAGAGATGCATCAAAATCAAGATCAATAAAAATGGAGACATCTAATGAATCCTGAGTAGTGGTAGGGGTATGAATGGCAGATGGAAATGAGGTCTTATCGAAGCGGGCATGACGAGTAAGATAGGCTTTCTTGGTGCTTGGATCCAGACAGTGGAAACCCTTATATTACGAGCTGTACCAGACAAAAACGCATGGCACACTACGGGGAGCTAATTTGTGTGGTGCAAAGGGCATGGTAAAGGGATATACTCTGCATCCAAAAGGGTGGAAGTTGGAGTTTTCTAGATGATGACCAAATACAAGAAAGTATGGAGAGACATTGTGAAGAATAGGCGTAGGAAGCCCGTTGACTGTATAAGTAGATGTGGCTAATGCAGCATCCCAGAAAGACAATGGTAAGTAAGAGTGGAAAAGCATAGAAATTCCCATTTCTATGACATGGCAATGTTTGTGTTCTGCTTTACCATTTTGTTTTGGAGTGGATGAACAAGATATCTGATGAAAGATTCCCTTAGCTGCAAGATGAGACTGCATGTGAGTATTTGTGAATTTAGTGCCGCTATCACTTTGAAATATTTTAATGGAACAGGAAAACTAATTTTTGGCAAGATTTTGAAACTGCATAAAAGTCTCAAAGAAATATGATTTCCGCTTCAAATGATAATACCAAGTGAATTGTGAGTAGTCATCAACAAAAATAGCATAATAAAAAAATCATTCTTAGATAAAATGGAAGCAAGACACCACAAGTCACAATGTACCAAAGCAAGTAAAGACTTAGCCCGTCTAGGATTGTCCACAAAAGAAAGCCTTTTACCCTTAGCCATTTCGCATGACGAACAAAGCGAAGGTTTAGGCAACAAAGATGTGACCTCAACAAGATCCAACTTATTTAAAAGGGAAATAACAGAAAATGAGGCATGGCCTAGTCTAGTATGCTGAATCTCAAATGCAGCTCTCTGTTTATTTGCTTGAACATAAGCAACAAAGGCATCACCACTCTGTTCAAGCACATATAGCCCATGCTCACATCGACCTTGGCCCACGACCTCCTTTGTGGACCGATTCTGAATCACAAATGATTTTTCATCAAAAGAAATCACATTTAAATCTTTGGTGAGTTTGCTAATGGAAAGTAGATTTTTCGTAACATTAGGAACCACCAATACATCAGATAATAACAGATTATGATAAAATATACATTTCCTAACATGAGTAATAGAAATAGGGCAACCATTAGCAATAATAACAGAACGGTTACCAGTATAGGGGACAACACCGTTAAGCCCCGAAGAGGTAGAGGTCATATGGTTCGTAGCCCCATAATCCAAATACTAATCAGATTGAAAACCATCCGTATCCTCAAGAGAGACAGATGACTGAATGCATCAACAAGATTCTCCATTTCATTGTGACGAACATTTGGTAAATACTTTTTTTTAGTTAAACAGTCAATGATGGGGATGTTAGGGTATCCAACCCCTTTCATATATAAGATTGGGCAAAAATGCCTACATTTTGAAAGCACCTAGAACATATATGGAATGATCCCTATTACACAAAGGTAGTACCTATAAAATTCAAAACATCGACCTAAGTGATATTTGAATGAGTAGGTAAATGATAAATAGTCATCTACTGTGATAGCGTCTAACAAGCTCGATCCAAACTCATAGAACTAATTCCACTAACTTGATACAACAAGCCAGTCAAAGTAGAAGCACCAATCCTCACACAAAACACTTATCCTTGACACTTCTCATGACACCAAGGCGATCAAAACAAAGAATTGAAGCTCCTTCCCTATAGATCCCGACGATCCCCATTATACCCGTTCATGCTCCTTCCCCTAAATTAGGGAACCTTAACCGGTTGTTTCCAATCACCAAAGTACTTCTCTATCCATGTTTAAAACTGGTGTTTTGTCCATAGAATTGTCTATAACTCGACTTTGAAGGATACCCGTCTAAACGATCTAAAGAACGATATGACTGAGTGGTCAGTGTAATCGGTCTAAAACATCCTAATGAGTCAGAGTCTACAAACCTATTTTTATATCCTTGGTACGGAATCACCAAAAGTAAATTTATTCAACGACTTTGACTCGGATTTCTCCTAAACCTATTTGGAAAAACTAGATAAATCAATGTAATTTTCCTCGGACCGTCTTACCGGAAAAAGGATCGACAGGAAAATTTATGATTGACAAAGACAATTAGACTGAATACTCCAGCAAAATAACCCTTTTAATGCTCAACCCGTTTTGAAAAAAGAGAACATAAAAAACAGAAAAAATGAGAAGTAAAACCAACCTAACCAATAACCCTAATTAGAACCCAAATAATCCAAATCCACTCAATTTCATGCACAATCAGAACAAATATAGCAAAAATCTACAGTTGTTGTGAAACCCTAATCCCATACCTTCACTGACGATCCAAGACTAACAGCAACTCCAGTGACATGCCGACAACTAGTTGACCCGAAGATTTGCCCTTCCTCCATATGATTTTCTCCGCCACTCATATTTACTGACCCATGATCGCCGCTTGGACCGGATGCTACAGATCAAAGAGAGTTGTTGATCGGGTGAGCGATTAGAACATAAGAACAATGACGATGACAGCAGTGTCGGAAAAAAGTTTGAAGACAAATCTTTGGCCAGACTCTATATGGCTTCCTCCTCTAGCTCCTCCACTGTGGCTACAACATGGCTGTTGTGGCTACAGCCAGCCACAGTAGAGCTTTCCCTGGGTGCGCTGGAGTAGTTGAGTATTCGCCGGAGTCGGGATATTGGTAGAATTTCCAGATTTGTTCAAATGGTAGTGATGGCGATGGGGGAAGAGGAGATTGGCTACATCTTTGTGGTGACTACCTACGATGGTGGTGGGGGAGGTCGCTAGAGTTGATGGCGGCGGCCTCCCCCGCGCTAGGGTTTCAGGTTTTTAGAGCGAAGGCAGAGAAAGTGTGTTAGGGAGATGAAGTTTGAAAGAGCGGACATTTGGTAAATACTTCAAGAAATTTGGGAAAGTATGACCAAAGTGACTACAGAGCTGGCACTTTGGATTCCAGCACTTCCTACAGCCAGAACCAGTACCTGCTGAATGGCCAGAATGCTCAGAGCCACCACCACGTCCGCGCGTGGTGGTCGACGCTTCGCGAGGAGGTGCATGTATATCACGCACCAATGAACTAGCCCTTGTATTTCCATAAAATGATGATGCAACAATAGTAAAAGCTACGGGAAAAGCCTCTGTACCTGTTTCAGCGCCCTAGGTCTTAAGAAAAATCTCGTGGCTTCGAGCTCGAGTCACAACATCGGCGTATGACGGAAGAGAAGTTTGGGCGAGTTGAACACTGGTAAATTCAGTGAAACCCGTTCCAAGTGCTCGTAGGAAAACAATGATGCGGTCACGAAGCATCACCGGAGAACCAATCGAAGCCAAATGATCCACAATAGACTTGAATCGGTGGTGAAACTCCATGATTGAAGTGTTGCCACAGCGGATGCTGAGTAATTCATCGTGAAGCTGTAATTCATTCGACATGGAGGTGTTGTCGAACGCGGCGATGAGAGAATCCCACATTTCTTTGACAGTGGTGCAGCCGATCGTCTCCAACAAGTTTCCTTAGTTAGAGAAGAGCGAAGAAGCGCCTGAAGACGTTTGTCTTGAGCTGTCCAAGTGGCCACCGTGAGAGGAACAGTGTCACTGAATTAGGAGGATTCCGACGTGGGTGGACTGGAGCCTAAAGGAGAAGCCGTATTGCCACTTTGATACCATGAAAGAGTGATGATTCACCATATTTGGTGTGTCTATCATATATGCAATATATAGAGTACAACATATATAGATACATTGAACCTAGGTTAATCTATATATGTACAAATCAATCAAGATCAATTATAGGATCAATCAAGATAAATACTATACTCTATCAAAAAAGTATTTATATTTATATATCAATTCAATTTTATGATCAAAGTTGTGAAGTTTTGATTAAATCAATAATTAAATTGCGACTTGAAATGAGATAGAGAGAGTAATAAATGCGTGTAAATTTTGGTTGAGTTTGGATTAAGACAACATTTTCATAAGTTAATTAATAATTAATAAGGTTCTTTTAAACTTAAACATGATAAGATGATGTTTCAAAAGACGGATTCAAATATTTTCTTTAGTGACACTTAGGACATTTTCTCCCGAGTATATCTGTATTGCAGTTCAATTCAACTCTATTTAGTTCAGTTCAAATTAATTCAGTTTAGGGTAAATTTAATTAGGAAAATTTGATTTAATTTAGTCATACAATACTATTTTCAAACCACTACCTTTAATTCAGTTCAGTTCAAATCAATTTATTTCAGATCCGATCAAATTAAATCAATTCAAATAAACTTCATAGAATATGACCTTACCCCTAATCTATTGTTGCTTGATACTACGAATGAGTTATTCCTTTTTTTTGTTTCCTTTTTTGGAATAAGGAAACAAGGTGAGTATAAACGTCATTATCTCTAACTGGAAGTGTCAATTTAGATTGATGGATCGTAACCGAATAGTTCGAATCAATATCCTATTATATATATATATATATATATATATACACTTTTATATAATTGTATATATTACTTATGATTATAAATTTTTTTATTGGATCGACATAAATAAGAGTTTTTTAAGTAAAATAATTTTGCAACATAAAAATTCATAACACCAAATTAAGTGACTCTAATAAAGAGCGCTACATGTACTTAAGTTATAGGTGAAGCATTTTATTGGCTAAAAGTTTGGTAAATTATATTTCACTCTCCCTAGATTTCTAAAAGGACATGTGATGATCATTAGCAAGAGCATAAACGGCATAATAAACATGTGATAATGTTGATTATGTCTCAAGAGACCCAAAAACAAAAGAGTCAGCATCCGAGATTGCAATGCCATATTATTAAAAGAGAGAGAGAGAGAGAGATTGCAATGCCATCATACGGTCTTGGAATTAGGAGGATCAAAACTGCCGACCGATTCATCAACTTTCTAAACTAATTAATTCCGCAATTTGAGGTTGACTCTATCTCCATTGCCTCCAATATCACTATCTATTCCGTTAAATTTGAAGAACAAAATGACCTCTTCAATTAATCCATCGTTTGCCTTCCCTCAAAAGTAAAATATAAAAGGAAAGTATCAGGAAAGACGACATTTTCATAACCTTATGGATAGTTCACATGAGGATTTATCTTAAATATTATAATTTTTTATATAAAAAAATTGTATTTTATAAGTTAAAACAAGTAATATATGTATTTGAACATATATGATATAAACAAATATTTTTAAAATTTTGTATGTAATTTAACAAATGCAGTATATAAGGTAAGAAATAAGTGGCTTGTCCATAAGCTTATGGACAGACCGCCTGTCAGGAGACATACTCAAAATAAAAAATCCATTATTTACCTATTTACCTATTTACCTATTTACCTTAATACTGATAACATCGGTTGATATAGAAATTTTAATTTATAGGATCACACTTTAATTTGGTGCCTCTATCTTAAAGGTAGTATTAAAATTGCAAGGAAGCCTAGAATTTGGCGAATACGATGAGCTTAAAATTAAAAATAATTTGGGACACTAATCAAAGATCATGTGTTACCTATACTGATTTTTACATTTCTAACCCTAATTTTAGGTTGAAAGTGCCAATATAATTCTGTAAAACGAGAAAATGTCAAAATAACCCTAACTTTGTGATAAATTGTGCTAGAAAAACCTTTTAACCTAATTTTGACGTTGACACATCAATTTGGGTGTTGATCAGACTCGAAATGACAAAAATACTCTTACCTCTGAATTGTTTTTCCCATTTTGCCCTTCCTTAATACATTATACAATTTAAATATACTTTCCTGAAAAAACGAAAAAAACCCTGTTGGTCTTCCTCCTCCCTCTCGCCACCACCTCACCCACCCAACCACGTTACCCCGCCACCACCCCCCGTTTACCCAACCACCTGCTAGCCTGCCACTGCCCCCTCCCCACCCACCTCCGCTTGCCACCATTTGAGGCGAGCCCCACCACCACCCCACCCACCCAGCCACGCCACTCAGAACCCTACCTTCACCCAGCTAGCCCCGCCACTCATTGGCGGAACCAATGGTACGCTAGGTAGGGCTGGAGCCCTACTTAGATCGGCGGCCGGAGCTAGGAGGAGGCGGGAGCGCGTCTCCGGCGCGGCTGTGCGCTTCTCTGGCGCGGCGACAGCAAGGGCCAAGCCCTGCTCGCCGGAGAAGAAGGCCGCATGCGGCCTTCTTTTTTTTAACTCATACGTACTAAAACGACGTCGTTTCGTTTGGCCTTATTTTTTTAACACCTAAGTAGTAAAACGACGTCGTTTCACTAACGTGAAATGACGTCGTTTCACTAAGTAATACGAAAAAAAAGAAATCAGAAATGGATTGGGCCAAAAACTGAGCCCAATCCAAAAGCCTAACATTAATCCATTCTATAAGCTTGGAGGCGAGAAGGACAGCAAGTCAGCTCCTTCCTCTGCCTCAGCTCACAGCTTCGCTGTCTCAGGCCTCAGCCCCGTCGCTGTCACTCCGTCCGCCGCCGCGCCGCCGTCGGCCGCCGCCGCCGTCCGCCACCGGCTGCTGCCTGCCTGCCTCGTCCCGCCGCCTCTCCAAACCACGGTAAGTCTTCTCTTTATGCTAATATTTATTAATTTTAGGGTTTATAATTTATTGTCTTTTTAATTTATTTCTTCAAAAATTAAATATATGTATAATGTGAACATGATTTTTAGATTGGATGTTGAATTGAATTTAATGGTTGTATTATATATGATTGTTGAAGTTTAGTTGAATTGCATAAATTGATTTAGTTGAATTGCATATTTAGTTGGAATTTAGTTGGAATTTAGTTGAAATTATAATTGTTTGATTTATTTTGTATAATTGTATGTGAAAATGAAATTGTCAATTTGTCATAATCGGTTTATGGAATTATCAATTAGGGATATTTGTTAAATTGAATTTAGATGAATATGATTTTATAATTTTTTTGTTATCTCAATTTGTTATTGTTTCGTAACTCTTTTAGATTTTTTAAAAATAAATCAATTTGTTATTGTTATCTCAATTTTTTTGTTATTGTTATTGTTTCCCATGGGTGGAACCAGAAAAATTTTTCCAGGGGTGAAAATTTTTCAGCCTCCCCTGAAAAAAATTTCTGGTTCCGCCCCTGCCGCCACTCGAAACCCTGTCGCCTGCGAGGTAAATCCGACAGGAAAAAGAGAAGGGTGGGCTAATTCAATCAGGCAAGAAGAAGAAGGGTGGGCGATGACATTTTCATTTTTTTTATTTTTTTAATCCAGGGGTAAAATGGTTATTTTATTACATTATGGCCAAAATTCCCCTTGACATTCGAAGTTAACGACACCCGGGGTTAGATTGACACATACATCTAAAAGTTAGGACACTTTCAGCCCAAAGTTAGAGTTATTTTAACATTTGACTCTTTTCTTCAAGGAAGAAAGGTAGGGGAATTTGTCCTACCTTGCACGAGGGTGGATCCGTCACTCATTGACACATTATTATTTAGATCAATTTTAAAAATCTATCAATTTCTATGAAAGTTAAAATGCGTAAAAGAAATTAAAGAAAAAAAAAGAGATGGTCTCCTATGAGGCAGCCTAAACTTTAGACAGGGACCTTTATGCAATTCTAACAATATTCTAGCTCCATGGACCTATCTTTAATAATTTTACAAGGGCCTATCTCTAATTATTTTACAGGAACCTAGCGCTAATAACTTTCTAGGGGCTTTTTCATCCTATTTTTCCCTCCATTTTCCCGTCACCTGCAATTTGCAAAACAAAACTTAAAAAATATTTTTTTTATTAAAAATGCAAAACATTAATTAAAAAACTGTAGCAAAACACTGCACCAACAGAAAATAGCAGAACATTAACAAAAAATCATAAAACATCAACTAAAAAATTGTAGCAAAAAATATATTAAAAAATCAAATAAAATTGAACAAAAAAAGAAAAAAAACGTCGATTACGACTAACAAAAAATCAAATGAAAATCATTAAAACATCAACAAAGCTAAACTATCATTTAAAAATTAACTACAAACATCAACTATATCACCCAAAAGCTAAAAACATCAATTATCATCATCTAAACTTCTCTCAGAAAATGAAAAACGTCAACATAAGGAGAAAAAAAATACTACAAAAACATCAACCATATCACCAAAAAAACTACAAACATCAACCCCTATCACCTAAAACTCGCATCGAAAATGAAAAACATCAACATGAGAAAAAAAAACTAAAAACATCAACAAAAAAGTTACAGTATCTCAAGAGTGTAAATTATTCTCTTTGAAAATCATAAAACATCAACAAATTTTTTTAAAAAACTACAAATATCAACCTATATCACTTAAAAGCTACAAACATCAACTCCTAACACCTGAACATCATCCGGAAAATGAAAAAGATCAACATAAGAAAAAAGACACTACAAACATGAACTCCTATTACCAAAATCTTAGTCGAAAAATGGAAAACATCAACATGAGAAAATTTTAAAAAATCACTACAAATATCAATCCATATTACCCAAAAAATCTACAAAGCCTAAACTCACATCAATTAAATCCCATCCGAATAATGAAAAACATCAACATGAGATAAAAAAAGCTAAAAACATCAACAAAAGCTACAATACCTCAAAAATAAAAATTCTTCAAAAAATAGAACCTTGTAAGATTTGAACCCAGGTCTCTAACCTCAAATCAGAGCAACAACCACTATGTAAAGAGACTTATTAAACATAGACTCAAATAAATAATATTAAACCTCATCATATACATCAAGAACATAAATGATTCAAATTAAAGGTCGCACAAAGGTTCAAACTTGAGACCTCAACCTCAACAACAAGAGTGCTAACCACTAGACCAAACAAACATTATTGACAAGAATCTCAGTCCAGTAATTATTGAAACTCGACAAGTCATTGAAAAAGTAAAACACAATATTAAACCTCACCTCTCATGAGGAGAAGCCCAACCGCCCGCCGTCGCTGTTGCCACCGTATGCCGTCCGCCGTCTACGCATGTTAACACGGGCGATCTTTTTTCTCACAGAGCGCGTGGATCTCGCTGTCGCAGTGCCACACCTATCCTCGCCGTAGCTTTGCATTCGCCTAGCTGGCGTACCTAGGGTATAATTGCAAAGGCACAGAGCTAGGGCACGAAGGAGACATCACTCTGCTCGTTGTCAGTGGAGCTTGGGCGTAATTGCAGAGATGTCGTCAGCGTAAACAGTGAGGTGTTGCGGAGTGGATTTAGGTCACGACGGCTTTGAAAAACAAATCCGGTCAGCGCATCTCGATCTTCCTTGGTGTCATCAGCTGGTTCAACTCCTCCATCTTCGCCGCCCCCGCTTCGTACTCATCGGATGGCCACTTGGTCTTATACTGGTTCCATTCAGTGCCGGGATTATTCGGATATTATTTCTCATGGTCTCACTGCCGCACTCCTCTCTCAGACAGAGCCCACTGATTATCGCTCTGCCCTTCAGGATCCAGCCTGGGTTTCAGCCATGGATGATGAGATGGCCGCTCTTCGTGGTCAGCACACTTGGGATTTGGTGCCTCGACCTTCGAATGTCAACATTGTTGGCTCCAAATGGGTCTATATGCTCAAGTATCTACTAGATGGCACTCTTGAGCGTCACAAAGCTAGACTTGTGGCGCAGGGTTTCTCGTAGATTCCGGGTTTTGATTTTGATCACACTTTCAGTCCTGCGGTCAAAGCCTCCACTGTTAGGACGGTTCTCGCCATATCCACCATGCGTTCCTGGCCACTTCATCAGTTGGATGTCAAGAACGCTTTCCTTAATCGTGTTCTTGATGTTCCAGTCTACATGAAGCAGCCCGTTGGTTATCAGGATTCTGTCCATCCAGACTATGTTTGTCGTTTGCAAAAGGCCATTTATGGTCTTAAGCAGGCTCCCCGGGCTTGGTTCCAGCGTTCAGCAGTTATCTGACACAGCTTGGTTTTCGGTGCAGCTCAGCTGATACTTCTGTGTTTGTCCTTTCGAGAGGGTCGTCGTTACTGTACCTACTTGTGTATGTGGATGATATCATTCTTACATGCAATGACTCAACTCTTCTTCGCCAGTTAATTGATCGGACACACAGAGAGTTTGCGATCAAGGATCTCGGTGCTCTTCATTACTTTCTTGGTCTTGAAGTTTCGCCTACCTCCTCAGGATTACTGCTTGGCCAAGCAAAGTATGCTCGGGATATTTTGAATCGGGCCGGTATGTCTAATGCGGCACCTGTTTCTACTCCCTTTGTTGCTGGTTCTCAGCTTCACAGCTCTACCAGTCCTCCATTTCGGGATCCTACACTTTATCGTTCTCTTGTTGGTGCTCTCCAGTATCTCACCATCTCTCGCCCGGATTTGGCATTCTCGGTCAACACGGTGAGTCAGTATCTTCAGGATCCCAGAGATGACCATTTTGCTGCTGTGACTCGGATTTTGCAGTATGTTCGTGGCACTCTTCATTTTAGTCTTCGGTTTTGTTCTGCTAGTACTCATGATGTGCTAGGATACTCTGATGCTGATTGGGCTCGCTGTCAGGAGACTCGTCGGTCCACTTATGGTTATGCGGTTTTTCTTGGTGTGAATCTGGTTTCTTGGAGTGCCAAGAAACAACCCACTGTTTCTCGCTCTAGCACTGAGTCTGAATACCATGCTCTCGCCAACACTGCCTCAGAAGTGGTTTGGCTCACTCATTTGTTTCGTGATCTTCGGGTTCCACTTTCTGGTTCTCCACTGTTGTTATGTGACAATAGTAGTGCTATCTTCTTGGCTCAGAATCCAGTGGCGCACAAGCGGGCGAAGCACATCAACATTGACTACCATTTTGTTCGTGAGTTGGTGACATCCGGAAAGCTGCGCGTTGCTCATGTTCCGACTTCTCTTCATATTGCTAACATTTTCACCAAGGGGCTCTCTCGTCCGCTGTTCGAGTTCTTCAGGTCCAAACTGTGCGTCAGCGAGCATCCGACGCTTCGCTTGAGGGGGGGGGTTAGACTAAATCAGACTCCTGATTAGATTATGATTTATTCTGATTAGAGTTCTTTCCTTACTATACCTCTATTATACTCTCTATATATTCAGATATCAATAATACAATTAATTACGGCAAATCATTCTATCAATGATAATTTAAAAAAATCTGTTTTTTTAAAAAAGTACAAAAGTAAAAGAAGATGAAGTATAATTTGGAATTTTCTCTTACGATAAAGCTGAGTACAAAATGAAAGCCATTTTACTCTTTGGCAGTAGGACCAAGATAAAGAAAAATAAATGGATTGCTATATCACGCCCTGTATTTTACTATCCACGCCCTGTATTTATACTGTGTATATACAATATATTTTTAAATATAACTTGTATTTGAAAAATGGTAAATGGGAAATCCCGAGCGCCACCGCTGCCGGCCGGCGATGCCGGCCGCCGCCGTCGACCGCCGATGCCACCGACCGCCGATGCCGCCACCGCCGACCGCCGCCTCCGACCACCACTGCCGGGCGCCGATGCCGGGCGCCGCCACCGACCGCCGCCGCCGACCACCGCTGCCGGGCACCGCCGACCACCGCTGCCGGGCACCGCCGTCCGCCGCCACCGACCGCCGCCGGAGGCTGTCCGGTTCGCCACGGCCTGGCCGTGATCGGGCGCCGGTCCGCTCGCCACGGCCTGGACGCGAGCCGGAGCGCCTTCCGCTCGCCGCGGCCTGGGCGCGAGCCGGTGCACCTTCCGCTCGCCGCGGCCTGGGCGCGAGCCGGAGCGCCTTCCGCTCGCCGCGGCCTGGGCACGAGCCGGAGCGCCTTCCGCTCGCCGCGGCCTGGGCGCGAGCCGGAGCGCCTTCCGCTCGCCGCGGCCTGGGCGCGAGCCGGAGCGCCTTCCGCTCGCCGCGGCCTGGGCGCGAGCCGGAGCGCCTTCACCTCGCCACGGACCGGGCGCGAGCGTGCGCCGTTCCACTCGCCACGGACCGGGCGCGAGCCGGACGGGCTTCCATTCTCCACGGCCCAACGGAGAACCGGGCGCCTCTCCCCAACTACCCACATTTAATGTCATTTACTCTATTACACCCGAAAAAGTGTAACTTTCTTCTATAAATTGTGCTGTAAAAATGTTTAGAATCCTTAAAAATCTACAAATTTTTACAGCATGTCTTTGGAGGTAATTTTACTAATTAGTTTTCTGTCTATAAGTAATAGTTAAATTTATTATTTATTATTTTTTGCAGTAGAAATTTATGCTCATCTTAGTATTTTAATTTATTAATTGTAACGTAAAAATTATTGCACATTTATCTACTCTAAATTTACGTTTTTTTAGGGTTGAATTTCGCCCGGTTGCATTTTTAATTCAAAAAGTTCATTGTTAAACATTAAATTCGTTACGTTAATTTTAAACCTTCATGTAAAATGTAAGAATGTAATATTAATTCTGGCCATAATTTTATTTCATCAAATATAAGTATCACATTTTTTTTGTACAATTACATGTATGTTTTAGTTGTTAATAAGAAATGGAGCAGTGCACCATTAAGTCCATAAGTAATAGTTATTAAACATTACATTTGTATTATTTTGTTTAAATGGACAACTTGAAATGGATGAATGTAATTTTAGTTTAGGGAGTTAATTTATGTACGGGAATTTTATAACTGTAATGTTATTTCATCTAATTTAATTTTATCTTTATGTTTTTATATTTAAATATATGTTTTAACGTTTTAACTGTAATTTTATCTTTATTTGTTCATATTTAAATATATGTTTTTAACGAAAATTAAAAATCAAGCAATGCACTTTTTAGTTTGTAAAAGTTATTTATGTAACGTTATAATTGTAAGCCTAAATTGATTTCCTATAATATAATTGTACTTTATGTTGTGATAATTTTTTTAAAAATTAATTTATTTAAATGTTAATTGACGACATCATTGTTGTTGGTATAGTAGTTGAGTGAAACTAATTACTTGATGTTTATTGCTGTTTAAGGATGACAATCAGTCATGTGAAGCTGACTGATTGTAATTCAGTCATGTTTATTGCATTTTTAATTCCAGAAGTTCATTGTTAAACATTAAATTCGTTACGTTAATTTTAAACCTTCATGTAAAATGTAAGAATGTAATATTAATTCTGGCCATAATTTTATTTCATCAAATATAAGTATCACATTTTTTTTTTACAATTACACGTATGTTTTAGTTGTTAATAAGAAATGGAGCAGTGCACCATTAAGTCCATAAGTAATAGTTATAAAACATTACATTTGTATTATTTTGTTTAAATGAACAATTTGAAATGGATGAATGTAATTTTAGTTTAGGGAGTTAATTTTCGTACGGGAATTTTATTACTGTATTGTTATGTCATCTAATTTAATTTTATCTTTATGTTTTTATATTTAAATATATGTTTTAATGTTTTAACTGTAATTTTATCTGTATTTGTTCATATTTAAATATATGGTTTTAACGATAATTAAAAATCAAGCAATGCACTTTTTAGTTTGTAAAAGTTATTTATGTAACGTTATAATTTTAAGACTAAATTTATTTCCTATAATATAATTTGTACTTTATGTTATGATAAATTTTTTTAACAATTAATTTATTTAAATGTTAATTGACGACATCATTGTTGTTGGTATAGTAGTTGAGTGAAACTAATTACTTGATGTTTATTGCTGTTTAAGGATGACAATCAGTCATGTGAAGCTGTTGCTGGCGGGAGTTGATACTTTCCATTTGCAACCTCAAATGTGTTTCCAAGTCACGGCGAGGCTTATTCCTACCTGCAACGGATTGCTCTTCAAGTAGGATTTGAACTTGTCATGGGGTCCTGATGTGTCCATTTTAGGCGCATTATTTAGTAGTATTTAGGATCACTTTTGTGCTCTTTTATTATCGAGAGCTTGTGTTTTACCTTGAAATCCACTTAGGAGAGGCAAAAGCAACTTTGCACTCTTTTACCTCTTTTAAGTGGATTTTGTGTGACAAGGGAAGAACACAGAAGCAACGGAGACCGGAAGACAGTGAAGACTATACTTTCGAAGACTTTTGGATACTCACTTCGAAGACATGAAGACCGGAGGCCGTTGAAGACCATTTTTGGAGCCGTTGAAGACTTGAAGATCGAGAGGGATGGCTATGAAGAAGACAAAGAAACAATGCAGAACTCTGGCTCCCGTCGCGACACCGTCGCGACACCATCGCGAGTCGGGACATCGTCGCGAGTCGCGACGAACACCGTCGCGAGTCGCGACGAACGGGCGGCCAGAAATCAACTTTATCTTCTTCCGACTATAAATACTACTCTCTTTCTTCTTCTTCTCCAGTTTTTCAGCCCGCATTTTCTCTGGTTTTTGGGCACAAACCGTAGGTTTTTCTTCTTCTTTCTTTTCTTAGCTTTCTCTTAGTTTGATTATGTCTTTTGTTGTTGTTCTAGAGTAGTTCTTGTTCTTGGGAGCAACGGATTGAAGCTTCCATTATCTATGTAGCAAGAACTCATTTCTATCTATCTATTTGATGTTTTTGCTATTGTGCTCTTATTGTGTTTTGAATGTTTATTGTTGATTGCATTGATGTTGTTGAGAGCTTGATGATATGAATGCTTGTATGAATTGCTAGCTAGGGTTTGGGGGATTTGGGTTAATTTCCCCCTTGTTCTTGTTAGAAATGTATGAGTGTGAATTAGAGCTTTTGATTGTGTTAGTGTGTTGACAATGTGCTAGACGAATGTGATTGATGTTGAACTCTTCGTCATGTTCGTTTGTGTAGCAAACGAGAGAGTCATATGCTCGTGGATGAATGTGCGTTGCACGTTCATCCAATCTCGTGTAATTGCATGAATTGGTTTAATGCTTAGTCACGGTGTAGTGGTCATAGGCATTGCCAAGCTTGTTGGTCCTTCGTGCTAAATGCCACCAATAACACCTTGAGTCGTGGTCGCGACTTGGGAGTCATTGGTGAGGTTTGACGAGAGATGTCGAACTCACTCTCGCAAACTACGAACTAAGAAGGATAGGAGTTTAGTCTCCACGACAAGTAGTTGAAGTATTGAATAGATGATTTAAATTCATTCTTGAAGCATTTGTTATTTGGCATTTATGCATTCTTGACGGTGTGTTTCACTGCATGTGTGCCATGAGTGGTTTGAGCATAGGTAGTGCTTGTGTGGTTGAATTGTTTAGGTGTAGGAACGTGACGAATTCCGTAGCGCCTTTGCATGAAGATCTATGAGCATGAACTTAGAACTCCTTGTGATGTGTGTGTTGTGGTACTTGCTAGATGGGGTGTGTGAGTGTTGGGTCATGAATGCTATATGATGGAATGTGTGAATGATTCGATGAACTACATTAGATGTGGAAGTGGATATCCGTTGGCCCCAAGGCATTTTATCTTTGTAGTTTAAAACCCCTTTTCTTAGTTTCGTTTGATGATTAGCATAGTCACTTGACGTTGCTAGTTATCTTTGTTAACTTAGGAAACCAACCAACCAACCCCCCTTTACTTGCTTTTAAGTGTGTGTATATATATTTACTCCTAGCCTAGTATCAACCATTGTGTGCTTAGACGCTTAGGAAGATCCCTCTTCTCTTTGGACGACCCCGATTTGCCACTATCTACCTAGTTGTAGAAAGTAAGCATTGAGGGCTTATAAATTATCTTTTGGCGCGCGGGCGCGACGACCGCCCGCGCCTGTCAAAATGGCGCCGTTGCCGGGGAAGAGGCGTTTATTCTAAAGTATTTAGGTGTATTTGGTTGTGTATTAGCTAGTTGTTTTTATTTTCCACTACTTGGTGGTTGTTTTTGTTCGGAGTAGGTATTGCTTGAGTTCTTGGTAATTTATTTTATCGGGAATCCTTGCACTATGATTCCGAACTTTTGAAAAATTAAAAAAATAAAAAAATAATTCTTAATGGAGCGTCTCACCTTGAGGGAACTCATGATGAGAAGAGAGGCTCAACAAGCACGGTTTTGTAGGATGTGTCATTCCGATCATCCTACCGAATCTTGCCCTTTGTTGTGGGAAGAGCACTATGACCGAGAAAGAACCCTTGGTTTCCAAAACCATGGGTACTATGAAGAGTGCTATCAAGATGTAGGAGATATTGGTTTTCAAGGGCAAGAAGCTCATGAATGCTATCCATACCACAACTCTTACAATCCGGAATGGAGTGGTAGTCCGGATTTGTGGTATGAGAATCAGCCGGAAAACCAATATTACGAGCAACCTAGTTGGCCATCACCACCCTATACCATACCCCAAAACCAAGCCCAACAAGGAAGTTCAAGTTTGACACGTGAGGATGTCTTAAATACCATAGCAAACTTGAACTCCTTTACTAGTGAAGAGCCGGATACCCAGCTCTCCTCTAGTGTTGAGGCCATTGAGGGGCATGTGAGGAACATATTAGAGGTATTGGCCCGAATGGAAGCTCGTGATTCCGAAAACACACCATCCCAACTTGAACTCGATGATTTGGTGAGTGAAGTCACCAATAAAAATGATTTTGAGTTTGAAAGGGATGAGGAGTTGGTGGTAGAGGATAGAAAAATGGAGGAAGAGGTGATAGTGCTACGTCATCCATTAGCATTGTCACCCCTTCTTCCACCTAGTGAACCAACTCTAATATTTTTGGAAGTTTTGAGGGAAACGAGAGAGGAGCCAAAAGACTATCCCAAGCTCCCTAACCACTTAATTCCCTTTGAACCACCTCCACCTCCACAAGACTTTCCTCTTGGAAGTTTTGTGCCCCCGCCTCTCTTATTTTGGATGCTCATGGTGAAGAGCTTCAAGCCTTCACCATACGGATAACATTAGGGTCGTGCCGACGACCTTAAAAATACGGAGCTTCGTCGTGCCGACGACGTTAAATAAATTCGGCATTTCTTTTAGTTTTTGTTTCTTTTAGTTTTTGTTTCTTAGTTTTTGTTGTTTTGTTTTGTTCTTTTTATGGCATGTTTTTCTATGATTTTGTAGCAACATGAAGTGCATTGCAATGAAGGAGATGAAGGAACGAGATCAATGAACGAGGGAAGCAAGCTTGGACAGTTGGTAAGAAAACGAAAAAATTTTAAGACTGGGATACCCTGCCGTCGCGAGTCGCGATGGGCTTCGTCGCGAGTCGCGACGAACAGGGGAGCAAAAACCACTCCCAGCGCCAACTTTCCGCGAGTCGCGATGACTTCGCGAGGCTCGTCGCGAGTCGCGACCTACTTCGTCGCGAGTCGCGACGAGCTCAGAAAAATTTGAGCTCCCGGACTCTGCTTTCCGCGAGTCGCGATGACTTCGCGAGGCTCGTCGCGAGTCGCGACGAACACCGTCACGAGTCGCGATGAGCTCAGAAAAATTTGAGCTTCCGGACTCCACTTTCCGCGAGTCGCGATGACTTCGCGAGGCTCGTCGCGAGTCGCGACACCCTTCGTCGCGAGTCGCGACAAGCTCAGAACATTTTGAGCTCCCGGACTCTACTTTCCGCGAGTCGCGATGACGTCGCGAGGCTCGTCGCGAGTCGCGACGTGCTCAGTAACTTTTGAAAATTTTTTGACCCCGGATTTCAAGTTCCCAAGCTTCCAAGTTTCCAAATGATTTTAAACATTGCATGATCCTTCCTTCTTCTCCACCCAACACTCCCAAGAACATCACATACCTCTCATTTCTTCCACCATCCTACATATATTGGCATATGAACATTCTTGCATCTTTATAGTACATTTGTTGATTGTAGTATGCCGACTACGTCATTGTGACCGTAAGTTCTTATCCTATAATGATGCTTGTATACATGTCAATATATGTTGGATATTTTTCATGCATAATCTTATAGTGGTGATTGAGGGTTGATTGGTTGTTCTTTGACAATACTATGGTTATTGACTCTTGATGCTAAACCTAGTATTACATATCCTTATGTACTTGTGAGTTTAATGTGTTCTTCGTGGTATAGTCTTGATCAAACGGCACCATGGAGACAATGCCTTTCTCGAGGGGTGAGTTCTTCTACGGCATTTTTGCTCACCCTTCCGGTTCTGAAACCTATCTCGGGACCATCCAAGTATTTGGATATCGCCATATCACCGGCGAAATTGCGGAGAAATGGGTGTCACTCTAACTCCCTTACCTTGATTTTTATTGTTCTTGCCTTACGTGTTTACATTGAGGGCAATGTCATGTTTTAAGTGTGGGGAGGGGTTAGAGGACTCATATGCATGCTAGATTTTTTTGGAATGCTTTTTGCTACTTTTCATTGGAAAAACATGAGAAAAAAAAATTGAAAAAAAAATTGAAAAAAAAATTGAAAAAAAAATTGAAAAAAAAAGAAGAAAAAGAAAACCCGCTAAGTTGAAAACCCGAGAGGGCAACTTAGGCAACATTGGGGGCCCGGATAGGTCGAAAACCCGTAAAGGGCGGCCTAGGCAAAAATGAGAGGCTAAAATGTGCGGAAAAAGGTGAGATGTGAGCTAAAGAAACATGATGTGTGGCTAGGATGAAAACTCGAAAGAGCTCCTAGGCAAAATGAGAGAAATTGAGAGAAATTGAAAAATGCTATGATTTCACTCACTTGCCGGCGTTGGAGTCATAAGGTTGCGGTTGTCACATGGATGGATCGGGTAGCTCAATATCTTTAGACCTCTTGGGATTGGGTAGCTTAGTGGGTTAGGAAACGAAGTGTGGTTATGAAATTCCTTATCTCTTTCTACTTCGTTTTTGGTTGATATATTGGCATTAGGTGAAGCATGTGTTTAAAACTTCCTCAATGGTTTTAGCTTCATTTTGTGTCATTGGATTCTGGGAATATCAATTCTGGGCTGTGAAATATTTTTATGGGTAGTGAATTGATAAGTGGTAGGTTTGGTTAGATTTAGGATTGGGGATGTGTGTGTGAAAAAATTCTCATGTGAGCTTTTATTTTGGGATTTTTGATATTGAGAGTTTTTGTGAGGCTTTGATTGGGGGATTAGTTTAGGTTTTGGGATATATCATTTACTCCGTGTGCTTAGATCTTTTCTTACTCGAGGGCGAGTAAGGTTTAAGTGTGGGGAGGTTTGATATGTCCATTTTGTGTGGTTATTTTGGGGGTTGTAGGATGTGGATATGCCATTTCCTCCGTATGCTTAAATCTTTTCTTACTCGAGGGCGAGTAAGGTTTAAGTGTGGGGAGGTTTGATGTGTCCATTTTAGGCGCATTATTTAGTAGTATTTAGGATCACTTTTGTGCTCTTTTATTATCGAGAGCTTGTGTTTTACCTTGAAATTCACTTAGGAGAGGCAAAAGCAACTTTGCACTCTTTTACCTCTTTTAAGTGGATTTTGTGTGACAAGGGAAGAACACGGAAGCAACGGAGACCGGAAGACAGTGAAGACTATACTTTCGAAGACTTTTGGATACTCACTTCGAAGACATGAAGACCGGAGGCCGTTGAAGACCATTTTTGGAGCCGTTGAAGACTTGAAGATCGAGAGGGATGGCTATGAAGAAGACAAAGAAACAATGCAGAACTCTGGCTCCCGTCGCGACACCGTCGCGACACCATCGCGAGTCGGGACATCGTCGCGAGTCACGACGAACACCGTCGCGAGTGGCGACGAACACCGTCGCGAGTCGCGACGAACACCGTCGCGAGTCACGACGAACACCGTCGCGAGTCGCGACGAACGGGCGGCCAGAAATCAACTTTATCTTCTTCCGACTATAAATACTACTCTCTTTCTTCTTCTTCTCCAGTTTTTCAGCCCGCGTTTTCTCTGGTTTTTGGGCGCAAACCGTAGGTTTTTCTTCTTCTTTCTTTTCTTAGCTTTCTCTTAGTTTGATTATGTCTTTTGTTGTTGTTCTAGAGTAGTTCTTGTTCTTGGGAGCAACGGATTGAAGCTTCCATTATCTATGTAGCAAGAACTCATTTCTATCTATCTATTTGATGTTTTTGCTATTGTGCTCTTATTGTGTTTTGAATGTTAATTGTTGATTGCATTGATGTTGTTGAGAGCTTGATGATATGAATGCTTGTATGAATTGCTAGCTAGGGTTTGGGGGATTTGGGTTAATTTCCCCCTTGTTCTTGTTAGGAATGTATGAGTGTGAATTAGAGCTTTTGATTGTGTTAGTGTGTTGACAATGTGCTAGACGAATGTGATTGATGTTGAACTCTTCGTCATGTTCGTTTGTGTAGCAAACGAGAGAGTCATATACTCGTGGATGAATGTGCGTTGCACGTTCATCCAATCTCGTGTAATTGCATGAATTGGTTTAATGCTTAGTCACGGTGTAGTGGTCATAGGCATTGCCAAGCTTGTTGGTCCTTCGTGCTACATGCCACCAATAACACCTTGAGTCGTGGTCGCGACTCGGGAGTCATTGGTGAGGTTTGACGAGAGATGTCGAACTCACTCTCGCAAACTACGAACTAAGAAGGATAGGAGTTTAGTCTCCACGACAAGTAGTTGAAGTATTGAATAGATGATTTAAATTCATTCTTGAAGCATTTGTTATTTGGCGTTTATGCATTCTTGACGGTGTGTTTCACTGCATGTGTGCCATGAGTGGTTTGAGCATAGGTAGTGCTTGTGTGGTTGAATTGTTTAGGTGTATGAACGTGACGAATTCCGTAGCGCCTTTGCATGAAGATCTATGAGCATGAACTTAGAACTCCTTGTGATGTGTGTGTTGTGGTACTTGCTAGATGGGGTGTGTGAGTGTTGGGTCATGAATGCTATATGATGGAATGTGTGAATGATTCGATGAACTACATTAGATGTGGAAGTGGATATCCATTGGCCCCAAGGCATTTTATCTTTGTAGTTTAAAACCCCTTTTCTTAGTTTCGTTTGATGATTAGCATAGTCACTTGACGTTGCTAGTTATCTTTGTTAACTTAGGAAACCAACCAACCAACCCCCCTTTACTTGCTTTTAAGTGTGTGTATATATATTTACTCCTAGCCTAGTATCAACCATTGTGTGCTTAGACGCTTAGGAAGATCCCTCTTCTCTTTGGATGACCCCGATTTGCCACTATCTACCTAGTTGTAGAAAGTAAGCATTGAGGGCTTATAAATTATCTTTTGGCGCGCGGGCGCGACGACCGCCCGCGCCTGTCAGGTCCTACAAAAAAAATAAGAATGGTCCCCTGAGGATATATTGCATTTGCAATCGGGGCCGAAAAGATAAGGTTGTCGATGTGAGCGATTCTGATATAGTCCGATGGAGTAACACTTCGACTAGAAGTTGTGACTGCCCATTCACGATTG
Source organism: Rubia yunnanensis (assembly GCA_037428765.1). Taxonomy (NCBI): domain Eukaryota; kingdom Viridiplantae; phylum Streptophyta; class Magnoliopsida; order Gentianales; family Rubiaceae; genus Rubia; species Rubia yunnanensis. Next base: position 61,592,870 of record CM075071.1, on the reverse strand, counting down.
TCATGAAAGAGAGTAGCACGGGGGAGGGTTGGAATGTAGTACCGTGCAAGGATTCTAGCCGAGGGATGCATAACCACCCATTCTCATTATACGCTGAGGGTCATAGACAGAGCAGCATGCTCCATGCGGACGCGAAACAAATGATTAGAGATTTGACAGATTCAGAAACAGCCCCCAGGCATATCAATGCCAGCCTTAGTCAATCGTTTCCAGACCTGCACCAGACCATTAGGCAGGTGTACAATGAGAGATCGGCATATGTAAAAGAAAGGCGAGGCGGGCGCAACACAGCGGAGAATTGTCTGCATCTTGCCACCTCGAACGGGTATGTCACTAGTCACCGCTCAGCACTTGATGGTACTTTGACTCATTTATTCATGGCTCATCCCGATGCTGTTGTGGCATTTTGCACGTTTCCGTGGGTTGTGGCCATCGATTCAACGTACAAGACTAATCGCTACGGCATGCCATTCATTGAGATGGTTGGGATGTCGCCTTGCAACACAAATTTCCTGATTGCCTACGCAATTGTCGTTGAAGAAACGGCAGATACCTATGAGTGGGTTCTTAACGCACTCAAGAACTTGCTTGTCGATGGACCGTTCCCTGAGGTTGTGGTCACCGATCGAGAGATGGGACTGATTAGGCCACTCCGGATTGTGTTTCCAGAATCGAATCATTTGCTTTGCACCTGGCATATTAACAAGGATGTGGAGGCACGTGCTACGGTGCTAACAGGGAATAAGAGGAGCGGGGCAGCCTTTAAGAATGGTGCATGGTTCCGGGTTTGCAATGCGTCCACCGTTTCAGCGTACGAATCCGCCTTGGTAGATATGAGGGCTGGATGGTCTTGGAGCGATGCTGTTATTAGTTACGCTGAGACTACGTGGCTCAACCCCCATAAGGAGAAATTTGTGAGGGCATGGACGAACAGATTTCTGCATTTTGGGAACACAACTACATGCAGGGTCGAAAGTGCACACTCGTCATTGAAAGGGTGGTTACAAATGTCAACTGGTTCACTGGATATGATATGGAGGCGTGTCGACCTGCAGATAGCCGGGCAAATTACTATGATCAAGGCCAACCTAGAGAAATCAAGAACGTGCACTGGTAGATTGCACCGTAGAGTCCTTTTCAACAACTTGATCAACAATGTGTCCAGATATTGTCTGGATAAATTGACGGTCAAGTACGGGAGGATTGATGCACTCGGAGCGTTGATGAAAACAGGGTCAGCATGTAGCACATAAATTGGAAGTTATCGCTCTGACCAGCCGCTACACACCTCGCCATCAATGATTGGCCATCTATGTTACCCCCGTTCCAGTCTTCCGCGACAAAGGACTCCACGTCTTTCCCAAATAGTTCAGCGCCTGCTTCCTGAATAGTCTCCACCGAAATGGTACTCGCAACAACGCCACCAACGATAGGAATGCCAAGAATCATCTCTACGTCGTGCATCAGGATGGTCATCTCCCCGAAAGGCATGTGAAATGTGTTCGTGTCCGACTGCCACCTCTCGACAAAAGCGGATATCAATGCCATGTCAAGGAACTGGAACATAATCGCAGGAAGGTGGGCCAACCCGGTGGCACGTATCCGGGCCTGTACAACATCGCTCCGCTCAGGGAGCGTAGTGACCAGCTGCTTGCATAGCGTCGAACGAGCATGGCATCTCAGCACACCTCGCTCTATACCATTCCAAACGTCGACTGCGACGTGTCCTCCGAAGCTTGGTATCACGAGGTCATCTTGCGGGCCACCACCCATCGGTCCCCGCACAAGCCACGTCTCATCAGCTTGTCGCTTTCTCCTGTTCCTCGGTGCCCTTCCAGTGCTAGTCTCACCGGCATTACACGATCCACCGGAAGATTGCGCGAATCGGCCAGCTCTATTCCTAACGGTGTGTCTGGCTCCTCCACCAGCATACCGTTCGATTCCAGCATCCAATTGCACACTCGTCCCAGGTTGGCCAGACGGGGGGAAATTGCATGTATTCTGTCCCTGCCCACCATCGGCCTCGAGTGGGCTGCATTCTACCGGCAAGTCATACATCGACTGCCAATCACTATCATCACGGATTGCACGCATTCCACCGGACGCAATAATGTTAAGCTCCGGACCGTCCCATGTTGGCATGGGATCGAATGCATGATCGCGCCGTGGAGAAGGCTGCTCAGCTCCTACATTACGCTCCTGCGACTGTTCCTCCTCGACCACACGGCCTCTCGCCTGTCTGGCCGAAGCACTAATACCTCTTCGTCGTATAGAACAACCATGGTCGTCGGGTTGACCAGCATGGCTCATCTACAACACAAGATATGTAATTAGTATAACGACAATTGATTTAAACTGATATGATAAAATAAATTAACATACTTTTCAACAACGTGTAAACTGATATGACGAAACAGTGCATAATTTCAAACAACTTATGGAAACTACATATTCTATAATGCATAGAAAAAAGTTAATATAACGTAAAAAACCCCACTCTAAACAGCACATTTAATTCTTTTGCAATCACATACAACGAACTACACATTTTTATTAATTGCAAATTATAAATTACATTACTAAATCATTGTACAATAATCTGAATTTTTTACCACATCACACTAATATTAACATTCAAAGAAACAATTGTTAAAACATATCATAATCATTTACTACACAATTGTTTTCATCGGATTAATAAACTGGATTTTCATAAAGTTAATTTAAATAAGACTATATTCTATTATGTTACATATACTTTCCAAATTACTAAAATAGTTATCATTTCCAAATTTAAACTAAACAGTTTCTAAAAATAACAATTTCTTCATTTTAATTCCAAAATTCATTAAATTCCTAATATCAGATTTTTCCAAATTATTTTACTTTTTAATTTGCTATTGTATGATGACAGAAATTAATTTAAAATGAAACCCTCCTATTTTCTTATATTTGCAACAAAACCCCTCTTCCTCATCCCCACACCCACCGCCGCCTGCGTCCTCCTCCGCCGGACTCCTCCTCCGCCGCCGGCCTACTCCCGCGCCGGCCTCCTCCGCCACCGGACGACCGCCACCACCTCCGCCCGCCAGCTCCTCCCCTGCTCCTTCTCCTTCCCCTTCTCCTTCCCCTTCTCCTTCTCCTTCCCCTCTACCTCTCCTTCTCTTCCTCTGCGACGCCGCCGTCCCTCCGCCGCCGGCGTCACCACTCTTCCTCTCCTCGGCCCGACGCGCACGCCGCCCAAGGCCGGACCACCAACCAACACCACCTCCGGCCAATTAGCACCACCAACCAACCCAACATCCACTCCAGTTCTAACAATTCTAACAATTCCAACAAGTTCAACAAGATTCGAATAGATGGGCAACATCCATACAATTCGCACGAAAATTAAAAATTTTCCCTCTAAAACATACGTTTCCCGGCGAGCGGCGGCGGTTGGTGGCGGCATCCGGGAGCAGCTTGGTGGAAGAAATGGAGAGAATGGGAGAATAGGAGCAGAATGGAAGAATGGAAGAAATGGAGAATGGGAAAACTCTAACACCACTTATATACTTTCTCCTAATTTATTTTTAAATTTTTAAAAATAAATACATGTATTTATACGTATTAGGGCGTGGATAGTAAAATACAGGGCGTGATATAGCAATGCCCAAAAATAATGTCGGGTTTGGTGATTAATTGCGTGTTTTACTGGTCTAATTAGAGACTAATATTTTACTATTGACATGGTAAGTCTCTTTTTTCTTCGGAAGCAGAATCTTCCCTACAGGCTCTCTTTCAAAAGGTATAATTTGGGGCTGGCATCGACAATGGTTTTGGTACTCCACATGTTTTGTAATTCCTCCATTTCACTAATACTGACACTATATGTTTACGTGTTTAAATTTAGGTGAAAAAAAATGAGTGAATGAAATTGAATTTAAAAAGTAAAAGTAGAATGAGTGAATGAAATTGAATTTAAAAAGTAAAAGTAGAATGAGTGAATGAAATTAAAAGAATCTTGCCAAAAATAAAAAAAATGTGCCAATATAAAAGAAACAACCTAAAAATAAAAGTGTGTCAATAATAGAGAAACAGAGGGAGTACATAATTTTCTTTAAGAAAAAGTTTTGAGCTGCTTCTTGTCTATTTAAAACATGTTGTATGGGCGTGCGATTTTTACTGTGTCTATGTGCGATTGTCGGTGCGATTAACACACATCACATTTCTGTTCTTCTCCTCCAGCTCGCCACCTCCATTTCTGTCTGTAACGGTCATAATTTTTCTGGGTAACTACTCGGACCGCCGATCATGGCGTCGCCGACGCCACCTCCGGCCCCTGACCCTTCTCTCCTGAAGCCCCTGGCTACTCGTAGCTTCGCCCAAGCTCTCAATACAAAACAATCGCCTCTGTTGGCGTCCCTCCCAGATACACCAAACCTTCATCCGATTACAGAATTCAAGGGCAAGATTGCATACATACTCCCACCTGAAGAAGGAGAAATCCCTGCTTCGCACTATCAGAACGCCCTCGTCGGAAAGTTTATCCGAGGGAAACCACATATGGACTCACTACAACAGGCATTCAAATCAATAGGTTTTAAATCGAGATTTCAGCTAGGCTCTATTGATTATCGACATGTTTTGATTCGGTTTCGGGACAACGAGGACTACCAAAGGTGTTGGATGAAGGGTCAGTGGTCAATTCAAGGTTACACAATGAAAGTGCAGAAATGGACAGCAGGCTTCTCTCCGTCAGTGGAGTCCTCCATTGTACCGGTTTGGGTAACTTTTCATAAACTTCCAATCCATTTCTATAATAGCTCTGCTATCATGGGTATAAGTAGTCAGGTAGGAAGGTTTCTTAAGATGGATGCTGCAACTATGGCATTATCCAGACCTTCAGCTATTAAAGTTTGCCTAGAAATTGATCTGTTAGCCCAGCTTCCCAAATCAATTATGGTAGGCATAGGAAACAAGGTAGCAGAATACCCAATAGAGTATGAGGATTTGCCTACATATTGTTCTCACTGTAAAATAATTGGGCATAGCAATACAAACTGCAATTTTCTGCATCCCAACTTAAGGAAAATAACAAGCAAGAAGATAGAGAATCCTGCAATTAAGAATAAACTTAGGACAGATTCTCACCCAACAGAGGAAATAAACATTGAAGGTACATCTGCTCTCACAGTCTCACAAAAGGAAAATGATGTACAGAATCAAAACTTAAACACTGGATTCCAAAATGATACTAACATTAACTTCTATAAGGTTAGTCACAAAAAACGTAATGGCCCTTTTTACTCATTAGATGATATATCTAAGCCAATAACCACATCCATATGGAGAAAAAAGGATCACCAGCTTGAACAAAAATCCATACCTGAAAAGGAAACAAACATAAACACTGTAACAATATCTAATGCCTTTCAATCCTTAGTGGATAGTGAGGAAGAGCAGGAAGGGGAGATTGGAGGAATCCTTCAAGTAACAATGGAATCACAGGAAGCACATACTGCCATGACTTCTGATGTTTCTACTAATAACATTATTTCTCCCGTGGCCCAAGAAGACACAGCACAACTGGTGACTATAGAGCAAGCACAAGCAGGTCCTGAGGAGCATAGTACCAGTAACAAGGAAGGATTGAAAGAAACAACTACAACAAATCCTGATTCGAGCATGATGGAGAAAGAAGGTGAGCAGGCAAAGGTAAGTCCTTCAGATTTATCTGGGATTATTGGCCATAGTAATGGAAATTCAGGAGATAAAGGAAAAAATTCAGGAAAGGCTAGTAGAAAACTTAGATCATCACAAAAAGCCAATCCCAAAATTTTTAAATGATAAAACACACCATAATAGGGAATGTACTGGTTTGGAATGTTAGGGGAATTGGTACTTCAATTGATAGACTTAAAAATTTGAAACTTAAACACAAACTGGACATAATGTGTCTAATAGAACCATGGCAAGAAAATCAGAGGATAACAACATTTAAAAATGATTTAGGATTCCACAATGCTTACTGTGCCCACAATGCTAAAATCTGGCTTTTTTGGAACCAGTCTTTTAGCATCCCTGTTCTAAGTGAGACTGATCAGTATGTACAAACTAATATTACTGATTCCATATCTTCTCTGAGCTGGAACTGTGTATTTATCTATGCAAGTGTACATAGACAATTAAGAGAGACATTGTGGAGTGATTTACTGGTAGCTAATCTCCCTCCTTCCATTTATATTGGAGACTTTAACACTGTAGCTTCTGTTTCAGAATATAAAGGGAGAAAGTCAACTCCAAAAAAGAGCATGATGCAATTTCAAAAATTTTTAAATGACCTGGATCTGCATGATATACCCACGGTAGGAAATTCTTTTACATGGACCAATAACAGGTATAAAGAAAGGTGCAAAGAGCTAATTTTCCAAAGGTTAGACCGGGGAATTTGCACATTAGATTGGTTTGAAAAATTTCCTAACAGCTCAATACATGTTCTTAATAGACTGTCTTCGGATCATGCTCCCCTCCTCTTATCAGTACAATCATCAGAGGAACAAGCCCCCAGACCTTTTAGGTTTCAAGAGATGTGGATTGGTAGGCAGGATTTTCTAAGTCTAGTGGAAACTAACTGGAATCTAGACACTCCCTACAGAGGGATGTATAGGTTAATAAATAAATTGAAGAGACTCAAGATGGAAATAAAGCAGTGGAATACATCTCAGTTTGGTAAGGTTGACCAGAATCTGTCACTATATGAGCATAAGGTTAATGACCTAGAAATCTCGTTTCAACAAAATCCTACTGAATCTACTCTGACAGATTTGAATAAATCTAAACAGCTTTTAATGAGGGCTCAAAAAGAGAAAATAACATTTCTTAGGCAAAAAGCAAGGTTGAACTGGTTTAAATATGGTGATGCGAATACAAGTTATTTTCACCATTCAATTAGGGAAAGGAGGACTAGAACTAGAATTAGTAAGATAAGAGATGAGCAAGGAAATTGGACCTCTGATCCTACACAGATTAAAGAGGAGGCAGTGGGATATTATAAAGCTTTATTTAACATGGAAGAACCTCAGAAACAGGGAACATACATGAATTATTTTCTAGCTGAAATACCAAGAGTAATAACTGAACAAGAGAATAATTTATTGTTGGCTCCTTTTCTGATACATGAGCTCCAATTTGCAGTTTTTGACCTAAACAAACATAGCTCCCCCGGACCTGACGGATACACTGGTTTTTTCTATACCACTTTTTGGAAAATTGTTAAAACTGATTTACTTGAGGCTGCAAATGATTTCCTAACAAGTGGAAGCATCCCTGAGGCAATTTCCAGCACTTGGCTGGCTCTAATACCAAAAAAATCAATACCTGTTACCTTTTCTGATTTCAGACCAATCAGCCTTTCAAATTTTGTTAATAAGGTATTCTCTAAGATGATGTTGGAAAGGATTAAACCGTTTATGTCTCAACTTATATCTCCTGAACAAAGTGCTTTCATGAAAGGGAGAGATATTTCTGACAACATAATTCTAATGCAAGAAATGAGCAGAATGTTAAACAGGAAATCACAGAAGCAGAACTTAATCATTAAATTAGATATGCAGAAAGCTTTTGATAGAGTATCATGGTCTTTTCTTAACTCAATTCTCCTTAAATTTGGTTTTCATGGTATATTTGTTAACCGAGTTATGCAGAACATAGCTTCAGCCCATTTTTCAGTGCTAATTAATGGAGTAGCATCAGGTTTCTTTGCTTCAAACAGAGGAATAAAACAGGGAGATCCTCTTTCTCCATTACTATTTAACATCTTATCTGAGGCTTTCTCACGAGGACTTAAAAAACTGTTTAATTTGGGCTATTTGCAAAGTTTCAAGTTACCTAAGACATGTCCACAGATTACACATTTAATGTACGCTGATGATACTGCAGTTTTTCTTAGTGGAAACAAGAAATACCTGAAAAGATTTAAAAAATTTCTCTGTGCATTTGAGCAAAGATCAGGACAAAAAGTAAATTTTTCCAAATCTAATTTCTATGTACCTCCTAACACATCAGGAGAAAGATCTCAGATCCTAAGTAGGAACTTAGGGATGGTTAGAGGAGTGTTTCCTTTTCAATACCAAGGGATCCCAATATTTGCAGGAAGGAACACTCAGAGATACTACTACCCTATTTTGGAGAGAATGGAAAAATGCATTAATAACTGGAAAAACAAGTGGTTGAGTACTGGTGGTAAAATAATCCTAATAAACCATTGTTTGCTTTCTATCCCAATTCACTTGTTTGCTGTACTAAGGCCTCCAAAGTTAGTGGTGAGGAAAATGGAAAGGATGGCTTCTGGACTGTTTTGGGGTACCTCAGATAGTACAGAGACTAGGAAAAAATGGAGAGCATGGAGAAAAATGTGTATTCCAGTACAAGAGAATGGGATAGGTTTCAGAGACATTCAAGCTACAATTGAGTCATTTTCCTGTAAGCTGTGGTGGAAGCTTCAAATGAACACAACACAATGGGCTCAGCACCTCTGGACTTTACCTGATTCTTACAAAAATTCTCAGGTATGGAAGAGAATTTGCAACATAACCGAAAAAACTAATGGCTTGACTAGAGTTATTCATGGAAAAGGAAAATGTTCCTTCTGGAATGCAAATTGGTCAGGGGAAGGAGCTCTATATTACAAATGGCCTGATGATGTTGAAATACCATTCCCTGAAATCACACTAAGCTCTTTCATTCTGAATAAAGACTCTAATCTCCCTACTCTGGAGCCACATTTGGCTACCAATATAGTTTCAATTCTGCAGGAAGTATCCATTCGAAACTCACATGAGGACAGACTGATATGGACACCTTCAGTGGATGGAAACTTTTCAGTTAGCTCGGCTTACAAGATTTTGAGGCTAAGGGGAACAACCATCAGACATCTTCATAAGGTATGGGCAAATTTTATACCTGTTAAAATGTCAGTACTAATCTGGAGAGCTTTGAATGGAATTTTGCCATTTGAAAATGTTTTGTGTAAGTTAGGTTTTTCACTAGCCTCTAAATGCCCTATATGCTCTAATCACTCAGATTCTATCAGCCATTTCTTTAATTCATGTTCTAAGGCTGCAGCAGTATGGAATAAAGTTAAGTGCATGCTTAATCTGCATACACCTGGATTCAGGAGCTTTAGTCATTTAGTGGAATACTATCTCAACATAAGGGCAGGCTCTGTGATTCTGCATCAAGTGTATACTGCTGCATTCATTGCCACAATCTGGTCCCTTTGGGTTTTTAGGAACAAAAAATTATATGATAATCATACTTTCTCAATAGATGCATGCTTCCAGCATATAAAGGATCTGATTTTCATAATTTTTACTGCAAACCCATTGAAAGGCAATTTGAATGAGCATAAGGAACTAATACAGGCTGGAACTATCCCCCAGATATCTCAGAAAAATAAAAAGAGGCTCAAACTTACTGCAGTTAGATGGGATAAACCAAAAAGTGCTTATAAGATTAACACTGATGCTTCATGGGTAACAGGAGGAGACTCATCTTGTGCAGTAATAGTTAGAGATTGGAGGGGAGAGGTTAAACATATGAGAGTCAAAACTTTTAAATCTGATTCTCCTCTACTAGCAGAGATGGAAGGCATTCAATTTGCATATCAGACATGCTTAGAACTTGATTTTAAGGGAAGTACTATAGAGACAGATTGCAAACCTGCAGTCAAAGCAATCCATGACCCTTACTCTGGTCCCTGGAGATTCTTTTCTCTTAATTGTCAACTGAATTTGTTGCATGGAGACAATCCAATCACATATGCTCTTAGGGAAGCTAATACTGTGGCTGATTTTTTGGCAAAATATGCAAGGGAGGAATCCCTAAATGGAGTCTTTCACATTAGCAATGCCCCTTCTTTCCTTAAAGGCTTGATTATGTTAGATAAAATTGGAGTTCAGGGGGTAAGAATAACAACGGTAAATGGGAACTCAGATTACACATAAGCTGGTAGTTGTCTCTGGATATAATGTATATAAATGTTGTGGAATAGAAACTGCTGTCTTTCATTTTTTCTGCAGATATCCGGCTCAGGTTCGGAGCCACATCAGAAGCAAATGAGGACTCACAAGAGAGGAAACACGGTCAGAGCACAGGAGAATGATTTCTGAACTACCTGAAGCAAGGGACGATCTAGATCATAGGAGAGGAGAGGAAGTATTGCTCGAACATAGGAGAATTTGAGGATGGCAACAATCAATGGACACTTAGGTGATCTTGTGTCTTCCTTGGCATGAATAACATTGACTAATAAGGGTTTCGATTCTTCGCTTCCCTGACCATGTTCGTGTTATTCATGCCAGATGGACATAAGACTAGCAATCTGTAATTTCACATATTCAGTTAGCTTAGATTTGACTAATCATAGTGCTTTTGGAAGCAATTTTCTATTTGCTTGGAGGCCTTCGTTGGCTCTTGGATCATCATGAATGATCTTTTGTAAAAACTCTACTTGTAGCACTTCCTTTTGGGTTTGAGGAGCCTAATAAAATCCTCCCATCCAACGGATGGTTTCTAATTAAAAAAAAAACATGTTGTATGCTCCCCCGTCTCCTTTCAAGTTTCACTTTTTGACTTTTAACAGTTGATTTGAAAAATGTTTGATCTTTAATATCTTTTATTAATGACTAGCAGGAGTCCCACCGCACATTGCACGGTGTTCTTGATTAAAAATGTTTAATTAAATTAATATATAATATTTACATACTCCCTCCGTTTCTTTATTAGTGACACACTTTTCTTTTTGGGTCGTTTCTTTTATACTGACATACTTTCCATTTTTGGCAAGATTCCTTCAATTTCATCCACTTATTCTACTTTTTACTTTCTACATTCAATTTCATCCATTCATTTCCTTCACCGAAATCCAAGCACCTAAACCTATGGTGCCACTATTAGTGGAACTGAAATAAATAAATAAATCAAAAAGTATATTCATCTAAGAATGACTATCTAAATTGTAAAATAAATAATAATTTTGTTGGAATTTATTAAATAATCAATAAGATAAAAAATATTATTTTATAACCTTTCAAGAAATAATATATTGCAAGTACATGAAGTAAGTAAAATATAAAAAAGAAACGTTGAACTTGTGTAAAAACAAGGAACTGTGTGTATATGTGAACTAAACAACGAATTGAGTGACATAAATGCAGACAAGTTTTTGTCACAATCATTGTCTATATGTTTATTTTGGAGAATTGTTGTCGATATACCAATATAATCTTATATACTTGCGAAAGTGCCGATATAACCTTCAATCGTTTGAAAGTTAGAAAAAAATGACTTAATTAATGAAAGTGCCAATAATCCTCTGGTATGCGTGCGAAAAATGACTACCATATGTTGACTATTGTTTACTGTTTATGCGTGCGAAAAAGGTGCGATATTGTGTGAGAAACTTTTAGTTTTCTTTCTTTCTCCTATCTATCCCCCTTATCTGCCTGATAACGGTCACAAAAGGTGGAATTGGCCGCCGACCATGGCGACGCCACCGCCAAAACCCTTAACAGAAAACCCCTCCACCAATTGCAAAACCTTCCTCTAAGCTCTGAATGCTAAACCCTCTCCACTATTCACTTCTTTACCCGACACGCCTAATCTTCACCCTATCACTGTATATAAGGGCAAAATTGCTTTTATCCTCCCACCGGAGGAAGGCGAGATATTGGCGTCGCACTATCAGAATGCGTTGGTCGGAAAGTTCAACAGAGGAAAGCCATCAATGGAAACTCTTCACTCCGCTTTCAAGTCTATAGGTTTCAAACCAAAGTTCCAGTTGGGATCAATGGATTACCGCCATGTGCTTATCAGATTTCAAGAGAGTGAGGATTATCAGAGATGCTGGATGAAGGGACAGTGGATGATTCAAGGCTCGTTAATGAAAGTCCAGAAATGGTCTCCGGACTTCACCCCCGTATCAGAATCATCTGTTGTTCCAGCTTGGGTAACAATCCATAAACTCCTTATTCATTTCCATAATACATCTGCTATTATAGATATGAGTAATCAGATTGGTAGATTCCTTAAAATGGATGCTGCAACTAGTGCACTGACTAGGCCATCTGCAATCAAAGTGTGTGTTGAGATTGACCTTCTGTCTCAGTTGCCATCAACCATTGTGGTTGGAATAGGTAGCAAGGTAGCTGAGTACCTGATTGAATATGATGAACTGCCTTCGTATTGTACTCAGTGTAGGATATTGGGTCATAGTCATGCTACTTGTAATTTCCTGCACCTAGAACTGAGGAAAAAGCAGAATCCCACAATAAATGGAAAAAAGGTAAACAAAGCCACAGATCAGGTAGAACCTTTTAATGCCTTAGAATCCCAGCCTACACTGGAATTAGAAGTTGCAGAATCCTCAGGTCTAACTGCCAATCAAAAGGATGTAGGGTATCAGTTACAACAAAGCAAGACAGAACTTCAACTGAAAAATAGTATTGTACAAAACTTCCCTGGTATACATAAGAAAAGAACTCTTTCCTTTTATTCACTGGATAACATCTCTAAGCCAATCACCACCACCTTTTGGAGAAAGAAAAAACACCAGAGTGAGTTAACACCCAGCCAGGACCTCCAAAGAACAAAAAATACTGTTAGGATTTCAAATGCCTTTCAGACCTTAGAAGCTTTAAATGAGGGTGATGAAGAGGAGGAAGCAGTAGAAATATTTCATGAAACACTGGAATCTCAAGAAGGAGTAGTACCCCATATAACTACAGACACAATAGAAATCCACCCCATTGAAGAAATCAGCCCACATGTTAGACACACAGAGCCCCCCATTTCCTTGGCAACAAATACACCTGTCACCCCAGAGGCTGGCAACAATCCACCGAGCATCATAGGTGTTGGGCTGACACAAGAACCGAAGCTGCAATCTCAGCCAGTGCTTATAGAGGTAAAGAAGGGAGCTCAAGCTTTAACTGATCAGAGCACAAAGGAAGATCACAGCTCACGGTCACAGGTTAGCACACACAAACCTACCTATCTTACCATCGGATAAAATTGATAAGAATCAATAAAAGCAATCAATTAACAGTAAAGCCTTTGCTGTTAAATCAAGAAACCTTAGATCTTCATAGAAAGCAACCACTTCATGTTTTAAATGATTAAATACAACATAATAGGAAACATGCTAGTTTGGAATGTTAGAGGCTACGGAACATCTTTGGATAGAATAAAATCACTTTTGCTGTCTCACAAGATTGCTATTCTTTGTTTGATAGAGCCTTGGCATGAAAAAAAGAAAATATTCACTCTGATGCATGATCTAGGCTTCAAAAATGCTTACCCTGCAGAAAATGCTAAAATATGGATCTTATGGAACCATGCTTTTAATATTATCAGTTTAAAAGAGTCAGATCAATTTGTGCAGGAAAGAATCACAGATATTCACTCATCTTCCAGTTGGAATTGTTATTTTATATATGCTAGTGTAAACAGATAATTGAGGGAAGCTCTTTGGAATGATTTAGAAAAACCCCCCTCCGGAACCTTCTATTTACATTGGAGACTTTAATACTGTGGTCTCAGCATCGGAGTATAAAGGAAGGAAATCCCCACCCACAAGAAGCATGAAAGATTTCAATGCCTTCATTAATAAACTGGACTTGCATGGCATCCCCACTGTTGGTAATTCCTTTACATGGTCTAATAATAGATTCAAGAACAAATGTAAAGACCTTATGTTCCAGAGATTAGACAGGGGCCTATGCAACTTGGACTGGTTGGAACTATTTCCAAACAGCTCAATTCAGGTTCTTAATAGACTGACTTCTGATCACTCTCCATTAATGTTGTCCATTCAATCTGCTGAAGAAGTGGCACCTAGGCCTTTTAGATTCCAAGAAATGTGGTCTAATAGACAAGACTTTCAAAATCTAATGGAAAAAAATTGGAATTTACCGTCCTCCGCTACTGGTATGTGCAGATTAGTGAGCTTAAGAGACTTAAGATTGACATTAAAGCATGGAACATAAACACTTTTGGAAATGTCAATCAAAACCTGGTTAAAGCTGAAGCAGAGGTCAGTGAGCTAGAAATAAAATTTCAACAGTCCAAAGCAGAGTCTGATTTAGCTGAACTTAACAAGTCCAAAGCTTTACTTCTTAGATCCCAAAAAGAAAAAAACATCTTCTTAAAACAGAAGGCAAGGCTAAATTGGCTAAAACACGGAGATGCAAACACCAGCTATTTTCATCATACCATCAGGGAAAGGAGAGCTAAATAAAAAATCAGTAAAATCAAAGACGGAAATGGTAATTGGATTTCTGACCCACAGCTGATTAAAGATGAAGGAGTTAGTTTTTTTAAGGGACTCCTTAATGAGGACGCCCCTCAAAAAACAGGAACTTACCTAAAATATTTTTTAGCTGAAATTCCTTCTCTGGTTATTGAGCAGCAAAACCAACTCCTGCTAGAACCTTTCAATATCCAGGAATTGAAATTTGCTGTCTTTGATCTAAATAAATCAAGTGCTCTGGGATCTGATGGTTTCTCTGGGCATTTTTTCACATCCTTCTGGGAAACTATTAAAGAAGATTTTTTGGAAGCAGCAAATGATTTCATAAGTGGTGGCCTTATCCCTAAGGTCATCACAAGCACCTGGCTCACTTTAATCCCCAAAAAACCAATTCTGATCTCTTTCTCAGATTTCAGACCGATCAGTCTATCAAATTTTGTCAATAAAGTCTTTTAAAAATGCTTATGGAAAGGATTAAACCGCTTATGCATATCCTAATCTCTCCTGAGCAGAGTGCTTTCATTAAAGGCAGGGAAATCACAGACAATATACTTCAAATGCAAGAGATGACCAGGCTTCTGTCTACAAAATCTAAAGTCCCTAATTTAATAGTTAAACTAGATATGCAAAAAGGCTTTTGATAGAGTCTCATGGTCATTCCTGAATTCCATTCTTCTTCACTTCGGCTTTCATGGGAAATTTGTTTAACTCATTATGCATAACATATCTGCTGCAAATTTTTTGGTTTTAATCAATGGAGTTACTTCAGGTTTCTTCGCATCCTCTAGGGGTATAAAACAGGGAGATCCTCTTTCTCCTTTCCTTTACAATTTGCTCTCGGAAGCCATTTCTAGAGGGTTAAAGAAACTTTTTAGCACATGGTACCTTCAGAATTTCAGTCTACCTAAGAGTTGGGCTCCAGTTTCACATTTAATGTATGCTGATGACACGGTAGTATTTTTGAATATCAACCCTAGAAACATGAAGAGGTTCAAAAAGTTTCTTAAAGCATATGAACAAACCACATGCCAAAAGGTCAATTTCTCAAAATTAGAATTATTTGTATCTCATAGGACAAATTCTTCTACAGTTAACTCTATAAAAAGGATCCTGGGAATGGAAAAAGGAGTTTTCCCATTCAAATACCTGGGAGTGCTTATATTTTTTTGTAGAAATTTGCAAGTACACTACCAGCCATTATTGGAAAGAATGGATAAATCAATCCATAATTGGAAGAACAGATGACTCTCCATCGCAGGTAAAATTGTTCTAATTAATCACTGTCTTCTCTCTATCCCAACTCATACCTTTTCAGTTTTGAGTCCACCAAAAATAGTTTTGAAAAAAATGGAGAAAATGGCTTCTAGCTTATTCTGGGGATATTCTGATAATGTTGAAAAAAAATGGAGATCTTGGAAAAACATGAATGTACCTGTAGAAGAAAATGGAATAGGTTTTAGAGATTTAAAGGCCATTGTAGATGCTTTTTCATGTAAACTGTGGTGGAAACTGCAACTCAATTCCACGCAATGGACCTCTCTATTATGGTCACTCCCAAAGTCTTACAAAAGATCTCATACATGGTCTAGAATCTGTAAAATTACTGAAAAAGCAAATAGCAACTCCAGAATAATACATGGTATTGGTGATTTCTCCTTTTGGAATGCTAACTGGATGGGCGAGGGAGCTTTGTATTATAAATGGCCTCAAGATAGAGATATCCCCTTTGCGGACATCTCACTAAGGTCATTTATTAACAACAAGGCATCAATCCTCCCACAACTGGAGCCTTTTTTGGCGACCAATTTGTACTCAATTTTGCAGGAGGCTAAAGTGGAATATACTCATGAAGATAGACTCATCTGGATGCCAGCCACAAATGGAATCTTCTCCATCAAATCAGCATACAAAATTTTCAGACAGAGAAAGCTGAAGATCCTCCATTTTCAAAAGGTATGGTTACCTTTTATTCCTAAAAAGATGTCTGTGCTTTTATGGAGAGCTCTGAATGGTTTATTTCCTTTTGACAAAATTTTAAGAAAGATAGGGTTCCATTTAGCATCCAAATGTCCCCTGTGCCAGACTTACAGTGACTCTTTAGATCATTTTTTCAACTCTTTCCCCACATCCATTTCTGTCTGGAACTGTGTAAATGATTTTTTAAAGATTCATCAAAAATCTTTCCTAAATTTGAAGAGCAGAGTTGAATTTTACCTTTCTTTTAATGCAGAATCTAAAATTCAGTCTAATATCACCATTGCTGCCCTTCTTGTAACAATCTGGACTCTTTGGATTAAAAGGAATAATATCCTGTTTGACAAAAAAAATAAAATAAATAAATAATCCTCTGGTAGACTTTCTGGCGTTGACAGTGCTTTTCCAACTGTTGACCCACCTTAAAATGACAATAATGCCATCAGACCAAAGCTGAATTTGGGTGGACAATTATAAACTTACCCACAACCATGGAACCATCATCGCCGCTGCCGTAACAGGTAGGGGTTACATCAGGACATTATGAACTTGATAGGGTTCGGGTGGTACTAGGTTCGAGTGGAGAGGGTTCGAGTAGTACTGGGTTCGAGTGGAGAGGGTTCGAGTAGTACTGTGTTTGAGTGGAGAGGTTCGAGTGGTACTGGGTTATAGTAAAGAGGGTTTGGGCGGTGATGTTTGAGTGGGGAGAGTTCAGGTGGTGAGGGTTCGAGTGGAGAAAGTTTAGGTGTTGAGGGTTCGAGTGGAGAGAGTTCGTGTCGAGATTCTAGTGGAGAGGTTTGAGTGGTACTGGGTTCAAGTAGAGAGGGTTTGAGTGGAGAGGGTTTGAGTGGTACTAGGTTCGAGTAGAGAGGGTTAGAGTGGTACTGGGTTTGAGTGAAGGGGTTCGGGTGGTGAGGTTCGAGTGGAGAGAGTTTGGGTGCTGAGGGTTCAAGTGGAGAGAGATCGAGTCGAGATTCAAGTTGAGAGGATTGAGTGACACTGGGTTCGAGTAGAGAGGGTTCGAGTGGAGAGTTTTGAGTGGAGAAGGTACTGCATTCGAGTGGAGAGTTTTGAGTGGAGAAGGTACTGCATTCGAGTGGAGAGAGTTTGAGTAGTACTAGATTCGAGTGGTACTAGGTTCGATTGAAGAGGGTTCGGGTGGTACTGGGTCGAGTGGAGAGGTTCGAGTGGTACTGGGTTCCAGTGAAGAGGGTTCGGGTGGTGAGGTTTGAGTGGAGAGAGTTTGGGTGGTGAGGTTCGAGTGGTACTGGGTTCGAGTGGTACTGGGTTCGAGTGGTACTGGGTTCGAGTGGTACTGGGTTCGGGTAGAGAGGGTTCGAGTGGTATTGGGTTCGAGTGCGACTGGGTTCGAGAGGTACTGAGTTCAAGCGGAGAGGTTTGAGTGATACTAGGTTCGAGCGGAGAGGTTCGAGTGATACTGGGTTCGAGTGGAGAGGGTTCGAGCGAAGAGGTTCAAGTGGTGAGGTTCGAGTGATGAGGAATCGAGTGGAGACAGTTCGAGTAGAGTGGTTCGAGTGATACTATATTCGAGTGGTACTGGGTTCGTGTGGAAAGAGTTCGAGTAGAGGAGGTTCGAGGGTTCGAGTGGAGAAGTTCGAGTGGTGAGGGTACCATCCACCATTGGAGATAGTACTATCCACCTCTCGAGAGGGGTATAACATCCGCCATTAGAGAGAGTATTATTTACCCCTCAAGAAGTTTGTCAACTACCCTTCGAGGGTACACTATCTACCTCTTGAGCAGGATGGTTGATGTTCCAGGACCTCGAGGGTTAATGAATCGATGGAGAAGTCCGAGTGGTACTGGGTTTGAGTGGTAATGGGTTCCAGTAAAGATGTTCGAGTTGTACTGGGTTCGAGCGGAGAGGTTTCGAGTGGTCAGGGTTCGAGTGGTGAGAGGTTAAGTGGAGAGGGTTCGAATAGAGGATTCGAATGGAAAGGGTTCGAGTGGTAAGGGTTCGAGTGGTGAGGGTTCGAGTAGAGGTTAGAGTGAAGAGGATTGAGTCGAGGGGTGATGCCTAGAGGGGGATGGTTGATGGTTCCAGGGCCACAAGTGTTAATGAATCGAGTGGAGATGCCTCGAATCAACACCCCTCAAGGCGGATGGTTGATGTTCAAACGATGGATATTCTAGTGGTAGGGAGGCCTCGAGGCGAATGGTTGATGTTCGAGAGGTGGATGGTTCGAGTGGTGTCGTGGTGGATGTTCAAGAACTGATGGTTCAGGGGGTGATAGTTCCAGGAATATATGGTTGGTATTCAAGGGATAGGTGGTTCGAATGGTAGTGTCGTGGATGGTTCGAGGGGTATAAGCCTCGAGTGGGTCATGGTTCGAGAGCTAATGTGGATGGTTCGACGCTCTCAATGGTATACTCTCTCGAGGGGTGGTGTACCCTCAAGGGCTGGTGTACTCTAGAGGGGTGGATGTGTAACCTCTCGAGGGGTGGTGTAGCCTCGAGGGCTAGTACACCTCTCTTGAGACGTTGATGGCGTACCCTCGAGGGGTGGAAGGTGTACTCTCTCCAGTGGTGGATGGTTTATCCCCTCGAGAGGTAGATGGTGTACCCTCGAAGGGTGGTTGACAAACTTCTTGAGGGGTGGATAATACTCTCTAGTGGTGGATGGTATACCCCTCTCAAGGGGTGGATGGTACCCTCACCACTCGACTCTCACCACTCGAACTCTCACCACTCGAACTTCTCCACTTGGACCTTTTCACTCGAACCCTCGAACCTCCTCTACTCAAACTTTTTCCACACGAACCCAGTACCACTCGAACATAGTATCACTCTAACCTCTCTACTTGAACCCTCTCCACTCGAACCTCTCCACTCGATTCCTTATTACTTGAACCTCACCACTAGAACCTCTTTGCTCGAACCTCTCCACTCGAACCCTCTCCACTCGAACCCAGTATCACTCAAACCCTCTCCACTCGAACCCAGTATCACTCGAACCCTCTCAAGATTTTGGACATTTATATGAAAACTATTTGATTTTGTATACAAACCATGCACGAGAACTCTTAATGTATGGTTGTTTCTACCACCCCGATTACTTGAATTTTTTGTTTATTCTATATGCCTTGACTTGAAACCCCAACACCTGGAAAGAAGTACTAAATTCCTACAGTCTACAAACACAAGTCACTAACCAAAAGATAGAAAGTAACAGGAAATGAGGCATACTGATGTCGGAGAGACAACATTCAACTATAAAATAAACAAATAGAAGTCCTTCAAGGACACTTACTCTGATTATACAGAAGACACTATTTAAATGTAATTCCTCTAGCTAAAAAAAACCATCACAAAGTCTCATCACACAGTGATAAATACACACAAATTGGGGCATTAATTTTCTTCATCACCTGACACAAATCTATTGCAAGTAAGAGTATTATTACAAGAAAACACAACAGTCACAACATATAGAATAAACAAAAAATTCAAGTAATCGGGGTGGTAGAAACAACCATGCATTAAGAGTTCTCGTGCATGGTTTGTGTATGAAATCAAATAGTTTTCATATAAATGTCCAAGCTCCTGGTGGTATTAACTAAATAGGAGGTATGCAACACATGTATAATACCAAAAGGTTAATAATTAGACCTCCACAAAAGCAGTTGACTTACAACAAGTATCAAACTCTTAAGCTACAACTCTTGAGAGTCAGAAATAGAAGTGAAAAATAGGAAATAAAAGGCAAGGACAAGTCAAGTGGCACACAAATATGCAGAGCAGGCATGGTGAGTTAGAAATAGACAAAAACACATAACAATACACAGACTAAAACCCATAATTTCATCTTATGGAAGCTCGTTCAAGTAAGAAAGCCAAAAGGGATTTCAGGAGTAAAGGAAAACAAGAAATAAAAGTTAACGTTAAGTAGCTCTAGAAAAATGTAAAAAATGTACGTTGACGTTAAGTAGCTGTTAGTGTTGTTCACTTCATGTCTGAATCATTTGAGTTGAGGGGGTCGATATACGTACCAGTTGAGGGGGTCGATAAATCTTCGTGATTTTGAGACATGACGTACAGTTTCAGTGGGGAATCGAGAAAGTGTCTTATGTATTAAGTTAAGTTAACACAAGTTCTCACAAGAACGTACCAATGCATCATCTACGACGTCTGGCTCGTGAGTCATGTTGAGGATAGTTTCTCCTAATATGGGAGTTCTGGATTTGTCATTATCTTTCTGATGACACAAGGGAAAGGATTTATGAAAGGGCATTAAATTTTTTAGCTTCTCAAAGGAGAAAAATTAAGGAAATGTAGCCATTGCAATGTTTATTAGATAGACGAAGGTTACTATGCTTACCACCTTTTCTAGGAATCACCAAAGGTTTCGGAGCATACTTAACATACTCTTCCATGGAAGTTAGGAATGATTCGGGAGGCTGCAATTCAAGGTTCAGATAAATAAGAAACGATAAACTAAACTAAATCGGGACTATGCTAGAATAAATGGAGTCTAAAAGATGGTACTTGATCAATTTTAGCGTAGCTTTGTCCTCGTCCGAATTTAAGGCTCCTGCAGATTTCAAAGAACTCGAATAGCTATTCTGCCTTCACACATTACAATTCTAGTTTAAAGTTGAGAATATTCAAACAAAGTTAGTATCCGTAGATGAAATCAGGAGCAATGATCACACTCACCTTACTATGCTCATTCACAAATACTAAATGAGGTCGATTTCGCAATCCAACAACTCTCAAAATTAATCTTTCAAAAACGAAACTTGTGTAACACCAAATTGTTGTAAAGCAGCGCATACACGTATTATTAGATTTCAGCAGATCATTTGCATTTTTTAATTAAAAAGAGTTGCTTCCTGGCAAGATCCAAAGTGAAAATTCGGGTACCCTTCCATTAGGAAATTCAGCCCTGTAGCCCGACCAAGTAAACCCTTACCGATAATATTTTCTTGAGGAGAGCATAAGTAAAACAGTTTAGCATAAGCCAAGGTACTCACTAACTTGCACTCTTCTAGAATTGTCTAACGATCCTAATTTAGCTAGTGTAAAATTGGAATCAACCATTTTCGTTAGTTACCTTATCTCAACAATCATACCAGCTAGCATCACCTTCTAAGTTTGCAAGTAACGTTGTCCCATAACATGCGTAAATGCAATAGTAAAAACTATTTCAACAACCATAAGAAAACAGTAAGATAAGAAGTTATGGAAAACTAGATTGACGAGAACTTAGAGGACCAAATTCAAAATCATATCATGATGATTGCGATGCCTCAAGCAGTAGTAGTTTACGAGCTAAAAAAAAGTTAAAACTAAGACTTACTATTAGAAATGGCTGGATTATATAGACTTTTGCCTTCCCTTTTCAGCAAAACCCTCACTGTCTGAGTTGCATAAAATTATGAGGATAAGCCTTGTAAAGGTCCACAAAAAAAATAGACAGCCTCACAAATAAACTACAATAAGAAGATGATTGAATCAAATTGTTGAGAATCAATTAAACAAGCCTTATCCACTCTGAATCAAATTTAGGTTTCTTCGTGATTGAGAATCGAATTTTTAACTTTGATCTTATAGCCTATACAAATTCGCCATCCTTTATAATCAAAATTATGAAGTTAAAAAAAATCATTCATAATCAAATTAACTATCAACAATCACTCCAAACATAATAGATATCACACAATCATCATTCTGAAACTGAGAAAATTAACCAAAAAATGCCTGAAATTGATGAAAAATACATCGCTTCCATACAGGAAACATGCTTTTTGGATTTGGGATTACTTCATCCAAGTTGCAACTGTATGCTTCTCGTCATCGTCGCCGCTCTGACTTGTCCTTGTTCCATCCCTAGCCATCTTAATCCAATTCTCGGCTTGTTCTTGGCGAGGAGGCAGAGCTCCAGCGTCGCCTGCTTCTGCAGTTGGATTGATGGAAAGCCGAGGCTGGAGACCATCTGGGCGATGAATTCGTCAGAGGCGGCGGCTCTGGGATGAGGAACTTGTAGAGTTATCGAACGAGAGCAGAGGTGGGGGAAAAAGGTGATGAAGAAGCGGAACATGGAAGAAGAGAGGGATTTTAAAGGAAAAATGGTGTCATTTTCTCAAAGAACGAAACTCATAAAATTACTTAAATAGCCCCGGTTGACAGACAGAAAGCAAACAATATCAATTATAGGGTGCTTGGGATAATTAAATCTTATGAAAATTCACAAACTCTTACTTTAGGTAGTCTAAACTTTAGAATGTGGATTATTGTGCAGTTATAAAAAGTTTCATTTGTGATGAGGTTTTTTTTAAAAAAATATTCTGAAAAATTCAGGGACCTATTGTACAATTATCAAAATACTATATATATCACAAAAATATCCGCATTTTCATTTTTATTTCCACCTCCTCCTCCGATCGAAACCGCTGGAAACTGCCTGCAACCGACGGTTATCGCTGGATTTCCACCGCTCCACCTCATTTCCACCGCCTTCGCCTGAACAACCGGATTTTTCCAGAATCTCGCAGCAGTGTCACGACTAAACCTCAAAGGCAAAGCTAGGGTTTCAACACTGACAATTCTTCTGCCATTGCGCGAGGCGCTGCTGTGCAAAGCCACCACGAAGCCTCGAAATCGAAGTAGCTCGGAGGATTGCGATTGCGACGAGAAATGGAAGAAGAACGCAAAGCTTTCGGCAATTGCGATTACCACCGTGAAGATTCCAAATCCACATCGTACATCAGTGGAAGAAGAACGCGATTGCAATGATGATTGCGATGAGCTTTCCAATGAGGTGCGGTGCAGTGAAGAGAAGAACGCGACAAGCAGATGAGTAGTCTTCCGTCGACCAGTTGTAGAACTTCCATCGGCGCAGAGCAGTGGAAGAAGAGGCGATGAGCAATAGAGTATCTGTTGGCACTTGAAGTCCATGCGCTCAACTGTGGAAGATAACACGCTTGCCACTACGCGTAGGGTTACTGACCGCATGTCTTGACGCGCCACCTAAGGGGACATTGGCGGTAGGTAGCGGCTTCTGCGACGGCGGACGACTGAGCTTCTAATCATTTTATTCGAAGACTTGCTGAGGCTTAATATTTATTTGGCTGAGCTTATTGTCAACACAGATTGTTTGGTCTAGTGGTTAGTGCTCTGGTTGTTGAGGCTATATGTCAGGGGTTCAAGTCTCATATGTGACCTATTTTTTTGAAGAATTTATGTTTTTGATGTACATGCCTAGGTTTAATATTATTTGACTGAGTATTTAGTCAATAAGAGTCTTTGTTGTTAATGTTATTTCTCTAGGCTCTGAGGTTTGAGACCTGAGTTCAAAAGTCACTAGGACCCATTTTTTGAAGAATTTTTTATTCTGGAGGTACTGTAGCTTTTTGTTGATGTTTGTAGTTTTTTTCCTTGTGTTGATGTTTTTCATTATTCGGGTGATGTTTAATTGATATGAGTTGATGTTTTGTAGTATTTTTAGGTGATATGGATTGATATTTGTAGTTTTTTAAAAAAAATTCTCATGTTTATGTTTTTCATTTTCCAATTGATGTTTTGGTAATAGGAGTTGATGTTCATAGTTTTGTTTTCTTTTTGTTGATTTTTTTATTTTTTGGATGAGTTTCAGGTGTTATGAGTTGCTGTTTGTAGTTTTTTTTAAAAATCATTGATATTTTATGATTTTCTGAGTGAATAATTTATACTCTTGAGGTACTGTAGCTTTTTTGTTGATGTTTTTAGTTTTTTCCCTCTCATGTTGATGTTTTTTAATTTTCTAGATGAGTTTTAGGTGATAGGGTTGGTGTTTGTAACTCTTTTGATGATATGATTGATTTTTTGTAGTGTTTTTTTTTCTTATGTTGACATTTTTCATTTTCGTTAGTACTTCAAGTGTAGGTTGTAGGTGCTTATTTTATAACTTGTGTGTGCTATGAAAACAAATTCGTGCTTAAAGTACAACTTGTAAGTGCTCCAACCGGTGCTTGTTAGGAGTTGGTGTTTAGCTTTTTGATGATATGGTTGATTTTTTGTAGTGTTTTTTTCTTACGTTGACGTTTTTCATTTTTTGTTAGTGTTTCAAATGTAGGTTGTAGGTGCTTATTTTGTAACTTGTGTGTGTTATGAAAATAAATTGGTGCTTAGCATACAACTTGTAAGTGCTTCAATCGTTACTTTTAAGTGCTTCAATCGTTACTTTTAAGTGCTTCAATCGTTGCTTGGGTGATATAGGTTGATGTTTGTAGTATTTATTTTTTAAAAAGACAATTTAGCTTTGTTGACGTTTTTATGATATTTCAGTTGATTTTTTGTTAGTCGTAGTCGACGTTTTCCCCCAATTTTTGTTGAGTTTTATTTGAATTTATATGTGTATTTTGTTGTTTTGTTTGATTTTTTATATATTTTTTACTGCAGTTTTTTAGTTGATGTTTTATGATTTTTCGTTGATGTTCTGCTATTTTTTGCTGATGTTGCTGCCATTTTTAATTGATTTTTTGCATTTTAAAAATAATTTTTGATTTTTTTTTGCATATTGCAGGGAGGTGGAAAAATATGGGAAAAAGTTGGACGAAAAAGCCCCTAGATTAGCGATCCT
The DNA here is from genome assembly GCA_037428765.1 of Rubia yunnanensis. Lineage (NCBI taxonomy): Eukaryota > Viridiplantae > Streptophyta > Magnoliopsida > Gentianales > Rubiaceae > Rubia > Rubia yunnanensis. The sequence continues at coordinate 61,568,025 of CM075071.1, read as the reverse complement.
GTATAAATAATTAGAGATAGGTCCCTGTATAATTATTAGAGATAGGCCCCTGGAGCTAGAATATTGTTAGAATTGTAGAAAGACCACTGCCTAAAGTTTAGGCTACCTCATAGGAGACCATCTCGTGAAAAATTGAAATTTTGAAAATATATGTCATAATGAATTTAACAATATACCGCACAATAATATTCATACTTATATACGCATTCAATTTTAGAGTCAAAGTTAGAAAATATTGACCAAATGAATAGGTAAATTGTATCTTGAAATGGGACAGAGGGAGTAAGTAATATTTTAAACATGCCCTATTTATACATTTATAAGTAATATTTTTTTTGAAAATATTTATAAGTAATGTTTTAAAGTGAGTAACATGTAACTAATTGTTCTTAGGCGAAGTCCCTCGCCCGTAGGGCCCCGTCATCCCAGCACCACAGGTTGATGAGGAGGTAAATCACGGGATCCAAGGGTCAATCACCTGGTCATCACTTCCTGGTGCTCACAAGGAATCCTCCTACAGGAGGAAATTCCTACACTGCATCTACCAGGATTTGAATAAAAACTGGCTCAATGATAAAATAAACATACATTCTCCGTATAAATAAGTAAGTAAACAATTCCTATATGGTAACCCGAGGTACACTAAACTTTGTATCCCCATTAAATTAACAAAATAACAATTCACTCTCCTATATTTATTGAAAGATAACTACCTATCATGATCACTATAACATACAAGTTTATCAATAATAAATTAACCGAAGATACCATTCTTACCGAAGATACCATTCTTACCGTATTCTCAAGGTATGGTATAATTTACCGTAAGTAAATATAGAGATGATAAATGGGCGGACGGACCAAATATGAGTCAGGTAATATGGTTAGTAAAAAAAATATGGATGTGACTCATTTCGACCCATTTTCAAACGGGTTAAAAATGGATTGGGTTGAAAACGAGTTGGGCTAAAACCCATTCAACCCCCAACCCGTGGATTGAAATTACTCAAATTATGGGTAAAAAATGGGTAAACCAATGTTTCAACCCATATGGATTAAAATATAAACGCATATGGGTTAAGATATAAATTTGAGATTTTTCACAAAATTTTAAAAATTCTACTTTTGGTTATTCTTCAAAAAACAAAACAAAAACCTACGGGTATATTTAATTCATCATTGTATTATGCAGTATGTATGAGTTTTATCACTGTGCCTATTATGATCAGTGAAATATATTCATGAGTATGCACGTAATATGAGTATTTCAATACAGTGAGTGAGTGAGGTAGTAGTTATTCATTCAATCCTCTGCAAGTTTACACACGCTTACACGTGTATTCCTGTAAGCATCTAACTAAGATAATTTAGCATGCACAGATGTTTCTCCCAAATAATTGCCTTCGGCATACCTCGACGGTATTAAGGTTGACTCAATTTCTTACAAAAATAGGAAAGAATAGAGAAAATATGGGTTCAGAATATAAAGAAATGGGTAAAATTTTGGGATTCGACCCGCAAGTTTGATCATTTTACTGACCATGGTCAATCCACAAATTCAACCCATTTGATCCATTTGACCCATAACCACTTAATTTATATTCATCTGAGTTTGAAACTTAGTAATCTGCTTGACATGTGGATTACGGGTCAATATTGCCACCCTTAAGTAAATATTCATTCCGTCCCATCAGTAATGACATATTTAATTTTTCAAAGTTAAATTTGGTAAACTTTGACCATAAATATTAATTAATACATATATAATAAATATATCATGTATGATATCGTTGAATTCATCTTAACATATATTTTCTAAATATTAATTTTTTTAATGGAAAATTGGTATATGTAGCAAGAGATATTGACGGTCAAAAGAAGATCATGAAAAAGTAAATATGTCATTACTGGTAGGACGGAGGGAGTAGATGGTTAGTGTTATGATTAGTGTCGATTACTCGCATTCCCCATGCTCCCGTTTTATGTGAAGCCCCATATCTTAGTGATATGGACCAATCGTTTCAGCCCAAATAGAAAACCAAGAGTGCCAATTGTTTCAACCCAAGTGGAAAACTGTCAGGATCTGAACAGTAGGCCAAAAGTATGCTCAGAATTTGGAAAGAAAGAGAATGGCTGTAAACAGCTTTGAGTTCTCAATTCACATCAATATTCTATCGATAACTTGCTATGAACCCCTCCTCTTCCTTATATGCTATCTTCCTCCAGCTATCCTCTCAATTACAACAGAATTAACTACTTAACAACTTTGAGTCAGTTATCAACTAACTAACTTTCTGTCTTCCAACTTCTACACTGCCTTTCCTGATTACTGAAGATGATTTTGGTCTTATTGCCAAAATAACCCTCCAGCCCTCTCTGTCCTTTGTATTCATGACAATCCTTCTTCCTTAAACTGAGCTTGTCCTCAAGCTCAAAATCCCGGAAACTGTGTTTTGATGGTGTGTGCATCTTCCCAAGAGTTTTCTTCAATCGGCAAATATTTCCATCGTATCAACCATTGAACCACTTGTTCTTCTCCACGTTGTTGCAGCCTGCGTTGTACTATATTTAAAGGTTCCAATACTGCGATTTCATCAACATCCTGCTCAGGAATATCTGTCCTATGTTGTGGTTGATTTCCTGTGTATTTCTTTAACAGAGAAATGTGGAAAACTGGATGTATACGGCTGGTGCTAGGCAAATCCAATTTATATGCCACTTCGCCGATCTACTGAGTCACCTGGTATGGTCCATAGAATTTAGGAGCTAACTTCATTGAATCTCTTTGAACCACAGAGTTATGCCTATACTTTTATAGTTTCAAAAGTACCCAATCTCCCACAGCCAGTGTTCTCTCCGATCTTCTCATATCAGCAAAGAATTTCATCCGTGTCTGAGCTTCCTGTAAATGTTTTTTTAACAGCTTATTCACTTGTTCCCTTTGTTGCATTACATTCGCTACTGCAGGAATAAGGCTTTCCCTGAATGTCCCCAGTGGTACTGATAATGGTTTCACTCCATATAATGCCTCATATGGTGTCATCTGTATACTAGTATGATAAGATGTGTTGTACCACCATTGTGCCGATGCTAACCAACTATTCCATGAATCAGGTTTATCTCCGCAAAAACAATGTAAATAATTTTCCAAAACCTAGTTCAATCTTTCTGTCTGACCATCAGTTTGAGGATGGTAGGCTGAGCTGAAATTGAGCTTAACCCCCATTAAAGACATCAATTCCTTCCAAAAATAGCTTGTAAACAATCTGTCTCGGTCTGATATGATTGATTCTGGAATTCCATGCAATCGGCACACCTCTCTGTGGAATATTTTAGCTTTATCAAGAGCTGAGAACGGGTGTGACAAAGCTATGAAATATCCATATTTTGTGAGACGATCAACCACAACTAATACTGTATTCTTCCCTTCTGATTCTGGAAGTTTTTCTACGAAATCCATGCTGATCTGTGTCCAAGGATGCGTAGGAATAGGAATGTGTTGAAGCAAACCTGGTGCTAAGCAGTGTTCTGCTTTATTTCTCTGACATGCATCACATTTTTTGATAAAATCCACCACTTCTTCTTTCATTCTTGGCCAATGAAATAAAGAAAGGATCCTTTGAACTGTTGCAGATTGGCCTGAGTGTCCACCAACGGCTGAATCGTGCATTGCTTGCACTGTGTCGTTTCTGATCTGATTAGAAGCTCCCACATAAATCTTGTTGTTTTTCTTCAGAATTCCCTTGACATAGGTACACTCTGCTAAACTGTTTGCATCATCTTGAGCAAGAACGGCGGTAGCAATTAACTCTTGACTAACTGGATCCCCTTCATAGCTGCTCTCGATTTGACTTATCCATGTAGGTATCATAGAAGTTACCGCTCTAACCTTGCAAGGTATTCTTGCCGTAATCAAGTGTTCTGCATTTCCTTCCTCTTGTTCTTCCTCCTTACTGAGCATATCAGTAATCAAATCATTTCTTACCTCTTGTCCCTTCTCCTTACTTTCAACATTTCTTGTCTCCTGTTCTTCCTCCTTACAGAGCACATCAATAGTCAAATTTCCAACATTTCCTTCCTCTTGTTCTTCCTCTTTACTGAGCATATATGGTCTTCTTGAAAGAGCATCTGCAGCTCTGTTAGCACTGCCTGGTTTGTACTGTATTTCAAAGCTCATTCCCAAGAGTTTTGTCACCCATTTATGTTGTAAAGCATGAGTTAATTTTTGCTCTATCAAGTATTTCAGACTTCTATGATCGGTTCAAATAATGAAATGATTCCCCACAAGATAATGTCTACATTTATCAACTGTCATCACCACTGCTAAAAGCTCCTTTTCGTATGTTGATAGCCCTTTGTTTCTTTGATAGAATGCCTTGCTTAGAAATGCAATTGGTTTGTGATCTTGCATCAGAACAACACCTATCCCTTCTTCACATGCATCTGTTTCAATAATAAAGGGATCTCCAAAATTTGGTAATCTTAAAACTGGAGCAGTAGTAATGGTTTTCTTCAATTGTTCAACGGCTCTTGTAGCTTCATCTCCCCATCTGAATGAATCTTTCTTAAGAAGCTGATGCAAAGGCTAACATATAATACCATAATGAGCTATAAACCGCCTGTAATATCCTGTTAATCCCAAGAAACCTCCCAGTTCCTTCACATTTCTAGGCACTGGCTAATTCAAAATACTTTCGATCTTGCTGCTATCCATTTCGACTCCCTGTCCTGATATTATGTGCCCTAAATACTCAACCTGATTTCTTGAAAACAAACACTTGGAGAATTTAGCATTAAGTTTGTGTTGATGAAGAACCTGTAAAACTGACTCCAAATGATCTGTATGTTCCTCCAACATTTTACTGTAAACCAAGATATCATCAAGGAAAACTAGTACATATTTTGGTATATAAGCACAAAAAATATGGTTCATCAAACTTTGAAGCGTAGCTGGCGCGTTAGTTAACCCAAAAGGCATCATAATGAATTCAAAATGACCATGGTGAGTCTATTTTATTAATGTCGCTCTTTTTAATGCGAATCTGATGGTACCCAGCTCTCAAATCGAGCTTAGAAAAATACTTAGCTCCATCTAACTTGTCAAGAAGTTCATCAATTATAGGAATCGAAAAGCAATCCTTTATAGTCAAATCATTCAATTTCCTATAATCTATACACATCCGCCATGTAGAGTTTTTTTTTCACCAAAACCACCGGAGATGCAAACGGGCTGTTGCTCAATTGAATCACCTTGTTATCCAGCATCTCCTTTACTCGCTTCTCAATTTCAGCTTTGTATGTATGAGGATACCTATTAGGTTTTATTTTAAATGGCTGTGAGTTAGGCTTCAAAACAATTTGGTGATCAACTGCTCTTTGTGGTGGTAACTCTGTAGGAATAGCAAAAATATCTCAGAAATGAAATAAAACCTGCTTAATGTTTGTAGGAACCTTCAGTTCTGCAATGATTTTATCATTATCTGTGCCATATTGCATCCGGCCATGCTTAAGATCCCCTCGCGTTAGCCCATTTTCAGTATTCCCAGAATTTGTACCTTGATTCAATCTTGCAGCCTCAGCTTCACTGATCAGTTCTTCATTCGTATTTCCCTTATTACTCAGTTTTGCCATGCATAATCTTCCTATAGCATTCCCTTCAAATCTTTTTGAACTTTTTCCAGAAACTGAGAAATAATCCCCATTTTCCTGTTCTACTGGAACCATGAATAACTTCCTTTTCCTGGATTCTTGCTTCTTAATCTGCTTAATTATATTAATTTCCATTTGCTCAGTAGACCCTTGTAAAATCCAATGATACCCTTGTCTGTATACTGAAAAATGTTGCTTGCCAAAATCAAAGGTGATAGGACTAAAGTGCTTCATCCAATCAACACCCAGAATATTATCAACATTACCCGATTCCATTACTTTCAGATCAAAAGTAAATCCACAATTTCTGATTCGCCAAGCTACCCTTGGACTTAAACCAGTACCATACACGTTGCTTCCATCTGCCACAGTAATTAGAAAAGTCGAGTTCTGATCGTTTCCATATTCAAATATTCAGCTACTGCTGGGTCAATAAAACTATCCGTTGATCCTGTATCTAATAAGATACTGACCTTCACCCCTCTTATCACTCCATACATGGTTAGAGTATTGATCCTAGAGTTCATATTACCTCTAATAGTGTTTAATGACATCAACTCAGGTTCTTCACTGCCCATTCCCTCTTCATCTTCCTCTTGTTCTTCAATTAAAATCTCACCTGGAGCTAGTGAATCACAACCAAGGATCTGATGGATCTGTCTAAATTTACACTGATGACCTGGGATAAATTTCTGTCTAAATTTACACTGATGACCTGGGATAAATTTATTCTCACATTTGAAACAAATATTATGATCCCTCATAAACTGCAGTTCTTGAGGTGAAATCCTTTGAAATTTATCATTTCCTACTTTCTTGTCCCCAGTATTACTTCTCTAATTTGTCTTATCTGAAATATGCTTATCACTCCTAACCACATTCCATTTAGGCCTCTCTATTCCTGTTTTAATTTGGTTTCCACTCTGGTCTATAGAAGCAACCCCTTTATGTCTCCTATTTTTCACATCTATGTTCATTTCTTGAAGACATGCTATCTCTATTGTATCATGCAAAGTCTCAGGTTTTAAGATTTTAATCATAGGCTTCAATTCCTCCCTAAGTCCACTAACAAAACTTGACATGAAATATTGTTCAGAGAGATAGGGATGTTTATCGATAACCTGCGAGCGAAGTTCCTCAAAGATCTCTTGATACTCCCTAACTGATCCAGTCTGATATAACTTGTTAAATTCTTCTACCACATCTCTTCCTCCGATTTATGAAAATCTTCTCAGAGCTGCTTCAGAAAACTCATTCCACGTGGCTATTCTTCTGGTGCTTTTCTTGTTTTGATACCACACTTCTGCTCTCCCTTCCAGATAGATTTCGATCGCCTCAACCCATTGCAGATCATAGATCTGAAAGTAATTGAAGAATTTTCCGCATTTTCTTAACCACTCTACCGGTTTTGCACCGTTGAATACACTCAGCTCAATCTTTGGTTGATTGTTTCCTAAACTAAAACTGATCTTGTTTCTCCAATCTTCCCCTAAATCATTCATAATCTGAGGGTTGTTAATGATATGAACATTACCTCGATGTTGAGATCCTTGCAAGTTCAATCGATTCTCCACTGCCAATTTACTCCGATTAACACTCCGACTGGATTCTTCCCTCTCTGGTTTTCTATCCTTGCTCTTCTGCATCTCCGAAATCATTGCTTTAATCTCTTGAATCATAACTCCTGTGTTCTTTGCATCTGCTTTGATTTCTTTGATTGAAATCTCCATTCCCCTTGATTCTTACAGCTAACCTCCAGATTCCGTCGTAACTCCTCAACTTTGCTAGCGAAATGAGCTTCCATGCCCTTCAAGTTGTTTTCCAAAGATTTTGAACGCGTGTTCTCTGCCATTAATGCCAAGAATCACCGAGCTCTGATACCAATTATCAGGATCTGAACAGTAGGGCAAAAGTATGCTCAGAATTTGGAAAGAAAAAGAATGGCTGTAAACAGCTTTGAGTTCTCAATTCACATCAATATTCTATCGATAACTTGCTATGAACCCCTCCTCTTCCTTATATGCTATCTTCCTCCAGCTATCCTCTCAATTACAATAGAATTAACTACTTAACAACTTTGAGTTAGTTATCAACTAACTAACTTCCTGGCTTCCAACTTCTTCATTGTCTTTCCTGATTACTGAAGATGATTCTGGTCTTATTGCCAAAATAATCCTCCAGCACTCTCTGTCCTTTGTATTCATGACAAAAACTAACGGCCCAACGGCTTAAATTCTCTCGAGTTTCCATCCTCGTGAATTTTGGGGTTTTGATTTTGATTATAGTATTGGCAAAATTGATTTTGAGCTTTTGTACTCATAATAATCGTGTTTGATAAGCATTAGTCTTAAAAGTAGGTTTTAATGGACTTTTGATATATGTGTGTTTTCTAAACAAGCACTTGTCACATACGTAAAAATTATGTTGTACATATAATTTCTTTAAAAAACATAATGATAAGAATAATGAATTGACTTAATCAAACTATATAGTGATTGGTTCTTCATGACTGGGAAGGTAAATTTTCTCTAGAAACAGGAAGAAACCAAATATCGTAATTGAAAAATGTTGATGAACATTTGACAAAAAGTAAACTCGAGAGCAGGATCGGTCCAAAGTATTATGAGGTTCTGGGTGAGAATTTACCATGGGCTCTTATACATATAAATATAGATACAAATATATTTTATAAATATGTATTGATTTAAAATTTAATTTATATAGATATTATCATAATTTCTTTCTCACTAAAAGAGATAGTTGGCAAAATTGTATAACTTAAATGTAATGAAAATTATAAATTCTAGAATTTTTGTACCAATATAACTTATACTCCATCTGTCCCCTTTTAACCTTTCTATTTTAATTTTTAAAATTAAAAAATGTGTCACTTTTATCATAAAAGTTCAGGTAAAATATTGTTAGATTTGTCGTAATGTGTATTTATTAAATATAAATTTTAATAAAATATATTTAACGATAATTAGTCAAACTTATGTTTTTAACTTCAAAAGGTTAAAGTGGAAAATAAAAAACAAAAGACGACGAGAACATAGCTTTAAGGGAAAGTCTCAGGAAAGACGGCGTTTCCATAAACTTATGGACAGTCCTCAGGGGCATTTGCCTTAAATGTTGTAATTTTTTATAAAATTTAAATATTGCATTTTATAAGCTAAAACAAGTAATACTGTGGATTTGAAGGTGAAAATATAAAAATATATGATATAAAAAATTATTTTTTAAAATTTAAAATTTTGTATGTAATTTAAAAAATGCAGTGCATAAGGTAAGAAATAAGTGACATGTCCATAATCTTATGGATAGGCCGCCTGTCAGGAGACCTACTCTAGCTTTAAAACAATATCAATATATTTCATATTTTTCATTTTTAGACTCTCCAGAAACACTCTACACAGACATGAAAATTTTTAAACCAAAAAGTTATTTAAATTTCTTAGTTGATTTTGAGATATTTTCTATAAAAATAGGAGACATGTTTAAAGTATAGTAAATTACTAAACAAAAGAAATGGAATTAGTTTAAAATTTCTAAGTCGATAGTCTCCTACTGCCGATTGAATATTATTTTTTTAATATAATCATTCATAGTTGAATTTGGTTTTACCTAATTAATTCAATTATCACTACTATATTTCAATATGAGTGGGTCTCCTGACAGGCGGTCTGTCCATAAGCTTATGGACAGACCACTTATTTCTTACCTTATATACTGCATTTCTTAAATTACATACAAAATTTAAATTTTTTGAAAATATTGTTTTATATCATATATTTTTATATTTTCACCTTCAAATACATATTATTACTTATTTTAACTTATAAAATGTAATATTTAAATTTTATAAAAAATTACAACATTTAAGTCAAATTCCCTTGAGGACTGTCCATAAGTTTATGAAAAGACCGTCTTTCCTGAGACTTTCCCTTCCAACATAACCTATCTAACCTAGTATGCAATAAAGTAAAGCATAAAAGACACAGGACTTGGTTACGCAGTTCGGTGAAATTCATCTACATCTGCGGGGCCTGACCCAATTCAAAATGAATCCACTAATCAGAAAGATACAATACAAAGTACACCATACAATTATACTTATCTTATCTAACTATAACATGAATCCTGCAAGCTTCCCTTGCTACCGATCCGCCTTGATCAGACTCCTCTGACCTCGAAACTCGTCGACGCTGGATCTTCTCCTCCCGAGGAATTAAGACATATGATTTTGAACTTTGAACAGCAGGTTATGTATGTTGGAGTATAGAATTTTGTCTCTTTGCACTTCTCGGAAAATCAAAACCTGTATGCAGATTTTTCTATTAAATTCGTAAATAATGCAGCCGTGTTTGTCCTCTCTATATATAGTCCATGAGCAGATCTAAATTCTCCATGATTATCTCTATAATATTCTTATTCCAAATCTGCTTCTTGAAGTATATCCAAATCCCATAAATAAAGGGATTTTCCTTATCTCAATATCTCCATATATTCGATAATAACAACTCCATATTTATAGAGATTTTTCATAAATCAACTATGCTTTCATACGCCTAATGTATAGCAGAATATTCAGATTTCCATAAATCACAAATACCATAATATTCTGTCTTCTTTTGAGTGCGTCTCTTGAAAAACGATCTTTCCATAAGTCATGGAAAGACCAAGGTTTAAAGTGTAAATTAGAAGAAATTAAGATAAAATTTTTGGGTTGCATGAACCGGGTTATAAATTTTATAACTACTACATGTTGCATACTAAATTTTTAATGTTGCAACTAAGACCTTTTACCTTTTATTATTTGAATTAAACCCCGTCTTTCCATAAGCCTATGGAAAGACCGTCTTTCCCAAGACTTTGCCTCTTCTTTTTCCGTAAACATCTTGGCATAGATATGCTCTTCGAGAATCAACAACTTCTGGAGTAAATATCATCTTGGTGCAAATGTAATTCCTTCTCCACATAATATTCTGATTATATTAATCTAATACCACATATATAGGAACTGAAATATTCTCCAACTCAAATACAACTTGGACTAGATGTATCCTTCTCGGATTCAGTCTTCAACCTTTCCTTATTTCACCAAAATTCCTTCTTTGATGTTGTAACTCAATAATACCATATTTTCATAATTTCCACAAATTATCAACTAGATAAATCTAGACTTTACAATAGCTGCCGGGAAACGCCCAACATCGATTACAATAGGTGAAATTGGCATCCAATTCAACTACCCTCTAGCAATAATGAATCTATTGCAAAGAAAGCTACATTACATGTTAACTAGACTGATCGTCTGTGTTGTTACAAATTAAATATCCAATAAAAAACTGTAATATCACCATTGGGATATTAACTCGCTTCCTGCGAAAACCATGACCACTTGGCAGAGAGGAGCGTATCACACATCAATCTATTCGCCAAACAAGGATCTTAAAAAACTGCAACACCACTTGACCCAAAGCACGATCTATGTTGTTCAAACTGTAAACACCTTAAAAAACACAGATATGAAGTATCCAAATTAATGAAAAACCTAACCAAAAACACACAAAATTGCGAAAATACGATATGTACAACAAGATCAAAAACAAAACATTGACGTGAACAATTAAATCAAGTGGTCATCACGATCACAAGAATCTAATCTATCAAGACGAAGAACAATGCTAATGTATGGAGACAGATCCATACTCAATCAATAACATATATACTCGAAGAATATTAATAGAAAAATGACTATTTCCCCATCTACCCATGATGGGAATATGGGGAAAAGAAAATTGAAGAGAAAGTAGATTTGTTTTAGAGAGAGGAGAAAGAGACGGTGGCGGCCGGATGTCTGCCGATTGTAAATTCATTATTACTATTCATCATATTAATTTCAGATTGTCTCATTTGACTAAGAGTTGGTGAACCTATTGAAGAACTAATATCTGGAATAATTTCTGGCAACGAGGTAGAATATCTTACCCTTGTTTCATTGAAATGTGTTGGAATATCTGATGTTAAATACCTATGGGTTCCATAACTATCTGTATTTGAATACCTAGAAAATGGACCTGGAGAAAACCTACTAGACATGGATTTATTAAATTTTATTAATATTTTTCCATCATTTTGCTCTTCTATTTCTGAAGGTTCAGTAATTCTTACATTTCTTTGTATTCCTAGTGGCCTTTCTGCTAATATTTCTGTTGGAATAATTATTTCATTCCATTTTAATAATTTAGGTGTTTCTATTGAAATGTTATATGAATTAGTTGTTACATATACTGATTCTTCTTTTTCTGTTGGATTTAATCTTAATGCCGTTGGAATCATTGATTGCATTAGTTTGAAATATACTCTGTAAATTAACACAAAATGTTCTGTATCATTAACTATTCTATCCTGTTTTAGTTGAATATCTAATTTTAAAGAATCCATAATATGTGGGTCTGTTAAGCTTACTGAATAATTTGGAATACAATCAAATCTTATTGTTCCATTACATATATTAGTTTGTACCATAGCTAATATAGAATCTTTATACCTTATTAGTCTGTCATCTCTCAATGCCATGAATATGGGGGTATCTATGCCTAGTCTAACTAAAGAATGTAATGCAATTTGTACTAGACCAAAATGCAAAAATTTATAATCTTGTTCTCTATATTTTTGAATAGCCTGAGATGATAATAACCTAATTGATTGTACCTCTTGATTCATTGGTAGTATTTCCTCATGAATCTTAATTGAAAATGACTTATTGAATTCTAGTATGCCCTGTTGATAAATTGATTTTAGAGTTTTATTTGGAAAAATCTGTTGAATTTCATGACTTTGTAAAACATTTGAAGATGTAGATCCTGTACTAGTAGTACTGGAGCTTCCGAATAAAAATCTCTTTATCCTTTCTCCCATATTAAAATTATTAATAATTGATCAGTATTGCTGATGTAAGAATCACGTGTATCCTATCGGGACCACACCCATACCATACGTGGACCACCTCTTTCTCTTCGGGCTGACCAACCGATTTACAGGTATGAACACAAGGTGCTGACCAACGCTAAGATATACAAGTCCTTAAGCAACAGTAAACTTTTCAATTAACAATAATTCTAACACTGCAGTATGGATTAAAAGATTAACACTCTTGACTCTGATACCAATTCACTAAGGATCGATAATAACAATTTATAGATTAATAAGATATGAAAGGTAAAAGCAACAGTTCAACAGTAAAATGAAAACTAATGAGAGTAAAATAGTAGTAAGATTAATGAAACAAATACTTGAATGAATTTTTTCTTTGTTATATCAGAATAGATTTAGGCTTACAGTGGGAATGGAACTCAAGATTGTACTTTGAGCTCAGATGGTGGTGATTGTAAGAGAGTACAAGAGGGGGCGATATTTCAAGCGTGGTTGAAACTGGAATGGAATGCTCCTACTTATAGGAATGGACTTCTAATCTATTACATCAGATTGAATTTCATTTGGAATCCGAATTACATCTCAGCCCTTCTTTTGAATGTAGTGGAAGTCTGGGGTCCACCACTTGCTTTTGTCTGCTGCTTCATTGAATTGAGTGGAAACTGGGGTCCACCATGGTGTTGATTACTTGATGGTGGAATCTTTGGAGTGGAGAGCAGAGCCCGCCACTTGCTGATTAATTTATGGTGGAAGCTGGGATCCACCTTATCACTTTGTTTGGCTGATTGAGTCCACTTGCTGATTGATTTCTAGTGGAAGCTGGGATCCACCATTAACTTCTGTCTGGACTATCTTGGAGAAAATCATTCATTTGAGTGTCTGTTTCCTGTTTGAATGCCTGTTTTTGACTAACTAGTTGTTTGTAGGATTCAAGAGCCTTTTGGAAATCTTCATCTGGCTCATCTTTTGGACTTACAGCTGTTGGAATCTGTGGAATTGGACTTTGTCGAATGGGTTTTGGACAGGGAATTCGAGGCTGTGGAATTGTACTGACTGGTCCAATGGGTGTTGGACGAGGAGTTTGAGGATACATGGTAATGGGTGAAGGAAGTGTTTGTGGAATAATTGGTTTGAATGTTATTATTAATTTCTATCCAGTTTGGAAATAATGAGTTATTGCTTTTGGGGAGCAAAATTCTGGATTATAATTGCCCCACCATTTAACTCTGTATTGTCTTACTAGAGAAAATGGTTTTGAAGGGTAGAATGGTTGGACTTGGAAACTCCAAGCAAAAATCCAGGGTACCCTGAAAATGGCATGGAATAAGATATCTCTCTCATAGGGTTTGGAATGGCTAAGGGTCTGTTGACTGAGTTTCTGGAATGTCTGAAATCCTTCTAGAATGGGCTGTGGAAGGATCTCTGTGGATGGTCCAAATTTGAACCACCAGTCCATGAACCAATTTGGAATATGGTTATTAAATTTTTGATGAAAATTAATAAACCAGGAATGGTCAAAAGACCTGAAAAAGAAAGTTCTATACCAAGATTGAATGTAATCAGCATAATTAAATCCATGAGGGAAATAATCAACTGAAAAGGGAGTAATTGAATGAATATTGGAAACTTGGTGAGGACTCAAAATTTGCTTGATATAAATCTTGGAATATTCTATTCTATTGGGGTCTTGTTTATTTGGAATGTGTTGGATTTCAAGGACTGTGTATCTACTAGAATTAATTCATAAAATTGTTGAGTCTTATAGGTATCATCAGCCATCCATAGAGATGATGGCAGGAATAAATTAGAGACAAATATTTTTAGCTGTGGAATATCTGGTTCAGATTCAAAATGAGTAACTAATATGTGCTCTGGATTAGGTTTATCAAAGTAAGTTGGAGAAGATTTCGAGCTGCTAGGAATGGATTTTGTGTTTGGGAGTGGAGTATGAGCTCTAGTTAATGGAGTAAAATTTGAAGTCAAAGAAGGAGTCTTGTTTTGAATAAACCTGACATGGGGAGTTTGTGCTATGGTGGAATAAGTGAGTGGAGGAAAATCCTGGGATGGAATAGATGGAGTAAGAGGTCTGAGTTAGCATAATCCTTGCTTGTTCTGGAATTGGAGGAACTAGATGATTTTGAATTGTCACTCATGGTTCCCTGTAAGGAATTCACGAGTTAGGAAATCTGGAAGGAAATTATCCTTTCCTTTTATAAATTGAATATCAAAATAAAAAACTGATAAAATTGATTGCCATCTGGCAAAAATCTGTTTTGAAACCAAATTTTTTACATCTTTTTGTAAAATATCTTTTGCTGATTTGCAATCAATATTTAATAAAAACTTTTTGTTGTATAAATCATCTTAAAATTTTGAAATGCATAAAACTATGGATAAAACTTCTTGTTTAACTGTTGAATAGTTTTTCTGTGTATTTGACCAGAATCCTGAATGGTATCTTACTATAGATATTTTTTCCTAAATATTTTTGTTTTAGAATGCCTCCATATCCTATGTTTGAGGCATCTGTTTCAACTATCATGAATGCATCTGGATGTGGAATTCCTAAACATGGTAATGACTTAGCTTTTAATTTAATTTCTTTTACCAAATTGGTATGAATGTCAGACCATGCTGGGGGATTGGATTTTAATCTCTCATATAAACTTTTACATATGATTTTGATATTTGGAAAGAAATCTGAAATATAATTGACACATCCTAAAAATCTTTGTAATTGGTTTTTGTCTTTAATTTCATCTGAAAATTTTTCTGCAAATTCTATGGATATTTGAATGGGTCTAATTTTACCTATGTGTATATCAAATCCTAGAAATCTAATATGTGTTTGGAATAGTCTCATCTTAGGTTCGGATATAACTAACCCATTTGCTTTTATTATTTTTAATAAAATATTTAAATGTTTAAAATGACTATCAATTGTATTTGAATATACTAATATATCATCAATATATACTATGACAAATGATGAATAGGGATTAAAAATATCGTTCATGATTTTTTGGAATTCATATGGTGCATTTTTTAATCCGAATGACATAACATTCCATTCATATTGACCAAATGGAACTACAAATGCTGTTTTGTATTTATCTGCTTCACTTATTTGGATTTGCCAATATCCTGATTTTAAATCAAATTTTGAAAATATCTTTGCATTAACTATCCTATTAATCAAATCTCTTTTATTTGGAATAGGGTATCTAATCCATTGCAATACTTTATTTAGTGGTTTATAATTTATAACTAATCTTGGAACTCCTCTTTCTTTTTCTGAATTTTTATTTACATAGAATGCAGAACAGCTCCATGGAGATTTGCCTTTTCTTATTAATTTCTTATCTAGATGGTCTTGAATTTCTTGCTTACATAATTCTATTAATTCAGCATTCATTTGAATAGGTTTTGCTTTAGTGGGAATATTTTGTTCATTAAAATCTTTTTCATATGGTAATGAAATTATATGTTTCTTTCTATCCCAAAATGCATTGGGATGACTTGAACATATTTGTTTTTTAAATTCTTTCTTTATATTTTTTCTTTTTTCTTTTATTATTTTGTTACTTAATTGTTCTTCTATCTTAGAATAACTTAATTCTTCTTTTAAAAATAAAATATCTTTTTATTTTCTATGTAAAACACATATTCTTTTGTATATTGAATTGGTTTGTAATAAATGTAATTCGACTTGACTAGGAGGGCAAATAAAAGAAAATAATAATTTCTTTCCTAATATTTTTGTACTAATTCCTTCTTGAGTCTTTTTAAAAGGGGTTATTTGATACAAAAATGGGTTTCCTAGTACTGCATCATAAGATACATTTTCTAATATTAAAAATGAATGTTTAATACAATAATCATTATTACTGATATATCCATTAGATAGTTTTTTCTTAATAATCATTGGAGTACCATTTGCTGCTGATAATTGTTCATTAGTTTTTTCTAAGTACTTACTTGGAATTATCCCTGATCTGATACAGGATTGATCTGCACCACTATCAATCAAGGCTACTATGGTTGTACTAAAATCTTGAACACCAATTGTAACGAATGAATACCATTTTTCCATATTAATTCTATTGATAACATTAAAGAATTGTTGCGTAGTTGGGGTTTCATTTGAAATAGGAATATTAGAACTACTGGGTTTTCCTAATGATGTTATCTTTAATTCTAAGTCTAAATCTTTTTCTTTTAAAGTATCTAATTCTAACTTGATGTGACTAATTTCTGATTTTAATAGATTGATTTCTTTTCTTAAATCTTGAGTATCAGTTGGACTGACTATGGACTTCTTTTTCTCTAGTTCTGAATATTTTTTGATTGTTTTACTTAAACTAAAAGCTTCTGTTATTTTTGGTTTATTTTCTTCTAATACTAAATTTTTTAATCTTTGTATATATTCTGTTTTATCCTCTGAATTTCCTATTTTATCTATTATATCTAATAATTTTTTTTCTTATTATTTGTACTATTTAGCATGTTAATGGTTGGAATGTTACATTGACATATATCATAAGAACCACTAGAAGATTCTAATTCTGACTCATAATTTGAATGTTCAGTGTCTGAATTATCAATTAATATAGATAATAATTTATTTCTTAATTCTGTATCTTCTAATGCATTAATTTTCTTTTCTGTTTTGCAATAATTTGCAGTATGTCCAAATTTCTTACATTTGTAACATTGAATATTTTGGAATTTATTTTGTTTTTTATTAAATTTTCTTTTCCTGGGTTTTTCATATTCTTTTTTGTGATATGGTTTTTCAAAATTATCCCTTTTTTGATAATATTTATGTTTTCTAAATTTGCTTTTTCTTATATGTTTGTGATGAGAGGATGGGGATTTTTTCCTGTTATACCAAATTGTTGGCAAAATGATCCCATCTCTTTTCTCTCTGATCCATATTTATGTTGAATTTTTAAATCTTGACACAAAGTTAAAGCTTCTTTCTTTACAAAAGCAAAAATTTGACCAAAAGTTATTGTATTATAATCAAACTTATCTGTTCCTAATGCTTTATGTAAACTTGTTAATGTTCTTTGAGAAAATAAATTTGGTAATCCTGTAATAAATTTTTCTTTCCAAAATGGAGAGTTTGAATCTGTTCTTCTAAATACTTGGGGTTAAAAATATATCTTTATACCATTTGAAATCAGTTAATGTTGGACATCTTAGATTAGTTAAACATATTTTTGAGCTTTCTAATGCATCTTCTGGATTTCCTACAAAATACATTGATATGGCGTAAACTAAGAAGGCAGATTCATCTGGGATCATGACAAAATTTATTTCATCTCCTTCTCCTTGGGCTTCTTCTGTTTCATGATTCATAATAGTTTGTTTATCTTGTAAAGTGAGATGGTTATCCCACCAACCTTTTAGTTGACCAGTAAATCCTGTTACTAATAACATGACTATACTTGGTTCAGTAGTATTTAAATTTGCTTTGTAGGTCATTCTGGCCATACCCATTTCTTGTAATATATTTAATAATTGATATTCTGATAATCCATCTATATTCCATTGATATATAGATGTACCATCATAACTATTTGTTGTGCGGAATGGAGAAAGAACAGAAAATATGAACGAAAATAACAAGACACAAGATTTACGTGGTTCACCAATTTGGCTACATCAACGGGAGACGGATTCACTATAATAGGTAGCAGGTTACAGACGCCAAGAAATTGGCCAGATTTCTACCTATCTAAGTGCAGAACAGAATCAATGTTTATAGAGAGAAGAGAGACACTTTATATACTGTCTCTACTAAACCCTAACAAACTGGGATTGGAACAAAACACAATTCGGCCCAAATCAACATCAGTCCAAATTGGAATTGGAATTATATTCTTATCATAATTGTAGATGTAGTTGTATTCCAGGCCAGGGTCGCAGAAGCGACTATTACAGTATTCAAGGCATACCAACAAATCTCCACCTTGACTTGAATCCTCAAAGTAGAAAACTCCAGATGCACCATTACAGTGCCAGATGAGTAGACTTCGCCCTCCACTCCCGGGACTGCCCATAGAGCACCTAATCAGCTCTGATGTTCAGCAAGTCCAAACAATGTTGAAACTTGCTATGTGGAACAGGTTTGGTGAACATATCAGCGGGGTTGTCAGCAGTTCCCACTTTCTTCACCCTGATTCTCCTCTCACTCCTCAGGAAATGATATCTGACATAAATATGCTTGGTCCTCTCATGATGGACCTGATCCTTGGCTATGCAGATTGCACTCAAACTGTCACAATACACAGTAGCCTGATCATGATGTAGACCAAGATCACTAACCAGTCCTTTCAGCCATATTCCCTCCTTTGCAGCCTCTGTCAAAGCCATGTACTCTGCTTCCGTAGTAGACAACGTCACTGTAGGTTGCAAAGTCGCCTTCCAACTAACCACAGAACCTCCCAAAGTGAATACATAACCAGTCATCGATCTCCTCGTGTCAACATCACCAGCATAATCAGAATCCGAGTAGCCTGTAACTAAGCACTCGGTATCACCTCCATAAATGAGACCCACATCAGACGTACCTCTAAGATACCTGAAAATCCTCTTCACAGCTTGCCAATGTTCCTTTCCCGGTTGCCCCATGAACCTGCTCACAACACTGACTGCCTGTGCTAAATCTGGCCTCGTGCAAACCATAGCATACATCAAGCTCCCCACCGCACTGGCATAAGGAACCCGAGACATATACTCCTTCTCCTCGTTTGACTGAGGAGCAAACATAGTGGTGAGATGAATATTTGCAGCACTAGGAGTGTCTATAGGCTTGGCTGTAGACATGCCAAACCTAGCCAACACTTTCTGAATGTAGCCTTTCTGTGACAAGAAAAGCTTCCGCTGACTTCGATCCCTAAGAATCTCCATTCCTAGTATCTTCTGAGCTGCACCCAGATCCTTCATCTCAAACTCAGCACTAAGAAGTCCTTTCAACTTCTGAATCTCGTGCTTACTCTTTGCGGCTACCAGTATGTCATCTACATAAAGCACCAGATAGATGAATGACCCATCTCTCAACCTGCACTGCCTCGGAGACTGCTTAAGTCCATACAAAGACTTCTTCAACTTGCAAACATACTTTTCCTTGCCAGGAACCTGGAAACCATCTGGCTGAGTCATGTACAACTCTTCCTCCAACTCTCCATGTAGAAAAGAGGTCTTCACATCAAGTTGCTCGAGATCCAAATCCTGATGTGTCACCAAGGCTAGCAACACCCTGATGGAAGTGTGTCTGACCACTGGTGAGAAAATCTCATTGTAATCTACTCCCTCTCTCTGACTGAAACCTCTAGCAACAACTCTAGCCTTGTACTTGACTCCCTCTGTAGGTGATATCCCTTCCTTTTTCTTGAAAACCCATTTGCAAGTGATAACCTTTCTACCTTGAGGCTGTTGAACCAAATCCCATGTCTGATTCTTCTGAAGAGACTCCATCTCGTCTCCCATTGCAGCAAGCCATTTGTCAGCATCAGTACCTGAAACAGCTTCTCTGTAAGTGGATGGCTCATGAGTATCCACCTCCTCAGCAACCTGTAGTGCATAACCCACCATATCCTCAAACCCATATCTCTTGGGCGCCCCAACTCCAACCCTCCTGGGTCGATCCTGAGCTAAACTGCGGACTGTAGCTCCTGATGGTTGAGAATCTGGTGGTGGAGATTCCGGTATCTCAGATTCTGTCTGTGGCTCTTGATTCACCTCAAATTGTTCCAATCTATTTTCATCTTGAGTGACTTCAAGCTCCACCTGTTTATCAACTCCACTAGTTTCTGGCACAACTGTGGGCTTCACCATAGATCTAAGCAAAGAATTTTCATCAAAGACAACGTCCCTGCTCAGAATAACTCTCTTCTCAGATGGAGACCATATCCTGGAGCCTTTAACTCCATCTCCATAACCCACAAAGACACCCTTCTTGGCTCGGGGCTCTAACTTACCATCACTAATATGATAATAAGATGTACAACCAAAAACTTTTAACTTGGAGTAATCAACAACTTTACCTGACCACAACTCCATAGGTATTTTGCACTCTATACCTGTGTGAGGCCCGCGGTTGATCAGGTAACAAGCTGTACTCACTGCCTCTGCCCAGAATCTCGTTTCCAAACCAGCATTAGAGAGCATGCACCTCGCTCTCGCCAGCAATGTCTGATTCATCCGCTCAGCTACGCCATTCTGCTGTGGCGTATTCCTGACTGTATGATGACGAGCAATCCCTTCATCCCTACAAAACTGATCAAACTCAGACGAGCAGAATTCCAGCCCATTATCAGTTCGAAGCCTCTTGATCTTCTTCCCGGTCTGATTCTCCACCAAAGCTTTCCACTCCTTGAACTTCGAGAAAGCTTCACTCTTATGTTTCATCATGATAACCCAAGTCATCCTTGAGTAATCATCAATCAGAGAAACAAAGTACCTGTGACCTCCCAGTGACTCAACTTGGGAAGGTCCCCAACAATCAGAATGGATGTAATCCAATGTGCCCTTTGTTCTATGAATCGCCTTAGGAAACTTGCTGCGGTGATGCTTCCCAAAGACGCAATGCTCACAGAAGTCCAAGCTCTTGATCTTGTGGCCACCAAGAAGATCATACTTCGACAGAATCTGCATCCCTCTTTCACCCATGTGACCAAGCCTCATATGCCATAACTTAGTCATATCATCCTGGTGAACCTCCGAAGATGCAACATTAACAGAATCCATAACCGTGGAACCTTGTAGAAAATACAAAGTACCATGCAGAACACCTTTCAGAACCAGCCTAGAACCTTTGCAGACACACAGAACTCCATCACTCCCTGAGTAGACGAAACCCTTTCTATCCAACGTAGGAAGAGAAATCAGATTCTTTGTCATCGATGGAACATGCCTGACATCGTTCAAAGTACAGAAACTACCATCATGCGTCCTGATCTTGATTGAACCAGTCCCAACTACCTTGCACGAAACACCATTTGCCGTAGTAATGATGCCCTCAGCTTGCTCATAAGTTGAGAAATAATCTCTCCTTGGGCATATATGGTAGGATGCCCCAGAATCAAGAAACCACGCATTAGAATGATTATTTTGCCCAGTAACAGCTAGAGCAAAATCATCTTCAGAACTGAAATCCCCTTCAGCCACAGCAGCAGTACCAGATGTACTCCCAGATTTACTAGCCTTCTTCGGACACTCCTTTTTCCAATGCCCCTTCTTCTTACAGTAGTTACAAACATCATTGGCCTTGGGACCCTTTGAAGATGACTTCTTGCCCTTCTTCTTATTACCGGTTTCCTTGCCTTTTGTGTTTCCATCACTAGCAAACAAGCCAGTGGCCTGACTTTCTGTACCTGTACTGTTTGCCTTATGTCGCAACTCTCTACTATGGAGAGAGGATCTTACTTCCTCCAGAGACACAGAATCTTTACCAACAATAAATGACTGAACAAAATTCTCATACGAAAGTGGTAAAGAAACTAGCAAAATCAAAGCAGCATCTTCATCTTCAATTTTCACATCTATATTTCGCAATTCTAATAACAAAGTATTCAATTGCTCTAGATGGTCTCTGAGTTGTGTACCTTCCTGCATTCGGAGACCGAAGAGGCGTTGTTTCAGAAGCAGCTTGTTGGTTAGAGATTTCGTCATATACAAACTCTCCAACTACAGCCACAATTGCGCAGCAGTCTCCTGATCTGAGACCTCAGTGATGATTTCATCCGCGAGACACAGCATAATCGTCGAGTGTGCCTTTTCTTCCAGACTCACGACATCGCCAGAACTGCTCGCGAAATCCTTCGTCAGCGGAGTCCACAAACCTTGCTGTTTCAGCAAAGCTCGCATCTTGATCTGCCATAAACTGAAACTGTTTCTCCCAGTAAACTTGTCGATCTTCACGTTCAACCCAGACATCTTTCTCCCCGATCAGCCCCGATCTGATGAGCCCAGAATCCGATATACCCACTACAGATATCGCCGGAAAAAGAAACCGCTCTGATACCAGTTTGTTGTGCGGAATGGAGAAAGAACAGAAAATATGAACGAAAATAACTAGACACAAGATTTACGTGGTTCACCAATTTGGCTACATCCACGGGAGACGGATTCACTATAATAGGTAGCAGGTTACAGACGCCAAGAAATTGGCCAGATTTCTACCTATCTAAGTGTAGAACAGAATTAATGTTTATAGAGAGAAGAGAGACACTTTATATACTGTCTCTACTAAACCCTAACAAACTGGGATTGGAACAAAACACAATTCGGCCCAAATCAACATCAGTCCAAATTGGAATTGGAATTATATTCTTATCATAATTGTAGATGTAGTTGTATTCCAGGCCAGGGTCGCAGAAGCAACTATTACAGTATTCAAGGCATACCAACACTATTGAATGTTGGAATTCTTTCTTCATATTGAATATCTGGAGGAGTAGGTCTAGGATAATAAGCTTTTGTATTATGACGTTTCCAATTATTATGATACCTATGAGTTTTTAATTTATTGATTTGCATTTCAGGTTTGTAATCCAAGGTTTCTTGAAATTGGCTTTCTATGGAATATATTTGTTTATCAAAATCTTTTTCTGACTCATCTTCTGAATAAGAATCATCTGAACTTTCTGAAGACACTTGTGGGTTTATTTGAGATATAACTCCTATTTGCTTAGAACTACTAGGTTTATTAGTTTTTAATGATAATGATTCTTCCATTAGTTTTGAAAAAGGTGATACTTGAAAATGAGGTTTAGAAAGTTTATTTTGAAATGCCTTTGGCTTATTATCTAATTTAGTGGAAATAAAATCAACTTGATTTGCTATAGTGTGTAATATTTGATTTGAATAATTGTTTTGTTGATATACCTTTTTAATATCTTCTAAATTTAATGACTCTGAGTCAGCTTCTTCTCTTCCTGATTTGAGAGGGGAGGCTATTACTGTAGTATTGTCAGTGGTTATGTGTAATGATTTTAATGGTGGATGTATAGAACTAATTACTGTATTATTTTGTAATTTCCATTTTTTGTAAAGATTTGTCTGTACATTTATAACTGGAATTTCTACAAAATTATCGTTTCTTATTATTTTTTCCTTTTTTAAATAATATCCTAACCACATAAAAAACTTCATTTGCCTAATTCTTTTGGTTGTAAGTTCATCATAAAAGTCTTTCTTAATTTGTTCTTTATTATCTTCACTTAGTTTCTCAAACCAAATTCTATTTGTAGTATTTTTTGGACTGTAATAATCATTATTTAAATATACTTTATCTATTGTAAATTCATTATTACTATTCATCATATTAATTTCAGATTGTCTCATTTGACTAAGAGTTGGTGAACCTATTGAAGAACTAATATCTGGAATAATTTCTGGCAACGAGGTAGAATATCTTACCCTTGCTTCATTGAAATGTGTTGGAATATCTGATGTTGAATACCTATGGGTTCCATAACTATCTGTATTTGAATACCTAGAAAATGGACCTGGAGAAAACCTACTAGACATGGATTTATTAAATTTGATTAATACTTTTCCATCATTTTGCTCTTCTATTTCTGAAGGTTCAGTAATTCTTACATTTCTTTGTATTCCTATTGGCCTTTCTGCTAATATTTCTGCTGGAATAGTTATTTCATTCCATATTAATAATTTAGGTGTTTCTATTGAAATGTTATCTGAATTAGTTGTTACATATACTGATTCTTCTTTTTCTGTTGGATTTAATCTTAATGCCGTTGGAATCATTCATTGCATTAGTTTGAAATATACTCTGTAAATTAACACAAAATGTTCTGTATCATTAACTATTCTATCCTGTTTTAGTTGAATATCTAATTTTAAAGAATCCATAATATGTGGGTCTGTTAAGCTTACTAAATAATTTGGAATACAATCAAATCTTATTGTTCCATTACATATATTAGTTTGTACCATAGCTAGTATAGAATCTTTATACTATATTAGTCTGGCATCTCTCAATGCCATGAATATGGGGGTATCTATGCCTAGTCTAACTAAAGGATGTAATGCAATTTGTACTAGACCAAAATGCAAAAATTTATAATCTTGTTCTCTATATTTTTGAATAGCCTGAGATGATAATAACCTAATTGATTGTACCTCTTGATTCATTGGTAGTATTTCCTCATGAATCTTAATTGAATATGACTTATTGAATTCTAGTATGCCCTGTTGATAAATTGATTTTAGAGTTTTATTTGGCAAAATCTGTTGAATTTCATGACTTTGTAAAACATTTGAAGATGTAGATCCTGTACTAGTAGTACTGGAGCTTCCGAATAAAAATCTCTTTATCCTTTCTCCCATATTAAAATTATTAATAATTGATCAGTATTGCTGATGTAAGAATCACGTGTATCCTATCGGGACCACACCCATACCATACGTGGATCACCTCTTTCTCTTCGGGCTGACCAACCGATTTACAGGTATGAACACAAGGAGTTGACCAACGCTAAGATATACAAGTCCTTAAGCAACAGTAAACTTTTCAATTAACAACAATTCTAACACTGCAGTAGGGATTAAAAGATTAACACTCTTGGCTCTGATACCAATTTGGTAAAAGAAATTATATATATAAAGGCTTAAAAAGTAATTTTTGGGCCCTCTTAAATTTGGGCCCAGTGCGAGCGCACATCCCACACTACCCTTGGGCCGGCTTTGCTCGAGAGTAGGGTGATATTCTCTAAATCACTCAACTTAGCATATTTAGTTAGCGAATGAGCCATACATTTTGCTATCGAGTAATTCAGAAAGAATATTGCCAGGTTGGTTTATGACTAGTTTGGCTACACCGCGCGTTGCGTGGTGAGCTTGATTACAAATTATATAAATTCTATTGGAATGTTAAAAGAACTGTAATTTAAGCTATAAATGTACCAATTATACATGTAATTGAAGCGTGGAGATGACGAGATGTGAAGGTTCGGGTGGAGAGGGTTCAAATGGAGGGGTTCGAGAGGTACGGATTCGAGATATGAAGGTTGCAGTCGAAGTTTGAGAGGTAGTTGGTTGGAGCGGAAGGTTCGGGAGGTACGAATTTGAGTGGTGAAGGTTCCATAGTAGGTTCGAGAGGTGAAGGATAGGGGTCCATTGGAGGGGTTCGAGTGGTACCCATTCGAGAGGTGAGGTTATGGGTTCCATTGAAGGAGTTCGAGAGGTGTAGGTTCCTTTGGAAGGGTTCGAGAGGTACTCTAGAGTGGGTACCTCTCGAATGGCCACCTCTCGAAGCCATCCAATCGAACCCCTCCACCCGAAAGTTCACATCTCGAATGGGTGCCTCTCGAGTAGGTACCTCTCGAACGTATCCAGTC
This sequence comes from Rubia yunnanensis, assembly GCA_037428765.1. Lineage (NCBI taxonomy): Eukaryota > Viridiplantae > Streptophyta > Magnoliopsida > Gentianales > Rubiaceae > Rubia > Rubia yunnanensis. Next base: position 61,542,064 of record CM075071.1, on the reverse strand, counting down.
GAACTGCTTCACCTGGGACAACACCTCTCGAATGGATCCAGCGGAACTCCTCCACCTGAAACTTTGCCTCTCGAATGGATCCAATGAGACCTCTCCATCTGAACCTTCACATATCGAATGGTACCTCTTGAATGGGTACCTCTCGAGTGGGCACCTCTCGAATGGTATCTCTTGAACCCATCCAATGGAATCCCTCCACCTGAAAATTCACCTCTAGAGTGGATACCTCTCGAATGGCCACCTCTCGAACCCATCCAGTCGAACCCCTCCACCTGAAAGTTCACATCTCGAATGGGTACCGCTCAAACCCCTCCACCTGAGAGTTCACATCTCGAATGGGTAGCTCTTGAACTCATCCAATCGAGCCTCTCCACTTGAAACTTCACATCTCGAATGGGTACCTGTCGAATTGGTACCTCTCGAACCCATCCAATCGAACCCCTTCACCTGAAAATTCACCTCTCGAATGGGTACCTCTCGAGTGGGCACCTCTCGAATGGGTACCTCTCGAGTGGGCACCTCTCGAATGGTACCTCTCAAACCCATCCAATGGAACCCCTCCACCTGAAACTTCACCTCTAGAGTGGGCACCTCTCGAATGGCCACCTCTTGAACCCCTCCACCTGAAAGTTCACATCTCGAATGGGTACCTCTCGAACCCATCCAATCGAATCCCCCACCTGAAAGTTCACATCTCGAATGGGTACCTCTCGAATGGAATCTCTTGAATCGGTACCTCTAAAACCCATCCAATGGAACCCCTCCAACTTAAAGTTCACTTCTCGAATGTGTACCTCTCGAATGGGTACCTCTAGAACACATCCAATCGAACCCCTCCACCTGAAACTTTGCCTTTAGAGTGGGTACCTCTCGAACCCCTCCACCTGAAAGTTCACATCTCAAATGAGTACATCTCGAATCGGTACAGCTCGAACCCATCCAATCGAACCCCTCCACCTGAAAGTTCACATATCGAATGGGTACCTCTCGAATTGGTACCTCTCGAACCCATCCACCTGAAACTTCACCTCTCGAATGGGTACCTCTGGAGTGGTAACCTCTTGAATGGCCACCTCTCGAATTGATAACTCTTGAACCCATCCTATCGAACCCCTCAATGTAGAAGTTCACATCTCGAATGGGTACCTCTCGAGTGGGCATCTCTGGAATGACCACCTCTCGAACCCATCCAGTCCAACCCCTCCACCTGAAAGTTCACATCTTGAATGGGAACTGCGCGAACCCATCCAATCGAACCCCTTCACCTGAAAGTTCACATCTCGAATGGGTACCTCTCAGATTTGTACCTCTCAAAACCATCCACCTGAAGCTTCACCTCTCGAATGGGTACCTCTAGAGTGAAAACCTCTCGAATGGAAACCTCTCGAATGGCCACCTCTCGAATGGCAACCTCTCGAATAGCCACCTCTCGAAAGGCCACCTCTCGAATCCATCCCATCGAACCCCTCCACCTGGAAGTTCACATCTCGAATGGGAACCGTGCGAACCCATCCAATCGAACCCCTCCACCTGAAAGTTCACATCTCGAATGGGTACCTCTCAAATTGGTACCTCTCGAACCCATCCACCTGAAGCTTCACCCCTCGAATGGGTACCCCTGGAGTGGGAACCTCTCGAATCCATCCTATCGAACCCCTCCACTTGGAAGTTCACATCTTGAATGGGTACCTCTCGAGTAGGTACCTCTTGAACCTATCCAGTGGAACCCCTCCACCAATACCTCTCGAATGGGTATATCTCGAATGGATTTAGCCGAACCCCCCAACCTGAAACTTCACCTCTCGAATGGATCCAATAGAACCTCTCCATCTGAACCTTCACCTCTCGAATGGTACCTCTCGAATGGATACCTCTCAAGTGGGCACCTCTCGAATGGTACCTCTCGAACTCATCCAATGGAACCCCTCCACCTGAAACTTCACCTTTAGAGTGGGTACCTCTCGAATGTCCACCTCTCGAATGGCCACCTCTCGAACCCATCCAGCCGAACCTCTCCACCTGAAAGTTCACATCTCGAATAGGCACCGCTTGAACCCATCCAATCAAACCCCTCCACCTGAAACTTCACCTCTCGGAATGGTACATCTCGAATTGGTACCTCTTGAACCCATCCAATCAAACCCCTCCACCTGAAAGTTCACATCTCGAATGGGTATCTCTCGAATGGGTACCTCTCGAATGGGTACCTCCTGAAAGGGTAACTCTCGGATGGTACCTCTCGAATGGCTACCTCTCGAATAGGTACCTCTCGAACCTATCCTTTCAAAGCCCTCCACTTGGAAGTTCACATCTCGAATGGGTACCTCTCGAGTGGCCACCTCTCGAATGGCCACCTCTCAAACCCATCCAGGCGAACCCCTCCACCGAAAAGTTCACGTCTCAAATGGTACCTCTCGAATGGGTACCTTCTGAAAGGGTAACTCTCGGATGGTACCTCTCAGATGGTACTTCTCGAATGACCACCTCTCGAATAGGCACCTCTCAAACCCATCCTAACGAACCCCTTCACTTGGAAGTTCACATCTCGAATTGGTACCTCTCGAGTGGCCACCTCTCGAATGGCCACCTCTCGAACCTATCCAGGCGAACCCCTCCACCTGAAAGTTCACATCTCGGATGGGTACATCTCTAATGGGTTACCGCTCGAACCCATCCAATCGAACCCCTCCACCCGAAAGTTCACATCTCGAATGGGTACCTCTCGAATGGAATCTCTCGAATTGGTACCTCTAGAACCCATCCAATGGAACCCCTCCGCCTGAAAGTTCACCTCTCGAATGTGTACCTCTCGAATGGGTGTCTCTCCAAACCATCCAATGGAACCCCTCCACCTAAAACTTCACCTCTAGAGTGGGTATCTCTCGAATGGACACCTCTCAAATAGCGACCTCTCGAACCCATCCAGTCGAAACCCTCCACCTGAATGTTCACATCTCGAATGGGTACCGTTCGAACCCATCCAATCGAACCCCTCCACCCGAAAGTTCACATCTCGGATGGGTACATCTTGAATGGGTACCGATCGAACCCATCCAATCGAACCCCTCCACCTAAAAGTTCACATCCCGAAAGTTCACATCTCGATTTGGTACCTCTCGAACCCATCCAATCAAACCCTTCCAGTCGAACCCTTCCACCTAAAACTTCACATCTCGAATGAGTACCTCTTGAGTGGGAACCTTTTGAATGGTTATATCTCGAATGGGTACCGTTCGAACCTATCCGATCGAACCCCTCCACCTGAAAGTTCACATCTCGAATGGGTACTTCTCGAATTGGTACCTCTCGAACCCATCCAATCGAACCCTTCCACCTGAAACTTCACATCTTGAATGGGTACCTCTGGAGTGGGAACATCTCAAATGGGTACCTCTTGAATGGGTACCTCTCAAACCCATCCAATATAACCCTGCACCTGAAAGTTCACCTCTCAAATGGGTACCTCTCGAATGGGTACCTCCTGAAAGGGTAACTCTCGAATGACCTCCTCTCGAATGGGTACTTCTCGAACCCATCCAGTTGAACTCCTCCACCTAAAAGTTCACATCTCGAATGGCTATATCTCGAACCCATCCTATCGAACCCCTCCACTTGGAAGCTCACATCTCGAATGGGTACCTCTCGAACCTATCCATTCAAAACCATCCTATCGAACCTCTCCACCTGGAAGCTCACATCTCGAATGGGTACCTCTCGAGTAGGTACCTCTCGAACCTATCCATTCGAAACCATCCTATCGAACCTCTCCACCTGGAAGTTCACATCTTGAATGGGTACCTCTAGATTGGGTACCCCTTGAATGGTCACCACTCGAACCCATCCAATTGAACCCTCCACTTGAAAGTTCACATCTCGAATGGGTACATCTCGACCCATCCAATCGAACCCCACCACCTGGAAGCTCAAATCTTGAATGGGTACCTCTCGAGTAGGTACCTCTCGAACCTATCCAGTCGAACCCCTCCACCTGGGACAATACCTTTAGAATGGTACCTCACAAACCCATCCAATGGAACCCCTCAGCCTGAAACTTCACCTCTCGAATGGGTACATCTCGAATGGCCACCTCTCGAATGACCACCTCCCGAATGACCACCTCTCGAACCCCTCTACTTGAAAGTTCACATCTAGAATGGGTACATCCCGAATGCGTACCTCTCGAACCCCTCCACCTGGAAGTTCACATCTTGAATGGGTACCTCTCGAACCCATCCAATCGAATCCATCCATCTGAAACTTCACCTCTCGAATAGGTACCTCTGGAGTGGGAACCTCTCGAATGGGTACCTCTTGAACCCATCCTATCGAACCCCTTCACCTGAAAGTTCACATCTCGAATGGGTACCTCTCGAAACCATCCTATCGAACCCCTCTACCTGGAAGTTCACCTCTCGAATGGGTACCTCTAGAGTGGGTACCTCTCGAATGGCCATCTCTCGAACCCATCCAGTCGAACCCCTCCACCTGAAAGTTCACATCTCGAATGGGTACATCTCGAATGGGTACCGCTCGAACCCATCCAATCGAACCCCTCCACTTGAAAGTTCACATCTTGAATGGGTACATCTCGAACCCATCCTATCAAACCCCTCCACCTGGAAGCTCACATCCCAAATGGGTACCTCTCAAGTAGGTACCTCTCGAATGGGTACCCAAAACGATATCATTTTGGGCAGCCACCTGGCAGCACCTTAGACGCACATGGCAGCGCCGCAATGTTTGACAAAGAGGATGCACAAAACGACAAAAATGGTGCCCAATAGGACATTGTTTTGGGCGGCCACTTCAAAGCAGATGCAGGGGCACACGTTCATCTTGCCTGCAAAATGACCACTATGCCCCTGACGATGGTTGACACAAGCGCGTGGTTTTAGATTATTTCATTTATATAGTAACCAGATGAGAGGACGAATTATCTCAACAACGGAGGCACATAAAGTTAAAAATGGTCATAGTGATTTTTTTCTTACAAAAATCATCCACTATTCTATTTCGTTATTTTTGACTATTAAGGAATTAGAATATTGTTTATAATTGTAATTATATTCTATTACCTTTTTCTAGCTTGTATAGGTATCCTGTACCACTATATAATATATCATGAGATCATGAATACAGACACACAATTATTACCCTTATTTTCTACATGGTATCAGAGCCTAAAATCCTGAAACCTTAAAGAAAATTTCCCTGCCATTACCGAGATCCAGCGCCGCTGCCTCAGCTATTTTCTGCCACTCGCCGATCACCATCGCCATCATTCGGTTGTGGTGATCAGTCAGATGTTCGATCCGATCGAGCGTTGCTTCCCGCAGGCCGATCCTATACCTCACGCGTCATTGCATCTTGCTTATCTGATCTGTCGTTGGCTATTGTACATGCTATGGATCTGTACATAATTTTTCACTATGTCTGACTCTGGAAGAAATCCCGAAGAACATGCCTATATTGATGCTACTCCTGAGGTTCCGAAGCTTCATGATATGAGTGGTTATGATGTGATTGCAACTTTACTAAAGAAGTTGCAATTGCAATTTGGCCCTCAGACGGCTGTACCTATTGGTCGTATGTCGACTGATCCTTACTTTATTGGCTCTGGCGATGGTCCATGTTTACAACTTATACCGAACATGCTAAAAGGTCAAGAAAATTACATTGAAGGGTCTGGTGTGATGTGCCGCACATTCCTTGCCAAGAACAATATTGGGTTCATTGATTGATCCATTACCAAACCCCAGGATGGTCATCCTGATGCTGGTGATCGGCTTGGGGTAAATGCTACTCTCGTCTGCTAGATCTTGCAAACCCTGGATTCGGTATTGAGATCTTCTACAAGCTCGTTTTCCACAGTTAAGGAACTATGAGATGACCTGAAGGCACAATTTATTCTTGGCGATAGTATGAATGTTTTGCAAATGCAAGAGGCCATTCAGAGTTGCAGCCAGAACAATCAGCCCATCAACATTTACTTTGGCAAACTTAAGAACTTGTTTGCAGACTATTACTGCATGCGGCCTCCCCGAGTTTGTGACTGTGAAAAGAGCAAGGCACTGTGCCATTGCAATATTTTTGCGAGAGTCTTCCTAAAGAGAGAGAGAGAGAAGGATTTGATCTTACCAATTCATCTCTGGCCTCAACGAAGGCTTTCACACCCTACGATCATATATCATGAGCATTGATCCAATGCCACCTGCCATGAAAGTATATTCCCTTGTTGTTCAGGAGGAGAATCATAGAGCTGTCATTCGTAGCTCATGAGCCTTCTTCTAACTCCATGGCGCATGCTGCACGACACCCAACACCTACAAGTTCTTCGCCAGTTATTCTTTTTGCATCTGACCGCAAGAATCTTGTTTGTACACATTGTCATCATAAGGGTCACGATAAGGATTCCTGCTTCTAGATCATTGGTGTACCAGAATGGTTCAAGGAGTTGAAGGAGGAAGCCAGTGCCGCCAAGAAAATGGCACCAGCCTCTCGGCCAACTGCCGCCACCGTAATCGGAGGTTCCATCATGACACTTCCTCTCTTGCTTCCATTCGCCGACGCCGCCTTGTCGCTGCCTGGTCTAGCGGCGGTGGCTTCCTCTGGCCGCGTCCCTACCCGATCCAACTTTAGCCCTGCTTTGTCTGATGACCACTGGAGCACAACCATGCATTTATTTAATCAGTTTAATTATCTTACTGACAATGGGTTCGGTTAGTCTACTTTACCATGGATACTTGATTTGGGAGCCTCATATCACATAACTGGTGACAAAGGTTCTCTTACGGATCTTACTACTGCTATTGATACTATGACTGTTGTTCTGCCAGATGGCTCTGTGTCATCCACTACCCAATATGGTTCTATTTGCTTTGGTGTTGTCATCCTTACTCATGTGCTACATATACCTACTTTGCAGTGCAACTTATTATCATGCTCTAGATTGTTATCTGCCTTGAAATGTCTAGCTTTGTTTATTGAAAATTATTGCATTTTACAGAAAATCAGTACTAGGAAAGTGATTGGCGTGGGTAAACAGAAGGGGGGCATTTTGGCTTCGTCTGCTGGATACTCCTGATCATCCTCCTATCTGACAGTCTCTTCCAACAACTGCTTCCGTGTTTTTTTTCTGATTTATAGCATCAGCATTTTTGACATCCTTCCTCTACGGTGTTGTCTTCTAATGATTTTAGCACTTTCAAGACTTATGTTCCCTGTTCTATATGTTATAGAGCAAAACAGACTAGACATAGTTTTCCATTGAGTTATACAAATGCTACTGAATTATTTCAATTAATTCATTGTGATATTTGGGGTCCTTATAGAACACCATCTTCTAGTGGGGTATTTTATTTTTTTACTATAGTTGATGATTATTCCCGAGCTGTTTGAGTTTATTTATTAGTGGCTAAATCAGAAGTAGCTTCTAGATTTTTGGAATTTTGTGCCTTGGTGAAGAACCAGTGGGGCCGAACCATACAAAGTGTTTAGGATGATAACGGAACTTAATTTTTGCCTTTGAGATCTCATTTTACTGCATCTGAGATCATTTTTGAGACATCTGTGGTTGATACACCACAATAGAATGGTCGAGTTGAAAGAAAACATCGCTATTTACTCAATGTGGTGCGTGCTTTGCGGTTCCAAGCCAGTCTTCCTATTGATTTTTGGGGAGAATGTGCTCTTATTGCTGCTTATCTGATCAACCAGACACTCACAAAGCATCTCAATGGTCGTACTCCCTTTGAGTTTTTCTATGGGCAAGCTCCTAATTACTCATCATTAAGAGTTTTTGGATGCTTGTGTTTTGCTGCTTATGTTCCCAGATATCGTGACAAGTTTGCACCAAGAAGTTGGTGTTGTTTGTTTCTTGGTAATCCTGCCAGAAAGAAAGGCTATCGCATTTTTGACTTGGAATCTCGTGTGATCTGTACCAGTCTGGATGCCAATTTTTTTGAAGACCAGTTCCCATATTTTGTAACTCCGACATCGGCCTCATCAGAGGAACCTGATGGTGCCACCACCTCACCATCGCACGGTCTACTGCCACCGGTCGTCACCGGACCTTCACTACCGGCCTCCGCCGATCTCCTCATGCCACCGACCATCGCCGATCCATCGCCGCCAGCCGCCTTCATTCCATTACCGCCACCGGTCTATCACTGCCAGCTGTCAACGTCTACCGCCGCCGACCGCTGTCGGAGCTCTATCGCTGGTCGTCCCTAGACACTTGTCGCCGACCTCTGCTTGTTCTCCGACCCTGAATGCCACCGGCTCTGACGACCCGATCCAGTCTCCTCTTGCAGCATCTCCGGCTCCGGATAGTTCCACTGCCGAGTTGCCACCTATCAGGCAGAGTATTCTTACTCTTCGGCTGCCTCCTTACTTGGAAGATTATGATTGTGATGATTATGCCCGTGCTTTTACTACTGAAGATCCACTCATACGTCGTCACTATCCTCAGGAGTTCTTATCCTCTTACTGATTATGTAACTTGTGATAATTTTTCTAGCATGCATTCTAGATTTTTGGGTGCAGTAACCTATAGTGCAGATCCCACCACTTATTCTGAGGCTTCACAATATGCTCATTGGTGAGACGCTATGACTGAAGAGCTTATGGCACCTGAGCGCAATCAGACTTGAACTTTGGCTCCTCCGCCTCTGAATAAGAAGACGATTAGTTGCAAATGGGTCTACGGGACAAAGTTTAAGTCAGATGGTTCTATTGAATGTCATAAGGTGCATCTAGTGGTTCTCTGGAATCGCCAGGTTGAAGGAATTGATTATACTGAGACATTTGCTCCGGTTGCAAAGATGAGTTATGTTCGTCTATTCTTATCTGCTACGGTCATTTGTGGTTAGGAACTGCATCAGATGGATGTCCATAATGCCTTCTTGCATGGTGATTTGCATGAAGAGGTTTTTATGCGACCCCCACTAGGCTATGCCATGCCCCATGGTCAGGTATGTCGCCTTCAGAAATCTCTTTACGATCTTTGCCAAGTTCCTAAAAATTGGTTTGCTAAATTGGCTTTGGCTTTATGAGCATTTGGTTTTGTTCAGAGTAAGGCAGATTACTCATTGTTTGTTTTTTCCTGTGAATCGATTTCTTTGCATTTTCTGGTTTATGTGGATGATTTGGTTATTGTTGGTAGTTCTTCTGCCCTCATCTATGAGTTCAAGAAATACTTGAGTTCTTGTTTTCGTATGAAAGACCTTGGTCTGCTTAAGTATTTTTTGGGCATAAAGATTGCTAGAAGATCGGAGGGGATTTTTCTTTTGCAAAGGAAATATGCGTTGGACATTTTATCAGATACATGTTTATCTGCCTCTAAACCAACTGGCTTTCCGATGTTGAAGGTCCAGCCTACCATGACCCGGAGCAGTATAGACGTTTGGTTGGGCGCCTGATATATCTGACAATTACTCATCCTGAGCTTAGTTATTCAGTTCATGCCCTTGCACAATTCATGAAGTCTCCTTGTGTTCCTCATTAGCAAGCTGATGTTCGTGTGTTGCACCACCTAAAGAGCCATCCTAGTCAAGGTTTATTCTCTCTTCTCGTAGTACGTTACAATTGACTGCTTATTGTGATTCGGATTGGGCTGCATGCCCGATTACTCGGCATTCTCTTTCCAAATATTTTGTGATGATTGGTGATTCTCCGGTTTCTTGGAAGACTAAGAAGCAACCTATTGTTTCTCGTTCTACTGCTAAAGTAGAGTATCGTGCTATGGCTGTTACTCGTTGTGAGTTGTTATGGCTTAAGTGTTTACTGAAAGACTTAGGGGTTATGCACTCTTCTCCTATGCGACTGTTTTGTGACAGTCAACCTGCTCTTCATATTGCGGCAATTCTAGTGTTCCATGGATGCACAAAGCACATTAAAGTTGATTGTCATTTTGTCTGAAATCTTGTTCAATCTAGCACTATTGTTACTCAGCATATCCGCGCGTCAGCACAACCTGTAGACTTGTTCACTAAGGCTCTTAGACGTAACCAGTTTCATTCCTTGCTTGGTTGCTTGGTAAGTTGGGCATTTCTGATCCCCATGCTCCAACTTGAGGAGGAGTATTAAGGAATTAGAACATTGCTTGTAATTGTAATTATATTCTAGGGTAATATGCAGATATAACCCTATAGGCAAAGTCTTGGGAAAGACGGCCTTTCCATAGGCTTATGGAAAGACGGGGTTTAATTCAAATAATAAAAGGTAAAAGGTCTTAGTTGCAATATTAAAATTTTAGTATGCAACATGTAGTAGTTATAAAATTTATAACCCAGTTCATGCAACCCGGAAATTTTATCTTAATTTCTTCTAATTTACACTTTAAACCTTGGTCTTTCCATGACTTATGGAAAGACCGTCTTTCAAGAGACGCACTCTAACCCTATATATTGAGGAAAGTGTAAAGATAACCCTCAATTATTTTTTAGTGCAAATATAACCCTATCTATTACACATAAGTGCAAATATAACCCTGGAGTGATTATTCCGGCATTGACCGGTCATTTCCGGCCATTGACTGACCAGAAATGACCAAATTGCCTTCTAACCTAATACAAACTTAAAAAGACAAAATTGCCCTTAGTTTCTATTGACTGGTCATTTCCATCTTACCCTTAAAAGATAAAAATGCCACTGCCCACCACTCCTCCTCCTCCACCACCACCACTAGACCACCTTCCACCGGCAGCTCACCAATTGATCACCACATTACTCCAAACAAGCAGCTCAACTTCAAGTCACCATAGTGCCACAGCTAGAACAATTCTGCCACTATTTCAGATGAACAATTCTGCCACAAATTTTCTTGAACAATTTTGAAAATAATCTAAACAAACCTGAGCAGCTGCATCCAAACCAGAGAAATGCTCATCGTCCAAACCAGAAAAATGTTGTGTTCCACACCAGAGAAATTTACAGCGGCTCTAGATTTTTACCGCCACTATCGTCCACCACTTCCAGAAAATTGAGACCCACCCTAGCCTCGCCTCCTCCTCTGCCTTAGCCCTGCCTCCACCATGAACTCCTCTGCCCTAGCCCTGCCCTAGCCCTGCCTCCACCAAATTGACCACAAGAATGGATGAGGATGGAGCTCGCAGCGGGATGAAGATGGAGCTCGCGGCGGGATAAGGATGGAGCTAGCGGCGGAGCAGCGGGATGAGGACAGTGGAGCTCACGGCGGAATATAGATGAGATGGTGGTAGCGGATCCGAATGTTGGGTTAAACCGGGCTGGCGCTGTGGATTTGCGGTGGTAGCGAGAGGCAGGGGATGGTGGTAGTGGTGGCGGGGGATGGTGGTGGCGACGCTATACTAGGAGGGGGGTCATGGTGGTCGGAGTAATCAGCGTCGGAGTCACCGCTAGGGCTTCCCCGCCAACACTAGAGTCGGGAATCGCCTCCATTCGTGGAGAAGAAAGAAAGCCCAAAGCAAATTTGATTTTGAGTGTTGAAAAGGAAGAAGAGGTCAACTGCCAATTTTGAGTTATTTTGAGTGTTGCTCGCGTCTGGGAACGAAGAAGAGGAAGAAGAGAGCTTTAGGGGTAGGAACGCAATTTTACTATTTTTTTATAGAGGGGCAAAAGAGTCTTTCACTGTGTTCTGGCCTCTAACTGTCTGAAAATGTTATATTTGCACATAACCTGAATAGATAGGGTTATATTTACACTTTCAATTAGCGCAGGGTTATATCTGCACTTTCATCAATTATATAGGGTTATATCTGCACTTTTCTCGATATTCTATTACCCTTTCCTAGATTGTATATGTATCATGTACCACTATATAATGTATCGTGAGATCATGAATACAGACACACCATTATTACCCTTATTTTCTACATTGACTGTTACTATCTACTACTGTAGTTTATTTTGAAGGATAAAAAACACCCCAAATAAAAAGGAAAAGATATTTTGCCTTCACAATTCATAAGTCAGAAGATTATTTTTGCAGAGTCTCAGCACAGCATAGTTGCATGTTTATTAAACATTCAAAACAAATGTCCAGAATTCCAAATGCTAAAGTAGTTCTAATTATTTGGTGGCTAGACTGGATTTTTTGAGGAATCCTTTTTCTTGGAAACTCCTAATGCAATCATCAAACATTTGTTCCACTGATTTCAAAGGAGGAAGTCCAAGCTTCATAATCTTGCTGCAATCCATGCTATGGGGAGTATCATCTCCTTCCTTATTGCTACACCTTAAACGCCACAAAAACACATACATTTCCACTTAGTACTTGTTCTTAACAACACAAGCAAATGCAATGTTAAATTTTTCTTACTTGTTTGCATAGTTGTAGGAAGGATACTTAACCCTCAGCATCTCGATGATCTCGGACCAGTGCGCAACTGCGCTCGAGCAGATCAGCCTGCCTGATGATTTGCTCTCTTCCATTGCTAGAATGTGTGCTGCAACAACATCGTCAATGTGCACAAATCCAATCCTCGTGTTCGGGTATTCCTCAGCCAGGCCTAATGGAAGCAGATTCCGGACAAATTAGTTCTCAAATGACCAAACAAGTAATGAAAAGTGTTGAAATTTTTCGACCTCTGACAAATGCCAGTATCATTTGTAGTGTACTAGTTGGCTGAGGAGTAAGCAAAGCGCCCACGACGAAAGAGGGATTCACAACCACTAAATCAATGTCATTTTCTTGTGCTGCTTTCCAAGCTTCCTTCTCTCCAATAGTCTTTGCATAGGCATACCACATCTGAAATCAAGCGCATTGCATCTTAGATTAGTAGTGTCGTGTTTTCAATACCGCGTTCAAAAAACAAACTTTCAGAAATACTTACATTGTGTTGTTTGCAATATTCTGTATCACTCCAGTGAGATTCATTGAGAGGAGAAACTTGCTGAGCATTTTGGCGATATCTTATCGCAGAACAGGAAGATGTCAGGACTACCCTTTTGCAGGTCCTTGATTTCTTGCAAGAGCTCAACACATTCAAGGTACCCTTTATGCATGGATCAATCAAATTCTCCTACAATTTCAACAAATGTAAATCAACCATAAATCTGATCAGTATTCATAAACTAAAGGGATTTTCTAGGTATATTCACCTTGACACGTTCATCGTACGGAACAATCACAGGAGATGCAGTATGAAACACTCCATCCACTCCTTGAATGGCTTCATCAAAGCTACCTTCATCCAGCAAATCAGCTTTCAGAATCTTGAGCCTCTCCTTGGCTCCATCCAGCTCCCAAAGATAATCGATCTTTTTCACATTTTCTGTGGAACATATATTCGTGACAACTACGCCTTTATCCCACCATGCGTGATTGGCTAAAACATAAACTTGTGAAATGAAATAAATGTTAGAAAAAATGGCACCTGGATCTCTGACAGTGGTTCTAACATAATGTCCCTTGTCAAGCAGGGACTTGATGAGGTAAGCAGCAATAAAACCTGTTCCTCCTGTAACACAGTATTCAGGCATCTTGAGCTTGATTCAACAACATCTGAAAATTCAGCACCCCTTTTGAACACAAATATAGTGGGCTTCAAAACCTGGTAGAGATGTATTGGTTAAGAATGGACAAAAACTAACTATATACTTTTGGACATTATCTTTGTCAGTAGCATTTGTTTATGTTACCGTTTATTGTTTGGTCTGTGTTAGGTGATCATGCTAAAGGTGTATTGGTTCTTATTATTAGTATATTCTACTTGAGATTGGTTCTTGGTTGATGCATTTGTACTTGGTAGACATCCCAGATTTTCCCAAACCAAGTTCAACCTTAGCTCATTGCTTTCCCTTTTATTTAACACAAACAATAGCATGACATAATCCAAGGCACAAATATAACAAAAAATCACAGCCACCAACATTTGTCCAAAACCATAATATAATCCAAAATTCGATTTGTAGAAACGCTAGTATAGGTCTTTCGCAGCAGTTAAAAAGTGATATTAAATTTAGAGCAAATGACTTTTGTGACCCCTTGAACTATCACGATCGTTCACCATTAGTCCCTCATCTTAATTTTGAACACTTTTAACCCTTCAATTTACAATTCAACTTACAAAATGTGAATTGTGGCATTCCGTCCGGTCAAACCATGAAATTAAGTCAAAATGTCAATTTTCAAGATAAAATTGACAATTTTCATTTTTCCTTTTCCTTTCCTTTTCCTTTCCTTTTCTTTTTGCTTTCCATTTTCCACTTCCCTTCCCCTTCCCCTTCCGCCACCAGAACATCCAGCCCCCTGAAACCCTTATTCCCCGTCGACCACCGCCGTCACCACCACCACTCTTCAACCACCCAAAATCGATCATCCGCCTCCTTATCTCCATCTCCCTCAACCCGACCCGAAACCTCAAGCTCGCCCGCTCCCTCCACTTCCATGGGCTTCCCAGTCTGCCACTCAGACCACCGCCGCATCAAGAAGCAAATCGAACGGCGCCGTCTTCGGCGTCAGATTCTCCTCTCACAATTTCCAATGCTCTCATTCGCCGGTGGGCGCTTCTGCTCCTCATCTTCAACTTTTGCTAATCGATTCTTACCCGGTCTCGCGACCCGACCCGCGTCATTGCCCCGGGTGAATCTCTACGAGTCCGTCTCTCTGACGCCCTCCATTACGTTTTCCCCCTCCCAACGCCGCTTGATAGTCGCTTCGGCGGCGTCTTCTTGGTAGAGTAACAGAGCAGTGGTTCCAACTTAGAAGAAGACGTGCCTGTGGTCTCCGACGACGCACCCGGGGTCCTTTCGGTGCAGCTACAATAAGAGCCAACAGAATCACCAACAAACGACATCGTATGGGCAGTCGAGCCACCAATTGAATATGCGGTGATCCGCCATGACAAACTCGCTGGAGGCGGATGATCGGTTTGGGGTTGCTGAAGAGTGGCGGCGGCTGTGGTCGCCGTGGGAATAAGGGTTTCAGGGGGATGAAGGTTGTAGTGGCGGAAGGGAAATGAGAAGGAGAAGGGGGAAAAACAAAAAGAAAAAGAAAAGGAAAGGAAAAGAGGAAGAAAAAGGAAAAAGGAAAAAGAAAAAAGAGAAATGTGAATTTTGCCCTTAAAATTGATGTTTTGACTTAATTTCACGGTTTGACCAGACAAAATGACCAGACTTCACCAGTTTTGTAAATTGAGGGGTCAAAAGTGTTCAAGAAAATATATGAGGTGCTAAAGGTGAACGATCGTGATAGTTCAAGAGCCAAAGAAGTTATTTGCTCTTAAATTTAATATACCAAACAATAATCGCTAAACCCTCTCAATCCCTCATGCACTCTGCATGATGTCATCAGCGGTAAACTTAGTACCCTTATCCTTATCAGCAGTGGCACGTCCCTTGGCCTTGCGATCGAGTAGCGACTTCCTGTCCTTGTCGAGGCAAAGCTTGGCCTTGCGTAGTTGGAGTTGTTGATTACAACGTTCACGGTGGAGCCGTTCACTTTCTCGTGCGTGATGCGCTCGACATGCACGGGTTGTACTTCATTTTGGCCGCCGACGGTGAGTTTACCTTTGCCTCTGGTTTCCTCCGGTGAGAGCTACAAAGCAAGACTTGCTCATTGCTTTCCCCAAAAATCCTAACTCCAGCAAATGTTACCTCAACTGAGGTGGCAGATGGGCAAACAGATTGTGGGTATAACTCATTTTAACATGTTTTATGACGGGTTATAAATATGGCTATATATACAAATCTAATCCTATGGGTAGATATAACGCTAAGATAATTTAAACTACAAAAACAACCATAACTAATTGATGAAAGTGCAAATATAGCCTTGAGAGATATTTTCGACGTTAAGCGATGTTGACCACACACAAAATGGCCAAAATTCCCCTTGACTGGTGTGTCGTTTAACCACCAAATAGCTCCTAAATTATGCTAGGAGTTACTCTAGCACAAAGAACGATGTAATCAAAATTCAAATTCCTAGTGATCAAATTTGGTGTAGCCACCACACTTTATTGCAGGAGATTGATTTTTATCAACCTAGAAAGCAAATAATAAAACTAAAACTACTAAGATATTATCAAATAGAGAAACAACATTTGAATAAATCTACACTGGTTATTTGATCCGATCATTGGCGCAATAATAAATTATTATCCATAAATCAACCGGTTATAAGATAGCAAGTATTTGCTGAAATACCCCAATTCTTTCTTATCTCATCGATAGCTAGCAAGTATTTACTGAACTAGCTATTCCCTTATGGGAATACATCTAGCAAGTATTCGCTAAACTAGATAAGTACTCCAATAGCATAAACACACAAAAAAACCAATACATATAACTACCAAAGTATTCGCAAGTAATAGTTATCTACCCAATTATTCACTACCTCCGTTACGACAGCTTGCTGTTTTTACAGAGATTTGCCACTTATTAACCCTTGCCAACAATTATGGATTGATGGAACTAATTAGCACTATCTCAATTAAATTCAAGTTGATCAGGCTCAAATAAAACGAGAATAAATCATGCTCAGAAAAATCAGGAACTCACAGATAATAATTGTAAAATCAATTAGGCCTCATTAATTCATGAACTAGTGCTTCATTATTCTACGCCGAATAAACAATTAGTTACTCATATTAACTAAATTAAACTAGCGCGGTGTTCTTGATTTAAAATATTCAATTTAATTAATATATAATATTCACATGTCATATTTGAATTAAAATAAATAAATAAAGTATAAGTATATTCACCTAAGAATAACTATCTAAATTGTAAAACAAATAATAAATTTTGTTGGAATTTATTAAATAATCAATAAGATAAAAAATATTATTTTTATAACCTTTCAAGAAATAATATATTGCAAGTACATGAAGTAAGTAAAATATAAAAAAGAAACGTTGAATTTGTGGAAAAACAAGGAACTGTGTGTATATGTGAACTAAACAATGAATTGAGTGGAATAAATACAGACAAGTTTTTGTCACAATCATTGTCTATGTGTTTATTTTGGAGAATTGTTGTTTATATAACAATCTAATCTGATATACTTGCGAAAGTGCCGATATAACCTTCAATTGTTTGAAAGTTAGAAAAAAAAACTACCTAATTAATGAAAGTGCCAATATAATCCTCTGGTTGACTTTCTGGCATTGACCGTGCTTTTAGAACTGTTAACCCACCTTAAAATGAAAATAATGCCATCAGAACAAAAGCTAAATTTGGGTGGACAATTATAACCTTACCTACAACCATCGAACCATCATCGCTGCTGCTGTAATAGGTAGGGTTAAATCAGGTCATTATGAATTTGATAGGGTTCGGGTGATACTGGGTTCGAGTGGAGAGGTTCGAGTGGTAGTGGAGAGGTTCGAGTGGTACTGGGTTCGAGTGGAGAGGATTCGAGTAGTACTGGGTTCGAGTGGTACTGGGTTTGAGTGGAGAGGTTCGAGTAGTACTAGGTTCGAGTGGAGAGTCGAGTAGTACTGGGTTCGAGTGGTACTGGGTTCGAGTGAAGAGGGTTCGGGTGGTGAGGTTCGAGTGGAGAGAGTTCTGGTGGTGAGGTTCAAGTGGAGAGAGTTCGAGTCGAGATTCGAGTGGAGAGGTTCGAGTGGTACTGGGTTCGAGTAGAGAGGGTTCAAGTGGTATTGGGTTCGAGTGGTACTAGGTTTGAGTGGAGAGGGTTCGAGTGTACTGGGTTCAAGTGGTACTGGGTTCGAGTTGTGAGGGTTCGAGTGGTACTGGGTTTGAGTGGTACTGGGTTCGAGTGGTACTGGGTTCGAGTAGAGAGGGTTCAAGTGGTATTGGGTTCGAGTGGAGAGGGTTCGAGTGGTACTAGGTTTTGAGTGGAGAGGGTTCGAGTGTACTGGGTTCAAGTGGAGAGGGTTCAAGTGGTACTGGGTTCGAGTGAAGAGGTTCGGGTTGTGAGGGTTCGAGTGGAGAGAGTTCGGGTGGTGAGGTTCGAGTGGTACTGGGTTTGAGTGGTACTGGTTCAAGTGGTACTGGGTTCGAGTAGAGAGGGTTTGAGTGGTACTGGGTTCGAGTAGAAAGGATTCGAGTGGTATTGGGTTCGAGTAGAGAGGGTTCGAGTGGTACTGGGTTCGAGTAGAGAGGGTTCGAGTAGTACTGGGTTCGAGTGAAGAGGTTCGGGTGGTGAGGATTCGAGCGGAGAGAGTTTGGGTGGTGAGGTTTGAGGGGAGAGAGTTCGAGTTGAGATTCGAGTGGAGAGGTTCGAGTGGTATTGGGTTCGAGTAGAGAGGGTTTGAGTGGAGAGTTTCGAGTGGTACTGGGTTTGAGTTGTACTGGGTTCAAGTGGAGAGAGTTCGAGTGGTACAGGGTTCGAGTGGACTGGGTCCGAGTGGTACTCGGTTCGAGCGGAGAGGTTTGAGTCGATGCGGATGGTTTGAGTGGTGGCAAGGCGGATGGTTGATGGATTGAGGGGTGATGCCTCGAGGAGGATGGTTGCTGGTTCCAGGACCTCGATGGTTAATGAATCGATGGAGAGGTCCGAGTAATAATGAGTTCGAAAGAGGTTCGAGTGGTACTGGGTTCAAGTGGAGAGGGTTCGAATAGAGATGGTTCGAGGCGAGCGATTCGAGTGATACTATGTTCGAGTGGTACTGGGTTCGTGTAGAAAGAGTTTGAGTAGAGGAGGTTGGAGGGTTCGAGTGGAAAGGTCCAAGTGGAGAAGTTTGAGTGCTGAGGGTACCATTGGAGAAAGTACTATCTACCCCTCAAGTTGTCAACCACCCTTCGAGGGTGCACCATCTTCCTCTCGAGAGGGTAAACCATCCACCACTGGAGAGAGTACACCTTCCACCCCTCGAGGGTATGCTATCAAAGTCTCGAGAGAGGTGTACCAGCCCTCTAGTGGAGAGGGTTCCACTGGAGAGGTTCCAGTGGTGAGGTTCGAGTGGAGAGGAATCGAGTGGAGAGGTTTGAGTAAAGAGGTTCGAGTGGAGAGGGTTCGAGTGGTACTGGGTTCATGTGGTAAGGGTTTGAGTTGAAAGGGTTCGAGTAGAGGAGGTTCGAGGGTCCGAGTGGAAAGGCTCCGAGTATAAGGTTAGAGTGGAGCGGGTCCGAGTGGAGAAGTTTGAGTGATGTGGTTCGAGTTGTGAGGGTACCATCCACGCTTGGAGTGAGTACCATCCACCCCTCGAGAGGGGTATACCATCCACCCCTCAAGGGTACTCCATCCACCACTGGAGAGAGTGCACCTTCAACCCCTCGAGGGTACGCCATCTACGTCTCGAGAGGGGTGTACCAGCCCTCGAGAGATCACACACCCTCGAGGGTACACCATCCACCACTGGAGAGAGTACACCTTCCAGCCCTCGAGGGTACGCCATCTACGTCTGGAGAGAGGTGTACCAGCCCTCGAGGGTACACCACTCCTCGAGAGGTTACACATCCACCCAGTACCCCTCGAGAGGTTACACATCCACCCAGTACACATCCACCCCTCGAACCTCTCCGCTCGAACCCAGTACCATTCGAACCCAGTAACACTCGAACCCAGTACCATTCGAACCCAGTATCACTCGAACCTAGTCCACTCGAACCCTCTCCACTCGAACTCAGTATCACTCGAACCCTCTCCACTCGAACCAGTACCACTCAAACCCTCTCTACTCGAATCCAGTACCACTCGAACCTTTCCACTCAAAACTCTCCACTCAAATCTCTACTCGAATTCTCTCCACTCGAACCCCCACCGCCCGAACTCTCTCCACTCAACCCTCACCACCCGAACCCTCTTCACTCGAACCCAGTACCACGCGAACCTCTCCACTCGAAACTCACCACTTGAACCTCTCCACTCAAATCTCTACTCAAACTCTCTCTACTCAACCCTCACCACCTGAACCCTCTTCACTCGAACCCTCTCCACTCGAACCCAGTACTACTCGAACCTCTCCACTCGAACCCAGTACTACTTGAACCCTCTCTAGTCAAACTCAGTACCACTCAAACCCAGTACATGGTCCAACACATAATGTAGCATTCCTAGATTTACAGACACCATTTATAAAAACAAACACACAAAATCTAAACAAAAGGAGAAAGACCT
The DNA here is from genome assembly GCA_037428765.1 of Rubia yunnanensis. Taxonomy (NCBI): domain Eukaryota; kingdom Viridiplantae; phylum Streptophyta; class Magnoliopsida; order Gentianales; family Rubiaceae; genus Rubia; species Rubia yunnanensis. The sequence continues at coordinate 61,522,056 of CM075071.1, read as the reverse complement.
TTATCTGAGAATGATCGGTGTGCCTTCAACTACTAAAAAAAGCCACTAAAGATATACCTCTCCTCCAATCAGAGTACAACCAAATTGTTGGCAACCAACAACGATACCTTTTAAAACTGCATAAGTATCAAACATCCATAGTCTCTATGTTACCAAATCATAAAACTTATAAGAAAAAACAGAATGAGCAATTTGGAAAAGGAATTCTTTCTTAACATGATCAACATTAAGATGGTGGGTGCCGAAATAATCAAGGAAACCTAAAGGCTTTGCTCCAGAAGTGACAATGTCATTAACGCTCATTTCAACCTGATTGAAAGGCAATTTCAGCAGTTATAGTGCACACAAATGAAGAAAAACTGAACAGGTAAACATTTACCAGATCGATAAACATGAACAATGAAAAGATGAGGTTTCTAGAGCATCAAAATCAGTTACCGGCCCAATGATCCCCAAACCTCCCAAAAACCACCTTCAGTTTCATTTGCAAGGCCGAGATAGGGAATTTTTAATCCCCAATTTCTAGCCCATTTTCCATGAGCGCCGAAATCAATCTCTCAGTGGCGGATTTTGCATGAGTGCCAAATGAGAAACCAAGGAAGAGAAACTGGAGGAAATCAAGGGAGGGAAGAATGAATGGTACATACAGGGATAGAAACGACGTACAACTTTCATCCATTCATATTATCGCTATAAAAAATCTTGCATCCATAAAAATCAAACTAGTTGACATACATCCACTCATAGTATCTCCACACTCATACTATCGAAATTCAACAGATTCGGGAAACACTGGGAAGATTGTACCTTCTTTGATGGCCACTATTCAACACAATATATGGCTTCAGTAGTAATATATGAATTTTGAAATTGTGTTGGATGGTGGTATAGCTATTAATAATTCTTCTTATGAGAACCTACAATATGGAAATCATCACCCCAACAATCATATATCAAAATAACGCAACCATTCCATAGGAAAATGCCTAAGAAAGCATTTGATGTGTATGAATAAAATGGAATGAATAACACAACCTATGAATACTCAAAATTTGGAAAATCATATAGAATCTTGTTGAAATGAATATGTCTGAACTTCAAACTCCAAAAAATTCTCAAAGACAACAGAAATAACTACACTTCGTTAGAATCAAACCTGTTGAGAGCTCAAAAGCCAGCACAAAATGAAGCATTAACAATCAAACTCTAAGAAAATCTTCCTAGTTATTGAAACAGGGGAAATAAAAATGAAAAAGCGCAATACAAAGTGTGAACAGATTGACAATCAACCAGAGAAACATACCATTACGAATTGCAAATACGAAAACTAAAAAAAATAGATTTAGACAGATAACACACAAGTAAAAAACTAATCAATCAAGGTTCAAGAAATCAAAATCTGCTAAGCTTAACTGATTGTCTAATGGCTGTATGAAAAATGGTTGAGGAAGGAAACAACATAGACATTAAGCTAAAGAAACAATGAAAAAAGAGTGCCCCAGGGCCAGGAGTGTGGAAATCAATTACTTTACCACGTAAATCGGATCAACAACAATTTATTGACAACAAAGATGATATATGATTACAATGCACCCTCAGTGTAAAACCAAAAGGATCAGAACAGGAAATTACCATATCAAATAATTGCTCATACTTTAGTAGTCAGGGAACTAGAACCTAAAAGAATACTATGCAAATAAAAGAAATTAAAAAAATATTTCATTTCAATAGCACATCAGAAGTAATTTGCAATATGTTGAAGATTAAAATTCATTATCACAGAAGTATATGCCCTAACAACCAGGCTTTATCACATCAAACTATACAACGATGACAACAACTTAGTTTCAGCTATGCAAGTATATGAACTAAGTAACATATAAAAGAAAAGTCTAATGTCACATGTGATTTGTAGATGAAAAGCCCTCCAACTTCAAAATAAGGTGCACAAAATTGTCCAGAAACTGCCCAATTGAATCATCAAGCGCCATACAAACTAGGAACTAATCAAACTCTTACATCTAAAACAAAGCCAATAGTTTCTAGCTCATAATAGCACTCAAGGAGCATCTCTCAAGTTTCAGATTCAATAGCCAAAGAACACGAAAAATTGCACAAGCGTGCCCTACCACAAGTCTCTACCTCAAGAACAAACACTAACCAAAAGGTAAATTTTTGCAACCAATCTATCAATGAGCAGCAAATAAAAGGGAAAAAGGGAAGCAAATCAACAAAAGGGTCTTCTCAAAAGGTCGAAAAAACACAAATTCTTGCAATCAAACTATCAATCAGCAGCAAATCAACATAATGGTCTGCTCCAAAAGTTGAAAAAACACAATCATGTTGTGATCTAACAAAAGCCAATTAGACATTTACGCTATAGAACGTAGCACAATCATACGTGTGAAAAATTCCTACTTTCGCATATAGAAAGTAGCTCTATCATATGACTCCAGCTCCTCAAAGGTTCTTCAGTGAGCCTCTCAAGAACAGACCCTTGAGTGGTAAGGAGAAAATGATGGTATAATAAACGCCTTTTTCAATAGCACATTCGCCACCTTTGTGTACAACACCCCAATTTCCATAGGCTAATTCATCCACGTCTTCAAAAAGGGTATAATCTCCACAAATCAGACCCTTCTGTCGATACAGAGCTTCAAGGGTTACCTTGTTGGCACTCTCAATAGGTCCAACGAACAAGCACAAAGGCCTCTAGCGGCAGGAAAAGGCGGCGGGAATCAACGGATCTCCGGGAAGAGTACTAGATTGAAAAGATATGCCGAACTGCTCAATGTTCCCGAGGTGACTGCAAAATCGAAAAGAAGAAGTTTGGGAACGAAGAGTGCCATTAAGACAAAATCAGAAAACGGCATCGTTTCAGTTAGTAAGGGAAGTCTTTTTTTTTTAATTGAAACCATCGGAGGGATGGGGGAAAATATATTAGGCTCCCCGAACCAGTAGAAGAGAAAGAAGAGAGATTAAAAGGAACAGACCTTGAAGAAGGCATAATACTATACAAAAAGGTCATCCTAATGATGATCCCAGAGCTGTATTTAGCAAATTAGTAAGGGAAGTCAAAATGACTCAAGCACCCCTGATTGATAGAAAGAAAACAAACAATATCTATTATAGGGTGCTTGAGACAATCAAATAATATAAAAACAAAACATAATTAATATAATAATATTAACGAAATTAAAGAAAACAAACCAAGAAATTGCCAAAGTGAACCTGGGAATGAATTTCGCATGCAAAACACTGGTCTGCTAAAACAATATTGCCAAAGTGATTAAATCCTAAGCCGCCGAAATCTTCTAGACTCCGGGAGTCAACAAAAACAACTTAAAACTCCAAACTCTATACATTCTATAAACTGAAACTTCTCTCTGTACGCGTGTGTCTAATGATATTAATGATATTAAAAGAGTAATCAAGTACTAAATACTAAATCAAATAAATTAGAATAACTTAAGTAATATCTTGAATGAATTCATATAATTGAATGAATTGAGGGAAGTTGGAAATACATATGAATGGCTTGGGTTACAAGTAGTTGAAGCAACTTAATGTTTAGATTGAGGAGATTTGAGAGTATGTGAAGGGGCTGAATATCAAAGTGTGCCTAACAATGAACTAAGGTTTCTCTATTTATAGAAGCCTAAGACCTATCTATTACATGTTGAAATTCGAATTTAAAATCCGTAGTGGACTACATTATTGCTGCCTGTGATAATGGAGTGTGGGTCCCTCCATTATATTGGTTGAGTGGTTGGAGTGGGTGGAGTCCCATTATATTGGTTGAGTGGTTGGAGTGGGTGGAGTCTGGGAGCATCCCCTATCTCTTGTATGTTGAATAATTGTAGTGGGTGTCGGAGTGGAGTCTGGGGCCCTCCATTACCGACTGCTTTGTTGATTTTTTTACTTGAGTAGAGTTTGGGACCCTCCATTACTGATTGTCTTCTTCTGGAATCGCCATTGCTTACGTATGTTTACAGAAATTAAATGGGTCTTGACCCATCGGACCTCCAAATGGATCATCTTATTGAATTGGCTCTGTCTTTACTTCTTTGGTTTGTTGACTTTTGAACTCCTTGTAAAATGCTAACATTTTCTTGAAATCTTCTTCATCTTCCTGTTTTTGAATTCTAGCTGCTGATGATTGAATACTCAGGGTCTGCTGATGATTGAATACTTAGGGTCTGCTGAACTGGTTGAATGCTCATGGTCTATTGAATTAGGCTTCTGATTGGGGCTTGAATTGAAATTGGGCCTTTTGAAATGCTTTCCTCTTTATTGAATATAATTTTTAACTTCTCTCCTGTCTGTAAGTAGTGAGTTACTGCCTTGGTAGAGCAGAACTCAGTTTTGTAATTATTCCACCACTTAATCTTGAATTGTCTCACTAAAGAACAAGGCATATTTAGGTAAAAAGGTTTAATTTGAAAACTCTATGCAAAGATCCATGGAACTCTGAATATTGAATGAAAAAAATAAGTGCTTTTCAAATGGTTTGCACTGGCTAAGTTTATTAAATCCTTCTAATACTGGAGTAGGAAATATCTCGATGGTTGGCCATATTTTCAACCACCAATCATAGAACCACATTGGAATATCACCATTAAAACTTTGGTGAAAGTTGATAAACCAAGAATGGTCAAATGACCTAATATAGAAAACTCTGTACCAGGCGTTCATATAATCAGCATAATTGAATCTGGTGGGGAGGTAGCTGACTGAATTTTTTTTATTTGAATGGATGTTTTGGAAATGACTAGGGCGAAGAATTTACTTAACATAAATTTTTGAATAATCTATTCTCTTGGGATCAGTTTTGTTCTGAATATGTTGAATGTCTATAGAATGAGTATCAACTAATATGAGCTCATAGTAATTTTGGGTTTTTTGAATGTCATCTGCCAACCATGGGCATGTTGGCTTAAAGATGCTGGTTACAAAATGTTTGAGTTGTGGAATGTCAGCGTCTGTTTAAAATTGGGTAAGAAGTATATGATCTGGATTAGGTTTGTCAAAGTATGATGGACTTGGGTTTGAACTTGAAGGAATGGATTTTTGGCTGGGATTTTGAGGGTTTGGAGTGGCTGATCTATTTGGAGTGAGTACTGTATAATTTGAAGTGATGATTGGGGTATGGATCGGTCTTGAATATGGATTTTGTGCCACTGTAGAATAAGTAAGCGGAGGAAAGTCCGGCCTTGGTACCTTTGGTGTCAGAGGTTTTGGAATTGCATAATCCTTTGATGATCTTGAATTTGAAGAACTTTTATTTGAATGATCCCTCATGTTTTCCTGTGAGGAATTCATGAGTTAAGAACTTCTTAGTTCAACAAGTCTCAATAACTCATTCACAAGTATTAACTTATCAGAAATTGCAAAGTTTAGAGTATGTGTTAGATTACTTATGTTAGGCGGTTTGGTCAGCATCATCTGCCTGTAAGACGGTTGGTTAACCCGATGATGAGGTGGTCCACGCAAGGTATAGATGGAGTCCCTGTAAACATAAGTAACCCTAGTTCATACAATAAATTGAGCAATTAAAGAAAAGTTAATATGACAGAAAGAGTCAAGAGATTTTTGTTCGGAGAGTCTAGTCTTTCAAATTCAGCAATGGCATCATCAGAATCATCTACATTACAAAGTCATGAAATTCAACAAGTTTTACCATGTCGTAAAATAAATTTGATTTATCATCATGGCATATTAGAATTTAGTAAATCATATTCGATTAAAATTCATGAAGAAATACTTCTAATGAATCAAGAATTTCAATCTATAAAACTGCTTTCACAAAAGGCTATTAATAAATACAAAGAACAAGATTATAGGTTCTTACATTTTGGCCTAATTCAAGTAGCTTTGCACCCATTAGTAAGATTAGGGATTGATACCCCAATATTCATGGCATTAAGAGATGATAGATTAGTTGCATATAGGATTCAACAATAGCTATGATTCAAACAAATATTTGTAATGGAACAATAAGATTTGATTGCATTCCAAATTATTCGGTCAGTTTAACAGATCCACATATTATTGATTCATTAAAACTAGATATCCAATTAAAACAAGATAAAATAGTAAACAAAACTGAACACTCTGTATTAATCTATAGAATATATTTTAAATTAATGAAATCTATGATTCCAACATCATTAAGATTGAATCCTTCAGAAAAGGATGAGTCAGTATATGTTACTACTAATTCGGATAATACAAAGATAGAAACTCCAAATATGTTAAGATGGAATGAAATAACTATTCCAGAAGAAATAATAGCTAAAAGACCATTAAGCATACAAAGAAATATAAAATTAACAGAACCTTCAATAATTGAAGAACAAAATAATGGAAAAATATTAATAAAATTCAATAAATCTATGTCTAGTAGATATAATTCTGGCCAAACATCTAGATATTCAAAGTCAGATAACTTCCAATCACATAGGCATTCAACATCTGATACACCTTCAACTTTTCAAGATTCTAAAATTAGATACTCAACTCCATTACTAGAAATAATTCAAGATTCCAGTTCCTCAATAGGATCACCAACATATAGTCAAATGAGAAATTCAGAATTAAATATGATGACTAGCATTAAAGAATTCTCAATAGATAAACAATATTTAAATAATGATTATTACAGTCTAGAAAATACTAGGTTTAGATTATGGTTTGAAAAATTAGATAATGAAGTTAAAGAAAAAATAAAACAAGAATTTTATACAGAATTAAATACAAGGAAAATTAGGAAAATGAAAATTTTTATGTGGTTAGAATATTATTTCAAGAAAGAAATAATAATAAATTGTGATAAATTAGAAGAAATTCCAATTATTAATGTTCAATCTAATTTATATAAAAATGTAAATTACAAAAAAAATACTGTTGTAAGTTCAATCCATCCCCCATTAAAAGAAATAGAAATTACTATAGAAAATCAAACAGTATTAGCATCTTCATTCAAACTAGGAAAAATTGGGACAAAAAATAATAAATCCAGATGATATTAACAAAGTCTATCAACAAAATAACTATTCAAATCAAATATTACACACTATAACAAACCAAGTAGATTTAATATCAACTAAATTAGATAATAAGCAAGAAAGATTTCCAAATGACATTTCAAAACAGTATTTTCAAGTATCTTCATTTCCAAAAAATATGGAAAACTCGGTATCATTAATAAAAAAGGATAAAGCTAGTATGTCAAGAATCATAGGAAGTCGTATCTCAAGTAAATCCACAAGATTCCAGTAAATCAAACTCAGCTTCTTCTGAATCAGAAAAAGAATCAGAAAATCAATTGGAAAATCAGATAGATTTAATAGAACAACAATTTCAGGATTATCCAGAACAATCAAATGATAGACCACAATTACAAATAAATAGAATGAAAACAAATAGATTTAGGAAAAATTGGAGGAACGATAAAACAAAAAAATATTATCCTAGGCCTACTCCACCCGATATTCAATACGAAGAACAAGATACTTCATTAAATACTTATGATGGATCATCCCTATATCAATGGAATATATATGGAAGATCCGAATATCAAATATTAAATATATTACAAGAAATGGGTATGGCCAGAATGGCATACAAAGCAAAGATTAATATAACTGAACCAAATATTGTAATGTTATTAGTAACAAGATTTACAGGTCAATTAAAAGGATGGTGGGATAATCATCTCACATTAGAAGATAAACAATCAATTATAAATCACGAAATAGAAGAATTTCAAGGTGAAGAATTTGTAATGGTCCAGGATGGATCAACATATCTAATTTATGTAATATCAATGTATTTCATAGGAAACTCAGAAGAAGAATTAAATAGCTCAAAAATATGCATAACAAATCTAAGATGTCCGTCTTTAACTGATTTCAAATGGTATAAAGATATATTCCTAACTCAAGTATTAAGAAGAACCAATTCAACTCTTCATTTTGGAAAGAAAATTTTATTATAGGACTACCAAATCTATTTTCACAAAGAATAATTACTAACTTACAAAAAATATTAGGAACAAGAAAAATAGATTACAATTCTTTAACATTCGGTCAAATATTTGCCTACGTTAAAAAAAAGCTCTCACATTATGTCAAGACTTAAAAATTCAACACAAATATGGTTCAGAAAGAAAAGAGATGGGAATATTTTGCCAACAATTTGGCATAATGGGTATTAAACCACCGTCCCCTGAACATAAAAAGATATTCAGAAAAAACAAACATAATCGGTGTTACAGTAAGGATAAATATAAAAATTATAGTAAAGATAAAAATAAAAACTTTTACAAAAAGAGTAATAAATATAAAAATATTCAATGTTATAAATGTAAGAAATTCGGTCATACAGCCTCTCACTGTAAGACTGAAAAAAATATTAATTCATTATTTTTAGAAGAAAAAGAATTAAAAATTTTGTTATCATTATTAATAGACAATTCAGAAAATGAACAAACAGATTATGAACGAACAGAGTATGAATCAAGCTCAGATAACTCTAGTAATTCAGAAATATGTCAGTGTAAGATTTCAACAATTAATATGTTAAGTAGCTCAAAAGACAAAAAACAAATATTATTATATATGATTGATAAATTAGAAGATTCAGAAAATAAAGAAGAATATTTACATAGATTAAAGGAATTAATAAAAGAAGAAGAACAAAAAATAGAGGAAGCATTATTTTAACCAAAACAATTAAAAAATATTTAGAGATAGAAAAGAAAAAACCTATAAAATCTGATGATTTAAGAATAGATTTAATAAATTAAAAATAGAGATCAGCTTAATAAAAATGAATTAAATTCATTAAAAGATTAGGATTTAGAACTAGAATTACAACTTATAGGCTTAAATCAAAAGAATATAGGTATACCTAGTAGTAGTTCAAATATTATCATATATCAAGACACTCCATCAGATACTCAATTTTTTAATGTTATTAATAAAATTAATATGAAAAAATGGTATTCATTAGTAACTATAGGGGTAGAAGACTTTAGTACTATAATAGTAACATTGATTGATAGTGGAGCAGATCAGTCATGCATTAGAGCAGGAATAATTCCTAGTAAGTATTTAGTTAAAATTAATGAAAAATTATTAGCAGCAAATGGTACTCCAATGACAATTAATAAAAAAATTACCAAACAGAATTATATGTAATAATAATTATTGTATTAAACATTCATTCCTTATATTAGAAAATGTATTCTATGATGCAGTATTAGGAAATCCATTCCTATACCAAATAACCCCTTTAAAAAAAACTCAAGAAAGAATAACCACTAAAATATTAGGAAGAAAATTACTATTTCCATTCATCAACCCACCTAGTGAAATAGAATTAAAGTTATCACAAATAAATTCTATATATAAAAAGATATGTTTATTAAGTACAAAACAAAAAAAATATTATATTCCTAAAAAGAAGAATTAAGCTATTCAAAAATAGAAGAACAAATAGGTAGTAAATTAATACAAGAGAAAATCATAAAACTAGAAAAAGAATTTAAAATTCAGATTTACTCAAGTCATCCAAATTATTTTTGGGATAGAAAGAGACATATAGTTTTATTACCATATGAAAAATATTTTAATGAACAAAATATTCCAACTAAAGCTAGGCCTATTCAAATGAATGCAGAATTAGTAGAATTATGTAAACAAGAAATTCAAAGCCACATAGAAAGAAAACTGAATAGGAAAAGCAAACCCCCATAGAGTTGCTCAGCATTCTATGTTAATAAGCAAACCGAAAAAGAAAGAGGAATTCCTAGACTAATTATAAATTACAAACCATTAAACAAAGCATTACAATGTGTTAGATACCCTATTCCAAAAAAAAAAACTTGATAAATAGATTAACTAATGCAAACGTATTTTCAAAATTCGATTTAAAATCAGAATATTTGTAAATTCAAATAAATGAAAAAGATAAATATAAAACAACATTTGTGGTTCCATTCTGACAGTATGAATGGAATGTAATGCCATTTGGATTAAAAAATGCACCTTCAAAATTTCAAAAAATTATGAATGATATATTTAATCCTTATTCAAAATACATCATAGTTTATATTGATGATATATTAGTTTATTCTGAATCAATAGATAGCCATTTCAAACATTTGAATATACTCCTAAAAATCATTAAGAAAAATGGTTTAGCAATATCTGAACAAAAAATGAAATATTCCAAACAAAAATAAGATTTTTAGGTTATGATATTCACTTAGGAAATATTAAATCAATTCAAAGAGCAATTGAGTTTGTTGACAAATTTCCAGGTGAAATTAAAGACAAAAACCAATTACAAAGATTTTTGGGATGCATTATATTTTAGATTTTTTCCCCTAAACTAAGAATAACTTGTAAAAAATTATATGACAGATTAAAGACTAATCCACCTATATGGACAGAAGAACATACTCAACTAGTAAAAATCATAAAATTAAAAGCTAAGTCACTACCATGCCTAGGCATTCCACATCCATTAGCATTCATGATAGTAGAAACAAATGCATCAGAATTAGGTTATGGAGGTATATTAAAACAACTACATTTAGGAAAAGAGTCAATAATTAGATATCATTCAGGTTTATGGATAGGAGCACAAGTAAATTATTCAACAATTAAAAAAGAAGTTTTATCAATTTTTTTATGTATTTCAAAATTCCAAGATGATTTATACAATAAAAAATTTTTACTAAAAATATATTATAAATCAGCAAAGGAGATTTTACAAAAGGATGTTAAAATTTTGGTTTCTAAACAGATTTTTGCTCGGTGGCAAACAATTTTATCAGTTTTTGATTTATATATATATATATATATATATATACATACATAAACCCGTGCGGCTCCAAAATTACAGACCAATTACAAACTAGATTCGAAATGGAAGAAAATAAGAGGATAAACTATATCAAATTCTATTATTACTCAACCTAACTAAATAACTAATTCCTAAAATTAATGAAGATCAATTGGAAAGAGATAATAAAATCCTCATTTATATGAGAAAGGAATATCTTTAATTTATTCAAATCAACATCTCTTAAATAATTCATTCTTCACTCTATAACTCCAACAATTCTATTTTTTCCGTCTTTCCTTCATCCATGGAATAATGTCCAATAATATAAGAACATTTTTCATTCGAGCACATCGTCTCATTAAAAACCTTAACCTGGAAACTCCAGTGGGAAAAAACTACGGGTTAAGGGAAACAGAGTGCGATGTATAGCTCCCTCTCAAATTCTTCATAATCTACTACTAGAAAACATGTACACAGGCATCGGTATGTCAGTGATACCGGTGCTAAAAAAAATAAAATTCAGCACCGGTACACAAAAAACCGGTGCCTATGCATTGAATACCGGTGCTACAATTCAAAATTCAGCACCGATACACAAAAAATCGTTGCCTATCATTAAATTAAACACTGGTACACTGAATACCGGTGCTACAAAACCAAAATTTGGTAACGGTACACAAAAAACCGGTGCCTATGAATAAATTCAGCATCGGTAACATAATTTTGGGCCACAGTTAATTTTCCAAGAATTTATAGAAGTAATCAATCTTGACTTTTGGACCCTTCCGTTCACCCATACATTCCCAATTTCCAAAGTTATGATCGTATATTATTGAATTGCATTTTGGCTCTGCTAATTTCGTTATTCGACGACTCCAACTTTCTTAGAGGGAGCTAAGTGCAAAAAGTAATAACTTTACTAGTAACTCCAAACTGAAATCCGCTCGAACGTGATCCTACCTTATACACCCCATTGTATTTTCCATGCTTGTAAGTGAATATTTATCAAACATTAAGTATAAGAACATATCCATAATCCTTTCCGATTTCACTTTGTAACTTCCAAGTAATCAAGTATAAGTTCCTCTAGAACATGTACTAGCGCTTTTCAATAATTCACCAAAAAATTATTTATCTTATATTTTTATATTTAGGAAAGAATAACGAAAATCATATATTTTGGAGCAATGGGTAATGGGGTAACATAATTTTGGGCCACAGTGTAATTTTTCAAGAATAAAAGTAATCAATGCTGACTTTCGAGACCCTTCCATTCACCCATACATACCCAAATTGCAGAGTTGCAATCATATATTATTGAATTGCATTTTGGTTCTGCCAATTTCGTGATTCGACGACTCCAACTTTCTTGGAGGGACCTAAGTGCAAAAAGTAAAAACTTTACTCGTAACTCCAAATTGAAATCCGCTCGAACGTGATGCTACCCTATACATCCTCATTGTATTTTCCAAGCCCATTACAAAATATTTGTCAAGAATTGGGCATAAGAACATATCCATAATCCTTTCCAATCTCTCTTTCTATCTTCTAAATAATCAACTCTAGATTACTATAGAACATGTAGTGGCGCTTTTCAAAATTTCATCAAAAAAATAAATTATTTTCTATTTCTATATTTATGCAAGAATAATAAAACTTGTATATTTTGACAGAAGCATAATGCCTTAACAAGTTTTTGGGCCATAACGTAATTTTCCAAAATTTTGTTAGAGGAGATTCCATTCACCCATTGTACCTCGAATTTTAAAGACGCAATCACTCTTATTTAATTGCATTTTGGTGTCTTTAATTTTGTGATTCGCCGCCTCCAAATTTCTTCTATGGACCTATTATTAAAATTTTAAAGTTCACTTAGAGATTAAATAATACTAGCACTGGCATGATTTTTCATTCATACCGGTGCTGTGTTATGGCGGGATAATGAATTTTTTGAATTTCATTCCAAATTTTGTAGGGATTTTTTAAAATTTTGGAATTAGCACCGGTATTAATTACATAGGCACCAGTATGTGTACCAGTGCTCAATACTTAGAAAAAATTTCTGGGTTTGCTCTCGGATTCAATATTTTTTTTTAAAAAACCATTCAAAGCAGGCACCAGTATGAGCATTTTGGGCACCGGTACTGGTACTTAACACTTAAAAATAACCCAACTTGGTTTCATTTGAACCGTTGATTTTTTTTGTTGATTGAATCTCAACCGTTAAAAAATTGTCTATATAAGCAAATCTCAAACCCTAAACCTACCCTTTCTCCCATTATCTTGCCTCTCCATCTTTTCCCTCCTCCTTCACCACATCTCCCTCTCTGCCGCCGATGATTTTACTTCGACGCCGCCATTTGCTCTCTGCTCTCCACTGTCGTTTGCTCTCCATCTCCACCGCCATTTTCTCTCCCTCTCCGCCGCTTCGACGCTGCCATTAAAAAGTTTGTCTTGGGTTTTCTTTCTGCTTCGATGCTGTCGCCGACGATGCTTCGATGCCTCCGCTGATAACCAGCCACAACTCCATCTCCCTGCGGCGCACAAAATTGCTAGTTCAACTCAGATCCGACCTCACCTTCACTGTTTTGGTTCGTTGACTTTATCTAGGGTTTCTGGAAATCTGGTTCTAATTTCATGAATTGAGAAGTGTTATTTATTTTCAATTATATGTATGAAATTCTGGGTTGTGGTATGAATTTTTCAATTTTTTACATGAGCTTATATCTTTTTTTTTGTGTTTTGTTCGTTCTGGGTTTCATATTCCGGCCGGTGAGTTTATTCTCACTGGCCAAATTTTTTCAATTGATCGCCTATTTACTAGCACCGGTATTTCATGCATAGGAATCAGTAAATGTCCCGATGTTGGAATAGATTCTAGCACCGGCATGACTTACCGGTGCCTATGACACTACACTTTTTGCACCGGGTCACTTAGGCACCGATATTAAAATTATCAAAATACCGGTGCCTATGGGAAGGGGGGGGGGGTTTCTCCCAGTAGTGATCCGTGAATTTCTGTACCAAAAACACCTAAAGTGCAAATCATATCTCAATTAAATCATAATATCCCACAAAATATGAACACAATATGACACACATCACTGACCTAAACCTAAAAGTGTTTCGACAATTTTGCCCCGCACCACCCCCACCCCACTCCTAACCTTACCCCCATTCCCGACAGCTTTAAATTGTGTTGCACAGCTTTCCTTGCGGCCTTCTCCTTAAGAGCCTTAGCATCCCTACCAATTCAGACAGATTAAAGTTAATGATTCTGATTTCGATTCCAATTCTGACAAATCAAAATTGTTACACGGCTATCCCTTTCGTGCCTTTGTTCGGGGGTCAAGCCATCACCCTAGGACTGCTTGGCCTTCTGGCCAGGCCTAGCCTGAGCCCTTTTGCGGTCTCGATCCCTCTTGCTACCCATGAGCTTTATGGTTAAGGATTCCAAAATCCAAAACTGATTATGATTGAAGATAATATAAGAGTAACAAACAAACGATTACCCATGCCCACCCCCATTCCCGGGCACCACCTCCATGGTTTTTCAAAAGTGCTTGTTTTTAACTATCGATGTCGGTTTTTTTGTTTTATTTTTTTAGAGGGGCAAAATTGACATTTCATCGAATTCAGCTTAAATTTGTCGAAAATGGGTATTTTTGTACTTTCACTTATTATCTAGGGTTATATTTGCATTTTGAATTATCAAAATATTATATTTACACTTATATGAATTATATAGGGCTATATATGCACTTTTCTCTTATAAATAAGTAGGGTTATAAATGAGGCCGGAATGAAACTAGTTCAATCTGTGAATTTCAATCCACCCGAGTTCATATATCAATCCACATAATTTGAGATACACATTGAAATTTGTTTGTATTTTTTAAAATAAAAATCTTAATATTTTTCAATTCTATGTTTTTTTTACAAATTAAATATATAAATTGTAGATATTTATATAATTTTAAAATTTATTTTTTCTAATTTATTGTTTTAAATCTCAACCTACGGGTTGAGAGGGGAGAAAAATGGGTAAACTTGAGGATTTTATGTTGGTTTATGTCCTAAAGCCAATTCATAATTACCGCCAACGTGATTAGGAACCTAAAGGGTCACACACATAGGACTACTTATTGGGTTAAAATAATTTGAAGGATTAATATATAAGATATATGAATCTCGAGGACTTGATGATAAATAAGGTGCTAGGGTTTTGGCTATGATTGGGCCAAACCCAATACCAACCTCATTTATAGTCTTGGTTGTTGAGATTAGAAGAGAAGCAGAAACAAAAGAACTCTTCTAACCTAGTCGTCGATCTAGTAACCGGTTCATCCTTAGAGGATCCCGAAACGACAGTCTGGGTGGAGGCCGGACATGTGTGCGGCTTGTGGTCAATTCACCTCAGACTGTGATTACCAAGTTGATTCTAATGAGGTAATACAAACTTACTGGTTCATAAATCATATATGTATTATTTTATGATTACAATGTGCACTTGGCATAAAGTTAATTTAAGTTATATATATTCCGCAGTTATATAATTATTGATTTACTAACAGTGGTATCAGAGTCATCATTGTTAATCATATTTTAATATGTTCAATATATGCTTGATTATGTGAATATGATTCATGGAAAATGAATGAAAATTATATCATTATTATGAATAAAGGGTTTTTATATATATTTTTTATGAAATCATAAGAGATATGAAACTTTAATTTTTTTAGTGTTCATTATTGAATACTATTCACATTTTTAAATAAAAAATATATATGGCTATACATTAATATGATTAGCTACTGCTATGATTTTATTTTATGATTTTATTTTAAAAATAGTAAAATATGGGCTTGACCTTTTGTTCATCCGTGTTTAGTTTATTGATAATTTCATTATCATGATTGAAATTATATGTGTGTTGAGTTATTGGCTTATAATTTTGAATGATTATGGTTTACTTTGTTTGATCATGCAATGTTAAATTTTGATTTGAAAGTGTTCAAATCTTGGAGCAAAATATGATTTTGTCAAGAATAAATTAATATATTCGATCCATAGTTACCCGGATAGAGACTCATAATATTATTTATGAGCAGGTGATTGCTTTGTGACCCTTAAGAAGGAATGAAAATATAAGGTTCAGGCCATGGGTTGAAACTCTAGACGTCCTCGCCACTAAAATTGGCGATGAATCGTTGAGACATTGGTTGCGATGAATTCCAAAGACGACGCAATGGAGACTTATTTAACATACTTTTTTTAAAAAAAGGTCCCTCGCATGATGTCATCATTAGTAGGACTTGCGTTATCAAAGGGTTTAATATTTATGAAATAGCCCTTGTACTTTCAATTTAATTTGTTTTCCTTAGAAAACTCAGAAATTACAAACTAACACCTAAAATTTTGATTAATTTTAAATCAATCAGAAATTTAATTAGTTATAAAATGGTTTGATAATGAACTTAATTCTACATTTAAAATGAGAAATAAAGACAAGAGTTATCTCGTGGTGGTTACTTAATTCAATTAATATAATTAATTGAATTTTGTGCATTAATGAGATTAATGTCAATTAACATAATTAATATGATTTGATGTAAATTAAATATGATTAATATGTTATGATTGATAAATATATTTAAATTAAATTAAATGTGATTTAATTTATTTATATGATTTTATCACATTAAAATGTGATTACTGTCAAATATAAATAAGATTTAATATGATTAGTCAAGTTTCATACATTATGGTGGTAATGTGATTTGATATTATTAAGATAATTTAATACGATTACATGTCTTAATGTAATATGATTTAATGTAAATTAAATATGATCAATTGAGTTTTATGCATTAATATGATTAATGTCATTTAGCTGATTAATGTTATTTAATAAAATAAAATATTATTGTTATGCTTAAATCCAATTAATACCATTTAATACGATTAAATATGATTAATGAAATGAAATTTATTAATATAATTTAATAAAACTAAATATGATTGCGGTTAATATAATTAAAAAGATTTAAAACCCTTTTCTTACTAATAATTCCGTCATACTATATGAATTATTATTATTTTGAATACATAATTTAAATGACGGCTTCCAAGTAGACCAAGAATTTTTGTATAAGAGGGCTGGAGATTAAAGTGGGACCTTTGTGACCCCTCCACGTGCCTTTTCTTTAAATTTTATGTGGAAATTCTATAAGTCATAGATCTATTCAATAAACAATTTAAGAAATACTTTTAGTAAATGACCAGAAAAAAAATCTGTAAGAAGGCTGACGATTTTAAGTTGGACCGTTTGTGACCCCTCCAAAAGCCTTTCCTGGAAATTTTTGAGGAATGTCTAGAAGTGTTAAATCAATTATATTTGTAACTATAACATTATAAAATTTAATTTTCACATCTGGTTTAAAGTTCTTAATTCAGATTTAAACTTTTACTGATTGATATAAAATCAATTTAATGAGATTAATTAAAACTAACCATTAAACGGTTATGAATGTTACGAGTCTTTAATATCATAAAGAACTTGTATTCAACATTCATTTTATAAATATAATTTGTAGGTCAATTAAGTTTTAAATACAATTGTTATGATTAATTATGTTTAACTATTGAATGGTTACAAATATTACAATTTTTTAATATTATAAATGACTCACATTCAACATTCATGTATAAATGTGATTTAAATGTCGAATTTAGTTTGATAGTAATAAATATGATTAATTGTGTTTAACCGTTGAGTGATTACGAATGTTCTAAGTCTTAACACTATAAATGACTCATTTCAATATTCGTTTATAAATGTGATTTATATGTCAAACAATTATGAACTTAATTTCAAATTCAAATTGTAACATAAAAAATTTAATTTTGAAAATAGTTTCAAATCTTAAATAATTCTTGATACTTATGATTGTGAATCAAAAGTATAAGTTCATATAGATGAACTTATATTTAAGTTATAATGTATTTATAATTTAAAGAATATTTTTCTAAATATTAGTTCAATTGATATTTAGTTGTTTATCAAATTTAAATTTGATAACTATAAAATTTAATTTAATATTTTTTCAATCGATACATTTGTCTTAATTAAATGGGTTAAATTTTGACAATTGTGAGCATTAATGTTTAAAATTTAATTTTAACTTTAAATACATTCATCTTCAAATAGTTTAAAATTGGACATTGTAATGTTATGTGTTGAAGTTTTAAATTGGATTTAAAACTACAAAAGGACATTAGTATGTAAATGTGTTTCAAATATGATTAAAGTCATAGTTTGAATTATGTCAAAAAGTTGACAAGTATGATTAAAAGTTTATGATTTACAGATGATAAATTTTGGATTATGATAAATATTTATGAGGAGATCCAAAATATTTTAATAATTCATCCCTAATTTGATTAGAGATTCATCTTTACACATATCATACTTAGTGATTTATTATGATTGTGTAATTATTATAATGGTTAAATAAAATCCCTTATATGTCTTCCCATTATTTAGTAGAAATTGAACTTTCATGCGAATTTAATTTGTTGGGTATTGATGTGTGTTATATTGTGTTCATATTTTGTGAGATTATTATGATTTTATTGAGATATAATTTGCACTTTTAGGTGTTTTTGGTGCAGAAATTCATGGATTGTGAAGAATTGAGAGGGAGCTATACATTGTACTCTTTTTGAGAGGGGATTTTATTTAACCATTATAATAATTACACAATCATAATAAATCACTGCTTCAATGGAAAATGTTCTTATTTTATAAGACATTTTTCCAGGGATGAAGGAAGGGAGGCAAAAGCAGAATTGCTGAAGTTATGGGGTGAAAAGTGAATTATTGAAGAGATGTTGATTTGAAGAAAATAAAGATATTCACTTCCCATAATGATAAGGATTGTATTATCTCCTTCCATTTGAATTTTCTTAATTTTAGAAATTAGTTAATTAGAGTTAGAATAGATATTATATTATTTATTTTTTTCTTTCGAAGGAAGAGTCCAATTTAGATTTGGATACGGGTTGATGTACTTTGGCAGCCGCATGCATGTATAAATACATGCCAATGTTTTGCGGAAAGACCTATACGTAGACTTTAGATTAAGGTTCATTAGTTTAGTTTTCATATTAGACGCAGTTCTGAAATTGTTTTCCTGAGTTTATTTGGTGCATATTTATTCATTAAATTTCGTGCACAAATTGTGTTGATATTGGTGTGCAACCATTCTTTGGATTAAGTGCACCATTTCGGCAATCGGCAATCTGGTTGTTTGGTTGATTTCGGTAGTTATTATTTTAATTATGTTTTTTTATATTGTTTATATGTTTAGTTTAATTATTATCAGTAGTTAATTTATATATCTGCATGGAATAACAAGCATTAGTTTATGAATCGTGAGGCCTAATTATTTTATAATTGATTCTTATGTGTTCTTGATTGTTCTTGGTTTAATTTATTCTTAATGTGTTTAAGTCTGGCCAACTTGAATATTATTGGGATAATGCTATTTAATTCCACCAATACGTAATCGTTGGAAAGAGTTAGTAAGTAGCGAGTTCTTGTGAAAAACATCTAACTAGCTAAGACTGTAATAACATGATGGGGAACAATTAAGTGCATTACTATTTTCTTTTACTTTGGTAATTGCTATATCGGGTTTTTTTTATTCTTATTGCTATCAAGGTGTGTATCTGGTTCAACGAATACTTTCCGGGGTAAGAGAAACAATTAGTTAATTGTAATTTGTTAATTATAATTGGTTAATTGTCGATAAAGTATGAAAGAATTGGGGAGGTTAAGCGTACCTACTTTCCTATAACTGATAGATGCATATGAATTGATTTATCTTATGGTCAATGTTTAACTAATGTGAGTTATTCCAAGCCAATTACCTTATTCATATATTTTTATAGATTTTTATATCTGTTAATTGCATTATTATTTTATATTAGTTAGTTGCATTATTAGTTAGATAAATCTGAAAATTAAGGTGTGGTGGCTACACCAAAAGTGTTCTATATTAGTAGGTATTTTATTATGGTTTCTGCTACGTTCCGGATCGACTCTGCTTACTACTGTGCTAATTTCATCTTAAGAGTTGCAGATTATTTTGGTGAGTGAAACGGCGTTCACCAGGTATCCCCAAGGTGTATTATGCCAAGAGGAAAAATTTTGCTAGTCATATGAGATATGATCTTTGAATAACGGGTCTATTAACAAAACATAGTATTTTATGAGTTTACTCGAAATTCTGTGATTTGAGGCAAAATATTAAGTTATGTAGTTGCCTTCCATTATTATGGCATTACAACCATCCTCGTTCTAGTGGGTTCAACTTAATGAGACATGTGATTCATTGGGTATACTCAAGGTCAGATGTTTTGAGGCAAAGAGTTAGGTGACATGTATAACGTGCATACTAAGAGTAAGTCACCTAATAATCTAGGAGTTACAAAGTGTTGTAACTGATAAAACGTATCTACCTTGCAAAATTATTTTTATTTTTTGGGAATCCTCAAGGTCAAGATAACTAGAAGAGATCCTAGCTCACTTGGAATTATAAGATAATTCCCGAATCGGTATTTAGGGGTTGTTGAATTGAATAAAATAGTGGGAGCAAAACCAAAATCTGATTATTTCCATATCCACGTGTTGCGGTTTTGTTAAATTGCATAAATTTAACTTTCTATTTTTTTGTATACTATAGAATATGAGTAAGTAGAATCTGCAATTTTAGTAATTAGTCGGCCCTAAAATTTTCTTGAAAATTTGAGGATGGTTTTCATCCAAAGATTATGACTAAATTTTCTCAATCTAGCTAAGGTGGATAGTTTAGAGTGTTTGAAGGAAACTGAGAGTATATGATGATATAATCGTTTAAACTCGTAGTTCTAAATTATTATGGAGTTAAAAGTGTGATCTTAGTTGGATAATTATTCAATGTTGAATGTTGAGATTTCTTATAAGATAAGGAGTGAAATACGATAGGTTAATGGATATTATTCATAATTAAAATTGGAATTAATTTTGGAATTATTGTGAAATTAACTATTTTGTTTCTTGAATTAAGACTAAGAGATGTTGTACGCTGAAATGAGGAATTTTAGTAACTTCTTCTTTAGGTGCAAGGATAGTTGTTGTTTTATTTGTATTTTAATCACTGGTATGTATGATACCATGTGTACACATAATATTTAGAAACAATTAGATAGATAACTGTGAAAGAACTCATATACTTAATAACAATTGTAAAAGTACATGTTTGAAATTATTTCTTTCACTATTGAAAAATAATAAATCGTTATATTTGACTTAAATAAGGCTTATCATGTTTGACATGTTAGGTTGGATAAATTAGTATTCTTTTATATAATGAAAAATATTTTTGAATTAATTTATATGTATGGATGATTTATATTATCCAAATAAGATAGCATACCTTTAGCGTCAAAATAGGTCTGGTTGATGATATGTGGAACCTTTTCTTTCGAATCGATTATGGTATGTAAATATCATTATCCCATTTAATAACTGACCAAATTACTTTCAAGTGAAATGTTAAAATTATTGTTGACCGATACATTTTATGTATTTGGTCTTATAACGGTTAATGTTAGAGAACTTTTTCATAACTTAATTTTTATCATTCAGATGATTAAATAACACTTATTCAAGTGTATGGGTTTTAAAATTTCAACAGTTCAAACACATAAATGAAATTCAAGATGTTCTAATAAGGGTAATTTAGTATTACAATTGGATCGTATAGTTATCATTATACACACTATAGGATAGTGATGTAAAAACCTAAATCTAAAATATTTGATATATGATTTATGCAATCATTAGATTATGTCATAGTATTGTCTCTTATTTTCATATAGTTGATCATATAAGATGTAAGTTCTCTGTGAGAAGTTATATCATAGTAACGTATTTTTCAGAAATAAAGTGTTTATTCCAGAAAATAAGTGGGAGATTTTTAAAGAATATTTTAACCACACATAACAAAATCAACTCTAGGGATAAATATGTCATAAGATAATGTGATTGCAATAGTTGCATGAATAGTTAAGATTTACGAAATTGTATCGTTGGAGGTGAGTTTTTGTGATATAACTCCGAATTTCATATCAAGACTATTACATATTGTGCAAAATACCAATTTTATGTGGATTTTAATATTTGATTTGAAGAAATTAAATTAGCTACAAATTCTGCACAATGAAAATCAATTAGTGGGAGCGATAATATGTTCTTATTGCATTATATGCAATAAATGCATGTAGAAAATGAATTCAAGAAGGAAATTCTAAAATAAAATGTTAGAATTCACAACTTTGACTTTTGCAGTCAGTGTATATTAGATAGACGATTTTGTTTGTATGTATTTAAGAGCTATATACATTTTAAAACACTTAAAGAATATTTTAGATTCGTTGAGACGTATTAGAAACTATTCTTGATAGAAATTGGGCTGATTACAGTACTGTAGAACTTTGAAGATTTAGATCTCATAAAAACATAATTGTTTATGATTTACTCTTTATTATTTTATGTTATATGTCTAGCACTGTAGAGTGCCCAAATATTTATTGGACTCATTGGTGTTAAATACTATCAATTGATTTTGATCAATGATAAAATACTAAGAATAGAAAGTAACATCCACTAGATTCCCGTTGAAGATGAAGTTGTTCAAAAGTTGACCAAAACAATTAGATGGAATTGTTTTAGTAAAAGTGGGAGTTTAGTATGTGGACAAGATAGAATCCAACTTGAGTTTATGCAATTTTTTTGGTGATATGGAGCTATTTATTATTATTTTTCTTTGTTTAATTACAATAGATAAATAATAAAGTCCCTTGAATAATATTTGTATGAAAGAAATCGTAAAGTGTTACGATGATGAGATTCTTTACATGCTTACATATTATTTTTAATTTATTCCTAGTCATATTATTAATAAGATGAGACATTGTTAATACAGATAGACTAGCACATGTTTTGTTCCTTCCTATTGTAGGGAGTAGTTGATCTCATCAACTATTGTGTAGAGACACAAGAACAAATGTGTGGATGCTTGTTTGAGAACAAGTTCATTGGATTGACCCATCTTGAGATTTTCCATAAGGTGAACTATTTAAGTGCTAATGGAATTATCTCTATACATAAAGTGAAAATGATCCTCAGACTTGAGATCATAAGAGTGTCTAGAGTGTGGAATATTATACTTGTTTCTCTTGTTGTCCTTAACCTTAGTTGGTTGTTGTGCTTTTAGAGTTGGGTGTAGTACGAAGCATGGATGGATAGTTTATGGTCAATAAAGGATTCAACACTTCTAATAGTAAGAAGAACATATCCCCCTATGGTCACTTGTTGGAATATGACTTTAAAATGTTTGCGCAAACTAGAAGTGATTTTAGAAAGTGTTCCAAAGTCAACCTCATGTAAGTCATATTTGGAGAACAAGAAAAGAAATAATTAGTTCTTTAAGAGTTATAACTTATCCTTACTCTTGAACTAATTGAGATATAGTATGGTGAAAGGATATTAGTTGCACGACATCCTGTTATTTGGAAAGGTGAAAAAGATCACATATATTTCCTATCACTTGGGTGGTCATGATGTCTGACTAGATGCTAATCTTGATATGTAAATATGGGTTGAAAATCTCATGGTATAATTGTCTTTAGGCCAAGTGGGAGTTTGTTGGTTTATATCCTAAAGCCAATTCATATTTACTACCAACGTGATTAGGAACCTAAATGGTCGCACACATAGGAATGTTTATTGGGTTATAATAACTTAAAGGATTAATATATAAGATATATGAATCTTGGGAACTTGATGATGCATAAGGTGCTAGGGTTTTGGCTATGATTGGGCCAAGCCTAATACCAACCTTATTTATAGTCCTGGTTGTTGAGATTAGAAGAGAAGGAGAAGCAAAAGAACTCTTCCTACCTAGTCGTCGATCTACCGGTTAACCTTTAGAAGATCTCAAAAAGGTTGTTTGTGTGGATACTGATAGAGGCCGGACACGTGTACGACTTGTGGTCAATTCACCTCAGATTGTGATTACCAAGTTGATTCTCTATCGAGGTAATAAAAACTTACTGTTCATCAATCATGTAAGTATTATTCTATGATTACAATGTGTTCTTGGTATGAAATCAATTGAAGTTATATATATTCCGCTGCTATATAATTATTGATTTACTAACATTTTATATATACAGTGTTAAAGGTGTTTTGCCACCAGTTCAAGATAGGGTCATTGACGGGCAGTTGTGTAATCAGGCGGTGGTTTTGACACCGTTGTGAAACTGGGGACCCGTTCTAACATCAGTTTCCGAGGTCACTTTCTGCCTCAGAAGGTAATAAAAAATATTCTAGGTTTTTTGGTTATGTCAAAATCAGAAAACCCATATGCGCTTTCTTGTCCATGAGTTGTCATTAACGGCTTTATTGCAAGGCGTTTATGGATATTTTATTTGTAATGTTGTCTATACTATGTTCCAAACTGAGGAACATGAAAACCCATATCTGGGTTTTCTAGTGCACGAGTCATCATTAAGGGCTTTGTTGCACAACGGTTATGGATATTTTATTCGTAATGTCATCTACACTAAGTTCCAAACTCAGGAACATGTGTTTCGACAGTCAGATTGACAATACTATAGTATTACCAACAGTCATTCGGCTTGAATCACCGTTGAAAATGTCACATGACTGGTCCTTTATTTACTTTAATGCATTTCTGAGGGCAGTTTCGACGTCAGAACATGTGTCATGAGTGCACCAAAGTAAAAATCCCTAAGAAATAAATTCCACCTATATTATCTCATTCTTCCAACAACCATATATTTTATCTTCATTTTTTCCCATCTTTCCTTTCTTTCTTTGTTCATCCGTTCCTTCCCCATGTCTACACTTCCTTCTCTCCCTTTTAAATTCGACCCCACAATGACGACTTCATATTTGAAGAATGTGTGGTGATAAACTTCATATTATTATGATATTTTTAATAATCCACCTACAAATTTTGATGTATGTAATTGTTCCAGGTGGATGGATGATTGTTGTTTGAATGTTTATTATTATTGGTTTGATTGTATGTGGATTTGATATGAGTGTAAGAGATGAGAATTACGGTGGTTGTGTTGTGTTGAAGATGAATGTCGATCTGTGTTGATATGAAGACAAGGCACGATATGGTCAGTATGAGTTTTCTGATTTTAATATACCCAAAAAGCCCAAATTTTTTATTAACTTCCGAGAGCTGTTACGATGTTAAACCGGTCTCAGAAATATTAAACCATGTCAGAACTCATAACTGCTAATAAGGTGGTTCTTCAATCGTCGTACCAACCACCCGATTGCACGACAGTACTAGGGATAGCGGTTCAACCCGATTGCATTATTATAGCTTTCAAGTCTCCTTATACTACACCGTGTTAGGTGTGAAGCCTCTATGTTAGTGTGGAGCTGTAGTGGGAGACTCACGGCTCTGTATCTTCTGTTACACTTTTGTGTACCTCTATGTGTTACACCAATCAAATTCTGCCATGTGTCTCTCCTAAATTAGATAAAAATCATTAAACTAATATTAGTTAATTTAGGAGGGACACTTGGCAGAATTTGATTGGTGTAACACATAGTGGTACACAAAAGTGTAACAGAAGATCCAGAGCCGAGACTCACCCCACTTTATTGTGTGAGTCACATGGGAATCTCACACATTGTGTGAGACACTTTGAATAAAATGAGGTCAAAAGAAAAAAAACATTCTGTCAATGTCAATTTTACGAAAATGAAGTATTTACACTCAAACATTTATCTTTAAAAAACATTATTACTATTTACTCTTTATTAATAAATAATCACTATAAATTAAGAGTTAAGTCGGTCAATACAACCAATTTTTCACAATGGAGTTATATATTTAGGGCTCAGGATCTTCTGTTACACTTTTGTGTATTACTGTGTGTTACACCAATAAGGTTCTGCCACGTGTCTCTCCCAAATTAGCTAAAAATAGTTTAATAACTTTTATCTAAGTATAATTTATTTAGGAGGAACACATGGCAGAATCTAATTGGTGTAACACACAGTGATACACAATAGTGTAACAGAAGATCTCGAGCCTATATTTAGCTAGCTGTACAATAATCAATATTATTGTTAGGAATAATGAAATGCTCATTATCAATTGTGATAATTAATTATATAACTATTTATTTACCAAAGGGGAATACTGTGCCATTACCCCAAATTCTACTATAAATAGAGCATGAAGAAAAATGCACCTCTCATTCTCTCATTTCTCACTTCTTCTCCATCTTATCTTTATCTTTATTCTCTTCTTCTTACTTCCCACATCAATCCCTTTGCCAATTTCTCAATAAATTAGTGCAAAATTAGTAAAAATCACAACACGTTATCAGCACGATCACTCTCCATCTTTATTGAGTAAGTCTTTATCTAAAAGTTGTAAGAATTTTGTGATAATGAATCAAAGTAGTTGGTATTAAGGATACTAGTCCAAACTTTTCTATTAATTTGTAGATGTCTAGAACCTCATTTGTTAAAACTTGATTATATTTGACTGCACAGATTAACTTCACATAAGTGTACATCAACTATGACTTAAATTTTTATCCTCATCCAGGACACCCTTAATCAGGACCCTTTTAACTGACTCAATTTTCAAATAAATCTCAAAATACTAAAATATTTAATAATAATAATAATAATAATAATAATCAGTCACCGTAAAAATGATGTGATGTATAATAATTAACTTTATAACTTCATGACATCATTAACCTTTTAACTACATAACACTACTAACTTTCTAACTACATAACACCATATTACTATACACAGGAGGCTTTGCCGCCTTATGGTAATGTGATGTGATTTATTAACTTTCTAACTACATAACACCATATTACTATACACGGGAGGCTTTTCCGCCTTAAGGTAATGTGATGTGATTTATTAACTTTCTAAATGCATAACATCATATTTCTATACACAGGAGGCTCTGCCACCTTATAGTAAAATGGTACATCTAACTAATCTTTAACTTCTTTATTTTAATATTTCTATGCTTAATTATGTCTCTAATATATTTGTCTATTTATCTAATGACGTTACATTGCTAATCTACTCTTAACATTTTAACTACAATTAATTAATGTAACAGTTATAAAATGCTATATTTTAAGCGGTAATATAACGGCTATAAACGGCTCTATTTTACACTATAAATACAAAACATCAAATGATACAAAACCACATCCTCTTTTCTACCTCATAATTTTGCTAAATATTACCGATAAAATGTCTAGACTAATATTTATCTTTGTTGCTATAATTATTTTAGTATTACATGTTACCATTCTCACCATAGAAGTTTCACCGGAAGATTTTCGTTTTTCTTCATTGATGATCAGAATCATGTATTACTCTTTATTTTTTTGCAATCATTATAGACTTCTGTATTTTGAAATATATCTAATGAACTATTTTACTTTCCCTATTAGTTATCATCATGTCAAACCTTGTGAAGCTTGAATTCAGTCCTCTCGACATCAGTGGAAACAACTATATACCGTGAATTATAGACGTTGAGATGCACTTGGATTCAATGAATCTCCTTGAGACAATCCAAGAGAGGAATGACTCATCAAGGATGCACAAGGCAAGATCTTTAATCTTCCTTTGTCGACACCTTGATGGGAGTCTCAAAAATGAATATCTCACTATGAAAGATCCGCTTGAGCTGTGGAAAAGCTTGAAGGAAGGATATGATCACACAAGAGATGCAATGCTCCCTATATACCACGATGACTGGAACAATCTACGGTTCCAAGACTATAAGAAAGTCTGCGACTATAATTCTGCAATGTACACAATAGTAACCCACTTGACATACTATGGGGTTACAATAGCTAACAATGAAATGTTGGAAAAGACTCTTTCTACTTTCCACGCAACAAATGTGACCTTGGAACATCAATATCGTGTGCGGGGTTTTAAAAGATATTATGAACTAATTGCTTGTCTGCTCATTGCGGAAAAAAATAATGAGTTGTTGATGAAGAATCATCAATCTCGCCCAACTGGCTCAAGAGCGTTTCCTGAAGCAAACGTTGTTAACTCCGACAAACCTGAATGCAAAAATTATTTTCAGGGTCGAGAGGGAGGTCGAGGTCATGGATGAGGTCGAGGTCATGGTCGTGGTTACGGACGCTGTCGAGGTGGTTACAATATTTCCTATTAGTCCGGTAACTACTACCACAAGAAGCATCAATATGAGAGGAACCATGAAAGTATCCATAAAAGGGGAAAAGATGGCAGTTCATCACAGGGATATGGAACCTCTTGTTTCAGATGTGGTGGAAAAAGACATTGGTCAAGAGTCTGCAGAGTCCTAAAGCACTTATGCGAACTCTACCAAGAGTTCATAAAAGGAAAGGGGAAGGAGGAAAACTTCAATGAATCCACTCATCTCGAAGTTTCTGATTTCAATGATGATTTCATGGACATAGTTGGTGATTTCACTGAGCAACCAAGTGGTGGAAACTAAAAGAAGGACAATTGTATAACTATTATTAGGAATGAAGCTAGATGGTCTAATGTCTGTTTGTATCTCTCTTATATATAAATGGTTTTATTTAAAGCCTGCTACTTTCAAATTTATTATCTTTCTTATCAAATTTGTTTTGTTTTTAATTAAAGAGGTGAAATGGATAAAGCTAATCGTGAAGCCAACCAAAGGATTAAAAATGAAGAAATTTGCATACTCGATTGTGGAATAACGCACACTATATTAAAGGATAAAAGGTTTTTCTCAAAGGTAAAACCAACCAGACCATTGTGAATACAATATCGAGTCATGTGGATCTGATTGAAGGAATTGGCGAGACAAAATTTACATTGCCAAATGGCACAATGTTTACAATAAATAATGCCTTATTTTCACCAAATTCCAAAAGGAACTTATTAGTTTCGATGATATATATTCTCATGGATTTGATACCCAGTCTATAACTGAAGGTACGTACCATGAAATATATGCTTCTCATTGTGTACAAATTTGGAAGGAAATGCATATTTGAGAAACTACCAATGTTTCAAGCT
Source organism: Rubia yunnanensis (assembly GCA_037428765.1). Lineage (NCBI taxonomy): Eukaryota > Viridiplantae > Streptophyta > Magnoliopsida > Gentianales > Rubiaceae > Rubia > Rubia yunnanensis. Next base: position 61,493,000 of record CM075071.1, on the reverse strand, counting down.
AGATTGCATTACACGCATATAAATGCAGTAGAATCAAATACGGTAGTGATCAAACCTTCAATATTTACCATATGGCATGATCGACTGGGCCATCCTGGTTCAACTATGATGCGAAGAATTATTGAAAGCTCACATGGGCATCCATTGAAGGACCAGAAGATCCCTCATGGAAAATCCTATCAATGTAAGGCTTGTTCCCTTGGAAAGCTAATCATAAGGCCTTCACCGGGAAAGGTTGAAACAGAATCACCTGTGTTTCTTGAACGTATTCAAGGTGATATATGTGGACCTATCCATCCACCATGTGGACCATTTTGTTACTTCATGGTATTGATAGATGCTTCTAACAAATGGTCACAAGTATGTATGTTATCAACTCGAAATATGACATTTGCTAAATTACTCGCTAAGTTAATCAAATTGCGAGCTCAGTTTCCTGATCATACGATCAAGTAAATAAGATTTGATAATGTCGGTGAATTCACATCCCAGACTTTCGATGATTATTGTATATCAGTTGGGATTGTTGTTGAACATCCTGTTGCTCATATGCACACACAAAATGGTTTGGCTGAATCACTGATCAAACGTCTCCAACTTATTGCTAGACCATTAATAATGAGAACAATGCTCCCTACTTCAGTATGGGGTTATGAAATATTACATGCTGCAGCATTGATTCACATCAGGCCAAGTGCATATCATAAATACTCCTAACTACAACTTGCATTAGGCTAAGAACCAAATTTATTCCATCTAAGGATTTTTGGTTGTGGTGTTTATGTGCCTATTGCACCATCGCAAAGAACAAAGATGGGACCACCGATAAGTCTTGGCATTTATGTAGGCTTTGAAAGCCCATCTATTGTTAGATACCTTGAACCCCTAACTGGGAATAGTTGTACATCTCGTTTTGCTGATTGTCATTTTGATGATGAAATATTTCCAGCATTAGGGGGAGAAAGAAAATAACTGGAAATGAATATTACCTGGTTTGTACCAACATTATTGCATCTTGATCCTTATACAAAAGAGTGTGATGGAAAAGTCCAAAGGATTTTGCATATGCAAGATATAGCAAATCAACTTCCTGATGCATTTATAGACACAAAGAGAGTGACAAAGTCTCACATCCCAGCTGAGAATTTTCCTGCTCAAATTGAAATCCTGAAAGGGCAAATTGAAAACAAAGTCACTCATGAAATCACGACACGCCTGAAGCATGGAAGACCACTTGGTTCCAAAGATAAAAATCTTCGTAAAAGAAAAGGATTAGAAAAATAAGATTACCCCAAAATGGAGGAACATATTCCTGTGGAAATACGAAATGAGGAAAATCAAGAAATTTTGATTAATTATGCCAATACAAGTATAAGGTGGAACCAAAATGAGGAAATCGATGATGCATTCTCTTACAATTTGGCATGCAATGTTATGGACGAAAATAATGGAGATCCCAAGCCACGGTCTGTTACCGAGTGTAAAAATAGACATGATTGGATTGAATGGAAAAGGGCCATTGAAGCTGAGTTAGACTCGCTAAACCGGTGCAAAGTTTTTGGGCCTATAGTATTCACCCCTGAAGATGTGAGACCCATTAGATACAAATGGGTATTTGTAGGAAAAAGAAATGAGAAAAACGAGATTGTGAGATACAGGGCTAGACTCGTTGCACAAGGTTTTTCTCAAAGGCCCAAAATTGATTTTGAGGAAACATATTCCCAAGTCATGGATGGAATTATATTCAAATTCCTTATCAGTCTAGCAGTTCATGAGAAACTTAATATGCACCTTATGTATGTTGTTACCGCATACTTATACAAATCGCTTGATGCTGAAATTTACATGAAGATCCCTGAAGGATTCAAAATGCATGAAGCATTAAGTTCAAAACCCAGAGAAAGATATTCAATCAATTTACAAAGATCTTTATATGGGTTAAAGCAATCTGGACGCATGTGGTACAACTGACTAAGCGAATATCTGTTACAAAAGGGGTAGGTCAATGACCCTCTATGTCCCTGTGTTTTTATCAAGAAAACAACATTTGGGTGTGTGATTATCATTGTCTATGGTGATAATTTGAATATCATTGAGACCAATGAAGAGATTGTGGAAGTACTCTCTTACTTGAAGAAGGAGTTTGAAATGAAAGACCTAGGGAAAACAAAATATTGTCTTGGTTTGCAGGTTGAGCACTTGTAAAGTGGGATACTTGTGCATTAATCAAATTACACGAAAAGGTATTAAACAGATTCAATATGGATGAATCAAATCCATTGAGTACCCCAATGGTCATGGGATCCCTTAATTTGAAAAAGGATCCATTTTGTCCATGTGAGGAATCTGAACAGGTTCTTGGTCCAGAAGTACCATATTTCAGTGCAATTGGTGCACTTATATATCTTGCTAATTGTACTCGACCTGATATAGCTTTTAATGTTAATTTATTATCGAAGTTCGGTTCATCTCCTACCAAAAGGCACTGGAACGAAATCAAACATGTGTTTCGTTACCTTCAAGGGACAATTGATTTGGGATTATTTTATTCCAAAACTATGGAACTAGTTTCGGTTGGCTATGCAGATGTAGGTTACTAGTCAGATCCACACAAAGGGAGATCTCAAACTGGGTATGTGTTTACTTGCAGAGGGACTGCGATTTCTTGGTGTTCACAGAAACAAACACTAAATACAACATCATCAAATCATGCTGAGGTTATCACATTGCACGAAGCAAGTCGAGAATGTGTGTGGTTGACATCCATGACGCGACATATCGAAACCGCAAGTGGTCCTATCAAATGATAATCCCATCACATTTTATGAAGGTAATGCCACATGTGTTAATCAAATGAAGGAATGATACATCAAAAGCGATAGAACAAAGCACATTCCTCCGAAGTTCTTTTCATTTAATCAAGAGTTGAAAGAGAGTAATATTATCAACATCTAATATATCTGTTCCTGTGAAAACTCAGCAGATCTGCTCACAAAGGCTCTCCCCACTTCAGTGTTAAGAAAACATGTTCATGACATCGGAATGTGAAGACTACGGAATTTATGAAAAAATCACCAATGCCAATATGGGGGAGCTATACGTTGAGCTTGTTGAGCTTGTTGCGTAGCCGTTGCCGACACATTCCCGTCACCCGCCACCGTTCAGCCACCACGCTGCCCGCCGATCTCCATCCAACGATCGTTGCCGTGCTTCTCCAGCCAGCCGTGATCTCCTGCTACCGTTCGCTGCTAGTTTCAGTCCGCGTGTGAAGCTCACGCGCCGACCCGCGAATCCACCCACCGCCGTCGTTAATCCCACCCGCCACCACTTCGATTGCCGTTGATCCGATCCGCCGCTGGTTATTGCACCCACCGCTAATCTTACCGATTTGCCACTATTTTTTACTCCGGAAGTAATCCCGAAGAACATGCTCGTATTTATGCTGAATCTGAGGCTATTAAGCTTTAGGACATGAATGGCTATGAGGTAATTGCGACTTTACTGAAACAACTGTAGTTGCAATCTGGCTCTCATTCACCTGTACATGTTGGTCGCCTACCGAATGATCCCTAATTTATTAGCCTTTTTGACGTACCTGGTTTGGTTATTGCACCCACCATTCTGAAGGGTCAAGAGAATTACTTTGAATGGTCTGATGGAATTCGCCATGCTATGCTTGCTAAGAATAAGATTGGATTCATTGATAGATCCATTACCGAACCCCAGGATGATCATCTTGATGTTGCTGATTGGCCTAAGGTTAATGCTACACTTGTCTGCTGGATCTTCATAACCCTGGATCCGACATTGTGATCTTCTAAAAGCTCTTTTGCCATAGTCAAGGAATTGCGGGATGACCTGAAGGCCCGTTTTACTGTTGGTGATGGTATGAAAATTCTGCAGATGCGCGAAAATATTCAGAACTGTAGGCAGAATGGTCAGAACATTGCCACCTACTTTGGCAACCTGAAGAAGCTATTTGGAGACTACAATTCCGTACAGCCTCATTTACTTTGCAACTGTAAAGCTAGTAAATTGATGTGCACTTGTTATCTTGCTGCACATGCCTCTCTAGAGAGAGAGAGAAGGATTTGATATATCAATTCATCTCTGGTCTTGATAAAGGCTATCACACCTTGCGATCTTATATCATGAGCATTGATCCACTGCCATCAGTCAACCGCGTGTATGCACTTGTTGTCCAGGAGGAGAAACACCGAGTTGTTATCCGGTCTTGCGAGCCTTCTTCTGGCTCCATGGCATATGCCGCATGACGCCCATCACCTACTGGTTCTTCGACAGCTATCCTCACTTCAGCTGATGGCAAAATCTTGTCTGTACGCATTGTCATCGCAAGGGTCATGAAAAAGCTTCATGTTTCCAGATCACAGACATTCCAGAATGGTTCAAGGAGTTAAGGGAGAAAGCCAATGCTGCCAAGAAGATGGGCCAGCTCTGCCGACTGCCGTCGCTAGCCTCAGGGTTCCCGCCACCACGACCCCTCCTTTTCCACTGCCGTTCACAGGCGCTACCATGTCGCTGCCAAGGTTAGCGTTAGCGGCCTCTACTGGCAGTGTCCCTACAGGTTCTGATTTTGGCCCTTCTCTGTCTAATGACCAATGAAGCAAGACCATGCATTTATTTAATTAGTTTAACTCTCTTTCTGACCATGGGTCACGTAAGTCTACTATGCCTTAGATTCTTGATTCGGGAGCCTCATATCACATGACTGGTGACAAGAATTCTCTTATGATATTACTAGCGTTGTCGATACTATGAATGTTATGCTGCCCGATGGATCTGTGTCATCTACTACACAATATGGTTCTGTCTGCTTTGGTGATGTCACCCTTAATCATGTGTTATACATACCTACTTCATGATCCAACTTATTAGCATGCTCTAGATTACTATCTGCATTAAACTGTCTAGCTTTGTTTACTGGGAATCATTGCATTTTACAGAAAATCAGTACGAGGACTATGATTGGCTTGGGTGAACAGAAAGGGGGGGGGGATTTATTGGCTTGGTCTACTGGATACTCGTGTTCGTCCTCCTATCCTGCAGTCTTTTCCGACAGTTGCTTCCGTGTCCTTTTTAATTTATTTATGGCATCATCGTCTTGGGCATCCTTCCTCTACAGTGTTGTCTTCTGTTTCCTCTATTGATTTTAGCACAAATAAGACTTTTGTTCTTTGCTCTGTATGTTATATGGAAAAACAAACTAGACATAGTGTTTCTTTGAGTTCTTAAAATGCAACTTCATTGTTTGAATTAATACATTGTGATGTTTGGGATCCTTATAGTAAACCATCTACTAGTGGTGCATATTATTTTTTAACAATAGTTGATGATTATTCCCATGTTGTTTGAGTTTATCTATTAGATGCTAAGTCTAGTGTAACTTCTAGATTTATAGAATTTTGTGCTTATTCAAGAACCAATTCGGCCACAGAGTTCTGCGCGTCCGGGCTGATAATGGAATTGTTTTATCCATTGAGATCATACATTGCTGAATCTGGGATAATTTTTGTGACATCTATGGTTCATACTCCCCAACAGAATGGTGGTGTTGAATGAAAGCATCGCTATTTTCTAAATGTGGCATGTGCCTTGCATTTTCAAGCTCATCTGCCGGTTGATTTCTGGGGAGAACGTGTTCTTACTGCTGCTTATCTGCTCAACCAGACACCGACGAAGCTTCTCAATGGATGTACTCCCTTTGAGATACTCTATGGGTAAGCTCCAAATTAGAAACCTTTGAAGGTATTTGGATGCTTGTGTTTTGCTGCTTTCCCAGATACCAAGGCATGTTTGCACAAAGAAGTCGGCAAAGTTTATTTCTTGGTTATCCTGTCGGAAAGAAAGACTTTCGCCTTTTTAACTTGGAATACCGTACTTTCTTTAACAGTTGGGATGCCGATTATTTTGAAGATCAGTTCCCTTATACGGTCACTCCAACACCGGCCCCAGTTTATCCCGACGGTGCCACCACCTCACCGCCTGTATCATCGCCACCTCCAACGGAGCCTCACTCACCGGTTGTTGATATGCCTTCCCTGTTGGACCCACCATTCGGCTCTAATCCCCGATCTACTTCTTTTCCAATTCGGTGCGACGCAGCACCATCGGAGTTGAAGCAACCGCACCCACTTCACGCGCCACCGACTGCCATCGACGACACACCTCACGCACAGCCGTTCCCTGGCTCGCCTACCGCACCGACGCTTGATGTGTCATCTCTGGCACCAGACACTACCATTCACCGCCGCTTGCTGGCATCTCTGCTGCCTGCATCACCGAATACTCCGGCACCACCCTCCTTGCAAAGCTACCTCCTATCTGACAGAGTACCTAAAATTGCTGACCTCCTCCTTACTTGGAAGAATATGACTTTGATTATGATTATGTCTATGCTATTAGTACTGAAGGCCACCCCTTACTCCTACGTTCACTCATGCGCCTTCACTATCCTCATGTGTTCTCTATCCTCCCACTGATTATGTAAATTGTGATAATTTTTCTAAACGCATTCTAGATTTTTGAGTGAAGTAACTTTTAGTGTAGATCCCACCACTTATTCTGAGGCATTAAAACATGCTCATTGGTGAGATTTTATGGTTGAAGAGCTGATTGTGCTTGAGCGCAATCAGACTTGGACTCTGGCTTCTCCACCTCTGGACAAGACTGCAATTGGTTGCAAATGGGTTTACTGTATGAAGTTCAAATCTGATGGTACTATTGAGAGACATAAGGAACACCTAGTGGTTCTCAAGAATCGCCAGGTTGAAGGGATTGACTATACTGAGACATTTGCTCCAGTTGCAAAGATGAGTTTGGTTCATCTTTTCTTGCCAGTTGCTGTGATTCGTGGTTGGGAACTGCATCAGATGGATGTACATAATGCTTTCCTGAATGGTGATCTACATGAAAAGGTTTACATGCGGCCTCTTCCTGGCTATCTTATGCCCCCTAGTAAGGTATATCACCTTCAGAAATCTCTTTATGGTTTTCTCCAGGCTCATTGCAATTGGTTTACGAAACTGGCTCAGGCCTTATGTGCATTTGGCTTTATTCAGAGTAAAGAATATTACTCTTTATTTTTCTTTACTCATGATTCGATATATTTACATGTGCTAGTTTATGTGGATGATTTGGTTATTGCTGGTAGTTCTTCATCGCTTATCTCTGAATTCAAGAAATACTTGAGCTCTTGTTTCCATATGAAAGATCTTGGTCTACTTAAGTATTTCTTAGGTATAGATATTGCTAGAAGACCAAATGAGATGTTTCTTTCATAATGGAAATATGTCTTGGACATCTTATCTAACACAGGTTTATCTGCCTCTAAACTGACTGATTTTCCGATGAAGCAACAACATGATCAGGCGTGTGTTGAAGGTCCAGTTTACCATGATCCTGAGCAATATCGGTGTCTGGTTGGGAGCTTGATCTACCTTACCATCACTCGTCCTGAGCTAAGTTATTCGGTTCATACACTTGCCCAGTTTATAAAGTCTCCTTGTGATCCTCATTGGCAAGCTGCTATCCGCATTTTTCACTACCTAAAGAGTCATCTTGGTCAAGGTTTATTTCTCTCCTCCCGTAGTGCATTGCAATTGACTTCTTACTATGATTCTGATTTGGCTACATGCCCTATTACCAGCGTTATCTTTCTGGATACTTTGTGATAATTGGTGATTCTCTGGTTTCTTGGAAGACTAAGAAGCAACCTACAATTTCTCAGTCTTCTGCTGAAGCGGAGTATCGTACTGTGGCTGTTACCTATTATGAATTGTTGTAGCTTAAGTATTTACTAAAAGACTTGGGGGTTGCGCATACTACTCCTATGCGTTTGTTTTGTGACAACCAATCTGCTCTTCATATTGCGGCAAATACAGTGTTACATGAGCGTACTAAGCATATTGAAGTTGATTGTTATTTTGTCTGGGATCTTGTTTAGTCTGGCACCATTGTTACTCATCATATCCGTACTACCGATCAACCTGCGGACTTGTTTACTAAAGCTCTCGGACATAACCAGTTTCATTCCTTACTTGGCAAGTTGGGAATTTATGATCCCCATGTTCCAACTTGAGGAGGTGTATTAAGTCATCATCCTTTTTGGCTTGTTCCACCGGCACAGTGTTGCTCCTGGTCATTCTGGTCGTAGTATCTCATAAGTTTTCCTCTCTCTACATATTTGTGCTATATCCTTTTTCTAAATTTACAGACACATAAAATTGGATCAAATAACGCAACCACTCTTACATTCTTGATAACCACCACAAGAAAAATATATGTTTTCCAAAAAAAATTACGAACTTCAATCGTAAAACCAATTAATGCTATGTAGAGATGGTCCATGATCTTATATACTAATACATATTTCGTCCATGTATATATCCATAGTGCAGATGTACCGCCTAGCAGCAGTACTACTCTTCCGTTTCAGCCATCACGTAATCTCCTTCAGAACAAGCAATGCGTAGACAGTTCACTCTCATTCACTCACCTCGGTTGCATGCTAGCACCAATTGCTACCGCACTGACACTTATATACCCTCAAGAATGTCAATTGATCCAAAAACATATGATTGACTGTATATGAAGGCAGAAGGAAACTGTAATGCACCGGGGAGATGTTGTGCACCTTATGGCACATTCTGCAACAAAGCTAGTGACTATTGTCTGGGTTACTAGATTGTGTATACTTGCGTAGAAGGTAGTTCTTTAAAGAAATATGGGAAAATACATATATGACCCTATGTTTTGGTCATAAGTGCCAATATGACCCTGTGAAATTAGAAAATGTTATTATAACCCTATGTTTTGCATCAGAAGTGCCAATATAAACTTTTAGCACTATTACAACATTGACTTTGTAATTTCCAGCGTTGACCTAATACAAAAGGACTAAAATACCCCTAGTCTTATAACTAAAACTCTAATGATAAAATTACCCGTAGATTCTTCTTCATCCTCTTCACAGCTGCTCCACCACCATCGCCGGTCCTCCACCACCATCGGCCCTCTACCACCACCACCAGCACTTCACCCCCACAACTGCTACTCCACCACCGCCGGAATCTGGATAAACAAACAGGACAGTTAAACGGGACTAACATAAAAAAATTTCTCATGAATGTCGGCATCCCCTATGTAAGCAGACGAGAAACCAAGAACAACAACATGGATTGATTGCCTACTGATTTTCACAACCTTTTCCTCTATAACATAGCAAAAAATTAAATAAATCACTACCTAAAAATGTGTTAAATCTATTCAAAAATGGGCAAACCCGCCCTGCCACTTCCTCGCCGTTGCCATGTCTTTGCACCATTGTGCCCAGCTATTGCCCCACCTCTATACCACCGTGCTCCGCACTGCTTGCCTTTCACCGGCTACCCAGACCCGCCTCTGCACTAGATCTGCCCCATCACTTCCCACCATTGCCCCGCCTTTGCACCATCGCGCCCAGCCACTGCCCCACCTCTGTACCACCGCGCCCCACCCCGGTTCCCCTTCCCCGGCTCCACCTATACCCGACCAGGCCCTCCTTACCCCACCGCTTCTCAGTTAAGACCTACCCCGCCACTGCCTAGACCAGATCCACACCGCTGTTGCTCATGTTGAATCTCACCCCTCTGTCCGGTGCTCTGAGTTTTTTGGGCGATTTGAATTTGTACCAGATGCTGTTTGGGATCAAGTCCAAGTACATTCTCAATTTGGATTTGTACCAGGCACGTCCCGAGATGAAGAAGTGGAAAAAGTGCACTACAAAAAAAGATTCTAGTAGTAACGCATATTTTGTGACAGATAAGGAAATGTCACAATATTTGCTCCACCTTCAGGTGTCACTACAGATTTGTGAGATGTGCACATGTCACTCAACTGAATTCATGTCACAAAATTTAATAAGACTTCTAAATTGATCTTCATCTTAAAACGTCACAAAAATATAATGATAATTCAACGCGTCACATTATTTTAGCGACACATTGAACTGTTATTATATTTTTTGTGACGCTTTTAGATGTAGTTCAATTTAGAAGTGTCATTAAATTTTTTGACATGGATACAATTTAGTGACATGTACACATCTCACAAATATTTAATGACACATGAAGGTGGGGCAAATATTGTGACATTTCCTTACCGGTCACAAAATATGCGTCACTACTAGAATCTTTTTTGTAGTGGTGGGATCTGGTGTGAGATAAGAAGAATTTAGGGTTTACATAGGCAATATTGTTCTTTTCCAAGTTTTAGGAATTTATTTTATAAAAAAAATAAGGGTAAAATAGTCAATTCACAAAATTCCGGTCAAATTCAGACTTCCAAGGTTATATTAGCACTCTGAAGGAAAACATAGGGTTACAATAGCACTTTCAAACTTTACAGGGTCATATTGTCACTTTCGACGAAAACATAGGGTCATATGGGCACTTTACTCAAAAAAATATTTGTAGTAGTAAAGATTATTGATTGAACCTAAAATGCTTGGTTTCATTAGTTTTGTCTTTTGTTTTTTTTGAAAAAAACCCCACATCTGCGGAGGTGTAATGATTTATTTAGACTTCCCAAACCTTTCAAAAACTGCAGAATCGAGTAAAGAAATAGTTACATAAGGATAGTTTTAGGAATAATGCATGGTTAGTTTGGATATGTTTCCTATCAAATGTCTCCACCCCATGTGTTAATATTTGTAGTAGGTCGGATATCCAATAAAACCACACACCCAATAAAAAAATTAATGATGTAACTGTTTGAGTAGCTAAAAATTGTAAACAAAAGACTAGCATATGTCAATGAAAAAGTTGGCTTCTAAAAGACATAGCTGTGGTAGCCCAAACTTGTAGACATGAGACCCAACATCTGGTAGCCAAAGTTCATCTTCTGATTACCGAAGAAGCCATTTTATAGCAACGTCTTGAGTCTATAAAGATAGCAACATTGGAGAGACGAGCAAGATTTGATTGAGTTCCTGAAGAAAGCATGAGCTATTAGAGTTGGAATCCTTAAGGCTGGGATCAGTAAGTGTGTAGGCTCCAGGCTCCAGAAAGTGTGCTTCCAAAACCTGCAATACAAAAAAAGAGCAACAGTATCCCATATTGGTGAACGTCGTTTCATTCACTAAAATAATTTGTAAACTCTATAAATCAGATTAGCACAGTAGTAAGCAGAGTCGATTCCACGAGGAATAGAGCAATACCTATGAATAATACCTACTAATATAGAACCTTTTGGTGTAGCCACTGTGCCTTAATTCAAGATTTTTTTAACAACTAATAACTCAAACTAACAAATGTAAAAATATGAATTAAAATGCAGACTAGCAAATATTAAATAAATCTAGAAAATATATGATGAATGTAATCGGCTCACAATAACTCACATTATAAGTAAAACAACGATCATCGATGCAAAGATAAATCAAAGAGGTCCAGGGGTATGTTGGGCTTTGCGAAGCCATATGCATATATCAGTTATAGGATGACAAGAATTTACTTAAACCCTCCCACTTCTTTCCTACCTTGTTGACAATTAACTAATTATAATTAACCAATTGTGTCTCTTACCAAGATGCCCCCGGAAGGTATCACTGAACCAGATACATACCTCGATAGCATTAAGAATGAAAAAAACTGGATATAGCAATTACCCAAGTATTCGCAAGTAGTAACGCACATTAATTGTTCTACATCTTGCTGTTACAGTATTAACTAGTTATCTGTATAGCTTCCACAATAACTCTCTAATTACTAACCCCTTCCACCGATTATGTATTGGTGGAATTAGATAGCAATAACCCAATAATATTCAAGTTGATCAGGCTTAAACACATCAAGAAAATTAAACCAAGAACTGTTAGAGTAAATCAGAACACTGCTCTGATACTCTATGAAAAGATGTATTTTTCATAAGTAATATTGTATTGCTGATAGGAATATATATAGAGTACAATAAGGTAACAGAATATGAGTAGAACTCTAGCTTAGTCAACATGGCTTATCTAGAATCAATTATAATCTAATCAGAAACATGATTTTCCGGCCGCCGCTCCTCCTTCTTCTTCCTCTAGCGGCCGAACTCCTTCTTCCGTTCTCATCATGGACAGTGAAAAAATATTGTTTAATACTCTTCTCCAGATGCTACAAATTAAACTCAATAAGACCAATTTTCTTCTCTGGAAACGCCAGATTGAATACGCTTTTTGCCCTCAGAGGCTTTTCGAATATCTCGATGGGTCGATTTCTTGCCCTCCTCTTCCCACTCTGTCGATACTTAGTTCAACGTCTTCCTCCTTTGCCACCGCCCTCAGTGCTCCTCCCCCTGATCATGCAGCTGCTCAGGCGGCTTACAATATAGCCAAGGATGCTTATGATCTCTGGATGGATGAAGACTGGAGGGTCTGTAGCCTACTGTTCTCCTCTCTTTCTCCTGAGGCCCTCTCCGAACTTCCGTCCTCGTGTGTGACTGCCAAGGATATCTGGGAGTATTTTTGTGCCACTTTTCAGACCAGCAGCACTTCCACCATTCTTCGTCTTCGAGTCGATGCCCATGGTATACGTAAGAGTGGTACTGTTCATGAACTTCACTTACAATTTAAAGACATTTTTGAGCAGTTATCCCTTATGGGTTCTCATGTTTCTAATGATGATCAAATCATCTGGTTTTTAACTGCTCTCGGGTTTGAATTCAAGGATTTTTTTGCCCCTCTGATTAATTCTTCCCCTACCCCGCTTTATGCGATGTTTTGTCTCGCGCCAAGAATCATGAGGCATTTTTGAAAAATCTTCAAGGCAATTCGATACCTGCTTCTGGTCCAGTGGCATTCTCTGCAGGTGAACAGCCCCCTGCCGGGCATTCTTGGGACCACTCGTCGACCAGGGGCGGCGGCGCATGGGGTTCCCATGCCACTCGAGGTGGTCGTTCTGGTGGTCGAAGAGTGGGTCATTTTGGCTCTGGTCCTGGTTAATTCACGGCTGGGGCCAGTTCCGGATGCGGCCATCCCCATTGTACCTAGTGTAGCTGTCCGGGCCATTATGCGGCTACCTGTTACAAGATGTTAGCACAGACTCGTCGTTCTGATCCCATAACTTCCTGGAAACCTTGTTCTAAATCACAAAGTTTTGATCATCAAAAGTAACAAAGACATTTAAATCCCTGGCCAGTTTACTAATGGACAGTAAATTCTTAGTGATGGTAGGGACAACCAGAACATTAGATAGTGTCAAAGTATCAGAAATCCGAGAATCACCAATGTGAGAAATTGGAAAAGAAGCACCATTACCAACAGAAACATAGGAATTACCAGAGTAAGGTGCGACACTGTCAAGTTCAGACACTGAAGATGCCATATGACTGGTGCCACCAGAATCAACGTACCAGTCGGATGTGCGAGAGTGTGGCTCTATCTGTAGTGTAGCCTGAAAATTGTCAGCCAAGTGCGTGGGATCAGAACGACGAGTATGTGCTAACATCTTGTAACAGGTAGCCGCATAATGGCTTGCCACTATGCGGTCCTGGCCTCTTCATCAGTTGGATGTCAAGAATGCCTTCTTGAACGGTATTCTTGATACTCCGGTCTATATGGCACAACCGGTTGGTTACAAGGACTCTCTTCATCCTGATTATGTATGCCGCTTGTGAAAGGTCATTTATGGTCTTAAGAAAGCACCTCAAGCATGGTTCCAGCAGTTCAGCACCTATTTATCTCAACTCGGGTTTCGATGCAGTTCTGCCGACACATCCCTTTTTGTTCTCTCTCGAGGCTCGTCCTTGCTCTATCTCCTAGTCCATGTTGATGATATTATTCTCACAGGCAATGACGCTGAGTTTCTTCAAAATTTTATTGATCGGACACATCGGGAGTTTGCTATTAAGGATTTGGGTGCTCTCCGTTGCTTTCTTGGCTTAGAAGTATCACCCACTTCCTCGAGTCTGCTTCTCGGTCAAGCTAAGTATGCTCAGGATATTCTCACTCGTGTAGGTATATCTGATGATGTCCCGGTCTCTCCCCTTTTTGTTCCTGGTTCACAGCTACACAGCTCCACCAGTCCGCCATTTCAGAATCTGACGTTGTATCGATCTCTTGTTGGTGCCCTCCAGTATCTGACGATTACTCGTCCTGATCTGGCATTTGCAGTCAACACCATCAGTCATTTTCTTCAGGATCCTCGTACTGACCATTATGCCGCAGTCACTCGGATTCTTTGCTACGCTAGGGGCACTCTCCATTTCGGCCTCACTTTTCGCTCGGCCAGTACTCCTCAGGTCTTGGGGTATTCGGATGCTGATTGATCTCGTTGTCTTGAGACTCGCTGATATACGTATGGATATGCAGTCTTTCTTGGTGGAAATCATGTTTTTTGGAGTGCCAAGAAGCAACCTACCGTCTCTTGATCCAGCACTGAGTCCGAGTATCGAGCTCTTGCCAACACTGCCTCGGAGATGGTCTGGTTGACTCATTTGCTTCGCGACCTTCGTCTTCCGCTTTCGAGCTCCCCATTGCTGTTATGTGACAACATTAGTGCCATTTTCTTAGCTCAAAATCTGGTTGCTCATAAGCGGGCCAAGCATATTGATATCTACTATCATTTTGTTCGTGACTTGGTGGCATCTGGCAAGCTGCGTGTTGCCCATGTCTCTACTGGTCTTCAAATTTCTGACATCTTTACCAAAGGACTTTCTCGTCCCCTCTTTGAGTTCTTCCGGTCCAAGCTTTGCACCGTTGAACATCTAACGCTTCGCTTGAGGGGGGGTGTTAGAGTAAATCATGTTTTAATTAGATTATAATTGATTCTAGATAAGTCATATTGATTAAGCTAGAGTTCTACTCATATTCTGTTACCTTATTCCTTATTGTACTCTATATATTCCTGTCAGCAATACAATATTACTTACACAAACTACATCTTTTCAAGAACAATTAAGAACACATACAAATTAATTATAAAACAATTAGGCCTCATGATTCATAAAGTAATGCTTGTTATTCCATGCCCATATATAAATTAACTACTCATAATAGTTAAACTAAACAAATATATAATATAATAATTAATCATAACTAACAAAAAGCAACTAACTAAATAAATAAATAAAACCAAATCCGTGAGTATTAGATGAAAGCTGCGCACGAATGAATCTCCAACCAAATAATTATGAACCCAAGTAGTAACTAATATTCCTGCGGCTGCTTTTTCACGAAAACTAACTATCGACACATCTCCAAAAAAAAAACTATCGACAATATAAAGACTCGTCCGCCCCCTGCGTGCAAGTGCATTTATTCCTATTTTTCCAATCTTCCACGGGAATTAGAAAGTAAATAAAATTTTATGGAAACTAAAACTACTAATATGTCTAACAAAATAATAACAAGAAAAGTAAATATCTTTTTTCTTAAAAATTATATAAATTACAGATGTAAAAAATCAAGCAATATTTTTTCATTATTTCTTCAATTCTTCATCTGCTTTTTATTGCTTTTTTTCTTCAAATGTTGGATTAATGAAAATTCATTACCCATTGGAACACCCTACCTCATTAAAAATCACGTGGGAAAAAAAGAGTGCATTGTTAAGTTTCCATTTAATCTCCAAAATCCATCATTTTCTCATCTTTCTTGCTTCATCTCCAAAATTCTCCAATAATCAAATCTGCACATAAAACACACCTAAAGTGCACATTATTTTCATAAAAGCTCAGTGTAATACCCCAAATAAATAACACTAAACGCACACATCACATATCTACTAAAGCATCACAATTAGAAGTAGAATCACATAGCAGAACCTCATATCTACTAAAGCATCACAATTAGAAGTAGAGTTACATAGGTAAACCCATATGCACTAAAGCAACACTATTTAAAAGGAGAGTTACATAATAGTATCCCATATACTACATCAAATTTAGAAAAGAAAAACAAACAAGACTTAGAGGGAGTTACGTAGCCCTAGATAGTAAAGTCGGGGGAGGGGGGAGAAGAAGAAGTCTGGAGAAAGAATATGGGAAGTTCTCAGGTTAGGTATCTGAAGCTTATATCAAGCCTTTTAATCTAGAACTAAAATTCTGGGGATAAATGATCCCCCAATGCCTATCCAGTAGCATTTTATTCCCCTGTTTAATTCTGGGTGTTGTGCGGAATACCCGAGAAAGAACAGCAAAGAAAATAAAGCGAAAAATAAGACACCGAGATTTTTATGTGGTTCACCAATTGGCTATATCCATGGGCGACCAAGATCGGATTCCACTAGAGAGAAAGGCCAGAATTACAGATTTCCTACTCTCTACCAATCCTATCTCTTACAGGTTACAATAAAAGACGAGGCACTATATATATAGTCCTCTCCACTTTAAACCCTAACAGCTTTGGGCCCAGAAACAATCTGGCCCAAACCAGAACAAGAGACAGAATGCCAATAATAGCCCAAACAGAGGACATGCTATACCGTTGGGATTCCCGTACCATCCTGTCGAAGCGGCTAATACGTATTCAAGGCATACCAACAAATCTCCATCTTGACTTGAATCCTCAAAGCAGAAACTCCAGACGCACCATTACAGTGCCAGATGAGCAGACTTATCCCTCCACTCCTAGAACTACCCCACTGGGCAGCTACTGATCTCTGATGTTAAGCAAGTCCAAACAGTGTTGAAACTTGCTATGTGGAACAGGCTTGGTGAACATATCAGCAAGATTATCAACAGTTCCCACTTTCTTCACCCTGATTCTCCTCTCACTCCTCAGGAAATAATATCTGACATCAATGTGTTTGTTCCTCTCATGATGAACCTGATCCTTGGCTAAGCAGATAGCACTCAAGCTATCACAATACACAGTAGCCTGATCGTGGTGTAGACCAAGGTCACTGACTAGCCCTTCAGCCATATACCTTCTTTCGCAGCCTCCATCAGAGCCATGTACTCTGCTTCAGTAGTAGACAAAGTCACTGTAGGTTGCAAAGTCGCCTTCCAGCTAACAACAGAACCACCCAAGGTAAAGACATAGCCGGTCATAGATCTCCTCGTGTCAACATCCCCAGCATAATCAGAATCAGAATAACCTGTAACCAGGCACTCAGTATCACCCCCGTAAATGAGACCCACATCAGACGTACCTCTAAGGTACCTAAAGATCCTCTTCACAGCTTGCAAATGTTCTCTACCTGGTTGCCCCATGAACCTACTCATAACACTGACCACATGTGCTAAGTCTGGCCTCGTACACACCATAGCATACATCAAGCTCCCCACATCGCTAGAAGACATATACTCCTTCTCCTCTTCTGACTGAGGAGCAAACATGGAAGTGAGATGGATATTTGCAGCACTAGGAGTGTCAATAGGCTTGGCTGAAGACATGCCAAACCTAGCCAACACCTTCTGAATGTAGCCTTTCTGTGACAAGAAAAGCTTCCTCTGACCTCTATCTTTGAGAATCTCCATTCCTAGTATTTTCCGAGCTGCACCCAAATTCTTCATCTCAAACTCAGCACTAAGAAGACCCTTCAGCTTTTGAACCTCATGCTTACTCTTTGAGGCTATCAACATGTCATCTACATAAAGCACCAGATAAATGAATGACTTATCTCTTAACTTGCTATAGTAGACACAAAAATCATATGAACTCCTTGTGTAGCCCAACTAAAGCATGTAGCTGTCAAATCTCTTGTACCACTACCTCGGAGACTGCTTAAGCCCATATAAAGACTTCTTCAACTTGCAAACATACTTTTCCTTACCAGGAACTTGGAAACCATCTGGCTGAGCCATGTATATCTCTTCCTCCAACTCTCCATGTAGAAAAGCAGTCTTCACATCAAGTTGTTCAAGCTCCAAATCCTGATGTGTCACTACAGCTAGCAACACCCTGATGGAAGTGTGTCTGACCACTGGTGAGAAAATCTCATTGTAATCTACTCCCTCTCTCTGACTGAAACCTCTAGCAATAACTCTAGCCTTGTACTTGACTCCCTCTGTAGGTGATATCCCTTCCTTTTTCTTGAAAACCCATTTGCAAGTGATAACCTTTCTCCCTTGAGGTTGTTGAACTAAATCCCATGCCTGATTCTTCTGGAGGGACTCCATCTCATCTCCCATTGCTACAAACCATTTGTCAGCATCAATACCTGAAACAGCTTCTCTGTAGGTGGATGGCTCATGAGTATCCACCTCATCAGCAACCTGTAGTGCATAACCCACCATATCCTTAAACCCATACCTCTTGGGTGGACCAACTCCAACCCTCTTTGGTCAATCTTGAGCTAAGCAATGAACTGTAGCTCCTGATGGTTGATGATCTGATGGTGGAAGCTCTGGCAACTCACTTTTTTTCTGTAGCTCTTGATCTCCTTCAAGTTCCTTCAAACCACTCTCACCTTGAGTGACTTGAAGCTCCACTTGTTTATCAATGCTACCAACTTCTGTTGTAGACGTGGACTTCACCATGGATCTAAGCAAAGAGTTTTCATCAAAGACAACATCCCTGCTCAGAACAACCCTCTTCTCGGATGGAGACCAAATCCTTGATCCCTTGACTCCATCTCCATAGCCCACAAAAACCCCTTCTTGGCTCGGGGCTCTAACTTACCATCACTCACATGATAATAAGTTGTACAACCAAAAGCTTTCAGATTAGAGTAATTAGCAACTCTACTCGACCATACCTCAATAGGTGTCTTACACTGTATGCCCGTATGAGGTCCACGATTGATCAAGTAGCACGATGTACTCACTGCCTCTGCCCAGAATCTGCTATTTAACCCAGCATTCAAGAACATGCACCTCGCTCTCGCCAGCAATGTCTGATTCATCCGCTCAGCTACACCATTCTGTTGTGGCGTATTCCTGACTATATGATGTCGGACAATCCCTTCATCCCTACAAAACTGATCAAACTCAAACGAGCAGAATTCCAGACCATTATCAGTTTGCAACCTCTTTATATTCTTCCCTGTTTGGTTCTCCACCAGAGCTTTCTACTGCTTGAACTTCATGAAGGCTTCACTTTTATGTTTCATCATGATAACCCAAGTCATTCTGGAGTAGTCATCAATCAAAGACACCAAGTACATGTGCCCTCCCAATGACTCAACTCGGGATAGCCCCCAACAATCAGAGTGGATATAATATAGCGTGCCTTTCGTTCTATGAATAGCCTTTGGAAACTTGCTGCAGTGTAGTTTTCCAAAGACACAGTGCTCACAAAACTCCAAACCTTTGACCTTGTGGCCACCAAGAAGATCATCCCTCGACAGAATCTGCATCCATCTTTCACCCATGTGACCAAGCCTCATGTGCCATAACTTAGTCATATCCTCATGGTGAACCTCTGACGATGCAACATTTACCGAATCCATAACTGTGGAACCTTGTAGAAGCTACAAAGTACCATGCAGAAGACCTTTCAGAACCAGCTTAGAACCCTTGCAGACACTTAGAGCTCCATCTTTCCCTGAATAGACAAAACCATTTCTATCCAGCAGACTAAGAGAAATCAAATTCTTCGTCATCGATGAAACGTGTCTAACCTCGTTCAAAGTACAGAAACTACCATCATGTGTCCTGATTTTGATCGAACCTGTCCCAACTACCTCACAGACAGTACCGTTAGCCGTAGTAATACTACCCCCTACCTGCTTATAAGTCGAAAACCACTCTCTCCTTGGACAAATGTGGTAGGATGCCCCAGAATCCAGGAACCACACATCGGAGTGATGAGTGTGTCCAGCAGCAACCAGAGCAATATCCTCTTCTGAATCAACGTCTCCTTCCGCTAGAGCAGCAGAACCCGATTTGTTTCCTGATTGCTTCATCATCAACTTCTTTGGACACTCATTTTTCCAATGTCCCTTCTCCTTACAGTACCTACAGATATCAGCGGGCTTGGGAACCTTTGACTTCTTACCTCTTTTGTTTCCATCATTTTCCTTTCCCTTATCGCAACTAGTAAACAAACTAGATGCCTGATTATCTGTTCCTGAACTGCTAGAACTATGACGGAATTCCCTGCTACGAAGAGAGGATCTAACTTCCTCCAAAGACACAGAATTTTTCCTGACAATAAATGACTGAACAAAGTTCTCATATGAAAGCGGTAGAGATACTAACAATATCAAAGCAGCATCCTTATCATCAATTTTCACATCTAGATTTCTCGGTTCTAATAACAAAGTATTCAATTGCTCTAGATGATCTCTGAGTTGCGTACCTTCCTGCATTCGGAGACCGAATAGACGTTGTTTCAGAAGCAATTTGTTCATCTGAAACTTCATCATGTACAAGCTCCCCAACTTCAACCACAGCTCCGCAACAGTCTCTTGATCCGAGACCTCGGTGATGACTTCATCCGCAAGCCACAACATAATTTTTGAATGAGCCTTTTCTTCCAGACCCACCATGTCCAAAGTGCCAATGACCGAGAACCCCTTCGTCAGCGGCGTCCACAACCCTTGTTGCTTCAACAAAGCTCGCATCTTGATCTGCCATAAACTAAAGCTGTTCCTCCCCGGTAAACTTGTCTACCTTCACGTTCAGCGCAGCCATCTTTCTCTCCGATCAGATTAGAGATTCGACCACCCCAAATCTGATAAACCCAAAAATCAGATAGACCCACTGGGGATCTAACCAGAAGCTCTGAAACTAGTTTGTTGTGCGGAATACCCGAGAAAGAACAAGCAAAGAAAATAAAGCGAAAAACAAGACACCGAGATTTTTACGTGGTTCACCAATTGGCTACATCCACGGCCGACCAAGATCAGATTCCACTAGAAAGAAAGGCCAGAATTACATATTTCCTACTCTCTACCAATCCTATCTCTTACAGGTTACAATAAAAGACGAGGAACTATATATATAGTCCTCTCCACTTTAAACCCTAACAGCTTTGGGCCCAGAAACAATTTGGCCCAAACCAGAACATGAGACAGAATGCCAATAACAGCCCAAATAGAGGACATGCTATACCGTCGGGACCCCCGTACCATCCTGTCGAAGCGACTAATACATATTCAAGGTATACCAACACTGGGGATAAATGATCCCCCAATGCCCATCCAGTAGCATTTTATTCCCCTGTTTGGAAACAAAGTCTACCACCAAATTTGCTTCTCTAAAAATGAATTGGCATTGCATCTGGTTAAGTAATAATAGAGCTCTAGTCTCATGATACAACTAGAGGGTGTTAAACTCGAATTGTATTGAATGTAAATAAGGAATAAGATATATTTTCATCATAAGAACAATCACAGTCAAACCCATTATTTATAATAGTGCGATGAAAGAAATAAGCGAAGTACGTGGCCAACCACATCCCATACATGGGCGACGTTCTACTAATAGTAATTCTGCTAGGGTGAAAAATAAAGCGGTAAGTGAATATTACAAATGGTGGTGGATGAGTATGTGTAGTAGTGGTCAAGTGGAATGCATAAGTGGATTGAGTACATGTAATAGTGATCGATTGGAGTGCAGCACGTACTTGCGTCGCGTGTCATCTCAATGCTAAAGAATGAACCTGAAAGCTATGTCTTTGGATCATTTATAGCATCAATGGATAATTTTCAATCATCCTCTATTATAGTCATTGACAAAATGCCGAGATTGATAGAGAAAAATTTAGCAAATAGAGGTGAGGGTGTATCAAAAGAAATAGAATTGATATAGACAACTGATCATTCCCTATTTTTAAAAATAAGACCAGCCCTAGTAGTTTTCATTCTATGATTAGAGGTCATATCAGAATTCAATTTAAGACTTGAGACTGGGACAATCCATTTCACCACTTAAGCTTTTTCCTTAGCAGTTTTTTTTAAAGAAAGAAACTACTCCATTTATAATCCAAAAGGAGTAGAACGGTTACATCCTAGGATATGGCTTGCATAAGAACATTCAAAGGAAAATCATTTAATTTGGTTGACAGTACTCAACACATTCAGATCTTGTGAATTATAAAGGAAGGAGTTTATGCTTTTCCAAAGAAACCATAGGGTAGATAAACCAAGTAGTTTAACAATTGTACTCTGAGTTTTTGACTGAACTCTAAGAGAAAGATAGAAGGAAATTCGATCCCATATAGAGTTGAATGATCTATTTCTTATCATCATCAGCCTGTGAATATATGTCCAGATTTTAGTGGCAAAAGCACAATTATTAAAGGAGTGGTTCAGAGAATCACAATTATCACAATATATGCACTTTGAGGTAATATTAAAACTGTAATGCTGGAGCACATTATCAAATGGGAGAATATATTTCATTAATATCCATATTAATATAGAATTCTTACCCATGATTATTGGTTTCCAGATTCATTTAAGAGATGGTGGCTCATTCCTTTTTGGTCTCATGCCTTGGTATGTTAATTTTATTAAGAAGGTGTCGTTGCTCTCAAATATCCACACCAATCTACCTTGATGTAACTATGATAGTGTGGTATATTGCAATTGAGCACATAGATTGGTGGCCAGATATGGCTCCAGGAGATAAAATAATGTGTTTTTGCTGAACAATGTAGGAGACGGTCATATCTGGGTTAGGTTTAGGGACATGACTGGGCCACTGATAGAACAAAGCCCCAAAATTATCTAGCCACTTTCCATCCCAAAAGGACGAGGCACATGTGCCAAGAATTATTTACTTTTGGCTTGTGGCCCATTCTATCCCAAAGCAGGCTTTTCTACACAGATACAGGTAAAGACCATAAAAAGGCCGTCCATAGGTTTTTATTCAACTGAAGCTTCCACCAAAGTTTACATGAAAAGACATCAATGAAGGTTGATAAATTCTTAAAACCTAAGCCGTTTTCTTGTATTGGAAAACACACGTGAAACCAGGATCTATATTTTTTTTCCTAGGGCCAGTCTCAGTGGAGCCCCAAAAAAGGGATGAAGCTTTTCTTTCTAGAATCTTAATGACCTCTTTTGGTGGCTTAACTATGGAAAAAATGTAAATCGGAATGGAGAGAAGACAGGATTTGATCAGTGTCTGTTTAGCAGTTGATCTTAGCCAAAGATTTTTCCAGTTGTTAAGCTTCTTGTAAACTTTCTCAATTAGGGGTTAAAATATGCTATTTTTTATCTCCCTCTGAATATGGGGACCCCAAGATACTGGAAGGCTCTATCTCCTTTCTTCACTTCTAAAATTCTTGTGACATGAAGGATAGAGGTGTTGGAAGCTTTATTGCCAATAACGAAGTCTCTTTTGGAAAAATTTATCTGCTGGCCCAATGCAATTTGGTAAGCTGAGAGAAATTATTTTATAGCTTTGAGGGTTTTAAGCCCAACCCTCAAGAACAGAACAATATCATCGACATACATGAGATGGGATATTTGAACCACATTATCTGTGCAGTGAAAATATTCCACCATCCCCATCTGATAGTACTTTTTTATTGTTCTAGAAGAGGCTTCTGAAAGAATGTTATAGAGGAACTGAGGCAAAGGGTCTCCTTATTTAATTCCCCTAGAGGCTTTAAAGAAACCATGTGGTGTTCCATTATAAAGAATGGAGAACCAGACTGAGGAGATATTATTCATGATGATCCTAATAAAGTTTTCAATGAAACCAAATTTGAGAAGAATGGAATTTAGAAACCCCTAAGGTACTGATATGAATCTCCTAGAAAAAACTCACAATTGCAGAATTAATATCTTTGATCTAGTGAAGGGATCTGTAAACCATCACCATCACGCACAAAATTTAGGTGTCTAGCCCTTAGGTTATGCCTAACTTCGACTTGCTCTCTAACTAGCCCTCGGGATCAGATTAAAAGGTTTATTGATACTTAACTAGCCCTCGGGGTTAAGCAACAATGGGAAAAAGCCCGCAAGCAAAGATCATGAACTCAAAAGGTTGTATATTTAATTGATAAAAGTGGTGTAATTCATCCAAATACCTCCCCTATTTATAGGGTTACAATCTCGCCCCAAATCCTAATCACAAATGGAAACTGAATTGACTTATTGCAAGTTTAAGAAGGCAAAACCATATCTAACTAAAATACCTA
Organism: Rubia yunnanensis; assembly: GCA_037428765.1. NCBI lineage: Eukaryota > Viridiplantae > Streptophyta > Magnoliopsida > Gentianales > Rubiaceae > Rubia > Rubia yunnanensis. Next base: position 61,468,981 of record CM075071.1, on the reverse strand, counting down.
AAATAAATGGTAACCTAAGGTAATCTGGTCGAATTCTCCAAGAAGTAACCTTGAAGAATATTACCTTATCTAATCTTACCAAATCTAATTCTAATCAGAATAAAACTGAATATACTAAACCCTAATGGACTGTATTTTTGAAATTCAGCTCTTCAAAGCCCACATGGCCGAACTGTCAGCCCATAAAACCAAAATGAAATAATTTTACAATATTTTACAGTGATCGCACTACCTCATTAAAAACCCAGAGTATAATGTTCTTCATAATGTTTTCAGTGTGTCGACAATCTTGAACTATAAATCCAAGATGTCGATGATAACTCCTTCAATTCTTCATCATAAAGTTGATCCATCAAACCATTTAAAGCACCATCAAAGCATTTGATATTCGTATCATTCCCTCCCAGATTGAAAAGTTCCATACTTGAAACGGGAAGCATGTCACCTATAAAGACATCGTTGAATTTCTATAACAACTTAACAAACCGTGAAAGCATATCTACAGGAATATCTTCATTGGCATAGTAACTTTCTTTAAAGGACATTATAAGAACAAAAGAATGATTAGTCAAAGCTCTGATACCAACTGATATGAATCTCCTTGCGAAGACTCACGATTGCGGAATTAATATCTTTGATCTAGTGAAGGTATCTGCTAACCCTCACTACCTCGCACGAAATTAAGGTGTCTAACCCTCGGGGTACGCCTAACTTTGACTTGCTCTCTAACTAGCATTCAGGATCAAATTACAAGGTTTATTGATACTTAACTAGCCCTCGGGGTTAAGCAACAATGGGAAAAAGCTTGCAAGCAAAGAGTATGAACTCAAAATGTTGTATACTTTATTGATAAAAGAGGTGTAATTCGTCCAAAGGCCCCCCTATTTACATGGTTACAATCTCGCCCCAAACCCTAATCACAACTTGAAACTGAATTGACTTATTGCAGCTTTAAGAAGCTAAAACCATATCTAACTAAAATACCTAAAATAAATGGTAACCTAAGGTAATCGGGTCGAATTCTCCAAGAAGTAACCTTGAAAAACATTACCTTATCGAATCTTACCAAATTTAATTCTAATCAGATTAAAACTGAATATACTAAACCCTAATGGACTGTATTTTTGAAATTCAGCTCTTCAAAGCGCACATGGCCGAACTGTCAGTCCATAAACCTAAAATGAAATAATTTTACAATATTTTACTGTGATCACACTACTTCATTAAAAACTCAGTGGTAAAAAAGAGTATAGTGTTCTTCATGACGTTTTTTTTCAGTTCATCGACAGTTTTGAACACTATATCCAAGATGTCGATGATAACTCCTTCAATTCTTCATTATGAAGTTGATCCATCAAACCATTTAAAGCACCATCAAAGCATTTGATATTCTTATTAGGTACCATATCGAAAGCCTTGTGCATATCTAATTTGAGGATGAGGTTATTCTTCCTTGTGTTTTATCCAAGAACCTGAAGAGCTACTACATTTGCAGGTGATTATCCAAAATGTCGTTGTCTTCCATAAAGGTAGATTGTTCTTGAGAGATTAATTTGTGCATTACCTTTTTCATCCTAACCATTAGAATGTTAGGATGAAAAAAAATCTTATTTAGGACATTAGAAAGGATAATGGGACGGAAGTCTGCGAAAGAGATAGGGGCTGGTTTTTTAGAGATCATGGTGATCCAAGTGGCAGAGGTGGCTGTGAGAATAGGATTACCCATGAGAAATTTATTGGAGGCTTCAAGTAGATCGTTGTGTATAATATTCCAACATGACTTAAAGAATACTATAGAATAACCGTTTGGACCCGGTGAACTCTCAGACTTCATGTTGAAAACAACATTTTTGAGTTCAGATAAGTTGATTGGGCTAGCTAAAAGTGAGTTTTCCACTGAGGGAATTTGCGAGAGAAAATAGCAAAGGAAAGTACCAGATTTATCAGAGGATTGCTAGTTGAGTAAGTTCTTATAGAACTGTACTCCTTCATTAGCTATTTCAATGGGATCTGTAATCCAGCTGCTATTAGAATTTTTTTTAGTCTTTGTTACTAACAGCTTGTTGTTCTTTTCATTTGTTATTAGATGAAAAAACTTTGTGTTCTTGTCATCTAAACTAAGCCACTTAACTCTAGATTTCTATTTCCAGAAGGTGCATTCTTCTTTTAGAGATCTTGTTAGTAGAGCGTTTTGTTTATTAAGGTCGATAAGGTCCGGATCTGACCCCGAAGTCTGATAATCCATTTTAGCTTTCAGGACCGAGGCTTCATATTTTCGATCATTATCTACTATGTTCCCAAAATTTTCCCTATTCCACTGTTTAAGTGTGGCATTTAATATTTTCAGCTTATAGCTGAATTTATGCATTCATGTACCTATGGCTGGGATCTGCCAATCAGTAGCCATTAGTTTATGTCTAGTGGATCTATACATCTATCTCTCATCAGGGTCAATCCAATGTATTTTGAAGTCTTGTGCGATGATTTTATTTTGGACTATAAATGTGATTTTTTTAATTAGTGTAAAATATATACATAATATTTATTAGGGATTGAAATCTAGCAAGTTTCATATTACTGAAATTTAATACAAGATTGAGGAGATAAAAATCACTACCCTACTAGGGTTATTTAATAGGGGAAATTATTTTGGTTAAGCTATAAATGAAAAAATAGGAGTTTAGTACTAGAACAATAGAACTTGGATTATAAAGCAATCCATATCCCTAAATGGTTGTAAACTATTTAAAATATTGCAAATTTAATAATTCTTTAAAGTTTAGTTCAATGAATCACTGTAAACAAGAAGAACATGCCACTAAATAAAATAATATTTTATTTTCACAACAAATCATGAAAAATCAACAATGATAAAGAGAAAATTTATTACATCACTTTAACTTATGAAATTAAGCCAAAGTAAGTATCCATTGTTCACTAAACCAAACCATATAAAATTCATAAACTATATATTAATAGATCAATATTTGAATATTTAATCTATGATGGAGATATTAACTTAACTTTATTGAAAATTAATCATCAAATAATCTAAATAAGGAATTCAAACATTCAAAATTTAGGATTAAAAAAATTAGGGTTATTTTTTCTTACCTACTTAATTCAGAAATGGACACACAAAATATTTATTCAAATTAAATAAGAACTGAGATAAACAAAATTGGATAAACATAGTTCCACGATCGAGTACAGTGATGAAAGCAGACTCAAGGCGTGTTCCTACCAACGAGCCATCCCATAAGAGGTTTCGACCAGATGAAACAATAACATTCTTGGAGGGAGACACGGTTCCTAATCAAACCCCTCTTGCAGATCCAATGATAATATCAGCAGTGATTGAAAGTGGGGTTGAGAGTATGTTTAATAGCTGTTTTGACCAGTTGGATATCGGGCGAGGCAATTTGAAGAAATAATTATGCCCTTTGTCGGGGTTTACAGGGAAAATGATAACTCCCCTGGGTGAAGTTACTTTACCGGTTAGGGTTACAGATTGAGAGAAATGGGTGACGATATATTTCAACTTTGCAGTTATTGATGCTTACTCCTCTTACAATGTCTTAGAAGACCTTGGATGTGTCAAGCTCGAGCGGTATGGTCGCCATACCATCTAATGATGAAATTCCCAATGAGCAGGGGGATAGCTTGCATTCAGGGTGATATGGTGGTAGTGAAGCACTGCAATTTAGCAGCTGTGAAGAAAGCAAAGAAGGGGAATGCAGCATCAATCCATGGGAATTTTGGCCCAGCAGACACATAGTAGGTCCTTGTTAGAGACTTAGGGGAAATCACAGTTGGCAAAATGATGCCAGAGAAGGTAAAGACCAAAGTGCAGGCGTTGCTCGATCATTACTCTAATATATTTTTCTTAGGGAACGGTGAATGTGACTAGGGTGCCCATAGAGTTAGCTGTTCACAGACTGAATAGCTACCCCTCAATAAGACCTATCAAGCAGAAAAGAAGAATGTTAGCCCCAGAAAGAGCTGAAGCTATAAAGGCGAAGGTTGAGAAACTTCTCCAGGCATATGTGATCTAAGAAGTTCTTTACCCGGAATGGCTGGCCAGCCCAGTATTGGTTCCAAAATATGATAGCGCTTGGCATATGTGTATGGATTTTACTGATTTGAACAAGTGTTTCCCGAAAGATAATTACCCCGTACCTTCGATTGATATGATCGTAGCCGCGATAGCTGGATACTAAGTCTTGGCTTTCTTCCATGCACACAAGGGTTACCATCAGATACCAATCGCAGAAGAGGATAAGGTAAAAAATTCGTTCATAACGGAGATTGGCACCTTTTGTTACAAGAAGATGCCATTTGGCTTAAAGAATGCCAAAGAAACACACCAAAGGTTGGTAGACAAGCTGTTTAAAAAACAAATTGGGAGAAATTTGGAGGTTTATGTGGATGATATGGTTGTCAAGAGTAAGGACTATGGCCAGTTCTTAGAAGACTTGGAAGAAATATTCGGTGAACTCTGAAGAGCGAACTTACAGCTAAACCCGACTAAATGTGTCGTTGGAATGGGGGGCAGGCAAGCTTCTGGGGTTCATGGTATCAGAAAGGGGAATTGAAGTGAATCTGGAGAAGGTAAAGGCGTTGATAGACATAAAGAGTCTAAAGACTGTGAAGGAGGTCCAGATGTTAACTGGGTGCCTAGCGGCATTGATTCTCTTTCTTTTGAATGGGGCCAAGAAGAACCCTTCTTTGATATTTTATGAGACGCCAAGAAGTTCAAGTGGACAGAAAACTGGGAGAAGGCATTTGTAGCTTTGAAAGAACACCTTCGAGCATTACCAACTCTTGTGAAACCTGATCCCGTGGAGGTGTTGTACCTTTACATCTCCACTTCTGCCTTAGTAGTAAGTGTCGTCTTGATAAAGGAGAAGGAAAAACAATAGGATCCAGTATACTTCGTGAGTTAGGCATTTCAATGCTCGGATACACGGTATACCCCCCTTGAGAGGTTGATCTTAGCACTGGTCCAAGCTGCTAGAAGGCCGCGTCCCTACTTCCAAGGTCACACTATAATTGTCCTAACGAGCATTCCTATCTGACAAGTGCTACTCAATCCTGAAGCCTCAGGAAGGATGATGAAATGGGCGGTGGATTTAGGCAAACATGAAACTCAGTTCCAACCCCAGACTACAATCAAAGGATATGCTCTTGCTGATTTTATTGTGGAAATGACAGAGGTAGTTGAGACAGACCCGGATATGGAGAAGGGTGGTTCATGGAAACTATTTGTTGATGGCTCCTCACACTCTGGAGGTAGCTGAACTAGAGTACTGCTCACTAGTCCTGATGGCCTCGACCATCCATATGCCTTGCACTTCAAATTCTGGGCTACAAACAATGAAGCGGGATATGTGGCTTTGATTATTTGGCTTCGTTTGGCTAAAGAAATGAATGTAAAAAGTGTGGACATGTTTAGTGACTCATAAATTGTGGTCCAACAGGTTAAAGGGGAATACAAAGCTAGGGAGCCCAACTTGTAGCGGTATTTGGGGGTGATCAAGCCACTATTAGCATGTTTCAGGTCGTTCACTCTAATAGAGATACTATGAAAGAAGAACCAGAAGGTGGACGCCCTCAGTAAGTTGGCTTCTTCAGACTTAGGGGGACTCTTACAAAAATATATTCCATTCAAAGAATTGTACCATCGAAGCATTTAGGAGCTCGCTATTAATGAAATCGAGAAAGTAGAGACTTGGATGACTCCCATCATCAAGTATCTACAAGAGGGGTTTCTCCCTGAGAACCCCATCCAGGCTAGAAAGATACCTTACGGCGCCAAGGTATGTAATACAAGATGGACACTTATATCATAGAGGTTACTTACGACCCTTACTTCTATATGTTTAACTTGTGATGCGAGTTACCTAATCAGGGAAATTTATAAAGGGATATGTGGTAGTCATTAAGGGGCTCGATCAGTGGCAAGGAAGGTGATCCTCGCAGGTTACTATTGGTCGACTATGTTTGATGATACCAATCGATACATTCAGGCTTGTTACCAATGCCAGAGGCATGTGCCCATGATTCACCTTCCTCAAACAGAGATGATCAACGTACATGTTACTTGGCCCTTCGATAAGTGGGGAATTGACTTGGTCAAGCCATTCCCAGAGGCTCCTGGAAGGCTTAATTGTCTGTTAGTAGCGGTGGGTTATTTCACCAAGTGGGTGGAGGCAGAGCCCCTATCGAACATAAGGAAATAATTAATTATCTCATTATTTTGGAGGAATATCTTCTACAGATTCAGAACCCCAAGGGTAGTGATATCTGACAATGACATGCAATTTGCCATTGATCCTTTCAAAACTTGGTGCTAGAAGTTTAAGATTCAGCTAAAGTTAACAACGGTCTATCATCCACAGGCAAATGGTCAATTGGAGGTTACTAACCAAACCCTTGTTAACAGAATCAAGAAGAGGCTCGATGGGGCAGCCAAACATTGGGTGAATCAACTTCCAAGTGTATTATGGTCCTACCGAAAAATGCCATCTTCCACTACAGGTGAAACGCCATATAGCCTGGTCTATAGTACCAAAGTTGTAATTCCCTTAGAAATTGGTTTCCAAGCCCGAGGATGATAGCAAGCAACGAGTCAAGCAACAAGGATGGTCGGCGCCTAGACCTGGACCTAGCAGAAGAAGTCCAAGCGTTGTCAACCATTCGCAAAGCCAAGGTGAAGGAACGGGTGAAGCGTTACCACGACCGCAGGGTCAGAAAGGTGCAGTTTAAAGCAAGAGATCTGGTCATGAGGAATAATGAGAAGAGTAAGAAATAGCCAGATGGAAAGTTAGCTCCGAACTGGGAGGGGGCGTATAAAGTGATAGAAGCACACCTAGGAGGAAGCTATGTTTTAGAAGAGATGGATGGGACTCGAGTTCCGCGGAGGTGGAATGTTGCCAAACTTCATTGGTACCATCAATTTTGATTTATAATTTTCCCTCGTGGCTTAATTATGTATGGTGTTGGCATGAGCTCATTAATCAAAATCACTACGGTAATTCTGTTGCATGTTCAATAAATACTTTTGTGTCTATAAAGACAAAGTCTTACTCACTTGTGTTGTTCAAGTCAAGTTTGATAAATATTCTTGTGTCTATAAAAACCAAGTATTACTCACTTGTGTTGTTCGAGCCATGTTTGATAAATATTCTTGTGTTTAAAGACCGTTTTACTTACTTGTGCTGTCACGCCAAGTTCGATAAATATTCTTGTGTCTATAAAGACCAAGTCTTACTCGCCTGAGCCTAAACGATCGGATCAATAATATTCTTGCGTATGAGACCAAGTCTTACCTGAGCCTAAACGGTCAAATTCGATAATATTCTTGCATCGATATGACCAAGTCTTACTCACCTGAGCCTAAACGGTCAGGTTCGATAATATTCTTGCGTCGATGCGACCAAGTCTTACCTTAGCCTAAAAGGTTAGATTCAATAATATTCTTGCATCGATGCAACCAAGTCTTACTCGCCTAGGCCTAAACGGTCAGGTTTGATAATATTCTTGCATCGATGCGACCAAGTCTTACCTGAGCCTAAACGGCCAGGATCAATAATATTCTTGCGTAGATGTGACCAAGTATTACCTGCGCCTAAATGGTTATTCAATAATATTCTTGAGCCTAAACATACTCAATAAAATTCTCATCGCTAGTACAACCATGTTCGAAGAGATACCGACTAAATCTACATTATATTAAAAGTCTTACATGAACTAATCAGGCCATTCAATCCTTTTGGGTTATATGCATGTTGCCATCTCGAATAAGCGGTCGGCTTCACCTTCAGTGTCCTAGGAGGTACGGGAGGTACGCCTTTGTCACATGATCAAGTCCTCATAATGTGAAGCCTCTTCATCATCATGAATTTGAACTGGACTCTTGATGATTTCGTAATTAACCACTGAAGCAGGGGGAGCGCAATATTTCTTGGATCGAGTGCTAATGCACATGCCTGGTCTTTTAATAGCTTTCTCCTTGGCAGGAGGGTGAGCATCAGTAGTGGTTGGTTCACTCAGAAGCAACTTCTTGGCTTTAGTGGTCGGCTCGTTTGGCAGCAATTTTTTAGTCTGAGCACTAACAGTGGTGAAGGGATTTTTATCTTAAACTCTCCCACACCTTTTCTTTGAAAGTCCAATTGAACACTTCTTTTGAACATGACAGATGTTATGACGAACACGGATGAGCTAGTCATGGACAACATCAAATACCACAATGTGATCGGGATCTCTGTCTAAACCCTGCTTCATCATGGACATCTTGATCTTATAGAGAAATCTATGAATGTTGTCAGTAAGTCCTAGGTCGAGATGTCTATGCGACAAGCCATATGCTCCGAGACTGTTAGAAAATGCCGAGATGGTGGAGCTTTTCTAAGACACCTAATTATGAAGTTGGGAATTCTGAGTTGCCAGCTCATCGCAGAATTGAGCATTAACTTCGATGGTCTTTCGAAGTTTGGATACTTATGTTTCAAGAGTAGAATTTCTTACAACAAGCTTGCTGGCTTGAGTCTTTTACTTTGTGACCTCTTGCTGATAATGCACAACATCTCTCTCCCTACTCAAAGCACGATACAATCTGGCGTCGGTAAGATAGTGAGACAATGTGGGATACTATTTATCATCTCATGAAGAACTTCTTAATGGATTACTTCATTCAGACTTAAAGATTCTCTGACAATAACAAGAGCTGCCCGACCGGGAGTGGAAAGGCACAAAGCCATCCTTTACGTACTTGCGATGTGGGGATACCTTGCAAAGGTGTTGATACCAACCCCTAAGAAGCTAAAGATAGGACCTAAAATTGTTTATTGTATCTTTATAGGGTATGCACATGAAAGTAGTGCTTATCACTTTCTTGTACATAAATCTCATCATCCCGAGATTCATAAGAACACAATCATGGAGTAAAGAAATGAAAAATTCTTTGAAGATGTGTTCCATGTGAAGGAAAGGGTTGGATCGTCAAAAAGGACCATTGAGTCTGTCGACGAAGATGTAGGAATTCCTGATGATCTCGAGGATCAAAAGGAAGGGGATGAACCTAGACAAAGCAAATGGATTAGGACTGAGAAGTCATTTGGTCCTAATTATCTAACGTGTATGCTTGAAAGTGAGCCACAAAGCTATAAAGAAGCTGTGAATTCGTCTAAGGGTCATATGTAGAAAGAAGCGATTAAGATTGAAATCGACTTGATTTTACAAAATCATACTTGGGAGCTAGTGGACTTACCACCTAGGTGTAAACCACTAGGCTACAAGTGGATCTTCAAAAGGAAGATGAGAGCCGATGGTTCGATTGACAAGTACAAAGCAAGGCTTGTAATCAAAGGTTATAGACAAAAGGAATGTCTTGACTACTTTGATACTTATTCTCCTGTCACGAGAATAAGCTCCATTAGAATGATACTAGCTATCGCCGCGTTACGTAAGCTTGAGGTTCATCAAATGGATGTGAAGACTGCCTTCTTGAATGGAGATTTAGAGAAAAAAATCTACACGGAGCAACCTGAGTTGGTGAAGGAGGGAAAGTCTGTAAGTTGTTTTAGCACTCCAGGTCAAGGAGGGAAGGTCTGTAAGTTGGTGAAATCATTGTATGGTTTCAAACAAGCTCAAAAGTAATGGCATGAGAAGTTTGACCATGTCGTTCTAGCCAATGGTTTCAAAATAAATGAGTGTGATAAGTGCGTCTACGTGAAAGACACGGAAAATAGATATGTAATCCTATGTCTATATGTAGATGACTTGCTCATTGTAGGTAGTAATGGAAAAATTATCAAATCTACCAAGGACATGTTGAATTCTCGTTTTGACATGAAGGATATGGGACTAGCGGATGTGATCTTAGGGATAAAGATCATCTGAAGCTCTGATGGTATCACCTTAACCCCGTCTCATTATGTAGACAAAATCCTTGAGAAATTCAACAAGAATGACTCAGAGGTGGCAATAACTTCAATAGATCCCAATTTGCATCTACGAAAGAATAAATTGAAGGCTATTAATCAGGTGGAGTACTCGAGAGTCATTGGAAGTTTGATGTACCTAATGAGTTGTACTAGACCAGACATTGCTTACACTTTAATTAGGTGGAGTAGATACACGAGTAACCCCAGTATGACTCACTGGAAGGCTATAACTAGAGTATTGAGATATCTAAGTTTTACTCGTGATTATGGTCTACATTATGCGAGTTATCGAGCTGTAATTGAAGGATACAGTGATGCAAACTGGATACACGATATAAAGGATCTGAAATCCACTAGTGGGTATGTATTCACACTAGGTGGAGGAGCAATCTCATGGAAATCCTCTAAACAAACTGTTATTACTCAGTCCACGATGGAATCCAAGTTTTTTGCCTTAGACAAGGCGGGTGAGGAGGCCGAATGGCTCCTCCAATTTGTAGAGGACATTCCTAGATGGCCAAAGCCTATGCCAGCCATATGTATACATTGCGATAGTGTGTCGGATATCGGCAAGGCTAAGAATATGCTGTATAATGGGAAGTCTCATCATATTCGACAAAGACATAGTTCCATTAGACAACTTCTCTCAACTGGAGTGATCACAATTGACTATGTAAGGTCGAAGGACAACATAGCTGATCCCTTGACAAAAGGGTTGAATTGGGAGATAGTTGAAACATCATCAAGAGGAATGGGACTAAAGTCCATTAAATGATGGGTTACGTACGTGGACACCCAACCTATGTGACTGGAGATCCCAAGATCTAGGTTCAAAGGGACAACTAAACTTCAAAGACTCATCGCGATCACTGTGAGGGGTTCATACCTCCTGTCTTATTTCCTATGACGAAAAAATAGTGAAGTGAGTAGAGATTAAGCATTAAATTGCTTTTAATGATTCACGGCATTGAGTGTATGATACTTGAAAGAGCGCATACTTTACTGAACTGCTCTTATGCTAAGAATCACCTATGTAAGAGAGAAGTGCGGCCACTTCAAAAGGGAATTGTTGGGATGCAATTCCTTAGAGAGGGGATGTACCATAGCCTAATTAATGGACACAACCGAGGAAAGCACAAAGGCTAGGAAAGATGTATGTGGGAAGTGCATTATTGTTCACACAAGCGGTCGGGGAAGTTCAAGGACATCGCGTCTACTTCCTAACCAGTGGGCTAAGTGTACTCTCTGAAGGGAAAGTTCAAAGGGTGACACCTACTTATCCTATGCAACATCTATTCCGTTGAAATGAATCTATCACCAAGTCAAACTCCGTTTCTGGCGTGATTGTTCTGATTCCACATCAATATCTATTCATGTGGGGGATTTTTGGAAAATGATTGTAAAACAAGTTGAATTTGTCAACTTTTGGGCTTCATTTTGAGTTGGGGTCAAACTGAATTATAGTCAATGGGCATCGTTTTTGGATTCTACTCTGCGAGTACTATAAAATCGACTATTTAAACTCTCAAAACGGATAAAAGGTGAATGAGATATGGATGCTCAAAGAGTCACCCTTAGAATGGAAACTTAGGCGGAAATTCATTCGCACGTACTAAATTTTCTGTAATTTTTTACTGTCTAAAATGCGTTAGTATCGTGTGAAAGTCTTTAGAAAGCCCAAACCACGTAACAAATATTCTTAGAATCACGTATGGAATATATGAGATTTGATACGCGGTTAATCATGATAAGGAATATGATATTCTTATCTTTCCAGAATCTATTCAAATATTTAGTGGTTAGAGAATATTTTCTCTGATTATGGGAATCAAATCTTCCACGTATCTTTCCATAGGGTTTCTTAGACGTCTATAAATAGAGCATCTATGTCATACAGAAACCTCGCACCATTCTCAAGTTCCTCCCCACTTCTAAACTTGAGTCTTATCTTCTTTCTCTGTCTCTGTCGGTGATAGTCCTTCGGCCTTTGTGTGACTGCGAGGTAATTTTTACTTGGATATAGAATCCCCACTTCTATATCCACTTCTAAACTTGAGTCTTATCTTGTTAAAATTACCTTCGATGGTTTTATCCTAGGGAACGATGTCTACGACGGGACTCATTCATTTCAAAGACAGCGAGTGTACTCGTGACTCCATTAATATGTGATATATGTAATTGCTTGAAACGTGCTTATTAATTGTACGCGTGAATAATTAATACTATTTCATTATTGTTACTTATGTTAAATTGTTCATGTAATTTCGCTATTTAATTTTTACATGTTTTATCAATATACGTTCAACAACAATGTCGGTGATGTGTGTTTCTACGGAGTTCGGTGGATGACTTTGTCTGATTATTCTCTTCGCTGTTGTTTAAGTGCTTAACTCTGTGTTTTTGAGTAATGAAAGAAGTTAGTTTTACACTTCATTTTAGTACTATATGATTTTTATCACTGTGTGTAAATTCTCTAATTGAGTTAGTTACATAGGGATTTAAGAAGCTAAGATATTAGTGTCTTGTTCGGGAAATTGTCCACATTGTTCCTTCGTTAAAGGTGAACGGATTACATTCTCTTAGTCCTTGAGTCACAAGTTGAGTGTATGGGAGCAGAACTGCATTACACACAAAGAGAATGTGATATCACAAAGAGAAGGTGATATCACGTACTGTGGCCCTCATCAGGTGATTCTATATCCAATTGCCCAAAAGGCGATTAATCGGCTCGCCCTCAGCAGCCCCGGCCACCCGACACCACAGGCCTCACCGGAGAACCTTGGAGTGATGTTGGATTTGGGGCTCAAAAGGATGTTGAGAACCTTGGAGTGAATTATGATTGAGTTGGCTTCTCTCATCAGGTGATTCTATATCCAATTGTCAACTTGAGGGATACAATTCACCAACAAAACTTGGCCGTTACATAAGCACACCTAGTTTTCATTGAAATGCCTTAAAATAACTCAACTGTCATTCACAACAACAATATCTACTGTTTTTTCATCAACAACAAAAAATCCCCATCTTGAAAGGGTTTAATTTCTTTGCAGCACATTCAATTAACAATAATACAATATAGAGCATAAAACAACATAAATAACAAAGAAATATAGTGAAAAGCTTTGCGAGCCTTCAGACACAGAGTTGCAATGGATAAGGTGGTGAGGGTGCTTGATTCCCTTAAAAAAATTTCCGAGCATGAGATTGCGACAGTGACAAACTGGAAACCAGGAGAACCAGTGGTTATCGTGCCCATTATGTCTACCCAACAAGCTAAGGATATGTTCCCCAAGGGATTCAACACCGCTATTCTTCCGTGAAAAAGGCTTCAAAGCATAAGATTGCAACGCCGGCGAACTGGAAACCGGTAAGGAAATGTTTCCACAGGGATTCAACTCCTCGAAACTGCATATGAATAAAGGAAGCGGTAAGAAAACAAATGAGGGATATTTATAGTTAATCGCATCCATTAGATTGAATGTATTCAACGATAAGGATTTGTTCTCACATAATGAGACCGGATCACCATAAGTTATGGTAAGATAAAGTAATATGTAAAGTTTTACAAATTAAAGAAAGTACCCATGTCTTTTCTCATATTTAAATATTTGTATTTAAATCTTCTATCTCACCATAAGAATGAGTGAGACCGTCTCACTCAAATCTTTGTAATATAAATATATATATATGTATATAAATATATATATATGTGTGCTTTAGTTTTGTTAAATTTGGGCTATTTAATATAAATGTGGGTCATTTTAAAATCTGAAGTACTATTATGGCCTATTCCTTTCGAGTAAACAGGTAAATAGTATATACGGCGGAACCCACGGTAGGGCCCCAAAGGAGCTCTACCAAATACAGTAATAATCCAACCTTAGGTTATGTGATGAACCTAAGGAGCAAGTCCGAGAGAGAGAGGGAGTGGGAGGGGGTGGATGTGGGAGTGCATGCCTAAAGGTTAGCACTCCCCCGTCCCCCCCCCCCCCATTTTCCAAAGTAAGCTAACTACCAACCCTAGGCAAGATGATCGAGCAAAGGGAGTACGAAACAACCTGGGAAACACAGGCTATGGAAGACTAGACAATTAGGGTGAGAACAAACTCACTACCCATTGTCAAATAATCTGCTTCTACCCCTAACAAATGGGGCCTTCTTCATTTGAATTCCATAATGCAGCCGAGAGTTGTGAGACTCGGGTCTTGAAATAATGTCGTAGATGGAATGGTGATGAAGGTACAAAGATCCAAAATCAAATATGAAATTCCTAATGCAGCCGAGAGTTCTCGGGTCTTGAGTATGACAAAGAGATTGAAGCCGATGGTCCTAGTTGCACCATGTTGGTACTAGTGGGAATCTGCTTCTACCATGTACATCCCTAAGTTGAAGATAGAGGGATGTGATTGGCCTTCAAACATTCTCTTGGTGACGCCGAGAGTGGTTAAGTGGGCAAAGGTGTGATGAGGCCATGCCTCTTTCCTTTGTGAATCCCAGCCGAATCAACCTCCTGAAGTTGAGAGAATGGATACAATTATACCGCGTGCATCAAACGTGGCGATTATGTAATCACCCTCTCCATTTTGAGCAAATGGACAGCTTTATGCCAATTTAACACAGAGTGTAGCGCGGGCATAGGGCGCATAAATAACTGTTAAATCATAAGTAAAAGCTAGGCTTAGGAGAAAGAGCATCGGAAGACGAAGTCCTTACTCTTAATCCTATTGCCTCATCCTGGGAACCGGAGCACCGGAGCACACTTCATGACTCAATGACTCGAGTTACCCTTCGAGAACTCGAGCATCCCATGGTCGGGAACCCCCTCAAGCAGTCGAGGAACTTTCATGGCTATGGCACGAACCTCCAGGGGTACTCGAGGATCTCCAGTACTCGACGCTCCCCTCGAGCAGTCCTAGAATCGCCCACCACCTCGAGCAGTCGAAGACCTCCCCTGTCTCGAGCACCCCTTCAATCACTCAATCTCCTCGAGCACTCGAACAAGTCAGAAGCTCGAGGACCTCCTGTAGTGGTCTCGGAGACGAAACCACCTCGGGTACTCGAACACTGCAACCACTTGTATTACTTGAATGTCTCCAAGGTTCGAACACCTCCCAAGGCTCTCGAAGATCGCCAACAGCCGATGATCCCCTCGAGCACTCGAACAATTACCGCCACCTCGAGTATTCGGAGGCCTCCCATATTCGAACTCTTCCCGGGCACGCGAAGATCTCCAACAGCTCAGGCACTCCTAGATCTCCAACAGTCAAAGATCCCCTCTACGCGAACCATCAGAACCACCTCCGAAGTCCTTCCACGCTCTAGAATCTCCTTGGGTCCTCGAAGATCTCCCTGGCTCGATGCCCCCCTCGGGCAGTCCGACGATGCGGACCACCTCGAGCAATCGAAGACCTCCCATGTCTCGAACACCCCTTCGATCACTCAATCCCTTCGATCACTCATACACTTGAGCAAGCCAGAAGCTCGACGACCTCCTGTAGTGGTCTCGAAGGCAGAACCACTTCGAGTACTCGAACACCGCTTACTGTTGCAGAACCACTTGTATTACTCGAAGATCTCCAAGACTCGTAAACCTCCCAAGGCTTCCTGGGGCACAACTCCAGCAGAGACAGAACCACCTCGTGGTCAGAAAGACAGAGAACTCCTCGAACACTCGAAGCACCTGTTAATCTCAAAAGCCACCTCTAGAATTCGAAGATCTCCCATACTCGAAAACCTCCTTAGGCCCTCAAAATCTCCAACAGTCGTTAATCCCCTCGAGCATATTGACAACCACATCCGCCTCCGAAGTTCACAAACCACCTCGTGCTCTCGAAAGCATAGACCATTTCAAGCACTCGAACGCCTCATGATCTCGAAGACCACCTCTAGTTCTCAAAGTTCTCACATACCTGAAAACCACCATAAGCATTACCAGATCTCCTGCATATCTCAATGGCTCGAGTGCCCTCTCGAGCAGTCAAACATCTCCGGAAGTTGAAAATCTCCTGGAATTCACGAAGACCTCCTGAAGTGCTCGAAGACTTTCATCTGCTCGATGCTCCCTTGTAGTATTGTAACATATCTGCACCATTCGAGCACTCGAACACCTCCAGGACACAAATGGGCCCCCAAGGGCTCGAGCGAGGCAATGACTCGAAGACCCGATTAGTAGTCGAACGTCGTCTTCACTCGGAAACCTTATCGAGTAATCGAAGGCATCCTGTAGCACTCGAAGTCCTCCAATATTCGAAACCAGAGCCACCCCTCTTGCATTTGGGAATTGAAACCTTTCTATGGCTCAAATGCCTCCTCGAGCGGTCAAACTATTTGTACCCTTAGAGATCTCCCCAAATTCCCGAAAGGGCCTCTTGCAGCTTTGGAAACCTCCATGAATCGATCAGCTAAAACATATGCTCTTCTGGGAATATTCAATTAATCACCATGAAGCAATCTTTCATGATGATTTTTACCACACAATCAGCACTGGGTTGGGCACCATTCATAACAACACTATTTCTCTCTCTCCAAAGGCGATAAACTGTGGTAATCAAGGCTAGAATTCCCAACTTTTTACGCACCTTTGAACCCTTTATTTTTCTCTTGACCCAGGTCATGGAGCTTGCAATTGTGCCTGTTTGTCTCCTAAGGCCAATCCAGGTCCTGATACGCCCCCATACAACTTCCAAAAATTCGCACTTGAAAAACAGGTGCTCATTTGTTTCTTCTTCAAGATTGCATAAGGAACATATTTTCTCTATATTATCCCCCTCCTCCGATCGGTACTTGTCCTTCGTATAGAGTCTCTGGATTGCAGCCATCCATACAATAAAAGAGAACTTGGGCGGGATAAAACCACGCCAGATGTTATTGAAGACCTTATCCTCTGAACGACCTTGAACATACACATTCGGATAATGGTGCTGATGCATGAAGAAGTAAGCCTTACTTGTGAATTTCCCCGAGCAAGACTATGAACAAAGATGATCCTTTAGTTCTTGCATATCCCCATGAAACATGCCTATCATTTCATCCCTCAGCTTACACAGGTCACCAAAGTAGCTCGAAAATCTCTCCCCAAGCCTACCATTTGATATCGTTGGATTTAAGCACCAGAAGTCCTCGCCTTGAAGATAAAAGGAGTGAATCCATTTGACCCACAAGCTGTCCTTCTTCATATGGATATCCCACAGCCTCTTGCCATCGAGGCACGGTTCCAAGTGATAAAGTCCCTCAATCCGAGATCCCCAAAAGACTTCGGGGCGCATAGTTTTTTCCATGCAGCCTTTCCTTTATGCTTGCCTCCCCATAAGAAATGTTTACACTTTTGTTCGAGAGCATCCATGACTGTAGTCTGTATAATGAAGTTCTGAATCCAGAATCTAGCAATACCTCCCACAATCGAACGAATAAGTTCCAGCTTTCCGGCATAGGAAAGGGTGTGACCCTTCCATTTGGCAATCTCCGAATTGACCTTCCCAAGTAGGGTTCCAAACTGACTGACCTTCAACTTGCTAGAGTCAAGTGGCACCCCTAGATACCGTACTGGAAAGTTAGCCCATGGAATACCTGTGAAACTTAGGTCCTCCTTCAAGCCGACTCCAAAGAACTTAGATTTTGCCGCATTGATAGACAGCCCTGAGGTGCATTCAAATTCATTCAGCGCACTCATGAGGATGTGGACCGATCCTGTATTAGCCTTGGAGAAAAGCATAAGATCATCAGCAAAAGCTAAGTGAGTGATCTTAAGTACTTCTCACCTCGGATGATAAGTAAAGTGCCGTGACTCGGTCCTCTTCTTCAACAACCTCGAAAAGTATTCCATGCATATAACGAACAGTAGGGGTGATAATGGATCCCCCTGACGAATTCCACGTTGCCCCTGAAAGTGATCGCACATCTTACCATTGACCGCAATCGAGAATGAGGAGGTGCAGACACACGCCATAATTCGTTCCCTAAGTCTATCCGGAAAGCCAAGGCCAAGTAAAACTTCATCCAAGAAATCCTAAGAGACCGTATCGAAGGCTTTTTGTAGATCCACCATGATCATGCACCTTGGGGAAGTCCAAGCTCTTCCATAGCCCCGTACAAATTCTTGAGCTAACATGACATTTCTGAGATATGGTTGAAGTAAACATTGCCCAAGTCTTTCAATGGGCGCTTCATCCTTAGCAACTTTCTAGCCACCGAATATTGATAGGAACCTTCCACCGATGGTGTCCAGTAGTCCTCCACAACTTGTTTACAACTCGGGTGGTTTAACCATATGTTTTGGAATCGGAAGGGTCTCTGCTTATCGTCAATCTCTTGCGCCATGTCAACCACCATGGGAGCGTGGTCAGATTGGGCTGAGATTGGGAGAAAGGTGGTACGGCAGGCATCGCCATCCCATCCATGATTTAAGAGAACTCTATCCAGTTTCCTCCAAATCTTCCAATCGGCATTGTGCCATGTTAGATGCTCACCAATGGAAGGTGCATCCTTCAAACCGCACTGTAAACATGCATCTTGGAACTCCTTCATGGGATATAAGCTAGGGGCCGTGGCTCCATAATGATCCTCCACAGTAAGTATTGCATTATAATCCCCAAGAACCATCCAGGGAAAATTCAAATTAGTACCAAAAGCCTTCAACTCCGCCCAAAGCGGTAAAGGCGCCACTCTACCTTCACTATGGCCATACACAAATGTACAGAAGAAATCAATTCCCGAAGAAAGGTTATGAACCTTAAGATGAATGCATTGCGATGACTTGTCGAGAACATCGACCAAGAATCACTTCGGGTCCCAGATGATAAGAATCCTCGAGTTCCACCACAGCTCAAAGTTATGCGTATGCTTCCACCCTTTAAAACCATTCAAGAATATATTTAACGCCTTATCCTCCAACTTCATTTCCAATAAACCACACAATCCTACCCTATTAGTGGAGATGATGTTTTTCACCCATCACCTCCGTACAGGGGCCAAAAGATCCCCTTACATTCATTGCTACTGTATTCATTGGGAATCGGAGGTCCCTCTGGGCTTCGGACCGCCGCCTTCCGTGTTTTTACAACCAGAGCTTTCTGAGTTACTCCTTGAAGCATGTAACATACGTTGAAAAGATTTCTGAATGCCCTACCCCTGTTCCCGAGTATGCAGTTTACTCTTGCTCCGTGCTCTGGTTAATGCCCCTGAGGCAGGGGGGGTCTGCTCTTGCTTTTGCTTCTGTTCAGCCTTGGGATTTTTGAGCCACGAATTTTGGGATGAATCATCTGTTGGGGCAACTTCCCAGCTCCCCCGATTGGTTGATCATCAGTACTGAATGGTATAGTTTGGCCGTCGGATGGGAGTTCCCGCACTACATTCGCAGATTTTGTGCCCCTGTTTTTCTGGCCTTTCTGATTTTTGCTCGTTCAGGACTCTTGCCGCGATGCAAATCCTGAGCAGCATGAATTTCCTCTTCATTATCTCCATCCCTACGGTCCCCAGGAGGTGGCCCTGCTGCTATAGTCTTTTTTGCTGGTGGCGCGGAGTTTGCTGGCAGAGCCATTACCAATTGGTTGGCCTCCTTCTGCCCAACACCTATGACAATGCCATTCCCTCGGTTTGCAGCCACAACTCTCACATTATTCCTTGCCGTATGGTCATCAGCTTTGCCCTTTCCCTTTCTCAATCTCTCCGAAGTTGCATTATCCGAAGAGACATCTTCAATGACCACATTTTTTTCCCTTTGAGCTGAGCCAACACTTGGAGTTTCTCCAATGTTGTTGGCATGCATTTTCTTGACCCATGCTTGATCCCTGTTTCGGTTTGTCCAAGATGCCTTTCTCCTTTGCATTTGGACACTATTCTCCTTCATTCCCGTAGCATTATCCAGCCCTTCTCCCATATTTGTCCAGAATTTATCGCACTCTTCATTCAAGTGGTTATTATGGCCGCAGTTTGGGTACCAAGGCCGGCAGTAGTCATAGATAACTCTCTGCGTGTGTACCTCTCCACTTGGAATGCGAAATGAGACCTTATGTTTTAGCTCCTTGGAAGTGTCGATCCAAATGAGGAGGCGTGCATAGAATCCTCTGAGCTCAAGGGTGGCATTATCCATAAGAATTGGCTCTCCTATGGATGTAGCCATCTTTTCTAGGGCCCTTTTGTGCCAATAGGCCTTTGGTAGGTGCTCCATCCTAACCCAAACTAGCTTGATGGCCTGGACCTCTAGGTCATACTGCCCAGATTCCTCAATCTTCAACATGAACAATTTTTTCCCATGGAGATAATGGTCCGGTCCATTCATCACCATATACATGTCCTCCGCACTATTGAATTTGAACATGACATATCCATTCTGCTTGCCCTGCACAGTACATGTTACCTTCCATTTCGCAACCAAAAGAGTGCGGATGGCAAACATACCAGGGAAGAATCCGGGGAAAACACCCAAGAACCCATAAAAGGGTTTATGGAGATCCTTGTGAATTTCGTCTTCTGTGAGCACGAAGTCGATCACATCTCCGTTGTCTTCAAGAATCTCTATAGGTGTCTTGTTCATGATGATGGCTGGATCATCCCAGGACTTCCTCCTCTTAAGCATGGGATCGTTTCATTCCCTTGGGTGGACTCGTTGGGATTGCCGAGTTTGGTTAGCTCCCTCAGCATTTCCCTGGTTCTTGGGGTCGGCCTTACTGTTGATACCCAAAGAGGAGTGTCCTTTTGCCACCATTGTAGTCACAAAATCAGTCCAACACAACCACAGGTTCCGAAAAAATAGTTCGAAAGTACCAACCAAGTGGACAGAGTACAAAAATAGAATCACCGCAATAATAGGAAATTAACCAATAACAGGCGACAAGCCATGCATGCAGTACATCAACTCAAGAATAAATAACCCATATTAAGTTCGGATAGCATAACCTGGAGATCGATGTGCCACAAATTCCAGTGTAAGTGTAAGGGTTTAGGTCCTCCAAGTGGGTTGTTTCAAATCTGCCAAATCCTTCAAGCGCTTCCGATGTAGATTCAAGTAGTCTGATTAGAGGTTGTGGGAACCCATAATGAGACCCTTTGAACTCTTCTTGGAAACGGATACCCACCAAAGATCAGACTTTTGAGTAGAGTCTCCAACTTGGCCGCGAAACCAAAGCAAGAATAGAGCCCGGTTCGAAACCAAGTCAGAATCTGAATCTGAAATCCCAAGGAAGAGTACCATGATCGGTCCGCAATAGAACTCCAAATATCAGAAAAAGAAAACCCTAACTCCCAGGTCGAATGAGATCAGAAACCCTTCACAAATGTCCTATGGTTTTGTGCGGAATCCAGTGGGGAATCCGTTAGACCATATTCTATCGGTGAAAAGTTAGTGAAAGTGAAGAAATCAGCCTCCAAAGAGATGGAAGAAAGGCTTCGCCTTTTTTCTTCTTTTTTCGCCTCAGAGCATTTTTGAGATTTTTCCGTTATTATTATGGCCTATTCCATTATTATAAGTGGCGGTCTAGAAGTAATCTTTGCCTTCTCTCTAGTTTCTTTCTCTACGTTCACACCTAGTATCTTGAAGATTTGAAGATCTTCAAACATTTCAAGCCCTTGCAGCTTCAAACTCTCTTTAGAATTTTAAATTTTGAAGTTCAAATGGGAATGATACCATTTACATCAATTCAGTCAACGTCCCTGATTGTGGTATTCATAATCATAAACATGATGAGGAAATCACAATCAATACCATGATTGAAAAAATCATATTCATATCCAAATCCTCATCCTTCTCTATATATTACTGTGGCCATAATCCTCCAGCACTCATCGATTTTCTCCATCAAAATCGAGCTTACCCAATTGCCCTTATAGTCCACATTGATCGTATTTTTGAAATGGACGTGGCGATAGTAACCACCTCTACGATATCACCGATGAACATACCAGAAGCCCAAGCAGGCGGAGATCATATACCCAGAGACATCCCGGAACAGTCAGTCATATGCAGAGGAATTTCAACTGGTCAGCAGTTATTGACCCCGATTAATGCAACCAACGTATCTCCAAATATCACACCTTTAACTACGATGATTTATAGCACTTCCAATGACTATATTCCACTTAAAGTTAAAGGCATGGATTGTGCAGGGTCTTTCTCTATGAATAAAGATGGGCAATTAATTATTTCTATGCCAGAAAATAATCAATCTTTGGAGAATATTTTTTTTTTTGCAGGAACTAAGTAGAGAAGTAGGAAACTCTACCTTCATGAGAGATAGCAATGCTGCCCAGTTTTGGGCCGAAACATTAGGGGACACAGACAATCCCCACAGAAAGTTATCAAAGCTAACAGTGTTTGACAGAGACCTAATCAAATCCCTGGCTGAAAAACTAGAATTCAGTGTGTCACCGACCAAGCAAAATTAACATGACCAGAAGAAAGGGCATGAGAATGATCCAATGGATGTTTACCTGAATATTTCGCCTACAGGTTTTGGAAGTAAGCTAGTCATTGTTGAAGTTTCATTAGACGAAGAGCCAGAGTCAATGTTACCACTGGTAATTATAGGCAATCGAGCAATACAGATTGGTGGACAGCTGGTGAAAAATCAACACCACCCTAGTAAATGACCAATGGATGAGGAAGTAATGGCACCTCTGGAACTCAAACCCGGAGTAATTTACGGGGGCAGATGAGCTCAAAGGTGAGTCGATTCCCAGCAAGTGTAAACCTAGGACGGTGCTAGCTAGAGGACACTGAAGAAAATTACCATGGATGGTGAAAAGTCAGCGTATGGTGAAGGCTGAGAGCTTACGCCGGTATGTTGAAGTTGTGGCCAGAAAAGATGATGTCAAGGAGTTAGTGTTGCTGACAATCAGGAGAACATTGAAGTTGTTGTCGGCGTCAAGTCTGGGAGCAAAGCCGGCGACAAAAGAATCAACAGCTCTGTGAGCAGATACGATGGCACAGGGTTTCGGTTGGTTACCGACAGTGGAAATTTCCAAAAGCAGGGCCGCAGCTAAAGGGATTAACAGCGGCGAAGAAGTGGTTGTTGCTCAGGAGAATTTTATCAGGATTAAGCTTTCGGTAAATCTGGGAAAATTTGGCAGCAATGGAGAGTTGGCTAACTCTGTGGGCTCAAAAATTATGGGCAAAAATGAAGTTGAAGAAAATCCCTTTTTCTTTGGGATTCTGAGATTATTTACACTAAACATATGAGGGATGAATCTGTTCACAAAATTGAATTTTTGAAAAATTAAGGGATTGAAGATTTAGCTGATAATTTAACCCCCAAAGCAGGTCATTTCACCAAATGTGGCCCAGTATTGGCCAACTCAGGCTTAACTCACAATTTTTAAGCGAAAGATGGTTTTTGAAGATGGACAAGTTGAAGAGGATGTGGCTAAGAATGCTAGGAAGCCAAAAATGGACTTGGTGGCATCGTTTGTTGTCCCGGTAGAGATAATATTTAATGTGGGCTCACCCACATTTGGACCAGCGGCGGCAACTTAGAAGGCCTTGTCTTTCCAAAAGAAATAAGCTTCCTATGAGTCTCGTGCAATTAGACACTTAAAAGATCTCATCCGCAAGTTTTCTCCTTCATCAATCTTTTTGTCTGAAACTAAATGTAGTTCGGATAAGTTTGTAGGAATAAGGGACTCCTTAGATTTACATGGTATTCTTGTTGATGTCATTGGCAATTAAGGGGGTCTGGGTTTGTTTTGGAATAAAGACCTAGAAGTTTTTGTTTTGGGTTATTCTTTTAATTTTGTTAATTTCACAGTTAAGGATCCATGATCTCACCTACTCTGGTGGTGTGCGGGTGCATATGGTGATCTCACATGCGCACGGTTAAGGATCCACGATCCAACTTGCCTTGGCTTTGCATTGGCGATTTTAATGAAGTGTTACATAAGAATGAATTCCAAAGTGCTAATCGTCGTCCATCACATCAAATTGACTACTTTAGGATAACACTTAGCCATTGCAACCTCTTTTATCTAGGATATGAGGGATACAAGTACACTTAGTGCAGCAATTGGAAAACCCCTCGGACAGTAAAGGCTAGACTTTATGGGGCTATTGCAACTCAGGAATGGATAATTGCTTTTCCTACTACAAAGTTGAAGCATCTTTTCATCCACCAATTTGACCATGTTCCTATTCTATTACAATTAAGAGAAAAATCACAGGATTGTGTGCAGTATTCACGACATAGACCATTCTTTTTTGAAAACTATTGGATACAATCCCCATAATGCCAAGCTAAAGTATTGGAATGCTGGAACTATACAACACCAGATTTGCCATCAACCATATCTGAATATTCACAAGGGTACCTAATATAGGCAAAGTCAGAGTTTCATACTCAACACAAAAAGAGAGAACAACTTTCAAACTAGCTCCAGAGGCTGCAGTAGGGAATTATAACAGATGAAGTTCAAGCTAAAATGGCATATATAAAGTTCCAATTAGAAAATACCTAGATATGGAAGAAGCCAGATGGAAGCAAAGGGCCAAGCAGCATTGGTTTTCTTTCTCTCTTTTTCAAATAAATGTAAGAGAAGGAATACCATCCATGGTTCAAATAACAGTCGTGGGCAATAGTGCACAGATGAAAAGGATATGGAACGTATCATTTCGACACTTCCAATCCCTATTTGAGAGCTCACACCCATCCCCACTGATCATCAACCACTTGACTGACAAGATCCTCTCAAAAGTTACCTCAACAATGAATGCTAGCTTAATAAGACTATGGCCCCAAATAAGTCCTCGGTCCCCGATGGAATTCCATCATCATTCTTTCAACAATATTGGGAAATTTTAGGTCCCAAGGTGACTCGAAAAGCTCTGCAATACTTGAATGATGGAAAGCCCATGCAGAATCTAAATGACATTAACATTGTATTATTCCCAAAGGTAGATAAGCCAAAGGAAATCTCACAATTCAGGCCTATTCGCATATGCAATGGAGTATATCGTATAATTTCTAGATGCATATCGAATAGGCTCAAGATTGTTTTGGATAGGGTGATTCTCCCCCATCAGAACGTGTTTGTTAAAAATAGGTTGATCCCAAACAATGTAATGATTGCTCACGAAGCACATCATTCTATTAAAAGAAAGCATACATGAGCAAGGGGCCAAATGTCAATTAAGCTAGACATGAGCAAAGGCTTTGATTGGGTCGAATGGATTTTTCTGCTCAAGACCCATGAAAAGATGGGGTTTGATCAGAACTTTATTGATCTGATTGAAAGATGTACTGTGACAGTATGCTTTTAGTTCACACTGAATGGGAAAAGATTTGGTAGAGTCACTCCCACGCGAGGCTTATGACAAGGAGACCCCCTATCTCTTTACCTCTTCATCATTTGTAGTGAGGTCTTCTCTCACTTGGTACAGGATGAGATTAAAATAAAGAATCTTCATGGTCTAAAGATTGCGAGGAGGGCTCTGACACTATCTCACCTCTTGTTTGTAGATGATACATTGATTCTAGGGGAAGAAACTCTTCAAGAGTCACAAGCACTAAAGAGAGTTTTGCAATAGTATGAGGAAGCATTGGGACATAGAGTAAATTATGATAAGTTATCGATAATGTTTAGCCCAAACACATCCGAAAGGGACAAATCACAAATATTGCATGTAATGTATATGGCAGAACGATCTTTGAATGATCAATAGCCACAACATTTGAAGGATTAAAAAATAGGATCTGGTCCAAAGTTGAGAGTTTGGAGCACAAATAACTCTCAAAAGAGAGGGGGGGAGAAGTACTGATTAAGTCAGTATTACAGGTTATTCCAACTTATACAATGTTATGCTTTATGCTACCTGATGGCCTAATAGATGACATATATATGTTGTATAGCCATTACTGACGAGGCAGCTCCTCCAAAAAAAATACATTGGGCGATTGGGTCCAAATTATGTTTTCCAAAAGGCATGGGTGGGTTAGGGCTCAAAGATTTGAAGACTTTTAATACAGCAATGCTAGGAAAGCAGGCTTGGTATTTGTTGACTAACCAAAATTCCACAATATCAAGACTTCTAAAGACCAAATACTTCCTCTCAACATCCTTCCTAGAAGGAAAATTAGGGTGGGACCCATCATATTCATGGAGATCTATTTTAGAGGGAAGGAACCTGATTGCAAAAGGTGTTTGAAAAAGGTTTGGATCAAGGACAGACACAAATATTTAAAAGGAATTTGTGGCTACCGAGATTGGAAAATCAAAAACCCACTTCAATTTTGACAGACTTCCCAGATGATTTGAAACTCGTCCATTTAACGTCTGAAACGCAAAAAAAATGGAATGAGGAGCTGATCCGAAACACTTTCAATCAGGAAGAATCATCTCTTATATTATCATTACCTAAGAGTGTTAACTCATTGCACCTTGATAGATGGATAGGGCAACCAATAATTGATGGTAAATATACAGTCAAATTTGGATAAAATATTGGTCTTAATTTTTCAAATTTATCGTATGTAGAGAATATGGTATCAAGTAGCTCAGGACCCTCTCCACACTGGAGGAAGATTTGGAACTTGAATGCATAATCGAAGATCAAACACTTCCTATGGAGATTGTACAAGAACAATCTACCGTCAGCAGCTAATTTGAGGCTTAAACGTGTGAATGCTGAAGCTTTGTTGCTTAATTTGCTCATCAGAGGATACATCAATGGAACATTTATTCTTTGACTGCCCCTTGGCGCAATAGCTATGGTTTGTTGTAGACTTATATAAAAGGATCTTTCATTTTGATCAACCAAGTGCAAGTATGTGGGTTCAGGATCTCCTCATGGAAATGGATGTACAAGATATATCATTTGTGGCTATCATGTTGTCCCAACTTTAGCATCACCGGATTAAGCTGTTACATGAGGAACAATATGAGATCCATCCACAACAGTGTGTGATCTATGCCACGAAGCTATTATCAGATTTGGACAAAATGAATGTTGGGACTGTGTCTAACACACTGAGCCAAAACACGAATACTCTTCCATCGGAGTATGGAACACACTCTGCTTTGACGCAACCATATCTCCAACTAGTACTTGTCTAGGCTGACACATTTACTCACCCAATGAAAACTGGCTGTATGGAGAATCCCAACGTATACCTAATGTTTATACAGTGAAGCATGCAGAAGTCATTGCCCTCAGCACTGCTCTAATTGCAGCATTATAAAGTGGCATGAAAGTAAACCATATAAAAGGTGATGCACAAATGGTTATTAATGTCGTGAAGAATAATAAGGAGGATCTATCTAACTTTGGTCTATTTATTGAGGACATAAGTAAATTAATAGAGAGTCATCAGTTCCCAAAACTAAAATGGATTAGATGGCAGGACTCTGTTGCCTATTTATTAGTGCAACATGCCAAAAACAGTAGAGATGAACTTTCTACTTGGGATATTTTATAACAAACTCCTATAATTAGTCAATGAATACTTTCCATTTCAAAAAAAAACTGCTCGGTCTATAAAGTTTTGGATCCACCACTTGTAATAAATAAAACGAATTAAGTATTAAATTAAAACTTCAACCATAAAAATAAATTAAGGAAGCTCTAACTACGCCTTTTCATCATTCTGCCAAAAATGACGAGAAAGAAACGCGACTTCCTTTTTTTTTTAATATCACAGATTAGAGAGTTCAGTAACCAAATGCATTTTGCATGTCCTAAATTTAAGTCATTACTAATTTGCATGTCCTAACTTACATAGAGCTTTCTTAATTAATCCCCAACGAAACGAATTCCATTCATTGCTATATATCACAATATAGGTCATTGATCTCCAAAAACTGATCGTATCCCCCTCCTTCACGAACTCAGACAATTCCCATACAATTTCCCAAAAATGCCTCAGAGATCACCGGAATTTACCAATAATGCCAATCTGATCATCAAGTATTTGAACAGGGTGAACCAAATTATTGTGAACCATTTCTTAGCATTCTTCCTAATACCAATACTTGCAACCGTCCTACTAAAATCACTCCAATTAGGGCCTTCAGAAATGCTCAACCTATGCAATTCTTTCTACTTAGAATACGAACAAATCATAAGTTCCTCCTTTCTAATCTTTTTCCTCATCTTCACCCTACGCTTCATGTCCAAACCTGGGCCTTTATACCTCGTCGATTACGCATGTTTCAAGCCCCCTTCCCATTTTCGTGTCCCGTCGGCAACCTTCGTGGAGCATTCAATCATTAACCCTTTAATGGAACCTAAAAGCGGGGAATTCCAGGTGAGTGGACATTGATAGAATATAAAACTCACTTATCATATTACACATGTTGTGTCCATAGGTGGCACTAAAATTATGATTTTTTTTCTAGGTGAAATTTTCGCAAATATTTAACGTTGCCCCTCACCTTTTTCAGATAAATAGTAAATTTAAATTGAATCTATCGCAGACGTGTGTCTCTTTATTAACGAAAATGTGTCAGTCTATTATAATCTTGGTTTCGCTACTGCATGCAGAGGAGGATCCTCGAGCGCTCCGGCCTCGGGGAACAGACAAGTTTACCCCATAAAATACACTACATCCCACCAGTGGTGTCAATGGATGACTCTAGAGAAGAGGCTGAAATCGTCATCTTCTCCGCCTTGGACATTCTCTTCCGCAAAACAGGCCTGAACCCGGAGGACATCGACATCTTGATCGTCAACTGCAGCCTCTTCTCGCCCACGCCATCGCTTTCCTCCATGGTCATCAACAAGTACAAGATGAGGAGCAACGTGAAGAGCTTCAACCTCGCCGGGATGGGGTGCAGCGCAGGGCTAATCTCGGTCGATTTAGCCCATAGTCTTCTGAAAGTTCATCCGAACTCCATCGCTGTCATCGTTACCACGGAGATCATCTCCCCAAACTATTACCAGGGCAAAGAAAGGCCAATGCTGCTCCCCAACTGCCTGTTTCGAATGGGTGGTGCCGCGGTTTTGCTATCGAATCGCGATTCTGATAACTATAGGTCGAAATACGAGCTCCAGCACTTAGTTCGAACGCACATAGGTTATGAAGACAAAGCATACAGATGCGTTTTTCAAGAAGAGGATCCTCAGGGAAAAACAGGCATCTCCTTGTCTAAAGATCTTATGGTAATAGCAGGAGAAGCTCTGAAATCCAACATAACCGCCATTGGCCCTTTGGTCTTACCTCTATCTGAGCAAATCCTCTTCTTCGTTTCGTGGCTCGGGCGAAAAATGTTCGGTACCGGGTGGATTAGGGCTTACATGCCTGATTTTAAGCTGGCGTTCGAGCATTTCTGCATCCATGCCGGAGGCCGGGCAGTGATCGACGAGATCCAGAAGAGGCTGGACTTGTCGGGGGAACACGTCGAGCCATCGAGGATGACGTTGCATAGGTTTGGGAACACTTCCTCGTCTTCATTGTGGTATGAGCTGAGCTATGTGGAGGCTAAAGGGAGGATGAAGAAAGGAAATAGGGTTTTGATGATTGCATTTGGGAGTGGATTTAAGTGTAACAGTGCTGCATGGGTGTGTAAGAAGAGTATTGATAATAGGGATAGTGTTTGGTGTGATTGCATTCATAGGTATCCAGTGCACATCCCTGATGTGGTCAAACTCTAGGTTTCGATAACAGAAGTTAAAAGTGCAAAGTCAAAAATCTGTTTACTATGAACTCGTATTTTCGGGCGAAGAAATAATGGAATAAAGTATTTATATGTTTGAAGGAAAGGAGTGATGTTGGATTACCGCGGGTGTACCCCAATGGTTGGGAGTTAGGTTCTCTTGGAGGAATCCACGGTTCGAGACTCAGCAGCCACCGTGTGGGATATCCTGCCAAAAGTTTGGTCTTCGGGTCAAGTGGCTGTGCAGGCTCCTGGTGGGCACCGAGTACGGACCGGCCCAATGGTACTGGTGCTGGACTACCGTGACTTACCTCTAACATAATGGCTGTGATGTCAGCTAGTGTGAGCTGCTGAGTGCGAGCAGTGATCTCTGACGTTGGATTTGGACTTTTGTGGGTGTTATAAGGTTATTGTAATGTTTGAATCCTACATGTATTGGAAGAGAAGCTTATGTGTTGAATTAACACAATACCGAAGTTAAGTTGTTCATACTCCCTCTGTTTTTCTTAATTTTGACACACTTACTATATTTGTATGTTTTTTTAACTTGGTCACATTTTTTTTTATGGTAAAAAAGTACATCATTCTCAACCACTCATTAAACGTTTTACTATTCTCACTCAATTTCTTCCACACATTTCAACTTAAAAAAAAACAACTCCTAAACCTATGATGTCAAACATAGTAAAACGGAGGGAGTATAAGAGTTCACTACAAGTTCAAATCTAATGCTCATTCATATTTGCAGAAAAGAAATAATGTTCAATCATATTGGATATATTGTGCAAAGTTGTTAATATATAAATATATATATTATATATACATATATATACATATGTATATATATAGTTGATTTAGAATCATGATATTGATTTACAATCTGTACTAAGAGCTCAGGGTATGTCTAATAATTGTATCTGTCTTCTGTACAGAGATCCGTGATAGAATGTAAAACTCAAAAATAATTGTGACTGTGTGTATTGATGTATATATAGTGAGTACAAATGGTATACAAATATGGAATATGATATATAAAAAATTTATCAGAAAGGGTATTCATTTCTTATCATGATTCTAAATCAACTATATTTCTATTACCCCCCCCCCAAGCGAAGCGTATGACCAGTCGCAATGCAAAGCTTTGAACGTAAGAATTCAAATTGGGGACAAGGAAACCCCTTTGTAAAGAAGTCAGCAACATGCAAGTTTGTAGGAACATAAGTGACATTGAGCTTGCCAGAAGACACCATCTAACGCACAAAATTATAGTCAATATAAATGTGCTTGTCTCTCTTATGCAAAACTGGATTCTGAGCCATAAAGAGAGCACTATTGTATAACACAGCAAAACAAGAGGAACACAAAACGATACACGTAAATCCCAAAGAAGATTCATCAACCAAGCCAATTCCGCAGCAGTATTTGCCATAGCACGGTATTATGATTTTGAACTAGAACTAGAAATTGTAGGTTACTTCTTAGCACTCCAAGACATTGGGTTAACACCAAGGAAAATGGCATAACCATGCGTTGACCTACAAGTTTCAATGCAACGAGCTCAATCAGCATCAGAATAACCTAGAACTAGTAAAATAGATGAATTTGCGCAAAACTGAAGGCCATACTGGTGAGTACCACAAACATAGCGCAGAATTCGAGTGATAACTTAGAAATGGCCATTAGTAGGAGCTTGCATATACTGATTGACCGTGTTCAAAGCATAAGACAAATAAGGACGTGTAATTGAAAAATACTGAAGTGCACCAACCAGAGATTGATAAAGAGTTGGATTTCCAAACGGCTTACTAGAGGAGCTAGAAAGCTGCAAAAAAGCCACAAAAAGAATGGCAACAGGCGAAGAATCTTGCATTTCGGCACGCAGAAAAATGTCCTTGCCATATCTGGCCTAACCAAGGAACAAGTCGTTAGATGTACGAACAACTTCCAAACCCAAAAAATACTACTGAGTGCCAAGATTGGTAATCTTGAATTCTTGAATAACACAATCAATAAACTTATGAATGAGACGACCATCATTTCCAGTAAGAATAATGTCATCAACATAAACCAACAAGTAGAGCAACACCATGAGAAAAGACTAATAGAGATGTATTAAAGGAATTGCATACAAAAACCAGGCCAGCCAAAAATGAGCTGAAACGTTGAAACCAAGCTCAAGGAGCTTGCTTCTAACCATAAAAGGTCTTGCGTAGACGGCAAACAAAATCAGGACGCATCGGGTCTTTTTATCCAGTAGGCTGCTTCATATTAATTGGGGAGTCAAGAACGCCATTTAAAAATGCATTCTTAACATCAAGTTGTCGCAAGGGCTAATTACGAGTGACAGCCAAAGATAAAATATTACGAACAGTAAAAGCCTTCACCACATGACTAAAAGTATGGTCATAATCAAAACTAGACAAT
The DNA here is from genome assembly GCA_037428765.1 of Rubia yunnanensis. Lineage (NCBI taxonomy): Eukaryota > Viridiplantae > Streptophyta > Magnoliopsida > Gentianales > Rubiaceae > Rubia > Rubia yunnanensis. The sequence continues at coordinate 61,437,038 of CM075071.1, read as the reverse complement.
TGTGAAAAACCCTGAGCAACTAACCTCGCTTTATGCCTATCTAGCGAGCCATCAACCTTATACTTCAAACAATAAACCCATTTTGAACCAACATTTTCATTAGATGGACGAGGAACAAAATCCCACATCTGTTGAGTGTGAAGAGCCTCAATTTCAGAATCCATGGCAACTCAGGATCCTTAGCAGCGAGCAATGACTTCGAGGCTTGGTATTAGGAAATAAATCACTCAGTAAACCAGAAATATCATATTCAGAAAATCTTTGTACTTGAGAGAGCCAATACAAGATCGATTTGTCATCATATGAAGAGAAGAGAGAACCGATGCCAGAGTTGGCGTAGAACCCGACGATGGTGCAGAAATAGAAGATGGTTGGTCGGGAGAAGTCGGCGACGATGGCCACATTGGAGAGCCAGCAAACGGCGACTGCACTGGAGGTGAAACTATCGGATCCATGGCAAGTATCGTCAGCGGCATTGCTGGCGGTGCATGGTTTAGACGAGCTAGCGGTGAGCTAGGCTCAAGCGGTGGCAATGCTAGCAGTGAACTGGGCTGCTGGTCTACGTGCGGTGGACATAAAAAAATTTTAGATAAAACCTAAGCTCTTGATACATATTGTAAATCAAAATTATCCAAAATAATGGGCAATTCTACTGAAGAAGATGGCTCAAACACCTTCGAAGGCACAGACGAAGGTTCCAAAAATGCAGAAACATCAAGTGAAGGCGGATCAGTGGCAATACCAGTATGGGTCACCAAAAAAAGCATTCATCAAACCGAGCATAATGAGTGATGTACTCCTTCTGGCAAGTACATTGATATTGACCATCATTTGTGTGTGAGAAGGTGTCTTCTGGCAAGTTCAAAGTTTCTCATGTTCCTACAGACTTACAGTTTGCTGATATCTTTATAAACGGGTTACCTCGTCCTCAGTTCAAGTTCTTACATTCCAAGCTTTGCGTTGCGACCAGTCCTACGCTTCGCTTGAAGGGGAGGGGGGTAATAGAGATATACTAGTTTATTTAGGGCGAAAATCAAAAGCAATGACGAGATCGATCTGAGGGCAAAAATTCATAACAGCAATAACGAGACAACAACAACATTCCAATGCTAAAAACAACAGCAATGGCGGAGACAATTAAATACAAAAACAATAGCTACACAAAAAACAATACAAATGCCATCTCCGGCAGAGGCTATCGGCGGTGACATGGCGAAGGCTTTCATTGCGAGCGGCGGAGGCTTTCATTGCGAGCGGCAGAGGCTTTCACGGCGAATGGTGGATATATAGTGTAGGAATGACCTATTAAATGCAGTTATATTGGAAATTTAAAGGCACTTTTTTTGTGCCTTAAAAATAAGGCGGTTCCCGAAACCGCCTTTATATTTCACAATTAAAGGCGATTAATCGCCCTAAACTCTAAAAACTGCTTTTAATTAGCCCCCGGAACCGCCTTCAATTTGTTTCCGAGTTCCAAACTCGGAAACAATGGTCTTCCTGTCGTACTTGTGCTCCTTATTTCAAATTCGGAAACTCATACATGTCCGAACTCGGAAACCTAAAAATATTGTGTTTCATCTCTTCACTAAAAGAAAAAATGTTTCGAGCTCGTGTGACATTTCCGGTATGTTTCTAGAAATTTTTGGCTGAGCATTTAGTGGAATTAAAATGTTTCCGAGTTCAGAAACCATGTCTGCACCGCATTTTATGAGTTTGTAAACTGATTTTGGCCTTTGCAAAATTGACATGAAAGGGACGAAAATATTTCCAGACTCGGAAATCAATCTGGTGTTTTGGTAAATCTATGCATCCACAATTTAAACACAATACACGATAATATCTTGCCCCTAAACAAAAATCTATAGATGTTGCTAACCAAGCAATAGAAATCGCTAACCAAGCAATAGAAATCGCTAACCAAGCAATAATCTATGGATAGGAATATAAATGACTACAAATCTATTCCGACATTTCTAACGTTCATTTTTTTTATCTAACTTGAGTATCCCTACCAATATTGGGATTACCCAATGTGTGTGACCGATTGAGAATTAGATGATGAGCCAATGAATTTTGCGCATTGTTAATATCTTCATACGAGTAGGGTTTCCAATCCTTTTTGAAAATTTGAAAATAACATTATAGTATTAAATATTTGGCAGATACCTTGTCAAGTTAGGAAAATTACCACATTCAAATGTATAAATACCTTGTCAAGTTCAAGTTCAAGTTCATCTTCCTTGACTTTCTCTACGCACTTGGACACGTTTAACATGACGTAATAGCTGCACTCCCAAGTTTGAGCCTATTTCTTGTACTATATGCATCTAACATAAATTATTAATACTAACACATCAATTAATTTAGCATAGTATTGAGGAAATTAACATATTGGTAGACCACCTTGATTTCAACCACGTGAAACGAACAATTTGATAGCTCACTATTTTCCTTCATTGCAGCTTCCAAAATTTCAATTAATGCATCAGATGGTTGGAAGTGAAGGGGATCTATCCAATACACTCACTTCTTTGCGGATACTATCAATATTAATCTCCAATGGTCCCAGAACAAGAAAATTTAATTATCATTTACAATTTGTGAAAACGATGTTGGTAAAGAAATTGAACGTAGTAAATAACCTCTCGATGTATGGCGCGATGAAAAGCAATTTATCCTTACGCCCTAGGCATTTTCGAATGTAGTCGATCCTCTCTTATTTTGTACAACTAGTTTCTTGTATCATCACCGGGCACATGTATGCAATACATCCCTTCTTTTCGTTACCCGTAAAAAACATGTACATGGACAATTTCATAGTATGTAATATTTGTAATAATGGTAAGTGTAATTCAAATCGAATTTAGTAATAAAATTAGTAAAATCACTCACAAGGTGTTGATCGACAACATCACTTGATTAACTTGATCGCATCTCCAAAGGTTTTCAAAATCACTCCATCATGCCATGAATTCATGTTTGCATCCGAATAAACATTCATTTCCCAAGAATGTGTATGTTGAGTTTCTATCATAGGGTTGAAGCAAATTGTAAAGGACCCGTACGAAGTTAGGCATGTCTCGAGGGACATTGGCTCTTGCCAATGGAGGTCTAACCTTAATTGGTGTTGTTGGCATCGGTTTGGGCATCGCTTTGACCGGTTTGGGCATCGATTTGGCCGGTTTGGGCATCGATTTGGCCGGTTTGGGTGGTTTCTTCACCGTTGGTGTTTCCTATAAATGTTGATCCTTGATAGGATCGGTGTATATAATACTACGGAGCCAAGTAAGGAACATTCCTCAGGAAGGGCCAAATTTTTTGTGTTCCCCATCCGGGATTGGCAAAGGTGCACCCATCACCAAAGGATTCTCCAATGAAACCCTCGAAAGACCTTCCGCAATTGGTATGGAATGATGTTGTTTCGTCGACTCATGCAAAACTCCATCGGCTACATGTAGTGGCCTACCATCTATGCCTTGCTCAATGTAGTTCACACGGACATGATTTCGAAAACAAAAGCAAAATATATTCTCCCTCCGTCCCAAAATAAATGGCACAATGAAACTTATATCGGTATTTTCTTCAAGATGAGGTAGCAATGAATAATTGTGAAAAAGTAGGGTTATTTTGGGAAAAGGTGGGCTCAGTCATAAAGTTGTTGAAGTTAAAGAAGATATTGTAGGAATTTTACAACATATTATTTACCATTTTGGGTAAGAATTAAAGTGTACCATTTTTTGTGGGATGGAAAAAAATAGAAAGTGTGTCATTTATTCTGGGACGGATGGAGTGTTAAATACGAGACTTAATTCAAAGGGTCATAATTGACGTAAAAAAATCCTTCGTACCTTTTTTCAATTGTTAGTGTGGCATTGTCTTGGTTGTCGGGTTTGAACAATTGTCTATCGATTCTTGGATTTTGTACAATTGCCCGGTGATTTACCTCAACATCCCCGGGATGATGTAGTGAACCCTTAGATAGCCCGATGTGTTGGACCAACTTCATTTGTCTTGGAGTTGGGATTTTTTTGCAACAAATGGACTCTTGAGGGTTTCGATCAATCGCAGGACCGTACAATCTTGAATTCTTTCCGCTGTGTCAAGAAACTACCCACACCCCTAACGCGGCTGGGATGGTCAGATTTTTCCGTGGCTTCACAAAGGATGTCGTGTTTATCACTTGGAATGAATTCCCCTCGCAATTGATCATTCTTCAATTTTTCCTAGATAAAATCATAAATGGATGTAACTTGGTTATTTTCATATGAATTAAATATAGTTCAAATTAATAATGTATTCACCTAAAAAATTACGTACCACTCTTTCGGCAATTCGTTTCTCTTCTTCCTTGATAGATTCACCCTTTTTTTTGTTGACCTTTGAAAAATAGATCGCACCTCTCAATTTCATCCACACTAATTGATCGCACCAAATCCCTTTCCTCATCTTCCGTCATCCCGCCCGCTATCGCCATTTGCACATCTTATTCTAGACATTCCTTGACTAGCAACATTGCCGCTAAATGATAACCCCCATGACTCAATCGGTGTGGCATTTTATTATCCCCGACAATGCATTTTTTTACATACCTCGTACCCTAAGTTGGATGTTAGGGTCATGTTAACACTACATACATTTTAATGGACGTAATAATCACACTAATAATTTGCACTAGTTTTTACTAATTCTTTCACTATTCTCCAATGCTATTTGCTTGTGAGTCTCCCAGCTCTCGGGTAGAATGTGCGTGTAAGTTGTCCATGGGCGATCACTTTTCTTGTCACTAAATATGTAGTCTCTGAACAAAGTGTATATTATGTTCACGCCAATTCTTTGACATCATTAACATTGCCTTCTTTTGCTAAGTGCTCACAGCTTGTGCTTCGATTTGAAAGGATCTATAAGGGGATTATGAAACACAAGGATGTGAGGAGGGAAAGTACATGTGACGACAAATTGTTGAAGGAAAAAGTAGGGAAAATGATTCACTAAAGTTACCTTGCATTGCATCCACGAAGTGTCCTTGTAATCATTTGGTACAACATGCCAAGTATCCTAGCAGATATCTGCCCTTGTTCTACTGACCTTTGCCACCCAACTAGACCATTTGGTGCGTAGCTCTGACACACAATTGACCAATTTGTTGCAAGTCAACGACATTAACTCTTTCCTAAACATTCTACGTTCTAATGCTCTACAATGTGTTTGGTGTTTTCCTCTATCCCCCATACCGTTGTCCTCACCCTACATCGTCTCAATTGTTGGGAGATTGACATTACCGGACAGTGACACATCATCACGAGTGTGTTTCCTAGTTTCCATTTTGAATGCTACATTTAGAAATATACCAAAAATAGCTTAACCCTGGCCAAACATAAGTTACTAATATTTATATTATACATAAAATATATAAGATGAAAATTTTAACTAACCCCTAGACAATGAACCCATACAATAGACGATGATTTTACCATTTAAGACCATGAAGCAAAAATAAAACCTAGCAGTTTAATAACAAACCCCATTTAAAATACAACTCATTGGAATCACAAAATCCAAATCCTAGCTATCACTAAAAAGTTAATATTTGGAATTGGTCATTTATGTTTGAAATAAATAAACACTATCATCAAAATGGAAAGGATTTTAAACACTCCTTCATAGCTTGTGCCTACATTTAACGAAAAAACCCATGTTGAAAATAAAAAATTTTAAGAAGGAATTTGGAATAGAAGTGATGAACACAAACCTCAAATCATCCACACTTTAAATGGGAGTTTTGATGATGAAATGGATTGATGAGTTGGGGTATAAATGTTTTTTGGAGGGGAGAAAGGTGGGAAGGGCGGGGTTTTCAAATGGGAGTAAATGCCCATTTGAAACCCTTTCCCTATTTTTTTTATCCCCGACACAAATGATTTCCAAACTCGGAAACCGGTTTACAGACTTGGAAACATTTCTACCCTTTTAAATGCTAGACAAGATCAGTTTCCGAACTCAGAAACTCCTTTTGAATTAAAAAAACAAACACGGGCATATTTTTAAAAAACTCCAAAAATCTTTTCCCAAATTTTGCAATCCAAATCCCCCAAAGCAATTCACCATGAGTCATAAGAGCACCGCCTCTAAGAAAAAGCAAGCGATCGTGGTCAATGTTCTATCCTAGAGATTGGTGAATCGAGAAAGTTCTTCAATGACGACGCCGAGCAAAGGTATGTCAATTTCTTGAAGAGAAAGGTTATTGATTTGAAGGCTATATTATCTTCGAACATTGAGGAGTTAGAATTAGGGTATTTTCTAGCATGTTTTAAAACCCAACATTTGGAGAAATTACTTTGTATAGGTGAGCCTCAACACACAGATGAAGTGATTTAGTTTTATGCAAATTTGGTTCAGAGCAGAAACAATAGAGACATGACTAGGGTTAATGGGAAAGATTTATCTATGACTACGTATACAATTAACGATACCCTAGGTACACCACCCCTGAAAAATTATGGCCCGATGACCCCAATGGCCCCCTCGATATCTATCACACACATGTTTGGCCGGGTGTGAGCGACGCTACTCCCCTTTGTCTTATAGCCATGGCGAGGAAATGTTTTAATAGAGTAGAAACTAATGCGGACAAATCGGAGAGTTTTGATATCAGTCAATTAACCATAAAGGAGCATATTATTTATGATTGGATATATTTGAACGCATTCCCCATGGGTAGCTATACATGCGAGCTGACTATTGCTAACCTCGTGATGTTTTACTACGTCATAGAAGGTATAAAAACAAACTCGGGCTTCGCCATCATCTCTTTCATGTTGAAGGCCGTTCAAACGAAGAAGAAAGATCTTCCTTATGGTGGTTTGATAACCGCTATGATAAAGAAGGCGGGCATAATTGCGTAGATAAGCCTCTGAGAATGGACTAATATGAAAAGAATTGGTTCCAACACAAAAGCCTCCATCTAGGCTTTGACAGTAAGTGGTAGGTGTGTGAAATACTCGGTTAAAAAGCTAAGATGGCAAAGAGGGCTCGCGAAGCAGAAGCGGAAAGGGAAGAGGCATCGAGCACCCGTAAGAGATTGAATAATTTACTAAATTACAATTTAAAATATTTTATTTCCATATCCATTTGATTTTGATGTATATTGATTTCCAGGTACCGGAAGCGGTTGGAAGGCTAGGTTGACCGAGTACTTTCTGTAAGCGTGCCAACTTAACCGAGGCCCACAAAATGTTATCCCGTACTCAAACTCAGCATGTTGCATTCCTAGAATCTCAGGGCCTGCAATTGGAATTGAGCGAGGATGACAAGCCACCTAACTTTGAGCCGGTGTGAGGATGATGATGATGGTGATGATGAGAGTGATGACGAGAACATTGTGTGCAAAGAATAGGGTGGGAAGGGAATCTATTTAAGACTTAGTTTTTATAATGTTGTGGAAAACATTGGATTATGTTAGAGAATTTATTTGGTTTTAAAGCTTTATTATGTAAGGTTTGGATGTTGGCTTATATTTAAAGTCAAACGATTTAATTCAAAATTTTATTCCACTAAATTTGGATAATATTGTTGTTATGGAGTTTTGTTTACTTTTTGGTAAAAGAAATTAGTGGTGGGATAGGTGATATTTTTTGGATCAAAGTTTGTGAAATCTGAAAATGACTGAAGGACAGGATTACTTTCTGAATTTGGAAAGTATTCCGCGCTTTGTAATTTTAGACCGGAGCCCTTTCCGGAGTCAGAAACGTAGGAGACAATTTGGTTCTTTTGGCACGATAAATTTTCTAAGCTCGTAATTACAGATTAAAAACTCATAAACATGTGGTGAGATGAAGAACATCAGACACGAGTCACTTTCTGAGCTCGAAAAGTAAGTTTCTGAGCTCGTGTGACAGATTTGGGCCGAAGCTGGAATTTTTTAAGCGGGTATTTTTTTTTAGATTTAAATAATTTCTGAGCTCGCAATTGTCTCGTGCCTGTTTATGGAAGAGACAAAACATATTTTCCAAACTCGAAAAGTATTGGTTATATAAAAAAAATAGGGGACGAATCAGATTCACAAAATCGATCCCCAATTTCCAAACCCTAGCCTACATTCCGAACTCAAAAATGCCCTCAAATCCTTCCATTTTTCCAAAATCAATCAAGTATTTGGCATGGCTAGGGGTGGTTCAATCTGCAGAATGTTTCGTTCTTATTCAACCGGCCACAATCCGGGCTTCGATGATACAAGGTTTGTCTCTAAATTTGCACAAACTTGGTATGAAGTATTTTGTGAGAGGGAAAGGTTATTAGATATATTTCTTGTGTACTTCAATGAGTATTTAGCTACAGGGTTGGCCGATGCCCTAAAACCATGTAATGAACAACGCATTGAGAATTTTCTTTTGTGCAATGAGAAAGCATATTTTGATTCGACATGTCAATTTTATGCTAACTTGCAAGAAGTGGGTAGTGGGGATTATGCTACGATGGTTGGGGGAATTGAAATCCCGCTTAACAAATGGATAATTAATAAGATATTAGATTGACCATAGTTGGTCCCTGAATTTATTTACCCAGAGGACACTGATGGTCCATTTGATGATTGCTACCATCGGGAGAAATGACCTCTTGAAGTTGATCCTCCCTACATTAACCCCATTCAGTGTAGTGTGCGCTACTTCAACCGCAATAGAATGGATTTAGTAAAATCCAAGACCATCGATTTAAAGATTCTCCCTGTAGATCAACGTATTACATATGATATGATAAATAGGAGTTTAGTCCCCTCATGCGGGAACTTGACTGAGCCTAATTACCCAACCCTTATGATATTCTACTTAATCATGGAAGGTATAAGGATCAACCTCAGGACGGAAATTTTTAGGCATATGTTGAATTATGCAACTTCAAAGAAAGTATTGACTCGCCTACCGTATGGGAGTTAATAACTCACATTTTGAAGAGCGTTGAGGGGTTGATTATCGAGGGGGGGGAGTCATGAAGTATTATGATAGGACATACTTCGAGAACAAGGGTTTGGTTTTGCTCGATGGGAAGTGGTATCATAAGCCGGATGGGGAGGCGGAGCTGAGCAAGAGGCCACAAGTTGAGGAAGGTTAGTCACAAATGTGGTTGCATTAATATAGTTCATGTATTGCTTATATTTTCTTCATTGCTTATATAATTAGAATCTTGGTCGTTCTATATTGGTACCGAGAAATCATACTTGAAGTGCTTCAAGGATTGCTACAAATGGATGCGCAAGGTGAATATTAGATTCATGGAAAAGTCTCAGTGAGCTTATAAGCAACATCTAGCATCAAGCTCCCGGCAACGCCTCGATCGATCAGCTTCAACTGGCACCATTAAAGATGTCAATGAATGAATTTTCATGCCCTAGATTATGATCATGAATTTGAATGAATTTACAAGACTTGTACGATTTTTAAGATGTAAAACATTATCTGTGGTTTTCTATGTTAAAATTATTTTTTAACTTAAATTATTGGAATTTAAATCATTTGAATTTAAATCATTTTAAGTCAAAGGTACAGTTGATATTGGAACACTTACTACTTATGCTTCCTTTTCTTGATTACGGCCTTCTTCGACTTTCACTTTCTACGGCTGATCTTCCCCTTGCCGTCAATCGACATCCCTTCTTTATGATCATTACGACCTAGGAAACAGTGAAGATTCTAATCATCCTCTTTGATCAAAATGACTTCTTCTGATGCACAACTCGATGTATGACATCCAAATCCAATAACTTCCTCAAAGTAATTTTCTTCAATGAAAGCATGTTTCCCTTCAACAACAATCTCCCATCTAGGATCAATAGGATCCCTTTCATGGAAAACATGGTGCACTTAAGAAGCCAATATGAAAGGATCATTCTTCCATCCATCCCGACCTCTATCGACAAGGGTGAAACCCAAATCCTCGATGTGCTGCCCGTTGTTAATATTGACTCACTGAAATTTAAACACAGGGACATACATACTCACATAGTTAAGTTACCAAATTTTAGATATTGTGTCAAAGTAGCATTTTAAGGCTACATTGGATTTTCATCACCACCCATTCCAACGTGCAATGCTTCAGAGATAAAAGACACTCCACTATTTTGAGTGACACTCTTATCATCCATTGATTTTTGTGGAAAACATCAAATCATTAATGTCATAGCCTCTGTAGGAAATAACGGTCCTCAATGGTCGATGAGCCAGCCACTTAACTGTCATTGAATGATCGCCGACATATACGTGATCCCGCAACCATGATGCAAAAGTAGAGGTGTGAAATTGAAGAACCTGAGCTTCATTGAAATTAGGGTGCAACAATCATATTGCATCCATGTGAACCTCTATGTACGGAACTACATCCTCATGGTTGTGCAAAACGTAAAGATGTGCGTCACATAAATCTTCCGCGCTAGGTCTATATAGTTTGCCATGTCTGGCCCTTAAACCATCTGCCCTCCCTTTATATCTACCGATTGGAACCCCAATGGATTCAACTTTCTTCATATAATCAGTGTAAAACTCAATGGCCTCTTCCGTCACATATTGCTGCACAATACCAGCATTTGTCCTATACCAATTTTTTACAAAGTGCTTGAAGAATTTCATATACCTCTCGAATAGGTACATCCATCTCAAAAAAACTGGACCATGTAGCTTTATCTCCCGCACCAAATGGACAATCAAGTGGACTATAATGTCTAAAAAAAGGAGGGGAATACATTTCCGTATGGCACAAAGCTTTAACAATCATTACTTGCAACCTATCCAACTTTAGTATGCTAATACTTTTACGACAAATGGATTTGAAAAGCATACAGAGCTTTGCAATGCACAATATTACATGAGAAGGGAATGTAGATCGAATGGTGATGGCATTCAATTCCTCCATTAGGTTGTGACAATCGTGTGACTTCAACCCACCCAACCTCAACTCCTCTAATGACACAAGTGTTGATGTTGGGAAACTATGCAGTGGGAACTTTCAAACTACTAAGGGTCTCACAAAAAGATTTCTTCTCTGACTCCGACATTGAATAGCAACCAGAGGGCAAATAACAATCATCACACGTACTCACTGGGGTAAGATTCTTCTGAATACCCAACTCAACCCAATCTAGCCTAGCCTACAATTTGTCCTTTGTCTTCCCAGGCGTATTTAACAACGTCCCAACCAAAGTGTCACAAACATTTTTCTCAGTGTGTATAATGCAAGATAATATCTAACTTCCAAACTCTCCCAATAAGGTAGCTTAAAAATAGAGCATTTCTTCCAACTTCCATCAACGGAAACCTTTCTTTTCTTATTCCCAAAGTCATTAGCCAAATTCTTAACACCCTCATAAATATGTGTACTTGATCTTAGCACCGGTGTAACTCGTGTCTCCACTTTCCCATTAAACCTTTTTTGGCCAATCGCCATAGGTGCCCTTCGGGAAGAAACTGCATGTACCCCTAGTAAACAGTCTTACAACCATGTTTTAATTGACAAAAATCAGTGTCCTTCTCACAGACTGGACAAGTTAAGTGGCCTTTCACAAAATACCAAGACAAATTCTCATATGCATGAAAATAATTAATTGTTCATAATAACAACCCTTTAAGAGTGAAGAAATCATCAACCAACCCATCAAACACTATAACACCATCATTAAACAAAGTCAACAAATCCTCCATTAAAGAAGCAAGATATACATCAATATCATTACCAGGTTGCTTCGGACCTGATATCATCAAAGATAGCAACACATACTTACGTTTCATGGTTAACCAACACATACTCACGTTTCATGGTCAACCAACACATACTTACGTTAGGTTGTATATCACCAACATAACAAGCCAAGAGCTATGTGTGCTACTCATGTTGCCTAAAGGATTCATACCATCTGTACACAACCCTAACCTCAAATTTTGAGAATCCTTGCCAAACTCAGGGTACATAGCATTAACTTTCTTCCATTGCTTCTCGACTGAAGTATGTCTTATGACATCATCCGTCGATCGGTCTCTATCGGTGTGCCAACGCAACAACTTAGCATCTTCCCTACAAGCATACAACTTCTTCAAACGGGGAATGGTCGGGAGGTACCATAAAACTTTTGTCGGTATCCTCTTCTTTGATGTTAATGGAACTTCCACACCTATCACAATCGCACCTCTCTTCAACTTGTACCGAGACTCACCGCATACTTAATAAGTTTATCAATCTTTATCTACTTTCCCTATATACAACATACAATTGTTCGGGTATGCATGAATTTTTTGCAATTCCAATCACATCGGGCATAGTATTTTTTTTAGCATATAACCTATCGGTCATTAAATTACCCTCGGGAAGCAAATCCCTGAATAACTGGAGAGCCTCGGTCATTGACTTGTCTGTCCATCCAAACTTTTCCTTCAAGTTCATTATCTGCAATGTAGCATTCAGAATCGAGTTTTTCAAACCATTGTACAAAGGCGTCCCTTTGTCGTCAATCAAAGCTTGTAACGACTCTAGTTTACCTTTGAATTCCCTCATAATATCTTCCACCATTTCATCAAACTCAGCGTTACCATCTAATTCATCACCTGCCATCCTGTCCTCTAATTCATTCGAATGTGATGCTTCCAAAACTTCCCCATTCCATACCCACCGAGTGTAGCTAGTTTGAAACCCTCTCATCATGAGATTTTCCTACAGCTTTTTCCTCCCTAAATATGCATCATTTCTACAATCTTTACAAGAGTATCATGCGCGCGAACAACCATTTTTAGAAGGAAGTTCAAAAGCAAATGAAACAAAATATTCAACCAGTGGCATGTACTCGGGTGATTTCCTTAGATCATTTACCAATTAGTTCATCTCGATCCATTATCCTAAAAGTCATTTAAAATGCAACACATAAGGATGCATTCAACAATATTCATAAACCTAGCTAATCTCAAAGCATAATTGAAAATATGAACATATACGAAGCAATAAATGCATCTACAATTATTTGACCAAAATCATCAACTTCATAATTTGGATAAAACTAACCTTCTCTAATCACAAAACCATGTCCTGAACAATGGGTTAGTAAATAAAAAGATTCTTCTTCAAAGAATTAGGATTTTGTACCATTTAATGAAATTGAGCGTGCTAATTTTTTTTATATGCAATTCCATTTCCGAGCTCAGAAACTATGTCCCACACTATATAAAGATGCGATCAATGATTTTTCAAGCTCAAAAAGTGGACACGAAGAATTTCTGAATCTGGAATCTGTTTCCTCTCTTGAATCTGGAATGTGTTTCCTCTCTATGTAATACAGAAGCTATGTACTTTCAGACTCGAAAACCCATATGTTCCTTGTTTCCGAGCTCATAAACATTCATTTTAAAGGCATTCTGTCATAACTGCCTTTAATTAGGGTTCATTCAAGGTGGTTATACCTTGAACCACCTTTAATTTGCCCTAATGAAAGGTGGCTCAAGGAAAACCACCTTAAATAAACAAAAAACCACCTTTAATATTTTAGGGGGACACGAACAGGGGTTTCCAAACTTGGAAATGTTGATTAAAGGTGGTTATCATCGAACCACCTTCCATTGCTGCCTTTAATAGGGGGCTCTCCACTAGTGGGTCCATCGATCTCCACCGGACCGGCAGATCTGGCTTCGTCCATCAATCTCCAAACACGATCTCCAATCGACTGGCAGATCGTGTTTGGAGAGAGCCCTAGGCGGTGAAGAGAACACTAGGTGGGGATGTTTGGAGAGAACCCTAGGCAAGCTTTGGAGCGAGCCTGGAGGCGGAGACTGGGCTAGCGAAGAGCCTGGAGCTGCAGATAGGGCTAGTGGCGGCGGAGAGGTGGTATAGGCTAGCGGCACTTAGGGTGGCAGAGGGTTGAGGGAAGCTGAATGTGGGTGGAATGTGGCGTGAGGTGGGGATATACGGTGGAGAGAGGGTGAGGCGGCTGAGGGACGGTAAACCTGGAGGCGGCGATGAAAGGTGTGGAGAGAGAATAGGAAAGGTTTTAGTGAAAAATATGGGTTTGGGCCAAGTGAAAATACTAAGTATATATGGGTTTGAGACCATTAAATGCATAACTGCCTTTAAAATGATATTGTGTTCGGAAATGCCATTTCCAAAGTCAAAATATTTCTGAACCATAATTAAAAACGGTTCTAAAGGTGGAACCACCTTTAATCAATTGCCACTAAAGGTGATTTTTCAAAAACCACCTTCCATTGCAATTTAACCGCCTTTAAATAGGAATGAGGGGTATGAATCCAAGATTCCAAGTTCGAAAACTTCAATAGAAGGCGGTTTTAGGAAAATTTTTGAAAACCACCTTCCATTGCTACCTTTAATAGAATGCTCTCTACTAGTGTGGTTCACAAGGCCAATACTCCATTTGTTCAGCAATTAACAGAATGAAAATGATTGGTTTGGTCCCCAAAGCAGTTTTTGGGAATTTTTTAGGCTAAACCCTTGCACGTGACTTGCACGTGCCATTTTATTCTAATATGCCCATGGGTAATTTCATAATTTCATAATAAAAACATTTAAGTCAATTTTTTAATTCCCCCTTCTTAACCCAGACCAGATAGAAATTCCCAAATTTGCGACCAAATCTATATGATTTTGGAAGGAAGATTTGGTCGCAAATTTGGGGATTTCTATCTGGTCTGGGTTAAGAAGAGGGAATTAAAATTTTGACTTAACTGTTTTTGTTATGAAATTACCCATGGGCATATCAAAATAAAATGGCACGTGAAAGTCACATGCGAGAGTTTAGCCTAGAAACCGCTTGAAAATTGCTTTAGGGACCAAAGAAATCAATTTCAGTTTGTTAATTGCTGAACAATTAGCCCTGGGGACCAAAAAATGGTATTGCATAATATGTTGGGGACCAAAAAAACAATTTAGTCTTTTATTAATAATATGTTCAGCAATATCGTTGAAGCTACTGCCTCCCTCCAGTCCTCTGGTGCGTCATTTCAACCAAACTTAAATGTTTAGTCTTTAATATCTTTTATTAGAACTAGCAGAGTACCATTGTGTGTTGTGCGATAATATTAATTAAAATATTATGATTAAGTTTTATAAACATGTTGTGTCTAACATTTAACAAAGAATATTATTTAAAATTTTAAAGTTTAGTCATCTAAGAAAAATTATATGAGATAGTTAGAAATCGTTAAATATTGAATACAATAAAAATTTGACTATTTTTATAATATTTCATTCAAATTATTAAAAAATTAATTATTTTTATGTTGAGATTCATTTTCAAAGACTATCATTAGCAATATGTATATCATTGCAATAAATAAAAGTAAATATCATTAGTCTCACTAATTGTAAAATGTCCCCATTTAACACTTAGTCGATCTAAAACAAATAAATAATATGCATACATACTTCTATCAAAAGTACTCTATCACTGTATAAAAAAATCCAACCATTTTGTTATTTTAGATTATGTGTTTCTTTGGATTTTTTTCATTGATATATATATACATATATGTATATATAGTACAATAAAAAATTATGATTTATTTATATCTTACTCATATATTTTAACAAGTTATAATTGATTATATATAGTAAATAATTAAAATTTGTAATATATTATAATATTAGTATGTTATTTTTAGAAAATTTGAGTTAGTTTAGTCAAAATGACTTTAATATCCCCGTTGACAGCACCATCCAAAAGCAAATAATTTCTATTATATAGTACTTGGGATTAACTAAAATTTGTGAAAATTTGATATTTTAAGAATATATATTATAACGAATCTAACAATCTATCACATAATAGTATTTGTATTTATATACCAATTAATATTATAGTCAAAATTAAGTGTTTTGACTAAATGAGTACTCTCTCTATCCTAGCAAAAATGGCATAATTTGCCTTTTGAAGTAAACTACATCAATATATAACTACTATATTACATGGTAATAATCTTGTATACATAATAATATAATAAAATTGTTGAAGTTGGGCTAGTTTGACTCCAAAAGTTAAATTATGCCATTTTTATTGGGATGAAGGTAGTAATTAAATTACAACTTGAAATGGGATCGGGAGTACTGAATATTTGTGTTACCCTGACACCTAAGATTAGGTGAAGAACCACATGTAGATTCGTCACGACACACGACATGACACATGACATGCGTCAAAATTTGGTTGAGTTGCGTATTGGTCAGCGAATCTAAAAACATATGTGGGTATTGGGAAACAAATGACTTTGAAAGTTTTGGAAACTTAACTGTGTATCTTTTAAATTAATTGAATTGTTTCTATATTCTAGGTAATTGAGTCAAACTAATGTATCTGGACGCAAAATACGTTCAAATTCATTAGTTTGACTTAACTACCTAAAATCTAAAAACAAATTATGTACTGAAAGATAAACATCCAATCAATCATTGTCGTCTGAAATGGATAAACTTCCTTGACTTCCACCACCACGTCAATATACACAAAGTTAATAAAATAATAAAATATAGGCATGTCAGAATATGTTTTACAATACTTTATATGGTAGATGCGTCGAAAAAAATAGTCAAGACACTCGGTTGACCAAGTCGGTGTATCGATTAAAATATAAAATTTAAGTGTTGCCATATCGACTCCTACTCAAACATGCACGACACTTAATCCAAGTCTGGGTAACATAACTAATTAGAGAGTAAAGTGTGTTTTTAACCCTAACTTTAAGTCGAAAGTGTCAATATAATCCTACAAAGTTAGAAAGTCACCCTAAGATTTTTTAATGTATGTGCAATTTTAACCTTGGACGTCATTGGCTTGGATTGACAACGAAAATTTTAACACGGTATCAAACAAATGACATTTTACCCATGAATTGAAAATGAGAAAAAAAAATACGAAAAAGCCCTTTTATTTCCCCCTTTTTCTTCTTCCCTTTCTTCCTCATGTGGCACCGCCGCCTTCTAGTCCACCACGACTTTCAGTTTCTTTCCACCTACTACACCACCTCCCGCAAGTCTGTTGCCACCTCAGCCACAGAAACCCCCCCCCCCCCACCCCACCGCCCGCTGACCCAGCGCTACCTCCACCACCTGCTAATCCTCCGGCGAGCTCTCCGCCACCACTTGTAGATCAGTCACCACTGATAAAGAGTTCACCTTCGCTGCCACGGCCACCTGTCACACAACCACCGACATTTCACCACTACCACCACTACCACCAGTACGACCGCCATTATCATCAATCCCACCTGAGGATTCTTCTTCGCCATCACTAGTATCTAGAGCTCACCTCCTGCAACGCGTTCTCTTCCACCACTCGACACTGCAAAGCCTCCCACTGATGATCCATCCCCGTCATCGAGGCTATCCACCTCCACCACCAGTATCGCTTATTCAATTTTTTCACTTTCTTTTGGGATGCGGCTAATCTCAATCACATGTTATTGTAAGTGTGTTTTCTCTATCATTGGTGCTTTTCTTAGTTGTGCTCTGGATCGGCGAAAACCCTAGCTAATCGGAAGATCGTGATGGCTGATTTCTTGAAGGTGCTATCGTTCGCCAGAGGTGACGCTCGCTAGAGGTGGAGCTGGTTCAGGTAAGGACATGGGTCTCCAAATTTCAGTCGGCGGAGCGGTAGCGGTGGTCAGCGGAGTAGCGTTTCAGTGATGGCTCAGTTGATGGGGTAGGAGGAGGAGTTTTGAAGAAGAAGAAGAAAAGAGTTTAAATAGGAAACAAAATTTTGGTTCAAGGTTAAGGGGTAATTTTGTCATTTCACATTTGATCAAAGTCTAAAAATTTTAGTCAACGTCAAAAATAGGCCAAAAGATTATAACTGCACATTTTGTCATAAAGTTAGGGTTGCTTTGAGACTTTCTCATTTTGGAGGGTTATGTTGGCACTTTCAGCATAAAGATAGAGTTAGAAATGTAAAAATTAGGGGTGTTCAAATTGCCCGACCCAACCCGTTTAGACCCTGCCATTTGGATTGGGTCGAGTCAAAATGGGTTAGGTTGGATATTTTACCCAAATCGACCTATTTTGACCCATTTGTAATTTTGCCCCATTTTTTGAGAAAAAAAATCATTTAAAAAAAATACTTTAATTCAGCATATCCACCATTAATCTACTTCATAAACAAGGTTAACATTATTGAGAAATTATATATTTATAGAAATAAAAATAATTTTGTAAAGCTACCACTAATTATAAAAAATATATCAATTAAAATATGAATATATATTCATACTTATATAAATAAATTTTAGTAAATTATATCTTAATTTAAATATTAAAAGTATTATAACTAAGTAGAATGAAAATAATTGTATTTTTTCTTTATTAAGTGAATAATTTATAATTAAATAAAATATAATGTTCTTATTTTAAATTCTATGAAAATAAGTTAGACAAAGTCTTGTTTTAAATAGCCTAAACTTTAGGCTAGGGTTTTTGTACAATTTTAAGAAGTTTCATTTGGCTGGGTTTTTAAAAAACTATGCTTATAAATTTAGGGACCTAGTATGCAATTATTAAAATACTATATATATAACAAAAAATTCAGATTTTTCATTTTTCATTTTTTTCTCTCAGAGATCGAAAACCTCCATCATCCAACGATTTTCGCCAGTTTTTTGTCGAATTTACGTCGGAAACTCATAAATCTCCGCCAATTTTCCGCCGCGCTTCTTCTTCTGCCAGAAAATCGGAGCTCCACACCGCGAAGCCTCCGGCGGTGGATTGTCAACGATGATGGGGCTACGACGAGCTCGCAGTGGAGGGGCTCTGCGACAGCAGCACTGCAACGAGCTCGTAGCAAAGGAACTCTGTGATGACGGTGTTGCGACGAGATTGCAGCGGATGAGCTCTGCTACGACGAGAGAAGGCAATTACTGCATGCAAGAAGTGGTAATTAGTGAAGGCAATGACAGATAATTGCAACGTCTAGAGCTAGGGTTTTGAAGAGGGAAGTGAAGGCGACGACAGATCTAGGGTTTCGGCGATGGTGGAGGTGGAGCGATGGTGCACGCTTAAGATACACGCACGTCTTTGGGGAACAAGCTTGCGCGTGCACATGCGCACTGCGGACGGAGGCAACAACGGACGGCAGCGGATGCGACATCGGACGGCGGACGGCGGAGCTTCTCCTCATGAGAGGTGAGGTTTAATATTGTGTTTTACTTTTTTCAAAAACTTGCTGAGTTTTAGTATTTTCTTGCTTATATCATTAATGATTGTTTGGTCTAGTGGTTGGTACTCTTGTTATTGAGGTTAGAGGTCTAGAGTTCAAGTCTCACTATGACGTTTATTTTGAAGAATTTATGTTCTTATGTACTTGTTGAGATTTAATATTATTTGACTGAGTGTATATTAAATAAGAGAATTTGGCGTGTGGTTATTGCTGTAGGCTTTGAGGTTAGAGATCTGGTTTCAGATCCCTCTAGGTCCTTCTTTTTAAAGAATTTTTATTCTTGAGGCCTGTAGCTTTTTATTGATGTGTGTAGTTTTTTTTTTCTTTTGTGTTGATGTTTTTCATTACTCGGTTTAATTGAAATGAGTTGATGTTTTGTAGTCTTTTTTGGGTTATATAGATTGATATTTGTAGTTTTTTTAAATTTTCTCATGTTGATGTTATTCATTTTCCGTGGTAATAGGAGTTAATGTTTGTAGTGTCTTTTTTCTTATGTTGATGGTTTTTTATTTTCCGCATGAGGTTCAGGCATTAGGAGTTCATGTTTGTAGCTTTTGGGTGATGCATGTTGATATTTGTAGGTTTTTTAAAAAAACATTATGCTAATGTTTTGTGATTTTCATAGTGAATGACTTATACTTTTGAGGTACCGTAGCTTTTTTGTTAATCTTTTTAGTTTTTTTTTCTCATTGTTTTATTTTTCATTTTCTAGATGAGTTTTAGGTGATAGGGGCTGATGTTTGTAGTTTTTTTGGTGATATGATTTTGTGTAGTGTTTTTTCCTTATGTTGACGTTTTTCATTTTATGAGTGAAGTTTAGATATAATAATTAATGTTTTTAGCTTTTGAGTGATATAGGATGATGTGTGTAGTTTTTAAAATATTTTTGAAAATTTAAACTTTGTTGATATTTCTATGATTTTCAGTTGATTTTTTGTTAGTTGTAGTCGATGAATTTTAAAAAAAAATATTTGATTTTTAATATATTTTTTGTTGCAATTTTTTAGTTGATGTTTTATGATTTTTCTTTGATGTTCTATTATTTTTTGCTAAGGTTTATAAATTTCAGTTCGTTGATCATGTTGATTTTTTGTATTTTTAAACATTTTTAATTTTTTTTGAATTTTTTTGCAAATTGCAGATGACGGGAAAATGATGGGGGGAAATTGGACAAAAGAGCCCCTGGACAAATACTACGCGATAGGTCTCTGTTAAATAACTAGAGATATGTCCCTATAAAATTATTAAAGATAGGTCCTTGGAGCTAGAATATTGTTAGAATTGCATAAAGGTCTCTGCCTAAAGTTCAGGCTGCCTCACAGGTGACCATCTCAATAAATTATCATTTTATTTATTATTTAAATATTAATATATTTAAAAATTATTCATTTTTTTATAAAATATTTAAAAATTATTATATTTTGGGTCGTTATACGTCAATTTTGTGACCCGATCCGACCCGACTCGGTCCAACCCAAACCATGAGAATTTTGACCTAACTCAATCCGTTTGACCCTAAATTTTGAGTTGATTTGGGTTGAGCTAGCTGACTCGCCCCAACCCGCGATTAGGGATGGCAATGGGTCGGGTTTTGGAGGAGGTCCACCCCGCATCCGCTGAAATGGGCGAGTATGAACATGAAAATTGATACCCACCATGGGTAGTAGGTCAAACATTGATGTTAGTTCATACCCGCTCCTACGCACTAATTTATTATATAATAAACTATTATTTATCCACAATGCACATGTTTTACATATAATATTTTCATGTAAATACTAATAAAAGTTGTAATATTAAAATTATTAATTTTAAAGTAAAATTTAGGTATTTTTGGAGATATAAATAGGGTGAGTAAAATGGATTTGAAATGGGTATGAGGACCCAAGTGAGTAATGGGGTGTGGGTGAATTTTAAATAATACCCGATAGAAAATGAATTTTAATATTATATCCACCATGAATGATGGAGTAAGTATAAGTATAAAAATTTTAGATTGATATAAATATACAGGTATCATAATTCGTACTCATCCCACCCTATTGTCATTCTTACCCGCGGTCAGCCTGACCAGCCTACTAAAAATCCCTAATTATCGTGGATTCGGGGTAGGTGAGAACTGAGAAGTGATACAGCAGCCACCTACTTCCATTTCGTTTTCTACGTTTTTCCCCTTCGTTTTCTACTACCAATTCATTCTCCATTAAGACTTTTTTCTTTGTGTTCAATTTTCTCCTTTTTGAACTAACTATGTAACCGAATTTTAAGGCGACTACCTGATAGAAGAGATCACTATTATTATCACACAACAAAATGGGCGGTGCGTATCGTCACACTTAAGTTCCGAAGAAGATTCACCAACCAAGCTAACTTCGCAGCAATATTCGCCATAGCAAGGTACTCTGATTCTGAACTAGAACGAGAAACTGTAGGTTGCTTCTTAGCACTCCAAGAAACCAGGTTGTCACCAAGGAAAATGGCATAACCATATGTAGACCTACGGGTCTCTATACAACGAGCCCAATCAGTATCAAAAAAACATAAAACTGGTAAAGTGAAGGATTTTGCGCAAAAGTGAAGACCATAGTGGAGAGTACCACGAACATAGCGTAAAATCCGAGTGATAGCTTGGTAATGATCATCAGTAGGAGCCTGCATATACTGATTGACCGTATTTACAGCATAGGGGACGTGTAATAGACAAATACTGTAGCACACTAACCAAAGGATGATAAAGTGATAAAGTGTGGGGTTCCGAACGGCTTATCGGAAGAGCTGGATAGTTGCAAAAAATCCACAAATAAAATAGCAACAGGCGCAGAGTCTTGCATGCCAGCTCGCAGTAAAATGTCCCTGGCATATCTAGCTTGACCAAGGAATAAGCCGCCGGAACTACGAACAACCTCCAATCCCAAAAAATACTGCAGAGTGCTAAGATCGGTAATCTTAAATTCATGATTAATCCGATCAATAAACTTCTGAATGAGTTGTCCATCAGTCCCAGTAAGAATAATGTCATCTACATAAACCAATAAATAGAGCAAAGAGGCACCCTGTGAGAAAACAAATAATGAGGTATCTGAAGAACTGCATACAAAACCAAGGCCAATAAAAAATGAATTGAAACGCTGAAACCAAGCACGAAGAGCTTGCTTCAAACTATAAATGGCCTTGCGTAGATGACAAACATAATCAGAACGCATGGGGTCTTTATATCCAACAAGTTGCACCATGTAAACTGGAGAGTCCAGAATGCCATTTAAAAAAAGCATTCTTCACATCAAGCTGTCGAAATGTCCAATTGCGATGAACAGCCATGGATAAAACAGTAAGAACAGTATAGGCCTTCACCACTGGACTAAAAATATGATCATAATCAAAACTAGACAATTGCAAAAAACTCTGAGCAACTAACCTCGCTTTATGCCAATCAAGAGAGCCATCAGATTTATACTTCAACCGGTAAACCCATTTTGATCCAACAACATTTACATGGAATAAGGAACCAGTTCCCATGTCTGTTGAGTGCGCAAAGCATCCATCTTTGAGTCCATAGAAGCAACTCATTCAGAATCCTTGACAGTCGAGAGATGACTTTGAGGTTCGGTCTTAGAAAATAAAGCACTCAGTACACCAGAAATATCATATTCAAAAAAATCATTGTACCTTAGAGAACCAATGTGCAGGCGAGTGATCATCAGATGTCGAGATGAGGGACCTACAACCAGCGAAACTGTAGATCCCTATGGCGGTGCAAAAGCCAAGGCATCGGGCATGGACCCCAAGATGATCGGCGATGGCGGCACTGGGGAAGTAGGGACAGCAGGTAAAGTCGATGAAAATGTGGGCTACGCATGGAGTACACGTGCGGCTGGAGTGACCGGCACGTGAGTCGGTGGCGGCAGCGGAACGACTGTGCTGGCGGCGTTGGCTGGTGTCGAAAACGCTGTTGGTCACCCTGTGGCAAACAAATGCAATTTTCTGAATAACTCTTAGCTTCTGGTACAGGTAGAAAATTTGAATTTTCTAAAATAGTGGGAGACTGTGCTAAAGAAGATGGCTCAAAAACCTACGATGGAATAGACGAAGGCTCCAAAAAAAGCAGAAACATCCTGTGATGATAAATCTGTAACACTGCCAGTACGGGTAACAAGAAAAAATGACTCATCAAACCGAGCATGACGAGTGATATACTCCTTCTTCGTGAGAGGATTAAGACTCTTGTACTATGAACTGTAACCCAAAAATATACAAGACATACTCTGAGGTGCCAATTTATGTGCAGCATAAGGACGTAAATACGGAAAAACTCGACAACCAAATGGTTGAAAATTGAGTAGTCAGGAGTCGTACCAAAAATAAGAGAGATCGGAGACTGGCCAGATAAAATCGGCATTGGCAATCTGTTAATGATGTAAACTGTTGTAGAGAAAGCATCATACCAAAATGAATGATGAAGGCCGGAATGAAAAGGCATCGACAGCCCTGTCTCAGTGATGTGACGATGCTTCCGCTTTGCACGACCATTTTGCTCTAGAGTGTAAGGACAAGAAAGCTGATGATGAATGCCCTTAGACGCAAAATGTAATCGCATGCGGTGATTCAAAAACTTGGTTCCACCATCACTCTTAAATACTTTAATGGTGGTAGAAAACTGGTTCTCAATAAAAGTTTCAAATTGCATGTAAGCCTCTGCAAAATTATACTTCCGTCGTAGAGGATATAACCAAGTAAACCGAGAAAAATCATCAACAAAAATGACATAATAGGAGTAGCCAGCTCGAGAGACAATAGGTGAAGGTCCCCAAAGATCACAATGAACCAAATCAAGTATGTGTGGTGCACATTTTAAATCATCAGTAAAAGAAAGATACTTTCCTTTAGCCATCTCACAAGCGGGACATAAATGAGACTTAGGCAGCAAACTAGTAACTGTCAAACATCCAGACTTGCTCAAAGATGAAATGACGTTGTGAAGCACATGGCCCAATCTACTATGCCAATTTTCAAAAGATGCTTTAGAAGCACTCGATGCAACAAAAGCAGATAAAGCAACATCACCATAATCCAAAACATATAAGTCACGATCACAATGACCTTTGCCAACAACATCTCTAGTAAAGTTGTTTGAAATAGTGAAAGAAGAATCATCAAAACAAATAACAACATTCATATCCCGAGTCAACTTTCTAATAGACAACAAATTTTTAGTAACTTGCAGTACAACCAAAACATCAGACAATAATAATGAATTAGAGACTCAAGAATGACCAACATGGGTAATGTTAAGAGTAGAACCATTGCCAACAATAACACTATTGTTACCAGAATAAAGAGTCACGCGATCAAGAGAGAACTGAGAAAAAGTCATGTGGTTGGTCGCGCTGGAATCAGCTATCCAGCAAGCATGTGGTAAAGAGCCGGGAAAAGGAGCCTGAGAGACTAAGTGAGGACACGTCGAGGTAAAGTGATCAAATTTCTTACAACACTGACACTGCAACTGGTACCATTCACCTTGCAACTTAGAGCAAGAAGAAGCAACATGGCCCGGAATATAACACCATTGACACTGTGGTTGATTGAAAAGAGCCATTACACAATTCATTTATTTTGTGTAAAATAAATAGTTGAAAAAAAATTGCTGAAGAAAGAGCCGGCAGTGGGGCAAAAGCAGCGACAGCTATACCAGACATGTGTGAACACGCGCTGCTATACCATACGTGTGTAAACACGCGCTGCTGAATGATTGGCGCGCGTCATTGTTGCACACGTGGGGTACGCATTTTTTGAGGTTGGGGCACGTTTCTGTCTAATCGCACGTGATTTCACGTGCTCCTAAAAGAAGGCAGGATGCACGAGTGAATCTGGCAACGGATGTGACGCGTCTTCTTAAGGTGAAGTCAGGCGGTGATGCTAATTTGGCTCAGAACAAACGACGTGCACTTAGATGACGCCGACGATGACTGCTCCAGGAAAAGACAGGCGGCGGGGAAGATTTTGAAGAAGATCAAAGCAGGAAATCGGAGAAGATGCTTGGAGACGATGCCGAAAATAATAGAGTTCGTCAGGATTGTCGGAAAAGTAGAGAGAAAACCAGGCGGAAGACGGCGGAGCGGAAGACGGCGGAGCGGAAGACGGCGGAGCGGAAGACGGCGGAGCGAAAGACGGCGGAGCGGAAGACGTACGACGGCAGGCAGTGGGTGGTGGCCTGTTTGTCGGAAAACGGAAGGTTTTTTTAATGAAAACAATGAATAATTCCCGACATTAACAAAGAAACATAATGGACCAATTACACAGCAAACTTATAATTGGCAGTCGACGTCTGCTTTGGCGAAGTGCAAGGAAGAAGACAACAAGGATCAAAATAGAGATTTTTTTCGGTAAAAGAAAGAGAAAAGACCAAGAATTTCAGAGCAATCTATCTAATACCATGATAGAAAGTAAAACCCACAAATAATTATAATTGTGTGTATCAATATATATAGTGGATACAAAGAACATATAAGACATAAATAAATATGAAAATTGATAAAGACAAAACTAATAAAAAATAATATTCATTTCTTATCACAATTCTAATTGATTTACATCACAGTTACTAAAAATTCAAAGTTTGATCGCCAGACCTTATAATAATTCCACCATCAAATGTTTCCAACTACAAGTTTGATCGCACGACATTCTGCAACTACCTTTTGAAACTAATTGCTATGTTTACTTTCGTTTACTTGTTAGTTAATAATTTAAAGTCAACAAATATGAATATATTAACAAATCTACTAGTACAATAAACTTTATTAAAAGTGGAACCTAATTATAGAGTAGAGGCCATTTTAACTTACAAGTTCACACGTTAAACATCAATATATAAGGAAATGGAGTAAAAGGATGAATTTGGATACAATGTTGGCGAATGAAAGAAACGTTTTTATGTGGTTTCGAATCTTCTATATCATATTGTATTAATGTTTTTTGAATTGATAAAGTGTCTGACACTTTTTTCTTATATTGGTTTTAAGGTGAAAAACCCCTAATTAATGTGTAAAGCTATGCTTATATTTCAAATGCATTTTCCTTAATTACCATCTCTCATTTTCCTTTACATTTTGAAAACTAAAATTTAAAACAAGCAAGAGTTTGAAGATGAAGTGTTTTTCTTCTAATTATATAAGAAGAAATACTTGTTGGAAAGTACGTGGAATATTTAAATTAAATTTGTCTACACAAATACTTGTCAATTATAATATCCTTACTCATTTATCATCAACAAAGTACTTCCTCCATCCCAATTCAAGTTTCACCTTTTAACTTTTAACATTTGACTAGAAATTTTTAATATCTTTCACTAAGGGTAATTAAAAGTTATGAAAATTTAATACTTTGAAAATATATGTTAGAACAAATCTAACAATGTATCGCACACTAGTATTTATACTTATATACCAATTTAATTTTAGTGTCAAAGTAAGTAAGTAAGTTTTGACTAAATGAATAATTAAATTACCGTTTGAATTGGGACACATGGAGTATACATATATTATCAAATCAAAGTTACTAAGGATGCGATTGTCACAAAAATGACAGTGCATTTAATTGTCTTGTAGTACTAAAACCATTATAAAGTAATTATTACTTTATGAAATTGAAAATGTAGTGATGATGTAGGAATTAAGGGTAATAATCTGTAGGTTTATTCATGAGTTCAGAATACATTATATAGTGGTACATGATACCTATCCCGGCTAGGAGAAGGTAACAGAATACAAGTACAATTATGGTAGGAATACAAATCCAATTCCAATACCAATACTAATTAACACTAATTCCTAATACCAATACTAATTATCACTAATTCCTAATTCCGTAACACTCCTCCTCAAGTTGGAGCATGCGGATCAGAAATGCCCAACTTGCCAAGTAAGGAATGAAACTGGTTACGGCCGAGAGCTTTAGTGAACAAATCCGTGGGTTGGTCAACCGTACGAATATGTTGAGTAACAATAGCGCCAGATTGAACAAGATCTCGAACAAAATGACAATCAACTTCAATGTGCTTAGTACATTCATGGAAAACCGGATTGGCTGCTATGTGAATGGCTGATTGACTGTCACAAAACAATTTCATAGGAAAAGTGTGCGAAACCCCTAAGTCTTTCAACAAGGACCGAAGCTATAATAACTCACAGCAGGCAACTGCCATAGCACGATACTCTACTTCAGCAGAAGACCGAGAAACAGTAGGTTGCTTCTTAGTCTTCCAGGAAATCGGGGAATCACCAATCGTAACAAAATAACCGGATAAGGAACGCCTAGTAATAGGACAGGCGGCCCAATCCGAATCACAATAAGCAGTCAATTGGAGAGTACTACGAGAAGAAAGAAATAAACCTTGACCAGGATGACTCTTCAGATAGTACAAAACACGAACCGCAGCTTGCCAGTGAGGAACACAAGGAGACTTCATGAATTGCGCAAGAGTATGAACTGAATAACTAAGTTTAGGACGAGTAATAGTTAGATATATCAGACGCCCAACCAAGCGGCGATACTGCTCCGGGTCATGATAGGCTGGACCTTCAATACGTGCCAAATCATGTTGTTGCTCCATCGGAAAATCAATTGGTTTAGAAGCAGTTAAACCTGTATCAGATAGAATGTCCAAAGCATATTTCCTTTGCGAGAGAAACATCCCCTCCGGTCTTCTAGCAATCTCTATGCCCAAAAAATACTTAAGCAAACCAAGGTCCTTCATGTGAAAACAAGAACCCAAGTATTTCTTGAACGTAAAGATGAGCGAAGAAGAACTACCAGCAATAACCAAATCATCCACATAAACCAGAACATGTAAAGACTGCGATCCACTGGAAAAGACAAATAAAGAATAATCTGCCTTACTTTGAACAAAACCAAATGTCCGTAAAGCCTGCACCAGTTTAGCAAACCAATTCCTAGGAGCTTGACGAAGACCATAAAGAGATTTCTGAAGGCGACAAACCTAACCAGGCGGAACCACATAGCCAGGTGGGGGTCGCATGAACACTTCTTCATGTAAATCACCATGCAGGAAAGCATTATGAACATCCATTTGATGCAATTCCCAACCACGTATAACAGCAACTGACAGGAACAAGCGAACGAAACTCATCTTTGCGACTGGAGCAAAAGTCTCTGTGTAATCAATTCCTTCAATCTGGCGGTTTCCAAGAACCATGAGACGAGCTTTGTAACGTTCAATGGTACCGTCAGAGCGAAACTTCGTTCGGTAAACCCATTTACAACCAATGGCCTTTTTATGCGCAGGCAAAGGAGACAAAGTACAAGTCTGATTGCGCTCTAGGGCAGTGAGCTCCGCAACCATAGCGTCTCGCCAATAAGAATGACGGGAAGCCTCAGAGTAAGTAGTGGGATCTGCACTAGAAGTTACAGCACCCAAAAATCTAGTATGCAGACTAGAAAAATTATCACAATTTACATAATCAGGAAGAGGGTAGAGAACACCTGAGGATAGTGATGACGTATGGGGGAACGTAGTCGAAGAGGGGGGGTCTTCAGTAACAAGAGCACAAGTAGAATCATCACAATCATAATCAGCCAAATACGGCGGTGGACGTCGAGCACGAACACTCTGTTTGGTGGATGGTGGATTATTGGCAGCAGGCGGAGGAGGACCGGCGTCGGGGGGTGGTGGGACGCCGGCGGTGGCCGGAATTAGTTGGACGCCGTTGAATGGCGTTGTCTCACCGGCGTTGACTGGAGCTGATCCGCCGGTGTTGACCAGTGTTGTCTCACCGACGTTGACCGGCATTGACCCGTCGGTATTGACCGGCGTTAACCCGCCGGCATTGACCGGCGTTGACTCGCTGGTGTTGACCGGTGTTGACCGCCCATTGACCAGCATTGACCGGCCAGAGTTGACCGGCATTGACCGGGCATTGACCAGTGTTGACCGGCCGGAGCTGACCGGTCGGAGTTGACCGGTGTTGACCGGTCAGTAATGACTGACGGAAGGGCGGGCGGCGGTTGATCGGAAAAGTCGTATGGTTCCGGTGGGTAGGAGGAAGAAACCGGCGGTGCAGTGGTGACGCCGCCAGGTTCATCTATATAAGTGGATTGCGGAGATGCAGAATACGGGAATTGGTCTTCAAAGAAATCAGCATCCCGAGTGTTAAAGATAACTCGGGAGTCCAAGTCGAGAAGACGATAACCTCTCTTTCCAGCAGGATAACCAAGGAACAAACACCGACGGCTTCTTGGTGCAAACTTGTCATGGTATCTTGGAACACGAGCAGCAAAACACAAGCATCCAAGTACTCGTAAAAAGGAGTAATTTGGCGCATGTCCATAAAGTAACTCAAAGGGAGTACGACCGTTGAGAAGCTGTGTCGGTGTTCGGTTGATCAGGTAGGCAGCAGTAAGAACACATTCTCCCCAGAAGTCAATAGGAAGATTGGCTTGAAACCGTAAAGCTCGCGCCACATTGAGTAAGTGACGATGCTTTCTTTCAACTCGACCATTCTGCTGCGGAGTATCCACCATAGATGTCTCAAAAATAATCCCAGATGCAGCAAAGTGAGATCGGAGAGGCAAAAATTCAGTGCCGTTATCAGCCCAAACTCGTTGGATTGTTTTACCCCACTGGTTCATGACTAAAGCACTAAATTCTAAAAATCTAGAAGCCACTTCAGATTTAGCTACTAACAAATAAACCCAAACAGCTCGGGAATAATCATCTACGATTGTCAAAAAATAAAATGCACCACAGAGGATGGAGTACGATAAGGTCCCCAAACATCACAATGTACTAATTGAAATAATGCAGTAGCATGTGTAGAACTTAATGGAAAACTGTGCCTAGTCTGCTTTGCTCTATAACAGACATAGCAAGGTATAGTAGTGTTATTGGTGCTAAAATCAAGATTAGGAATAGAAGATAACACTGTGGATGATGGATGACCAAAACGCTGATGCCATAGATTGCAGGATATGAGGACGAAGGCGAGTATCCAACAGACGAAGCCAATAAACCCCCCCTTTCTGTTCACTCACGCCAATCACTATCCCCGTACTGATTTTCTGTAAAATGCAATATTTTTCAGTAAACAAGACTAGACATTTTAGGGCAGATAACAATCTAGAACAGGATAATAAATTGCATCGCAAAGTAGGTATGTAGAGCACATGAGGAAGGGTGACATCACCAAAACAAATAGACCCATATTGTGTAGCAGACGATACAGATCCATCAAGTAGTATAACATTGACAGTGTTGGTAGCAGTAGTAATATCAGTAAGAGAACCTTTGTCACCAGTCATGTGATATGAGGCTCCCGAATCAAGAATCCAAGGTAAAGTAGACTTACCGGACCCATGGTCAGATAATGAATCAAACTGATTATATAAATGTATGGTCGTACTCCATTGGTCGTCAGACAGAGCAAGACCAAAATCAGATCGCGTAGGTAAGCCAGAGGAGGCGGTCACCGCAAACCCTTGCGGCGACGTCACTACGCCGGCGAAAGTAGCCATAACACAAATGGCAATCAAATGGATAATAAGATAATAAGTAGCCAAAAAAACCGAAGCGAACCGGATTGCTGAAGGGGATGGTGGTAATCGCCGGATGGTGGTGATGGCGAGCTCGGTGGTGGGCAATCTCCGGATGGCGAGCTCGGTGGCCGGCAGACGGAGTCGGGAGCGGAAGCAGGAGACGGCCGGCGGAGCGGGAGCAAGATCGGCGGCGTGGCGGTGGCAAGACCGGCGGCGTGGCGGTGGCTGGACCGGCGGCGAGGCTGAAGAAGCGAACCGGATTGCTGAAGAAGTTTTGGTTTTTTTTTTTAAGGGTAAGAAAGAAAGGTAGTCCAGATTGGCAGCGAGTGGAAGTCACGCACTGACGACTGCGGAAAATTTTCTGTTTCAGATTTCAGAATCTTAGGCTCTGATACCATGTAGGAATTAAGGGTAATAATCTGTAGGTTTATTCATGAGTTCAGAATACATTATATAGTGGTACATGATACCTATCCCGGCTAGGAGAAGGTAACAGAATACAAGTACAACTATGGTAGGAATACAAATTCAATTCCAATACCAATACTAATTAACACTAATTTCTAATACCAATACTAATTATCACTAATTCCTAATTCCGTAACAGATGACCTTAAAATATGGAGGTAGGTAAAAATGACACTTACTTTTTTGTTGGATAAAAATGAATATAAGATATGGGTCATTCATTTGTCAGTTAAGTATTGACTTTTTTTTAAAGAATCTTAAGTATTGACTTTTTTTTAAAGATTCTTAAGTATTGACTTTGTGCATTGATAAAAAGATAGTCACTGAAAATATCAACGAAAGCACCGTCTTCAAAAAGTCAGGAGGCTATATTTGTTTATTCATTCCGGTTCACCCAGCTCATCTCTCCATCAAAAATTTGCTTCAAAAGTTCGGTTTTTTCTTTTTTAAAAGAAAAATATCTATAAGAGTTTCAGTTATCCACTCCTATCTCCCATGATTTTATATGTGGTCCAAAAGCTTTGTTTGGTAAATAAATAGCTCGGTTGCAATAGATAAAAATGTACTAAATTTTATAGAGCAGATTTGGCACTCTGATGTTTTTCCTTTACTGGCTTTGATTTTGTTCTATTCATAAAACCTTTTATAAAGAGATTTTAAGATTTATAAAATTAACAATCTAGTTTTATCTTAAGACGTACCACTTTCTATTTGTTTATAATATATGCTACATATTTGTAATTTGATGTTTAGCGCCTTTATAATACCCCTAGTTTGGAACAACTGATGTAAGCCTTCGGGCAATTAGTGTAACCCTTCGGGCAATTAATGTAAGCTTTCGGGCAACTGATGAGCTTAATGAAAATGGATGGACATCATCTGCGACGGTTTACTTTTTTATTAAAAAAAAATCATGAAAAATTTAGTTTTAATCATTTTTAGGAAATTATAATTATTTATATTACAATCATTTATAAAAAGTATTAAAGTCATAAAAAAACTTGTTGCGATAAATTTTAAAAAATTGAATTGATCACCCAATTAATTATATCAATTATAAAATAGGCAAAATCTTGGGAAAGACGTGATTTAATTAGAATGACAAATGGTAAAAGATCTTTGTTGTAGTATTAAAAATTTATTATGAAACGTGTGGTAGTTATAAAGTTTATAACCCAATTCATGCAACTCGAAAATTTTATCTTCATTTTTTCTAATTTGCACTTTAAACCTTGGTCTTTCAAGAGACGAACTCTATAAAATAACCCAGTTTAAAAGGAGATTTTGTGTTTTTAAATTCATGAAAAAGAATTCCTGTACTTTAATCCGGAGAGAGCAATATTTAAACCGACTCTTGAACCAAATCGTGCACAATCTAGCAAAACCATTAATGAGTCATTTATTGTTACAAGACATTAACTAAAATATCAGGAATCCTCAAAATTAACCTGATGCATGAAGCAGGCCAGATAAAAAGTCAATGAAGAATCTGAATGCAAAACCGTCCGCGTTCATAGCTGGAAAACATTCGATATTAAAATGATTCAAATCTTATGTATGCATCTCTTCATCATTCTTAAACTGCAAAACACGTAAAACCTCTCTATATTGCCACCGACCCATTTGCTTTTAAAGCTAAACGTGTTGTGTCCCATTTTCTCCCATCCTAGCTCCTGCATTTCTGCGGATTCCCACCTCGTTTTTTTCGTCATAAGGATGGTTTTCGCCGGAGAAAAGTCGTTTCTTGACGGTTTCATAGACAGAGCCGGCGGCTGTGCGGTGGTGGACGGCGGTTTAGGCACTCAGCTTGAGCGCCACGGCGCCAGCTTCAACGACCCTCTGTGGAGCGCTCTGTGCCTCATCAAAGCACCTGATCTTGTGAAAAAGGTATATTTAAATGTAATGAAATGACCCCTTCGTTTTTTTAATACTAATGTACAGTGCAAAACGTAACCAACATTTGGCAGAGTATTAAGGTTTGGGTGTTTTTTGTTTATGCAGGTTCATTTGGAGTATTTGGAAGCCGGTGCTGATATATTGATCACTTCTTCCTATCAGGTTTGTACTTTTTGAAACGTCAGTAGCCTCGAAATGACTATATAAAAGATGACGGGTTGAAATAATGTCGGCTATATGGATCATATCCTACTGTCGTGTTTCACATAGTGTGCTATGATTCATAGCAAGGGTCGGTTATATGGATCATTACCTTATTGTCGTTTTTCGCGTCTTGTAGTTACACTGATAAAAATGGTGTGTTTTACTTTTAAAAAAAATTCAGGCTACTATTCCAGGATTTGTGGAGAGGGGACTTTGTATTGAGGAAGCAGAAGCATTGCTGAGAAGAAGTGTGAAACTGGCTGTTGAAGCCAGGGATGAGTTTTGGGATAATAACGTAAGGAACTCTTCTCTGAAAAACAGGGCTTTAGTGGCAGCCTCCATTGGAAGTTATGGTGCATATCTTGCAGATGGCTCAGAGTACAGGTAAATAAAAGTTACCATGGCATAAGTTATTTATATCTTTTGATTTTTCAATACAATGGACTTTTACCGAATGTCTTTCTGGCTGAATTTGCAGTGGAAATTATGGGCCATTAGTGAATTTGGAAAAGCTCAAGGACTTCCATAGGAGAAGATTGCAAGTTCTAGTTGAAGCAGGAGCTGATTTAGTTGCTTTTGAGACCATTCCCAACAAATTAGAAGCTCAGGTATGCTCCGACGCTCCCAAGAAAAGGCCGACTTGAATACTGTTTTTTAGTATCAGAAACACGACCCCTGATATTGGGAAGGACTTGGTAACGACTAATGTTCTTCAATGGTTGATGGGTTTTTGCAGGCTTGCGCAGAGCTTTTGGAAGAGGAGAATGTGAAGATCCCATCATGGATCTGTTTTACTACTCTGGATGGCAAAACTGCTCCATCAGGAGAGAGCTTTAAAGAATGTCTGGGAGTTCTGAACAGCAGTAAAAGAGTTGCAGCAGTAGGTATCAACTGCGCACCACCTCATTTTGTTCTTGATCTCATTCGCAACTTTAAAGAGGTAAAATTTTGCAGCTTCTGTGAAACAGTAACTACAGCATTGCGTCTTTTGTTTTGCTGTCTGAACTGGTTCTTTTACTCACAGTTAACAAGCAAGGCTATAGTTGTTTATCCCAACAGTGGCAGATTTTGGGATGGTAAAGCCAAAAGATGGCTGGTAAGCCATACCATTCAATCTTGCGCTAAATTTTACGCTTTCTTGAGCATAATCTTATTGTTGTTCCTTGGACAGCCATCCGCTTGTTTTAATGATGACAAGTTTGAGTTGTCTGCAACGAGATGGCGTGATGCTGGGGCCAAACTCATCGGTGGCTGTTGTCAAACAACGCCCGACACCATTCGAGCCATTTCAACAGCTCTGAAAGGAAGCCCTCTTGTATAGCAAACGTCAAGACAGAGACCAGTGGTCTAATATTGTATCTTCATCATATTCTTTGACTTTTGTTGTAGTTCATATGGGATGTGGGTTCAGTTTACCTAAGAAAAGCGAGAAATGTAGCTACTTTTCAGAATTATTGTACTCATCTGACCTGCAGAGGATTTACTGCAATTAATATCAATGGAAATATCATTTTTCAAACACATCCAAAACTCACTGTAAACTTGCCATTTCTGCGGCTGTAGATACATTCAAGAGTACTATAGACACTTCGAAAAAATTGCAGAAAGGGGTTAGAGATTAGTCAAGATCAGCTGCCAAATACGGTTCAAAACCCAGCCTGTAATATAAGTTCTCTTCTGGGAACGGACATTACCTAGACTATGCATTAATAAACGGCTATGGTGAGGCGTATTCCTCGGCCCCGCCATCTGGGTCGGATATACGGATCATATAGCATAAATTAGGTTATAATACAGCTCGGAAGAGACAACACAGAACTGATCGAACATTCACGTCACGCCTTCAACCATGCTTACAACATTAGTCTGTATCAGCTATAGCAAACAGAGCAAGTCCTCGCTTGCCTTATAATTCCAGAAAGAACATACTAAGGGTAACTTACCTCAATGACAACTCTACAGGGATCAGTAAACTTAAAGATATGATGCAGAATCCTTCCATCAGATGAAGAGCTAACTTGACGGCATGTATGATCAGCGTCTTGGAGGGGCCCTCCTGTCGTATGATCCCCAAGGTGAAAGTTCATTAGCATAGGGATCACCAAAAGAATCGCCTCGATATCTAGTTTCAGGACTTCCATCCAACATTCCATAACCTCCAAAACCTAATTATTAAAGCGGGAAAAAAGGATAGTTGGTGATGATACTTTATGATTATTTCAACTTCATATCTCTTGCCATTACAGAAAATGAAGATGCAAGCCAATCGATACACTTTATGTGCAGAAGATTGGAAAAGGGGGGTTATTTTAAAAACCTACCAGGACCCCGTGCTCTACTCTCTGCAGCAACTATTTGGTCTGCTCTGAGCTTTTCTATTTCACGGGCCATAGAGATGAGGTTTTTCTCCATGTCTTGGTTCTGTTCCGCCAGTTCCTCATTTGACTTCTTTTCGAATTCATACACCCTCCTATAATATGCACCAAGCAAAGAATATAAGTGAAACACAACTCACAAACATATCAGCTCGAATCTGTGTCTCGCCCAAGTGAATTTATTTATTTCATGAACATAAACAAAGGAAAAATAATCAAATTTCAAATTCTTTCCTAGTCATAAGGCAGAACACCGAAATTGAGAAACTAGCAATAGAATAATTCACTTATACGAGACTTGTATCCAAAAGAAAGAAGGTCGAACCTTGCTTCCATCAGCTCTTTGCTCATACCCTCGATATCAGCCCTCATGGCAGCTACTTGGTGGTTATCAGCTTCTGCTCGATTAACATCCTTATGGAGAGTCTGAATTTGGGTAGATAGTTCCAGTCGAAGATTATCCAACTTCTGAGATTCAGCTCTCAACTGAACTACTTCAGCCCGCAATGACTCAGCAGCTCGTAGCTCAGCCTCAAGCTTCAACTCCCTCTCTACCAAATCCCTTGTTTGTGCTTCTTTATCAGCACGTACAGTAGGAAGGATCTGGCTAAGCCTGTGGATTTCATCTTTCACGGCAGTCAATTCACTCTGAAGAAACACATTGTCATCCACCAAACACCTATTCTCACCAATAATCTCATGTATCTCTCTCTGTTGGATTTCAAGCTCCTCCTCGAGAACGGCAGGATGTGCAGGAAGGGGTCTAGGAGCTCGATGCATCATTGCCCGCGGGTCTTCACGGAATCCCCGTATATCATCCATCGGGTGAGAGATACGCTTTCTCCCTGCCATTGTTCAGAGTCCTGCATAGGTACATAAAGCATCCATGCTTACACATCTGAGTGCGTTAACTTGACCTTAGAGTTACAACACGATAACCATAGCCGAGATGAAACACTAATTACCTTCATGTTTTATTTTTAACAAGGAAACAAGTTCTGTGATCCAAATAAAGAGGCAAGAAAGTGAAGAAATCATGAGGAGAAGATTCAGTGACAAACTTAATTCAAAAGGAGAACCAACACTACTAAGCTAACGTCAAGCAAAGCACCAAAAGAACTATTTTCTTACCTTAAGATATTCAAGGTAATCAATTCATCTAGTTTTATTGAACACAAACATAACCTCTTAAGCAACAACAAAATATATCTACTAGCTATACTTTTCCATTCTAAAATCATTGACATTTTCATACATAAACTGATCCTGTGATTCAAAAAACACACACACGCACACACTAACAAGTAATGGTCCTATGCAAATCCCAATCATCACTACTTTCTTAATTTACTCGTGATTACAGAAAGCTAGCAGCTAATAGAAAGCTCACTTTTCTCAAGCAATTAACAATGAAAATAATTCATAAAAAGAACCAAGAAAGTTCTTTTATCTACTCTGCCGAACGCTTTCATGAAACCCACCATTAATTCAGTACAGTTCATGATTTTACAAATACCAACAAATTTACATCTCAAATTAACAATTAAACCTGGCTTCCCCCAGAAAAATCAACAACGAAAACAACGCAGAAACAGTACCACAGCATCACATAGTGTGGCAATTAGGAAAAAATTTTAATTCATATAAGATTATATGACTAAAGAAATTACCCCTGAAAAAGAATTTGTTGCTTTCAATTAATCAGCTCGAGTAAACACAATTTCTCTTCTTTCCAGAAAGAAGAAGAAGAATAGGAAGAGAAAGCAAGCGTTGGGCCATTTTCCACGGCCCATTTGTAAAAGACTATCAATGTCCCAAGTTCTTACCTATGTGTCAACATTTCCCTCAAAAACTAATCTACTACTCCCTCTGGTCCACTGATAATAACTCACTTTCATTTTTTGGATGGTTCTTTTATATTGGCTCATTCCCCTTTTAGTAAATCCTAGATTGTTTTTATCCACACATTTTACTTTTTATACTTCCAATACAATCTCTACCATTGTTTTTATCCACATATTTTACTTTTTATACTTTCAATACAATCTCTAACATTCATTTATCTTTTTGAAAAAATTTGTGCCCAAAAGTTGGAGCCATAATCAAGGGACCAGAGGGAGTATGATTTTACTCCTTTGTCTCGTTTCAAATTCGCATTATTTATTCATTTAGTTAAAACTTTGAACATAAAATTGAATAAGGAAGTCTCAGAAAATATGGCATATCCATAAAATTATAAGTAGATTCATTAATTTTTTATTTTAAATGTTATAATTTTTTATAAAATTTAAATATTATATTTTAAAAGTTAAAATAAATAATAATGTGTAATTGAATGTAAAATTTTTTTAAAATATATAATATAAAAAATACATTTTTAAATTTCTAATCTCAGTACTCCCTTCGGTCCCCTATTAATATCTCACTTTCATTTTTTGAATGATTTTTTTATATTGGCTCATTCCTCTTTTAGTAAAGAATTCATCTCTTGGAAGACAGTATTTTCCATAAGTCATGGAAAGACCAAGGTTTAAAGTGCAAATTAGAAGAAATGAAGATAAAATTTTTGGGTTACACAAATCGGGTTATAAACATTATAACTACTACACGTTGCATAATAAGTTTTTAATATTACAACTAAGACATTTTACCTTTGATTATTCTATTTAAACCCCTCCATAGGCTTATGGAAAGACGATATTTTCCAAGACTTTGCCTTTAGTGAGTCTATCTTTTAAAAGACGGTCTTTCCATAAGTTGTGGAAAGGCCGAGGTTTAAATTGCAAATAAGAAACGAAGACAAAATTTCCGGGTTGCATGAATTGGGTTATAAACTTTATAACTATTACACGTTGTATAATCAATTTTAATATTGCAACTAAGACCCTTTACCTTTTATTATTCTAATTTAACCTCATTTTTCCACAAGCCTATGGAAAGACGGTCTTTCCCAAGGCTTTGTCCCATTCATAACCCTTTTTGAAAAAAATTATGCCCAAGAGTTGGAGTCATTTATAAAGGGACCCGAGGGAGTATGTAATTTAACAAATTCAGTTACTAAATGAAAAATTATAGTGGTATGTCATGTCCATAAGCTTATAAACAGGCCACCTGTCATGAGACCCCTCAAATTGAATAATGTATAAATTTAAATACTATGAATTGATACGAGCAAGTTCATTATAACATATATTATTTAAATATTAATTTTTTGTAAATTTCAATTATCATTTATAAAAGATATTATGGATCAAATATTTTTTTATATCACTCACACATTCCGAAAATCCAAAATTTATTTAGATGTATCCAAAGAAAGATTAATCATAACCTGATTTTTTTTATAAAACACCAAGGAAATTTTAGCATTTTTTTAAATAAAAAAATTTTTTAAAATGCAAAAGAGTTGTTGGTCCAGGTGAGCAGCCCATCAGATATTTACGACCAGGATGAACACCGGCCCGTTATCCTCCCACTGCAGAGAGCGGGAAGTTATCGCTGCTCTGTCATGCCAGCCTCACGCAGTCCCCTCCGCTCCAGGAGCCCAGAGATCCGGGCCTCCGCTCGGACCGCAGGGCCCAACTCTCCTCTTGGGACGGGCGGACCAGATATAACTCACACGGGCCTATCTGCAGGCCAGTCCACCGTTCCAACAACTCAGAACCCCCACTTGGGTTACAAGCTCGCGCAACCGAGCTCGGCGTCATAAACTCTGAAGCTTCAATACTATACATGGATCAATATTGTTGTAATCATCCGATGTGGGATTTCCCTTCACATTTACTCTACCTTGAAAATGAAAGCATAGAAGGAGTTCCTTTCAATCTTTTATTCATTATAATGTACTCCATCTATTTCAAATTATATTTTTCCGATTATGTAATAACGGCGTAAAACTATCTCTCGAGTTTTTGTATTCCAGGTATTACAAACATTTTTTTTGTAAAACTTGATGACTGATTAGTCAGTTCTATCTTAAACTTTCTCTTCTAAAAATCAAAATTCAGATTGAATTATATTAATGTGTGATATAATTCTAATCAATTTCATATGCTTTTCATTAGATTGTGAAAGGTACACTTTGCTCTTTCTTTTTCTATGTCTCGCAGTGAGATTTTTCTATGTGATATCGACTCGGGAAGATACAGTGGTGATTAGCAGTTTTATTGATTTCTACTGTGAGAGAATCCTGTGTTGGCGGTCGAGTGATGCTTACGGGTGATGGATGGAAAAACTCATGGTGTTAGCCAAATGTGAGGCGGAGGGAGTGATATGGGCGGTGGACATGGGGATTTAGGTGACATTGGGGGACACGAGAAAAAGGCATTGGCGCCGCCATTGAGAGAGGAGGAAAGAATACAGAAAGAAGGGTATATGGAATAAACTAAATTATCCCGTAAAAATGGTATAAGCAGAAGTTATACAACTTTTGATGAAAATTATAATGGAATTTATCTTGGGGCCTGAATATTCGTTTAAGAAAAAAATGATTAGGCAAAGATTGTGAACAATTTTGCGTCAAAGCCAAAAACTATATTTTCAACTATTTTAGGATCCAAAAATAATAGTTTAGCTGGGGATCTAATTTGGAAGGATGGAATAATATAGTGATATAAAATCATGATCCCCTTCCTCTATGTGTGTACGCCAAAAAAAAAGGTCGAGATGCCCCAACAAACATCAATGCCCCCCCCCCAACAAATCACCACTACTTGGGATTTGTACCTATTGATTTTAACCACCATATCATCGTTGAGGAGACAATATTTTGCTCGCTTTCCATGCCAGGAGAGGAATCGAGAAATCCTCTTACCTGAAAAGTCCTAGCGGCTCGGTTGACTGAGTTCAAGCCAACTTAGGGGTATTTTAACACTTTCAAAAAAACTCTAGATTATATTGTCACATATTAAAAAATTAAGGGTTAAATGAGTATTTTTTTTCTACTAGCCTAATTTCAATTGCTTCTGGTCATTTCACCATCATACAATATTGACCGTCGTTGACTGCAAGGTCAAGGCAATTTAAGATTATTCACCACTTGTGAAAAAACTTGAGATTATATTTTTACATAGTATAAAATGAAAGTCACGGAAGCACTTTTTTCCTAAATTAAAGTGGATCGCTATATCACGCCCTGTATTTTACTTGATTACGCCCTGTATTTTATACTATGTGAATACTCACATTTTTTGAACATTAATATAATTGATATTGATTTTCAAAGTTAATTATGGATGTTATCATTAGTAATTAATTCATAATTAGTGACAATTAAATGTGCAATTAATTGTAACTAATACGGTGGCGCTGGCCTGACGGAGGTGGTCAACGCCGGTCAGTGGCCGGAGTTGTCGGAAGTCAACCGTGGTTTCCGCCGGGTGAATTAAACGGAGAAAACGAACGGCGGCGGTGCCGTCGTCCTTTCCGGCCGTTCGTTCACTCCGGCGGCGCGCTCGTCCTCTCCGGCGGTGGTGCGCTCATCCTCGTCTTCTCCGTCGGTCGTCTTCGGCCGTTCCATTCCCGCTCCGCCTTATCTTCTCCGACGTTCCGGCCGCTCCCACTCTCCGGCCAGTCATCTTCTCCGTCGTGCACATCGCATCTCATCTTCTCCGCCGCGCACATCGGACCTCGTCTTCTCCGCCGCGCGCGCACCTCGTCTTCTCCGCCGTTCCTCTTCCCTCTCCGGCGATGTCGCGGTAGCTTTAGGCTTCCGCTCTCCCACCTCGGTTCTCTCCTCTCCGGCACGAGACTTCTCCTCCAGATCTCCAGCCTCCGTTCTCTCCACTCCGATCTCCGCTCCTTTCTTCTGGGCGAACCAGCCACCGTTCTCCGCCGAACTGGGCTCGCTCCCATTCTCCTCGGCCAGTGGCAAAACATGCTCGCTCTGGTTCTCCTCCAAAATATTGTTCGATTCTCCTCGGCCAGAGGAGAACCGAGCCTTCCGTTCTCCTCGGCCAGTGGTGAACCGGGCTCGCTCCGGTTCTCCTCCAAACTGCCTTCCGGTTCTCCTCAGCCAGAGGAGAACCGGGCTTGCTTCGGTTCTCCTCCAAACTGCTTTCCAGTTCTCCTCGGCCAATGGCGAACCGGGCTCGCTCCGGTTCTCCTCCAAACTGCCTTCCGATTCTCCTCCAAACTCCCTTCCGGTTCTCCTCCAAACTCCCTTTCGGTTCTCCCTTGAATTTTTCAGCTTTCTCCCTCAAAATTTTGGGTTCTCCTTTGCCTAACTACCATCTACCCACATTTAATGTCATTTACTCCATTATACCCGAAAAAGTGTAATTTTTTTCTATAAATTGTTCTGTAAATCTCATTGGGTAAAAATCTCCAAATTTTTACTCCAAACAAGGGTGTTGAAAATTTCATGTCTTTGGAGGTAATTTTTCTAATTATTGTTCTGTCTATAAGTAATAGTTAAATTTATGATTTATTAGTTTTTTAAGTAGAAAATTATGTTCATCTTAGTATTGTAATTTATTAATTGTAATCTAATAATTATTGCAATTTACTAAGTCATTCATCTTACTGTGTTTGTGTACAGGAGGATTTTATTTAAATTTAAGTACTTTAATGTACTGTATGTATTTATTGTATTGTAGTGTATAAATTTATTTATTGTATGTATTTTCTGTATGTATATATTTACTGTTTTTATTTACCGTATGTTAGGGTATAAAATTATTTCACGTCTCTTTTGACTGTATTTATTTACTCCAAATTTATTAATTTTTGGAGTTAAATTTTGGTTAATTGAACTATGTTAATTTGTTATTTTAATTTATAGAAATGTAATTACTTTATTTTATTTTATATTATGTAAATGTAATTGTTAAAAGTTAATCTGAAATGGTTTAATGCATTTTATTTTCAAAAGTTAATTATTAAACATTTAATTTTTAACGATAATTTTATATTATTTTATTTCAACCTTAATTCAAAATGGATGAACGTAATTTCAGTTTTAGGAGTTAATTTATATACGAAAATTTTATAACCTTAATTTTATTTCATCTAATTTAATTTTAATTTTAACTTTATTATTTTTTATATTTAAATGTATGTTCTAACCGTTAATTAAAAATGGAGCAATGCAATTTTATTTTCAAAAGTTAATTATTAAACATTAAATTTGTAACGTTAATTTTATATTATTTTATTTAAACCCTAATTTAAAATGGATGAATGTAATTTTAGTTTTAGGAGTTAATTTATATACGTAAATTGTATATCCCTAATTTTGTTTCATCTAATTTAATTTTAACTTTATTAGTTGTTTATATTTAAATCTATGTTCTAACCGTTAATTAAAAATGGAGCAATGTAATTTTGTTTTCAAAAGTTAATTTTGTAACGTTAATATTGTAAGCTTAAATTTATTTCATCTAATTTAATTTTGATTTTATGTTATTTAATTTTATTTAAACATTTAATTTATTCAAACGTTAATGTACAACATCATTGTTTTCGGTAGAATATTTGAGTGAAACTAATTACGTGGTGTTTATTGTTATTTAAGAATGACAATCAGTCATGTGGAGCTGTTGCAGGGGGGAATGGATACTCAGCATTTGCAACCACAAATGTGTTTCCAAGTCACAGCGAAGCTTATTCCTACCTGCAACGGACTGCTCGTCATGTAGGATTTGAACTTGTCATGGGGTCCTACAAATAAAATAAGAATGGTCCCCTGAGGATATATTGCATTTGCAATCGGGGCCGAAAAGATAAGGTTGGCGATGTGAGCGATTCAGATATTGCCCGACGAAGTAACACTTCGACTAGAAGTTGTGACTGCCCATTCATGATTGTCATGAAAAAGAGCAGCACATGGGAGGGATGGAATGTAGTACCGTGCAAGGATTCTCGCTGAGGGATGCACAACCACCCATTTTCATTGTACGTTGAGGGTCATAGACAAAGCAGCATGCTCCATGCGGAGGCGAAGCAAATGATTAGAGATTTGACAAATTCTGAAACAGCCCCCAGGCATATCAATGCCAGCCTTCGTCATTCATTTCCAGACCTGCATCAGACCATTAGGCAGGTGTACAATGAGAGATCGGCCTATGGAAGAGAAAGGCGAGGCGCGCGCAACACAGCCGAGAATTATTTGCATCTTGCCACCTCGAATGGGTATGTCACTAGTCACCGCTCAGCACTTGATGGTACTTTGACTCATTTATTCATGGCCCATCCCGATGCTGTTGTGGCATTTCGCACGTATCTGTGGGTTGTGGCCATCGATTCAACGTACAAGACTAATCGCTACGGCATGCCATTCATTAAGATGGTTGGTATGTCTCCTTGCAACACAAATTTCCTGATTGCCTACGCAATTGTCGTCGAAGAAACGGCAGATACCTATGAGTGGGTTCTAAACTCACTTAGAAGCTTGCTTGTCGATGGACCGTTCCCTGAGGTTGTGGTCACTGATCGTGAGATGGGATTGATTAGGCCACTTCGAGTTGTGTTTCCAGAATTGAAGCAT
Source organism: Rubia yunnanensis (assembly GCA_037428765.1). Lineage (NCBI taxonomy): Eukaryota > Viridiplantae > Streptophyta > Magnoliopsida > Gentianales > Rubiaceae > Rubia > Rubia yunnanensis. The sequence goes on along the minus strand of CM075071.1, from coordinate 61,392,886 downwards.
TTCCTTTGCACCTGGCATATTAACAAGGACGTGGAGGCACGTGTTACGGTGCTAACAGGGAGTAAGAGGAACGGGGCATCCTTCAAGAATGGTGCTTGGTCCCGGGTTTGCAATGCATCCACCGTTTCTGCGTACGAAGCTGCATTGGTACATCTGAGGGCCGGTTGGCCTTGGAGCGAAGCTGTTATTAGTTACGCTGAGACCACATGGCTCAACCCCCATAAGGAGAAATTTGTTTGGGCATGGACGAATAGATTTCTGCATTTTGGGAACACAACTACATGCAGTCGAAAGTGCACACTCGTCTTTGAAAGGGTGGTTACAAACATCAACTGGTTCACTGGATACGATATGGAGGCGTGTCAACCTGCAGATAGCCGGGCAAATTACTATGATCAAGGACAACCTCGAGAATCAAGAACGCGCATTGGTAGATTGCACCGTAGAGTCCTTTTTAACAACTTGTTCAACAATGTGTCAAAATATTGTCTGGATAAATTGACGGTTGAGTACAGGAGGATTGATACACTTGGAGCACAGGTATATGCATATTGTGGTTGTGTACTGTGTTTGACACATGGAATACCATGTGCATGCGTCATGTCGAGGGCAGTTGAACAAGGAATCCCCTTGTACTTGGACGACATTCATCCACTGTTTAAGACTCTGGCATTAGGTGATCACTTGCGGTACAGGGAAAATATTTCGAGGGTTGAACATGATCAAGCAGTGTTCAACAGTCAATTGGAGGAGCTGGTCTGCAGCGACCCATCGGTTCTTCGACGGGTTTCAAGCTACATAGATGAGCAGTTGTATCCAGAGGACAACGACATTGGAGAGCCAGACAATTGTACTAGTGCACGTGGGAGACCAAGCGAGCAGGTCCCCCGGTCAAGATCAACCAGGCGATCACCGAGCTACCACGAGCACGTGAATAGGCGGTACATGCCATCTGTAAGCGAGCGTAGTTCAAGGTCCCCAGGGTACGGTACATCAGGGAGAGGTAGCCAACACGGTAAGTACAAACATCATTCTTCTTAGTTAACGCCTCATTAGAATGAAAATAATCTTAATGTTTTCTCTTCCAGCGACATTCCCGTACCTCGAAAGTGTCCCCCACATTATCAGGCGTTACATCGAAGGCTGGAACGATGTTCCGAGTGATGGAAACTGTGGCTTCAGATGCGTTGCTGATGCGTTCCATGTAGATGGTGAAGGTGAATGGTCTGGGGCGCGCCGGGCGGTATTTAACGAGATATCAACTCATTGGCCTGACTATGTTCCCATATACGGTTCGAAAGACAACGTTGAATTAGCTAGAGCCCGTATACACCACACCAAAGGCCCATGTGGATGAGAACATTGGTTTGCGATTATTGCGGACATATTTCCTGTCGCCACCTACTACAACATGGTTGTAGTTTTATATTACATTCTAGAGAATGGGTTGGCAGACTATTGCTGTACAGTCCTTCCATTGAGGGCAGGCGGGGGCGAGGATGGAACAAGGAGGGAGCTACACATTGTATACATTCGCAGTGTAAGCCATTTCGTCCGGATACATGTGAAGGAAAACTGCCCCATGCCCCCTGTGGTTAATCTGTGGACCACATTGAGGAAGTCACATGTCGTTGGTTGGGAGTTACCCTTCCGTAGGAGGATGGTGGCTTGGACCAAAGCATACACGGCTCATAATTAGTAGTTGTACCCAATGAAACAGTTCGACATGTACGCAACCGTAAAAAATATTATCAAAGAGTTTCGGTTACAGAAATGAACATTTAATTTCTGGCAAACAGTGTGTTCATACATAAGTGATCCAATCACCTAGGGAATGGGTTCATAACTGTGGCATCTGCGATACTCATCGCGACGACTGATCGAAGTAGTCAACAACTCCTTCATACACGGGTTGATAAGTCCATGAATGGTAGTAGAGTCAAACCGATCCAAGTCGCTCATCATGTCATTGAACAACTGATGCATAGGAAACACATATTATCATAACGAAACAATTAGATTTAATATAATTAATTAAAGCAAACGGTTAGAGAAAACTTACCAGTGAGTCAAGATGTGTCTTAACTGGTCTACAACTCGTGGCATCATGTACAGGATTTGTGATCAATGGGTGCGAATGATTCGTGAACCACTCCTCGTAATCCAAGGTACACTCTGACGGACTGGTGGTAATCGAAAACTCTGCTAGCTGACCGTCGTACCACGCGTGTCCCATGTCCTACAATGTCAACTGCATCATCCCTGAGTCGGTCACTGAATAGCCAGCAGGATCAGCGGGCCGGGAGCAAGGCTCTGGCACAATCCTAATGCTATGCGGTATACCCTGTACGAGACCAAACTGGCGCACAACACGATCTGGCATGTACGCCTCCATTGCTTCAAGGTATCAAATCACACCGCGGTAATGAGTCCTCCCCCTCGCAACCCTAACCACGTCCGGTCCATATGGCAACCAATCCACCTGCGCGTGTTTCAAAGAAATGTAACATTCATATGGAATCCAATCTACCTACTATTATTAGAATAAAATGAAAAACATGGTTGTCATACCTGGTCAGCCTGTAAAGCATCCAATTGACGACTGATGGTAGCCAGCCTCTGAATATCCCTCCCCATTTTATCCCCTGAGTGCCACCGGTTGGCGCATCCCGGAAGAGCTGGCAATGTACTCAGTCTCGGCCGAAACATTGGAAAGTACTCGTATATCCATGCTTGCAGCAGTGTGCAACAGCCACACAGGCCGCGGGCCTTAGCCCGGGATGCAATTCCCAACTGTAGATACAAACTGGCCAACGTCGCCGAGCCCCAGGACAAATGCGAATCAACTAGAGGGAGCAGGTTGGCTCTTACCTTAGTCCCGGTTTTATCAACAAAAGGCGTTGATGAAAACAGGGTCAACATGTAGCACCTAAATTGGAAGTTATCGCTCTGACCCGCCGCTACACACCTCGCCATCAATGCTTAGCCATCAATATTACCCCCGTTCCAGTCTTCCTCGAGGAAGGACTCCACGTCTTTCCCAAATAGTTCAGCGCTTTCTTCCTGAAAAGCCTCCATCGAAATGGTACTAGCAACAGATCCACCAACAGTAGGAATGCCAAGAATCATCTCTACATCATGCAACAGGATGGTCATCTCCCCAAAAGGCATGTGAAATGAGTTCGTGTCTGGCTGCCACCTCTCGACAAAAGCAGATATCAATGCCATGTCAAGGAACTGGAACATAATTGTGGGAAGGTGCGACAACCCGGTCGCACGTATCCTGGCCTGCACAACATCGTTCCGTTCAAGGAGTGTAGTGACTAGCTGCTTGCAGAGCGTTGAACGAGCATGGCATTTCAGCACACCTCGCTCTATACCATTCCAAACATCAACTGCGATGTGGCCTCCAAAGCTTGGTATCACAAGGTCATCTAGTGGGCCACCACCCATCGGTCCCCACACAAGCCACGTTTCATCGGCTTGTCGCTTTCTCTTATTCCTAGGTGCCCTTCCAATGCTAGTCTCACCGACATTACACGATCCACCGGAAGATTGCGCAAATTGACCAGCTCTATTCCTAATGGTATGCCTAGCTCCTCCACCAGCATGCCTTTCGATTCCAACCTCCACTTGCACACTCGTCGCAGGTTGGCCAAAAGGGGGGACATTGCATGTATCCTGTCCCAGCCTACCATCGGCGTCGAGTGGTGGTTCTGAACCACAACCATGACGTGGCCTGGATACCGGTTCTTGATCCCCAACCGCCAATTCATACATCAATTGCCAACTTTCATCGTCACGAATTGAATGCATTCTACCGGACGTGAGAATGTTGAGCTCCGGACCATCCCATGTTGGCATGGGATCAAATACATCATCGCGCCTTGGAGAAGGCTACTCAACTGGTACCTCGTGCTCTTGCGGAGGTATCGGCGACTGTTCCTCCTCGATCACACGGGCTCTCGCCTGTCTGGTCGAGGCACTAATACCTCTCCGTCATATACAACGACCATCGTCATTGGGTTGGCCAACAGTGCTCATCTACAATACAAGATATATAATCATTATCATAACAATTGATTTATTGTAAGAGAAAATAAATTAACATACATTTTAATAAAATGTAAACTGATATGACGAAATAGTGCATAATTTCAAACAACTAATGGAAAATAATTACTTACAGACAAAATACAGTATCAACTTTCGCAACAAGTACAATTTTCAATTACTTACTTCCCATGCAAATTTTTACAAATAAACTACATATTCACTAATCATAGAAAAATGTAAATATAACGTAAAAAACCACACTCTAAACAAAACATTTAATTCTTCTCAAATCCCATACAACGAACTATTTATTTTTATTATTTACAAATTATAAAATAATTTACTAAATCATTATACAATAATTTAATTTTTTAACAAGTGAAATTATTAGTATTATTCAATGAAATAATTATTAAAACATATCATAATCATTTACTACACAATTATTTTTATAAGATTCATAAATTTGATTTCCATAATATAATATAATTAATATTAATTTCTATTATGTTAAATATACTTTCCAAATTACTACAATAGTTATCATTTTGAAATTTAAACTATACAATTTCTAAAAATAACAATTTCTTCATTTTAATTCCAAAGTTCATACAATTCATAATATTAGAATTTTCAAATTTAATTTACTATTTAATTTCCAATTTTTAGATTAAAGAATTTATTTTTCAATTAAACCTTTAAATTTTTTAATATTTGCACCCAAACCCCTCATCTTCCTCATCCCTCCAGCTCCAACCTAAACCCTAAACCACCTACCGCCGCCGGCATTCTCCGCCACCGGCCTCCTCCACTGCCGGCCTCCTCCGCCATTGGATGCCGTCCCAGCTCCTCCGCCCGAAGCCACCTCCTCCCCTCTCCTTCTCCTCCTCCTCTACCTCTCCTTCTCCTCCTCTGCGACGCAACCTTCGCTCCGACGCACGCCCAGAGCCCAACACGCACGTCGCTCCGCCGTGAGCCCAAAGCCCAACCTTCCCTTCGCCGTGCGCCGCTCTTCCGCACCAACCCGCCAGTGGCCACCACCGGTCCATCCCGCTCCAGCCTAACACCAAGTTCTAACAATTCTAACAAACCCCAATTCTAACAATTCTAACAAGTTCAAATAACTTCTAACAGATGGGCAACATTCAGGCCAGATTCAAACAAGTTCTAATAAAGAATCCTACGAAAATGATTTTTTTTTTTGAAAAACTTACGTTTTTCCGGTGAGATTCAGGCTTCGTACGGTGGCCGGAGGTGGTCGGCGTCGGTCGGTGGCCGTGGACAGCGGCGGCGGGTGGCGGATTCCGGCGACAGGTGGTGGTTGCTGGAAGAAAGGGAGTGAAGCAATTTTGGGCTAATTTTGGGCTAATTATAGCATGCCCAAGTTGTTCTCACCACTTTTATACTACCTTCTCCCCACTTTTATACTACCTTCTCCAAATAAAATCATTTATTTCAAAATAAAAATACATGTATTTATATGTAGGGAAAGTCTCAGGAAATGCGGCATTTCCATAAACTTATGGACAGTCCTCAGGGGCATTTGCCTTAAATGTTGTAATTTTTTATAAAATTTAAATATTGCATTTTATAAGTTAAAACAAGTAATAATATGCATTTGAAGGTGAAAATATAAAAATATATGATATAAAAAAATATTTTCAAAAATTTTAAATTTTGTATGTAATTTAAGAAATGCAGTGTATAAGGTAAGAAATAAGTGGCTTGTCCATAAGCTTATGGACAGGCTGCCTGTCAGGAGACCCACTCTTATATGTATTAAGACATAGATAGTAAAATACAAGGCGTGATATAGCAATACCCTGAATTGAATGACGCACACCAACAGTCGTTCCTAGGTCATAGAAGCTGGATGAGAAGTTATAAGTAAACAAAGATATTTGCAGGGTTAAGAAGCTTGTTATTACCCATAAATCAAGTTTTGAGAATCAAGTGGAGTTGGCCTTTAGCAGAGGACAACAGACGGACAACCCCATGTTACCCTACTCCGTATTGCAGGGTCGGATTTTGTAGTCTCTCTTCAATTACCTTTCTGATGTACAGTCTTTTTTAGGACTTTCCCTAGGGCCACTGTACAATTTTTGGGCCCATATCCATAAACTTTTTGCCCTTTTGGACCCATTACTTCCTCCGTTTTTCTTTAGTGAAACACTTACATTAATGAGATATTTCCGTTATATTGACATACTTTATATATATTTTTTAAGATTTCTTTAATTTTAGTTACTTATTTTACTTTTTATTTTTATATTCAATTTGATCCACTTACTTTCTCTATGTAAATCGAAGTATCTAAACTCATGATGTCAATATTACTGAAACGGGAATGCTTTTTCTTCTAACTCTTTTGGAGTATAAAGATCTTTGCAAATGTCGACGTGTTTTAATCTGACCACATGTCAGCAGTGAGCTATTTAGGGTATATAAAATAGTTCTTGGTATTATTGATTTGTATGACCAAATAAACCCGGTAATTTGTGAAATCGCCTCTTAAACCTTTGAACAAATAGTCATGTATCCATTTAATCCTATAGCTATAATGTTTCGCATGTTGAAACGACATGGTTATCAACAAAGGTGAGTTGACTATATCAGAAAGAAATGTAAAAGTAGAAAAATGAGTGCAGAAAGAACCAGGGAGAAAATATGATTGAATTTTATAAGAATATAATATTGCAAATGCAATTCTTATACCCTGGGATACAATGTTTTAGGTTGGAAAATGATGGTAAAAAGGTTGAAATTCGTCAACTTTTGGGTATCGTTTTGAGTGGGATTCAAATGGATTTTGGGTCGATGGATGTTATTTTTGGGTTCTCTTCCGTGATTACTATAAAATCGACTATTTAAACCCCCGCAGTACTATAAAATCGACTATTTAAACCCTCAGCGAGTACTATAAAATTGACTATTTAAACTCTCAAAATGGATCAAGAGTGAATGAGATATGTATGTTTGAAATGTCACTTTTGAAAGAGAAAAAAATGGGCGGGAATTGGCCCAGATTTTTTTTCTGAGCTGTCCAAAATGCGTATGGACCACGTGAAAGTCTCTCGAATGCCCAACCGTGTAGTGTATATGAAATTACCTGTGTGTAATTTTTAAAAGATAAGTACAAAATACTTCCATATTTTGTGAGATATTTTGTATTAAATAAATATGAGATTTACTATGTTTAATACGGTGAAAATTATTGTGCAAAAATTAGAAGAGATAACTAAGACATGCTCTCCCTTCTCTCTACAATCACAATCTCTCTCTAGGATTGTCCTAGTTGAAGATCTTCAACGATCTTCATTCTATCGAACTTCACATACTGAAGTTTTGATCTTTTTTTTTTTCCGTTTGAATCTCATAAACTGAATTCAAATGGAAATCTCTTTTTCATTAATCAAGAAGGAATATCCCTTGCTTGAAGAAATCCAATCTTCCTCACTCATGGAAGCTGTATATGATCACAGTCAAAACGTTTCTATTTCCTTATACACAAATCATCTTCATCACACACCCGCTCTCACATATTTCTCATATAACATGTTTTATTACCTTCCTATCTCAAATTGATTTTCTAGCAGCAGCGGGTATTGGAAATGAACTTGCTGCATTAAACACAAAATTGAACATCTCAGAGAAAACTCCCCACCGTGTGGCAAATAAGTAAAAGGGCAAAATACTGATATAACCATAGGTTTGTGCTGATATAATCCTATAAAGTTGGAAAATGCTATTGTAGCCCTTTGTTTTACATCAAAAGTGCCGATATAGCCTTGTGGCACTATTCCGGTGTTGACCGACTAATTTCCGGTGTTGACCAAATTTAAAAAGACTAAACTATCCCTAGCATTCAAATTACAAATCTATAAACTAAAATACCCTAGCATTCATCTCCAGAAGCACCACCACCACGCCGCCGCCGCTCCACCACCGCTGCAGCCACTGCCGCTCCACCACCACTGCCGCTGCCGCCGCTCCACCACCACCATCGCCGCTCCACCACCACCGTCGCCGCTCCTCCTCCACCACCGCCACCGCTGCTTCACCACTACCACCATCGCTCCACCACCACCACCACTACCACCGCCGCTCCACCACCACCACAACCACTCAACCCTATCCACGCCACCACTAGTCCCAACCACCACCACCACTTAACCCTAGCTCTGCCACTACTGGTCCCAACCAGCACCACCACCGCTCGTCCCTAGCCCCACCACCACTCGTCCCTAGCCCCGCCACCACTCGTCCCTAGCCCCGCCACCACTCATCCCTACCACCACCACCACCTCCGCTCGTCCCTAGCCCCACCACCACTTGTCACAACCACCACCACCACCGCTCAACCCTAGCTCTGCCACCAGTCATCCCAACCACCACCATCACTCAACCCTATCCCCGCCACCACTCGTCCTTAGCCCCGACCCAGAAAAATCAAACCAAATCCATCTCAAATCCGCTCTGCCACCTAGAAACAAATAAACCCAAACTCAAGAACCGACCCAGAAAAGAAAGAAAATCTAGGAAAGGGATCTAATTGCATACCTGAAAAAAGAAAACGACGGCGGTGGTGGGATCTAATTGCGGACGGCGGCGGTGGTAGCGATGGGGAGTATAGTGAGTTTGAGAAGGAATCAGAACCATGGCAGAGTGGAGGTAGCGGCGGCGGAGCGAAGGTGGCGGAAAGTGAGGAGCGAAGCGGAGGTGACTGAAGTTTGTATAAACTGAAGGCCTGAAGCTTATACAAAACTGTCCACAAAAGTTACAATATTTAATGTTAAATGAATGAGGACATAATTGTCCTTTCACTTGTTTTGAATTTTTTTTTTTAAAAAAATAGGGGTAAATAGTAATTTCATGTATTTCTGGCCAAATTCAGGCCTCCAGGGTTATATTAGCATATTCAAGCAAAACACAGGGTTACAATAGCACTTTCCAACTTCACATGGTCATATTAGCACAAACCCCCAAAATATAAGGTTATATGAGCACTTTACTCCAAACAAAATGATTTGATCCTGCAAAGCACTACAGGAGAGCAAAAATCTGGATACACAACACAATAAAAGGGGTAATACATGATAAAATGCAGCAAGCATTACAAACAAGATTAGGGGTGATGCAACAAAGGCAATTGCAAGAGAAACATGAAGACCGTGAACAAGGGGCAAAAGAAAAATAGATAATCTAGCCAGAAGATGATAAAGCAGAAAAGCCATCCCAATCCTTGTCAAATCAAGAACAACAAAAATCAAAGTCGACATCACTAGCCTTTGCCAATTTGTTTCAGGCAGCTACTGGTGGAGAAACGACGACAAATGCAACAAACTGGATTGCAGACCCAGAAAATACGCTTGCATCATCGCCGAAATGCAACAATAAATGAGCCATAAATCAGGATAAAATACATGCAATTGATCCCGAAAATCATGGCTTTCTTAGCCTGCAATCAATGCTTGAAACAACTATATCCTCCAAACTAATTTGCGGCCAAATCTCCGGACCGTTCAACACCACAAAAAATGCAGGAGCCCGAGGGTCAAAGACAGGGTTTGGTGGAAATTTTGAGCTGATGAAGGATTTGGCTAAGGGTCAGGGACATACTTTGCCGGGGACGGAAACATCTAGGATGGAAGCTCTAACCGGTGGTAAGAACCACGCTGGCAGGGAGGAAGATTTAACCACGGGAAACCTAGGAGGCGGAGAAAAGACTTTGGCACAGAACAATGATGGAGAAAACTGAAAGAGCCATTTCCCATAATGATTCTGATTAAGAAGAGTATAAATAGAGTACCAAGTAGCCTAGTCTAAACACATATCTAGCCTAGTCATCAAGAATAAAATCTTATCTAATCATCAACTTGCTTTATTTTAACACCTCCCAAGCAAAACGTCGGATGCTCGCCGATGCAAAGCTTGGACCTGAAGAACTCGAATAGTGGACAAAAGAGTCATTTGGTGAAGATGTCTGCAGTCTGAAGAGAAGTCGGGACATGAGCAACGTGCAACTTGCCAGATGTCGCCAACCCATGAACAAAATAATAGTCAATGTTGATGTACTTCGCCCGCTTGTGCGCCACTGTATTCTAAGCCAATAAGATAGCACTGCTGTTACCGCATAACAGCAATGGAGCACCAGAAAGCGGAACCCTAAGATCACGAAGCAAATGAGTGAGCCAAACCACCTCTGAAGCAGTGTTGGCGAGAGCATGGTATTCAGACTCAGTGCTAGAGCGAGAAACAGTGGGTTGTTTCTTGGCACTCCAAGAAACCAGATTCCCACCAAGATAAACTGCATAACCATAAGTAGGCCGTCAGTCTCCAAACAGCGGGCCCAGTCAGCATCAGAGTACCCTAACACCTCAGGAGTACTAGGAGAACAAAAACTAAGACCAAAAGAAAGGGTGGCATGAACATACCGCAAAATCTGTGTCACTGCAGCGAAATGGTCATCTCTGGGATCCTGAAGATACTGGCTCACCGTGTTAACCGAAAAAGCCAAATTCGGATGAGTGATGGTGAGATACTGGAGGGCACCCACTAGCGAACAATAAAGTGTAGGATCCCAAAATGGAGAACTGGTTGAGCTGTGAAGCTGAGAACCGACGACAAATGGCGTAGAAACAGGGGCCGCGTAAGATATACCGGCCCAAGTCAAAATATCTCGAGCATACTTTACTTAGACAAGAAGTAACCCTGAGGAGGTAGGCGAAACTTCAAGACCAAGAAAGTAATGGAGATCACCAAGATCCTTGATCGCAAACTCTCTGTGTGTCCGATCAATGAACTGACAAAGAAGAGTCGAGTTGTTGCCTGTAAGAATGATATCATCTACATACAAAAGTAGATACAGTAACGATGACCCTCTCGAGAGAATAAATAAAGAAGTATCGGCTGAGCTACACCAAAAACCAAGCTGTGTCAGATAACCGTTGAAGCGCTGGAACCAAGCACGAGGAGCCTGCTTAAGACCAAAATGGCCTTTCGCAAGCAACAAACATAGTCTGGATGAGCAGAATCCTGATAACCAGCGAGCTGCTTCATATTGACCGGAGCATCAAGAACACCATTAAGAAAAGTATTCTTGACGTCCAACTGATGAAGTGGCAAGGAACGCATGGTGGCTATAGCGAGGACTGTCTGAATAGTGGAGGCATTGACCACTGGACTGAAAGTGTTGTCAAAGTCAAAACCCAGAATTTGTGAGAAACCTTGTACCACAAGCCTAGCTTTATGACACTCAATAGTGCCATCTGGTCGATACTTCAGTCTGTAAACCCATTTGGAGCCAACAATATTGACATCCGATGGGAGAGACACCAAATCCCAAGTGTGCTGTCCACGAAGAGCTACCATCTGGTCATCCATGGCAGAAACCCAAGCCAGATCCTGAAAAGTAGTGCGGTAATCTGTGGCCTTTGACTGAGTAAGTAAGGCAGCAGTAAACCATGAGCAATGATATCAGAATAATCTCTATGGTGAATAGCTCCAGTCGACGGTCGAGTAGCCATACGATAAGTGCGTAGACGAGGTGGAGAAACTGGAGGAGTAGTCGCAGCAGGCAAAAGGGTCTGTGAGATGACTAGCAAAGGAGTCGGTGAAGTGGTAGGCGAAGGGGCCGGAGAATCGGATGGGCTGGTCGGTGGACCAGGTGAGCTGGTCAATGGTGGGATAGACAAAGCATGATGAGTCCGAGCGGCCACTGGATGGTCTGAATCGTCAGAGCAGTCAGAACATGGTGTTGTAATCGGTGTGGATGATAGCATCGATGAACCAGGAGGAGATGCCACAGTGGAAGAAGTAGGAGTATCAGCTGATGTATCAGCAGGATCCAAAAAAGTAGAGATATCCAGAGAGAACGGAGATACTGAAGTAGAACCATCTGTATAAGGGAAGAAAGTATCATCAAACCGAGCATGTCTGGTGACATATAACTTTCCAGGCGTAGGATCTAAACATCGACAACCCTTGTACTGGGAGTCGTACCCAAGAAAGATACAAGGTAAACTACGAGGACCGAGTTTGTGAGCTGCATATGGATGAAGATAAGGGTGCACACGACAATCAAATACATGAAAGTTTGTGTATATGGGAACCCGGCCATTAACAACCTCAAATGGTGATCGTCTGCCAAGAACTGGAGTGGGCAACTGATTTATGGTATAAGCAGTAGCAGCAAAGGCATGTGGCCAGTGGGAGAGAGGAACATGAGAGTGGTACAACATAGACAAACACATCTCAGTAATGTGGCGGTGCTTGCGCTCAGCCTGACCGTTCTGCTCAGGAGTATACAAACAAGAAATCTGATGGTGAATGTCTTTTGTCTGAAAATGAGAGCATAAGCGACCATTTATAAATTCAGTCCCCCTATCACTCTGAAACACTTTAATGGTGAAAGAAAACCGGTTCTCCACAAAGGCCTCAAACTGGTGATAGACATCCCAAATATCAGATTTACGATGAAGTGGGTAAAACCACGAGAGTCAGGAATGATCATCAAGGAATATGGCATAGTAGGAGAAATTATCAGCATATATAATAGGAGAGGCCCCTCATAGGTCAAAATGAACTATATCAAGTACCCTAGCAACACGTTTATCATTTGTATGAAAAGATAACCTTTAGCTTTTTCACATGCCTCACAAATGGTGGGTTTAGGCAAAACCAATGAGATAGATAAGGATCCAGAAGCAAGCAAACCAGAAATAACGGAATGCGGAACATGACCAAGTCTAGCATGCCAGATTTCAAAGGATGCACGCGACTTATTTGACTCTACAGTAGACTTTAAAACAGATGCACCATAGTCTAAAACATAAAGACTATCCTCAATATGACCGCGACCCAAGGTTTCCCTAGTGATTTTATGCCCAATGATAAAAGAACGATCATCAAGGAAGACAACAACATTTAAATCTCGAGTTAATTTTCTAATAGAAAGAAAATTTTTAGTGATATCAGTCACAATAAACACATCATAAATAGGCAAAGACTTAGAAATCAAAGATTCACCAACATGAGTAATAGGAAGTTGAGAACCATTACCAACATAGATGTGAGAAGAGCCATGGTAAGGTCTCACATAATCAACAACAGTAGGAGATGACGCCATGTGCTTTGTAGAGCCATAATCTATAATCCACCAATGGCAAGAATGCCTAAATTCTAAGATACCAATAAAAGGGGCCATACTGCAATGTGGGAAAGTGGTGAGGGCTGAAATACAATGGCACGCGAGGCAAGGGCCAGAGGGAAGGCTGCTGCGCTTGAAGGGCATGCGCGAGTGGGTTCATGCGCTTGAACTCCAACAGTGGCGTGTGATCATGCGCTGGACACACGCGCTGAAAAGATGCCCACTCGTGGATCTGACGCGGCGAACTGGAGATGGCCACCGCTGGAGACCTAAAGTCGCTGGAGAATAGTCCTCAGGAAATAAAGATAGCCACTGTGTGAAGTCGCTGGTCACAACGAAGAAGAGAACCTCTATCCGAGATGAAAGCCAGGATGGGAGGAGATGAGCATAGACGTCGAACTGCTCGTACAGGGATGCCACTGGAAAGCTATTACCGACAACGAGCAATACGCCTGAGAAGACCAATTTGGGAAGGAAACACCGCTGCTTTAAGGGTGAATCGAACACCAGAGTTTCCAAAGCCGAAATTCTATCGAAGGTTGGTCGGAAGTTGGCCGGTTTCTTCGGCCGGAAAGAAGAGGGGGATGTGGCAGAAAGAGAAAAAAATTCAGGTTTTAGGGTTTATGATCAGAACTTGCTCTGATACCATGAAAGAGTGATTTCCCATAATGATTATGATTGATTAAGAAGAGTATAAATAGAGTACCAAGTAGACTAGTCTAAATATAACTCTAGCCTAGTCATCAAGAATAAAATCTTATCTAATCATCAACTTGCTTTATTCTAACAAAAACCCTTTTCTATTGGGGGACTCAGATGGAAATTTTGTTATGCAGGGGAATATAACATTAATGGAAACAGCAGGGGTTAAAGATGCAATTTTGGATTCTGAACCAAACTGGGCTAACTCAGAAAATGTAGCCCAATACACTCCAACTCAAGCCCAACTATCAATCTTCAAGAGAAAGACAGGTTTTGAGGATGATTTTGGAGGCGGACTGAATCAGGAGGCCAAGAGACAGAAGCAGGACTTGTTTGAGCCATTGCCTCTCCCCAGAGGGGATGACTTTTAACGTGGGCTCACCTGCATTTGGACCAATGGCGGTGACTGGGAAGATCCAGTCCCACACGAAAGTTATGAATCTATTAAGGTGGAATTGCTGATGACTTTCACACCCTCGCACAGTTAGACATTCCAAAGATCTCATCCGCAAATTTTCCCCTTCTTTTAATTTTTCTGCCTGAAACTAAACGTAGCTCTGATAAGCTCGTAGGAATAAGAGACTCCTTAGATTTTCATGGCATTTTGTTGATGCTATTGGCAATTCGGGGGATCTGGTGTTATTTTAGAATAAAGACTTAGATGTTTTGGTTTTGTGTTATTCTTTTTATTTTTATCGATTTTACTGTTAAAGATCCACAATCTAATAAACTCTGGCGATGTACATGTGTTTATGGAGAGCCAGAAACCCATAAGCGTCCACAATTCTGGCAGCAATTTCCCAACCTTTGTAATAACTCCAACTTATCTTGGCTATGCATCGGCAATTTTAATGAAGTCTTGCACCAAAATGAGTTTCAAAGTACTAATAGACGGCCACCACATCAAATTGATAATTTTTGGACAACACTTAACTACTACAATTTTTCGGATATTAGTTATGAAGGTTATAAATATACTTGGCTCAGAAACTGGAAAACCCCTCATACGGTGAAAGCTAGGCTAGATAGAGCTGTAGCAACACAAAAATGGTTAAATATATTCCCTACAACAAAGCTTAAACACCTCTTTAGCCACCAATCCGACCATGTGCCTATTTTGCTACATCTGGAAAACACAACACAAGGATCTATTCAAGGCCAGCAATATAGACCATTTCGCTTTTAAAATTATTGGGTGCAATCCCCACAGTGTCAGGACATAGTGTTGGAATACTGAGATCAAACATCACCAGACTTACCATTGGCCATTTCAGGATGCTCACACGGCCTTTTATTATGGGCAAAGTCAAAATTCCATAATCAGCACAAAAGGAAAGACTAGTTCTCAAGTCAGCTTGAGAAGTTGCAGAAGGGAGTTATAATAGATGAAATTCAAAAGGAAATGGATTATGTTAAGGTCCAATTAGAAAAGCATATGGATATGGAAGAAACTAGATGGAAGCAGAGGGCGAAGCAACACTAGCTAGAAAATGGGAATAGAAACATGAGTTTTTTCCATTCTTTTGCTAAAAAGTGTAAAAGAAGAAACACCATTCATGGCTTGCTTGATAAGCATGGCCAATGGTGTACAAGTGAAAAAGACATGGAAAATATTATCTCGAGATGCTTCCAGAATCTATTTGAGAGCTCAAATCCATCCCCTCTAATCATTAACCACCTTACTGATAAGGTTCCCTCCAAAATTTCCTCAGCAATGAATGCTAGTTTAATAAGGCCATACACCCAAAGTGACATATATCCCGCCTTAAAAAACATGGCTCCAAATAAGTCCCCTGGTCCAGATGGAATACCGCTATCCTTCTTTCAATGATACTGGAAAAATCGTAGGCCCTAAAGTTACTCACGAGGCTTTAAAATTCAGGCCTATTAGTCTATGCAATGTGGTATATCGTATAATATCCAAATGCATAGCTAACAGATTGAAGGTTGTCTTGGATAAAGTAGTCTCCTCCCATCAGAGTGATTTTTTAAAGAACCTACTGATCACAGATAACATCATCATCGCCCATGAAGCTCACCAATATATTAAAAGGAAAAATACTGGGGCGAAGGGTCAAATGCAATTAAACTTGATATGAGTAAAGAGTTCGATAGAATTGAGTGGCCTTTCCTATTAAAAACTCTTGAAAAGATGGGTTTTGACCAAGTATTCATTGACCTAATTGAAATATGTATAGCGACAATTCGCTTCTCTTTCACATAAATGTTTTGGATGAGTCACACCCTCACAAGGCTTAAGACAAGGGGACCCATTGTCACTTTACATTTTTATTGTCTGTAGTGAGGTCTTCTCCCATCTGGTACAGGAAGAGATTAAACTCAGGAGGCTACATGAATTAAATATTGCAAGGAGGGCACCAATCTCATCTACTATTCACAGATGACACGCTAATTCTAGGGGAAACAACTTATTAAGAGGCTGTTGCTCTAAAAAGGTTCCTACAACAATATGAGGAAGCTTCAGGACAAAGAGTAAGCTACAACAAGTCCTCTATTATGTTTAGTCCAAACACTTCTAATCAAGGAAAAACTCAGATACTGGGTATGATGTAGGTGACAGAGACTATCTCTCATGAGAAGTATTTAGATCTGCCAACTATCTATGGAAGATCAAAAGCTGTTGCACTAGAAGGACTAAAAGACAGAATATGAGCTAAAATTGAGAGTTGGGAACACAAGCAATTGTCGAGAGGAGGAAAAGAAGTTCTGATTAAATCAGTACTACATGCTATCCCAACTTACACGATACCATGCTTCATGTTTCCTGATGGACACATAGAGGATATTTACAAGTTGTATAACCACTATTGGTAGGGGAGTTCTTCTTAAAAGAAGACAATTCATTGGGCTAAATGGGTTGATATGTGTTTTCCAAAAGGAATGGGTGGTTTAGGTTTTAAAGACTTAAAGGTCTTCAATATCACAATTCTAGGAAAACAAGCTTGGCGACTATTGATTAACCCAAATTCCACCATATCACAGCTTCTGAATGCTAAATACTTCCCATCCACATCCTTTTTAAAGGCAAAACTTAGATGGAACCCTTCATACACATGGAGATCTATTTTGGAAGGAAAGGGATCTGGTATCAAAGGGTATTAGGAAAAGAGTTGGCTCCGGGATTAGCACAAAAATAAGGAATGGCCTTTGACTACCAAGACTGGCAAACCAGAATCCCACCTCACGGTCATAGGATTTTTTTAATGACCTATGTGTTGCTCATCTAATGACAAAAAATCGTAAGAAATGGAATGAGGACTTGATTCGAAATACTTTCAATCAGGAAGAATCAGCTCTTACATTACCATTACCAAGGAGCACCATATCATTGAACCCTAATAGCTGGATATGGCAGCCAACAGTAGATGGTAAATACATAGTTAAATATAGATATAACATTGGTCTTACCTTTTCAAACTTGTCCTATGCAAGGAATATGGCGTCGAGTAGCACATGACCCTCTTCACACTAGAAGAAGATTTGGAACATGACAATGCATACAAAGACAAAACATTTCCTATGGAGATTATGCAAGAACAAATTGCCAACTGCACCCAATTTGAGAATTAAGGGAGCAAATGCCGAAGTTGTCTGCTTGAGTTTTTCTTCAGATGACACTTTAATGGAACATTTGTTCTTTCATTACCCCTCGGCACATCAATTATGATTGGCTGCGGACTTACATGAAAGAATATATCGCTTTGAATAACCAAATGCTAGTATGTGGGTTCAAGATCTTCTGATGGAAATTAATGGATTAGATATCGACATTACAACTATCATGTTATCCCAAGTATGGTACCACCAGAGCAAATTGCTACACAGAGAACAAAATGACATTCACCCACAATGGTGCGTGGTTTATGCTACAAAAATAGTGTTGATGTTGCATCTAAACCACCAGGTCAATATACAACTTCTCCTCCATCTGAACATGTGATCTGCACCATTACACATGCTTTAACCAATGCATTTGACATAGTTTTTAGTTGGTTTTTGTTGGTGGATTGCTAGTATTAGTTGAGTTTACGTGACAAGGGGTTTAGATGACCATGTTTGGTTTTCTTACCTAAATACTGCATTTTGTAGACTTAATTGGTGCTAATGGACATCTTGTATTTGTGGGCTCCTTGATCT
This sequence comes from Rubia yunnanensis, assembly GCA_037428765.1. NCBI lineage: Eukaryota > Viridiplantae > Streptophyta > Magnoliopsida > Gentianales > Rubiaceae > Rubia > Rubia yunnanensis. The sequence goes on along the minus strand of CM075071.1, from coordinate 61,374,822 downwards.
TCCTTGTGATCATCTTTAGTAGGTCGCCCGTGGGTACTTTTTGTTTACATTCTATGTGAATGCCGTTAGCAAGAGTGGTAGAAGAATGAATGCCATTCGCAAGGATGGTAGAAGAGGAAAAGGCCATTCACATCAGAATGGTAAAAGATGACGGCCACGAACATCAATGCTTGGTAGAAGAAAATTGAAGCCAAAGATAGGCGGCTTCAAAGTTCAAGATGGCCAAAGGAGAAAACGGTGAATCGTGGTCCGAGGAATGTTGCCTTAGATCGAGAAGAATCTGGGAAGAATTAGCCTTCAAGGTTACTTTCATTGAATTTTTCTTCTCGAGTACTACAAAATCAACTACTAGTACTCCTAATTTGGACTAACGGGTCACCCGTAGCAAGCAAACAAAGTTCAGCTGATGAAGCAACAGAGGAACTTCACGGAAAACACATGGTAAAGCACCAGCGTCCCATGACAAAGCACACGGCCTGCACTATATGAGAGACACCAGAGGATCCGTGAAGACCTGCATAAGACCTTCATGAGGCAAAGGCGCTGGGCCATGACAAAGGCCCCGGACCAGGGAGCTTGGAGGTGAAGAATTGACGATTTGGCTAAGTATGGAGTCGGGCTGTGAAAACCTTCACGGACCGTGAAGAAATTCCTTAGCAAGACCATGTGTTGTCCACAGTCCGTGAAAATATTCATGGACCGTGGCACGAGAGAAACTTCACGGACAGATCCAGATCACACAGACTGCGACTATGAATACTTCACGGTCCATGCCATATCACACGCCCTGGGCTTTCATGCTTCACGGACCGTGACATCCATGCCGATCCATGAAGCCTTGGCGGCTGACCTAGGATTTTACTATTTTTGGCCTATTTTTAGGCCCAATCTCCTACTACTATATATAGGAGTCTTAGTCTTATACTAAACCCTAAGCTAGGATAATGTTGATTAGTTTCTCTCTCTAGTTTAGAGAGAAGTAAGAGGAGAGTTCTTCTTCTCCTTCCTTTTTCCTTTTCTTATCCTTTTCTTTTCTTCTTATTTTCTAGATCCATGACATGTAACCTAATATTTTCCATGGATCTAACCTTTGTAGAGTAGAATTTTAGCTTGGGACTCATTTTGGTACTTGGTATGTTTTAAATGCTTATAGAGATTGATAAGATTCACCATATCCTTGTGTTTATGATATTATTGTGATTGTTCTTGAATGTTATCAATGAATGAATACTACACCACATATAAGCACACACTTTGGTCTATATTCATGTATGGTGCAATTTTTAATGCCCCCTTAGGAAAAGAAACCTGGATGTTAGAATGGGTAGGGGAGAACGCGTCTGTATGGGTGTGTGCACGGGGGATTCGAGAATGCACTGACCTATTTTTCGTTGCACCGGTCTTAGCTGACTTCGTAACTATTGTCCGAGAGGTTACGGGTAGAGATAGCTAATAGTAGCAAGCTAGGTGCTGTGTTGAAACCCTAGTATCACAGATAAGGTGCTAACGATCCTCGGGCCTAGCGTATATAAAACCCGCAAGGAGTAGTTGCATTCGTGGTGGAAGCCCGGAACGTAATAGCACAGGGGAGAAAAAAAACCTACAATGATGGTTGGATCTCGTTATACTCCCCTAATTACAATGGCAGTGCCGATGGAGGGTTGGGAGTGCACCCACTGTGACAGGGTTAGGGGAAGTGTATGCCATCAGCCACTCCACGTGTTGTGAATACACTTATAGGTCTTTTGTAAGTCTTTATGTGAATGAATCAATGATTGAAGCATTAGAACTACCATATTGCTAAATGATTCCAAGTGCCTAGTATAAGTAGTTTCTCGTTTGTTCATTTTATGCTTTGTAGTTGATAGTTGAAAATACCAACCCCCCTAGTTGCATGTCTACACTACTAGCTGTTCCTTTCACTCATGCGAAGTGATGACCTGCACGAGGTTGTGTTTTAATTAGTACTTGAGGTCGAACATCCTTGTGGACAAACTCATGGCTTGCCGCTAACTACCCTCTAGGTAGTATATCAGTGAGATCAATGTGCAGAACATTTAATTTCATCTTCTTGACCCATAAGTCCTCCACGCATGTTTTAACGGTGGCCGGGTGGAGGCAGGTCAAGAATTTTGGTGCCGCTTCTGGGGATGCTCTTCAGTTCGAGAATTAGTTAATTATAACACGTTAGTGAGTAGTTAGTATTTCTTTTATCTTTTTCTTGTTTTTGTTTTTCGAAGTAGGTATTACTTGAGTTCTTGGTGAAAACCGAGGACTCTTGCACTACGATTTCAAATTTTATGTGTTTTCTTTGTTGGTGTTTTAAAAAAATGTGGGAAAACACTCAACGGTGTGTCATTGTGATCATCCTATAGAGTGTTGCCCAAGGTTGAGTGACTATGGGAGAAGAATGGCTCAAAGAGCAAGATTTTGTAGGATATGTTATTGTGACCACCCTACAGAGTCTTGCTCTTGGATGAGCAAAATTGAGAGAGAGGTAGGAGGTTTTGGTTCCCAAGGCCGATACGATTAAGATTGTTACCCATACTAAGACTCTCCAAATTTGAGGTTTGGTGGTAACTCAAATTCGTGGTATGGAAATGCATCGGGAAACCAACACTTTGGGTTAGATAGTTGGAATTCACCAACTTACTCAATGCCCCAAAACCAATCCCTAGGATTGGTTCCCAAATCAAATTGTGTAGAAATTTTGCAAGCTATAGCAAATGTGACCAAGAGTAGTGACTTACTCCAATAATAAGTGCTTAGTGAGATTAGCGATTTGGGAACTCAACTATTCTCAAGCATTGAGAAATTTGAAGGAAAAGTGCTTAATTTGATGAATAGGGTGAACCAACTAGAAACCCAATTTTCCAAAAATGAACCATCCCTAGTTGAATGTGAAATTTTGGTAGATGAATCTCAAGGGGATGGGGAAAGGTTTGTTGAGAGTAAAGAAGTTGAGGAAGGGGTGATTATACTTAATTTTTTATATTACTTATTTGCACCCTTACCTCCACCTATAGAACATACTCCCACATTTTCGGAAGCCTTAGAGGAAACCATAGGGAAGCCAATTGAATATGATAAGCTTCCAAACCAACCATTCCCTCTAAGGTTGACTCCTCCTCTACTATATCTTCCTCTTGGAAGATTCTTACCCGCTGCTCTTCATTTTTGGTTGTCTAAGGTGATGGGGGTACAAACCCGCACCCTATGGATAACATTAGGGTTGTGCCGACAACCTTAAATATACGGAGCTTCTTGGGAGGCAACCCGAGCCTTGAAAAAAATAGTTTAGTTGAGCATTTTTGTGTGTTTTTCTATTTGTAGCTTACTTTTATTTTTGGAACACTATTACACTTGGTGTGCATGTTTGTTTTGTAGGAAGCATACGGTCTTTGGAGGAAGGTGATCAAATGGGGAGTCCAACTCAAGGACCATGTAGACGTACATGGTTCGTGACACTCAAAATGGTAGACAAGGAGGAGAACCAAACCCATATGCATGGAACGTGTAGACATGTACGACCCATGAAGCACGCATGGTTTCCTACACCACCCAATCACCATTTCTTCCCTACCACCACCAAAATACAGCCCAAAACCCACCTACCCTAAAAACCCTTGAGACACACACATCGAGACCTATGAGGTAACTCTCTATTGTGATTCAATTCCTTATTCAATTTGTGATGCACGATAGTGGTTAGATTGAACTTTCTTGATTAATAGTATATTAAGGGTGATGGTAGGTTGTTCTTTACATTCTATGATTGTGCCATCAAGGATAGATTTTAGTGTTCTTTTTCATTATAAGTGCTTTCCTATTTCTTTCCCTTGACATGTGTTCTTTGATTTTGTATATGCATTGAGGAAAATGCAAGCTTTAAGTGTGGGGAATGGGATAGATGACACTTATGATTTTTATTTGTTTCTATGTAGTTAACTGCTCTTCTAAGAGCATTTTGAAAATTTTGAAAAATGAAAAAAAATAGAAAAAAATGAAAACCCGGACAAGTGGAAAACCAAAAAGGGTGACTTGGGTAACATTAGGAAAAGCCTGGACAGGTCAAAGATCTAGGTAAAAGTGAGAGGAGCTAAAAGTGAGAAGTCGTGTGGAAAAAGGTGAGAGGTGAGCACGTTTTTTGGGATAAAGCTAGGATGAAAACCTGAAAGGCCTCCTACGCAAAATGAGAGAAATTGAGAGGGAAAAAAAGAAACAAGAAACTAGTTGACGATACATTGGACTCCTTGGTTGCAACTAGATCAAGAATCTTGGGCTATCCCTATGTTGCAACCATGTCAATGGCTTTTGGATTTCCTTAGTGGATTGTTTTGCTCGAAGGTTACTCTTTGATTGCTTTGGGACCATTTTGGGAAAAGTAAGCTTGGCTTTCCGATCTTTAGTCACTTATCTTTTTCCATACACATTTACTTGCTTTGGGTGGTTTGGTTGCTTTAGGAACTTTGGGGAGTGTGAGAGTTATGGGGATTTTCACCTTCTTGGGGGAACTAAGGTAGCTTAGGAATACGTTGAATGCATTGTCTATTTTTGCATGCTTCATTCTGCTTGAACCTTTTTCTTTGATTTTATTTACTCGAGGACGAGTAAAGGTTTAAGTGTGGGGAGTCTGATCTACACCATTATGTATGCTTTAACCAATGCATTTGACATAGTTTTTAGTTGGTTTTAGTCGGTGGATTGCTAGTATTAGTTGAGTTTATGTGACAAGGGGTTTAGACATCCATGTTTGATTTTCTTGTCTAAATCCCGCATTTTGTAGACTTAATTGGTGCTAGTGGACATCTTGTATCCACGGGCTCCTTGATCTTTCTCGTGATCATTTTTAGTAGGTCACCCATAGGTACTTTTTGGTTACATTCTATGATAAGGCCCCATACCAGGGAGCTTGGAGATGAAGAATTGAAGATTTGGTTAAGTATGGAGCTGGGCTTTCAAAACATTCACAGACCGTGAATAAACTCCTTAACAAGACCATATACTGTTCACGGTCCGTGAAAACCTTCATGGACCGTGGCACGAGAGAAGCTTCACGGATAGCACCAGATCCCACAGACCGCGGATATACATGCTTCACGGTTTGTGTTATATCCCACGCCCTGAGCTTGCATGCTTCACGGACCGTGACATCCGTGCTGGTCCGTGAAGCCTTGATGGCTGACCTTGGATTTTACTATTTTTGGCTTATTTTTAGGCCCAACTCCTACTACTATATATAGGAGCCTTAGTCTTCTACTAAACCCTAAGGTAGGATAATGTTGGTTAGTTTCTCGCTCTAGTTTAAAGAGAAGTAAGAGGAGAGTTCTTCTCCTTCCTTTTTCCTTTTCTTATCCTTTTCTTTTCATCTTATTTTCTAGATCCATGACATCTAACCTAATATTTGTCATGGATCTAACCTTTGTAGAGTAGATTTTTAGCTTGGGACTCATTTTGGCACTTGGTATGTTCTAACTCCTTATAGAGATTCATAAGATTCACCATATCCTTGTGTTTATGATATTATTGTGATTGCTCTTGAATGTTATCAATGCATGAATACTACACCACATATAAGCACACACTTTGGGCTATATTCATGTATAATGTAATTATTGATGCCCCCATAGGAAGAGAAACCTGGATGTTAGAACGGGTAGGGGAGAACACGTCTGCGTGGGTATGTGCACGGGGGATTTATGAACACTCTGACCTATTTGCTGTCACACCAGTCTTAGCTGACTTCGTAACTATTGTCCGAGAGGTTGCGGGTAGAGATAGCTAATAGTAGCAAGCTAGGTGTTGTGTTGAAACCCTAGTATCACATATAAGGTGCTTACGAATCTCAGGCCTAGCGTATATAGGACCTGGGAGGAGTAGTTGCATTCATGGTGAAAGCCCATGATGTAATAGCACGGGGGAGAAATAGATCTAAAATGATGGCCGAACCTTGTTGTACTCCCCTAATTACGATGGTGGTGTCGATGGAGGGTTGCGAGCGCACCTACCGTGACAGGGTTGGGGAAGTGTATGCCATCAGCCACACCACGTGTTGTGAACACACTGATATGTATTTTGTAAGTTTTTATGTGAATGAATCATGGATTTAAGCATTAGAACTACTATGTTGCTAAATGTTTCCCAATTGCCTAGAATAAGTAGTTTCTCGTTTGTTCATTTTATACTTTGTAGTTGATAGTTGAAAATACCAAACCCCCCCAGTTTCATGTCTACACTACTAGTTGTTCCTTTCACTCATGCAGATTAATGACTCACACGAGGTTGTTTTTTAATTAGTACTTGAGCCCTAACATCCTTGTGGACAAACCCATGGCTTACCGATTACTACCTCTTGGTAGGTTAGCAGTGAGAACATGTGTAGAATTACAAATCTCTATCTTTGGCCTATGAGCCCTCCGCCTAGGTTAATAAGATAAAAATTAATGACCCCGGGAGGAGGTGGGTCAGCATGGAAACTCACTTTTCTTTGACGCAGCCATAACTCCTACTAGTACATGCGTGGGGTGGTATATCTGTTCTCCAAATGGAAGCTGGATGTATGGAGGATTCCAACACATCTCTTTTGTTTATTTGGTTAAGCAAGCAGATGCCATTGCTCTTCGCACTACTCTGATAACAACTATACAGAAGGGCATACACGTTAACTCTATAAAAGGAGATGTGCAACTAGTTATCAATGCTATGAGGAATAGACAGGAGGATCTATCTAACTTTGGTGTCATTATTGAGGATATGTGTAGACTAGTTGGAAATTATCCATCCCTAGACTTGATTTGGATTAGAATGAAGGATAGCTTCATTGCCCATTTATTAGCGCAACATGCAAAAACTAGTAGAGATGAAATCTCTCTATGGGATAACACCCCACACCTTGTAACACATTTCTTTAATTAATTAATCAAGGATAAAAAATTTATTTTACTAAACCCTAAGCTAGGATAATGTTGATTAGTTTCTCTCTCTAGTTTAGAGAGAAGGAAGAGGAGAGTTCTTCTTCTACTCCCTTCTTCTTTTTCTTATCTTTTTGTTTTCATCTTATTTTCTAGATCCATGGCATCTAATCTAATATTTTCCATGGATCTAATCTTTGTAGAGTAGATTTTTAGCTTGGGATTCGTTTTAGCACTTGGTATGTTCTAAATGCTTATAGAGATTCATTAGATTCACCATATCCTTGTGTTTATGATATTATTTTTATTGTTCTTGAATGTTATAAATGTATGAATACTACACCACATATAAGCACACACTATGGGCTATATTCATGTATGGTGCAATTATTGATGCCCTCTTAGGAAGAGAAACCTGGCTGTTAGAATGGGTAGGGGAGAACGCGTCTACGTGGGTGTGTGCACGGGAGAATTGAGAACACTCTGACCTATTTGACGTCGCACTAGTCTTAGCTGACTTCGTAACTATTGTTCGAGAGGTTGTGGGTAGAGATAGCTAATAGTAGCAAGCTAGGTGTTATCAGAGATAATGTGCCTACAAATCTTGAGCCTAGCGTATATAGGACCTGAGAGGAGTAGTTGCATTCGTGGTGAAAACCCGAGATGTAATAGCACAGGGGAGAAATAGATCTACAATGATGGTTGGACCTCGTTGTACTCCCCTAATTACGATGGCGGTGCTGATGGAAGGTTGCGAGCACACCTACCGTGACTGGATTGGGGAAATGTATGCCATCGGCCACACCACGTGTTTTGAACACACTGATATGTCTTTTGTAAGATTTTATGTGAATGAATCGAGGATTGAAGCATTAGAACTACTATGTTGCTAAATGATTCCCAAGTGCATAGAATATGTAGTTTCTTGTTTGTTCATTTTATGATTTGTAGTTGATAGTTTAAAATACCAACCCCCCCACACTATCACAAGAAGGACCCTTTAGCACAGGTTTTTTATGTTCTAGCACCGGTTTTTTCGCAAAAAAAACCCGGTGCCTAAGTAAGCGATGATACTTTAGCACCGGTTGGAAAAAAACCAGTGCTAAATCCCAACTTATAGCACTGGTTTTTTAGTTAGCACCGGTTTAAAAACAGGTGCTAAAATGTACCACTATAGCACCGGTTTTTCTTGTTAGCGCCGATTTTTAAACTGGTGCTAAATTAGCAACGGTTTTTTTCTTTAGCACCGGTTGAAAACCAGTGATAAATTAGCACAGGTGGGAAAACCGGTGCTACTAAGAAAACCAGTGCTAAATTTAGCACCAGTTTTATAACCAATGCTAAAAAAACTGGTGCTAAATATGTAAATTTTGCACCGGTTATTTTTAGCACCGGTTATAAAACCGGTGCTAAATATGCAAATGTAACACCGGTTTTTAGTTAGCACCGTTTTGAAACCGCTGATAAAATTTTTTTATTGCACCGGTTCACTTTTAGCACCGGTTCACTTTTAGCACCGGTTTCGTCACTGTAAGCTGCGGCGCGCTGCTGCTCTTTCAGTTCATCCTCACGCAGCCAGTTTCATTTTTAAGCTTATTTTCCTACCCGGTGCGTTCTTTTTCAAGGACAGTACCGATTATTTGTTGTGCGTAGTAACAGAACGGTGCACAAATAAAAATAGAACAAATTGTGAGCAACCATGACACATAGACAAGAAGTAGGTTCAAAAAAGCATTGAGTTCGATGACCTATAATTGTTTATTAACAAAAGAAGAGCAACATGTTTCTTTGTGGCCTAAGATACTGGAACCCCCCTCATCACCAAGTTGACGAGTATCAAAAGTGAAGGTCAATTACCTTTCTCATAAGAGATAACACTAACCACTATCCGATGATGGACGCAAGTCCCTGTATGACATTCAATTGAGCTATGCATTTTGGCAGAGTACATTTTCCAAAAACACAAACCCATTTCAGAGCAATTCTCCGCAGTTCATCGCTCCCTATTAGAGTGTAATCTTCTGGAAATTGCTGAAATAATGTATTAAATCACATGTTAAGAGAAGGATATATTTGTGAGAGAATAACCGGTGCTAAAAGCAGTGTAGGAAAACGTACCTGAATAATGTCAATGTCATGCATGTGCCTAACAATTTTTTCCATGTAATACATGCAATGGTATCCACACTCCCAACTACTACTTTGTATCTTGTGCTGTTGTAAAAGAGAATTTGTTGAAATGGTTAAGAACATGAAAATGACATATGAAATATGACGTTATGGGATAATACGTACATTGATGTTTATGACATTCCATGTATAGTTCAAAGGGTAGGTGGTATTTTGGTCGGAATTGATCTGTCGATATTTTGTTGCAATCCTACAATCGATGAAAACATATATGTGTCAACATATTAAAAAATCATTTTCACAAATTGGGGTTCACACAATATATGAAAAAATATATATTAATTAAAATTAATTGTAAATATTCAAGCCAAGAAAGTGATAAACGTACAAGAACACATTTACGTGAACAAACATTTTTGTAAAACATTGAAGTTGAAGGAATGACATGAATGTGTTCCACTTACAAATGAATCATTTTAAGGCATGACCTATTTCGTTTGCAAATTCCCCTAGTCATTGAGTCGATGCAATATACTCGATCGATTTTCGGTACGAAGACGAGCAAAAACCAATGGTCCCTTTAAAAAAAGGAAAAACCAAAATGAAGCTAAAAATATATTTGTGAAAATAAAATCACAGCATATGGTTGCTATTGCTTCCATGTGGCCGGGACTAGCAACTCAGAAAAAAAATGGAACTTACTCTCGATTATACGGGAAGACGTACAACCTCGCTTGAGTGCGGCACATGACAGCCGAAACCTCCTCCGCAGTCAATTCCACCCTTTGATTTGCCTTTTGAGCCATTGAATTTGAAGAGGCCGGAATAAACTGGACGTGGCCTCCATGAACCAACCCATCACAGAGGCATCTTGCAAACTAATATTGTAAGTGAAACAAATATAATGATACATCTATCTATAAATAATGTAACCATGCAAATTCTTACGATGCCCATATATCAAGTTGGCACCCACTGATCCACTCCATTTCATCTTCTACGTCTAAGCTGCTCATGAACAGTCTTAGCTTGTCAGTAAATATGGCTGTGTAGACTTCTTCTGATCCAAACACATCCGCGTTGAAATTGATGCGGAAGACTTTGTTTGGTCAACATATTTGTGTAGATAGCCTTAAAGCATCATTAATCTCTTGAATAGCAGCGATGCATTCTTAGTCTTCCGTGACCCCCTAATTACATTAAGAATCTAATAATGTTAGTTGTCCAGTATTTGTATATAACTCAGAATTGGATCATATTTTAAAGGCAAAAATGGGTACTCACAAATATGTACTGGTTAGAAATTGACATGGGAGGATTTGGTTGCTCATTCTCCGTTGATGTAGTATTTTCTTTTGGAACTTGCTAATGGGTAAAATGTTAGTCATGCATTGGTAAAAATCAGTCGGAATGAAATAGTCCGGGGGGTATGTACCTCTCCTTTTACCGATCGAGAGACCACCTGTTCATGCAGAGTATCTTCCTTACCCACCGCCTTCTGTAAGGGACAGTGTGTTAATAATATGTATCTGGATGTCATAGCCAGTTAATATGCTTATATGTTTAACCTGTGTAGTGTCCTTGGCAAATTTTGGTGTGCAGTTTATTTGAGGACTTCCAACTTCGTTGACTACCAATTCTTGTGGAGGCGGTTGCTGCTCGTTCTCCTACGTAAGCAGATGAACAACATATTATGTTTTAGTAATATCTAGAAAGATATATATTCTGCGATAATAAGAAGAATACAATCATCACACCTCATCATCCTGTTGCCCATTGACACTTATCAGCTTTCCCGGCCATAGAATGTTATATCCAATGGCCTAAGTGACAAACTCAAATTCTCCGTGTTCAATCGGCAAATGTGCCTTGGGAATGAACACATGTCCATGAAGATTTACTCACTCCCACTTGATGGGTAAGTCCGTGTCCGTGTCCTTTGGAAACAAGATACCAAATGAAGCTAGTTCAAAACATATAGGTTGTACTTTTTTCCTTTCTGAGAAATAAACTCAGAAATACATCGGTTGGACAATAAGTAAGTGTTATTAAGTAAATAAAATTAAATAATTTTGTTAGTGCAATCATATATATTATAACAAGAAATGAAGTCTACATGTAGCTGCTGAAGGCTGCAGCGCGCTACAGCTTTCAGTTTTCAACTGAGACTGAGAGCTGGATATCGCTACAGCGTTCAACGTTCATCTGCCATAAACTGTCTATCAAATAAAAATTGATTGGCAAAGAGACATTATCTCAGTTTACGTGGGAAAGAAAAATTTGACGATATATAAGTAGACCCAAACTACCAACATCCAAAATGAAAGTATAGTAGTCAATGTATCCCCACAAAATCATTTTGACAGGAAATGGAAAACCAGAAAGTAAAGATCACAGAACAAGAAAGGAGCTAACGATGAGGTTCATGGTATGGAATACCTTGTCATCCGCTACGTTTCCTTATGGCTCACTACATCCAGATGCTGAAGGAATGAATACCCGGTTGTCCTTATTCGCGGCGGGGGTGGAAGATGTAGCAAGGAAATTGCGGGCATCCAAGTGTGGGGGAATAGCTTTACCCAATTATCCAGCTAGCCAATTTGTTTGGGCCTCAAATAAGGCAACAAATTTTTCCTTGAGCTCGATGACATCCGTTGGTAGTTTGTTTGAATTTTAGATTTCCTCAGATGGTTTTGTGCTTGTGCTCCCACATCGACTAGATGCATAACGGGTCACAGCCATATGTGGTAGGGCCTCGTTCACCTTCAACGTTGTGGAGCAACCTCTCCAACGACCCCTATGATCCTTCTTACATGTTGCTTGAACGAGAATATCTTCTTTTCCTTGTATAACCAAATCTCCCTTTTGCTTCTTATCCATGAGAATTATCTCGGAAACAGAACATACATTAGCCATTACTATGCATTACATATGAGAATATTATTAGAGATAGAATCAATTATGAATTATGCTCACAATAGTGGGGGCTGCTCTTTTAATGGAGTCGGTGGTGTAGGTTGACAATTTCTTGTCCCAGTTAACTTCAAGGAACACCTCCGAGCGGTCCGGTTTGAAATCAATGAATTGAACTAAAGCCTCCGCTTCTTCTACACTATGAACTTCATCCAGAAGCTTGTCAATTTTAGCCTTTCTTTTCCTCTTCTCGAGTTCTATTGCAACCCTACGATTCCCTCCACTGCTCGTGTGATGGATGTACTCCTTTTGTGAGGCGCATACTTTTTCCGCGTCACTTATTGCCTATTTGGCCATTAATTTGTAAAATGCTCACAAAGTAATGACTAGAGATTAATAATTTTCAAGGAATTACCTTGAATTCAGGGGTTGATCTGTGTTTCACAAATAGCTCCCACTCATATTTGTCCATCTAGCGATAATCTCTCCATGCACAAGAACCAGGTTTTTTTTGCACGATGTACTTGTGAGCCACCTTAGTCTTCCAATTCCTCTACTTTTCTTCTGCATAAATAGTCCATTTATTTCGGAACTTATTCATCTCATTGAACATCATTTTGGTTTGTATATCCCAGCTCATCTAGTGGACAAAGATACAACTTGTTAGTGCAAAATGTAATGAAGGTCACATGAACTGATGAAAATGGAGGATTACAACACACTTACGAGAATGTCTTCCCATGCATATTTCTTTACATGGTCTGGGACTTATTTCCAATTATGCCATGTCCCGAAGCGGATTCTTCGTCGGAATGCATAGCCAACATACATCAACCATCAGCTACGCATAACTAAGGGTTCGAAGTCATCATCGAAGAATATTTTAAGTGAATTCTTTTTCTTCACAAGCAATACGGACTTGCACGTAGCTGTGCCTCTGCGCTTGTAATATTCTTTTATCTCAAACTTGTCAAAGCTCCCACTCATGTCATCTTTTAAAATAGTTTCTTCTTCTTCCCCCAATTTTTTAGATCCCGAGCAATATTTGGGTGCATCGTCCTCTTCCTCGTTACTGTCATCACAGTTGTCAGCTTTTGGAGGGGTAACACAATTCTCTTCAACGGCTTTTGTACCACCGGAGTCAGATAATTTCTTCCTCGGCTTCGCCATTCAATCTCGAGGAAGAATCAATCAAACATAAGGAAATCTATCCACATGAAACACTACCCACACTAGTAACCAAAGAAATGAAAACACAAACTCACAAACTAAGAGACCCACCAAAATATAGCTATTCATTCGGAGCTACGGAACTAACGAGATAGAAGGCCCAATGCATCCTACGAAGAATACCATTACTACGTTAGAAGTTACAAATTTGATCAAAGTAGCGATTCCATCCGTGTGAAGCATTGGTTAACCATCAATGAAGATGATAAAATTGGCTTTTTATAGTTTTGAAGACTATGGATGCATCTGTAGCTACACGTTATTCATTAAAATGATTCAAAAATTGGGAGATTTAAACAAAAAATTGTCATTTATTTTCTTTGAGAAATAATTTATATGAGTTTCTATGCATAACATTGAGACTGTGTTAATCAGTTTCTGCATTTGTACGTTACTGAATTGCTATAGGTTAATATTGAAAGGTGGATGTTTCACTGTACCAAAAAAACCAAAAAATAGCTATTCATTAATCCCGGGAAAGATGCAAACTACCAACACTGATAAGGAAATCTAAATACAACACATCCGAAGATGAATTTCCAATAACAACCAACTGAGAACATATTGTATCGGGGCAAAAAAAGGGTTTGCGAAAATTTGTCTTCGGGCAAAAACATGGTGGGCAAAAAACAGGGTAGCCAAAAATTATGAAATTATTAGCAAACATATCATCTGTCCACATGAAACACTACTCACACTAGTAACTCAAGTAATGAAAACATATACTCACAAACTTAGAGACCCACCAAAATATAGCTATTCATTAAGCCCGAGAAAGATGCAAACTACCAATCACTCATACCTTATTGGTACACACTCTCGACGGTATTGTATTTTGACAAGATCCGGCCACCTTCATAACCCGCTTTACTGGTTGGAAGTTCCGACCAAATTGGCCACCAAAATTGTGAAGCTGATTCTCGAGCAAAATTGGGAAGTAGGATCGCGGCCAAGATTGGGAAGTAGAACTGCTCTAATTAAATGGTGAAGGGATGGACAATATGTTTGGGAAAAATCGGCAGGGGGTTATGGTGGAAAGAGAGAAAATTGGAGTCTAAGGTTGTGGAGGGAAGAGGGAAATCGGTAGTGGTGTTAGGGTGGGAGGGGGCCGAATATTTGGGGTTAAGGTTATGGAGGGAATTGGGAAAATTTGGGAGGGAAGGAAAATGATGCTTTGTTGACCTAGAGCGGAAGTCAAAAAGTATAAAAAGTCTTATAGCAATTTGGCAATTTTATAGTAATTTAATAACAATTTTATAAAAAGTACAAAAAGTTATACAATTTTTTTAAATCGGGTTTATAGTGTTCTCGACCTTTTTTTTAAACATTAATTGTTGCCTGAAGGCTTACATCAAGCGGTTTCCGTAGATTTACATCACATATGGGATAAACTCATTATACTGAGGCACTATCTAAATATTACAATTCTAATCTAAGACCTCAATAACTAATAAAGAAAGATACACAAAGGAACTAATCGATATTGCAATACTTATCAAACACCAATGTGGCAGTGCGATGAGAACGGTACATGAAGGATAAGTGGCTTTCACTGTGCAGTCTTAGTATAGCCTCAATATAAATCAAGCTCTCGACTACCATCACAGCCAAACACAGTGAAGTATTGAGTCTTGACTCATAACTGCCGGAGCTGAGTCTTGACTCGAAAGTCCGGAGCATACGCCGAGCAGACACCAACCCTTATACTATTACTTGCACACATAGAACAACTAGAGAAATAGAGTCTAACCAGGAATTAGTCTGTGTCAATACAAACAAGTTTAAGTGCCTCGCTTGGTAGTAGCCTCACTTAGTTGCACTTGAGGAAGACTGTATTTGAGTTGCCTCTGTAAGTAGTGGACGACAGGTAGACTGTATTTGAGTTGCCGAAACTGATTATTGTATTGCTCACAAACAAATATAGAGTGCAATAAGGAAATATAATATGAGTAGCACTGTAGCTTAGTAACCATGACTTATCAAGAATCCATCAAGATCTGATCAGAAACATGATTTTCTCTAACAATAGTATAACAATATTAGAGAATGATCTATTGTTGACAGGAATAAATATAATACAAAAGGAAGTATAGTCCTACTAACGCTCTGGCCTAGTCAATATCACTTCTTCAGAATCGTTAAAATCAATCCAGATTTTTTATAACACCCTCGAACCCCTCGACCCCCCGACCCCTCGAACCTCATCCACCCCTTGAACCCCTCTAACCTCGAACCCCTCGACCCCTTAAATCCCTCGACCCCTCAAACCCCTCGAACCCCTTGAACCCCTCGACCCCTCGAACACCACCACCTCTCAAGGCCCTCGAACCCAACGACCCCTTGACCCCTCAAACCCCTCCACCCCTCGAACCTCATCCACCCCTAGAACCTCATCGACCCCTCAGACACCCCCACCTCCTGAGGCCCTAGAACCCCACGACCCCTCGAACCCCTCGAACCTCATCCACCCGTCGAACCTCATCGACCCCTCGAACACCCCCACTTCCCGAGGCCCTCGAATCGCCTAGAACCCCACGACCCCTCCAACCCCTCCACCCCTCGAACCTCATCCACCCCTCGAACCCCTCTAACCTGGAACCCCCTCGACCCCTCGCCCCCTCGAACACCTCTACCCCTCGAACCCTCCACCCCTCGAACCCCTCCACCCCCTATACCCCTCAAATCTCGTACCCCTCCACCCCTCGAACACCCCCACCTCTCGAGGCCATCGACCCCTTGAATGCCACGACCCCTTGACCCCTCCAACCCTTCCACCCCTCGAACCTCATTGACCCCTCGAACACCCCCACCTCTCGAGGCCCTCTACCCCTCGAACCCCTCCACCCCTCCACCCCTCGAGCCCCTCGAGGTCTCCAGCCCCTCGATCCGTGTCTCTTAAAAGTGTTAACAATTTCAACCCATGTCTTTGTAAAATTCATCCCAATTGGGTGTAAAATTCACCCCATTTGTTTGTAGCCTTGGTGAAATGTGTTAGTGAAATTGGTCACTCAACCCGCCCAATACCCTAACACCTTTCCTCTCCCAAGCTCTCTCCACATTCCCCACTCCCTCCACTGGAAAACTCTGTCCCCACTCCCTTCGCCGTCCCCGCTCCCATTTACCGACCCTGCTCCCTCCGCCCTTCCTGCTCCCTCCGCCGTCCCCGCTCAATTCCACCTCTGCCAAGCTCCATCCCTTCCACCTTTCACCTTCAACCAAGCTACCGTCAGTGAAGCTTTGTCCGCCTAGCTCCATTGGCTAAGCTCTGTCCGCCAACCATCGTCCGCACTCCAAACACCTTTCGTCAAGAAACCATAGTCCGAATCAGGTAAGCGGATACACACTCATGTTTGGTTTCCTAGGGTTTGTCTACTAATTTTTGTATGCTTTAGGTTTGATTTCATGAAAATGCCTAATTGGGATGAACCTTGTTGTGCTTCTGTTTTTGGAAATGTGTGAGTAATTGTGTACAAACCTGATTGTTTACTCTGAATATGAAAAAGAATGATTCTGTATTCTGCAAGTGAGAAAAAAAAATTTTGGAAGTAGAAAATTTGGATCCATTAGATAACAAAACATATGTTCTGCAAAACTTAAGATCTCTTAATATTTAACAAATGGGAAGAAGGTTTCTCCATCACTACAAAACTTGTCTCCATCAAAGAATCTGACATCTCCATGAGCACGGTAGGTCCTGCGTCTTGTAAGGCTCATGTGCTGTGTTTTTATTTTTGACATGTTGCCATGCTCTTAATATTTTTATGGAATTTGGCTATTTGGTTGTTTTTCATACATAAGAAGTTTTTTTAAGCAACATTGGTGTGTTTATTGGCTAGAGATCATTACCATTTTTGCCTAAATGCTCCACAGTGTCTCTTTATTGAGTAGCTAAAGTATTTGAAGGTGTCAGATTCTTTTTTGTCACCCTGTCCATCTAGTACTTACAAACTAATGCAGTTTTCTTGTCCATTTACAGCACAGTATCAGTCATTTGTATCCTTTTCCTTTCTAATTTTCCGTTAATACTCCGACCACCCAGTTTTCTAATTTTCCGTTAGTATTCTGAACAACCATTAATATTCTGGTTTATGTTAACATTTTGCTGGTGCATTACGTACCATAACACATTTATTTTACCAGGTATGGCCCCCAGAAAGAGTCCTCTCAAGCAGAAGAACAACACCCAAGACTCTCGAAAAAAAGTCAGAGTAGGCGAGAAGGATGAGTGTCAGCACGGGTCTCAGATTGTCCCCACGAACAATCCAATACTGACTGTAGAGCCAGACTGTCATGAGGCAATGGCTGTGTACAAAGAGTTCAGGGGCCTCATACTAGAGAGAGGGTTAAGAGTAGAAAAGCCCTACAAGGACTACGTGAATAAACACGGCTGGAAAGGCTACACCTCACAACGACCTTGGGCAAACCAGACCATGGCATGTGAGTTCTTATCGCTCATGAAGTACAAGAATTGTCCGGATGTTGTCCTCCGTGGTAAGTTCGTTGATCTTGCAGCGGATGTGATCAACAGGTACTACAAGATTCCACCGAAGCCGTCGAGTTTGTACGAAGCCGCCGAGAAAGCTGTTGAACAAGCTTCATAGGAAGACATCATAAGAGAAATATGTGATGATAGCAGTGAAGTTATCCGAAATCTACCACAAGAATGGTCCAGCATAGAGAAGAAATACTTGACTGAAGACATGAACGTGTGGTACAGTTTCATAGTTGCCCAGCTTCTCCCGGTGAAAATGAATAGTGAGGTTCATCGATCCCGTATGTTTCTGCTCTATAAGATCAAGAACAACATGAGCATCGATGTTGGGGCTACGATAATGGGGTACATCTGGGATTGTGTCAATGGCCATAATTGCACAGGTTTCTCCTCACTCATCGCTGCCATATGCATGGAAGTAGGTTGCAGATTCAAAGATAATGATGTCACAATGATGCCAAAGCTTCCCATAAACCCTATAATATTCTCGAAGAAGAAGAGCGTTGCTGAGTCATCTAGGGCGGCAACAAGTACTTCATCTAAGGCGAACTCGGATGGGGAAATGGCAGCATTACAACTGAAGGTGGATCACTTGGTGCGATGGACATCGCAGGTTGGGAAGATCCTTACTGCCATGTGTGGCGAGAGGATTAAGGAATTGGGTCCAATCCCTACCTTAGATTTGGCAACGTCCAACACTAGGACGAAGAGGTCGCACAGGGGTTGACTAATTACGTTGAGCTCACATCTTCATTTTGTCAGGTTGTTTCTTTTGCTAGGTTAATATGGAACTTTAATTAGTAGATTTTTTATTTGCATAACATATATTGCTACTGTGTTGCTACTGTTTGGATGTGATTTTGTAAATTGACATTTCTAGTCTCGTATCGTATTCATGTTCTTTTCTTAGAGGAAACGAGCAAATCAAAATAGCTAATGTGTGTGTGTAAAAGCTGCAGCGCGCTGAGCCAAAAGAGCTGCAGCGGGCAGCAGCTACCATAGGAAAATGAAGCTAATTTTGTCCAAGGCTTTTTTTTTAAAACAGTGGCAGTGCGCAGCAGCAGGAAACAACTATTATAGGAAAATGAAGCAAATTTTGTGCAAGGCTTTTTTAAAAACAGCGGCAGCGCGCTGTATCTCACAGAGGTGCTCAAATTGGGGACCAATTGGAACATAGTTGGTACAAAACACAACAAAATACAAAAATACACAAACTTTATCTCGAATTCATTGATCGACACCCTCGCTAGTCTTCAACCACCTTCCTCTTCTTGGATTGAACGCCTCAAATTTATTAGCCATCTTCATCTATCCAAATGCCATCTCTGTGTTTCCTTCGTATTGCTCCCTCTTCAATCCCGTTGTTATTAAGTAGAGGGGAAATAGAGGAGAACTCTAAACCTTCACCTTTAACTTCAAAATCAATTTCATCACGAAAAGAGAATTTCTTACCTTGTAACACAACAGACCAACCTACATTGCATGGGTCATTTATGTAGAAAACTTGTCTTGCTTGTTCGGCCAAAATAAACTGATAATTTTCATATGCTTCACGAGTCTAGTGAACAAGGGTAAATCCCATTGTGTCATCAGTTCGAACTCCAGTTGTGTTATCAAACCACTTACACTTGAAAACCGGAATCTTTAATTCTCTATAGTCAAGCTCCCAAATCTCATCAATAACACCATAAAACGACATCACAGCTAGGACTGGTTTATTGTCTTTCTTACTTGCTTGCCACATAGTCTCCGAGTCAATGTATACCCCACTATTTTGTGTTGTGATCTTTAAATCTTGGTCCCTAGTAGCAAAACTGAAACTGTTCATGTCATATCCAGAATACCTCAAAACCGTACAGTTAGGCTTCCTTACAAATGCCCTAATTTTTGGGTCGTAATCACCTACATTGCATTGATCATATAACCAATTCACAAACTTGTCATTGTGCTCCAATTGAACTTTATTAGGGGGCCACGTGGGATGAGACTCCGTGATCGAATTAAGGTGCTCGGTCACATAAGCAGTAGTCTCCATACAATTCCTCAACACATACAAATGAACTAACATCAAATCACTATTCAATGGGGTAAATAACACTCCTCTCGACCTCTTCCTTCCAGCATGTCGATTCTGGGGCACCCCAAAATTTCTATGTTCCTCCAAATAGCTAGAGAAAAATTCAATTACTTCTTTGGTAACATACCTCTCAACAATACTAGCATCCGGCCGACTCATACATTTCACGTATCCCTTGAAGACTTTCATGTGACGCTCGAAAGGATACATATAACGCATACCAACCGGACCACATATCTTTACCTCCCGCACTAAATGAACAACCAAGTGAACCATTATATCAAAAAAAGATGGAGGTAAATACATATCCAACATGCATAGCACAACAACAGCCTCTTTTTGTAGGACATCCAAATGGTCCCGATCAACAGACTTCCGGCATATGGAAGCAAAAAATAAACAAAGTCTAGTGATTGAGTACCTTACGTCGGCCTCCATTACCCCATGAATAGAAATAGGTAACAGTTGTTGCATCAAAACATGACAATCATGAGATTTCAACCTGGTCATCCGACAAGCCTTCGTAACTAACCGACTCACATTCGATGAATAACCAATTGGGACCTTTAATGATTTCAAACTATCACAAACTGAGATTCTCTCCTCCTTTTATAATGTACAAGGTGCAGGGGGAAAGTAAGTCCTATTACCCTTCACTTCTGGGGCGAGGTCATTTCTGATTCCCAAATCAACCAAGTCCAACCGGGCATTCAAACTATCTTTCGTCTTCCAAGGAATATTCAAGAGGGTGCCTATCAAACTTTCACAAACATTTTTGTCAATATGCATCACGTCTAGGCAATGCCTAACCTCAAGATGCTCCCAGTACGGTAGATAAAAAAATATTGACCTTTTCTTCCATGGACCATCACAATGTATTCTTTCCTTGCCTTTATACTTTCCCAATACCACTCTCAATTTCTTAACCTTATTGTGAATCTTCACACCAGTTAGTGGTGTAGGGTATTTCCTTCGTTCTTTCCCACCAACAAAATTGACCACATCATCCCGGTATTTATGGTTTCCTTGCAGCCATTTTCTATGGCCAAGATACACTGTCTTTCTTCCATGTCTTAGCTGTTTGAATTCTGTCTTCTCCTCACAAATAGGCTACGCTTTGTGCCACTTCACAACATAGCCCAAAAAATTTCCATAGGCTGGAAAATCATTGATCGTGCAATAAAACTTGGCACACAATTGAAACTTCACATTCATATGGGCATCAAATACCAACACCCTTTTTTCTTCCCACAATATCTTCAAATCATCGATCAATGGTCTCAAATACATATCTACCTCGTTCCCAGGTTTCCTAGGACCTGAGATTAACAAAGGCATCATAACATATTTACGTTTCATGCACAAATAAGGGGGGCAAATTATATATAACCAACATCACGGGACAAGAACTATGCTTCGATGACATATTACCAAATGGATTCATCCCATCAGTACACAATGCAAAGCGTAAATGTCTAACCTCCGAACCAAATGAAGGATATTGCTTGTCAAAATTTCTCCATTGTTCACCGTTTGCCGGATGTCTTATCTTCTCGTCGTTTGGTCTTTCCCTCTCTCCATGCCATCGCAGGTTCTTTGCATCTTTTGAATTCGCGAATAACCTCTTCAACCTAGGAATTAAAGGAAGATACTTCAATGGGACCTTCTTCTTCTTCTTACCCAAACACCCATCATCATCATTTCTCACAACCTTATATCTTGAATGTTTGCACACGGGACATTAAACCACGTCTTTCAAATCACCGTCATACAACACACAATCATTTGGACATGCATGTATTTTCTTGTATTCCAAACTGAGTGGACACAATATTTTCTTGGCTTCGTAAAATTTTTTCGGTATTCCATTCCCTTCCGGAAACTTATCCTTTAGAAGCTTTAGGAGTGAATTCACACTAGTATCACTCCAAGAACTTGTGGCTTTCAAATTGAAAACCTCCATAAAAAAAGGGATTATGGTATCCTTACTTTTACATCCTGAATACAATGACTTCTCTTTTTCGTCAAGCAAAGCACTCAACATTTTAGGCTTCCCCGCAAAATCTCTTACAATGTCATCGAACATAGCATCAACAGTACTTTTGTTTCCATCTACCTTGTCAAAACCACCGTTATGTCCTTGCTCAACCTCTCCATGAAATGTCCATACAATGTAACATCCGTCAAATCCATTCTTCAACAAGTGAAATCTAACAAGCCCACAATCATCAAACCGTTCACGACACAAGCATATTTTGCATGGACAAAGTATCCTCTCCTCCCAACCAAAGGCATAATTAAGAAATGAATCAACAAATGCAATATGTTCACCACTACCTCTAGCTACACTTGGATAGCTAACCATTTTTCCCTCCACGCCAGTGGCGGAACTAGGCAAGTATTTTAGGGGGGGGGGGCTTACTTATACTGGTAAAAAAAAATTTCGGAAGCTATATTATATTAGTAATTTTTTTCAGGGCGCTGAATTACACTGAATTTATTTTTTCTGAACACAAGTCAACATATTCAAAATCCGCTTCAATAATAAAGTGTTTATAAAATAATCCAGTTTTTACAAATACGATAAATCACACTTACAATTATTCGATCTTGTTAATTAATATATTAAAAATAACTTAAATAAGATTATAAAAATAAAATTAGTGAGCAAATCACATGTATAATCAGTTTATACCTAAATGAAATCAATTTATGTCTAGAATTAATTAAATAGTTTAATAACTTGGTAAAATTACAACTGAAAATATATAGCTTTATTGTGATTTTCTTAATTTAAAAAAAGTTACCATATTCATCAGCATTAATTTAAAAATGAGATAAAGAATCTCTTATGATCCTCTCATCTTAATTAATTATAGTAACAAAATCATATTTAATACAAAATACCAAATATCACAAATGACAAACAATTATTAAAGTTACAGTAAACTATTGTTAGCAGTACTATTTTGACTTCCATAAAAGCAGTGGGCTTCAAAGACTTGGTTAAGAAACTTAACAGCGGGCCCATGGCTTCGTTTGAATGGCCCAATTGGTTTTTAACCCATATTTTGCCTTCAGACTTTTAATCAAAACGACGTCGTTTTGATGTCTGAAGGCAAAGAAAAAAAAGGCAGGCCAGTCATCTTCTTCGGCGAGAAGACAAACAGGGGGCGGAGCTGGCCATCCAACGGGGGGCGGAAACCATTTTTCTGATGGAGGCTAGACCCAATTTCCGAGCTACTGGATCTTAGGGGGGGCGCCAGCACCCTCTCGCCCCCTGTATCCACCCATGCTCCACGCAAACATCGACTCTCGGTCCGTTGTATCTAAACAACACATAATAAACAATTACACAAATTTTCATTATTCAAACATAATAAAAATAAACACAATCAATTTGCTACACAATACTAAAAGTGTCATATATGTATGTGTATATGTATGTGAATCGATCAACTAGTTTGTTCTTGGGATACACACACACACACACACACACACACACACATATATATATATATATATATATATATATATATATACCATCTCCCAAAACAAACACAACCATGTTTACATCCACACTCATTTACACTCTCACAACATGATACTAAACCGGCGACATAAAGCATATAGAAACCATTAATACATACGAATAAACTCTCTTCAAGCATGCATTTATGGTTATTATAACTACTAGCTATTTGATTGAAATTTCAAGAAGTGAATAAAAACTTACATCCATGTGGCTTCATTGCTTTGAGTTATTGCTCACTATCCAAAAATTCTTCCATCCATGAAGGGAGGAGGAAACTACAAGTTCAGAAATAATTTTAGAGGGGTAGTTCAGAGCATTAAATGCTCAATTTAGCACCGGTTTTTGTGAATAGTATGTAAAACCGGTGCCATTTTCCCTATTAGCACCGGTTTGTAACCGGTACAAACTTTAACGGTGCCATTTTTCCTGCCTTTTTTCTGGAATTCTTTTAGCACCGGTTTTGGTCATTTTTTAGCACCGGATTCTAAAACCGGTGCCAAATATCTACTTTACACCGGTTTTCTTCAATTTTTACCACCGGTTTTCAAATCGGTTCAAATTTAGCACCGGATTTCGACATTTTTAACACCGGTTTTTCAAACCGATGCTAACATTTCCAATTCACCGGTTATGCAGATTTTTAGCACCGGTTTTTAAACCGGTGCTAATTTAAAACCGGTTTTTGTTATTTTTAGCACCAGTTTTATGATCGGTGTTAGTTTAACACCGGTTTTCATCAATTCTAGCACCGGTTTTGTAACCGGTGTTTTATTAAATAAAACCGGTGCTAACATAATTATAACCGGTGCTAAATTAACACCGGTTAAAAAACCGGTGCTAACAAAAAAACCGTTGATTACATTATTTGCACCAGTTTTTTAAACCAGTACTAAAAATCGGTGCTAGAGGTGGATCTCTGTGGTAGTGCCAGTTGCATGTCTACACTACTAGTTGTTCCTTTCACTCATGCGGATTGATGACTCACACGAGGTTGTGTTTTAATTAGTACTTGAGTCCTAACATCCTTGTGGACAAACCCAGGGCTTGCCGCTTACTACCCCTTGGTAGGATAGCAGTGAGAACAAGTGCATAATTATAAATCTCAATCTTTGACCCATAAGCCCTCAGCCCAGGGTAATTAGCTACAATTAACGACCTCAGGTGGAGACGGGTCAGCATGGAAACTCACTTTTCTTTGACGCAACCATAACTCCTACTAGTACATGCGTGGGCTGGTACATCTATTCTCTAGATGGAAGCTGGATGTATGGAGGATCCCAACGCATCCCTTTTATTTATTTGGTTAAGGAAGCAGAATTCATTGCTCTTCTCACTACTATGATGACAACTATACAGAAGGGCATACACTTTAATTCTATAAAAGGAGATGTGCAACAAGTTATCAATGTTGTGAGAAACATATAAGAAGATCTATATGACTTTGGTGTCATCATTGAGGATATGTGTAGACTAGTTGAAAATTATCCATCCCTAAACTTGATTTGGATTAGAATGAAGGATAATGTTTTTGCCCATTTATTAGCGCAACATGAAAAAACCAGTACATATGAAATCTCTCTATGGGATAATGCCCCACACCTTGTAACACATTTATTTAATTAATGAAACACACTAAAGAATATTGTGCAAATATTTCTTCCGTTTACGGTAGATTTAATTCGAGTATTCATGTAATGTCTTGGATTTGGTGAGTTGGTGAGTTTGTGATTAGAGAATATTCTTCTCTAATTACAGAAAATCAGAATATCATGTTTCCATGATTAGGATCTCTTAGAGAAGTATAAATAGAGCCTCTAAGTCAGTCAGGAAACTGGCACCATTCTCAAGTTCCTCATTTCTTCTAAACTTGAGTCTCACTTCTTTCTTTCTATCAAAGTTTCTGTCCATTGTTCTGTTGGTGATAGTCCTTCGGGCCTTGCGTGAATCCCAGGTAACTTTTATGCATTTTACCTGCGATGGTTTTATCCTAGGGAACGATGTCCACGACGGGACCCATTCGTTTCAAGGGCAACGAGTTTTACTCGTGACTCCATCACTTCGTGATTACTTTAAAATATTATTTATGCTTTGATTATTTGTAATTTAAGCTTTTCGATTGTATGCATGAATGACTAATAAAATATTATTATTTTTGCATATGTTAATTGCTCGTTCAATTTTCATTATTTAATTTTAGCAAGATATTATCAATATATATGCTCAACATTTTACCGTACCCCCAGTAATTAGATGGTTAATTTATTAATAGTTTATATTTTATAAATGAGAAAAGTATTTTTATAACCTCACCTAGTTGACATAAGGGCCAATATAACCTTCCACTGTTCGAAAGTACCAATATAACCTTAGATAGTCAGTGAAAGTGCCAATATAACCCTCTCCAACAACTTTTAGCCAAAATTTTATAAATATATATATTTTTACCCTTCTAGAAAAAACTTTAAATACTCAAAAATAGGAAATTACGTTATTACCCTTGGAGTCATTACTACTCCAATATTGCAAGACCGCTGTCGGACTACTACTACACCTCTGCCATAATAGGCAGGGTTATATCAGTACATTATGAAAACTGGTAGGGTTAAATCAGCACATTCCTAAAACTTATAGGGTTATATCAGCACATTCGTAAGAAAGTGTAGGGTTATATCAGCACATACTATATAATATAGGGGTTTTAATGATATTTTGCTTATTTTGTTGTGTTAGTCCGGATTGATGATTGGATAACCTTTGGTGTTGTGTGTGGTTATTTTTTTGTGTTCTTCGACCAAAGGTTTTTAATGTTGATTAGTTTTGAAATGAGCCTATGATATGTGATAGTGGTGTTTAATATGAATGATGGTGTCATGATGTCGAATTTTATGGTGCCACTACTGGAAGATACCCCCATAGGCACCGCTATTTCACTACATAGGCACATGTATTTTGAGCATTTTCATACTAGTGCAAAAAATGTAGTTACATAGGCTAGAATCTGTACCAGCACAGGTACCACTTACCGGTGCCTATGCAACTACATTTTTTTTTGCACCGGGTCCCTTAGGCACCGGTATGAAAATGATCAAAATACCGGTGCCTACGTGGTGAAATACCAGTGCTAGTAAATAAGCGATCAATAAAAAAAATCTGGCCAGTGAGAATAAACTCACCAGCCGGAATATGAAACCCGGACGTTCATAAAGAAAAATAAGACAAACAAAACACAAAATAACTAGAAGTTCATGTAAGAAAACTGGAAAATTCATAACCACATCTCAGAAGTTCATTACATATATCTGAAAATACATAACAACCCACAATTCATGAAACAAACTAGATCTAAACATAGATTAACAACATCAATTATCATAAAAACTAGAACCTAATTTCCATTAACCCTAAATTACATCAACGAACCAAAACCATGAAGGTGAGGTCGGATATGAGTTTAACCAGTAATTTTGGTGGAGCTCATGACTCTGACCATCAACCAGAGCGCGGGGATATGGCATTGGAAATGGTACGATGCGAGGAGATGGAGTCGGGGATGGTCCATGACATAACATCAGGGATGGTGCACCGCGGGGAGGGCAAAGAGGGGGTCATCGGTAGTGGCATCGAAGTGACATTGTCGGCGTCGTCGAAGCAGAGAGGGGTGCACCGTCATTGGCGGTGATGGCGTTAGGTGGCGGGGGAGATGGAGAGGTGGTGGAGGAGGAGGAGGGAGAAAACGGAGAGGAGGTAAAGGCAAGATAATGGGAGGGCAATGAGGTTGGGTAGGCTTAGGGTTTGAGATTTAGTTTATATAGACAAATTTTTAATGATTGAGATTCAATCAACAAAAGAAATCAATGGTTCAGATAAAATCAAGTTGGGCTCTTTTTCTTTTTTTTAACACTGTAGCACCGGTACTGGTGCCCAAAATGCTCATACCAGTGCCTAGATATATGAAACACAGCTACTTAGGGCTGCTTTAAATGTTTTTTTATAAAAATATTGAACCCGAGAGCAAACTCGAGAAAATTTTTCCAAGTATGAAGCACCAGTACAATTACCGATGCCTAAAAGGCTCATACCGGTGCATTTGTGTAAAAAAGCAGCTGCTTAGGGCTGCTTTGAATATGGTACATTTATTAATTTTTGGACCCGAGAGCAAACCTGAGAAGTTTTTTCTTAGTATGGAGCACCGGTACCCGGTGCCTAAGTAACTAATACCAGTGCTGATTCCAAAATTTTAAAATTTTAAACAATCCCTACAAAATTTGAATGAAAATTCAAAAAATTCATTATTCCGCCATAGCATAGCACCGGTATGAATGAAAAACAATGCCGGTGCTAGTATTATTTGATCTCTCTGTTAACTTTTAAATTTTTACTATTAGGTCCAAAGAAGAAATTTGAAGGCTGCGAATCACAAAATTGAAGACACCAAAATGCAATTAAATAAGATGACGATTGTGTCTTTAAATTCGAGGTACAATGGGTGAACGGAAGCTCCTTTAACACATTTTTGGAAATTTACACTATAGCTAAAAAATTTGTTACGACATTATCCTTCTATAAAAAATGTACAAAAAAAAGTCTTTGATAAATATAGAAATAGAAAATAAATTACTTTTTGATGAAATTTTAAAAAGCGCTACTACATGTTCTATGGTAACCTAGGGTTGATTGCTTAGAAGAAAGTAAAGGAAACCAGAAAGGATTATGAATATGTTCTTGTGCCCGATTGTTGGTAAATATTTCATTACGGACTTGGAAAATACAGTGAGGGTGTATAGGGTAACATCACGTTCGAGCAGATTTCAATTTGGAGTTACGAGCAAAGTTTTTACTTTTTGCACTTAGGTCCCTTCAAGAAAATTGGAGTCGCCGAATCACGAAATTAGCGGAACTAAAATGCAATTCAATAATATATGACCACAACTCTAAAATTTTGGTATGTATGGGTGAACGGAAGGGTCTCGAAAGTCAACATTGATTACTTCTATAAATTCTTAGAAAATTACACTGTGGTCCAAAATTGTGTTGCCCCATTACCCCTTGCTCCAAAATATATTATTTTTGTTATTCTTGCCTAAATATAAAAATATAAATAATTGATTTTATTTGGTGAAATATTGAAAAACGCTAATACATGTTCTTGAGTAACTGATACCATAAGCCCATTTTAAAGAGTAACTCATACCATAAACCCGTATTAATACCGGTGCTATTCCTTAACATACTGGTGCTATCTATTTTCTCACCCAAAATTTACCCGCCAAAATCACTATTCTGGTCATAGGCACCAGCATTAGCACTGGTATATGTCATTCATCTAAAACCGGTGTTGAAAAATATTAAATTTAGACATTTTTCTTCAAAAGCATCAGTCTTTTGTGTACCGATGCTGAATTTATTCATAGGCACCATATTTTTGTGTACTAGTTCTGGTATTTTGGTTTTGTAGCACCGGTATCACTGACATACCGGTGCCTATGTACCTTTTTTTCCAGTAGTGAGTATAATATATTGTTATGATGTGATAATGGTGTATATGATGATGTGGTCGCCTGTCAAGGCCATCCGTGTACCACACACTTAACTTCTATAATATGTGTTGATATAACCCTATAAGTTTTAGGAATGTATTGATATAACCCGACAAGTTTTAGGAATGTGCTGATGTAACCCTATCAGTTTTCATAATGTACTGATATAACCCTACATGTTATGGCAGTGGTGTAGCAATGGTCCGGCGGGAGTTCGGCGGGGGTCTGGCAAATTATGAGGGTAAAATAGTCCACCTAGTTTCAGATTTTGCCCAAAGGGTATTTTGGTCAATTTACATAGAGTCAATGCCGAAAAATTGAAGTCAATGCCAGAAATGGGGTCAAAGGGTTATATTGGCACTTTCATTAACTAGTTAGGCTTATTTTTGCACTGAAAATTATCACAGGGTTTTATTGGCACTTACTCAAGTAGGTAGGGTTATATTGGCCAGATCGATGGGAGCAACGGGATGAGCATTGGGATGAGCATTGACGGGATGAACTGTGGATAGCGGGTCTAGAGCTCTAAACAAAGAAGACAAGGATATTTTTGGACTATTCACGCCTTAAAAATTCAAAGACCAATCTTCTCTCTACAAAATCCGTTGGGACAGAAGGAGTAGTTACATATTAGAGCGAAGTGTATATATAACCATACATAATTCATGAAAGTGCACATATAACCCTGTGATAATTGAAAGTGCAAATATAACCCTAGATAGTTAATTTATGTGCAAATATAACCTTTTCCGGCAGTTTGAGGCCCGATTATAATGAAAATACCAATTTAACCCTATGTAAAAAATATATAAATTACAAAAATCAATGAAATTTTTGTACACTTGGTTTCTATTAATAATACCTAATTAAATCTCATCGTACGTTTTTCCCCCGGTGGATTTCCCCATATGTAAGTATGGTTTCTAACATTATCCCTGGCGTTTGTCCATCTCTGCTACCCACCCGCGTAAGTACGGCATCATTTTCTTCTTCTTCTACGGCATCATAGGACAAGAAATCCACCCCGACTTGCAATAATTGATTTGAGGGTTTTTGGAACTGGGTTTTGTTCATCTCGAGTTCTTGCTTTTAGTTTTTTGGGAACTGAGTTTTGATTCTTGACGAGGGATTTTTCCTGGGGACTGAGAACGGGGGCTTGCACACCGCGGCTGGACAATTGCAGAGTGGGTGGCCGGAGGTGGTGGTCGTGGTGGCCGGGGGTGGTGGTCGTGGTGGCCGGGTGGTGGTCGTCGAGTAGAAGAAGAAATAGAGGAGGAGTGCAGAAAATAAGGGCAATAATCTATATTTGTATTTGTGATCTTAGGGTACATTATATAGTGGTACATAATACATGTACAAGCTAGGAAAAAAATAGAATCTAATTACAATTACAATTAATATCTACATTCCTTAATACTCCTCCTCAAGTTAGAGCATGGAGATCAGAAATGCTCAACTTGCCAAGTAATGAATGAAACTGGTTACGTCCAAAAGCATTGGTAAACAAGTCTGTGGGTTGATCTGAAATGTGGATATGATGAGTAACAATAGTACCAGACTGCACAAGATTTCGGACAAAGTGATAATCAACTTCAATATGCTTCGTGCGTTCATTGAACACTGGATTTTCCGTAATATGAAGAGCATATTGATTGTCACAAAATAAATTCATAGGAGTAGTATGCATAACCCCCAAGTCTTTAAGCAAAGACTAAAACCATAACAATCCACAACAGGTAACAACCATAGCACAATACTCTGATTCAGCAGAAGACCGAGAAACTGTAGATTGCTTCTTATTCTTCCAAGAAACTGGAGAATCGTAAACCATCACAAAGTATTCGGAAAGAGAACATCGGGTAATAGGGCATGCATCCCAATCAGAATCACAGTAAGCAATCAACTACAAAGCACTACGAGAAGAGAGAAATAAACCTTAACCTGGATGACTCTTCAAATAGTGCAACACGTGAACTGCAACTTGCCAATGAGGAACACAAGGAGACTTCATGAACTGGGTAAGTGTATGACATAATAACTAAGCTCAAGACGAGTGATGTTGAGGTATATCAGGTGCCCAATCAGACGCTGGTATTACTCAGGATCATGGTAAAGTGGACCATCAACACGCGCCAGATCTTGTTGTTTCTCCATCGGAAAATAAGTCGGTTTAGAAGCAGATAAACATGTGCCAGATAAAATGTCCAGGACATATTTCCATTGTGAAAGAAACATCCCATCCGGTCTTCCAGCAATCTCTATACCTAAGAAATACTTAAGCAGACCAAGATCTTTCATGTGAAAACAAGAGCTCAAGTATTTCTTGAATTCAGAGATGAGGGATGAAGAACTACCAGCAATAACTAAATCATCCATATAAACTAGTACGTACAAAGAAACTGAACCACGAGAAACACAAAAGGAGAGTAATTTGCTTTATTATGAACAAACCCAAATGCATGCAAAGCTTAAGCTATTTGGAAAACCAATTTCTAGGAGTATCGCGAAAACCATAAAGTGATTTCTGAAGGCGACATAACTGCCTGGGGGGGCAGGATAGCCAGGAGGATGCCGCATAAAATCCTCTTTATGCAGATCACCATATAGAAAAGAATTATGCACAACCATTTAATGAATTTCCCAACCATGAATGACTGTAACAAACAGGAATAGGCGAACAAAACTCATCTTCGCAACTGGAACAAATGTCTCAATATAGTCGATCCCTTCAATCAGACGATTTCCAAGAACCACCAAGCGAGCTTTATGACATTCGATTGTACCATTAGACTTAAATTTGGTACTGCAACCAATTGCAGTCTTATCCAGAGGTAGAGGAGCCATCGTCCATGTCTTATTGCGCTCAAGCATAGTAATCTCATCGGCTATAGAATTTCTCCAAGGAGCATGCTTCGACACCTCAAAATAAGTGGTGAGATCTGCACTAGAAGTTACTACGCCCAAGAATTTACATAATCTGTAAGAGGATAGAGAACACATAAGGATAGGGATGACGCATGAGTGATCGTAGCAGTGGGGGGGAGAGGTTCTTTAGTTGTAACAGCACATACATAGTAATCACACACATAATCATCAAAGTAAGAAGAAGGTCAATGATTGCGAACACTCTGTCAGGAAGGAGGCAGCTCGGTGGCAAGAGGCGGGGCCTGAGTGACCGGTGAAGCAGGCGGCGAAGCGGGCAGCAGTTGGCGACAGATGATAGAGTCCGTAGCTTGAAACGTCGCATCAGGTGGCGGTGCAGGTGCTGGGACGTCATTGCGCAACGTGTGTGGCCAACGGGGGCTGGCAGGGTGGGGCAGTGACCGGCGCCAATGGCAGGGCAACGAACGGTGGGAACAATTCTGGCAGTGGTGGAGGTGATACCGACGGTGAGGTGGTGGCATCACCGGGATGTACTGATGAGGCTAATGTCGGAGTGACTGCATATGGGAACTGGTCTTCAAAAAAATTGGCATCCCGACTGTTGAAGAAAGTAACGGATTCCAAGTCATACAGGTCAGAACCTTTCTTTCTGGCAGGATATCCAAGAAACAGACATCGTCGATTTCTTGGTGCAAACTTGTCACAGAATCTGGGAATGTAAGCATCAAAATATAAGCATCCAAATACCTTCAAAGTTTTGTAGTTTGGAACTCGTCCATAGAGCATCTTAAATGTAATATGACCATTGAGATGTTTCGTCGGTGTTCAATTAATCAAATAAGCAGCAGTAATAACACATTCTCCCCAAAGTCAAGTGGCAAATTAGTCTGAAAATGCAAGGCATGCGCTACATTTAACTAATGGTGATGCTTACATTCAACACGACCATTCTAGTGTGGTGTTTCAACCTTAGATGTCTTAAAAATTGTCCCAGATTCAGCAAAGTATGATCTCAAAGGAAAAAATTCAATATCATTATCAGCCCGGATGCGCAGAACAGGTCAGCCAAACTGGTTCTTGATCAAAGCACAAAATTCCATAAATATAGAAGCTACATCTGACTTAGCTACTAATATATAAACTCAAACAGCTCAGGAAAAATCAACTATTATTAAAAAAATAAATGCACCACTAGAAGATGGTGTTCTATAAGGACCCCAAACATTACAATCTATTAATTCAAACAATGAAGTAGCATTTGAAGAACTCAAAGAAAAACTATGTCTAGTCTGTTTTTGCTCTATAGCACACAGAGCAAGGATCAGAAGTATTATTTGTGCTAAAATAAATAGAAGAAACAGAAGACAACACCGTAGAAGAATGATGTCCAAGACACTGATGCCATAAATCAGAAGAATGAACGGAAAAAACTGTCGCAAAATTCTGCTGGATAGGAGGACGAGCACAAGTATCCAGCAGACAAAGCCAATAACCCCCCTGCTGTTCACCCGCGCCAATCACAATTCTCATACTAATTTTCTGTAAAATGCAATAATTTTCAGTTAACAAAGCTAGACAGTTTAATGTAGATAACAATCTAGAGCATGATAATAAGTTGCATCGCAAAGTAGGTATGTAGAGCACATAATTAAGGGTGACATCACCAAAGCAAATACAACCATATTGTGTAGTAGAAGACACATACCCAACAGACTATATAACATTCACAGCATCGATAGAGTAGTAATATCAGTTAGAGAACCCTTGTCACCGTTCATGTGATATAAGGCTCCCGAATCAAGAATTCAGTTAGAGAATTAAACTGATTAAATAAGTGCATGGTCATGTTCCATAGGTCATCAGACAGAGCAGAGCCAAAATCAGAATGGGTAGGAGCACTACCATTCAAGGCCACCACCGGAAACCTTGGCGACGACATGGTAGCGCTGGTGAACGGCAGTGGAGGTGGAAGGGCTGCATCGGTGGGAACTCTGAAGCCGACAGTGGTGATTATCGAGCAGCTGGCGCCATCTTCTTGGTGGCGTTGGATTTCTCCCTCATCTCCGTGTACCATTCTGGATAGCCTGTGAGCTGGAAACATGAAGCTTTGTCGTGATCATTGCAATGACAATGCGTACAAATGAGATTCTTGCGATCAGTTGTAGTGAGGATAGCTGTCGAAGAACCCGTAGGTGGTGAGCGTCATGCGACATATGCCATGGAGTCAGGAGAAGGCTCGCAAAATCGGATGACAGCTTAGTGATTCTCCTCCTTGGAAACAAGCACATGCACGTGCATGACTGGTGGCAGTGGATCAAGACTCTTGATATGGGATCGCAAGGTGCGATAGCCTTCATCGAGACCATAGATAAACTTATAGATCAAGTCTTTCTCTCGCTCTTGGAAGACATGAACAGCAAGGTTATAGGAGCACAGCGGTTTGCAAGCTACATAGGGGTAAACTAAAGGAGACCGCAGAGAATTGTAGTCCCCAAACAGTTTCTTCATATTTCCAAAATAAATAGCAGCGGTCTGACCATTCTGCCGATAGTTCTGAATATCTTCGCGCATTTGCAGAATTTTCTTACCATCACCAAGAGTAAAACGTGCCTTCAGGTCATCCCACAGTTTCTTAACTGTGGCAAAGACACTTGTAGAAGATCACAATGACAAATCCAGGGTCTTTAAGATCTAGCAAACAAGGGTGACACTAACTCCAGGCCAATCAGCAACATTAGCATGATTATCCGGGGGTTTGGTAATGGATCCATCAATGAACCCAATCTAATGCTTGGCAAGCATAGCACGACAAATTCCATCAGACCATTCAAGGTAATTATCTTAACCATTCAGGATGGTGGGTGCAATAACCAAACCAGGACCGTCAGAAGAGCAAATAAAGTAAGGATCGTTCGGTGGGCGACCAACATGTACAGGTGACTTAGGGCTAGATTGAAACTGCAACTGTTTCAGTAAAGTTGCAATTACCTCATAGACGTTCATGTTCTACAGCTTGGTGGCCTCAAATTCAGCATCGGTGCGAGCCTGTTGAGCGGCATCAGGGTCAGAAGTCGACATAGTGCAACATCAGGATCAGCAACAAGTTAGAAGGGGAAGCGGCAGATCGGATCAGTGGCAAACGAAGCGACATCGCATGAGCTTCATGGCAGTGGCGCGTGGATCGGTGAGTCAGTGCGTGTGAATCAGGAGATTGACTGGACTGGGCAGTGGACGACAACAGGAGATTGCGGCAGGCTGGAGAAGCACGGCAGCGATCGGCGGACGGAGATCTGCGAGCAGCAGCGGCGGCGCATGAAGGTGGCGCGCGACTGACGGCGGCGACGAGCTCGTCGAAAGCATGAAAATTTTCTTTAGGGTTTCAGGATTTTAGACTCTGATATCATGCCGAAAATAAGGGTAATAATGTGTGTTTGTATTCATGATCTCATGATACATTACATAGTGGTACAGAATATATGTACAAGCTAGGAAAAGTAAATAGAATCTAAGTACAATTACTAGCAATATCTACATTCCTTAATAAGGAGGAGGAGTGGGTGGCCGGAGGTAGTGGTTTTGGTTACCAGGGGTGGTGATCATGGTGGGTGGGGCCATTTTTGTCTTTTAACATTTTGCTTTAGGCTGAAAGAGCATTTTGGTCATTTTCAGACGGTCAATGGCCGAAATATAATCTTTAAGGTTACATTTGCACTTACGAAAGTAGTTAGGGTTATTTTTGCATTAAAAATTATCTCAAGATTATACCTGCACTTTTTCAATTATATAGGATTATATATGTATATTTCCCTGAGGTTAATTATCAGCTTTCACCATTTAACAATCCTCCATAAATGCTCCCATAAACGTTGTTTCGGTTAAAAAGAATTTACCACGGCCCTTGGGTCAATTAATTGACAAACCTGAACAAGGGTTTTGCAGTGTAACCACAATCATGTTCCGAAGGTACAAGAAATGAGTCATTGTCCATCCCCCACGACTGTAACAAGAAGTTACCACATAAAACACCCAATACTCTGCTAAATAGAAGCTGCTGGCAGTTTCGGGTTGGCTACATCTTTATCTCTATGTACTCATGGATTGCAGGATAGGGTTTCCACATCAGAGTTATCCTGTGACAATTTTCAATCTTTCCGTTTCCAGTATGTCAATGTATTACGATCAGAGCCATATGTTTGCGGAAAAATCTTCTTCTTCTTTTCAAGTGATTGATTTGCTGCCTATATTCAGTCAATATTATGAACAAATTCGTACCAAATATTAGTGGTGAACTCTAGTCTCTGAGTGGAATATGGAGTTATCAAAGTATGACACGTTTGATTTCTTTCTATCCTATCTCATCTTAATGGATTATGTGGACTATAAGCTTTATCTTACATCTACTCCTCATGACTAATCCACATGAAAAAAATAGGAATCTGTGATGGAAAATTACAGCACAGAGATTCTCCTTAAAATTTCAATGTTCTTATTGCAAGCCACATTGATGAGACTGTTTTATGGAGGGAATTGAATGTTAGCCTAGCGGTTGAAGTCTAGTGCTACTACCATGAGGTCATGTGCTCAATTCCCACCAGGGCAAGGGGAGGAGAGGGATTTTATTGGGGGCTCATTTGAGTTATTACCCAATTAAAAAAAAAGACTGTTTTATGGAGTTAAAGTTCACTTGCTAGCTACTTGATCATAGGGTTAGTTCGTGTGTTTTTGTCTGATTTATGTGAAATTGAATTGAATTAAAATAAATGTAGTAAAAAATTATTGTAGTAGGACTAAATTAATCTAAATTTTATCAGATTAAAATTAATCGAACTAAACTGAAAGAGCAGTTAAATTGAAGAAAAAAATTGACCACAGATGACCTTTCCATTAGTTAAAATCATGGCCTTAATCTAGAGAAAGACATCGTTTTCATAAATTATATAACATCCGGTGTACTTATTAACAATCAATGTACGAGTCCAAAAAAAAAAACTAAAACATCGTACTCTTGTAACTTGTACATTGTAATTTTTTATACAATAATTTTGTATTTAAAAATTACTTTTATGAAACTAATCATTCAAAATGATGGAAAATGGTCAGCAGTAATTACAATAAGTGAAATTGACATCCAACTTAACTCACCTCTAACAATAACTAACATAATGCAATGATATCTAAATTACATGTTAACCAAATCGATCGTCTGTCTTGTCACACATCATATATCCAATACAAATTATAACTCCATCCTCAGGGATGTTCACTAATTTTCACACAAAAATGATAACCTTTTGGCAGAAAAGAGCGTAATACACATTAATATTACTATGCCAAACCGGGGTCTTAAAGAACTGTAACACCCCTTGATCCATGGACAATCTATGTTGTTCGAACCATAAACACCTTGAAAAATATAGATCTGATAGATCCAAATTTATGAAAACCCTGAGATAAAAACACAAACAAGATTGCAAACACATGATCTTTACAAGCAGATCGAAAATAATACATTGACGAGAATAACTAAATCGACTTATCATCGTGAATACAACGATCTAATTGATCATGTCAAAAAAT
This sequence comes from Rubia yunnanensis, assembly GCA_037428765.1. Lineage (NCBI taxonomy): Eukaryota > Viridiplantae > Streptophyta > Magnoliopsida > Gentianales > Rubiaceae > Rubia > Rubia yunnanensis. The sequence continues at coordinate 61,337,537 of CM075071.1, read as the reverse complement.
AAAACTAATGTGCAGAGATAAATTTTGCATTATTCAGTAACAGAAACATCAATTAATATGTATTTCAACATTCTAATATAGCTTATCACGTGTTTAAGTTAAGCAAATATCACATCTGAATTAAGAGGTATCATAATTATTTTTAATTTATGAAAACGTGTTTAAGTTAAACAAATATCACATCTAGATTAAAAGATATATTAATCGTTTTATAATTTTTGAAAATGTCATCTTTTGGCCTGGACTATTATTAAGGAATGTAGATATTACTTATAATTGTAATTAGATTCTATTTCTTTTTCCTATCTTGTATAGGTATTCTGTATCACTAAATAATGTACCTTGAGATAATAAATACAAACACAAATTACTACCCTTATTTTCTACATGGTATCAGAGCCTAAAATCCTAAAATCCTAAAAACAATTCCTGCTTTCATCAAGCTCCAGCCGCCGCCGTCGATCAGACGCACGTCATCCTCACGTGCCACCGCTGCCACTTGCCGAATCTCCAACCGACGTTGAGCTCCTCCAGCCATTTGTGATCGACCGACGCCGTCTGCTGCCCATGTCCGTCCACACATCATCCTCCACGTGCCGACACCGAAGCTCACGTGTCACCGCATCCAGTTCATGCATTGCTGCATCTCGATCTTCGATTCACCACCGCCGATTCATTGGTTGCTACTGATTCGACCTTGAACCACGTCGACTTCTAAGACTACTCCCAACACCGCTCAACAGGCTCGCATCGATGCTGAATCCGAGGCCACCAAGTTGCAGAACAAGAACAGCTATGAGGTGATTGCGACTTTATTGAAACATTTGCATTTACAATCTGGCCCTCGTTCACCAGTACCTGTTGGTCACCCATCGAACGATCCCTACTTCATTGGCTCTTCTGACAGTCCTGGTTTGATTATTGTACCCAATATCCCGAAGGGTCAAGAGAATTATCTTGAATGGTCTGATGAAATTTGTCGTGATATGCTTGCCAAGCACACGATTGGATTCATTTGATGAATCCATTACCAAACCCCAGATGATCATGCTGATGTTGTTGATTGGCCTGGAGTTAATGCTACTCTTGTCTGGTGGATCTTACAAACCTTGGATCCGTCATTGAGATCTTCTACAAGCACTTTTACCACAGTTAAGGAACTGTGGGACGACATGAAGGCACGTTTTACCCTTGGTGACGCTGTGAAAATTCTGCATATGTGTGAAGATATTCAGAACTGTCGGCAGAATGGTCAGACCATCACCATTTATTTTGGCAATCTGAAGAAGATGTTTGGGGACTACAATTATTTGCGGCCTCCTTTAGTTTGCCCCTGTGAAACTTGCAAACCGTTGTGCACATGTAACCTTGCCAGTCATGTCCTCCAAGAGAGAGAGAAAGACTTGATCAATCAGTTTATCTCTGGTCTCGATGAAGGCTATCACACCTTATGATCACATATCATGAGTCTTGATCCGGTGCCATTAGTCATGCGTGTGTATGCTCTTGTTGCCCAGGAGAAGAATCACCGAGCTGTCATCCAGTCTCACGAGCCTTCTTCTGACTCCATGTCGTATGCCACACAACGTCCACCACCTACGGGTTCTTCAACAAGTGTCCTCACTTCATCTGATCGGAAGAATCCCATCTGTACGCATTGTCATCGCAAGGGTCACGATAAAGCTTCTTGTTTCCAGCTCACATGCTATCCATAATGGTACACAAAGATGAGGGAGAAAGCCAACGCCACCAAGAAGACGGTGCCGAAAGTCGTCGCTGGGGGTTCCCGCTACCGTGGTCCGTTCACCTCCACTGTCGTTTGCCGGCGCTTCCATGTCGCCGCCAGGGTTTGTGGTGGTGGCCTTTAATGGTAATGCCCCTACCTGTTTTAATTTTGGCCATGTTCTGTCTGATGACCAATGGAGCATGACCATGCATTTTTTTAATCAGTTTAATTTTCTATCTAACCATCGGTTAGGTAAGTCTACTTTACCTTGGATTTTTTATTCGGGATCCTCATATCACATGACAGGTGACAAGGCTTCTCTTATGGATATTACTACTGCTATCGATATTGTGAATGTTATATTGCCTCATGGATCTGTTTCGTCTACTACACAATATGGTTCTACCTGCTTTGGTGATGTCACCCTTAATCATGTGCTATACATACCTACTTTGGGATGCAACTTATTATCATGCTATAGATTGTTATCTGCCCTAAACTGCCTAGCTTTGTTTGCTGAAAATTATTGCATTTTACAGAAAATCAGTACGAGAACTGTGATTGGCTTGGGTGAACATCAAAGGGGGGTTTATTAGCTTCGTCTGCTGGATACTCATGTTCTTCCTCCTATCCTGCAGTCATTTCCGCAGTTGCTATGTATCTACTTCTTATTTATGGCATCAGCGTCTTGGACATTCTTCATCTGCAGTGTTGTCTTGTGTTTCTTCTATTTTTTTAGCACAAATAATACTTACGTTCCTTGCTCTGTGTGTTATAGAGAAAAATAGATTAGACATAGTTTTTATTTAAGTTCTTCAAATGCTACTTCATTGTTTGAATCAATACATTTTGATGTTTGGGGTCCTTATAGAACACCATCTTATAGTGGTGCATTTTATTTTTTAACAACAGTTGATGATTGTTCTCAAGCTGTTTGGGTTTATTTATTTTTTGCTAAGTCAGATGTAGCTTCTAAATTTATGGAATTTTGTGCTTTGGTCAAGAACTAGTTTGGGTGTCCAATGCTACATGTCCGGGCTGATAACGGTACTGAATTTCTACCTCTGAGATCATACTTTACTGAATCTGGAATTATTTTTGAGGCATCTACAGTTGGTACCCCACATTAGAATGACCGTGTTAAACACAAGCATCACCACTTGTTGAATGTGGCGCGTGCCTAACATTTTCAAGCTAATCTGCCAGTTGTTTTTTGGGGGAGAATGTGTTCTTACTGGTGCTTATTTGATTAACTGGACACCAAAAAAAATCTCAATAGTCATACTCCATTTGAGATGCTCTATGGACGAGCTCCAAACTACCAACCTTTGAGGATGTTTGGATGTTTGTGTTTTGCTGCTTATGTTCCAAGATTCCGTGACAAGTTTGCGCCAAGAGGTTGTCGATGTCTGTTTCTTAGTTATCCTGCCAGAAAGAAAGGCTATCGCCTTTATTACATAGAATTTTGTACTTTCTTCAATAGCCTGGATGCTAAGTTTTTAAAGATCAGTTCCCATATACAGTTACTCCGGCATCGGCCTCATTCGAAGATCCCAGCGACCTCACCACTGGCGTCATCTCCGCCGCTGCCAGAGCCATTCCTACCGGTCGCTAATCTGCCTTTGCAGCCGGATCCAACAATTGGCTCTGACCACCTGCCACCTCTTTTACAAGTTTGATCTGACAAAGCATCGCTTGAGTCAATGCCATCGTACATGCTCCACCTGCCGTCAGCTCCCATCGATCCCGCACCTCACATGCCGCTGTCTCTGACCCCAACCCCTGCACCATCTCCTGACATGGCTTCTCCAGCCCTGGACTCTGCCATTCGCCACCAGCTGATGCCCGTTCCGCCGCTTACTTTGTTAGTCACTCCAGCGTCGCCTCTTTTCGTCGAGCTTTCTCCTTCCCGACAGAGTATCTGTAATCGTCGACCTCCTTCTTACTTGGATAATTATGTCCGTGATGATTAAGTTTGCAGTATTACTGCTGATGAAACCCCCCCAACTGCTACGATCACTCATGCGCCATCACTATCTTCGGGTGTTCTCTATCCTCTTACTGATTATGTAAATTGTGATAAATTTTGTGGTGCACATTCCTGATTTTTGGGTGCAGTAACTTCTAGTGCAGATTCCATAACTTATTCTGAAGCGTCGAAGCATGCTCATTGGAGAGATGTTATGGCTGATGAGATTACTGCGCTTAAGCGCAATAAGATATGGACGACGGTTCCTCTACCTCTGGATAAGGGTTCAATTGGTTGCAAATGAGTTACCTTACCAAATTTAAGTCCGATGGTACAATCGAATGTCATAAAGCTTGCCTGGTGGTTCTTGGGAATCGTCAGATTGAATGGATCGACTATACTAAGACATTTTTTCTAGTTGTGAAGATGAGCTCAAGTTGCCTGTTCATGTCTGTTGCAGTCATTCGTGGTCGGGAACTGCATCAAATGGTGTGCATAATGCTTTTCTACATGTTATCTATATGAAGATGTTTTTATGCGGACTCCACCTAGCTATCCTATGCCCCCTGGACAGGTATGTCGCCTTCAGAAATCTCTTTATTGTCTTTGCCCGACTCCTCGCAATTGGTTTGCCAAATTGGCTCAGGCTTTGCGTGCATTTGAATTTGTTCAGAGTAAAGTAAATCACTCTCTGTTTACGTTCTCCTGTGGTTTGGTATCTTTGCATGTACCTTTTTATGTCGATAATTTGATTATTGCTGGTAGTTCTTCGTTGCTGATATGTGAATTCAAGAAATACTTGAGCTCTTGTTTTCACATGAAAGATCTTGGTCTGCTTAAGTATTTCTTGGTATAGAGATTGCTAGAAGACCGGATGGGATGTTTCTTTCACAATGGAAATATGCCCGGGACATTTTATCTGACACAGGTTTATCTGCTTCTAAATCGACTGACTTTCCAATGGAACAACCCGACTTGGAACGTGTTGAAGGTTCACTTTACCATGATCCTGAGCAATATCGGTGTTTGGTTGGGTGCTTGATCTACCTTACCATAACTCGTCCTGAGCTCAGTTATTGAGTTCATACACTTGCGCAGTTTATGAAGTCTCCTTGTATTCCTCACTGGCAAGCTGCAGTTCGCGTATTGCACTATTTGAAGAGTCATCCTTGTCAAAGTTTATTTCTCTCTATTACAGTTGGCTGTTTACTGTGATTATGATTGGGCAGCATGCCCTATTACCTAACGTCCTCTTTCCAGATACTTTGTTATGATTGGCGATTCTCCAGTTTCTTGGAAGACTAAGAAGCAACCTACGGTTTTTTGGTCATCTGCTGAAGTGGATTTTTGTGATATGGCTGTTACCTGTTGTGAATTGTTATGGCTTAAGTCTTTGCTTAAAGACTTAAGGGTTTTGCATACTACTCCTATGCTTTTATTTTGTGACAGTTAATCCGCTCTCTATATTGTGGCAAATTCAGTGTTCCATGAATGTACAAAGTATATTGAAGTTGATTGTCATTTTGTCCAGGATCTTGTGCAGTCTAGTACTATCGTTACTCATCAAATCCGCACTTCAGATCAACCTGCGTACCTGTTTACCAAAGCTCTCAGACGCAACCAGTTTCATTCATTACTGGCAAGTAGGGCATTTTTTAACCCCATGCTCCAACTTGAGGAGGAGTATTAAGGAATGTAGATATTATTTGTAATTGTAATTAGATTCTATTATATTTTGTTAGCTTGTACAAGTATTCTGTACCACTATATAATGTACCCTGATATCATGAATAAAAACACAGATTATTACCCTTATTTTCTACATGGTATCAGGGCCTAAGATCCCAAAACCCTAAAGAAAATTTTCCCTGCTTTTGTCGAGTTCCAGCCGCCGCTGTCCCCAGGTTTCCCATCGCCGTGGTCCATCCACCTCCACCGCCGTTCGTCGGCGCTGCCATGTCGCCGCCAGGGTTTGCGGCAGTGGCCTCCAATGGTAATGCCCATACCCATCTTAATTTTGGCCTTGTTCTGTCTGATGACCAATGGAGCACGACCATGCATTTATTTAACCAATTTAATTCTCCGTCTGACCATCGATCAGGTAAGTCTACTTTACCTTGGATTCTTGATTCGAGAGCCTCATATCACATGACCGATGACAAGGTTTCTCATACTGATATTACTACTGCTTATTTGGGTAATATGCAGATATAACTCTATATGTTGATGAAAGTGCAAATATAACCCTCAATTATTTTTTAGTGCAAATATAACCCTATCTATTACACATAAGTGCAAATATAACCCTGAATCCATTACCGGTATTGACTAGCCATTGATCGATTGGAAATGACCAAATTGCCCTTCTAACCTAATACAAAATTAAAAAGACAAAATTGCCCTTAGTTTCCATTGACTGGCCATTTTCATCTCGCCCTTAAAAGAAAAAAATGCCCCCGCTCCACCACCCCCACCACCGCCTCACCCATTCGCCACCACTGCCTCACCCATCCGCCACCACTATACTGCACCTTGACCCATCAACTCTTACCCAGCCCATCAGCCATTAACTCTTGCCTAGCCCACCACAGTTGAACACTATCTTCTTCAAGAAGATCAACATTTGAACATTGTCAACATTTTAGCCACTTCCTATTCAAATGAATCCGGTTTGCAGAATTTCTTTGACAAACAAAAGAATCAATTCATCATTTCACTAAGCAAAAACATCGAGATGGCCACCTCCGCCAGGACCGCCACCATCGGCCACCACCGTCACCGCCTGCTTGCCACCGCCCCACCACTATCACCTTCCACCCCTGATTTCAACAACTTCTCCATGTTCCCAACTCCCATCCCCACTCCCTTCAGTGATAAGAACTCGCCGTCTAATTCTATTTCCATTGAACTCACCATCAAATTCTATCTCAATTGAATCTATTTATGCACATGTTGTCACTTTTCCCAACCATATCAAAATGCCTCTATTTCGATTTCTTTTGCCATCGATTTAGAGCTGGTGAGTTCAAGAATCTTTACCTTTTCTCTTCTGGGTTCTTTCTTTTCACCACCGCGAGCATACGCCAACTCCAACGAGCCTTGTTCGCACCAGCTCTAGTTCCAGCTCCAGCCGTGAGCCCCGACACCATCACCTTTAGGTAGAGCCATCACTCCACCAACTAGGCGGTAAATCGTGAGAGACTAGGTGAATTAAAGTTGATGAATCGGTGGGAGTCAACTTTACCGATTGTGAAAATGAAGAAGAAGAATTTTGGGGTTTAAATAGTAAATGCATCTTTTCTATTTTTTCTTTTTTATTAGGGGTAAAATAGACTTTTCACTCATTTCCGGCCTGAATATGATGAAAAAGGTTATATTTGCACATAACCTGAATCGATAGGGTTATATTTGCACTTTCAATTAGCACAGGGTCATATCTGCACTTTCGTCAATTATATAGGGTTATATCTGCACTTTTCTCTAAATATTAAGGAATGTAAATATTACTTGTAATTGTAATTACATTCTATTTCCTTTTCCTAGCTTGTACAGGTATTTTGTACCACTATATAATGTACCCTGAGATCGTGAATACAAACACACATTATTACTCTTATTTTCTATATGGTATTAGAGCCTAAAATCCTTAAACCTTAAAGAAAATTTTCCCTGCTTTCGTCGAGCTCCAGCCGCCACCGGTCAGCCGCGCGTCATCCTCACGCGCCGCCGTCCATCCATCTCAGAATAACTAGACGCGCCTCCATTTCAGAATAACTAACACACTTTCTATTTTCGAATGTCCCACATAAAATGACATATTTTAATTCTTACCCAAAATTGTAAAGAATATGTTGTAAAATTCCTACAATATTCTCTTCAACTTCAACAACTTTTTGAATGGACCCGCCATTTCTCCAAATTATCCCTACTTTTTTCACAATTATTCTCTACTACATCAGGTTAAATGATATAATGAATCAACAGTGTATGTGTCAATTATTCCGGGACGGGGGGAGAATTATCTTGATCAACAAAGGTAGAATATCTTTGCTAAAAAGAGAACCATTTGAACCTCTCTGTATGTAATTTGATCATATATAAATAGTTGAGAGTGAATTAAACTAAAATTATATTAGTTACCTATTTTTCAGTTAATTATAATCCATTTAGTAATTTTAGTCATATAATTCACAAAATTATATTTTGAACCGACTTACTATTAGACGATATTATACATAATTGATATAACTAATGGAGTGATTTGATTTTTGATTTTATTTATTATAACGGGATTTGTATAAATTTGAAAAACTTTCAAAATTATATTAGAATGTATAAATAATTATAATTTATTCATAAAAATTATTGAAATAAAGTTTTTCATAATTGATTTCATTAACCGATCTAACATGAAACTTTCTCCATATAATTAAATTATAATAATATCCATACAGTATGCAAATTACTGAAACAAACTTTTTCTTCTGCAATTTCTTCTTTTCATTACGTAGCTGAGACAAATATATAAAATATTAAAGCCCCCTTGTCTCCCTCTCCTCGTCAATAACACTTTATCTATATTTTAATAGCAATTGCACTTTAGTCTACTGTTTTCCTTTTCTACTATTTTCTCAATCTAGATATTTTCCATCAACAAAGAATATCCTACTCTGCATGTTCCCCTGTGAGTATGACAAGTCAGACTTTTTACAGTAATTTAATCTCATTATACCTTATTATATACTTATTCAATTATTCATAGTTATACTTCCTCCGTCCCCATCATTTCTACAAAGAGAGAAAGTAAATATCAAGATAGTGACAATTTGATTTGACAACAATACCCTCCATCTATCTCCTTAATCACCCTAACTACCACCACCACCACCACTTCTACTGTATTCACCGCCACACCATTTTCAACACACCACCGCCACTGCCACCGTGACACCACAACAACCGCCTACGCCACCACCCCACCGCCACCACCTTCTCCACCACCCCACTGAGACAACCTTCACCACACCACCATCGCCACCCCCTTCACCACACCACTACCGTCATCCCCTTCTCCACAACACCACCACCTTCTCCACACCACCACCACTGCCACCACCGCCACCACCGCCACCACCGCCACACCATCACCATTGCCACCACCTTTAACACACCACCTTCACCACACCACCACTACATCCCCCTTCTCCACACCACCACTACCTCCACCTTCACCACACCACCACCGCCTCCCCCTTCTCCACACCACCACCACCACCACCTCCACACCACCACCATCACCTACACCCACCGCACCTCCACCTTCACCTACACAACCAAAATCAAAACCCTCGATCAAACCCTAGATCGATTCCAAAATTAAAACCCTCATTCCAAATCACCAAAATCGAAGCCCCCGCCAAAATAAAAAAAACATCAAAGTCAGAGAAGAAGAAGGGAGAAGAAAGAATCAGGATGAGACGGGAGAAGGATGAGAGAAGGGAGAAGAAAGAAAGGGATGGGGCAGGAGAAGGATGACCAAAAAAGAGGGAAACAGTAAATATTTAGAATATTAAGAGTATTGAAGCCTTTAACATTATAATTATTTACCCAAATTAGTAGTGTGCAAAAATAGTTGGAACGTATAAAAGAAGAAATAGTTCAAAAATAATTGGGACGAAGGAAGTATATGACTAATTTTAATTATTTAATCACAATTAATTGAGCATTGCAAAATTTAAAGGGCATTGCTATATCACGCCCTGTATTTTACTAGTTACGCCCTAATACGTATGTATATGTATAATACTAATATTAAGATTTTAAAATAAAACAAAAATCAACAACAAAAATTTAAAATCAAAATCAAAATAAAAATCAAAAATCAAAAACAAAACAAAAACCGCAGCCGCTCTGTGCGCCACCACCGCGCCGCCGTGCGCCGCCGAGGGCCACCGCGCGCCACGCCGCCGTGCGCCACCGATCTCCGCCGCTACGTGCTCAGCGTCGCCGCCACCACCACCTATTTCTCTTCTTCTTCGTCTTCTCCGGCAGGCGACGCCCGGCACCACCGTGCCTCCTCCGCCGTCCCCGTCGATCAAAACCCCTAGCCCCGCCGCCGTCCTACCTTCTCCTTCGCCTCGTCCCCGCCGTTCCTCCTCCTTCGTCCTCCGTCTCTCCTCCTTCGTCGCCGTCGATCGAAACCCTAGCCCCTCCGTCTCTCCTCCTTCGTCGCCGTCGAGCTCCACCATCCTAAACCCGTCGAGCGAAGCTAGCCCGCCATCCTCCATCGTCCTCGAGGGAAACCCTAGCACCGCCGGCGGAGAAAGGGAGAAGTGGCGGAGAAGTGGCGGAGAAGCGGCGGAGAACGGGAGCCCCGGTTCGCGCCAAGGGCAAGGAGAACGGAAGGCGCGCTCGCGCCCGGACCATGGTGAACGGAACCGGCGCCCGTCGCGCCCAGGCCGTGGCGACCGGGAGAGCCTCCGGCTCGCGCCCGGACCGTGGCGAACGGAACCGGCGCCCGTCGCGTGAAGGCCGTGGCGAACGGATCCGGCGCCCGTCGCGCCCAGGCCGTGGCGACCGGGAGAGCCTTCGGCTCACGCCCGGACCGTGGCGAACGGAACCGGCGCCAGTCGCACGAAGGCCCTGGCGAACGGGAGAGCCTCCGGCTCGCGCCCAGGCCATGGCGAACAGGACTCGGTGGCGGTTTGACTCCGGCTCGGACTCCGGCTTGGACTCCGGCTCGGCGGCGGTTTGACTCGGCCGCGCGCTCGGCGGCGACGCCCGGCGGCGGCGGCGGCAACGCCCGGCGGCGCGGTGGCACCGGAGCAAGGCGGAGCCGGAGTAGCAATTAAATTACTAATAAATTAAATTTATATTAATTAAATTTATATTCATTTAATTTAATTATTTAAATTAAATTAAAAATACATATTGTATATAAAATAGTATAAATACAGGACGTAACTAGTAAAATACAGGGCGTGATATAGCAATCCACAATTTAAATGGCAATTGATATGGAGGGCATTTGCTGTTTGGTGGGGGCTGGGGAGAGAAAAGCGAATGAATTGGGGACCGACAGCAATTGCTGTGTGACCTTTTGAACAGATATAATTGAAAGCAGACAATCCAACAAAAGTGTCTAATTCAGAATTCTACTGCGGACAAAGTATTGTATTCCCTCGGTCCAACTTAAATTACAGTATAATTATTGTACATTATTCATTTTTTATCATTAATATGTTTAGCTACGTATAAGAATAATAAATAAAATATTGCTTTTTAAAAATAAATTCAATAATATCACATATAATACTATTATATCTTATATCTATTTAAATATACGATTAAACTCTAATAAAGAATAATACTATAAAAGTAAATGGGTAATTTAAAATAGGAAAATGAGATATGACAACTGGACGCAAGAAGATGAAGATGGTGAGTGGGAAAGAAATTAACAAGGAAAATGAATGCTTCCTCTTTCCTCTTTTTTCTTTAAAACTATCCATAGACCATAACGATGGTCAGGATTACATAAGGCTCCTCCGATCATTTACAAAAAGTACTAAAAAGAATGAGACAATTTGTTACATAGTGTGGCTGTGGAATAAAACTTTGGTTTCTATCGTTGTACTTACTATGTGTTCAAAGGTAAAAAATTCTTAATATCACGGTATGATATCCATCGAAACAAATATGATATCCATTATACAAATTCATAACTTTTTAATACAAACATGTTTAAGGTAGGGCTCATTATGTTGACTTGCGAGTTGGGCAGGTCATATATCCTGGCCTAAATCAATTTAAAGTTTTGGGTCAAATGGGCTAGAATGAAATTTTAATAGTTTTGGGTTGGATTGAGTCGGTCGGGTAAAAAATGATCCAAATCATATGAGAAAATAGTAATTTTTAAAAAAAATTCATGCAAATAAAATGAATATTTTTAAATGCATTAAAATTTAAATAATAAATAAAGTTACACTTTATTTTCATATAATTTAAAATAAAAATATTATATTTATTATTATGAATTATTCACTTAATAATGAAAAATACAATAATTTTCATTCTAATTAGTTAGAATACTTTTAATAATATAATTATGAATATATACATAATTATTTACAAAATTATTTTTATCTTTATAAATATTTTTTTAAGAATGTTCAACTTATTTATGCAGTAAATTAATGATGGATATGTTGTATTAAACTATTTTTTTACTATGATTTTTTTTAAGAATGATTTTTTCTCAAGAAAGTGGGGGAAAATGCAAATGGCTCAAACCAGGTTGATTTGGGTCAAAATCCGACCCAACCCATACCCGACCCGACTCAAATTGAATTAAAGAACTTGACCCAAATGAGACATTGATCCGAACTGACCCAAATAGTTTGGGTCAGATCGGGTCGGGCAATTTGAACACCCCTAGATTAAGGAGTTGGGAGGTACACAATGTGAGATTTTTCTCGTCTTCGTACTCTTCATCGCTTCTAGATGAGGTAACATGTTTGAAATTCAGTACCTATTTGTCTTCTCTTATCTTTATCCCAATCCCTTTCTCCCGGTGGTAAGCTTCTTGCTCTGCCCTCGATTCCTCCACCTCTCGCCCTAGGGCTTCCATTTGGCTATTGAAGCACGCAAAGAATTCTTCTACTTCTACAGAAACCCTTTGTCAAACCCAAAGATATATTCCATATAATATCACCAAATTACATTAAGGATACAAACAACGAATAATAATGAATAGTGTATAACTTACTAACTGTCGATAATGATGCAAAGGTCTTCGAATCTCTAGCCCTCTTAGCCCCTCTAGTCGCTGCCCTTGGAACCAATTTTACCTTGACTTTGTTGGTATTTACATCCACTTTGAGTAGTGTAAGGTCAAGTTAATTTTGATCGTAGTATTTGAAGCGTAATGAACGGTCTACGGGTACAACCCTATGCTCTTTGATCAACCTAGTGACAAAAACCCCCATAGGAAAATTCCTTCTTGGCTAATGTGAACCTGAGATTGAATATATGGTTTCTTTTCCATGATGTAACAGAAGTTCACGAGGCTTCCAATTGTGGGCTCACAAACATATCGCTCTGATGGAGGACATTCATGGACACTCACTCAAAAATCAATTGTTGCTCTATGCTCAACACTGACAAGTCATATTTGTCAGCTGACCTAGCCATGTCACTCTGTAACCTAAAATACTTACACCACATTTCTACAGGACACGGAGGTTAGGAGTCCGACTTAGATGGCCAACATTGTTGATGAAAAATATCATAAGGGCCATTGGGGACAATGGGGCGTAAAAAACTAGGCTTGGTCTAGGGACACCCTAGCACGACATTTATCGTGAATTTACTAACATGCCTAGTAACTCCATCACTTTGGTTACCCTATCAATGTCGTAATATTTTCCTAAATGTGCATAAATTGTATAACTTCGCCAAGGTGGGTTTGAATATCCATCGTAATAAGGTTATGCAAATAATGGGGCGGAAACGATGCAATATGTATTCAAATTATAAAATCAACTACGAAACTAGGGTTCAATGCCTTGGTTGCAGTGCATTTCTGGCGTACCTATCAAATATAACGCTCCTCTGCCGCCTGGTTGAATAATTCATGACTCACTATGGGCTCCAGAGAATGCATGTGGCCACTTTGTCTTCTATTTTTATGTAGATGAATTTTATTCCTCATAATTTTGTCATTTTTAGGTTCCTCCCATGGAAAATTTGATAGTGTATCTTAATCACCAAATCAATGGTGATGGTATATTTGACTTGTTTTTCCCTTATCCATAACCATCATCACTGACTATGAATCGGGGAAGATGTAATATTCTTGTTTCAAATGAAAACTGAAGCGATGGCATCCTATGGTTTGGTTGTACAAGGCTTGGGAGGGAGGAAGAAATATTTTAAAATATATTGGTCCAGAAATGGGATACATTTCCATATAACACTTTAAAAATAAACCGACTTATGTTCCAAACTCGGAACATATATCTAAAATTATTATGAGGTTTTTATATCGTGATCAGTTTCTATCCTGACATTGAAATTGATTTCGTACTTGACCGACAGAACTTTTGTTTGTTTTGAAGTTGGTTCGATTTGGGAACTCTCGTCTAGTGGCGTACACTTACGGAAAAGCCTTGATTAAAGGAGGTTTTATTGGACCAGAGAAGACACTTTTTTGCCGCCTTCTCTGATATTGCCTTTGATCATTAACGATCAAAGGCGGTTTCGAGAACCGCCTTTAATTGGACCCGAAGCAGTTTTGAGTTCGGAACCTGAGTCCTGACCCTTAAAAAATGTCGAAAACCAATAGGTTTCTAGTAGCCTCAGTTGAACCAAAGAAACAAACAGTAGACAAACAGATCGAAGTGTTTCTTCAATAAACACACAAACACATAGTAAACAAACAGATCGATAAGTTTCTTCAACAAGCACATAAACTGACTGAAATCATTAATAGATCTTCAATAAACAAAATTTTTGAATAGTTCCAAATCATTCTAATAGATCTTAATAATTACAGAACAAATGCTTGAAGGAGAGAAGCTTTTGCCGCTGGCTCAAGTGTACGTTGATGGGTCGGAGGAGAAGGAACGGAGTAGTGGTCAAGCAGTGGAAGCGAGCAGTGGCCCTGGGGCGGTGGCGTTGGAGATGCGCATTGGCGCTAGCACGGTGGCGCTGGATTGGTGGCAGCGAATCTCGACCGATGGCAAGTCGAAGTTTGTTAGCCAATCAAAGCTTCTTATCCAACGGAGCGGTGGTGGAAGAGGTTAAGACGAGGCAGTGGGTGAATGAATGGAGGAGGATAAGGTGGATAAGCGGCGGTGGTGGTGGAGGATAAGGTGGCGGTTTTAGGGTTTTCAAGGAGGAGATCGAGAAGGTAGAGATGAGGAGATAAGGAGATCGGGAGATGAGGGAGATAAACCCTATTTATATGGCCCAAGTGCAGCCCATTAAAAACTGGACCCGAAAATACATTCGGTATTGGAAGTTCTATCAAAGGCAGCCCCAACTTTAATTAGACCTGAAACCACTTCCGACTTTGGAAGCTCTTTCAGGTCTTCTTTCAAAAGCGGTTCCTTCCCAAAATTTTATAACTGCCTTTGAATGATGCTTTTAATCACAAGTTTTCCACTAGTGCCATTAATTGAAGGATAGAAGGAGGTTCAACCACCTTCCCTCATACACTAAATTTATTACAACCATTGTCACCCTTCAACCACAAAAGCACAAAATGCAATGATTGTCGCCTTTTAACCACCTTTTAATGAACTATTGCAGAGCGGTTTAACTGTCGTGTAATGACCACTGCATAAACATAAATTTCCTTCCCCATAATCAGTACTCCCTCTGTCCTATTAAAACTTGCTTAATTGCTTTTTCAAAATCAAAATTTATAAAGTTTGACCCAAAATTTTAACTAATATATAAATATATAATAAAAATATTATGTGGGATTTTATTAGATTCATCTTCACATCTATTTTCAAAGTATCAGTTTTTTATTCGGAATTTATGTAGTAAGAGATATTATCAGTCAAACATGATCATTGAAAACAGTGGAAAAAAAATTAAACAGTGGAAAAAAAATTAAGTAAGAATTAATGAGACAGAGGGAGTATGTTTTCTTCTCTTGCTCATTTTCTTTACACGTAGAGAAAATTTATCGACTTACATTAATCTCAATTCCTTTGCTCCATATTTCCTTCTCTTTCTCCATCTTTCCTTCCCTTGCTCCATATCCTTACACACAGAGCACTTTAGCAACAAGTCCACCAAATTCTTTTCGAGCCCACTCGATCGAAATCCATCTCACAACAAATCCAATGAAGATAATAGGGTTCAATTTACCACCATCGTTCTCTAAATCCATCATGCCACTGTCATTTTCAGCCAATGAAGATTCCATGGTTCAACTTATCTATTATCAGGTGGGTTACTTTATATATAAGTCCAATAGGGATATAGTTGTAAATCTAACGGTGATGCTGATAATTTTTATGTTTAATCTCTTAGGTTGATGATTGATTTTAATGAAAATGATCTTCTAGAATTTTGGAGTTTATGGTAGTATTTGCTGATTGATTTTGGGTTTAATGAAAGCTTTAGGGAAAATGGTTGAAGACAGTTTTGGGTTGTAATTTTTGGGTTATTGATGGGGTTTCCATCGGAATTCATGTGTTGGGGAAGGGTTGCGAAGCAATTGTTTTTAAATAATCTTGAAAATCAGTTACAGCGGATTGTAAAACATCGTGCACAACTCAATCAAAGAGTGATTATATCGCCTTTAACATAGGCTTCTGGCACTAGTGTCGTCACACCTCTTTATACTTTCAAAATTGTAAGATATAGCACAACGATGCAGGATCTTAGAACTGAAGTTAAAAGTAATATTTTTAGTGGTGATTATCAATAAAATATAGAGTCTGTCCCTTGAAAGAGGGTCTTTTCATCAGCTATGTCTTTTGAAAGACGGTCTTTCCATAAGCTATGGAAAGATCAGGGACTCAAGTGTTGGAACAATGATAGAAAAATGGAACAAATGAAGACAAGTTTTTGGTGCTGAAATGATACAACTTTTCTGATTTTTCATTCTCCCATTTATAGATTACAAAGTGCCTTAGAATTTATTCCTAAAGTAATGAAGAGCCATACTATAAGCTTCTAACATCCATAACCTCCTACCACTAACTTGCTACTAACTCTACTAATGAAGGCTACATAACCCCCTACCACTAGCTAGCTAGCACTAGCTCTACTAGTGAAGGCTAAGTAATGTGCCTTAATCCAAACTTGTAACTTCTTCAACCCCCCACCACTAAATCCCTTCTTTAACTTCATAACTTATGTAACTTCTACAGCATATAACTAGCACTAAGTAGTAGTAATAACAATACTCACTACCTATGCAATAATGGTTAACTCAACAATTCACCCCCTTAACCATGTTGCATGGAACCACTTCAACCATACCAAGCTTAAGTCTCATTTCAATGAACTTGACTCATCCGAGTGGCTTGGTCAATATGACTAATTTTCACTGAACCATTTTCAATGCACTCACGAATGAAATGAAAATAAATGTCAAAGTGCTTAATTCATTCGTGATGCACCAGATTATTGCTTAAATCAATTGCGGACTTATTATCCACGAGAAGCTCCACCACCCTTGGATTGTGGTTGGTGAGCTCGCCCAACAAGCAACTCAGCCACAATCCTTGGCACGCCGCTACCACTATTGCAATGTACTCCTGTCACAAGATGAGAGTGCAACTACCTTTTACTTCTGGGAAAACCATGTAACTAGGTTGGAGTCAAGAAAGAAGGATATCCATGTTGTACTCTTACAATCACCTGTGTCACCAGCAAGTTCAAGAATCAATGAACCCCGACCATATCAGGCTCTAACTTGTCTATCTTCTCGTAACAGTATCTTACGCCAATAGTGCCCTTCACGTAGCCCAAGATCCACTTCACCACTACCAAGTGCGGTGCCTTGGGTTCCTCCATGAACCTGCTAACTATCCCAACAACATAGTTGATATCCGTCCTTGTGTTGCACAGATAGCTTAGATCTCCCACCACACTGCAGTGCCTTGTTGTGTTCATAACATCCCCTGGACCTTTCTTAGTTAGCTCCAGCTTGTTTATCATGGGTATGGAGCATGGATTACAGCTTTCCATGCCACACACATCAAGAATTTTGGACGCATAAGCACTTTGGCATAAGGTGATTTCCTTCTTGCCTTGTTTGATTTCTGTTCCCAGATAGTAACTCAAGAGACCTAAGTCACCCATGTCAAACAATTTTTGCATCTCTCTTTTAAAGAAAGCTAGCTCCTTGGTGCTTGCCCCTATGATGATAAAATCATCCACGTAAACTCCAACTAGTACACTATTCAAGCGACCTGTCTTCCGGTACACTACATGCTCCAATGTGCAGCAACGGAAACCTAAGGTGAGCAGTGCTGCATCCAGCTTTCCATTCCAAGCTCGCGACGCCTAGCGTAACCCGTACAAAACCTTGTGCAAACTGAGCACCTTGTGCTCATTTTTGGGATCAACGTAACCCGGTGATTGGTGCAAATAGACCTCCTCGATGAGATCTTCATTCAAAAATGATGATTTGACATCCATGTGGTGCACCTCCCAGCCCCGTTATGCAGTTAGAGCCAGAAGCAAACACACTGTTTCCATCCTGGTCACAAGAGAAAACACTTAATCAAAATCCACTCTTTGGTGCTTCACGTAGCCTTTTGCCACAAGGCGGGCCTTGTACTTCACCACGTTGCCATCTGGGTCCTTTTTTACCTTGAACACCCATTTGAGCCCTATGGCCCTATGCCCTACATGGAGAGAAGCTAACTCCCATGTCCCATTATTTTTTTATTGACCCAACCTCATCATCAATGACTTGTCTCCAACATGCCTCACCCAGGGCCTCATTTACATTGTTGGGTTCCTCTGCGGCTAAGAAACAAATACCGTTCATTTCAACCCCCTTGGTTGTGTCATAGATGTCCGCCACCTTACAGTACCAAGCTACACCATCATCTGTATCTAGTGCATCATCCCGTGTTGGTGGGTTTTCCATTCTCCCTTTTTTAGTAAAAACAAGCCTCGGTGTCTGGTGCACAAGTGAGGAAGGTGCTTCCTGTTGCACGTCAGAGCTTGTGTCACCCAGCACATTAACCTTCGGTAAGTACTCCACCGTGAAGGTGACATCCACAGTCGCAACTGCATCATACACCCCTAACTTTCACTCTAATTTCTTGTGCTCCTCAAACACAAGATCTCGACTTACATAGAGCTTCTTTGTTTTTGGCTCATACACACGGTAGGCCTTGGATCCCTCTTCATAACCGAAGAACACCATTGGTACTAAACAATCAGCTAGCTTGTTCACCCCGTGGCCAACTTTCTTAATGTGTACCACACGCCCAAAAGTTCTAAAATGACACACATTTGGATTGCATCCATGCCACACCTCATAAGGCATCTTTCCATCAAAGCTTTGTGTTGGTCCCCGATTCAAGATGTAGACATCGGTCTTCACCGCCTTACCCCATATAAATTAGCTGGCATGCTCATACTTTTAAGCAAGCAGCGCGCCATCTCCACCATCATTTGATTAAGCCGTTCAACCATGCCACTTTTTTGTGGATAGTATGGCGTCATGGTGCTATGTTTTATGCCTTGCTCGCTGCAATATTCTTGAAACTCAATAGAATTAAACTCACCAACCCGATCAGATCTGAAAGTATTGAGCTTACCTTCATTTTCAACCTCAGCACCTGCCTTAAACTTCTTGAAAGAACCAAGTGTCCCATTCTTTTATTTGATTACATCTATCCACATGTAGCGACTATGATCTTCAACTATCAGCAAGAAGTAACGGCCCCCCTCCAGGTGTGGTCGACATGATAGGGCCACACAGATCGATGTGCACCAACTCCAGACACTGAGTAGCGTGGTACGCCGAGACCTTCAGGAACGAGACTTGATGTTGTTAGCCAAGAGCGTACCCATCACAAAACTAGTCAACACGGTCAATCAACGGACCCCTTTGGCCATACCTCCTTGTGCCAATTTGCGCAATGACCAAAATTTAAGGTGTCCATAGTGTGTGCCATAGCCACACTACATCATCCACCTTAGAAAGAAAACACACTGGAGCAACTACATCCATCGCCAAAACATAGAGCCTATTCTTGCTTTGTGCCACCCGTGCCAACAAGGCTCAGTCATGATCAAACAGGCACAACTCCCCATTTTCAATCATAGTCTTGCAACCATTTTCGTCAAGTTAGCCAATACTGAAAATGTTGTTGTTCAACTTAGGCATGAAATACACATCTAGGACCTTGTGCTCCTTATTTTTGCACAGGAACATTACAACACCGCGACCATAAATCTCCACCATTGATCTATCACCAAGCCTAACCTTGCCTTTCACAGTTTCATCAAGTGATTTGAGCAATGCTTTGGTGCCCGTCATGTGGTTACTCTCCCCTATGTCGAGGAACCACACCCTCTCGCCTGCGTAGGCTGGAAGCACATGTTCCTCATTGAGGAAGACATACTCATGTGCTTTTTTCACACGAACAACACTCTCCAAGGTTGGTCTTGTCGCGATACTCCAAACATTGAGCGCCTCATCACTATGGCTTCCTGGCGCCAGCCTAGTGATTTTTGGGGACTGCACCTCAACCACGGATGCTATTAGCAAGGCTAGTTGATCATTCTCAATCATGTTTAGGTGTGCCTAATCCCATTTTCCTTATTTTTCCTTGCGACACTCAAATCTAAAATGGCCATAAATGCCTCAATTGTGACATTTTCCCTTTGAGGCTGGTGGAAAGGGCCAGGGTTGCGGAAATACTAAGAGTTGTGTTTGTGGAGAATTAGGGGACCAGAAGGGAGGCACCTTAAGGACTCGAGAAAAAGGTCCAAGGAAGAAGGCTATCACTATTGTGCTCTTACAATCATCTGTGTCACCAGCAAGGTCACTATCACTGAACCCGACCAGATGATTGTAAGAGTACAACAGGGATGACCTTCTTCCTTGGACCATTTTCTCAAGCCCCTGGGATGCCCCCCCTTTTGGTCCCCATAGTCTCCACGAACATGACTCTTAGTCTTTCCCCGACCCTGACCCTTTCCACCAGCCTTAGAGGTTTCACCCTTCTCCTTATGGCTTTGGCGCATTTGCCAGTCCTCCTCCGTGAAAAGAAATTTAGCACCACCCTTTTCGCTTGGATCACTGAGTCCAGAATAATCCTCCACTAAATGTAGTCGTTTGGTCAGTTCATCAACCCAGAGCGTGTTTAGATCAAGCAAAGTCTCAATTGCAATTGCCACTTACGCGTAGCGTTATGGCACAATGCACAAGAAATTATTCATGACATTCTCCTCCTCCAACATGTCACCAAGGACGCGAAGATTGTTTATAAGGCCCGTGATTCTCATGGAAAAAGCATCAAAGTTCTCACCATCCTTGAAAGTAATGGTTTCAAACTCCATGCAGCTTTTGTGCATTGACTTCGTGGACACGGTCGATGCCCATTCATTGCGTATTCACTGTGTCCCAAGCCTCTTTGGTTATGTCCTTCACAGTTACCGTGGACAGCATCTCCGGTAGCACTGCTCACAGGATTGCAGAGAGTGCATGCCTATCTTCACGGTAATCAGCATTCCCCTCCTCGGCTGCTTGCCACAAACCTTGTTCTTACAGATTCACTCTCATCACTAGGGCCCAATCAACATAGTTTGTGCGAGTTAGAATAGGGTACACCATTGTTCCGTTACACTCCCTCAAAACATGTTGCACCACCACTTCACGAGCTCTTGGCCCCCTGGTTGCACTATTCCCCCTCTATCTTGGTGGAGTGCATGAACCCTCTAATGTATTTGATCCATTTCTTTCCATTGATCCATTTCTTTCCATTGATCATCCTTTCTCTGTTACCGGATGTTGGAACAATGATTAAAAAATGAAAGAAATGAAGATAAAGTTTTGGTGCTGAAAAGATACATTTTTTATGATTTTTCATTCTCCTATTTATAGATTACAAAGTGCCTTAGAATTTATTCCTAAACTAATGAAGAGCCATACTATAAGCTTCTAACATCCATAAACTCATACCACTAACTTGTTAGCACTAACTTTACTAATGAAGGCTGCATAACTTCTTACCACTAACTAGCTAGCACTAGATCTACTAATGAAGGCTAAGTAATGTGCCTTATTCCAAGCTTGTAACTTCTTCAACCTCCCAACGATAAAACCTTTCTTTAACTTCATAACTTATGTAACTTCTACAACATATAACTATCACTAAGTAGTAGTAATAACAATCATTACAACCTATGCAACAATGGTTAACTCAACATCAAGAGCAATTTTAAGATAAAAGGATGAAAATTTGTGGGTCCAAAGCTAAAATTTGGGCCAAATTCGGGTTATAAGCTATATGGGTAAACTCACGTGCCTATATAAGGTAAAACCCCAGCTTTCTTTCCCTTTCCCCATCAACTCAAATTTCATTGTTTTATGATTTAATGTCTATGTTTCAACATAAAGTTATAACATTTTATACTGAACAATTTTAGAAAATATTTAGAAATTACATATCAAAGAAGAAGAATCGTAAAAAAAAAAGTTAACTGAAAACACAAATAAATAGCATAGTATAATTTGTATGTTTAACTCTAAATATGTGATGATTCCAACCATAGCTCAAATGTTTCACATGCAATTAATGAAAAGTACCCCTAAATTTATTTTATTCTAATTAAATCTTATCTTTCTATATGCGTATAGGAAAATGCTCTTTCCTGAAACTTTGTCTAAAATCTATTACTCCCTCTGTCCCAGGGGAACCTGCAGAGGGAGAAAGTTGAGCTTTTAATTTTACCAACTTGAAATATCCCTTTTACCCCTGTCTTCTTCAACCTGCCAATCCCTTCCTCCCACCTCCACCTTCAAACCCCTCTCCGGATGAGATTAAACCAATAGGAACTCTTGAAAAAAAACATTCCAATTGGAATATGATGACAAATCATTCGAATCAATAGAAACTGGTAAAATTCTCAATAGCTCATAGAACAAGTTTTTCTATTCTTACAGAATTCTGACAATTCATCAGCAATGAACATACCAAATTGGGATTGCAACAACCCCTCTCGCCGATCACAAACCTTCGCCGTTCCCAAATTGAATCCCCCCAGAGAAGAAGATGGGTTTGCCAAATCCGTTCACGAAATCCGTTGAACCCGCCGGAGAAGAAGATGGATTCGCCGAATTCACTGAATCCTATCGGAGAAGAAGATGGGTCCTCTGAATCCCACCGAAGAAAAAGATGTGTTCGCTGAATCCCATCGGAGAGGAAGACGGGTTTGCGGCAGTGGCGCTAGCACCGCATCGGAGGCAAAAAATCTGAACTGGTGAACCTCCATCCTACGGTCTCCGTTTCACCACCAAGATTAAGCTCAACAACACATAACCAATGGGAGAAGAAGAAGGTTTTGGCGGATTGAGGTGGAAGGACTGTTAGCGGAGGCGAAATGACGAGAGATGAGGGGTGATTGAATGAGCGGATCAAGGGTTGAAGAGGGAGGAGATGTGCTAGGCTTGATGAGTAAAATTTTAATATTTTAAGGGTAATTATGCCTTTTGGAATGTTAAAGTTTTCTTAAAATGGAAAGTGTGCAGATTTATATGGGACAACCAAAAAAGGAAAGTGTGCAGATTCGGGTGGGAAAGAGGGAGTAACAAAAGTAACTAATTACAAAAGAAAATAGAAATAGTAACATATATAAAAAATAGTGGGAGTACTCCATCTATCCCACCAGTAATGACATATTTACCTTTTCAAAGTCAAATTTGGTAAATTTTGACCATAAATATAAATTAATATATATATATATATATAATAAATATATTATGTAAGATATTGTTGAATTTATCTTAACATATATTTTTTAAATATCATTTTTTTATACAAAATTATTAGAGTCCGTCTCTTGAAAGACGGTCTTTCCATAAGTTATGGAAAGACCAAGGTTTAAAGTGTAAATTAGAGTAAATTAAGATAAAATTTTTGGGTTGCATGAATTAGGTTATAGATTTTATATCTACTACATGTTGCATACTAAAATTTTAATATTGCAACTAAGACCTTTTATCTTTTAATATTATAATCAAACCTCGTCTTTCCATAAGCCTATGGAAAGACCGTCTTTCCCAAGACTTTGCCAAATTAGTATATGTAAATAAGGATATTGATGACAAAATATGATCATTGAATATCGTAAAAAAATAAACATGTCATTAATTATGGGACGTAGAGCATAATTTACCGAAGGTAAAGAAAGAATAACCCCACTATGAGGATTGGATCAATGACTAATTCCAATCCTGTGATGCTGGGTCCTCACAAGAAATCCCCTAGATTAGAACCCCAGCCAATCGAAAACAAGGAAACTGGATTATTTTCTTCAAACAGCCAATCAAACAGCAGATAAGGCCTCAATAGTGGGCCCCAAAAGGAGTTTTTTCACCTCCCCTCCAAAAGTGCGTCCAAACGCGACCTTGGACGCCATAAAGAGGCTGAAAAGTGCACCGTGGGTCACAAACAACTCACACAATAATTGCATTTTCAGCGACTCTTACTTCTTAGCAACTCTCTAACAAAAGAGCAAAAACACTCAAACCTAGCCCATAACGCCATTTAAAAAGCTTGGATTCTTGCAAATTCATCTGATATATTAGCTTTTCGGCTATGGTAACATTAGAAACGAAGCTAGCCAACGCTATGGGAGGCAAAAGCGCTAGGGCTTGTGACAATTGCATACGAAAACGGGCACGGTGGTATTGTCCCGCCGACGATGCATTCCTCTGCCAAATCTGCGACGGCTCGGTCCATTCGGCGAACCCGTTGGCGCGCCGGCACGACAGGGTTCGCCTGAAAACATCATCCTTAAAGCCCTCGAAACTCTCCATCGAAATCCCTCCGCCGTCTTGGCTCCACGGCTTCACCAAGAAGGCGCGGACGCCTCGGAGCGGAGGCGGAAGGCATGCGAAGGGGGCAAAATCGGAAGGGTCCGAGAGGACCCCGGTCCATCATCTCGTGCCGCAGATATGCGGCGACGAAATGGAGACGTCTCATGAGGAGGAGAATGATGAGCAGTTACTCTACCGGGTTCCCATTTTTGATCCGTTCGTTGGTGAATTGTGTAGTACCAGTACTACTACTCCGAATTCGAACATCGAAGGGGGGAGTGATAATAATGAGTCTAAGGTTATGTTGAATCATAGCACCTATGATCATCAGATCCATGGATCTCTTCCGTCGGAAATGGAGCTTGCTGAATTCGCAGCCGATGTCGAGAGCCTGCTGGGAAAAGGGCTCGATGAGGAGTCGTTCGATATGGAAGGGCTGGGATTCTCCGACTGTAAAGTGGAGAAGGTGGAAAGGGAGGATGATGAGCTAGCCGTGGTTGATCAAGAAGCTGATCATCACTGTCACGATGGCAAAATCGATGCGATGATGATGAGTAGAGATGAAGCGCCTTTTGAGATGAGCTTCGATTACGATGATACCGATCCGGCAGCTAATTTTGCGGAGGAGGGTAGGGAAATCGCTGCGAGGGAGGATGATCAGACGACGACGACGACGGTGATGATGGCGAGCGAAGATCATCGTGATTGTAATGATGGGATGATTGGGGGAAATGGAGATGGGAAGATATTGTTGAGGCTTGATTATGATGGAGTCATTTCTGCTTGGAATGACCAAAGGTCTCCATGGACTGCTGGTGAACGCCCTGAGTTAGAGTCTCTTTGCTGGCCTGATTGCATGGTATGCTTCTTCATCCATTTTTTAACCTACTTAAACCTTTACGCATTGCTTGTTATGCTGCCACTTCTTAATCGTCCCACGAATAAAAGAGTCGTGTTTCTGATTCTGATTAAAAAATAGGGATAAAAAAACTCTTCATGTGAAATGGAGTATTGTATCGATTGACTTTTCTTTTGCTGTGAGATATTTATTGAATTTTGGTGGGTTTGAAATGACACGGGGCACTGGGAGTTTGAAATGGGGCATTTAATTATTAAATGTTGGAGATATTTGTTGGGTTTGAATTGAAATAGTTCCAAATTAAACTGCACACGTTATTATTCACTATCCAACTTTAATCACATATTTGAATGGATATATAAACAATAATATTATCATATGTTATATGGTTTAATTCGTCGTAACACGTAGTTTTTGAATAGTAACTTTTTGTATGCCATAATTATACGTAATTAAACATATTAATGATTAGACAAGTTTATTGATGAGCGTAAAATTCTCTCTCATACCATTTAATTTGGGACGGAGGGTGTATTAAATTGTTTGTCGTCCAAGAGTGCATGGCTGGGACCGGGGTAGGTAAATTCATTGTGTTGGTACTGATTTTCACCAGGAAAGGAGGATAAATACTCCTAAAGCATTAGTCATAGGCTAATAATAGACTAAATTATATGATAAACACATGGGTTCATGATTTTAATCGATTCTTGAACATTTTGATGACCCTTAATGAGTAGTATATCTCTTATGTTTTGTATGAAAGTACTTTTTTAATATACTAAACTAATTTAAAAGGTACAACTACTCTTTTTTTAAAAGAAGAGAATAGAGACACACCGTTTCAAAGTTTGAAAGATCCGAGAACACATCATTAGCATGTACACGAGAAAATAAATAAATAAACAAATAAACAAACTACCGTAAATTGTAAGTTTTCCAGTCAACAAAAGCAAGGTAGGACCTAGGGCTTTATTTCATTAACTCTTTTTTCCTCATCACATAACCCGTAGTCATCATACAATCAAGCAACACAAACCTAGGATTAGCTTAAAGCATGATTTAATTACGATGCTAATCAGTGTCGAGTTTAAGAGCCTGAAATTTTCTTTCAGGGAGGTTGTGGATCAACTCACTTTCCATACGGCGGCGATCAGGTGGCGATGTTCGGGCATCCGGCGGCGCTGGACGGCGGAAGAGAAGCGAGAGTGTCGAGGTACAGAGAAAAGCGGCGAACAAGATTGTTCGCCAAGAAAATAAGGTACGAGGTACGGAAGCTGAATGCTGAGAAGAGGCCCAGAATGAAAGGGAGGTTCGTGAAAAGAGCAAATCTAGTTGCCACCGGAGTACCGTTTTCTGTACACACCAAATGAGGGCCTAGTGCATAGTTGTTACAAAGCTCACTCATTGTTTATTTTACCAATTTGTCATGTGATTTTTTCCCCTTGCATGCATGCACATTAATTGGTAAAGTGATAAATGGGGTTGTGAATTAGTTCTTTCACAGTGAATTGTTTGAAGATTATAATCAGTTCCCCAGCGGGTCACGAGTCACTGAATAATATTTAAAAACATTTACGAACCACTAGTGCAGGAATGGATTACAAATAATTTGGATTATTTTTAATCCAAATAGACTTTTTGCTAAGTAGACTTTTTACAAATAATGGATTACCCCTAAGTAGACGTTTTGTACAAAGTCTTAAAAATTATTTTGAAGATAGACTTTTGTAAATATTTACCATCGTTTCAGATTTGGGGAACCTAATACATATCCCCCATTAATATGGGTTAATTTTTTTTTTCAAAAAACAAATAATTTAGATTATTTTTAAAGAACTGTCTTTTGTAACAAGTTTTGATTTCGGAAGACGGCCATTAAACATGCTCATATGACTCATGTTGAATCGCCTTTAAAATTATAGCCGCGTCAACTTTTGACTAATGAAGTTTTAAATGTACATTAGTAATTTGTGTGATTTTGATTATAGGTGGGCTTGGAAGTATGGTGGTGGTGATAAGGTTGGGTGCCGGTGATAGTGATTAGAATTAAGATGATAATGTTGGTGTTGATAAAGTGCTGATGGTGGCCTTTGGAAATCCATCCAAGTTCTCTGGTATGTTTGAAGTTGGGGCTAAAAATGATTTGTCGAAATTGGTTTCGATGATGTTTCTTTAAATCGGTGTATATTGTATATCTGAATGCGATAAATCGTCATTCTAGAGTGGTTTCTGCAATAGCGGAACCGTAACTTAGCTCAAAATTCAAGAACTTTGTTAGCCACGATAAAACCTTGAAGCACAGAAGCGATGCTTGAACATGGTTTTAGGGAAAGCTACAAAAATCTATATTAAACCTTAGTTGGAGTCAGATAAAAAGAAAGAAAAAACTTAGCTGGAGAAGGAATCCGTCTTAACATCTCACAGAAACGCGACCAGTTAAGAGATAAAAAATGGGGCAACGTTCCATGAACATTAACATCCAAAACCATGTCTCAAACCACCAAGTAACATACACCATATGTGGTAAAAGTCTTCTATTTTCTAATTAATTGGAATGATGTGTCCGTCATTTGTTTTTTTTTCTATTTGTGATTTCCATATAAAATGAAGAGTGCGTCTCTTGAAAGACGGTATTTCCATAAGTCATGGAAAAATCAAGGTTTAAAGTGTAAATTAGAAGGAATGAAGATAAAATTTTTGGGTTGCATGAACCGGGTTATAAATTTTATAACTACTACATGTTACATACTAAATTTTTAATGTTGCAACTATGACCTTTTACCTTTTATTATTCGAATTAAATCTCGTCTTTCCATAAGCCTATGGAAATACCGTCTTTCCTAAGACTTTGCCTAAAATGAATGTATTTGTTCTCTTTCTTTGTTATTGTTTTCTAATTGTGTTTCTCGATATTTTTCTTAATCTTTATTTTAGGGGTGTTCAAATTGACCGACCTTACTCGATCCATTTTGATCCATCCCATTTGGGCCAGGTTGGATCAAGTGGGTCGGATTGGATTTTGATCCAAATCGATCCATTTTGACTCATTTATAATTTTGCCCCATTTTTTTGAATTTTTTTAATAAAAAAGAGTTATTTTAATAAAATTTATCCTAAATTATATGAAAATAAATTATTATTATTATTTATAATTTAAGTATTAATCACAAGCACCCTATAATAGATATTGTTTGCTTTATGTCTGTCAATCGGGGCTATTTACGTAATTTTATGAGTTCTTTTCTTTGAGAAAACGACACCGTTTTGCCTTCAAAAGCCCTCCCTTCTCCCCTGTTCCGCTTCTTCATCGCCTTCTTCCTCACCTCCGATCACGTTCGATATCTCTACAAGTTCCTCATCCTAGAGCTGCCACCTCCGATGAATTCATCGCCCTGATGGTCTCCAGCCTCGGCTCTCCATCAATCCAACTGCAGAAGCAGGCGACGGATGGGGAGTTTGAATTAGTCTCTTTTCTATGTATTGTGATAACTACGTCATTTCCAACGCGGCGGAGGAGATTTTCAGCCCCTTATTGGTACGGTTCAAGTTAGAGTTCGAGGAATTCTTCCAGTTCCAGGCCGTTACTGTATTCTTTCGAAGATTTTCAGGTCGTTGTTGTATTCTTCCCGTTCAAGTTCGCAATTGAATAGGATGCCATTAGCGGGGAAAACTTTGGCCTCCCTGCCTTATCTTCAACAAAGTGTGGTATGTTTGTGTTATTTTGTGTTGTTTCTCTGTTCTTACAACTTGTGCTTTTGCGCATTGTGTTTGATAGAACTTTTGTGCTGATATGCAGTCCATTAGTATATAGTTGTACTGGATGCAGTCCCGTGATCTGAGAGTGTATGTAATGAGTTGACATGCTGTTGTAATATGGAAAGAGGAGGGTTTGTTAGGGGTCAAGATGGGAGAGCAATTTTCTCAGCCTATTGAAACTCTAGGCTGTACTACTGTGATCTGCTCAGATAACACTCGACGGAGGCGGTGAACTACTATGCCTCAATAATTTGGTGTGGTGATTTGCTTCACAACACATTTACCTTATACTCCATTTTGCTCTTATCTTCTTCCGTAGCCTATTTTATTGTCACAACCATCTTTTTAATCATTTTGTAGGTGTTTCAATAATGGGAATTCTGACGTAGCTCTAGATGTAGAAGCATGTGGTGGTCAGGACTTCAGCTAAGGTTCTGCTAGTAGAAGATGCAAATAGGGAGAGCTGTAACTTTTTCCTATACTACATGTGTCTATTAAGGAGTATATGAACCCCATGTTTAGTTGTTGTTGTATGTCTATTAAGGAGTATATGAACCTCGTGTTTAGCTGTTGTTGTATGTCTATTAAGGAGTATATGAACCCCATGTCTAAACTCCATGTTTAGTATACATTATGATTGGAGTAGATGATTCAAGGTACATAACAAGTTTGGTGTTATATAGTTTTTAGGTGACACTTCTTGTGCTGGTTTGGTCTCGACACTTCAGATTTGCTTGAACAGTTACCTAAATTGCAGCAGCTTCTTTCTCGTCTTCTAGATTGTCAGGTTAGGCCTCATTTATATTTCAATCAGATGTCATTTCTACCTCAAGAAAAATGTTCGCTACCAGTTTACAGCCAATTCCCGAAGTACAAAACAATTTCTTGATTCAACAGGTTTTTTTCATAAATAAGTGATTATTATGTTCTTTATATAATTTAGAAAACCAAGAAATGTACTTGATTTGGTCCAAATTTACTCTCCTTTATAATGGTCATAGTGATCAAGGTCGCTGATGAGAGTGTGAGGTTATACGTGGCGATTACAGATGGAGTTGTAAATATGGTTGACAAGGTATAAACATCATATGTTATTACATCATTTCCTTTGTATGTACATTTTACGTGCTACAGAGTGTATTTCTGACGTAATTATTGGCAGTTCTTTGGGATGCAGCACTATGATGCAGTTAGAGCGCTCAAAATTTACAAGAAGTTGGGAAAAAAGGTTTAATCATTGCTCCTAATTTCATCTACGGATACTAACTTTGTTTGAATATTCTCAACTCTAAACTAGAATTGTAATGTGTGAAGGTAGAATAGCTATTCGAGTTCTTTGAGATCTGCAAGGCCTTAAATTCTGACGAGGACAAAGTTATGCTAAAATTGATCAAGTACCATCTTTTAGACTCTATTCATTCTAGCATACTCCCAATTTAGTTTAGTTTAGCATTTCTTATTTTTCTGAACCTTGAATTGCAACCTCTCGAATCATTCCTAGCTTCCATGGAAGAGTATGTTAAGGATGCTCTGAAGCCTTTGGTGATTCCTAGGGAGGTGGTAAGCTTAGTAAGCTTCGTCTATCTAATAAACATTGCAATGGCTACATTTCCTTAATTTTTCTCATTTGAGAAGCTAAAAAAATTAATGCTCTTTCAGAAATCCTTCCCCTTGTGTCATCAGAAAGATAATGACAAATTCATAACTCTCAGATCAGGAGAAACTATCCTCGATATGACTCACGAGCCAGGCGTTGTAGATGATGCACTGGTATGTTCTTGTGAAAACTTGTGTTAACTTAACTTAATACATAAGACACTTTTTCGATTCCCCACTGAAACCGTACTTTATCTCTCAGAATCACTTATCGACCCCCTCAACTGGTATATATATCGATCCCCTCAACTCGAATGATTCAGACATGAAGTGAACAACATTAACAGCAACTTAACGTCAACTTACATTTTTTACATTTTTCTAGAGCTACTTACTTAACGTTAACTTTTATTTCTTATTTTCCTTTACTCCTAAAAGCCCTTTTGGCTTTCTTACTTGTACGAGCTTCCATAAGATGAAATTAT
Source organism: Rubia yunnanensis (assembly GCA_037428765.1). Classification (NCBI taxonomy): domain Eukaryota; kingdom Viridiplantae; phylum Streptophyta; class Magnoliopsida; order Gentianales; family Rubiaceae; genus Rubia; species Rubia yunnanensis. The sequence goes on along the minus strand of CM075071.1, from coordinate 61,306,610 downwards.
GGGTTTTGGTATGTGCATTGTTATGTGTTTTTGTCTATTTCTGACTCTCCGTGCCTATTCTGCATATTTGTGTGCCACTTGACTTGTCCTTGCCTTTTATTTCCTATTTTTCATTTCTATTTCTGACTCTCAAGAGTTGTAGCTTAAGAGTTTGATACTTGTTGTAAGTCAACTGCTTTTGTGGAGGTCTAATTATTAACCTTTTGGTATTATACATGTGTTGCGTACCTCCTATTTAGTTAATACTACCAGGAGCTTGGACATTTATATGAAAAATATTTGATTTCGTACACAAACCATGCATGAGAACTCTTAATGTATGGTTGTTTCTACCACCCCGATTACTTGAATTTTTCGTTTATTCTATATGGTGTGACTGTTATGTTTTCTTGTAATAATACTCTTACTTGCAATAGATTTGTGTCAGGTGATGAAGAAAATTAATGCCCCAATTTGTGTGTATTTATCACTGTGTGATAAGACTTTGTGATGGTCTTTTTGAGCTGGAGGAATTACATTTAAACAGTGTCTTGTGTATAATCAAGAGTAGGTGTCCTTGAAGGACTTCTGTTTTTTTTTGTTTTTATAGTTGAATGTTGTCTCTCCAACATTAGTATGCCTCATTTCCTGTTACTTTCTATCTTTTGGTTAGTGACTTGTGTTTGTAGACTGTAGGAATTTAGTACTTCTTTCCAGATGTTGGGGTTTCAAGTCAAGGCATATAGAATAAACAGAAAATTTAAGTAATCGGGGCGGTAGAGACAACCATACATTAAGAGTTCTCATGCATGGTTTGTGTACGAAATCAAATAGTTTTCATATAAATGTCCAAGCTCCTGAGAGGGTTTGAGTGATACAGGGTTTGAGTGGAGAGGTTCGAGTGATACTGGGTTTGAGTGGAAAGGGTTCGAGTGGAGAGGTTCGAGCGAAGAGGTTCCAGTGGTGAGGTTCGAGTGATGAGGAATCGAGTGGAGAGGTTCGAGTGGAGAGGTTCGATTAGAGAGGTTCGAGTGATACTATGTTCGAGTGGTACTGGGTTTGTGTGGAAAGAGTTCGAGTAGAGGAGGTTCGAGGGTTCAAGTGGAATGGTTCGAGTGGAGAAGTTTGAATGGTGAGGGTTCGAGTGGTGAGAGTCGAGTGGTGAGGTTCGAGTCGTGAGAGTCGAGTGGTGAGGGTACCATGCACCACTGGAAAGAGTACTATCCACCCCTCGAGAGGGGTATACTATTCACCCCTCGAGAGGGGTATACTATCCACCCCTCGAGAGGGGTATACTATCCACCCCTCGAGAGGGGTATACCATCCACCCCTTGAGAGGGGTATACCATCCACCACTGGAGAGGGGTATACCATCCACCACTGGAGAGAGGATTATCCACCCCTCAAGAAGTTTGTCAAACACCCTTCGAGGGTACACCATCTACCTCTCAAGAGGGTAAACTGTAACACCCCAAACCCACCACACAGTGTCGGGCCAGGTTTGGTCGTGCTACTGAAAATGATAACAGTAACAAGCAGATAAATTATATGCGGAAGCAATTTAGACCATTCAAATCCTAAATTACTATTACAGTGAAAGTATTAGTATAAGTGTTAAATGAAAGTTTCACCTAACTATTACAAATTTAAAATCCATGTTAAGGTTCATCCAGGATCTCTCTCAAAAATAAGTAAAGACATCAAAGTGCTTTTCTCTTACCGTTATTCTTCACCTGAAAAAGGTTGTTTAACTAGGGTAGGCTCCTTGCTTTGTGAGGTTTCATTGCCAGTATTTACCTAGTTAAGTTTTAGTGATAACAGGATATCAAATAATAAATAGCCACATATGTCCTAGCACATAGTAAAAAGATACGGGTGGTTAGTGCCAAGTTGCTACCAAGTGCCTATGTGGCAACTCTGACTAACATACAAGGCACAACCTTTCAATATTGCCTGAAGGCCTTCAGTCAGTCCAGTATTCAGTCCCGTCAACCACGCCCAAACAGATGTTCAGTTACGAGCTCATATCAATACAGTACAGTGGGTAATGCTAGCATACCAGAAACTCCATGAGTAGTCGGTCTAATCAGACGGTCCGGTCAATACCGTTCCCCACTGACTTCAACCGAACTACAATCACGTCGAGGGCCCCGAAATCACAGACAGGTAACCAGGTAGCAGATATTTCAAGTTTGATAGAGCAAGATAAAGTACAATTCGGTCATCCACATAACATATCAGAGCAGTACATGATTCAAGTTTGACACGGCAAGATAAAGTACAAGCTGGTCATTCATAGAAAAATGTCGGAGCATTTCATAACTTAGTTTCATGATAATTAAACATAGTAAAATACACACTCAGTTAAAAAATCAGTATCAATTTAAGTTTAACAGGTATGTCTGGCTATAATGGTGTTCGAGTACAGGAGGGGTTCGAGTAATTGGGTTCGAGTACAAGAGGGGTTTCGAGTAATTGGGTTCGAGTGGAAAAGGTTCAATTGGTACAGGTATTGGTTTCTACTAGTTCGAGTGGTAAGTGGTACCGATTCAAGTGGTGAAGTTCGAGTGGTAAGTATTATCAGTTCGAGTGGTGAGGTTTGGGAGGTAAGGTTCCAATGGTACTGGTTTGAGGGGTAACAGTTCCAGTAGTAATAGTTCGAGGGGTAAGGTTCGAGATGTAAGTTTGAGGGGTAATGGTTTCAGCAGTACTAATTCGAGGGGTAAGGTTCGAGTGGTGAAGTCTTTCAGTGGTTCGATGGGTGAAGTCTTTCAGTAGTTCGAGGAATAAAGGTTTAGCAGAGGTTCGAGAAGTAAATGTTTAGCAAGTAAATGTTTAGCAGGGGTTCGAGAGGTACTGTTTAGCAGAGGTTCGAGAGGTACTATTTAGCATGGGTTCGAGAGGTAAATGTTTAGTAGGGGTTCGAGAAGTAAAGGTTTAGCAGGGGTTCGAGAGGTACTGTTTAGCAGAGGTTCGAGAGGTACTGTTTAGCAGAGGTTCGAGAGGCAAAGGTTTAGCATGAGTTCGAGAGGTACTGTTTAGCAGGGGTTCGAGAGGTAGTTTCAGTAGGGGTTCGAGGGCAGGGGTTCGAGAGGTAAAGGTATAGCAGGGGTTCGAGAAGTAAAGGTTTAGCAGGGGTTCGAGAGTTAAATGTTTGGCAGGGGTTCGAGAGGTACTGTTTAGTAGGGGTTCGAGAGGTGCTGTTTAGAAGGGGTTCGAGAGGTAAAAGTTTAGCAGGGGTTCGAGAAGTAAAGGTTTAGCATGGGTTCGAGAGGTACTGTTTAGCAGAGGTTCGAAAGGTACTGTTTAGCAGGGGTTCAAGAGGCAAAGGTTTAGCATGGGTTTGAGAAGTACTGTTTAGCAGGGGTTCGAGATGTAATGGTTTAGCAGGGGTTCGAGAGGTACTGTTTAGTAAGGGTTCGATAGATAGTTTCAGCAGGGGTTCGAGGGTAAAGGTTGAGCAGCGGTTCGAGGGCAGGTTGTACTCATATAAGACAATATATATATTTTACTTCAATTCATGTTAAGATAATGAAAACACTCACACTGGTTAGATTTGGGCTTGGGCAACCTCCGTCTCCTGCTTTACCGCTGCTCACCACTATTCTTTGGCAAAAAATTTTTTTTCCTTAAGATTGTGAGAGAAGGTAAGAACTGGGGTCTGGTATTTATACTTGGTGAAACATAGGTTATGACACCTGCTAACCTGAAATTTTTATCCTGTAATCCTACATCCACTTGCCCAAAAATTACTTTGGAAAACTCTCTCTCACGTCCGCCGTTCATTTCCTCTTCCCAGCAATTCCATTTGCCAAAATTACTTTGGATAAATTACTATATGTCCGCCGTTTCTTCTTCCCAGTGAGTTCACTTGCCAAAATCTAATTTTTTACGTCCGCCGTCCATTTCTGCTCTTCCCTTAGTTTTCCTTACTTATTTATTTACTTATTGCTATTATGTATATATATATATATATATATATGTATTATTTTCTTGTATTTGCTCATTTATTTATTACTTATTTATTTATTTATTATTATTATTGTATATACACACACACACAAATGTATGTATATATATATATATCTTCTTTGACAACATTAACTCTTAGCATTTAACTATAATTAGTCAATATATGTATAGTGGTAATATACCGGCTATAAACGGTTATATTTCCAACGGTAATATAACAGTTATAAACGGCTATATTTTATAGTATATATATATACGAATTTATCCGACGTTTCAAAACCACATTTACTCTTTTATCTTATCCATCTCATTTTTTGCTGATAATATGTCGAGACTAATTTCAGTCTTTGCTGCAGTAATTATCGTGGTACTGCATGTCAGTATTCTCATTAGAGATCTTACACCGGAAGAATTTTGTTACTCTTCAGAAATGATTGGATTTATTTATACCCTTTTATTTTTTTCACAATCATCATAGATTTTTTTTAAAATATTTTATTTCTAATTACATTTAATAAATTATTTTATTTCCCTATTATACAGTAACATCAATAAATGGTTAGTTTTGTAGACAAGGTTCAACCATTATGGTTGGAGTTTTCACATAAACCATCCACCATTGGAGAGAGTACACCTTCCACCCCTCAAGGGTACACCATCAACGTCTCGAGAGAGGTGTACCACCCCTCGAGAGGTCACACATCCACCCCTT